>CM046878.1:131140776-132436206 GCA_025667525.1 Glebionis coronaria
CTCGCCATCGGAAAACCTACATTCGTGTCTTCAAACACTTATAAAACATGAGAAAATTTTAAAAAATTTGGCCATTTTTAGCCTTATTTTGCAACAAAACGATAAAAAAGATAAACTTTGGAAAGCGTGAAGGTTTGGCAAGGCAAGTATCTATTCACCCCCCCCATACTAAAGTTAAACATTGTCCTCAATGTTTCGAGTCTAGGGGTGCAAACACCCCCATACTAGAGACGTAGTCGCATGCCTATTCTAGCATGGAAAGGGTGTAACTAATAAATTAATAGCCGTTTATGAAGTGTGCTATAAACCTAAGGTTAGAACATAAAAGGATATATCATATGGATATTGGGAAAGGCCTTCAAAGCAAACGATCGAGTGTTCCCACAAAACGAACACGAGAGGCTCCAATCGTGAAGATCATGATCTAAAAACCACAATGCACAAACAACCACAGAACAAAGGTTGGAAGGGCAAAAATCCCCTCACATTACACTAATTTGAAAGCAATAATATGTACATGGATAAGCATGGGTCTCCCCCACGAGGCTCCTTGTTTTTGATAACCGAGTCAAAAGCTCGACTTGAATCCTCATAAATGTGATCATTTAGGGATAATCATGGTGTGGTCAATTTTTGGTGGGGCTTACATGATAAACAAGGCCCAAAAGTACGTGGAGTACTTTAAAAACCTGATAAACGTATACCGGGGTCAAAGATAGCGTCCTCGTTTTCGGATGAAAGACGAAACAACACTACTCCAACACAAACCCCAATGGGGTAGAAGAAAATAGGAGAGAAGAAATAGAAGGGTGGGACAATGGGTAAGTCAAAACATTGAGCTACTCGAGGTAGACTCGCACCAATCAAATGAAAAGATTTTCCATTTATTGCATCGGTGGAAGACCGAGATTTCCCTATATAAGCAATTCTGGGATCAAATATCTCGTCCTCGGTGGAGAAAGGGGAGGGAACATAAGGGGATTCCCCCATACTAAGTCCACACAAAGCATCGTCAAAAGGAGTAGACGAGCTTGTAGTACTCAATAAATGCGGTGATGACGGAGTTAGAATTGTAGAAAAATCTTTTAAATTCAAGTTAAAATCTTTTCCTTTTTCATCTTTTACACTCTCCTTGTGAAAACCCGATTTGATTATGTCAAAAATATTTGGTGTATCTAAAGCAATGTTAGTCACACTAAAAATTCTCACATTTTGAAATCTTTTTGGCTTAGGTGGTGGCAAGTTTTCAAATCTTTTGTCAACAAAGAAAACCTCCCCATCGGGATCAACGTATTCATCATCCGAAGAATCACTCAAGAATGGAAATGTAGGCTTAACACTCTTAACCTCCACCGGCGGAGGGGATGGAACTTCATTTTTATCAACAACTCCTAAAACTCTATTGGAAATTCTTTTGCAAATGCTTTTGATGGGATTGACATTGTACAAAGATGTGATAGAATACACATGAGAAAGAGTGGAGTTTTGGGTTGCATTAATGACGAGTTCTTCCTCATTGAAACGAAGAGTGAATTTTCTTGCCTGCACATCGATAAGTGCTCTCGAGGTATCCAAAAAAGATCGACCTAAAATTAACGGAACTTTAGGATCGATGGGAATATCAACAACAATAAAGTCTACAGGATAGTAGAACTTTCCAACTTTCACAAAGACGTCCTCGGCAACTCCACAAGCTAGAATCGTAGAATGATCGGCCATCTCGATTGACATTCTTGAAGGAGTGAGATTGGGAAGATTGAGCGATTTAAAAATCTCAAGAGGCATCAAATTAATACTAGCACCAAGATCGGCCAAGGCGTAGCATTCTTCCATGTATTGGATAGCACATGGGATTTAAAACTTGCCGGGATCACCGACTTTTTGAGGTATGCGGCTTAGAAAAACCGAAGAACAACTAGACGATTTTTGCAATTTTTCTTTGTTATTCAACATACTTTTGAAGTTCGCGGCAAATCGAGGCATCATGACTAAGGCGTCGGCAAAACTTATATTAAAATGCAAGTCACGAAACATTTTCATAAAGAGTTCAAATTGATAATTATTTCGTTCTTGTGCCTTTTCCTTGTCTCGTCTTGAAGGGTAGGGTAAAGGTGGTGTGGGTTGGGGCAAAGTAGGCATAGGCATAGGCCTTGGAATCTCGTGTTCCATTATGGGTATTGGTTCAATCGTAGGTGTGGTTTGAGCGGTACTTCGTGGGCTTGTAATTTGTCCTTTTCTACCACAACCTCGGGTTCTTTCTCTTTTTCCTTCTCCATAGAAGTACTTGGACGAGAAATGGGTTCTTTGAAAGTTTTACCACTTCGTGTAGTAATAACCTTCAATTCTCCTTTCGGGTTCACGATGGTATCACTAGGAAGACCACCCGAAGAAGAGGGCTTACACATGATAGCTTCAAAATTTTAGCCATTCGGTCTTCAAACTTAGATTGCCTAGCATCCGCTTTTAACAACTCTTGCTTAATCTCATGTTGACCTTGCTCCATTTTTTGTTGATTTTGTTGGAGTCGTGTGACATTTCCTTCCATTTTATTAGCATGAGTTTTAAGTTCATTAGCAAGTTCGTTTTTAAGCTCGTTTTTCAACTCAGATCTTAAGCTAACCATCTCACGTTGCATATTATCAAACTTAGCATCATTAGCCTTAGCATAATTCAAAAATTCTCCTTGAAGATTTTTGGTGTGATCGTTTTGAAAACCTTGGGCATTGTTTTGAAAATCACGGTTTTGGTTTTGATTTGAAATTTGCCCATTTCCACTTTGGTAATTACCTTTGTTATAATTCCTTTGATTTCCTTGGTAATTTCCACCTTGGTTGTTGTTGCGATAGTTATTAGCATTTTGATTTGGTGGAGCTTGATTTGAACGAGAACCTTGACCGATTTGGTTGTAAGTTCCCGTGGCTACAAAAGCATTCGAAGTGTTACCATCCGCGGTAATGCACTCGGAAAGATCATGAGCTCCCCCACACGACAAACAACTCTTAGAAACCGCTTTAACCGAAGCGGAATTAGAAGCTTCTTGAGCCTTCCAATGGGACATAAGGGTCGAAAACCTATCGAAAAACCGATTTTCTTCATTTGCCTCATCATGTAAAGCATTGATGAAACGAGACGATGATGAGCCCATTTTGGCAACACTCGGTGTGTGACGAGGGCTATAGACCTTAGACCTATTCTCAATAATGACCAAAGCTTCTTCAACCGTTTTACACAAAAAATTACCACCCGCGGCGGCATTTAAATAATCTCTTTCATGATCGTTAAGTCCATTGTAAAACGTGTCGATTTGGTGCAAATCGGAAAAACCGTGATGAGGACATTCATGTAACATCTCCTTAAACCTATTCCAAGCCGTAGAAAAACTTTCATTTGATTCTTTTGAAAATTTAGAAATCTTATTTTTCAAATGCGTAGTCTTAGAGGGCGGAAAAAATTGGTTCACAAACTTTGAAACGAGATCCTTCCACGTCAATATAGAATTGGGTGGCTCTTTCTCTAACCAAATTTTAGCGGGCCCCGCTAAGGAATACGGAAAAAGCATCATCTTAATCGAGTCATTCGAGACATCCTTGAATTTGCACGTGGCGGTAAGACGATTAAATTGGCGGATATGGTTGTGGGGATTGTCCTTCTCATCACCACGGAATTTGTTGTTTTGGATCATCGACAACAAACCCGCTTTCACCTCAAAATTCTCCGCAAGGATTGCGGGAATCACAATAGCTTCTCCATAACCCTCGGTGGGTGCTTGAAGTAACTCCATCATAGTTCGATTCGCCATGGTTGGTTCTTCTTGTACAATGGGTTCGTCAATAGGAGACTCCTCACTAGAATGAGTTGGCGTGGGAGTTTTGTTCTTTCGTCTACGTGCACGTTTTTCTTGATTACGAGTGAGCATAAACGTCATGTACAACGTGGAGACGAGCAAAGAAGATTCTTTTTGGTATTTTGTGTTTTTCAATTTTTTTGTGGTTTTTGATTGTATTAACTTTTTTGGAAATTGGTGAATGTATTAAGTAGACAATAGAGTCCACAAATCTCCTCCTTAATCAAATCTCTTGATTAAAAAGGCCTCAAAGAATGAAAACGATCACGTGGAGTGAACGCTTTCGATGACTTTAGAACGATGGTGGAACACCAAATCGTTCAAGAGGGTTTAATCAATAGAAACCAAGAAAATATATATGATATGTAATAATACTTTGGGCGGCAAAACCCTCGATTCACTCTCAAAATCAAATACGCACAAGCAAGCGGAGGAAACGAGGCGGCGCGAAGCACTTAAGAGCCTTTCTCCTTTAGGTTGTGAAATACAACCGCCTTATACCCACCTTATAGTTTGTATTATCAAGATTAAGCTTCACGAAAGTATTTATCTATTTTTGCCTTTTTTCTTTGGTTTGAGATTCGAATACAATGATTGGGTAATGACCTCCCAAGTCAAGGTTGTGATTGCTCACGTATTTGGAGTACTTGTGTATTTATTGTTCTACGTATACAATATAGTAATAATATTCACACAAAAACCAAAAAACGATAATACGTATTAGTAGAGTGCTACTAATACAAATACTATTATGGCTAATATAAAAAACAACAATTGTTCAATCAAAACACAACACGCCTCCCCGGCAGCGGCGCCAAAATGATAGTTGCAAAATTACACCCCTTTAGGAAAAAGAGGGTAAAAATATAATGGTAAGCACGACGATTTAGGAAAACCGTGTGTAAATGACCCTAAGTGAGTTCGTTCTCGAGGAGGCTAGTGTGTTGTGAATTGGATTGATGATTAATGTTTTTGATTATTAACAAGAAGAAAAAAAAATGACGAAGACGAAAAAATAAAAATTTACGAAAACACTACTAGAAAGTTAAGACGTAGAAACGTAAAAAAAAACACAAAAATTAAAATTTTAACCTAAAAATTCCTAAATATTACTAAAAATCCACAATAAAATTCTAAGAGTTTACAAAAAATCAAAACTTGCTAAAACCTTTTAATTAATTAAATAATGACTTTTTAATGCTAATTAAAGCCCTAAAAATCACTTTTAAATATTAAAAAGCCCTAAACAAGATTTAATAGTTTGTAAACCTCAAAAATGACCTAATTAAGCTAAAACTATTTTTGAAAATTTTAAAACCAAATTAAACTATTTTTAAACTCCTAAAAACTATTAAAATCTATTAAATCTTAAATTAATTCTAAAAAATAATTGAAAAGCCTAAAAATTAATTGGAAAGTGACAAAGTTCTTAATTTAATGTCTATAACCTAGGAAAAATGAAAAAAAGTTAAAAAAACAAACTTTGAATTTTTTTCTAATAAAATAATATTAAAATAATCAAAAAAATAAAAAGTTTTTAAATAAATTCTAAAAAATTCTCAAAAATCCTAAATATTCTAACTAAGATAAAAATGCAAGTTAAAGTTCCTAAAACCTTTTTTATAATTTTATATTAATTTTTAAAGTTGTCTAAAAACCCTAAAATCAAATAAAATTAAAAATAAGACTTTTTGAAAACTTTTTGGAATGTAAACCTCAAGAATATAAATCAAAACCTAAAAACTATTTTTCTGAATTTTTAAAACACTTTTTACTATTTTTAATACACCTTCTAAAATTAAATCTAAAAATAATTCTAATAAATAATTAAATAAAGAGAAAAATACACTTTTTAAACAAAAAAGTCTGAAAACTTAATTAAGTCCTAGGAAAATTGCTAACTACCAAATAAACTAAGCCAATAAGCTAAAACAACCAAAATAAGCTACGGCTTATTTAATAAGCATAAAACAAAACTACCTTATATAACTATGGAAATGAAAGGTAAACATAAAAAGTCATCTAGATCATTGGTAAACGCGTACACTCCCCCAACGAGGGGTCCCGTGTTCGAGTCCAGGCAGGGTGAACTTTTTGATTTTTTTTTCTTTTTTTTTTCTTTTTAAACTCAAACCAGTAACACTATTAAGCTTACAAACACAAATCAAAAACCAATTTAATCAAAGATTAAGCAGGATTTAGCAAAAATGTGCTCAGTTGAGCACTTGTTAACTGATGAACAAGTGGGATGTTTTCACTTGTGAATGTATGACCAAGAGGACTTGGTTTGTGGATTTGTGGATGTTTCTGATGGAACAAAGGGCACCCTTGTACTCTTTGGAGTACAAGGAGTCAACAGCAATAAAAAACAAGCAAGTCAATACACAAATTCTCACAAACAAAGCAAATCAAGGTTGCTGTAATGCTATCTATAGGTCTGGTGGTTTGTGTTGCTAATTGAATGCACAAAGATGAATCTCAAGCTTAGATTACTTGCACACAGGTGTAACAATTATCACATAAGCAATCACAAACCCTAAAACAACCTAGGATTAAACAGGTTACAAGATCCAAGCACAAAATCTTATGAAAAACAAGTAGAAAAATGCCTAAGCAGATTTAAGCTATCCTTTTCCCCTTTTCACTTACACACTTGTTCCAAACTTATGCAAAGATAATAAACAACTAATACACAACCTAAACAACACCTAACAAGTGTATTCAAACCAGATTTAATTCAAGAACTTGACACAAAACCTGTTTAAAACACAAAGCCAAACACTCCTTAAGTTTCTGAAATTCAAAATTTTCAAACCAAAGCAACTTAAAACCAATTCAAACTGATTCTAAACTAACTAGACATGCATATTATACCAAAATAAGCAAAATCAAACAGATAAATAAGCTCATGAACACCTTTCATGCAATTTCCACAAAAATCACATAAATGACCAAAAACTGAAAATTAAAATGAAAAAAGGATTCTACCTTGAGGGACTTACATCCAAGTCCCTCAGTGACTGATGTCACCTCCTATAGACCCGGGTCTATGCAGATCCTTGGTCAACAACAATCCCTTAAACCTGCTAAGAGAAAAGACAAACACAAGAAAAATACCACTTTCTGATTTTCTGAAACTTTTTGAAACCTTTTCCAAAAACCTTAAAACCTTTAACACTTCTCAAAAACAAGAACAATAACACAAAATCCAGGAAAATGATCCACTTTCACTTCTCAAACTCTTGGATTTTCTGAAATTAACAAGATATTTTCAAAACCTTTTTGAAAACCTTAAACACTCAAGGTGTTTCACAATAAAAATGGAACTCAGAATTTCTCTTCTCTTTTAGTACCAACTCTTTTAATAATCAAAAGGAATTACACTTGTAAAAACAAACACCAAACTTTGCATTACTTAAAAAAGACGGATTACATAAATTTGAGAAAGAAATTCTGGAACAAAGAAAAGGGGTCACAGGTCGACTCCCTTTTATACTAGTCTATGGAAATTACTAGAACACTAAAACCCTAATGAGAAAAGCCCTAAATTGCCCTTGGTCTTCTTTCTGAAAATTGGGTCAAAAATCGCCCATGTGATGCCAGTTGTTTGTTGGTGATGTTTGAATGCATCATGGTCGTCCGTTAAGCCTTGGGGACAAAGGAGTGAATCTGGGATGTTCAATTTGTCGGGTCATAGGGTTTGGGGGAAAACGACTTGAGCAGGGGAGGTACGGGGTGGGTCCTACAGTGCATGTGAGTATGTTTTGTGAGGTGGGATCAAGTGAGGATGAGGGTAATTAAGGATCTGCTAAAGATTAGTTAATAACCCTTTGATTTGAGTGATGTTGAAGATTAGGGTTTATGGGTGAAAAGGTTTAGCAGGTTTGTGTTTAATCTAAATTGGGATTAAACTCTTTTTAAAAAGATGTTTAGGAGGGAAATGGGGAAAGGGTTAAGTGGGTTGACCATTTGACTGGGGGTTTAATTAAATAAACCGGTTTGGGTTTGGGTATTGGACTGGGTAGGGTCGGGTGGATGGGTTATTGGGTGGGTTATGGTGACGTGGCAAGTGGTGACTGGTGGTAAGAGTTTGGGTGTCTGGCAGTTTAGGTCCCCAAGTTTCCACTTTTCTTCCACTTTGTAAATAATTCCATCAGCGCCTATATTACACTAGACAACTTTTGGAAAGTTGTCAAATATGGCACAAAAGGTTTTATAAACTTGAAATAAGGGCTTCAAATGCTTATTTTGGATTTTCCAAGGGCTTATCTTGTACAATCTTCAAACTTTAAGGACCATTCTTGTACAATTGACATTTGGAGGATCAATTGTGACAAGTTCTTCAAAGATGAGGGACTAAAGTTGCCAATCTTCAATTCTTCAAGGGTCTTTTTGCAAAATTCCAAGCTAGGGCCCGGTTCATTGTGCGACTTCGTTTCCCGTGTTCGTTTTTGAATGATTCTTGTGATCTTTTGCCATTTCCTCAATATCCGTACCTAAAAATACACAAGTAACAAACACGAGCATATATTTGGTGTATTTGATGATATTTTATTGATTTTAAGCCCGATTTGGACGATGAGACCATGTATAAAAGCCGTCTCATCATGCTTACTACTGTAAATGTTAATTATTCGAATGAGCTTACATCCGCTATGATTAACTGTGATGCTGTGAATATTTGTGATGATGTGTGTGACCTCTCTGTAAATGTTGCTGATATTGTAAATGAGGTAGATAATCATTCTTGTCACGAATCTAACGCTGAGTTTTTAAAGCTACAAGATTCTTACAATTTACTTTCAAAACGCTTTAATCAACTAGAACAACGTTGTATATCTTTAGAATTAAAACAACAAACTCAAAATGAGGATCTTTTGATAACAAATGGTTGTGAAAACGGTGTTGAGACGAGTGACAAGATGATTGCAATAGTCAAGGCATTAGAGGAAGAGATTATGAGATTGAAGAGAGATGTGTCATCAAATGAAACACTAAAATTGGAACTAGAGGCTGCAGAGTCTAAAAACCAGGACTTAGAAATTAGACTTTCGTCTATTCTAGGGGAGATGGATCGTGCAAGACAGGGAATGTCCAAACTTTATGGTTCACTAGAAGAACGCTTCGCTTTTAATGCGGCACAGCAACAATCTTATGTTGAACAATTGAACCAAAAATGTGAGGAAATCTCTGACTTAAACATCCTACTCATTGACAAAAACATGGTTTTGGCCGAGTTAAAGGAGACACTTCTTCTCACCCGACAAGAAGCTGTTAATAACTTAGCTACCAACTCTGCACCGTCCTCTAGTGCTCCAACAACGAAGTCAGTAGTGCTTTATAAGAACCCGCTCCATAAGAACAACCCGGTTACCTACGATGATTATATGAGGAATGCCATTAAGCATGTAGATCTTGTTAGGGATATTTTAGACGATCTTTATGCCTTAGATCCCTCAAGTAGCTACTATTATTCGGCTCATGAATATATTAAGCGAGTTCAATATTGCTTAGCATATTTGCAATACATAGGTAAACCAGGTTCAACACTACTCACTAATAGACCCATTGCTGTAACTCCATTCAATAAGACCCCAGGAGCAAAACCGTCACTAGCACCATCAAGTAAGGCACCTTTAAAATCTGTTGCTAATATTCCCACTTTGCCTTCTACAGGAGTAAAAGAGTCTACTAAGGCTAAAGGATCGCCACTCAAGAAAGATAAGATCAAGCCCTCCACTAGTAGTACCAACAAGAAGAAAGTAGAAGCTCACCATAGGAATGTTAGTTCAGTTTTAAATAAAAAGAATCATGTTAAGACTAAAAGCTCTGCGCCTGTGCAGAAGCCTAAACCATTTGTGAATTCTGATTTGAAATGTTGGAATTGTAATGAATGTATGTTTTCCCAACATCCTGATTTGTGTCTTATTGATCATGTGAATGAAATAAATGCCATTAGGAATGATCTTGAATGGAAGCCAACTGGTAGAACTCGTGCCCAAGTTGGCTGGCAATGGCGTCCCACTGGTAGGACCTTTACATTAGATGGAAAAATGTGCCCTTTAACTAGGAATGCATTCATGGAGGTTAGGTCTGAGCGTCCTTTAGCTAGGCACACTAGCACTAAAGTATGGAAACAGCGCCCTTTAATTAGGTATGCCCCCACTATAGTGCCTATCAGTGAAGAAATACCTCAGGATTTAAGCCAACTAGAATCTACACCACCAACTAGGAAGAAGAAGGCTAGGAAATCTAAGAAACCTAAAGTTAGCAAACCTAAGATTATTAAATCTGTACCTGCTAATAACAAGGAACATTCAGATTCCGATTCCTCTACATTGTCTTCGTGTGGTGATATTTTCAGGTGGTCCAAATCATCCTCTGGTATTTGGACTCCGGTTGTTCAAAGCATATGACCGGAGATCGCTCGATGCTCCGAAATTTCGTCAGCAAGTTTCTTGGTATGGTTAAATTCGGTAATGATCATATTGAAAAGATAATGGGGTATGGTGAATATCAGATTGGAAACGTTAGGATTTCAAGGGTATACTATGTAGAAGGTCTTGGTCATAGCTTATTTTCAGTAGGACAGTTTTGTGATTCCAACCTAGAGGTTGCTTTTCGACAACATACTTGTTTCATCCGCAACTTGGAAGGAAAAGACTTGTTGAAGGGATCTCGTGGTGCAAATCTTTATACGTTGTCCCTACAAGACATGATGGCCGCCTCTCCAGTATGTCTTCTCTCTAAAGCATCTAAGACCAAGTCATGGTTATGGCATCACAGATTATCTCATCTCAACTTTGATGCTATTAATCATCTGGCTAAAAACGAATTAGTTCGTGGTCTTCCAAAGCTCAAATTTCACAAGGATCATTTATGTTCCGCGTGTTCAAGGGGGAAAAGTACCAAGAAATCATACAAGCCCAAAGCTGAAGACATCAATCAAGAAAAACTTCATCTTTTGCATATGGATCTTTGTGGGCCAATGAGAACTGAAAGTGTGAGCGGTAAGAAATTCATCCTTGTTATTGTGGATGATTTCTCCAGGTTTACATGGGTTAGATTTCTACGTACAAAGGATGAAGTCCCGAAGGCTATCATCACTTTTCTGAAATTCATTAAGGTACGTTTGAATACTACTGTCCGCCGTATTTGTACAGATAATGGAACAGAGTTCGTCAACCAGACTCTTCGTGATTACTATGAAGGAGTTGGTATCTCACATGAAACATCCGCTGCACGCACTCCACAACAAAACGGTGTCGTTGAAAGACGGAATCGTACGCTTATGGAAGCTGCTAGGACTATGCTAATTTATGCGAACGCTCCATTGTTCTTGTGGGCAGAAGCTATATCTACTTCATGTTTCACCCAAAACCGTTCTATCATTCGGAAACGCCATGGAAAAACACCTTACGAGCTTCTACATGACCGTAAACCCGATGTTTCATTTTTTCATGTGTTTGGTGCTCTTTGTTATCCAAACATTAATAGTGAGAACTTGGGCAAGCTTCAACCGAAAGCCGATATAGGTATTTTCATTGGTTACTCACCCTCCAAGAAAGCATACCGAATTTACAACCGTCGTCTTGGTAAGATTGTAGAAACTATGGACGCAGATTTCGATGAGCTGACAGCGATGGCTTCTGAGCAACGCAGCTCTGAACCCGCGCTTCATGAGATGGGAACCGGTGCTATTAGTTCCGGATTAGTTCCCAATAATCCTACTTCTACATCATTTTTACCACCTACAAGGCCCGAGTGGGATAAACTGTTTCAACCGTTGTTTGACGAATTCTTTGATCCCCCAAATGATGAAGTTCCAGCACCTGTAGTGATAGCTCCAATACCTGAAGTTGTTGCTCAAGCTAATGAAGCTTTATCTAATGCATCTTCAATTAACATTGAACCGTATGCACCTTTACCAAGTGATTCTCAAACTACACCTGAATCATCACCCTTACTTATGCCTAATGATGTGGAAGAGGATTATATTGATCACGATTTGGAATATGCTCACCTACAAGAGCTTCCTTTCTTTGGTGTAGCGATACCTGAAAATCCTTCAGCCGCGTCTACCTCAGAAGAAGCTCCTTCTATTGTTCACTCCAGACCACCTAGGATTGAAAAACATAGCACCAAATGGACAAAAGATCACCCAATTAGGAATGTCATTGGTAATCTTGATCGACCAGTCTCTACACGCCATCAATTACAAGAGAGTGCACTCTATTGCTACTTTGATGCATTTCTCTCCGAAGTTGAACCTAAAAACTGGCAACATGCTATGACTCAATCATCTTGGATTGAAGCCATGCAAGAGGAACTAAATGAATTTCAAAGACTTGAAGTATGGGAATTAGTTCCTCTCCCTGACAAGGCTAACATCCTTACTTTGTTGTGGGTTTATAAGGTTAAACTTGATGAGATGGGTGCAGTCTTGAAGAATAAGGCTAGATTGGTTGCTAGAGGATATAAACAAGCCTTGGGTATCGACTTTGAAGAATCTTTTGCTCCTGTTGCAAGATTGGAGGCTATTAGACTATTCCTTGCGTATGCTGCTCATATGAACATGATCGTCTATCAAATGGATGTGAAGACGGCATTTTTGAACGGTGAACTAAGGGAAGAAGTCTATGTTAGTCAGCCGGATGGGTTCGTTAGTACGGAGTTTCCTAATCATGTGTACAAGCTTAAGAAGGCTCTCTATGGGTTGAAACAAGCTCCACGCGCGTGGTACGATCTCCTATCAACATATCTCATCTCGGAAGGCTTCTCCAAAGGCAAGGTGGACCCCACTCTATTCACTCTCAAGGAGGACAACGACATGATTCTGGTACAAATTTATGTTGATGATATAATATTTGCTGCCTCTAACATAGAATTGTCCAAACGCTTTGAGAAGATAATGTCCACACGCTTTCAGATGTCAATGATGGGAAAAATTTCATTTTTCTTAGGATTACAGATTTCTCAGAATCCCAGAGGCATCTTTATTCATCAATCCAAATATGCTCTAGAATCTTTAAAGAAATATAACTTTGAAAATTGTGACCCCGTGGACACTCCAATGGTGGAGAAATCCAAGTTAGATGAAGATAGGAATGGGACTATTGTCGATCCAAAACTTTACCGTGGGATGATCGGCAGCCTTCTCTATCTGACTGCTAGCAGGCCTGATTTGCAATTTGCCGCATGCATGTGTGCCCGGTATCAGGCTCGGCCTACCGAAAAGCACCTACATGTTGTTAAAAGGATCTTTCGGTATCTAAAAGGAACACTTCATCGTGGTCTATGGTATCCGAAAGATTCTTCTATTGCTTTAATATCATACGCAGATGCCGATCATGCTGGGTGTCAAGACACGAGGCGTAGCACTTCTGGATCTGTGCAACTCCTTGGAGACAGATTGATCAGTTGGTCTTCAAAAAGGCAGAAAAGCGCTGCAATTTCTAGCACGGAGGCTGAATACATCGCCATGTCCGGTTGTTGTGCTCAAGTCCTTTGGATGAGATCACAATTAACTGACTACGGGTTGGGTTTTAACAAAATCCCGATGTATTGTGAAAACAAGAGCGCCATTGCCCTTTGCTGCAACTATGTTCAACACTCCCGGGCCAAGCACATAGATATTCGCTAACATTTCATTAAAGAGCAGGTGGAGAACGGAGTGATCGAGCTGTATTTTGTCACTACTGAGTATAAGCTGGCAGATATGTTCACCAAAGCCTTAGATCGAGGACGAATCGAGTTTTTGATCGACAAGCTTGGCATGAAATCATTCACTCCAGCGACTCTCAAAGAGTTGGCAGAAGAATCAGCTGAATAGTGGTGGTAAACTATTCAGGCGTATCCTTTGTTCGTGATCATGTATATTATCGTATATATATAAACCACAAAAAGAAAAATACAAAAATATAAAACCAACAAAAACCATAAAAAATATAAAACCAACAAAAACCATAAAAAATATAAAACCTAGAAAAACCATAAAAATTATAAAATCAAGAAAAACCAAAAATATTTTTCGTTTTTTAAATCGGGCATGTCTTTTAGTACGGTAATATTTACGGCTTTAGAAATGTCGATCAATATTGACACGGCGCCATAAATAGAGTCCGTATAAAAGTTGTACATTTTTAAAACATGCCCATAATGGCCTGTAGTTATTTCAGACTGCAACCCGGTTTTCATATTAAAGTCACGTATTTCCTTGGAAAACGTTGGCTCACAACGGGATTTAATTTTCTCGGGCATGATTTACAAGCCAAATCATGCAAAGGGATTAAGTTTACTTAACAACTTGGTCTAACACGAGTTAGTGTACGTCTCAGTGCATTAATTTGTCAAAATAAGAGAAATCTTATTGCCACCACGAATCAATCTTTTTCAAGATACTCATTTGAAATGTTTTCATCAATATTTGACTCTTTAAACAATGACTACAGCTCTTTAAATAGAAAACGGGTCATCGTTTAAGGGGGAGAAAATATTAAATCATCTTCGTCATAAAAAAAATTTTCAGGACTTCCGGATGAACTTCCGAATGAAGGAGTTCCGGATGAACTTCCGAATAAAGGAGTTCCGGATGAACTTCCGAATGAAGGAGTTCCGGATGAACTTCCGAATGAAGAAGTTCCGAATGAATGAGTTCCGAACGAACTTCCGAATGAAGGAGTTCCGGACGAACTTCCGAATGAAGGAGTTCCGAACGAACTTCCGAATGAAGGAGTTCCGAACGAACTTCCGAGTGAAGGAGTTCCGAACGAACTTCCGAATGAAGGAGTTCCGAACGAACTTCCGAATGAAGGAGTTCCGAACGAACTTCCGAATGAAGAGTTCCGAACGAACTTCCGAATGAAGAGTTCCGAACGAACTTCCGAATGAAGAGTTCCGAACGAACTTCCGAATGAAGAGTTCCGAATGAACTTCCGAATGAAGAGTTCTGAACGAACTTCCGAATGAAGAGTTCTGAACGAACTTCCGAATGAAGAGTTCCGAACGAACTTCCGAGTGAAGAGTTCCGAATGAACTTCCGAGTGAAGAGTTCCGAATGAAGAAGTTCCGAATGAAAACTTCCGAGTGAAGAGTTCCGAATGAACTTCCGAGTGAAGAGTTCCGAATGAAGAAGTTCCGAATGAAGGAGTTCCGGATGAACTTCCGAATAAAGGAGTTCCGGATGAACTTTCGAATGAAGGATTTCCGGATGAACTTCCGAATGAAGAAGTTCCGAACGAACTTCCGAATGAAGGAGTTCCAAACGAACTTCCGAATGAAGGAGTTTCGGACGAACTTCCGAATGAAGGAGTTCCGAACGAACTTCCGAATGAAGGAGTTCCGAACGAACTTCCGAGTGAAGGAGTTCCGAACGAACTTCTGAATGAAGGAGTTCCGAACGAACTTCCGAATGAAGGAGTTCCGAACGAACTTCCGAATGAAGAGTTCCGAACGAACTTCCGAATGAAGAGTTTCGAATGAACTCCCGAATGAAGAGTTCTGAACGAACTTCCGAATGAAGAGTTCTGAACGAACTTCCGAATGAAGAGTTCCGAACGAACTTCCGAGTGAAGAGTTCCGAATGAACTTCCGAGTGAAGAGTTCCGAATGAAGAAGTTCCGAATGAAAACTTCCGAGTGAAGAGTTCCAAATGAACTTCCGAGTGAAGAGTTCCGAATGAAGAAGTTCCGAATGAAGATTTCCGAATGAAGAAGTTCTGGATGAAGAGTTCCGAGTGAAGAGTTCAAGAAGCTTGATCAAAAGCTCCGTGAACGTAGATTGATGAGGAGCTTGGAAAGATTCGTTGGTGGTAGACCATATTTAGTGCACCACAAGCTACTGCAACGATCCATCTAATGGGTCGTACATTTCAGGTCCACTTTATATTGGTTTTCAATTGTGAATATGTATATTTGTGAATATTGTGCTTTTGCGGCTTGATGTAGTGTTAAGGTATGATAATTTTTCCAGAATTTCTCACGAGATTCTAAATCTTTCAAAATATATCATACTAAAGCACTACAACTATCCCTTATTAACTTAAGGGGGAGCATTAACATGTTCTATGGCCAAACATCGATTTCATTTTTACCCAAAGACCGGTTAATCCATTCAATATCCCAAATATTAATGGTTAACATTTTGGATAAGGGGAGAAAATGGGATTAAGGAGACTTAAGTGATACTTGGCTAAAAGATGAAAAAGACTTAACGATAATCCAACTTAATATGTGTAAAGCACGTGTTAAGGGGGAGTGTTTTTGATGATCAAAACACCTAAGGTACAAAACTTTTGATTTCAATATCACAAGTACCTTAAGTGATTTTCAATGATTTTTCATGGTGGCTATACTTTCCCAAAACACGCTTAATTCACGACGGATGTGGTGACAAAAGGGTGGTAGGAATAGGTTTAGTCCAATGATTCATCAGAGTCGATGGAATCTTCCCAAGGACAATTCCCTAGATAGAATTAGAAGTCCTAGGAAAGTTGGAGAAAGATTGTGAACGTAGCTGAATGCCGACCAAGTACTTAAGCTAGCACTGGAACAATCACAACAAGGTGCTAGTTATGACGTATTGGTAAGCATTGAAGGGGTTGAAGAATGAAAAAGAAATGTAAAGATAAAGGGTGTAAAGAAAGAAGCCCTCCTTACAACTTTAGGCAGAAACCGGGTCAATACATATGCTATTGAGATCATTTTTGTTAATGATTCTCGATATTGAAGAAAGACATCATGGACCCAGTGATGCAATGGACAACCCTTCCCAGCTAACTCAAATATCTCTCAAAAGGTATTTGTTTTAATCACACGGAGATTAACACGTTATCTATTGGTTTATTCACTCCGAATAGACTGATATTGAAAAGGTGGCACTCCTCTCCAGCCATCGCTCACTAAATCAAAACGCACTATCGAGTCTAGAGCCACGAGATCATCAAAAGTCTCATTAGGACACTTTCCATTTATTGCTTGCTTTCTCACACACTGTGAAAAGTAAGAGATTTTCATGAGTCCTACGCAGTATTCCTGTAATATTGCCAGAACATCCGAGTAATACGCAATTATTACAATGAAGATGGAAATCCTGCTTGAGCCAACATCAAACAAGCTCATGGTAGGTTACACGTGCGGTTCTTTTAGAACCAATCTTGTGAAAAAACTGGAAAGAAACAGTGGTTTAATTCTTAATTGAACTTAAACTGTTCCAGGCCTCTACGCATTATCATATGATCTTGCCAGAACACTCAGGGTGACTCTTTATTGATCACAGTGACGAGTGGAAATCCTTCTAGTGTTAACATCAAACAACACTTGGTAGGTGACGTGCAAGATTCTTTATGAATTGAGCTCGTGATAACTGGAAAGCAACGATGGTGAAAATCTTAATTGAAATTCACTTGTTCCAGGTTTCATGAATTGACGACTTCAAATCACAAGGATAATTTATCCAAGTGATTCACTCTTTATGTTCGCAGTCAGCTTTGGACGGTCGAATAAAGAGAACGGGTTTACCCGCGAAATCCTGTCAGGAAGTTACTTAATTGAAACTATCCGTCACGGGTACGATATCTAATATCGTCCAACGGTCTTCACCGACCGGAGGTAAAATGCTACCGAATTAGAATAAAATGTCAAAGCCATTTTATTCGTGTCGTTGCTGTGTACCTGTTAAAGACGGTGGCGTTGCTGTGTACCTGTTGAAGACGGTGGCGTTGCTGTGTACCAGTTAAAGACGGTGGTGTTGCGGTGTACCTGTAGAAGTCGTTCCCACATACTTATGTTTTTCTGCATCAAAGTTCAGCAAAAATTCAAGAATGTACAAGATGAAGTCTTCCGCTGTACCAAACTCTGAAGCTTTCGAGAATTCAACAAAAAGACATAAGTGTGTGGAACATGGAGTCACGAGGAGGCCAGATTCACAAGAAGGCAAAGATCGCACGTGATTGGTCAAAAGAACAATGCTCTCAAGCCAAAGCCTAAAAGATCAAATAAACATATTCACAACAAAAAGAAAGAAGAAAAGACTACGAGCTGAAGAACGAAGACTTAGTATAGTATGCTAGGTTTAGAACTTTGTAACGTGGAGTGACCTCCCTTAGGGGGAGATTGTTAGAAATACGTTTTAACGTATATTAGAAGTATCGGTCACTCCACAATATTATTTATGTTGTAATAGCTCGTAGTTAGTGTTACTTATTAAGTTAAGTAAGAAACCGGCCCATGGGCTTGTCATGGGCCGGCCCAAGTCCAAATAAGGATCTTGGATATAAATACCCCTTTCCACCATGGAAAGGGGTTGGTTGTTGTTCATTCCTTGTTTTCATTTAATAAAAAGACACATAGTTTCTCTCTCACTTTCTCTCTCTAGTTTCTCTCTCTAGGAATCTTCAACCCACTTCATAGATTCATAGGTTATCAAGATTCTACACAAATTGTTTCTCCCTCGTGAAATATTCATCATACATTGGTCCATATAACATTTCCAACTCTTCAATTGTCGTGTCGACTGTCATATCAGCTCTAGGAACATTTTCTGGAACCAGCATTGAACTTGACGGTTCATTGATGTGGTCTTGAGTTTCAAGTTCCGTGCGGTTGTGAACGGAAGTCGTTTGACGTTGTGGATCGGGACTTAAACTGTTTTTTTCAAGTGCCATTTCTTGTAATTCATCAAATTGAATGTGAATGGTCTCGACAATCAATTTTGTTCTCTTGTTGTACACTCTATATCCCTTAGACTGAGTTGCATATCCCACAAGAATACATGCATCACCTTTCTCTTTCATCTTGTCCAGATTTTCACCATCTCGAATAATGTAACACGTACATCCAAAAACATGAAGGTGTTTGAGTGAAGGTTTTCGATCATGAATTATGTGATATGGTGTCTTTTCGTGTCTTGGGATAATTAAGGATCGGTTTTGTGTGTAGCATGTGGTTGACACGGCTTCGGCCCAAAAGTATAGTGGTAGTTTTAAAGCTGATAATAATGTTCGAGCAGCCTCAACTAAAGTACGGTTTCGTCTTTCAACAACGCCGTTTTGTTCGGGTGTTCGAGAAATAGATTTTTCATGTTCAATTCCTTCGGCTTCAAAAAAGTTTCTCAGTTTTAAATTCGAAAATTATGTACCTCTATCAGTACGAACCACTTTGACTTGAGCTTGAAGACCACGTTGTATCAGTTTAAGAAAGCTGATGAGAACTTCGGGTGTTTCATCCTTGGACCTCAGGAAGTGAGTCCATGTGTACCTTGAGTAATCATCGACAATTACCAGAATATATTTCTTTCCATTGATACTCTGAACACGCATGGGACCACATAGATCCATGTGAAGAAGATCTAACCGTCCTTTAGAGCTTGGTGTGGTCTTTGTTTTGAAGCTACTTCGTTTAGCTTTACAAAGTTCACAAGAAGAACAAAGATGATCTTTGATGAATTTCAAACTTGGAAGGCCTCTCACAATATCTTTCTTGGAAAGCAAGTTGATGGTATCAAAGTTGAGATGAGAAAGACGTTGATGCCATAACCATGCCTGAGTCGATGAAGCTTTAGCCATGAAGAAAATTGGAGTTGATGAAGTTGTGTCTTGTAGTGAAATTGTGTAAAGATCAGTACCCTGTGTACCGGTAAGTAAATCATTCCCATCATAATCACGAACAAAACATGTCTTCTTTCTGAAAGCAACCTCCAAATCCGCATCACAAAATTGACCAACCGAGAAAAGATTGTGATTGATCCCTTCGACGTAGTATACCCTTTTAATCGTGATATTCCCCTGAACCAAATCTCCATATCCTAGGATCGGTGCAAATTGATCATTTCTGAATCGGACCGTACCCAGGAACTTCTCCACGAAGTTAATTAGAAGCTTGAGATTCCCCGTCATGTGCTTCGTGCATCCGGAGTCCAGTATAAAGAGAACCATTTGTATCACCTGTAGAAGAGTTAGAACACGATGGAGCATTTGCTAAATTGGATACCACAGTATTTGTGATTATAGAATCATTAGTGTCCTTAGCAACATTTAAAGGCAACTAACACTCGTAGTCACATTTTCTGTCCTAACTTTAGGCATCCATTTATATCCGGGAGGACACTGATTAGCAAACCACCATTTCCAAGACTTACTAGCAGACTCATATAGTTCCTTAATTTTGCTTCTAGGGTTCTTAGTAGTGGAGTCTGATGCATTAATTTTCTTAGTGGGGGTGGCACCAGAATGGTTCATCTTGCGTTTGGGTTGACTAGCGCTAATAGGCATTGCAACTTGCTTCTTAGTTCTAGTATCTACGTCTTTGACTTTATTCATAGCACACATGGAATGATTAGCATTAGCACACTTTCCACATTTGACACAAACAAATTTCACATTCGTAGCATTCAAATCATTCACAGCATTCAAATCGTCATTACATGCGATAACAGACTTTTTATTCTTAAAAACATTCAAATTCCTAGGGTGTTCTTCTACTTGCTTCATCTTCCCTTGATTCTTGTGTTTCCAGACCTTATCATTCACTTGAGTGCTCTTAAGCTGAGGCCGGCTAACACTAGTAGTGGAGACTATTCCTGTAGTAGAAGACACACGAATATTAGTGTTTCTAGAAGTCTGAGGTGAGTGAGTATCTTTGTTTGTGGGCTTAGTGGACATTCTATACATCCCTGGTTTAATCACACATTGTGCTTAACGCTTGGTGCTATAGGATTCCTTATGGGTTGCATCTGTGGTAACCTTTCCTTTCCATCCATCTTGGGGGCAAACACAGGTTTTGCAAACGAGGAATTTGATAAAGCAGATGGTTTTCCCAAGATAGAGGATCTATTTACTTTAGAGGCATTGGGTTGTCTAGCAACAGGTTTCTTAATGCTAGGTTCCACGATTTTCCCACCCATTTTAGCAACAAGTTTCTGCAACTCTGCTATCGCTCTGTCCCTGTCTTATAATTGAGCTTTCAACCCTTTAATTTCCAAATTCTGTTCATTCATTTCTCGAAATGTTTGGGAAAGTTTTTCTTGCAATTTATTATCATGTGGAAAACTACCAACGTCTTTTTGCAAAGCAAGTTCAAGTGAATGACAATGTTTTTGAAGGAAATCAGTTTTGTGTTGAAGTAACTCAAAAGCCTTTTTGTCAACATTTTCTTTACGTTTCGAAAGCTCAATTTCAAGACGTTCACATTCTTTGATCTTATCAAGATATTGGCATGCAACTTCAGAATATTCATCAATATCAGCACAAGATGTAAAATAAGCACACATAACATCTTTAGAAACGCATTCTTGCAAGAGTAAATCATATTCATCTGATAAATCAGACTTCTCCATTTGAAGATCATCAATGTGTTTCTCAAGAGATTCAACATGTTTTAAATCATCATACATTTCAGTCCGAATGAACTCCTCAAGTTGAAGAACAGTTTCTTTAATCAACGCCGTGTTTGGAATTAAGATTTCTTTGACAAGGAAGGTAATATCTTGAGGAATCGGACGTGTCCACTCAGCATTTTCACGTTTTGCCCAATCTCTTTCAACAATATATTTAACATTATCTACGTGATGTTTAAGAATAACTAATGTTTTCCTACTCTTGCTTTTAGATTCATCTAGAGGGAGGTAGTTTATGTATTTGTAAACATTAGATTTCTTAGGGGCAAATGCTTTCTTCCATTGAATTCTCTTTTGTTTGCATTCTAGAAACACTTCCTCACGAGTTTTCTGAGTTTGTTTGTTGAAAAGACCATAGAGACTATTCTCATAAGCATAATTATATGGTTTTACAAACTCCTTATTGACAAGAGGTTGACTATTATCATCCCAAAGGGCAGTCTCTTCACTATCGGCACTAACAGGCATGCAATCAAGATTGGTCCTTTCAGTCTCATCAAGATAAAGACACGGGTTCGTAGCTTGAGCTTTGGCAAGGTACTCAGGACTCGCAAAGCTAGATTGACCCTTAAACATGGAAAGGGGTGCCAGCATTCTTACGGATTGAATAGAATCATGCGTTTTATAAACAACTTTCTTCAAAAATTCGACTTGTGCTTCTAGTTTTGTTACTTTTTTAGTTTCTTTATCATATCTACTTTTGAAGTCTTGTTTTAACGCATCTACCTCTTGTTTCTTATCCTCAAGAATTTTAGCAGGATCAGTAGTGATCATAGAGAGCTTTTGTTCAAGTTCATTAACTTTGGTGTTGGCAAGGTACGTTTTTTGGCGTTCATCCATTAAGAAAACATTATATTGATGCTTCTCTTTTGCTAATAACTCAAGAGTTGTATTATTTGTTTTCAAAATCGTCCTGTTGACTTTTTAACGCACTTCCCTTGTACCCCTCAAGCTCTTTAGTTTTCTGAAGGAGCTCATCTCTATAGCTTTCAGTCATCTCAGTAGATTTGATAAGAGCAGCTTTGCATTCTTCAAAACTTTGAGTGAGCGTAGCGTTTGCCTTCTTTAATTGCTTTTGACTCTTTTTATTTTCAGTGACATCTTTTTGTAAAGTAGCAATTAAATTAGCAAGCGCAATACGTTCCTCTTCATCATATTCATTTGCATGTTGATCATCCTCAGACTCATTATTGCACATGTCTGATGAATCAGGTGTGGTATTGCTATCAACCGTTTCCATCATACATGTGTCATTAATGGCATTGGGTAGATCACTATGCTCAGGAATATCATCAAACACATTATATTCATCAGTAGTGTGTACCTTATCGATTGGCTCAGTGTCAAAGATAGGGCCATTGTCATCTTCAGTGACTTTGAGAACTTCTTCAACCTTTGCCATGTACGAGTAATGTGCATCGAGCTCTTGATCAAAATCTTCATCATCAGTATCATCAAGCATTGCTCCTTCCTCAGCTGACAATTTAACCCCTGCTTCCATTTTCTTGCATAGCAGCATCTTTTCCTTGTGATAGGTGGAGTCTCTAACCCTTTTCGGCTTCCTGCATTCCTTTGCCATATGCCCATAACCTTGGCAATTAAAACATTGAATCCCACTCTGCTGAACCACTTGACTTCCAACAGTTTCCCTATTCCCGGTAGCAGCAGCAATCCTCTGAGTATCATACTTGGCAGTTTGTCGATCATACCTTGCAGAACCCTCAACATGTGTTGGATTATGTCGATCATACCTAGAAGGACTTTCACCACGTCGACGTGTGTCATACCTTGGAGGACTCTCAACATATCGGTTCTTTGTGTTAGATGATGTACGAAGATTGTTGTTGGTGGGTTTATAGATTTTCTTGTAAGTCTTCATTATAAAAGCAATTTGTTTTTTCATCTCTCGGTTCTTTTGAGCTTGATCTTCATCACTATCTTCTTCAGATGAGGACTCAGATGATGGTGATGGTGCTCTTGGCACTTTACCTCGAGATTCTGTGGATGATGAAGACTTAGATGATGTGGAAGATCGTGGTGAAGATGATGTAGTGGAGTATGGCTTAGGAGCACGAGAGTGATGATCTTGAACATGTTGTGTGGTAGTCACTAAAGCAAGTGGATTAGCCGTCTTGGCAACACGTTCAGCTCGAATCTCATTTACTTCATTATGAAATTGCTTCAAGATATCAAAGAGTCGATGATATGAGACCTCGTCTAACTTTTCTTGTTGTTTCACTAAAGTGACGAACCGTGTCCACTCTGGTTAAAGTTGTTGAAGAAATTGAACATTGACTTGCATGGTGGAGACTTGCAGATTATTTCTTGTCATGTCATTCATCATTTTATAAAACCTGGAGTAGTATGAATCAATTGATTCTCCATCCCTTGAAGTAAACTTGCCAAAATTCAAAAACAAGTTTGTTTTGACATCTTGTTTGTTGAGTGATTCTCCTTGTTGCAAGCGTTCAATAGCAGTCCACATTTCATGTGCTGTCGGGCATGCATCAACCATGGAGTAAATATCATCTCCAATACCACTTAAAACCATATAGATGGCTTCCTTCTCCGCATCATGCCAAGCACAACTTTCAGGTGTGAGATCGCCTCTTGTTTCATCACGTTCACTTGTAGATATTGGATCAGTAGTATCTATGGCTGGTCTTGGAGGAATTGAGATCTTCTTGAATATATATGGTCCATGAGTAATACATTTCCTCAAGGCATCACCAATAGGTCTTGTATCAAGGTATCGTATGAAACGTGATTGCCATTGAGCATACCGACCAGACACAAGCATTGGTGGTCTCTCTTTGTTACCCGCCACCATTATGTTGTTGTTCGTCACACGATATTCGGCAGTAGAATCCATCTCAATATTCTCTGAAATGATGAAGTGAATATGGATCTTAAGTAGATTTGTTGTGATCGTTGTTGTGGTTTAAATTCCGAAAATTTCAATATTTCTCCAGTCCGATAATAAATTCACCAGTTCGACAAAACGGTAGACCAAAAAATTTTGTAATCTCCAAATTTTGAAATTGAGCTAGAAATGTCCTAAAACTAGTATGGAAAAAAATACTCGTGTAAACGATATTTCGAAACTAGTCTAGATGGTGGCTAAGTCTAAAAAATACTCAAACAAAATTTAGCAAAAACACATCATCGGAATGTCCAAATCGGAATAACCTTGTCGGAATGCCCTTTATCGGAATACAATCGGAATCCCTTCGTCGGAATGATGTCGGAATGCCCTAATCGGAATGCAATCAGAATCCCTTTGTCGGAATACAATCGGAATCCCTTTGTCGGAATACAATTGGAATCCCTTTGTCGGAATACCAAATCGGAATGCAATCGGAAAAGCTGGTCAGAATGTGATCGGAAAACTGGTCGGAATGTTTAAACCCTTTTCCGATGCAACTGATCGGAATCACTAAGCCCTTTTCCGATGACACTTATCGGAATAATAGTACTGTTTCGAGATTTTTAGGTAAAAAGATGAGATTTTCGACAAGAAATCCGTGATTTGAACCAACCAAATGCGACCAAATCCCTACCACAACTATGTAGAAGATTTATATCAAGATTTAGAGCAAGGAAAACACAAAAAATCTTGAATTCGAGATGATTATAAGAGAAAATCACACGAACCAAGTAATATCAACAACGAATCACAAAACTACCCCAGAGCGATTGATACCAAATGTTGTCCCTTATTTTTGTGATGATTAAGCAAGGAAGAAAGAAAGAAAATAGATGAAGAAGAGATGGATTCCTAGAGAGAGAAAGTAGTGAGAGAAAGTAGAGAGGAGGAGACGATTAACTTGTTGAATATTAGATTAAGGAAAGAATCAAGTGAATAACCAACCCTCCTAACATGCTAGGAGGGTAGTATATATAGTCCACCCACATGCGGGCTATAATGGGCTATATATTGGACCGGGCTTGTCTTTTGGACTTTATTAGTTTAAATCCAAACCCGTAAACCACGACAAATTAACTACCTATTACAACGTTCTAATTAATGTAACAATAATAACCTATGACCGAGCATTCTTGTTTGACTCAATATTTTGAGGCTAACACCAGCCTAACTTTATTTTTGGTCACTGCATTGGTTTCATCTCTTTTGAGTTTGTAAACCCATTTGGTGCCCGTGGTTGATTTACCATATGGAAGAGGAACCAATTTCTAGACTTTGTTTCTTTCAAGTTGATTGAGTTCCTCTTGCATGGCATCAACCCATCCAAGGTGTGTGAGTGCTTCAGAAACCTTTGTAGGTTCAAATTCTGAGAATAAATTTGCATAGAGACATTCTCCAGATGAAGCAGCACTCAGTTTCTTTTCCATAGATCTAGTGACTCTACCTTCACCAGGATTACCTATTATGTTCACCAGCTGTATGTGACTATTTTGAGTCCAAGATTTTTGTGGAGCTGGAGAATAGGTACCGGTATCATGATTAGAGCTAGAGCTTGGAAGTTAATGTATGAATTTTTTCAATTCTTTTTATGTCTATTTTTTGTTCCTCGACTCACTCGAATTGATTTCCAATTTTAACGTAGAGATTAATTGTTCTTGGTTAATAAAACTTGTTTGGTATTTAAAACTAAAAACTTATTTAATCTAATTAAAAAGAAAATATTTAATTAAAAATACTTTTCACTATTAAAAAATCTAATTAAACAAATTTAAACAAAACTATCTAAAGAAAAAATTAAAAACTATTTAATATTTAAACAAAACTTAAATCTAATTTAATCTATTTAAAAAGAAATTACTCTCACTTTTTAATTTAATAAAATCTATTTAAACTAATTTTATAAAAAACTAAATTAATTAAAAACTAATTTTTTTAAAACTAACTTTAAAAACAATTTAAATTTCTAAAAGTAATAAATATTTATTTTGTTTGTTTTTATTTTTTTTATTTTTTTTAAAAAAACTTTATAAAACAAAATTTACTAAAACTTTTGATTAAAATTAACTAAATAAAAAAATTTGTTATTAAAACTATTAAATGAAACTGACAGCTAAAAAATCTATATTAATGATAAAAGCTCTAATTAAACTCAAAAGAAGAACTAGAACAGATGGTAGGTGCGTTTGGCAGTTATCCTAGAGGTCACGGGTTCGAGTCCCTTTGTGGACGTTTTTTTTAAACAGCTGAAATGAAAACTATAGTTACAGTAATGACTTGTAGGCTGCTATTTGGACAGAATACTATCAGACCAATGGAGTCTGATAGCTTGAGTAATCAGCAAAGTAAACCAAACTCAGCAAAAGTGAGACTAGAAAAACTGATAATAAGCAAATAAGACTTAAACAAAATATCAGGAAACTACTAACTCAAAATCAGCAAAAAGAACTTGAATACCAGCAAATCTAAAACCAATTAAACTAGCAGAATAGAACAAGTGACTAAACTTTATATTAGGAAAATAGCAGTTCAACTCAACAAATCATGTATCAGCAATTAAACCTCAAGCATCAGCAGACTAAATGCAAGAAAAAAAACGAATTCAAGCAAATAATTCTTACTAGTAAACAGATTTATAAAAACTAAAAGAAAAACTTTCAAACACAAATTATATTATAGCTAATACCTTAACTAAATAACATCAATTCAACTAAAATCTAAAACTCAGACTAATCTTAACTAAAACAGATTCAACTTGTCATTCAGGAACCAAAGTAAACTCAGAAACAAATACAAAATCAAAACAGATTTAACTAAAACATATAAATGAAATAACAAGTAAAATAAAAGGATCGAGAACCTTTTGACGAATGCTTTGCGACGAAGGAAGGCGATGAACCCCCTTGTAAAACCGAATCTACTACCTCCTTTCAACCATAAATCATCATCGAACCAACAATATCAAACCATCACCAAAACAACCGTCTCGAACCGTAACTCGAAAAGATTTAATCCAACTTTCAGTGGGAAAGTTTTCTATCAATTTTCACTTTCTTTATTTAACATAAATTATTAATTAACTTGATTAAATAAATTTTATCATTATTATAACTAAACAGTTTAAAGATTAAATTGCAATAATAATAAACTTAACAGAAAAGTAAGACACGATTTAAATCGAATAGACTTTTATTAATTATAAAAAGAGAGTACAAAACTAGAAAAGAAATATTACAATTACCCTAAAAACTATTTAGCTTAATAACTAAGAAAATAAAAATTGGACAAATTATTGAATAAAAAAGAGGGGTATTTATAGGCAAACCCTAGCCTTGTTGATGAAGATTGGAGAGCACGACTTCAAATCTTGACCGCTCTTTCTTCTTTCTCTTCCTTCTCTTGGATCAAACGGTGGAAAATGGCTCTTGACACATGGATTGCCAGCATGGATTGGATATGTGTTTCTTGTGTTTCTTTGATGCTGATGTGGCATCATTTGATTGGATGGTTGATTGTTGGTGAGGTGCATCTTCCAATCAAAAGCGAGAAGGCTGCCACGTTAATCTAATTGGTCCATCATCAAGCTCCGATAAACATGGGAATTATTTCCAAGCGCGTGTATTACACACAACAAGGAATAGTAAATCCCTAATCTGATTTTTAGGGTTTATTTTGGGTGGTTTTTGTCTACATATATCTATTTTGGGAGAGAGAAAGTTACATTGGATGTAACGAAAAAATGAGTGGGTGTGGGTTTTGTGTTTGACCAAGTGAATGAGAAGTGAAAAGTTATAAAACTTTAACTTCCACCGTCTCATAATTTAGCTATGGGCTTAAACATACTCCATCCGTCTCTTCTTTTTCTTTTGTAAATGGGCTTGGGCCTAAAACTGAGTCCAACCGTCTATTTAGTAAATTAGAATTGGGCCATGATTTGGGCTTATTAACCAAAAATAGTTAACTTGAACTCCTTATTGGGCTTTTGGGCCCAATACCCAAATGTGGGACCCACAAGCCCAATTAACTTCATAAAAGATTAAATCCGCTAAAAGTGAGCATGTATTTGGCTTTGACGATCTTTTCTTCAGAGTCGTGTTGATTTTGCCGGTTTTCGTGATCTTCAGTACACTTTTGGCTCTTTGACTTTGACTTTGTCTCTTTCTTTGACTTTTCTTCAACAAATAACCGTGAAATCTCGTGTTTTCTTTCCTTTTGATCTTTTGTACCTACTTCACACAAAAACACAAAACCACGCGTAATTCCGACTTTTACGATGTTAAACACATGATTAGGTCTTGTTTTTCCTTGATTTTAATGGTAAAAGGATAAGTGTTTACACACTTATTAAATCCCCTACACTTGATCATTGCAATGACCCCTTTTAATGCATAATTTAAAAGCATAAAGTTACATTTTCCTCATAATTAACCTATCTTGGCCTTTATAACGATGCACTACTACTACTATAATGAAAAGAAACTAAAGAACGATGAAAAGATAAAAACTTTATTCAAGGAAACAAAAGTTTATAATAATTAATTTATTAACTTTGAAATTATTTGATGGAAGAAAGTTGTAAAGAAATCTAAGACTTAGATTAGGGCTTTGGTGTCATGAATATTAATCACCCTCAAGTTTCACGTTCCCCATACCAAGCTTAAAAACGAGATCATTGTTTACCATAAGTTCTTACGTTAAAACCACTTATATAAGACAATTGTGTAATACTCTTTCTCCAGTTCCTAAGTTGTATCTCTAGATTTTAAAGATTGTCATTCACCCGTAGGCTCATTTGACTTATATAATAATCTTTAGTACAAAAATGAAGGCAAAACGGTGCAAACCCGACACTCAGAACCTAACCTCGTCCTAAAAAACGTTGTTACTAAAGTAAGCCCACATCAAGGATAATTTAACACGATTTGGGGAATAAATTCCCGGATCCAAAATTTGGCCAATAGTACTACTTATTATTTATTCCTCCAAAGTCATGTAGACTTTATGTGGAGCTTAGCAAGTTCACATCATATACCCTTAGGCTCTTTAAGATGTAAAAATGCTCCTCATCTATGGTCCACACCCTAAGGCTCCTTGAACCATAAACAAGGGAATTGATTTTTGATTAATTTTTTTCAACACTTACCATGCCATACACCCTAAGGCTCTAATGACAAGGTTCGTGGTACATGCCCCACACCCTAAGGATCCTTGAGGTCATGTTTTAATCTTATTCTTTCTTTATTTATGATATATATTAGGCCAAATTCCGCGGTCCCATGGTCTGAATACCTCCTACTTAGTGGTTATGAGCCACCTTAGTCAGAAGTCCACAATGCTGGAACCCTCAATGTGTTCGTGCTTTAATTACAAGGAGATCAAAGATTTAGCTAAGATCTAAGATATCGAATCTACACCGCAAAAATCCTCATGTATTAAGCAATTAAATATACAAGCGGGAAGAAAGAGCCACAAAAACTCATATAAGCAAGAATTAACCCTTAAACTTATTATCAACTCTATCATCTCTCATTCTCCATAATTTAAAATCTCAAGGAATGAGACTCGTGGATGCTTAGCCTAATAAACCAATTAAGGTCCATATGGTTAAGGATAATAGCTAGAGTAAACTTGGATAAGTAAACTCGGGTTGAGTCAAAATATTCACAACGGGCCTAATATATCAAAGACATCTAAACTTGTTAAAACCATTTTATTCATTTATTTATCTTTTGACTTTATTCATTGAAATGGAAAATTATTCATACGATGCGATGTCAAAAGGAAAGAAAATAAAAGAAAATAAATTGAAATACTACTAGGCCATAATAGATCAAAAATATGAAAAACGTTGAAAAAATTTTAATTTTTCAGTTAAATGAGGTCAAATTCATGGAAAAGCCCACTAAAATTCAATAGAAGTCCCCCTACACTTAAGATAAACATTGCCCTCAATGTTTAAGCATGTGGGAGAATAAACTCCCCTACACTTAGGACATTGAGTACGTTGTTTAAATCGAGTTAAGGAAGAGACAACTAAAGTGATTACATTTATTCAACTTATTTATATACATGTATGAATCACAATAGTTTTGATAGAACCGGGTACACAGGAACACGGGATCACAGGTCGCGTCAAAAACACCAAAAGTGGATATTTAAAGCACATGTCCCTGCACAATATCACAACACAAACAACCTACTTGGCTCCCCCCTACACTATTGGTGAAAATGGGTGAAGGTGAAAAAGGATGGAAATGATGGAAAAGGTAAAAAAAATCTAACCTAGTTATATGATGCTTGATATATTTATCACGAGTCTCTAGCTCGACTCGATTTCCCGAATTAATTCAAGGGAAACATAGAAAGGGATGGAATCATCTCATGAGAGATGTCCTCTCCAAAGTACAACTTAACCCATTGGCCATTCACCTTAAAGTTGGGCCCATTTGGTGGGGATAACTCAATGGTGCCATAAGGAAAGATTTGGGCCACGGTGAATGGACCGGACCAACGGCTCTTAAGTTTACCCGAAAAGATTTTCAACCGAGAGTTAAAGAGTAAAACTTGATCACCAACGTGGAACTCTCGGTTCTTAATCTTGGAATCATGAATGAGCTTATTCTTCTCCTTGTAGATTAATGAATTCTCATAAGCCTCGTTCTAAGTTCATTGAGTTCATTGAGTTGGATTTTCCTAAGATCACCGGCTTTGTTTATGTCAAAATTATCCTATTTCAAGGCCCAATAAGCCTTATGCTCCAACTCAATGGGGAGGTGGCACGCCTTTTCGTACACAAGGCGATAAGGAGTACAACCTATAGGTGTCTTATAAGCGGTACAGAAATCCCACAAAGCATCATCTAATTTATCGGCCCATGAGGCACGATGCTCTCCCACGGTATGCTATAAGATCCGCTTAAGTCCACGGTTGGAAACCTCGGCTTGACCATTAGTTTGTGGATGATACGCGGTGGAAAGTCGATGATTGACACCATACTTAGCCATGACTCGTGTGAATTGATCATTGCAAAAATGAGTCCCGCGATCACTAATAATAGCACGAGGCACACCGAATCGAGCAAACAATTGTTTCAAGAAGTTCACAACCACCCTCGCATCGTTAGTAGGTAAAGCCTTTGCTTAAACCCATTTTGATACGTAGTCAATGGCTACGAGGATGTACTTGTTCCCTTTGGATGATGGAAATGGCCCCATAAAGTCGATGCCCCATACGTCAAAGATTTCACATTCTAGTATGAAATTTTGAGGCATCTCATCTTTATGTGTGATCTTGCCTTGTCTTTGGCAAGCATCACAATGCTTAACCATTTCATGAGCGTCATGATAAATGGTGGGCCAATAGAATCCGGAGTCAAAAACCTTTTTAGCGGTGTAGTTAGGATCAAAGTGACCACCGGTGGGTCCTTTGTGGCAAGCTTCAAGGATTTGTAAAGCCGTCGGCCCATCAACACACCTACGAATGATAAGATCCGCTCATTGCTTGAAAAGATAAGGGTTGTCCCAATAGTATGTTTTTACGTCTTTAAAGAATTTTTTTCTTTTGTTGAGACGTTAACCGTTCGATAAGAACACCACCCGCCAAATAGTTTGCAATGTCCGTAAACCATGGGGTATCATCAAGATTGGAATTAATAGACATTAAGGTTTCAAGGGGAAAAGATTCATTAATCTCTTGATTTGGAAGTTCCCCTTGATAAGGATCCTCGAGTCTACTAAGATGATCTGCGGCTAGGTTTTCCGCTCCCTTTTTATCACGAATTTCTATTTTAAATTCTTGTAGGAGCAAAACCCAACGAAGGATTCTCGGTTTAGCATCTTGCTTGGTCAACAAGTATTTAAAGGCGGAATGGTCGGTATAAATGATGGTGGTGGAAAGCACAAGATAGGGGCGGAATTTCTGAAAAGCATACACTACAGCTAAAAGCTCGTTTTCGGTAGTGGTATAATGCAATTGAGCCCCCGTCATTGTCTTACTAGCATAATGGATTGGTTGGAAGTGTTTGTTAACTCGTTGACCTAAAACTGCTCCTACCGCAAAATCACTAGCATCGCACATGAGCTCGAAAGGTAACTCTCAGTTTGGAGAGACTAAGACCGGTGCCTTAGTTAATTTACCTTTAAGAAATTCGAAAGAGTCGAGACAATCTTGAGAAAAGATGAAAGGAGCATCTTTCTCTAAGAGATGAGTCATTGGTCTAGCTATCTTAGAGAAATTTTGGATGAAACGTCGATAAAATCCCGCATGGCCTAGAAAACTTCTAACTCCTTTGACGGTGGTAGGTGGAGGCAACTTAGCAATGACGTCAACTTTTGCAAGGTCGACTTCGATACCGGCTTTTGAAATTTTATGACCGAGGACAATGCCTTCTTTTACCATGAAATGGCATTTTTCCCAATTAAGAACGAGACGAGTGTCTTCACACCGTTTAAGCATACGTTCTAAATTGGCAAGGCAAGAAAAGAAAGAATCACCATAGACCGAGAAATCGTCCATAAAGACTTCCATAGTTTCTTCAACCATGTCATGGATTATAGCCATCATACACCTTTGGAAAGTCCCGGGAGCATTGCATAAGCCGAAAGGCATTCTTTTGTAAGCAAATTTTCCATAAGGACAAGTGAATGTTGTTTTCTCTTAGTCTTTTGGATCGATAGGGATTTGAAAATATCCGGAAAAACCATCTAAGAAGAAATAGTAGTCATTACCCGCTAAACGCTCGAGCATTTGATCCATGAAAGAAAGAGGAAAATGATCCTTACGAGTGGCATCATTGAGCTTACGATAGTCTATGCAAACTCGCCAACCAGTTACGAGTCGAGTAGGAATTAACTCGTTGTTTCATTGGGAACAACGGTTACTCCGCCTTTCTTAGGAACACCATGGACGGGACTAACCCATGGCGAATCCGAAATAGGATAAATCATTCCGGCATCTAGAAGTTTGATAACTTCTTTCTTAATGACTTCATGAATTTTTAGATTAACCCTTCTTTGATTTTGGATTGCGGGTTTAAAGTCATCTTCCATGAGAATTTTATGAGTGCAAAAATTAGGATCAATTCCGCGGATGTCGGAGATTTTAAAAGCAATTGCTTTCTTATGATTCTTAAGCACTTCGATAAGTCGAGATTTTTCATCTTCTTTTAAGTCCTTAGCAATGATGACGGGTAACTTATTATCCTCTTCTAAGAAAACGTATTCTAAATGAGACGGTAAATCCTTAAGCTCTAAATCCGGTGGATTGTCGATGGAAGGCTTAGTTAAATTTGGATCATCGTTTGTAACTTCCTTAGCAGTAGGTGGAGAAATATGGTCCTCATTGAGAAGTCTCTCAATGGTACGAATGTCTTCTTCCCAATCGGTGGGAGAATCGTCATATTTTAAATCCACGTCCCTTAAACTTGCTTCAAATTCTTGTAAAAGAAAGTCACTTTCTCTAAATGGAGTCAATGATGGAGAAATAGAAGCTACGGTCTCAACATAACGTAAATGAGAAATCCCGCTCTTACAAGCCTCGTGAAAATGTTCTTCACATGCTTCGTCGAGCACATCGATGTAATTCACGGATTCGGGCTCATCGGGAAGTTTGGAAAGTTTACCCATGTTAAAGACGATTTTATCATCCCCTACCCTCATAATAAGTTCACCCGCGGCTACATCAATCAATGTACGCCCGGTCCTCAAGAAGGGTCGTCCCACAATTAAGGGAACACGGGGATCCATCTCATAGTCGACTACAACGAAATTGGCGGGAAATGTGAATTTGTCGACTCCTACGAAAACATCATCGGCTATCCCCACCGGATAAGCAACCGTACGGTTAGCTAATTCCAAGGTCATACGAGTGGGGACTAACTCGGGTAAAGATAATTGTTTCCACACGGACAATCGAATAAGATTGATACTCGCTCCGAGATCCGCCAAGGCCATACAATTCTCTACATCCAGAAAATTGCAAGGAATAAGGAATCGGCCGGGATCTCCTAACTTAACCGGTAATTTTCTCAAAAGAACCGCGGAACAATTCTCATTCAATTGGGTATTGGCAATATCGAGCAACTTTTCTTTATCACTTAAAAGGTCCTTGAACATTTTAGCATACTTAGGCATGTGAGCGAGAGCCTCGGCAGAGGTGATATTAAAATTCAATTGTTTGAACATTTTTAGGAAGTTCGAAACTTGAATATCATCCTTATTCTTTAATTTCTCTTTCCGCAACCTTGAGGGATAAGGTATATTGGGTTGAGATGAAGGCTTTGGAGTGGATTGCTCACTCACATCCTTTGGTGGAGGAGGAGTAGAAATGGAAGGTGAAGGAACCGGTTTGAGAACCGAAGGTGTGGTATAAGATTTAGGTAAAGGTGGAACATAAGGTGTAGACAAAGGCATAACGGGTGGTATGTCACAAGTATAAGGTGAAGGAGGGTGGGTAGAAGAAGAAGGAATCTCGGGTCCTTGTTTAGGTGGGGAATAAGAAGGTTCTACGGTGGTCTTACCGCTCCTAGTAGTGATCGCATTAACGTTAGCCCTAGGATTGGTCACGGTGTTAGAAGGGAAGGCACCTTGGGGACAAAGGGTTTGAATCATTTGAAAAAATTTCTTATTGGTCGATTCTTGCATTTCTCTCATGATTCGCTCATGTTCGGTTAATTTTTGTAGAACCAAGTCCATTTGAGGATTATGCATGTTCATTTGATTATACCCTTGATTAGGAAAACCTTGATTAGGAAAACCTTGGTTTTGATATTGATTATAATTTTGAAAACCTTGATTAAATCCTTGATTTTGAAAACCTTGGTTATTAAATCCTTGATTTTGATTATTAAACCGTTGGTTTTACCCTTGAAAATTCCCTCGATTTTGATTAAAACTCCTTGTATTATAATTCCCTTGAAAATTACCCAGTTGAGGACCTTGGTTCCTATTTTGGGCGGGTGGGGGTGGTCTTTGTGGAGATACAAAACCCGGGAGAGCCAAATAGTTATTAGACTTATAAGACAAATGGTTAACATCAACATTTGGTTTGAAATGAACCCGCTCATTTTCATTGTTGTTATAAGCATAAACTTCTAGTTGTTGATTGTAAACCTTGTCACAATTATAATACGAATGTGGTCCACCATAAGTCTCACACGTTTCACAAGTCTCTTTTAAGGCATTTACTTGCACATTGTTCTTAACATGTAAAGCTCGGTCATGATTGAAGTAAGCTTGTCAATTTTCTTGTCGGCCTAACTAGTACTAGCACTTGCCATAGTAGCCCTAACACTCGTGGTTTGTACTTTTGCCTTGTTTTCAATTATTGCCCAAGCCTGGTTCATGGATTTCACAAGAATATTAACCCCTGCGGCACTATTAAGTGAGTCTTGGTCATTAAGAGTTAAACCATTGTAAAACGTATTGATTTGATGCACTTTTGTAGAACCATGTTGTGGACATTTTCGTAAAAGCTCCTTAAAACGGTCCCAAGACTCACTAAACGTTTCCCCATATTGTTGTTCAAAGGTAATGATGTCATTCCTTAAAGAGGTGGTCCGTGATGGTGGGAAAAAGTAGTTAAGGAACTTGGTCTCTAAATCAATCCATGTGGTAATACTTTGGGGTGGTTCCTTATCAAGCCAAATCCGGGCTTGTCCCTCGAGGGAAAAAGGAAAGAGGAGTAAACGAATGGCCTCTTGTGGCACCCCATTGTATTTGACGGTGTTTGCCAATTGTATGAAACGTTTTATATGAGCGTGTGGGTCATCATTAGTACGGCCTAAAAATGGTGTAGCAGAAACCATTTGAATAAAACCCGTCTTTTAGTTCAAAAATATTCGCTCCAATATCCGGCACCACAATCGTGTCATCATTCCTTCAACGTGAGATTGTAGAATCTCAATCATTGGTCGATTATCCGTTGCCATCGTGTTGTTCAAAGCTCGATTCTCGGGATCGGCTTGATTGACGGTCTTTTTGTTCTTCTTCTTCTTTTTGGAAGAATTAGAAGTATTTGGTACACCAATCGGTATGTGTGCACGCGCGTGAGTGCGCATACAACTAAACTTGAGGAATGAGGTAGGAGACCTCGGTCGACTTTGAGAGGAAAGGGATTATCCCTCTCGAGGTTCAATATGAAAAGGTTACAAAAATATATACGTAATACTACTTGAGTTGGCAAACAAATAATCGGTCGTCCCTCTCAATATACGCACAAGCAAGCGGGGAAACGAGGTGGCACAAAGCACTTAATAACCTTTTTCCTTAGACGGCCTTTTATAGCTCGTCGCCTTATACCCACCTTATAGTTTGTATAAATCGAGTTCAAACTTTTTATTAGTATTTATCTATTTTGCCTTGATTTTTTCCGTTTTGGATTCGAATACAATAGCTAGGTGATGAAATCCCAACTAAGGTCTTATTTAGAAGTAGGTAAATTGATTGTTTTACGTAATACAATATAGTAAAAGAAAAATCTTTTTGTATTTTTTAGAAAAATATATATTCACAATAAAAAACGAAAGAAATCGAAATAAGAAAAATAACAATAATACGTAATATTTTTGGTGTAATACTTTAGGAAAAGTATTACTTTTGGATTTTTTAATTTTTTTTGTGCAAATCTTAGGAAAGAGTTTGCTTTTGATGTTTTTTATTTTTTTGTATTTTTATGTTTTGTATTTTTTTTATGTTTTTGATTTTTTTAACACGAAGAGTAAACGTTCAAAATTGAACGGATCCCAAAATCCAAAGCTTCTCACGAAAATCGTCAATCGTAACGAGCGAAGCGGCAACGGCGTCAATTTAATGTATGAATTTTTCAATTCTTTTTATGTCTATTTTTCGTTCCTCGACTCACTCGAATTGATTTCCAATTTTAACGTAGAGATTAATTGTTCTTGGTTAATAAAACTTGTTTGGTATTTAAAACTAAAAACTTATTTAATCTACTTAAAAAGAAAATATTTAATTAAAAAAACTTTTTCACTATTAAAAAATCTTATTAAACAAATTTAAACAAAACTATTTAAAAAAATTTAAAAACTATTTAAAATTTAAACAAAACTTAAATCTAATTTAATCTATTTAAAAAGAAATTACTATCACTTTTTAATTTAACAAAATCTATTTAAACTAATTTTATAAAAAAAACTAAATTAATTAAAAACTAATTTATTTAAAAAGAACAGATGGTAGGTGCGTTTGGCAGTTATCCTAGAGGTCACGGGTTCGAGTCCCTTTGTGGACGTTTTTTTCTTTATTTTTTTTTAAAACAACTGAAATGAAAAGTAAAGTTACAGTAATGACTTGTAGGCTGCTATTTGGACAGAATACTATCAGACCAATGGAGTCTGATAGCTTGAGTAATCAGCAAAGTAAACCAAACTCAGCAAAAGTGAGACTATAAAAACTGATAATAAGCAAATAAGACCTAAACAAAATATCAACAAACTACTAACTCAAAATCAGCAAAAAGAACTTGAATACCAGCAAATCTAAAACCAATTAAACTAGCAGAATAGAACAAGTGACTAAACTTTATATTAGGCAAATAGCAGTTCAACTCAACAAATCATGTATCAGTAATTAAACCTCAAGCATCAGCAGACTAAATGCAAGAAAAAAAACGAATTCAAGCAAATAATTCTTACTAGTAAACAGATTTATAAAAACTAAAAGAAAAACTTTCAAACACAAATTATATTATAGCTAATACCTTAACTAAATAACATCAATTCAACTAAAATCTAAAACTCATACTTATCTTAACTAAAACAGATTCAACTTGTCATTCAGGAACCAAAGTAAACTCAGAAACAAATACAAAATCAAAACAGATTTAACTAAAACATATAAATGAAATAACAAGTAAAATAAAAGGATCGAGAACCTTTTGACGAATCCTTTGCGACGAAGGAAGGCGCTGAACCCCCTTGTAAAACCGAATCTACTACATTCTTTCAACCAAAAATCATCATCGAACCAACAATATCAAACCATCACCAAAACAACCGTCTCGAACCGTAACTCGAACAGATTTAATCCAACTTTCAGTGGGAAAGTTTTCTATCAATTTTCACTTTCTTTATTTAACACAAATTATTAATTAACTTGATTAAATAATTTTTATCATTATTATAACTAAACAGTTTAAAGATTAAATTGCAATATAATAAACTTAACAGAAAAGTAAGACACAATTTAAATCGAATAGACTTTTATTAATTATAAAAAGAGAGTACAAAACTGGAAAAGAAATATTACAATTACCGTAAAAACTATTTAGCTTAATAACTAAGAAAATAAAAATTGGACAGATTACTGAATAAAAAAGAGGGGTATTTATAGGCAAATCCTAGCCTTGTTGATGAAGATTGGAGAGCACGGCTTCAAATCTTGACCGCTCTTTCTTCTTTCTCTTCCTTCTCTTGGATCAAATGGTGGAAAATGGCTCTTGGCACGTGGATTGCTGGATTGGATATGTGTTTCTTGTGTTTCTTTGATGCTGATGTGGCATCATTTGATTGGATGGTTGATTGTTGGTGAGGTGTATCCTCCAATCAAAAGCGAGAAGGCTGCCACGTTGATCTAATTGGTCCATCATCAAGCTCCGATAAACATGGGAATTACTTCCAAGCGCGTGTATTACACACAACAAGGAATAGTAAATCCCTAAATCTGATTTTTAGGGTTTATTTTGGGTGGTTTTTGACTGCGTATATCTGTTTTGGGAGAGAGAAAGATACATTGGATGTAACAAAAAAATGAGTGGGTGTGGGTTTTGTGTTTGTCCAAGTGAGTGAGAAGTGAAAAGTTATAAAACTTTAACTTCCACCGTCTCATAATTTAACTATGTGCTTAAACCTACTCCATCCGTCTCTTGTTTTTCTTTTGTAAATGGGCTTGGGCCCAAAACTGAGTCTAGCCATCTATTTAGTAAATTAGTATTGGGCCATGATTTGGGCTTAATAACCAAAAATAGTTAACTTGAACTCCTTATTGGGCTTTTGGGCCTAATACCCAAATGTGGGACCCACAAGCCCAATTAACTTCATAAAAGATTAAATCCGCTAAAATCGAGCTTGTATTTGTCTTTGACGATCTTTTCTTCAAAGTCGTGTTGATTTTGCCGATTTTCGTGATCTTCGGTACACTTTTGGTTCTTTGACTTTGACTTTGTCTCTTTCTTTGACTTTTCTTCAACAAATGACCGTGAAATCCCGTGTTTTCTTTCCTTTTAATCTTTTGTACCTACTTCACACAAAAACACAAAACCGCGCGTAATTCCAACTTTTACGATATTAAACACATGATTAGGTCTTGTTTTTCCTTGATTTTAGTGGTAAAAGGATAAGTGTTTACACACTTATTAGAAGTCCATGACATGGACTTGAACTTGGAGTGTCTCTAGTGTCTACTGAATGATATTCAGTGGAAAAGGGTTCAATCAATGGAGGGCTTCCTTCTTGATCAGAAGCAACATATCCTAGACCTAATTCCCTTGAGATGGTTGGAGAGTTTTGAGCAAAGGGGCTTAGATTGTTCATCGGCAGCTGCATATGATTGATCATTTTGATCATGTGTGTCAGCATACTGATTATTTTGAGACTGACCATTTTGGGTCTTTGTTTGTTCCTCAGCTGCTACATTTGATTGATCATTTTGATCATGTGTGTCAGCAAACTGATTGTTTTCAGACTGGTCATAATTTGATTGACATCCATCAATATGTGATACTGAAGGATTTCCTTTTGTAGGACTTGTTATATCTTCAAATGGATCAATATGAGGAACTAAATTTGTTTGATATTTTTGAGAAGGCTCATAATGTTGAAATTCATCAGATGGATAATTTTGAGATTCATGAATATGAAGCTCATCACCTGATGGATTTGTAAAAGTGAGAGCTTCAGAACTTTCATTAAATTTGATGTGATAGGTTTCTTTAATACATTGTCTTCTTGTGTTGAAGACTCTGTATGCTTTAGATACTAGGGAGTACCCAAGAAAGAAACCATCATCAGATTTTTCATCAAACTTTCCAAGGTGATCCTTGTGATTGTGAATGAATACTGGACACCCATACACATGTAAGAATGAAATGTTTGGAATTCTCCCCCTGAAGACTTCATAGGGAGTCTTTATGTGTCTCCTCAAAATTATGGATCTATTTTGAGTGTAGCAAGCAGTGGCTACAACTTCAGTCCAAAAATGCTTAGAGAGAGCAGACCCAGCAAGCATTGTCCTTGCTGCTTCAATCAAAGTTCTGTTCCTTCTTTCAGCCACACCGTTTTGTTCTGGTGTGTAAGGAGATGAGAAATTTTGAGAAATTCCTTTGTCATCACAAAATTTGATTAGTGAGTGATTTCTGAATTCAGTGCTATTGTCAGTTATGAGTTGTTTGTCATGAGTGTCATTTTGATTTTCAACTCTTTTGATGAACGACATAATGGCATCTGGTGCATGGCTTTTCTTTGTCAAAAAATAAACCCAGGTGTACCTAGAGTACTCATCAACAATTACAAGTGTATATTTTTCATGACAGATGGCCCTAGGTGATACAGGGCCAAATAAGTCTATGTGAAGCAAATGAAGACTTTCTGTGATTGAGAAAGATTGCTTTGTTTTGAAACTGGCCCTTTGGTGCTTCCCTTTTTCACATGCTGAGCATGGTTTGTCCTTGGAATAGACAAGTGAAGGAAGACCAATAACAAGATTCTATTTTGCCAGCAGATTTATTGTTTTGAAATTGATGTGAGAGCCTCTTGTGCCAAAGCCAATTGGTAATATTGGAGGCTTTATCAAAGAAGCACGTCTCCTGAGTAGTGTTCATGTTCATGACATAAACATCTTTAACTCTTGGAGCAATCATCACAATTTCATGATTGGAGTTGAAGATTGTACCTTTTTTGTCATCAAACAGCACAAGATACTTTACATCACAAAGTTCACTTACGCTGATGAGGTTATGCTACAATCCATTGACATATGCTACCCTTGAGAAAACTATACCATTGCAGTTCACTGAACCAAATCCTTCAGTAGTGGCTGATGAGTTATCACCAAAAACAACTTTAGGACCTTGTTCCTCCTTATACTTATGCAGATAACTTTTGGTGCCAGTCATATGCCTTGAGCAACCACTATCTAGGTACCAAATAGGCTTCCTGAGATCACACTACACAAGTAAAGGAAGCGGTCAGTTTTGTTTTGAAACCCACCTTTGTTGGGTGGGGGTTTTAGATATAGAAGGAGTCTTAGATCTGAAGGGTCCTCTAGTAGAGGGAATATGTGATTGCTTAGAGAAAGATATCTGAGCAGCTTTTGCTTTATTAGCCTGGAGGGTTTCACCTCTTTTGAACCATTCTATATGATTGTGATCAGATGTAGTGTGAAACTCACTTCCACAAGTTTCACAACATTTAGTAAAAGGTTTTGGATTTCTTGGTTGAATACCCCCTCTGAGTGAGATGATACGATTATGTCCATGTGTGTCATGGTCATAACTTCCACAAATATTACAAACAGGGTAATAGTGGCAGTCATCTGGGTGATGATTGCACCTACCACAATGAATACATGGTGGGAAAGGCATATTTCGCCTGGAATGAGATGCTTCAGTTTTGTGAGCATCAGCACTTGTTACGGCCAGCATATACTGAGTATGTTCACAAGTGCGATGATCAGTTCTCTCACATTTAGTACAATAAATCACTCTTAGGCAAGTTTTAGTGAAATGGCTGTTTAGACCACATAAATCACAGGCCTTTTTAAATTGTGTCTTGTACTTGAGATGAGGAGAATCTGAAGGTTCATCTCAGAGTAGTGTAGGTGTTTGCTGTTGACTGAGTTGCAATTTGAGATCATTGATCTCTTGCATGACAAGAGACATTCTCTCATCTTCCTCAGGTCTAGCATACTTCAGTTTATTTGATGAAACTGAAGAGGTAGTTCCCATGTGCGATCCTTCAGCAGGAGCTAAAGAGTTCTTTGAAGTGTCAATTTTGACATGTTTGGAAGAACTACCTTTGTGAGAGGTGTGTGACATGATGATAGACTGGATTGATTTTGGTCCAGTAGAGGGTTCAGCACCAGCCAGCTTCTCCAGAGGAGGAAGTGGGGTACTTACTTCATTCTCTATATCGTCAACTGAGTCATCCTCAGTAACTGAGGACTCAACTGGTGCTGAGGTGTCAACACTTCCTTGAAACTCAGGAAGAAGAATTCGTCCAGTGTCATGATTTGGTAAATTATCTTCACATGACCTTTCAATGTCAGGGATCGAGCTACCATCCTCGTTTGTGACTTTGACAAAGACAATAGATCTAGTGATGGAGGATTCTTCAACACCAAGCATTTTTCTTTTTTGAGCAGGTATTTGTTCACTTATGCATTGATTTACCCTATCAGAGTTCCTAAGCCAAGATTTAACAATTTCTTTTGCTTCTTTTTGTTTAACTCTTAGGGATTTATTTTCTTCCAAAATTTCTTTGTTCAACTGTTGAAAGGTAAGAATGTCAAGTTTGGCTTCTTTTAGCTCTATTTGCTTACTTTCAAAATCATCAAATTTTTGATCAAGTTTATGAAATTTATCAAGCAAATTGTTTCTTTGTTCTTCAACAAATTTGAAATCAATGTACAAGTAATCAAAGACAAATTTAATGTCATCTTTATCTTCTAAATCAAGAAGATTTTGTACCTTTTTTATTGTGATGTTGACCCATTCACCATTTCTAGCACTTTCTCTGGTCACAACATTTGAGTTAGCTCCTTCATCGTCAGCAAGTGCCATCAGCACTTTCACATTAACCATTTCATCATCATCTGAAGAGACGTCTTCTTCATCCCATTCATAGGCTTCAGCAACAAGACCTTTGTTCTTGTCTTGCTTAGAAGTCTTGGACGAGGAGCTTTTAGTACTCATTAAGGCCAATCTCGCCTTGATTTCTTTGTATTTGGCCTCAAAGTCTTTTGTTGGTATGAGTTCAACCCTGTTTTGCTGAAATGAAGTAGAAGCAATTTGTTTTGGTTGAAATGATAATTGACCAGATGGTCTTGTTTGAGCTGGTGAGGAGTATGAAGGGAGATATGTTTTTGAATATCAATCCCTAGCATAGTGACCAGTCTTCCCACATTTGTAGCATTCAGTGTTAGCTGAAGCTTTTGTAGAGCTGGAGAACTTGCCTCCTTTCTTAAAGAACCTTCTAGACTTGGCCAGAAGAGCTCTTTCATGAAATTCCTCTTCGAGGTCATTTAGATATTCCTCACTAGATCTAGTATATTCCTCATCATCAGGACTATCTTGGTAGTCTTGAATGACAGCCTCACTGAAGAAGTTTGTGGAAAAGGGTGTAGTAATGGTTAATGCTTTACTCTTGTTTGAGCCTTCATAAATCCTATCAACTAAGTTTTCTTCATATTTAAGTTTCCCAAAAAGAGAGGCTAGATCACAATCTTTAATGTGATTAGCATTTCTCAAGCTTTGACAGAAACTGAGCCACTTCTTTGGCAATACATTAACAATAACTGTGTTGATTTCAAGTTTTGAAAGCTCAACACCATCATTCACAAGTTCATTCATCAGTGCTTTGTATCTGGTGAATGTCTGTGTGAGGGTTTCTCCTTCTTTGTTCTTGAAGGTGTTGTATTGAAGCTTTAAATCCATGATTCTGGTTTCTTTTACATCAGAGGGTCCCTCATGGTAAAGAATAAGGTCCTCCCATGTAGCTTTGGCTGTTTCGCAATTTACAACAGAATTCATTTGGTCATCTGGGAGTACAGACATGATGAGACTCTTTAGATGCTGATCTAGGTTAGCAGCTTTTCTCTCATCAGAGGTCCATTGTACTTCAGGTTTTTTATTGTTCCCAACCATGGGAACAAAAGGACCATTTTCAATGATTCCAAGGAATTAAGGTTCAATTCCAACCATGTGGATAAGAAACCTCTTTTTCCAATTTGTAAAATTTGCAATCTCTAGTATAGGAGCAGCATTGAGTTGGTCACCCCTATATTCTAGGGTTTGTGGTATAACTTGAGCCATTTTTGGATCTTGATTTGAAAACTTTTAAATGAGCATTTAATAAAATAAGAGTTTAACTAATCAAACTGCTCTGATACCACTTGTTGGTCCCTTGTAATTCGTTATTACTTATTAACTTAAGTAATAACTCTTTACTTCGACTCAAGTGAGTTTTTTTAATAATAGATAAGAACTATGTAAGATTAAAACAACAATACCAATATACTTTTCAACGTATAGACTTTTATTAGAATCAAATAAAGAATCTATAACCCATTTTGTTTGCGGAATAACAAAGTGGTTGAATGACAATGGGTTTTGATCTCCTCTACTTAAACATCTAACCAAAGTTAAAGTCTAAGCTCCAATCTTAACGTTCATATGCATCTTGGCTATTTGGTTTAGTTGGTATCGAGAGAGAAAGGTTTTCCAGAGTTTAAGCTCTTGTATTGGTTACCTTTCTCGTCTAAATGTACACTCCTTTTATAGGCAGTGTGATATGAGCAAAATCTCATATTAATTAATCAACAAATCACCCTAAAACACATGGAAAATACCTAACTTTTGTGCTATAAAGCGGAATTATGTGGTATGTTTTGTGTTTGTGCTTAAATAGGTAACATGGATACATTTTCAAGAAAACAAGAAGAAATCAAGCTCACTTATGATGAAAAGAAAAGAGAAGGATCAAAGATGACAAGACTTTGAAGATGAAGGACCTATCTTGACAACATTCCAAAGTTGAGGGACTTAAAGTGCAATTTGGACAAAGTCAAGATCAAAGTCAAACCTGGTCAACTCTAAAGTCAACCAAGTCAAAGGGCCAAAATAAACAAGAATGCAAGTTGAAGGACTGAAAATACCATTGGAATGAAGATTATAGCTTACTTTGATATTTTGCCAAAGTCAAGGGGTTTAAAGTGTCAAAAAGTCTCCAAGTTTGGACATGATCCGTGTTTACTTGCTATGGACCAATCACATTTCAAAGAAAATAAGGCACGGATTGCTAGCTATGTTGCCACCTCACCAGCTCATTAAATGAAACGGATCTACACAGTAACTTCCACTAACTACTTTTGGACCAATCAAAACCTGCCACTCAATAATCCCAATTATCCATCTTGGATAACAATCCGTGTGACACAAATTCATCTAACCACAGAAGGACACGTGTCATCTTCTTCTTCAAACAAGCCCAGAACGGGGATTCTACTACAATGCATTTCATAAAATTATTTCTACATGAAAAGTGCTCGTTTTTGGATGACGAATTCAACTACATAAGCCAATTAAGCTGAAGATCAAAGGAGAAGAAAATCCCTTTTCATGTTCTTGAGGAGAAATTGCAATTCACCAGAAAAGGACACCTGGCAGCTCCTGAATGGTTGAGACACGTCACACCTCCCTTGCACATCATCACCAACCTCTATAAATAGGGCTCTAGTCTCTTATTTGTAACAAGTAGCTAAAGTGTGAAAACACACACACCTTAGATTTCTCTCTCCATTATTGTTATTCATTCAAGTAGTGAATTTCTCTCAAGAGTTTGACACACTCTTAAGAGTTAGTTATAGATTCAGTTAGGCAGTTGTAACAACTTCACATCCTTCAATCAATAAAAACACAAAAATATTCATTTCCTCTTCTCATTATCATTTCAATTACTCAATCCTTCTATCCTGTTGATGTTTGTGATTTCAATTGATCATAACTGATCAATGGAGTTTATATGAGAAGTTGTTGGAAGATTACATTCAGTTTCATAGTAGAAGCAGTCCTTTCCAGTTCATGAGTAGCAGTGGTAGCAGTGGTTTGATTTTGATCAGAAAAAGCTTTTGGAGGTGATTAATATGGTTAAGGGTGGTGCTAAGGTGGTGGTTTAGCACTGTGAGTTGGCTCAGCGCCACACTCCTCCATCAAAGGAGTCCTAAGCTCTCAAGTTTGCTTATCCTGTTTTTAAATTCCACTAAATTGTTGAATGCATGCTCAATTCTAGTGTAAACCTTCTATGCTGCTCTGATCATGTGTTCTAGTATGATTTAGTGTAATTTTGATGATTTGATAGCTCTTGAGTAGTATTGTAGCATTTTATCTGTTTTTACTTGATTGCACACCTTTATTCATCAGTTAAGTACTTGTGAGGGCAATTTGTGTTCAAGACTGTTTATAAGCTTGTTTTTGGTCTAGAAACTCTTCATTTTACTCATCAAACATGTTTTGATATCAGTCCTGGTTTACTTCACTCATTCATTCAAAATCTCTTCATAAAAGTTCATAACAGACTTAATAACTAGTGTTTGGATCTGTCATGATTTTGTAAATCAAGTTGTTAAATCTTGTTAAGTTTGGTTCATCCTAATTCAGTAAACTAGTTGGAGCAAGTGTATTCCGTTTTGTGGTCAAAATTCTTGTCAAACAGGCAATTGGTCATGAAATAATTTGGGTTCAAGTCTTTGTTAATTTTTCATCAGAAACTAGCTACTTTCAATCCCTTGTCAATTGTTCATTTCTGAGTCAAATTTTTTGAAACAAGTTCCTAATTGTGTCTTAACATCCTAAGTTTGATTCTGTATAAGGAATTTCTACAGTTTTCAAAATTCAGCTAGAAATCAGCTTTTTCATAAGCTCATAGGCAAATGCAAGTTTCTGTGATAATTGAGTAAACTGTTTCTTAGATAACAAAATCTACTTCATAAAAGTTGTAATTTTCTTTCACATTCTTGTTTAGAAACATGTCTTGAGTAAAATTTGAGTTTTTTAACTTTTTCAATTTTTTGGTCAACAAAAGTCAAATAAGCTACGTTTCAGCTTAATTTCATTTTCCTGCTTAACCACTTGATCATTTTTCAAGAAAAAAGACTTTCTACTCTCTTAATAAGTTGTTTAAAAAGATTTAGCTTAAAAATCCAGATGTTAATGTCTCAGTTTTCAGTTAGCTTATTAATGGCTTATTGGAATAAGCTAGTTTGAGTTTTACTTAGTTTTAAGCAATTTCCTTATACAGGTCTAGCTTATTTTTGATTTCAAGCATTTTAAAACTTGTTTGAGCTTATTTGGTTCAGTATTAAGCTCATACGATCTTATTGTTTGGTGTGAACCCGTTTTTGTTATTAAGTTCCCAACATTTGCACTTAGGTCCTTGTAGAGTTAATCTGTTTACATTAGGAGCTAATCTTTCAAGTTTTTAGGCTTTGCAATATTTCAGTCCTTAATCTTTTAACTACTTGACATTTTCAGTTAGTCACTTTGTAAGTTTGTTATAGTTAGTTGCATAGTTGTTAGAATTTACATTTTAAGTCCTTTAACTTTCTGGAATTTCATTTCAAGCTTTGTAGTTTCAATTAGTTTACATTTTTAGCACATTACTTTCATGTTTTTACATTTTTGTCCTTTTGTGAATAAAAACTTGGTACTTGCAACGTGTTTTACGGATACGTAGATTAATATTTTTCATCATTTTTACTTGTTGTTTGAATTAGACATAGACTATCCAAAAAACCCTATCAACCAAGAATCGAGAAAAAACGAACTTCAAAATACTCAATTTCAAATGGCGCCGCTGCCGGTTCTTTGACTTTACGAGAGACTATTGATTGACGGTTTTCATTGGCTTTTGGGATCCGTTCACCCCATGAACGTTATTTTTACGTATCATAAATCAAAAATATAAAATTATAAAAACTAAAAAAATAACAAAAAAATTCTTCTCCTAAAGAATTGACCCAAAAAAACTCAAAAATCAATCTTTTTCCTAAGAGATTGCACCTAAAAATATATATTATTGAATTTCCTCAGTTTTTATGTACATATAGTATTTTCTTTAAAAAAACCCATAAATATAAAAATAAGTTCTCTATATTATTATATGTAAATACGTATACGTATACGAACAATTAACACACCTACTTCCATAAGTATTGCTTTTGCAATACCCCGTTCTTAGGGGCGTTCCGGCCCTAAGTTCGTGTATCGATCAAAGTAAATTAAAGGCAAGAATAGATAAATACTTCCAAAAGCAAGAATTCGAAGAATACAAACTATCCAAGTGAATAGATAGGTGACGCGCTATAAAATGTCGTCTAAGGGTTAATAGGTACTTAAGTGCTTCGCGCCACCTAACCCCCCGTTCACTAGTGTGTATTCTAAGAAGAAAAGCTTGTTGGGGGTCTTGCCACCCAAGTATTACTTACGTATATTATACTTTCTTGTGTATATTTCATATTGAACCTCGGAAAGGATAATCCCTTCTTTTCCAAAGTCGAACGAGAGCTCCTCTCTCACTCCTCGCTTTTAGTTGCATGCTCACACGAGGGCGTGCACTCATACTGATTGGTGTACAACCCCTTCCGCCCGAAAGGAAGAAAAAGAGAAAGAGTAAAACCAACACCGTTCATCAAGCCGATCCTGAGAATCGTGCTTTCGACCATGTTCACGAAGTTATGGCCGCCATGGATACTCGACCTTTTATGGAGCACTTGCAATCCAATGTGCAAGGATATGCTGATGCTATCAAGATACCTGATATTCCCGCAAACACCTTTGAGCTTAAGACATCCATGATTAACTTGGTTTCAAACACATCATTTTTTGGGAATAAGAATGATAATCCACATGATCACCTTAAGAAATTTCTTGCTCTTTGAAACACCATTAGGTACAATGGAGTTCCCCATGATGCCATTAAGTTGATATTGGTACAATTTTCATTAGAGGGGCCTGCTAAGCATTGGTTAGATACACAACCACCCGAGAGAATTACTACATGGGATGGTTTCACTAAGAAGTTTTTGAACAAGTTCTTTCCTCCATCTAAGATCACGGCTTTGAGCAACTTAATTATAGGCTTTCAACAAAAACCTAGTCAAACCATTAGTGATGCTTGGGAAGAGTTCAAAGAGTTATTGAGAAAATGCCCCAATCATGGATTCGATAAGGTTCACCAAATCAACACTTTCTATGATGGATTGAGACCACATCACCAAGATTCACTTAATGCTTTCGCGGGTGGAAATATTCTTGCTAAATCTATTCAAGAAGCTTTGGATATTATTGAGACCAAAGCAATGGTGCAAACTAACACACAATTTGAAGAAAGGGTTCATGTTGTCAAAAATAGTTCTCACACACCTTATGATAACCAAATCCTCAAGAGTCACCAAGAGATACTCCAAAGAATAGATAGGGATCATGAGATGCATCTTAAGGCAAGTCAAGAATGGATCCAAGCTATTAAGGGCCTTTCCTTGAACAATTCCACAAATAATGTGCATGCTATTACTCTTTCATGTGAGACTTGTGGAGGTCCCCATTCCTACCAACAATGTGACAAAGTTCATGGTTATCAAGGGGAGTGTTATGCTTACCAACAAGAACATAGAGAACATTTCAAACCCAACATCAATCCAAACAATCTTTCTTACAAGTCTTAAAATTATCTTTCCCCACCCGGTTTCCCACCCCAACCTCAACACAATCCCCCTCAATTGCTACGAAGGAACCAAAGGCCTAGGCCACAATACCAAGGGAACAACTATAGACCACCAAATTCCTTTCACAATCAAGGAAATACCTTTCAAGGCAACAACCAAGGGTTTTACAATCAACCTCTACCTTTCTAACCTCAAGCTTTTCAAGGGAATGTGCCACATGATTATAACACCATTGAGCTTCTTCAAAAAATGAATCAAGAGAATGAAAGGAGGTTCCAATCTAATGAGAAAAGAATGAAGGAAATGCATGAGGAAACAAACAAGTAGTTTATGATGCTTTTAAATCAAAGACAACACGGGGCTTTACCTTCTAACACATAAACAAATCCGAGGGCTAATGTCAATTCTATCACAACAAGAAGTGGAAAGACAACTCAAGAACCTTCACCTCCTACACCTTCTATGGTTAAGCCTACTACGGTTCCACCTTGTGATGTGCCTTCTACATCTTCTTCACCACCTTCAAGCTCCACTTCACCACCTCCACCTCCTCCTCCTACACGTACTTCTCCTTCACCCTCCACACCTCCCAATGAAGAAGCTACCAAAGATAAATCTTCTACCACACCACCTACTCAACCTACACCTAAACCAAACCTTCCTTACCCTTCACGATTGAGAAAGGAGAAATTGAAAAACAAGGATGATATACAAGTTTCAAACTTTTTGATGATGTTCAAGCAACTCAACATAAACATCTCCTTTGCGGAAGCTCTTGCTTATATGCCAAAATTTTCTAAGATGTTCAAAGATCTCTCCAACAAGGAAAAATTGGTGGATTTGCCTAACACATCCTTATTGAGAATTGTTCCGCCGTGTTTCTCCAAACCTTACCTACAAAACTTGGAGATCCGGGGCGCTTTTTGATCCCTTGTAATTTTCTCGGGGTGGAAAATTGCATGGCACTGGCGGATCTAGGGCAAGCATAAATCTCATGCCTTTATCGGTTTGGGAAAAACACTCTCTTCCCGAGCTCACTCCAACTAGGATGACCCTTGAGTTAGCCAATCGTACCATAGCTTACCCGATAGGTATTGCGGAGGATGTGTTTGTAGGTTTGGATAAGTTTACCTTTCCGACCGACTTTGTAGTGGTTGATTATGATATGGACCCGAGAGTTCCTCTAATTGTTGGTAGACCATTTTTGAGGACGGGCCGTACTCTAATAGACGTGGCGGAGGGAGAACTAATTATGAGAGTTGAGGATGAGAAAGTGGTGTTTAAGTTAGGAAAAGTTTGTGATGAGAAAGTGACTAAGAAGTCTAAAGCTTGTGAAACCATTAACATAGTTGATTTGCTTGATGAGGTGTGTGATGAGCATTTTCATGATGCTTGTAAGAGTAATAGTGAAGATATGCCCCATGTTGAGACCGTTGCCTCAATTGCTCCCTCCTTAACACCTTTTAGAGAGAGTGATTTCCTCTTGGAGGAATTTGAGTCCAACTTCCTTGGTAATGATGATTCTCTTGTTAATTTGGAATAATACATTCTCACTATCCAAAAGTTGCTCAATGAGGATTCCATTCCTTCACCCATTACACAAGAAGTAATCAATGATGATCCATCCATAGTGAAACCTTCCATAGAGAGTCCACCTCCACTTGAACTTAAGGACCTTCCCTCCCACCTAGAGTATGCTTTCTTAGAGGGGAAATACCAATTACCCGTGATCATTGCTAAAGATTTGAAAGAGGATGAGAAGGAAAAACTTGTACAAGTCCTTAATAAACATAAGAAAGCCATAGCATGGAAAATATCTGACATAAGGGGAATTGATCCTAATTTTTGTACTCACAAAATCCTTATGAAAGATGATTATAAACCCTCCATTCAAATCCAAAGAAGGGTTAACCCAAAAATCCATGAGGTCATCAAAAAGGAAGTTATCAAACTCCTTGATGCGGGAATGATCTACCCAATTTCCGACTCTCCATGGGTTAGCCCGGTTCATTGTGTTCCAAAGAAGGGCGGGATCACCGTTGTGCCTAATGAGAACAATGAGCTTATTCCTACTAGACTTATCACGGGTTGGAGAGTATGTATTGATTATAGGAAGCTCAATGATGCTACTAGGAAAGATCACTTCCCATTGCCTTTCATGGACCAAATGCTTGAACGCTTAGCGGGAAATGAGTACTATTGCTTTCTTGATGGATTTTCGGGTTATTTCCAAATACCCATTGATCCCAAAGATCAAGAAAAGACCACATTCACTTGTCCCTATGGTATATTTTCTTACAAGAGAATGCCTTTTGGCTTGTGCAATGCACCGGGGACATTTCAAAGGTGTATGATGGCAATCTTCCATGACATGATTGAGCACACTATGGAAGTATTCATGGATGACTTCTCGGTCTTTGGAGATTCATTCACTTCTTGTCTCTCCCATTTAGAACGTATGCTAAAAAGGTGTGAAGACACACGTCTTGTTCTAAATTGGGAGAAGTGCCATTTCATGGTCAAAGAGGGTATAGTTTTGGGCCATAATATATCCAATAAAGGTTTAGAAGTGGATCGAGCTAAAATCGATGTGATTGCCAAACTTCCCCCACCTACCACAGTGAAAGGAGTTAGGAGCTTTTTGGGTCATGCGGGTTTTTATAGGCGTTTTAAACAAGATTTCTCTAAAATAGCAAGACCCATGACCCACCTCTAGGAAAAAGAGTCTCCTTTCATCTTCACACAAGAGTGTTTAGACTCTTTTGACACCCTTAAGGAAAAATTGACTAAGGCTCTCGTTTTGGTATCACCAAATTGGGAATTGCCTTTTGAGCTCATGTCTGATGTGAGTGATTATGTCGTGGGGGCTGTTTTGGGCCAAAGAGTGAATAAGCATTTTCAACCTATACACTATGCGAGTAAGACAATGACGGGTGCTCAACTTCATTATACAACCACGGAAAAAGAGTTGCTTGCTATAGTTTATGCCTTTGAGAAATTTAGACCCTATCTTGTGCTTTCGACGACCATAGTGTATACGGATCATTCCGCTCTAAAATAACTCATGACAAAGCAAGATGTTAAGCCTATGCTTTTGAGATGGGTTCTTTTGCTACAAGAGTTTAAGATACAGATTCGAGATAAGAAAGGAGCCGAGAATTTAGCGACGAATCACTTGAGTAGACTTGAGCATCCTTTTCAAGGAGATTTGCCTCATAAGGAAATAAATGAATCCTTTCCATTAGAGGAGCTCATGTTATCTCTTCTCAAGAGGATGACACCCTTGGTTTGTGGATATTGCAAACTATCTTGTGGGGGATGTGCTAATAGAGGGTCTCACTTCCCAACAAAAGAAGAAATTTCTTAAGGACGTGAAGTATTACTTTTGGGATGACCCTTACCTCTTTAGGCAATGTGCGGACCAAATCATAAGACGGTGTGTAGATGGGCCCGAAGCATTCAAGATTCTAGAAGCTTGTCATAAGGGACCCACGGGGGGGCATTTTGGGCCCAACTACACGGCCAAGAAAGTCTTTGATTCGGGTTACTATTGGCCTTCCATATACAAGATGCCCAAGAGATGGTGAAATTTTGTGATGAATGCCAAAGACAAGAAAAAATTACTCAAAGAGATGAAATGCCACAAAATTTCATACAAGAGTGTGAGATTTTTTATGTGTGGGGAATATATTTCATGGGACCTTTTCCCTCATCAAAGGGAAATAAGTACATACTCGTAGCCGTGGACTATGTTTCAAAGTGGGTTGAGGCCAAAGCCTTGCCTACTAATGATGCTCGAGTTGTAGTGAAATTTTTGAAGCAACTATTTGCTAGATTTGGTGTACCTCGGGCCATCATAAGTGATCGTGGTACGCATTTTTGTAATGATCAATTCACGAGAGTCATGAAGAAATATAGTGTTAACCATAGACTTTATACCGCGTATCACACTCAAACCAATGGCCAAACCGAGGTCACAAATCATGGTTTAAATAGGATTTTAGAACATACGGCGGGAGAGCATAGAGCTTCTTGGTCGGATAAGCTTGATGATGCTTTGTGGGCTTTTAGAACAGCTTTTAAGACACCTATTGGTTGTACTCCATATAGGCTTGTATATGGAAAAGCATGCCACCTCCCATTTGAGTTAGAACATAAGGCTTCATGGGCTCTCAAATGGTCTAACTTTGATTTAAATCAAGCCAGTTCACATAGGAAAGACCAACTCAATGAAATGGACGAATTACGAGCCAATGCCTATGAAAAATCTTTGCTTTACAAGGAAAAGACTAAGCAATTGCATGATGCTAAGATCAAGAACCGTGAGTTCAAAGTTGGAGAGTCGGTTCTCCTCTTTAACTCAAGGTTGAAACTCTTTGCGGACAAGCTTAAGTCAAGGTGGTCCGGTCCATTCACTATTGCTCAAGTATTCCCATATGGGACTATTGAGTTGTCACAACCAAATGGCCCAAATTTCAAAGTGAATGGTCATCGTGTCAAGCATTACTTTGGGGAGGACATTTCTGTTAAAATGGTCCAAGAGATCCCCATTTTCCCCATGAATTAATTCAGTAAGGGATGAGTCGAGCTAGAGACTCCATAACTCAAGCATTGTATAACTAGGCTTAGAAGTTGTTAGACTTAGAGTGTTGTAGGATAGAAATAAGGATATAGAGTTGAGGATAAGTGTAGGGGGAGACCATCCTTTTGTCTTCATGTTGTTTGTAGGGTTGCTCACTCATCACGTGCTTTGGAGCTTATGGAGGAGGCCCTTGTATCCGGTTCACTTCGTTACTATTTTGATTTTTCATACAACACATTGTGCTTAAACATGAATTCACCAATAGTTGACCTTTCCTTAACAAGAGTTAAACAAAGTCTAGTCATTGTCATAAGTGTAGGGGAGTTTAGACTCCCATTCTCTTAAACATTGAGAACAATGTTTATCTCAAGTGTAGGGGGTTTTCTATCGAAGTGACCTTACCTAGACCTTTGTCATTGACCTTCATGATAACTTGGAAAATTATTTTCAATGATTTTCAAATTTTTGATCTACTTTGGCCACCAAAAATATGCATTCATAATTTTTGCATCAATCATTTTTCATTTGCATAACACATTTGCATGGTATATATTCTTCTTTTATTTTGCATCAAAATATATAAAAAGGAAAAAAATATAATAAAGGACATGGTTTAGCAAATTTAGATCTCTTTGACATATTAGGCCCGCCATGAATCTTTTGACTCAACCCGAGTTTGCTTATCTAAGCATTCTCTAGCTAGTATCCTTAACCATGTAGACCTTTATTGGTTTATTAGGCTAAGCATCCACCAATCTCATTATTTGAGATTTTAAATTTGTAGAGAATGGGAGATGATAGAGTTGAAGCAAGTATAAAAGGGCTAGATTAACTTCATGACGATTAATTGTGGCTAAACCCTTCTCTTTCTTTGCCTTTTATTTTCTTCGCATGTATATATTGTTAATAAATAATCAAGAACGGTTTTAATCGGTTTGTAGTCTCTTATGCATTTTTGACTAATGATTTGTGGTTGATATAAGTACGTCTTAAGATTCTAAGTTAGAACGTTTTATGTGTACAAGACTTATGTCATGCTTAATACTTAGCGGGTGTTTTTCCTTTTATTCTTTTTAACTTTCTTTGTGAGGAATAAAGAAAAATAAGATCGACTTATAAAAAAATGAGTGGCTAGAAAAAAAAAGATAAAAAATATATATAGAAAAAGAAAAAAAATAATTATACAAGACTCCCAAGAGGGGCAGTGTGGTGTTAATTATAGTGACTATTGAATTCCAATATTACTCTTACAAGGGTTGCGGGGATTTGATAGTTGCTCCAATCTAATATTACCTTCACGGGTTGCGGGGTTGAAGATCCAAGGTCTCAAAAAGGCGGCGGATGTAAATTATTACGTGAGTTTTATTTTTCTTTCCTTAGCGAGTGTGTAGCTACTTATTAATGCATGACATGAGGATTTTACACATAAAACGAATGACTTATTATTCTTGAGTCGGACATATATTAATTATGGGCGGTTTCTCAAGTAATGGATGAGATGACTACTTAGGGTTAAAATTGTGCTTCCTTATTTTTGGATTTTGCATTTCTTATATTTCACGCTTCAAATAATGAAAAATTTGCCTTCAAGCAATTTGCTCAAATAATAACCGATTCCACATTTAATTGTCATGAATAAGTTGATGCACCTTTTTACTTGTGAATACAATGATCCCATTTTTAAGCTTGGTATAGGGAAAGTGAAACTTGAGGGTGATAAGTATTCATGGTACAAAATCCCTAATCCAAGTCATTGAGTCTTTATGAGTTATTTCTATCAAAACCATTTCAAGAAAATCCAAAAAGATGTATATAGAATTGTTTTCTCTTGCATTGCATTGTATAAATTCCAAATCATGCATCATATAGTGTAGAGTAGTGTAGATGCCTTCCATATTGGCCAAGGTGGGTCAATTATGAGAAACGTGTAACTTGGTGTTTTGAAATACTGCAATGCATGGGATCATGGAAATGTTCAAGTGTAGAGGATTTAATATGAGCAAAATCTCATATCAATTAATCAATAAATCACCTAAAACACATGGAAAATACCTAACTTTTGTGCTATAAAGCGGAATTATGTGGTATGTTTTGTGTTTGTGCTTAAATAGGTAACATGGATACATTTACAAGCAAACAAGAAGAAATCAAGCTCATTTATGATGAAAAGACAAGAGAAGGATCAAAGATGACAAGACTTTGAAAATGAAGGACCTATCTTGACAATATTCAAAAGTTGAGGGAATTAAAGTGAAATCTGGACAAAATCATAGTCAAACCTGGTCAACTCTAAAGTTAACCAAGTCAAAGGGCCAAAATAAACAAGAATGCAAGTTGAAGGACTGAAAATGCCATTGAAATGAAGATTATAGCTTACTTTGATATTCTGCCAAAGTCAAGGGGTTTAAAGTGTCAAAAAGTCTCCAAGTTTGGACATGATCTGTGTTTACTTTCTATGGACCAATCACATTTCAAATAAAATAAGGCACGGATTGCCAGCTATGTTGCCACCTCACCAGCTCATTAAATGAAACGGATCTACACAGTAACTTCCACTAACTACTTTTAGACCAATCAAAACCTGCCACTCAATAATCCCAATTATCCATCTTGGATAACAATCCGTGTGACACAAATTCATCCAACCACAAAAGGACACGTGTCATCTTCTTCTTCAAACAAGCCCAGAACGGGGATTCTTCTACAATGCATTTCATAAAAAGATTTCTACATGAAAAGTGCTCGTTTTTGGATGACGAATTCAACTACATAGCCAATTAAGCTGAAGATCAAAGGAGAAGAAAATCCCTTTTCATGTTCTTGAGGAGAAATTGCAATTCACTAGAAAAGGACACCTGGCAGCTCCTGAATGGTTGAGACACGTCACACCTCCCCAGCACATCATCACCAACCTCTATAAATACGGATCTAGTCTCTCATTTGTAACAACTAGCTAAAGTGTGAAAACACACACACCTTAGATTTCTCTCTCCATTACTGTTATTCATTCAAGTAGTGAACTTCTCTCAAGAGTTTGACACACTCTTGAGAGTTAGTTATAGATTTAGTTAGGCAGTTGTAACAACTTTACCTCCTTCAATCAATAAAAACACAAAAATATTCATTTCCTCTTCTTATTCTCATTTCACGTACTCAATCCTTCTATCTTGTTGATGTTTGTGATTTCAATTGATCATAACTGATCAATGGAGTTTGTTTGAGAAATTGTTGGAAGATTACATTCAGTTTCATAGCAGAAGTAGTCTTTTCCAATTCCTGAGTAGCAGTGGTAGCTGTGGTTTGATTTTGTTTAGAAAAAGCTTTTGGATGTGATTAATATGGTTAAGGGTGGTGCTAAGGTGGTGGTTTAGTACTGTGAGTTGGCTTAACGCCACACTCCTCCATCAAAGGAGGCCTAAGCTCTCAAGTTTGCTTATCCTGTTTTTAAATTCCACTAAATTGTTGAATGCATGCTCAATTCTAGTGTAAACCGTCTATGCTGCTTGATAGGTGTGAAAACACCCATCCTTTTACCACTTAATTATAATAAAAACCAAGCCAAAACGTGTATTTTATGTCGTAAATGTCGGAATTATGCGTGGTTTGTGTTTTTGTTGTGATTTAGGACCAAAATGTGAAAAGGGAGGAAAACACGGGCTTTCACGGGCTTTTATCGAAGAAAACGACAAAAGACGAAGTCAAGAGATCAAGAGTGCGAAAAGAACGGAAGTCCAAGGTCTATTCTAGAGATTTATCGAAGAACAAGTCTAAAGACGGAAGTTTAATAAAGCCGAAGAACTCGAGTCCAATAAAATAAAGAAATTATAAGACGAGTTTAATTAATCCCGAGACAAAGTCGATAAAGTCGAAGAACTTAAAAGACGAGAAGACATGAAGAAAGAAAGAAAGAGGAGGCAACACATGCACCTCCCCCTTTCCTATAAATACCCTCCTAAACTCATTTAGGAGGGTTGGTTAGTTTTTAGTTAGGAGTAGTTTCATTTTCATTTGGTAGGTGATTCTAGAGAGAGAAAGTGACAGTTTCTCTCACTAGGATCTCAATCTTTTATCTTCCTTTCTTGTTTTTAATCAAAACTTTACTTTCAAATAGCTTAATTCTTGTTTTAGTCATAATCTTATTCTATCTTTCTTAGTTTCTTTTATATGATCTTAAATCTGATCTCTTTATATACATGTCTTGTTGATTTTGATGTTTGATTAAAAAGTTCATTTTTTTAGTTCATCTAAGCTTTTATACGAATTAAGCTATAAGTTTGACAATCTTATTGGCTTATTTTGTATTTAGCTTATTTACTTTTTAGTTTTCTTAAAAAGTTTAGTCTTTTTAAAGTTTGCTTATTTCGTAATTTTAAAGTTTTCAAATTTATGCTTATTGATCTTTTAATGTTTGATTTTTATAGCTTAAAGTGTTTTAGTGCTTATTGCGTTAATTTTCTTATTTTTGATTAAGTGCTTTTTAGTTAATTTTTATAAAAAGTTGTTTTTAAATATTTTTATTATTTAGTATTTTTAAAAGTTTTTAAATTTTGGTCTATTAGCTTTTTCTTAAATTTGATTTGGTTAAATTTTTAGGTAAGTGCTTATTTGGTATTTGCTTATTTTCTTATTGTATGCCATCGTAATGCTTAAGGGTTTTACCAGTACGATCCAGTAAGTGTGATCGCATAAACCACGAGGGTCTCTACTTGCGATCCATTACTGCGATCCATAGTACGAACGTCACCACGATCACACTCCATAATCCTCACCATGATCACTTGTTGCGATCGTGGGTGCGATCCGTGGGTACTATCCGTGGGTACGATCCGTGACTACGATCCTTTTTACCATCCAACATTACGATGGAATCAAACATGCATATTACGATGGAATCTTAATTTGCATAATGCGATGGAATTTTGAGTACGATGGAAACATGCATGCATGCGATGGAATTTTGAGTGCGATGCATGCATGCGATGGAATGCCATTTTCACCTAGTAGGCTGGCTGCTTCCAGCAGCTAGCCTGCTAGCTTGTTTATTTAATAATATTGTTCCGTAATTGTTTAGTTTTATTTGAAAGTTGTTCCGATTTTATTTTTGAAAGTTACGTATTTGTTGAATTTTTCGTCGATTGTTAGTATTAATATTTTTTCGTAAAGTTTAAGTTTTATCTTTTATTTAGTACCCGCTTTAGGTTTTGCCTCGTTTAGCTTTAAAATACCATTTTAATTCTGTTCTCTCCTTTTTCATTTAGTAAACTTTATTTTCGAGTCGATAGTTAATTTCGTCTTTTAGTTTTATTTTTATTAATTGTTTCGCTTTAAATTTCGTTTTATTATTTGTTTTAATATTCATTTTAATTTTGTTTTAATTTTTAGTTTTTAATATTCACCTTGTTTTACTTTTATTATTTGTAATTGTCTTTAGTTTGTTTTTAAATACTTTTCGCATTTACTTTTTAATTAGTTATAGATAATCAACTTCTTTTTTTCTTAAGCAAAAACAACTAAGTCACACATTTAACCGGAAATCAATTCGATTAGACACCGAGAAAACGAATTTTTCAACTAGCAAAATCTTAATTTCAAATGGCGCCGCTGCCGGCTCTTTTTGTGAAGATTAACGGTTTTTTGTGAGAAACGTGTTGGATTTTGGGATCCGTTCACTCGTGAACGTTATTTTTCGTGTCAAAATTTTCAAAAATCCCAAAAACATTTGAAAAATCATAAAAAGCATCTCTTTTTCAAAGTTTTGCACCAAAAATTGTCTTCTTGCTTATCTATTTTTCTTTATGGATTCTTATGTCCATTGCGTCGGGTGTGGGAGACGATTATACGGGAACGACTCATGTCAATGGTGTACATGTGAGAGGTGCGGAAACGATATTGATAATACACAATTCGGATTTTGTCCATCGTGCAACTCGACTAATTCGTCCTTTTCTAATCCACCTCCTATTCCTCCGTGCATCTATTGTGGAAGCGATTCTCACTGGGATGTTTCGTGTTCGGTTCGATACCCGTATGGTCACGGGCAAGAACCGGGTTACAATTATGACAATGGAAATAGCTATCCACAAAACTCACCGGGTTTTTCTCCATACCCATGTTGCCAAAATTGTGGGGGCCCTCACGATACTTCTTATTGTCAGCCAATGAATTATTATGAGCCAAATCCGTGTCCTCATTTTTCTTCACCGATGGATTATTATGAACCAAATCTGTGTTATAATTCTTCTCAACCGATGACTTACTATGAGCCACATCCGTGCTATAATTCTGGTTTTCATAGCTGTGAGCCCCCACATCCCACCCTCAATCATCAATCCTCTCAGAGAATTCGTATTGCCCAACAACTCACTACTCTGAATGACGAAAGACAAGCCATTCTTTTGAAACTTCATGACGGCTTAATTCAATTGACCGAGGCATTGAAGGAGCAAAAGCGACAACAACAAGAGCAAGTATCTAATCTTAGTGATTATACCCCTCCTCTTGTGCGTCCATACTATTATGATGATGATGATGACGATGAGAATACTATTTCTTGGAATGATCTAGTTGCTCAATGTCCTAGCGCAATTGCACTTCCCTCTCTTAATATCCCCAATGCCTCTAAGGATTGTGATACATCAAGTGAGATTAGTGATTTTGGTCTTGATAAATTATTTGATGAGGTTTGTGATGTGCTAACTTTTGAGGAGCTTACGGAAGAGGTCGCTCTTAATGATGATGTTCCTTCTACCAACACATTGGGAGATGATTCTTTGGTTTTCTCTAATCCTCTTTTTGATCAAGATGATGATTTTACTTCTAGTGATGACGAGTCACTATCCGATGAAGACGTTCCGAAGGAAACTTTCAAGATTTATTTGAACCCTTTATTTGATTTTGATGACGCTTACATATCTAGTGGGGTGAATCCTCTCTTTGAAGAGGGGATTGAGGACATTGATAGCTCCGACTCTCTTGCTATTGAAGAGCATTCTTTGTTAGCCATGCCACCTCCCATCGTAGAGGAGGTGGAAAGATTTGACCCTACCTTCCGTTTGATTCGGTCTGGTGAGGTGATGCGGGTGGTAGATATGTCTTCTGATATTTGTCATATTATGTTGCCACCCCGTCCTACCGCATGCACACCCAAGATGGTGATGTATCGCTTTTACTCTCCTCGTTTCATCCCGGGGAATAAGGATGAGTGCTTTGACCCGGGAGGTGACAATGACCATTCTATGATTGATACCTTTACGGATTTGCCGAATAGTGACCATCCATTGTCTTTGGAGGATGACAATTTGTCCCCTTTACCCACCCCACCTCCCGTGGATCAAGACTTCACATACTTCTCGTATGTTGAAAGGACCTTTCTACCATTCAAGACTTATCCTCCTGCCTCTCCTTTATTATTTTCCTCCGGGAACGAGGACAAGGTCTTTGATCCCAGTATTACATTCAAAGTTTCCCCAATGACCATTTAATTCGGGGACGAGTCAGGCTCGTGACTCAGTTAATATAAACAAGCGCTTTTCGGGAGGCAACCCGATTATCTATCTTTATCTGTTTTCATCATAAGTGTAGGGGGAGCCCCGTTGGTGTTTCTTGTTTTCTTTCTTATCATATGCAGGGATTCGAGCGTTCAATGATCCACTCTTGATGATTTTTTATGACCCGTGATTCCGTGTTTCCGTCTTCCCGGTTCTATCCTAAACTCTTTTGATTCTCTATTTTATATTTCTCAATATTAAAATATGAATCTCTTTAGTTGTCTCTTTCTTAGCAAGATTTAATCAACGTGCACAATGTCCTAAGTGTAGGGGAGTTTACTCCTACATGCTTAAACATTGAGGACAATGTTTATATCAAGTGTAGGGGGGACTTCTATCGAAGTTAAGTGGCCTTTTCCTTGTATTTGTCCTCATTTTAACCGGAAAATTTGATTTTTCGACATTTTTCAAAATTTTTAATCTATTTTGGCCTTGTAGTTTTCCTTTGTTATCGTTATTTTCTTTCTTTGCTAGATTAAATTTGCAATAAAGTGGTTTTAAATTTTTCAAAGTCGTGAATATTTTGACTCAACCAGAGTTTACTTATCTAAGTTTACTCTAGCTAGTATCCTTAACGTGTTTAAATCAAGTTTTGCTAGGCTTTTATATAGGGAGCTTTAAAACGCGAAAGTCTTAACTCTCACGGGTTAAGAACAAGAACTTTTCGCAAGTTCCTATAAATGATCCTAGAGAGTTGTTTATCAAGGGAACTTTAAAATGCGATTTCTAAACTTGAAAAAGTCTAAGAATTTGCAAGATCCTATAGATGACTCGAAAACCCAAAACTTTGATTTAATAGGCTAAGCATCCACGAGTCTCATTCCTTGAGATTTTAAACTATGGAGGACGAGAGATGATAGAGTCAATTATAAGTTTAGTATCCTTTCGTGAATTTATGTGATTTAATTATGAGCCTATTCTCCTATCGCTTGAAAATAAATTTATCTGCAATAAATAAGGTTGTATGATTTGAAAAGTTACTTAGCTTCTAGCCCAAGATCGTTTAAAAGTTGCTCGGTATTAATAAGAGTTCATAGCCAAGGCATAACTTATTGAAGCGGGATGCGAAGATTGGCGAGTCCGAAAAGGCCCTAACAAGGCATGAGGGCTACATTTTGTTGCTAAAGATCCAAAAGTGATGTGAAGAATCATTTATCGAAAATCAATATGAAGGATCGAGACACACGACGAAAAGCAAAAACTCCCCAAAAGATCATGGAGAAGTCTATCTAAAAAGGCCCTAACAAGGTATTAGGATATATAGATCCAAGTCCTAAAGGAGGCGGATCGTTGTATATCAAAGTCCAAAATAAAGATTGGAGAAAAATGAAGAAGTCGTGGTCCAAAGATGAAGAATATCTCAAAACTTCAAGTGAAGAAATTCCTATTATGAAGAGAAGACCATAATTTCAAGAACGTCTCTCAAAGATTCGAAATATGAAGTCGCTGCCAAATATCGGTCCGAGAAAGGTCTAAATCGTGAAGCGAGTTATGCCAAGATATGAACTTTATGAGGTCCCGAGAAGTAGTTTTAAAAGATTTTGTCCTTTAGCTAACTATTGATTAAATCGTCCACTTTATTTTCGGCCTAAATAACTATCGAAATAAGTCAAACAATGCATCCTCGTGATCATTCAAGACAAAAATAAAATATAAGAGATACACCTAGGAATAAGGGAGTCTAAGTAAATAATTGGCCCACATGAATTCGTGTTAGTTTGCTAACTTATAATAACAATGATCTCGTTTTTAAGCTTGGTATGGGGAACGTGAAACTTGAGAATGATGAACATTCATGACAACCAAAAACCCAATGTAAGTCTTCGATTTCTCTACTTGTTTTGTTCTTTAAAGTTTTCTTAGTGTTTAGTATTTAATAAAGACAAGGTGGGTTATCTATAATGAAAAATGTAAACCATGCTTTGAAATTAATGCATTGCATGAGGACATTGCAATGGTCAAGTGTAGGGGATTTGATAGGTGTGAAAACACCCATCCTTTTACCACTTAATTATAATCAAAACCAAGCCAAAACGTGTATTTTGTGTCGTAAATGTCTGAATTATGCGTGGTTTGTGTTTTTGTTGTGATTTATGACCAAAATGTGAAAAGGAAGGAAAACACGGGCTTTCACGGGTTTTTATCGAAGAAAACGACAAAAGACGAAGTCAAGAGATCAAGAGTGCAAAATGAACGGAAGTCCAAGGCCTATTCTGAAGATTTATCGAAGAACAAGTCTAAAGACGGAAGTTTAATAAAGCCGAAGAACTCGAGTCTAATAAAATAAAGAAATTATAAGACGAGTTTAATTAATCCCGAGACAAAGTCGATAAAGTCGAAGAACTTAAAAGACGAGAAGACATGAAGAAAGAAAGAAATAGGAGGCAACACATGCACCTCCCCATTTCCTATAAATACCCTCCTAAACTCATTTAGGAGGGTTGGTTAGTTTTTAGTTAGGGGTAGTTTCCTTTTCATTTGGTAGGTGATTCTAGAGAGAGAAAGTGACAGTTTCTCTCACTAGGATCTCAATCTTTTATCTTCCTTTCTTGTTTTTAATCAAAACTTTACTTTCAAATAGCTTAATTCTTGTTTTAATCTTAATCTTATTCTATCTTTCTTAGTTTTTCTTATATGATCTTAAATCCGATCTCTTTATATACATGTCTTGTTGATTTTGATGTTTGATTAAAAAGTTCATTTTTTTATTTCATCTAAGCTTTTATACGAATTAAGCTATAAGTTTGACAATCTTATTGGCTTATTTTGTATTTAGCTTATTTACTTTTTAGTTTTCTTAAAAGTTTATTCTTTTTAAAGTTTGCTTATTTCGTAATTTTAAAGTTTTCAAATTTATGCTTTTGATCTTTTAATTTTTGATTTTTATAGCTTAAAGTGTTTTAGTGCTTATTGTGTTAATTTTCTTATTTTTGATTAAGTGCTTTTTAGTTAATTTTTATAAAAAGTTGTTTTTAAATATTTTTATTATTTAGTATTTTTAAAAGTTATTAAATTTTGGTCTATTAGCTTTTTCTTAAATTTGATTTGGTTAAATTTTTAGGTAAGTGCTTATTTGGTATTTTCTTATTTGCTTATTGTATGCCATCGTAATGCTTAAGGGTTTTACCAGTACGATCCAGTAAGTGTGATCGCATAAACCCCGAGGGTTTCTACTTGCGATTCATTACTGCGATCCATAGTACGATCGTCACCACGATCACACTCCATAATCCTCACCACGATCACTTGTTGCGATCGTGGGTGCGATTGTGGGTGCGATCCGTGGGTACGATCCGTGACTACGATTCTTGTTACGATCCAACATTACGATGGAATCAAACAAGCATATTACGATGGAATCTTAATTTGCATAATGCGATGGAATTTTGAGTACGATGGAAACATGCATGCATGCGATGGAATTTTGAGTGCGATGGAATGCCATTTTCACCTAGTAGGCTGGCTGCTTCCAGCAGCTAGCCTGCTAGCTTGTTTATTTAATAATATTGTTCCGTAATTGTTTAGTTTTATCTGAAAGTTGTTCCGATTTTATTTTTGAAAGTTACGTATTTTTAGTTGAATTTTTCGTCGATTTTTAGTATTAATATTTTTCGTAAAGTTTAAGTTTTATCTTTTATTTAGTACCCGCTTTAGGTTTTGCCTCGTTTAGCTTTAAAATACCATTTTAATTTTATTCTCTCCTTTTTCATTTAGTAAACTTTATTTTCGAGTCGATAGTTAATTTCGTCTTTTAGTTTTATTTTTATTAATTGTTTCGCTTTAAATTTCGTTTTATTATTTGTTTTAATATTCGTTTTAATTTCGTTTTAATTTTTAGTTTTTAATATTCACCTTGTTTTACTTTTATTATTTGTACTTGTCTTTAATTTGTTTTTAAATACTTTTCGCATTTACTTTTTAATTAGTTATAGATAATCAACTTCTTTTTTTCTTAACCAAAAACAAATGAGTCACACATTTAACTGAAAATCAATTCGATTAGACACCGAGAAAACGAATTTTTCAACTAGCAAAATCTTAATTTCAAATGGTGTGAAAACATCCATCCTTTTACCACTTAATTATAATAAAAACCAAGCCAAAATGTGTATTTTATGTCGTAAATGTCGGAATTATGCGTGGTTTGTGTTTTTGTTGTGATTTAGGACCAAAATGTGAAAAGGGAGGAAAACACGGGCTTTCACGGGATTTTATCAAAGAAAACGAAAAAAGAAGAAGTCAAGAGATCAAGAGTGCAAAAAGAACGGAAGTCCAAGGCCTATTCTGAAGATTTATCGAAGAACAAGTCTAAAGACGGAAGTTTAATAAAGCCAAAGAACTCGAGTCTAATAAAATAAAGAAATTATAAGACGAGTTTAATTAATCCCGAGACAAAGTCGATAAAGTCGAAGAACTTAAAAGACGAGAAGACATGAAGAAAGAAAGAAAGAGGAGGCAACACATGCACCTCCCCATTTCCTATAAATACCCTCCTAAACTCATTTAGGAGGGTTGGTTAGTTTTTAGTTAGGAGTAGTTTCATTTTCATTTGGTAGGTGATTCTAGAGAGAGAAAGTGACAGTTTCTCTCACTAGGATCTCAATCTTTTATCTTCCTTTCTTGTTTTTAATCAAAACTTTACTTTCAAATAGCTTAATTCTTATTTTAATCTTAATCTTATTCTATCTTTCTTAGTTTTTTTATATGATCTTAAATCCGATCTCTTTATATATATGTCTTGTTGATTTTGATGTTTGATTAAAAAGTTCATTTTTTTATTTCATCTAAGCTTTTATACGAATTAAGCTATAAGTTTGACAATCTTATTGGCTTATTTTGTATTTAGCTTATTTACTTTTTAGTTTTCTTAAAAAGTTTAGTCTTTTTAAAGTTTGCTTATTTCGTAATTTTAAAGTTTTCAAATTTATGCTTATTGATCTTTTAATGTTTGATTTTTATAGCTTAAAGTGTTTTAGTGCTTATTGTGTTAATTTTCTTATTTTTTATTAAGTGCTTTTTAGTTAATTTTTTTAAAAAGTTGTTTTTAAATATTTTTATTATTTAGTATTTCTAAAAGTTTTTAAATTTTGGTCTAATAGCTTTTTCTTAAATTTGATTTGGTTAAATTTTTAGATAAGTGCTTATTTGATATTTTCTTATTTGCTTATTGTATGCCATCGTAATACTTAAGGGTTTTACTAGTATGATCCAGTAAGTGTGATCGCATAAACCCCGAGGGTTTCTACTTGCGATCCATTAATGCGATCCATAGTACGATCGTCACCACGATCACACTCCATAATCCTCACCACGATCACTTGTTGCGATCGTGGGTGCGATCCGTGGGTACGATCCGTGACTACGACTCTTGTTACGATCCAACATTACGATGGAATCAAACATGCATATTACGATGGAATCTTAATTTGCATAATGCGATGGAATTTTGAGTACGATGGAAACATGCATGCATGCGATGGAATTTTGAGTGCGATGCATGCATGCGATGGAATGCCATTTTCACCTAGTAGGCTGGCTGCTTCCAGCAGCTAGCCTGCTAGCTTGTTTATTTAATAATATTGTTCCGTAATTGTTTAGTTTTATCTGAAAGTTGTTCCGATTTTATTTTTGAAAGTTACGTATTTTTAGTTGAATTTTTCGTCGATTTTTAGTATTAATATTTTTTCGTAAAGTTTAAGTTTTATCTTTTATTTAGTACCCGCTTTAGGTTTTGCCTCGTTTAGCTTTAAAATACCATTTTAATTTTATTCTCTCCCTTTTCATTTAGTAAACTTTATTTTCGAGTCGATAGTTAATTTCATCTTTTAGTTTTATTTTTATTAATTGTTTCGCTTTAAATTTCGTTTTATTATTTGTTTTAATATTCGTTTTAATTTCGTTTTAATTTTTAGTTTTTAATATTCACCTTGTTTTACTTTTATTATTTGTACTTGTCTTTAGTTTGTTTTTAAATACTTTTCGCATTTACTTTTTAATTAGTTATAGATAATCAACTTCTTTTTTTCTTAACCAAAAACAAATGAGTCACACATTTAACTGAAAATCAATTCGATTAGACACCGAGAAAACGAATTTTTCAACTAGCAAAATCTTAATTTCAAATGGTGTGAAAACACCCATCCTTTTACCACTTAATTATAATAAAAACCAAGCCAAAACGTGTATTTTATGTCGTAAATGTCGGAATTATGCGTGGTTTGTGTTTTTGTTGTGATTTAGGACCAAAATGTGAAAAGGGAGGAAAACACGGGCTTTTATCAAAGAAAACGACAAAAGAAGAAGTCAAGAGATCAAGAGTGCAAAAAGAACGGAAGTCCAAGGCCTATTCTGAAGATTTATCGAAGAACAAGTCTAAAGACGGAAGTTTAATAAAGCCGAAGAACTCAAGTCTAATAAAATAAAGAAATTATAAGACGAGTTTAATTAATCCCGAGACAAAGTCGATAAAGTCGAAGAACTTAAAAGACGAGAAGACATGAAGAAATAATGAAAGAGGAGGCAACACATGCACCTCCCCATTTCCTATAAATACCCTCCTAAACTCATTTAGGAGGGTTGGTTAGTTTTTAGTTAGGAGTAGTTTCATTTTCATTTGATAGGTGATTCTAGAGAGAGAAAGTGACAGTTTCTCTCACTAGGATCTCAATCTTTTATCTTCCTTTCTTGTTTTTAATCAAAACTTTACTTTCAAATAGCTTAATTCTTATTTTAATCTTAATCTTATTCTATCTTTCTTAGTTTTTTTTATATGATCTTAAATCCGATCTCTTTATATACATGTCTTGTTGATTTTGATGTTTGATTAAAAAGTTCATTTTTTTATTTCATCTAAGCTTTTATACGAATTAAGCTATACGTTTGACAATCTTATTGGCTTATTTTGTATTTAGCTTATTTACTTTTTAGTTTTCTTAAAAGGTTTAGTGTTTTTAAAGTTTGCTTATTTCGTAATTTTAAAGTTTTCAAATTTATGCTTATTGATCTTTTAATGTTTGATTTTTATAGCTTAAAGTGTTTTAGTGCTTATTGTGTTAATTTTCTTATTTTTTATTAAGTGCTTTTTAGTTAATTTTTTTAAAAAGTTGTTTTTAAATATTTTTATTATTTAGTATTTTTAAAAGTTTTTAAATTTTGGTCTAATAGCTTTTTCTTAAATTTGATTTGGTTAAATTTTTAGATAAGTGCTTATTTGATATTTTCTTATTTGCTTATTGTATGCCATCGTAATGCTTAAGGGTTTTACCAGTACGATCCAGTAAGTGTGATCGCATAAACCCCGAGGGTTTCTACTTGCGATCCATTACTGCGATCCATAGTACGATCGTCACCACGATCACACTCCATAATACTCACCACGATCACTTGTTGCGATCGTGGGTGCGATCCGTGACTACGATCCTTGTTACGATCCAACATGTTGGAAATACGTTTTACGTATTTATGAAGGATCGGTCGCTCCAACGATAATTATGTAATGGGCTCGTGATCTATTTACTTTATGTATGGTCCATATAGCCCACATGTAGGGTGGGCTATATATAACCCCTCCTAGCATGTTAGGAGGGGGTTGTTGATTCCATTTTCACTTAATCATATTTCCATTTCACTTTCTCTCTCTACATTTCCCCTTTTCTCTCCTTTCTCTCTCTAATCCCTTATCTCATTCCTTCATCTCTTTATGATTATCATATAAATCAACCAACCTAATCCACCAAATCCATCACATAGAATAGGCCATTAATCTCGTAGACCTTCAATTGGTATCAGAGCCATGGTTAGTTTGGTTTATTCTTGTTTTATTTCTTTTTGATTTTGGTGGGTTTTGATTTAATCATGCTTAAATTTTAAAAAGTTTGTATTTTTTTATAAAAAGTTTGTGTTTTTATATGTTAAAACATATCAAATCTTCAAATCTACTTACTTTTTAGATAAAAAATCACAAATTTTTATATAAAAATCAAATTTTTCTTATATAAAACCTTAAAAAGTTTATGTTTATAAAAAAGTTGGTGTTTTTTATAAAAGTTTTTGTTTTTCTCTTTTTAATTTTGTAGTTTTTTTATAAAAAGTTTGTATCAATTTTATCAATTTTATAAATCCCTAAATTTTTATCAAGTTTATCAATTTCTAAATTTTTTTTTTTATCAATTTTATCCTTTTTTATTTCTTTAATCAGCTTCTATTTTTTTTATAAACAGTTTATTTAGTTTTTTAATCAATATTTTTATAATTAGTATTTTTTTAATCTATTGGGTCTCAGTTTTGTCCAGTTATCAGTTATCAGTTTTATTTCAAACCTTTCTTTCTTAATTTTCAGTTTTATTTTTTAATCAGTTTTCAGTTTTATTTTTGTCCATCTTGGTCCATCAAAACTGTCCATATTTTGTCCATCAATACTGATACAAAAGTTCCGGGTGAAGAATTTTTTCGAGTGAGCCAAAAGTTCCGAATCAACAACATCCGAATCAAGGACTTCCGGATCAAGCCAAAAGTTCCGGATCAAGAAGTTCCGGATCAAGAAGTTCCGGATCAAGAACTTCCGAACCAAGAACTTCCGGATCAAGAACAAAGTTCCGATTCGGAACTCTTCCGAATGAATGAAAAGTTCCGAATGAAACCATTTCAAACATAACGGACAAATTGGCAAATCATCGTCTTTTAATTAGACTCATTCCCTCGAGACTAACACAAAACAAGACCTTCGACTCGATACTCACTCAAAATCTTCTTTACTAACTCAAACATAAAACTCACAACTCCCTCAAACACCCTCGACTCTCGAAAACCATACTCGAACTCACAAGAACCTCGAACAAACAAACTCTCCCCACACCTGCTACATCGTCTCATCACGACTCCAACACAACTCAAGACTCGACCCTCGAACCACACTCGACCTCTGACTTTTACCCACATCGACCCAAACACACTCGACTCGACTCACTGTTTCGTTTTGTCGACTGCTCTCACCTCTCGAACTCACATCAATCAAACTAAACAACTCTCCAAAACATCCACAGAAAAACCCAAAAACACCAAAAACACCCTCTCGACAGCCCCGACTCCAAAAACACGCCCCTCACTCCCTCTCAAACTCATGAGCCTCGACTGACAAACTCAACCTGACCCTCACTCCCTCACCGACACACCATCGAACACTCACACCAGTCCCACACCCTCCCTCATCGACTCCAGACCCTCGTCACATCCCTCCAGACTCGAACCTCTCACTCACAAACTCTCATCTGACTCACTCACCCAACAACCTCAACTCACTCTAACACCCCCTCACCCTCGCACCCTCGCACCCTCGCACCCCCTCACCTTCGCAACCAAACAAACAACACCCTCACTCACAACACCCTCACTCAGACTCCAAACCATTTTTTTTAACCACAAAAACACAGACTCGACAGAAAGACTCTACAGAAGAGAGAGACTCAACAAAAAGATTAAAAGAAAACCTACCCGAGATCCTTACAGATCTTGATGCCTTCCTGATTCTCCTTCGTGGGTTACTAATACGAGTTGGTGGGTTTAGGTTATAGATTGATTGGATTACAGTAATCAAAACATTGGAAAGATTAAATTGAGGATTGAATGTGAGTTTTGTGGCTTGCGAGAGAGAGAGCAATTTTCTTTTTTGTGAGTTGTTTCAGTCAAAGTGAGGAGAGAGAGAGTAGGTTTCGTTTCATTGAGAGAGAGATTAGGGCTTTTTCTGTGTGTGTGTTTTCAAGTGGGGAGAGAGAGAAGAAGTAATTAAATACTGGGGCGGAGATAACAAAGTTGAAGGTGTGGGGCGGTGGAAGTTTATTATTGGGCCACGTGCAACCTATTGACGGAGTAAACAAGAATAAGCAAGTGGCGGTGGATGTATTTGTTTGAGGCCACGTGTGTAACACATTTAAAAAGATTTTCTTTAAATAGTTTAATATATCAGAATTTTTTATTCTAAATATATCAGATTTTTTTCCTTACTTTATTTTAGTTAAGTAAAGTTTTTTTATTTAAAGTAATTTTTCTTATATATTTTCATATTTTCAAGTCTATTTTTTAAGTAAGATTTTTTTTTTTTTTTTTTTTAATTCAAGTTTATTTTGTTATATTTTTAGATTTTAAAAGTTAATTTTAAAAATTTTTATTTATTTTTTTGGCAAATCGTGTTAAGGCGGGTATTGTTTAACGTTACCGTGAAAAATTTTTGACGGGTTATCGTGACGAGTTATAGTGACGGGTTAAAAGTTTTGTGGCCGGATTTAAAGACAAACGTGACGAGTCAAAGTGACGAGCTTCATTTATACCATCCATCGAGGAATTTTAAGTATTATTTACGGGTCTCTCGTTTTAATCGATCTTTAATGGATTCGTTCGATTCGACATGTAAAAAGGGAGAGTTGTATTTAAGGCAAAACGAAGTTAAGAAAAGTGGCATCACCTCCTTTCAACTACTCCAGTCTCATCTTGTCACTCTTTCGGGGATTCAAGGAGGGAGCGAATTTGTGACAATCTTTGGACAAGATCGTCATATATTCATCGACTCCATTTTTACCGCTTTGACCCAACTCGCCGAGCAACTCAACCATGGAAACTTTAATCACTCTGCATCGGTACTTGCATATAAGGCTCTTGTGACACACCTCACGCCTTTCCTCCAATTTAATATCATCAAGCCTGAAAGTTCAGTGATTTGCCAATCGTTTCTTCGAGATACACATACCGAGCTTCGAGTTTTCCGTGATACGATTTTGAAACTCATGTCATCGGTCTCGTCTTCGATATATCAAAGATCACAACTTCAACAAGTGTATGTTAATGGAGTGCAAGAATCAATGACGCAGATGCAAGAGGATAATGGTCATACGGTTGACAACTTGGAGCCTAACGATGGCACGAGCACAGAATCAGGAGGACAACATGATGCCAGTGGCACGTCAGGGAATGTTCACGAGATTTCTCTTGATGACACCTTACCCATTTATGACGCAGAGCCTGCAAACATGGTACAATGTAATGTGGTTTATGATGTATATGCTGATGATATGCCGCATATTGAGGATTCTGAACCTAATTATGACAAACATGGGATGGAAACGGGTGATAGCAATACCACTTCTGATTCATCCGATGTAAGTCATAATGGGGGAGAGATTGTTCAGAATGCTAAACATCATGATAATTATCCTATAACTGATTCATTGACTGCTTCTGATTCCAAGATTAAAGAGCTCGAAACGATCGTAGCTCGGCAATCAAAAGATCTTGAGGATGCCAAACTTGAATTTTCTAAGAAAACGGACAAATTTGAAACATATTTTGAAAAACTTGAAAAGTCAAACGTTGTTCTTGAAAGAAAATTCGATCAAACTGTTCTAGATTCTAAAGCTGAAAAGGATAATCTTTTGAAACAAATTCAACTGCTTGAATCTAAGTTGGCATCCCAAGATAACGTGCTCAAAGAAAATGAAACATTAAAGGCTCAAGTACAGGAAAAGGTCTTTGCTATAGCCGCGTTGAAAAACGAGTTAAGGAAAAGTAAAGGACCTAGTGTGGACACTAAGCTTGAAAAACCATCAATCTTGGGGAAACCGCCTACAAATCAGTTCGTCAGACAACCGATTGTCAGACAACCTACTGCATTTAGATCCGAGCGACCACAATCCTCGAGACCGCGGTTTGCCTCCCAAGTTGATTTGGTTCATCTTATTAGACCAGTCACTCCAGCAACTAGGCCCAATGTGATCACTCCAGCTTTAGCAAGACCAAATCATATGATTGCCTCTAGTTTCCCTAAAAATACCAAGACCACGTCTAGAACTAGTTCAAATGACGTTTGCCATGAATCTGATCTTAGGGAAGCTAAGCAAAAGACACATGTAAGAGATAGGAATTTCAAACCTAGTCAGATGCCTTCTAGTTTACCCAACACTGCTAACCGTAGCATGTCTAATCCTAGGAGCATCAATCAATCATCTAGGGATTCTAGATCTTACTCGGACATTAAATATGCTACTTGTAAAACATGTAGAAAATGTGTCTTTACGGCAAATCATGATGCTTGTATCAAAAAATTGCTTAATGAGGTGAACTCCCGTGCTAGACTTAAATCCCAGTGGGTTGCTAAAATCAAACCCTTTGGTAAAATGTGGCGCCCCACTGGTAGAACTTTCACTCTTGTAGGAAACGAGTGCCCTTTAACTAGGATAGTCTCCGATTCTACTAAGTGTACTAGGGAGGAAACTGATAAAGATGATACTTCACTTACGCCTAAACTTAAGGTTTTCTATAAAAGGAAACGTTTGCCAGCCAAGACTAGTGAATCATCTACTCAGGTCGCCTCTGAAACAAGTAAAGCCAACTGTGAACCCCCACGTGCTTCAAGAATAGATATCTCTAACCCATGCAAAAGTATACAAACTCCTAATGAGAATGCAGGTACCAAAGTTGATGTTCCAAAAGAACGAAGCGGTCCAATCGTTGTATACCGTTCAACTAAGGACACTCTTAGAGTTTGGTTGCTGAAGAAGCAGATATCAGAGAAACAAATGTCTCAGGGGATTCATGGTTAAGCTGCAAACAAGGACTTATAGTCACATCACAGACTATAACTCGTTCATCAAAGAAAGGAAAGTTTATCGCCGATGATGAACTTATCCTTACAACGAGAAATTAAATTTTCTCGGACACGAGCTTACATTAAAACCATTCAAAGGTTTTAAGCTTGTGTACATGACTTACAGTTAAATGTCAGACTGTAACTCGAACTTAAAATAAAGGAAAGCTTATCGTTTATGATAACTTATCCTCTTAACAAGAAATTCACCTTTCTCGGTCATGAGCTTGTATTAAAACATTCGAAGTTTTAAGCTCAGAAAGGAAAGTGTATCTTTTAAATAAGAGAACTTTTCTTCGTAACGAGAAATTAACCTTTCTCGGTCATGAGCTTTCCGTTAAAACAGTCAAAGTTTTCAAGCTCATGAACACGACTTCTAAGTAAATGTCAGCTTAGGACTCGTCCGTCAGATAAAAGGAAAGTTTATCGCCGATGGTAACTTATCCTTAACAACGGGAAGTTCACAACTTCTCGGACTTGAGCTCGCTTTTAAGATATTCAACATCTTAAGCTCAAGTAATTGTTTTTCAAAACTTTGAACACAATTTTTCGAGAATTTCTCAAAAGGTTTTTCTAAATCTTTCAAAATTGTGTGCTCAAAAACGTTTTGATAAAACGAGCATGTCTTCTGGAATCGATAATATTTACGAACCTAGAAATGTCATTCAATAATGACACGGGGTTGTAAATAAAGTTCGAGCAGAAGTTTAAAAGTTTTAAAACATGCTCCATATGGTTTGCTATTATTTCAGATAGCAACCCGCTTTTCATAATCAAGTCAAGCATTTCACCGGAAAGCTTTGACTCAACAACGGGAATTAATTTTCTCGGGAACGTGACGAGGAGACCAACATTCGTGAACAAGAACCATGTGATTATTTCATATGATGTTCTCCATCATTCAGGTCCTACCTCGTAAACTATTAATCTTGTGAATTCATTATCATATATGATCTTTGCACGTGATAAATACCTTACACTTGTGTTTAAAAGGTATTTATTTTACGTTTCAGCACACCCTCATTAATTTGAGGGGGAGCTTGTGTTATTCATGAAGATAATTGGACTTGCATTTTTCTTCCCAAATTTTCTTAAAATGCTATTAAATCAATTGATATTAAAAACATCGATTGGGTTAATATTTTTAATATGGGGGAGAAAATGTGATTTAATATGGGATATGATCAATCATAAATGGTTTGACTTAACGTGATAGCTCATCCCGACATATGCAAAATGTTTTCGGATATCGTGGCATATGTTAAGGGGGAGCAAAATGGATTTGCACTTCAAAATGGATTTCATGGTGACATACACTTACCCAAAACATCTCTATTCACGACGGTGAAGATTGTGGTGACATACGGATGGTAGGATAGGTTAAAGTCCAATGATTTCTCTAGAACCGGAGGAATCTTCCCAAGGACATTCCATAGCTAGAAATAGTAGTCCTTAGGAAAGATGGAGAAAGGTTGTGAACGTAGCTGAATGCCGACCAAGTACTTAAGTTAGCACTGGAACAATCACAACAAGGTGCTAGTGATGACGTATTGGTAAGCATTGAAGGGGTTGAAGAATGAAAAAGAAATGTAAAGATAAAGGGTGTAAAGAAAGAAGCCCTCCTTACAACTTTAGGCAGAAACCGGGTCAATACATATGCTATTGAGGTCATTTTTGCTAATGATTCTCGGTATTGAAGAAAGACATCATGGACCCAGTGATGCAATGCACAACCCTTAACAGCTAACTCAAATATCTCTCAAAAGGTATTTGTTTTAATCACACGGAGATCAACACGTTATCTATTGGTTTATTCACTCCGAATAGACTGGTATTGAAAAGGTGGCACTCCTCTCCAGCCTCCGATCACTAAAAATCCAAAATGCACGATCGAGTCTAGAGCCATTTGAGATCATCAAATATCTCATTAGGACACACTTTCATATTTCCTTGCTTCTTCACACACTGTGAAAAGTAAGAAAGTTCTTAAGAGTCCTACGCAAAATCTTCATGATCTTGCCTGAACATCCGAGTAATACGAAAGTATTTACAATGAGGATGGAAATCCTTCTTGAGCGAATATCAAAAAGCTCATGGTAGGTGACTTGTGCGATTCTTTATGAATCAAACTTGTGATAACTGGAAAGCAACAGTGGTTTAATTCTTAAATGAATTTAAACACGTTCCAGGCCTCTACGCAATATCTTAATGATCTTGCCAGAACATTCAGAGTAATACTATTAAGTATTTACAGTGACGAATGGAAATCCTTCTAGTGTTAACATCAAACAGCACTTGGTAGGTAACTTGCAAGATTCTTTATGAATCAAGCTAGTGACAACTGGAAAGCAACGATGGTGCGGTTCTTAATTGAACTTCACTTGTTCCAGGAACATGAATTGACAGCTTCAAATCATGCGGATAATATTATCCAAATGATTCACTCTTTACGTTCGCAGTCAGCTTTGGACGGTCGAGTAAAGAGAACGGGTTTACCCGCGAAATCTTGTCAAGGAGGTTCTTTATTGAACCTACCTGCCACAAGTACGATATTTAATATCGTCCAACGGTCTTCACCGACCGGAGGTAAATTGCTACCGAATTAGAATGAAATGTTCAAGGCCATTTCATCCGTGTATATTGTTTTGTTGCTAACTGTCTTATGCAGCGTAACAAGAAGGTGGCATTGCGGTGTACAATCCAGAAGAAGTCGTCACCACATGCTTGTACTACATACAATTAGTACTTCAACAAATTCAAGAAAGCCTGAAGGTCAAGTCTTCCGCTGTATCAAACTCTGAAGCTTTCAAGAATTTAAAAGTATAAGTATGTGGAACATGAAGTCACAAAGAGGCAAATATCACAAGTGAAGAATGCACAAGGTCAAGGCAAAGAAACATGCTCAAGACTAAAGTCAAAGATCACATCAAGCATATTCACAAGAACAAGATCGAAGACTCAAGCATAGATGCTAGGTTTAAGATTTTGTAAAAAGATGTGACCTCCCTTAGGGGGAGATTGTTGGAAATACGTTTTTTTCCCAATAAAGTCTCGGTCACATCTTAGTTAGCATAGATCACGAGTTATAGACTATTTAGAACTTTGTAACTTGGAGCGACCTCCCTTAGGGGGAGATTGTTGGAAATACGTTTTACGTATTTATGAAGGATCGGTCGCTCCAACGATAATTATGTAATGGGCTCGTGATCTATTTACTTTATGTATGGTCCATATAGCCCACATGTAGGGTGGGCTATATATAACCCCTCCTAGCATGTTAGGAGGGGGTTGTTGATTCCATTTTCACTTAATCATATTTCCATTTCACTTTCTCTCTCTACATTTCCCCTTTTCTCTCCTTTCTCTCTCTAATCCCTTATCTCATTCCTTCATCTCTTTATGATTATCATATAAATCAACCAACCTAATCCACCAAATCCATCACATAGAATAGGCCATTAATCTCGTAGACCTTCACAACATTACGATGGAATCAAACATGCATATTACGATAGAATCTTAATTTGCATAATGCGATGGAATTTTGAGTACGATGGAAACATGCATGCATGCGATGGAATTTTGAGTGCGATGCATGCATGCGATGGAATGCCATTTTCACCTAGTAGGCTGGCTGCTTCCAGCAGCTAGCCTGCTAGCTTGTTTATTTAATAATATTGTTCCGTAATTGTTTAGTTTTATCTGAGAGTTGTTCCGATTTTATTTTTGAAAGTTACGTATTTTTAGTTGAATTTTTCGTCGATTTTTAGTATTTATATTTTTTCGTAAAGTTTAAGTTTTATCTTTTATTTAATACCTGCTTTAGGTTTTGCCTCGTTTAGCTTTAAAATACCATTTTAATTTTATTCTCTCCTTTTTCATTTAGTAAACTTTATTTTCGAGTCGATAGTTATTTCGTCTTTTAGTTTTATTTGTATTAATTGTTTCGCTTTAAATTTTGTTTTATTATTTGTTTTAATATTCGTTTTAATTTCGTTTTAATTTTTAGTTTTTAATATTCACCTTGTTTTACTTTTATTATTTGTACTTGTCTTTAGTTTGTTTTTAAATACTTTTCGCATTTACTTTTTAATTAGTTATAGATAATCAACTTCTTTTTTTCTTAACCAAAAACAACTGAGTAACACATTTAACCGGAAATCAATTCGATTAGACACCGAGAAAACGAATTTTTCAACTAGCAAAATCTTAATTTCAAATGGCGCCGCTGCCGGCTCTTTTCGTGAAGATTAACGGTTTTTTGTGAGAGACGCGTTGGCTTTTGGGATCCGTTCACTCGTGAACGTTATTTTTCGTGTCAAAAAATTTCAAATATCCCAAAAACATTTGAAAAATCATAAAAAGCATCTCTTTTTCAAAGTTCTGCACAAAAAATAGTCTTCTTGCTTATCTATGTTTCTTTATGGATTCTTATGTCTATTGCGTCGAGTGTGGGAGACGATTATACGGGAACGACTCATGCCAATGGTGTACATGTGAGAGGTGCGGAAACGATATTGATAATACACAATTCGGATTTTATCCATCGTGCAACTCGACTAATTCGTCCTTTTCTAATCCACCTCCTATTTCTCCTTGCATCTTTTGTGGAAGCGATTCTCATTGGCATGTTTCGTGTTCGGTTCGATACCCGTATGGTCACGGGCAAGAACCGGGTTACAATTATGACAATGGAAATAGCTATCCACAAAACTCACCGGGTTTTTCTCCATACCCATGTCGCCAAAATTGTGGGGGCCCTCACGATACTTCTTATTGTCAGCCAATGAATTATTATGAGCCAGATCCGTGTCCTTATTTTTCTTCACCGATGGATTTATGAACCAAATATGTGTTATAATTCTTCTCAACCGATGACTTACTATGAGCCACATCCGTGCTATAATTCTGGTTTTCATAACTGTGAGCCCCCACATCCCACCCTCAATCATCAATTCTCTCAGAGAATTCGTATTGCCCAACAACTCACTACTCTGAATGACGAAAGACAAGCCATTCTTTTGAAACTTCATGACGGCTTAATTCAACTGACCGAGGCATTGAAGGAGCGAAAGCAACAGCAACAAGAGCAATTATCTAATCTTAGTGATTATACCCCTCCTCTTGTGCGTCCATACTATTATGATGATGATGACGATGAGAATACTATTTCTTGGAATGATCTAGTTTCTCAATGTCCTAGCGCAATTGCACTTCCCTCTCTTAATATCCCCAATGCCTCTAAGGATTGTGATACATCGAGTGAGATTAGTGATTTTGGTCTTGATAAATTCTTTGATGAGGTTTGTGATGTGCTAACTTTTGAGGAGCTTACGGAAGAGGTCGCTCTTAATAATGATGTTCTTTCTACCAACACTTTCGGAGATGATTCTTTGGTTTTCTCGAATCCTCTTTTTGATCAAGATGATGATTTTACTTCTAGTGATGACGAGTCACTATCCGATGAAGACGTTCCGAAGGAAACTTTCAAGATTTATTCGAACCCTTTACTTGATTTTGATGACGCTTACATATCCAGTGAGGTGAATTGATGAGACTGAAATTATACATAGTCTCATCGTCAAAATCGGGCTTAAAACGGTTAAATATCATTAAAATACCGGAAAATATACTTGTATTCGTTGTTGTATTTTAGGTACGGATATTGAGAAAATGACAAAAGATCACAAGAATCATGCAAAAACGAACACGGGAAACGAAGCCGCACAATGAACCGGACCCGAATGATGAATTTCCAAAAATACCCTTGAAGAGTTGAAGATTGTACAAGTTTGGTCCCTCATCTATGAAGAGTTTACATATTTGGTCCTTGAAGAATCAAGTCGTACAAGAAACCGATGCCGAAATTGTACTTAACGAAACAACATCAAGTATTTTCGGACCGACTCGACATTTGAAGAATTTACACGTCAAAGTCAACCCGATACCGGCATTGGAATGAGTCAAGAAAAACGATCCCGGGGCCCATAACTTTATTTTACGGACCAATCCGTACCCGTTTAACGGGCTGAATCAGCCCGTTAAAATATTAACTAAAGCATCAATTAGCAAAATTTGCTTTTGCTAGAAATGTGATACTCTTGGTTACTACTAAAATTGCAAGCCCAAAAGAAAAAGAAAAAAAATGCACCAGCCCACTTCATCATCAAAACCACACGTTTTCATCTTTTTCTAGTGGATCACACAAAGCCCAACATTTGTCACACACTCACACCATAACTTAAAAACGAAGACTTTGTGTTAACATAAAACAAAGAAAAAAAAAATCTGGCCATTCGTTATTTGCAAAGCAGATTAGGGTTGTTCCACCATCTCATCCACCATTACCTCCAAATCACCAATTAACCCTAATCCTAAATTATTTTCCTGTCACTCTCGTCCTACCCCACATCAAAACAACATCACATGAAGATCAAGACCCCATATCATGTGATGGGGTCAGAAGAGGAATACCAATCCACGGCTTATAATACTTTTCGTGGTCACCACTCCAAGATGGACGCCCATGATCATCTCAGTACTCTGCTATAACACATGGGTTTCCTCAGAAAGACCTAGAAGATGGAATCAAGAGAAGAATATGCTTCAAGATGCCAAGGGCAGTTTAGGGATTTGTAATTCAGGTAGGGCTTAAGTTTGAGTTCTATATATACAGCTTAGTTTAGTTTCAATTTTCCTTGTTCCACTTTTGATGTAAAATCGGATTGAGTTCCATTGTTTTTAAGTTTAATGAAATTTACTTTTATGCAATTTAATTATCTTGTCTACTTTAAATTTCTGTCAATTTTTAATTGACTTGCACTTATACTTTCATTTGTGAGATAGCGTAAAACAAAAGAGTATTGGTTTGTTTTTTTTTTCTTTTCACTGGTGTCGAGAAAAAAAACAAACACATGTAGTGATAAAAAAAAGATATAGATTGTTGTTTATTGCTGTTGAAAAAAAAGGGAGTGTTTGTGTTGTTGTTCCTGTTCACGGACAGAAAAAAAGGGGTTTGTGTTTTTGGTACCATTTGATTAAAACAGAGAGTAGTGTAACTTGTATTCACTGTCCAAGAAAAAAAGAGTGAGAAAGAAGGGTTGTTTGTTGTTACTGTGCGACCAAAAAAAAAGAGAGTGTGTTTATTTTTGATGTTCGAGACATCAAAAGAAAAAAAAGAAAAAGTGTCTTATATTTAATGTTACTGCTATTGGGTTACGAAACAAAAAAGGAGCAGATTTCTTGTTGCTGTTGGATAGAAGAAAAAAAAAGAGAGTGGATATTGGGTGTAGAGTATTTCGGGTGTTCCGTTCGATCAGCTTTGCGGGAAGACATTTGTAGATAACTGATTGGTTCACCAGTTGTCAGTCGGTGTAAAGCTCAGTTTCTTTGGTTTCTATGTTTATCAAATAGCATCGCATCAGTGGAGGCCTTAATACGAATGGTCAAGCACCTTTTATTTTTCTGCAAATCCTTCTAGTTAAAGAATTTTTTTTTTGTTTATTAGCTGTAGATGGTACTTTCTAAGCATATTTCTGTTAAGTTTTATAATTGAGGCAGTGTAAGATTTGACTATTGCCAAGTTGTAATGTTTTGTTTTAGATCAGTTTGTCATCTGTAATTCTCGTGTGCTCCATTTCATGTAATTCGAATTTGTTGCATAATAGAATTTAACTAGTTGTTTGGATTTAGAATCTTTGTAACTAAGATTGGATAATCTGTTGGAATAATATTTGTAAGATTGTATTAGTAGAACTTGTTATCAGCTTAGTTTAAGTTTCTCATTGGGAGCGATTATAGTTAAGTGAATCATTAGTTAGCAGGTAGATTTTGCCTTTGCATCTCGAGTTATCATAATCACTATATGCAGTTCCGGATTAGTAATGCTAGGCTTGACTTGGTTGAAGCTTGATATTGCACTTTGTTTAGGGTAGCTCTTGTTTACTTGTTGTTCGTCTTTTTATGTTGTTGATTTCTACCTAGTTTTGACTACTGCTTGCGTGCTTGCTGATTTATGAGTTAGAATCTGCTTACTGTTGCTTATCATTGCTGCATAAGCCCAATTAGCAACTGCTTATTGGTGCTTTTAATTCCAACAAAGCTGTTAAAAAAAGCGGCTGTAAAAAAATCATCACAGAAAGTGCAGTTGGTGAGGCTCGAAACCCTGACCTCAGGAAGCCAAAACACGCAGCACATCATCACCATAACCATCTGCTCTCTTGAGCTGTTTTGGTATAGCTACCTTTTATTTTTCTTTAATATTTGCTTGTTTTTCGTGTCTGATAATAAAAGAAAAAAAAAGGGATTGAAGTGGCTGCAGAAGGGATTGAACCCGCGACCTACTGCTCAGCAGCCCAACAACTCTCCCAACTGATCTATGCTATCTTTCTTGTTAGCCTTTGCATAATCATATATTTAACCCCTTTTTGCTTTTTATCTTCTTAGCTTATATAAGTTTATTTCGAACTTATTAGAGCTTATTTTTTTCACCTTTTATTTTTTCTAGCCTTTAAATAATATTTATAATTTTCGGTATTTTTTTTGGATTTTTGAAAAACCATTTAATATTTTTAATCATTTAATTAGTTTAAACTAGTTTTTAATTCATAAAAAATATTTAAAAGTAAAAAAAAAATGTAATTCTTTTTTCTAAAATTTTTTTTGTCATTTAGGACGTATAAAAAAATAAACTTTCTTTTGTAGAGTTTGAATTTCATAATTTTCTTTTTATTATTTCATTTTCTAGGATTATTTTAGTTTTAAATTTGAGAAAAGTCATAAAAAATAGTAAAATGTATTTTAAATTTTTCAAAAAATAATTTTTAACTTTTATTAAGTATAATCTAGGTTTACAAAAGAAAAAATTTAGATTTTGTCTTTTTCTTAGTTAGTTTTATTTTTAGGGTTTTTAATTTACTTTAAATATTAATATAAATTAATTTAAAGTTGACAAATTTTTTTGGTTTTCGTATTTTTCTTAGTTAGACTTTTTAGGTAACTTTAGTATTTTTTTAATTAATTTTTAGGTGAATTATTTCGTTTGGTCGCGTTTTTACGTTCGTGCGCGTACGCGTTTTCGTCCGTTTTGAGCGTAATCCGTCTCCGTTTTTCTTTTTTTCTTTCTTTCAAAAACGTAATCACTCGATTAAAAAACGTCTATAATTTTTGGCTAAACACCATACCTCCACCGAGAACGAACTCGATTATTCGTCTTTACGTTTTTCCTAAAACGTATTGATTAATACTTACCACGACTTAGCGTTTGCTTACTTTTTCCTAAGGGTAAGTAAAACGACTAAAAACCGCAACATCAAAATGGCGCCGCTGCCGGGGAGGTGTGTTTAGCTATATTTATTTATCGTGTTTGTTTGAGTGTTTACGTTTTTATCGTAAATACTTCTTTTTATTTTTCTATACTATTAGCCATACAAATAAATAGTGTTAAATAGAACTCTATTAACACAAAATCGTTTTCTCGTTTTTATTGTGCATAATATGTTGTATTTACGTAGAACAACTAATACACAATAATTATCCAATTACGCGAGAAATCACACCTCAATAGTTGAGCGTTCCGGTCACTATTGTTGTATCGAATTCAAACGAAAGTCAAAGGCAAAATAGATAAATACTCTTAATTGATTTAATCTCGATAAATACAAACTATAAGGTGGGTATAAGGCGGTTGTATTTCACGACCTAATGAAAAAAGGCTCTTAAGTGCTTCGCGCCGCCTCGTTTTCTCCGCTCGCTTGTGCGTATTTTGAAAGTGACGATTAATTAGGGGTTTGCCACATCAAGTATTACTAATCTATTTTTGTGAGTTTTAATTATTGAACCTCGAAACGTTTTGGCGTTCCGCCAACGTTTCAAAGTCGACGAGGGTTTTTACTTCACGTAATTACCTTTATTCTTCTTGGATTCATTAATCGAGACCTTTGATTAGTGGATAATTTTTGTAGGTTAATTTCTACGTAATACACAAAAATTCCAAAAAAATTAAAAAACCAAAAACACAAAAATAATCTTCTCATTTTCCCTCTATTTTCATAACTCTCTTCTTAAACCCTCTAATTTGTTTAATTCTCGATTACGATTTTCGGGTTACATCATGTCGAATGATGGTTACTATTCGTGTCCATATTGTGGAGGACCGACCGATGGTGGTAATTGTTATAATTGCGAGATTTTAGGAGGAAGGGAGGGTTATATCTACAACTCTCCTCAAAACAACAATGGTGATGGATTTCAATCATACGACGAAGGTCACCAATCGTCTTCGATTTATTCGTCGAATGATTCGTCTTATTATTGTGATAATAATCAAGATGATGAAACGAATCAAAACTCCTATGGTTACGAATTCCAATCATATGACCATACTCCACAACCGCCCTCGTCTTATTCATGTGATTTTTGTGGTTTGGAGCACGATTTCAGATTTAGTTGTACGAATAACTATAATGACCACAAACCGAATCCTAATTTCTATGACCAATCTTCGCAATACACACCGTCATATTCATGTGAGAATTGTGGAAACGAACCTCATTATGGATATGATTGTCAAACGATGAATCAAAATACGTATTTCGACAATCAATTTTCCGGTTTTGACGAATCACAAGATATGAATTACAATTGTAACAATGGGAATTTTTATCCACACAACGAACCGGATTTTTCTCAAAATCCGTGTTGCGACAATTGTGGGGGCCCTCACGATACTTATTCTTGCCAACCAATGCATTATAATGAACCCAATTCATACTATAATTCCGGTTTGGATAATTTTGAGGCCCCACCATACGATCTCGAACACCAAAATTCTCATGAGTCAAGTAACGAGAGACAAAATTCCTTTGGCGCTTTCTTACAAGACCATGAAGAAGAATTCTTGCAAGGTGTGATGGGAATTTTTAGAAGTATAAGGGGAGAGATTGAAATGGAAAAGCAACGAGTGCAAGCGTCAAATATAGATACTTATGCCTCTACGTCTCTTGAGATTCTATATGATTACCAATACGACGATGATGATAGTGATGTTTTCAATCTCGACCCTTATCATAGAAAAACTACTCCTATACCCACTTCGGAAACCGATGCCTCTCTAAGTATGGAGGAGACGAATCTTAGCACTAATCCTAGTGTCGAGGTCCCTATTCCAATCCAAAGTGAGCCTACGGTTTTCTTCGAAGATGAGGTAAGTAATTTTGCTCTCGATAAATTTTTCCACGAAGATTCTAACGAGGCAAATCACGATAGTGAGTGTGAATCAATTTCTTGTGATGATGTCTCTCCCATTGACACTTCGGGGAGAGAATCAATGACTTTTTCGAACCCGCTTTTCAATGACGATGATTTTTCCGCTAGTGATGACGAGTCACTAATCGACGAGGACGTTCAAAATACCGATTTTAAAATCTTTTCGAACCCTTTATTCGAATTTGATGACGCATTCATTTTTGGTGACGTAAATCCTCTCTTTGATGAGACGTTCGAGGACATCGAGAGTGAGGATTCTAAGGATTCTATACTCGATGAGCCGGATTTGCTAGTCACCCTCCCGACGTCTCATACGGTTGAGACTACTCTTTCTACTTGTGATGTTTCCATTCTCGAGGGGTTCACCGATGGGCCGCCTCTCAATGAGAGTGAGGATTTTAATGAGGCTTTTGCCTTCGATCCGGGGGGAAATTTTGAAACTCCTCTTATTGACAATTCTTTTTCTATTTCACCTTTGTTTCAAAGTATCCCTAACCATCCCCTCGGATATGATGAGTTTACCTACGTCGTAATGAGTTTTCTTCCTTACAAGACGTATCCTCCGGCTTTGCGTGTTTTATTTTCAACAAAATGTGAGGATACGATCTTCGATCCCGGTATAAAGGCTTTGCCTTTATTCACGGTTGCCTTTGGGCCTTGATTACATGTAAGTCCAACCAAAAATGACCGAACCAAGGATATCCCTAAATGATCACATTTATGGGGATTCGAGTCGAGCTTTTGACTCGATTATCAAAAACAAGGTGCCTCGTGGGGGAGACCCATGCTTATCCATGTACATATTATTGCTTTTTAGTTAACCTAATGAGGGGATTTGTGCCCTTCCAACCTTTGTCTCGTGGTTGTTTGTGATTGTGTAATCTAGGTCCTTATCATCACGATGAAGCATCTCGTGTTCGTTTTACTCGAGCTTCGATCGTTGCTTTGAAGAATTTCTCGATATCCACATGATATATCCTTTGATGTTCTAACCTTAGGTTATTAGCACACTTCATAAACGGCTTTAAATTTAATGGTTACACCCTTTCCATGCTAGATTAAGTATTCCACTACGTCTCTAGTATGGAGGTGTTTCACCCCTAGACTCGAAACATTGAGGACAATGTTTAGTTTTAGTATGGGGGAGGTGAGTAGATACTTCACCTTGCTTACGTCATCACGCAATCCAAAATTTCATCTTTTTTGTTATCGTTTTGTTGCAAATAAGGCTAAAAATGGCCAAATTTTAAAAATTTTCGTATTTTTCATAAGTGTTTAAGACATGAATGTAGGTTTTCCGATGGTGAGAATAAGAGTAATTTTTTACTCGACCGTGCGTGTTGAGCACTTAGCTTTGATTCCTTAACTACACATTAGGCTAAGTCTCTTAAGTGAGGACGAGAAATGATAGAGTTATTTATAAGTCTCGTAATCGTCACGATCTCATGTGTAGTAATTATTAGCTTATTCTCCCCACGCTTTTGCATAATAAGTTGTTAATAAATATTGATTTAGCGGTTTAGTCACTATTGTTGGTTTCTAATTTGTTTTAGTAGCTTCCATGTAATTAAATTGGGAAAACATTAAGGTATCGCCAGCGTCACGGTTTTGAAGAATTGGCACCCGAATAATCGAAAGCTTCACTTAATAATAAGATTTCAAGTGCTCACCTAAATTAAGCAAAAATTTGAAGCTCACAAGGCCGAAAAATCTATGCCCAAATTGAAAGTGAATCAAGCCTTAATCTTCGAAGCTTTAAAGATCCAAAATTCGCCTTAGCGTGAGGATATACGTCTGTGGCTAATAAAACCACCGATGAGGTGGATAATAAAAGGCAAGGCAAGACCGAAGTCATAATAAAAGCTTCATGGCGAAGTTGAATAAAAGATGGAGGTAAACCAAAGATAATAAGGCCCTTCCGTAAGGGGGCGTATAAAAGTCTTGGTAATAAGTCTCATGTTCAAAACCGTTACAAAACCGTGTTTATCGATCCTTCTTGTTGACTTAACTTTTTGACATCGTTGTCTATTAGGGTGAATTATTAATTCAATGATTTTGGTTACACCGTTAAGACTCTATTTTTAGACTTAATCTCTATTCACGAATAAGTCAATGATGTATCCTCGTGATCATTAAGACAAAATAAAATATAAGAGATACCAAGTAGGAATAAGGGAGTTTAGGTTCGTAATTAACACTCATGAGATGTGATCGTGTTGCTAACTTATAATAACAATGATCTCGTTGCACGCTTGGCATGGAATTAGAGTGAAAATCGAGGACGATGAAATTATTTCTAACGAAGCATTCACGTGTTCTTATTCTATGAACCTAAACGTCCCATTTTGCGATGAAAATCATACATTATGTCTAAAACGCAAGTAGTAGTAGCAATAGTAGTAGTGTAGCTAGTTTATCATTTCAATAAAGTAAATAAAAATGAATTTTGGAGGTGCTACGATACTTTATTCTAGCATTGCGTGAGGGCACGGCAATGGTTTAGTGTGGGGGAGTGATGAGACTGCAATTATACATAGTCTCATCGTCCAAATCGGGCTTAAAACGGTTAAAATATCATTAAAATACCGGAAAATATACTTGTATTCGTTGTTGTATTTTAGGTACGGATATTGAGAAAATGACAAAAGATCACAAGAATCATGCAAAAACGAACACGGGAAACGAAGCCGCACAATGAACCGGACCCGAATGATGAATTTCCAAAAATACCCTTGAAGAGTTGAAGATTGTACAAGTTTGGTCCCTCATCTGTGAAGAGTTTACATATTTGGTCCTTGAAGAATCAAGTCGTACAAGAAACCGATGCCGAAATTGTACTTAACGAAAAAACATCAAGTATTTTCGGACCGACTCGACATTTGAAGAATTTACACGTCAAAGTCAACCCGAGACCGGCATTGGAATGAGTCAAGAAAAACGATCCTGGGGCCCATAACTTTATTTTACGGACCAATCCGTACCCGTTTAACGGGCCGAATCAGCCCGTTAAAATATTAACTAAAGCATCAATTAGCAAAATTTGCTTTTGCTAGAAATGTGATACTCTTGGTTACTACTAAAATTGCAAGCCCAAAAGAAAAAGAAAAAAAATGCACCAGCCCACTTCATCATCAAAACCACACGTTTTCATCTTTTTCTAGTGGATCACACAAAGCCCAACATTTGTCACACACTCACACCATAACTTAAAAACGAATACTTTGTGTTAACATAAAACAAAGAAAAAAAAAGTTGGCCATTCGTTATTTACAAAGCAGATTAGGGTTGTTCCACCATCTCATCCACCATTACCTCCAAATCACCAATTAACCCTAATCCTAAAAATTTTTCCTGTCACTCTCGTCCTACCTCACATCAAAACAACATCACGTGAAGATCAAGACCCCATATCATGTGATGGGGTCAGAAGAGGAATACCAACCCACGGCTTATAATACTTTTCGTGGTCACCACTCCAAGATGGACGCCCATGATCATCTCAGTACCCTGCTACAACACATGGGTTTCCTCAGAAAGACCTAGAAGATGGAATCAAGAGAAGAATATGTTTCAAGATGCCAAGGGCAGTTTAGGGCTTTGTAATTCGGGTAGGGCTTATGTTTGAGTTCTATATATACAGCTTAGTTTAGTTTCAATTTTCCTTGTTCCAGTTTTGATGTAAAATCGGATTGAGTTCCATTGTTTTTAAGTTTAATGAAATTTACTTTTATGCAATTTAATTATCTTGTCTACTTTAAATTTCTGTCAATTTTTAATTGACTTGCACTTATACTTTCATTTGTGAGATTGCAAAAAACAAAAGAGTATTGGTTTGTTTTTTTTCTTTTCACTGGTGTCGAGAAAAAAAAATACAAACACAGGTAGTGATAAAAAAAAGATATAGATTGTTGTTTATTGTTGTTGAAAAAAAGGGAGTGTTTGTGTTGTTGTTCCTGTTCACGGACAGAAAAAAAGGGGTTTGTGTTTTTGGTACCATTTGATTAAAACAGAGAGTAGTGTAAGTTGTATTCACTGTCCAAGAAAAAAAAGAGTAAGAAAGAAGGGTTGTTTGTTGTTACTGTACGACAAAAAAAAAGAGAGTGTGTTTATTTTTGATGTTCGAGACATCAAAAGAAAAAAAAAAGTGTCTTATATTTAATGTTACTGCTATTGGGTTACGAAACAAAAAAGTAGCAGATTTCTTGTTGATGTTGGATAGAAGAAAAAAAAAGAGAGTGGATATTGGGTGTAGAGTATTTCGGGTGTTCCGTTCGATCAGCTTTGCGGGAAGACATTTGTAGATAACTGATTGGTTCACCAGTTGCCAGTCGGTGTAAAGCTCAGTTTCTTTGGTTTCTATGTTTATCAAATAGCATCGCATCAGTGGAGGCCTTAATACGAATGGTCAAGCACCTTTTATTTTTCTGCAAATCCTTCTAGTTAAAGATTTTTTTTTTTTGGTTTATTAGCTGTAGATAGTACTTTCTAAGCATATTTCTGTTAAGTTTTATAATTGAGGCAGTGTAAGATTTGACTATTGCCAAGTTGTAATGTTTTGTTTTAGATCAGTTTGTCATCTGTAATTCTCGTGTGCTCCATTTCATGTAATTCGAATTTATTGCATAATAGAATTTAACTAGTTGTTTGGATTTAGAATCTTTGTAACTAAGATTGGATAATTTGTTGGAATAATATTTGTAAGATTGTATTAGTAGAACTTGTTATCAGCTTAGTTTAAGTTTCTCATTGGGAGCGATTATAGTTAAGTGAATCATTAGTTAGCAGGTAGATTTTGCCTTTGCATCTCGAGTTATCATAATCACTATATGCAGTTCCGGATTAGTAATGCTAGGCTTGACTTGGTTGAAGCTTGATATTGCACTTTGTTTAGGGTAGCTCTTGTTTACTTGCTGTTCGTCTTTTTATGTTGTTGATTTCTACCTAGTTTTGACTACTGCTTGCGTGCTTGCTGATTTATGAGTTAGAATCTGCTTACTGTTGCTTATCATTGTTGCATAAGCCCAATTAGCAACTGCTTATTGGTGCTTTTAATTCCAACAAAGCTGTTAAAAAAAGGGGCTGTAAAAAAATCATCACAGAAAGTGCAGCTGGTGAGGCTCGAAACCCAGACCTCAGGAAGCCAACACACGCAGCACAGCATCACCATAACCATCTGCTCTCTTGAGCTGTTTTGGTATAGCTACCTTTTATTTTTCTTTAATATTTGCTTGTTTTTCGTGTCTGATAATAAAAGAAAAAAAAAGGGATTGAAGTGGCTGCAGCAGGGATTGAACCCGCGACCTACTGCTCAGCAGCCCAACAACTCTCCCAACTGATCTATGCTATCTTTCTTGTTAGCCTTTGCATAATCATATATTTAACCCCTTTTTGCTTTTTATCTTCTTAGCTTATATAAGTTTATTTCGAACTTATTAGAGCTTATTTTTTTTACCTTTTATTTTTTCTAGCCTTTAAATAATATTTATAATTTTCGGTTTTTTTTTTGGATTTTTGAAAAACCATTTAATATTTTTAATCATTTAATTAGTTTAAACTAGTTTTTAATTCATAAAAAATATTTAAAAGTCAAAAAAAAATGTAATTCTTTTTTCTAAAATTTTCTTTTGTCATTTAGGACGTATAAAAAAATAAACTTTCTTTTGTAGAGTTTGAATTTCATAATTTTCTTTTTATTATTTCATTTTCTAGGATTATTTTAGTTTTAAATTTGAGAAAAGTCATAAAATATAGTAAAATGTATTTTAAAATTTTCAAAAAATAATTTTTAACTTTTATTAAGTATAATCTAGGTTTATAAAAGAAAAAATTTAGATTTTGTCTTTTTCTTAGTTAGTTTTATTTTTAGAGTTTTTAATTTACTTTAAATATTAATATAAATTAATTTAAAGTTGACAAATTTTTTTAGTTTTCGTATTTTTCTTAGTTAGACTCTTTAGGTAACTTTAGTATTTTTTAATTAATTTTTAGGTGAATTATTTTGTTTGGTCGCGTTTTTACGTTCGTGCGCGTACGCGTTTTCGTCCGTTTTGAGCGTAATCCGTCTCCGTTTTTCTTTCTTTCTTTCTTTCAAAAACGTAATCACTCGATTAAATAACGTCTATAGTTTTTGGCTAAACACCATACCTCCACCGAGAACGAACTCGATTATTCGTCTTTACGTTTTTCCTAAAACGTATTGATTAATACTTACCACGACTTAGCGTTTGCTTACTTTTTCCTAAGGGTAAGTAAAACGACTAAAAACCGCAACATCATGAATCCTCTCTTTAAAGAGGGGATTGAGGACATTGATAGCTCCGACTCTCTCGCTATTGATGAGCATTCTTTGTTAGCCATGCCACCTCCCATCGTAGAGGAGGTGGAAAGATTTGACCCTACCTTCCGTTTGATTCGGTCTGGTGAGGTGACGCGGGTGGTAGATATGTCTTCTGATATTTCTCATATTATGTTGCCACCCCATCCTACCGCGTGCACACCCAATCGGGTGATGTATCGCTTTTACTCTCCTCGTTTCATCCCAGGGAATGAGGATGAGTGCTTTGACCCGGGAGGTGACAATGACCATTCTATGATTGATACCTTTACGGCTTTGCCGAATAGTGACCATCCATTGTCTTTAGGGGATGACAATTTGTCCCCTTTACCCACCCCACCTCCCGTGGATCAAGACTTCACATACTTCTCGTATGTTGAAAGGACCTTTCTACCATTCAAGACTTATCCTCTTGCCTCTCCTTTATTATTTTCCTCCGGGAACGAGGACAAGGTCTTTGATCCCGGTATTAAATTCGAAGTTTCCCCATGGACCATTTAATTCGGGGACGAGTCAGGCTCGTGGCTCGGTTAATATAAACAAGCGCTTTTTAGGAGGCAACCCGATTATCTATCTTTATCTGTTTTTATCATAAGTGTAGGGGGGAGCCACGATGGTGTTTCTTGTTTTCTTTCTTATCATATGCAGGGATTCGAGCGTTCAATGATCCACTCTTGATGATTTTTGACGACCCGTGATTCCGTGTTTCCGTCTTCCCGGTTCTATCCTAAACTCTTTTGATTCTCTATTTTATATTTCTCAATATTAAAATAGGAATCTCTTTAGTTGTCTCTTTCTTAGCAAGATTTAATCAACGTGCACAATGTCCTAAGTGTAGGGGAGTTTACTCCCACATGCTTAAACATTGAGGACAATGTTTATATCAAGTGTAGGGGGACTTCTATCGAAGTTAAGTGGCCTTTCCTTGTATTTGTCCTCATTTTAACCGGAAAATTTGATTTTTTGACATTTTTCAAAATTTTTAATCTATTTTGGCCTTGTAGTTTTCCTTTGTTATCGTTATTTACTTTCTTTGCTAGAATAAATTTGCAATAAAGTGGTTTTAAATTTTTCAAAGTCGTGAATATTTTGACTCAACCCGAGTTTACTTATCTAAGTTTACTCTAGCTAGTATCCTTAACGTGTTTAAGTCAAGTTTTGCTAGGCTTTTATATAGGGAGCTTTAAGACGCGAAAGTCTTAACTCTCAAGGGTTAAGAACAAGAACTTTTCGCAAGTTCTTATAATTGATCCTAGGGAGTTGTTTATCAAGGGAACTTTAAAATGCGATTTCTAAACTTGAAAAAGTCTAAGAATTTGCAAGATCCTATAGATGACTCGAAAACCTAAAACTTTGATTTAATAGGCTAAGCATCCACGAGTCTCATTCCTTGAGATTTTAAACTGTGGAGGACGAGAGATGATAGAGTCAATTATAAGTTTGGTATCCTTTCGTGAATTTATGTGAGTTAATTATGAGCCTATTCTCCCATCGCTTGTTAATAAATTTATCTGCACTAAATAAGGTAGTATGATTTGAAAAGTTACTTAGCTTCTAGCCTAAGATCGTTTAAAAGTTGCTCGGTATTAATTAGAGTTCATAGCCAAGGCATAACTTATTGAAGCGGGATGCGAAGATTGGCGAGTCCGAAAAGGCCCTAACAAGGCATGAGGGCTACATTTTGTTGCTAAAGATCCAAAAGTGATGTGAAGAATCATTTATCAAAAATCAATATGAAGGATCGAGACACACGACGAAAAGCAAAAACTCCCCAAAAGATCATGGATAAGTCTATCCAAAAAGGCCCTAACAAGGTATGAGGATAAATAGATCCAAGTCCTAAAGGAGGCGGATCGTTGTATATCAAAGTCCAAAATAAAGATTGGAGAAAAATGAAGAAGTCGTGGTCTAAAGATGAAGAATCTTTCAAAACTTCAAGTGAAGAAATTCCTATTATGAAGAGAAGACCATAATTTCAAGAACGTCTCTCAAAGATTCGAAGTATGAAGTCGCTGCCAAATATCGGTCCGAGAAAGGTCTCAAATCGTGAAGCGAGTTATGCCAAGATATGAACTTTATGAGGTCTCGAGAAGCAGTTTTAAAAGATTTTGTCCTTTAGCTAACTATTGACTAAATCGTCCACTTTATTTTCAACCTAAATAACTATCGAAATAAGTCAAACAATGCATCCTCGTGATCATTCAAGACAAAAATAAAATATAAGAGATACACCTAGGAATAAGGGAGTCTAAGTATATAATTGGCCCACATGAATTCGTGTTAGTTTGCTAACTTATAATAACAATGATCTCGTTTTTAAGCTTGGTATGGGGAACGTGAAACTTGAGAATGATGAACATTCATGACAACCAAAAACCCAATGTAAGTCTTCGATTTCTCTACTTGTTTTGTTCTTTAAAGTTTTCTTAGTGTTTAGTATTTAATAAAGGCCAAGGTGGATTATCTATGATGAAAAATGTAAACCGTGCTTTGAAATTAATGCATTGCATGAGGACATTGCAATGGTCAAGTGTAGGGGATTTGATAGGTGTGAAAACACCCATCCTTTTGCCACTTAATTATAATAAAAACCAAGCCAAAACGTGTATTTTATGTCGTAAATGTCGAAATTATGCGTGGTTTGTGTTTTTGTTGTGATTTAGGACCAAAATGTGAAAAGGGAGGAAAACACGGGCTTTCACGGGCTTTTATCGAAGAAAACGAGAAAAGACGAAGTCAAGAGATCAAGAGTGCAAAAAGAACGGAAGTCCAAGGCCTATTCTCAAGATTTATCGAAGAACAAGTCTAAAGACGGAAGTTTAATAAAGCCGAAGAACTTGAGTCTAATAAAATAAAGAAATTATAAGACGAATTTAATTAATCCCGAGACAAAGTCGATAAAGTCGAAGAACTTAAAAGACGAGAAGACATGAAGAAAGAAAGAAAGAGGAGGCAACACATGCACCTCCCCATTTAGTTGGAGCACAAGGCTTACTGGGCCTTGAAGTGGGCTAATTTCGACATCAAGAAAGCCGGTGACCTACGCAAAATCCAACTCAATGAGCTTAATGAACTCAGGAATGAGGCTTATGAAAATTCTTTGATCTATAAGGAAAAGACTAAGCTCATTCATGACTCTAAGATTAAAAACCGAGAGTTCCAAGTTGGAGACAAAGTTTTACTCTTCAACTCTCGGTTGAAAATCTTTTCGGGCAAACTCAAATCTCGTTGGTCCGGCCCATTCAGCATTGCCCTAATTTTTCCATATGGTACTCTCGAGCTCGCTCAACCTAATGGACCGAATTTTAAGGTGAATGGCCAACGAGTGAAGTTGTACTTTGGTGAGGACATCTCTCATGAGATGATTCCATCCCTCACCACGTTTCCCATGAACTAGTTTTGGGTCGAGTCAGGCTCGTGACTCAGTTATCAAAAACAAGCGCTCCTCGGGAGGCAACCCGAGTATCTATCCTTTTCCGTTTTACCTCCTAAGTGTAGGGGGACCTATATAGGTTGTTTGTGTTTTTGTGGTGATGTGATTACAGGGATAGGTGCACTTTTGGAACCTTTGAAGAACCGTGCTCCCGTGTTATCCGCAATCCGGTTCTATCTCTCAACTATCGAGATTCAATTTTCGTCATACTCACATTTGAAATTGATCACTTTAGTTGTCTCCTCCTTAGCTTGATTTAACCAACGTGCACAATGTCCTAAGTGTAGGGGAGACTTTTCCCACCTGCTTAAACATTGAGGACAATTTTTATATTAAGTGTAGGGGAGACTTCTATCGAAGTTTTAAGTGGACTTTTCCATTAAAATGCCTTCGATTAACCGGAAAATCATCTTTTTCAGTATTTTTCAATTTTTTAATTAACTTTGGCCATGTAGTCGTAATTTTAAAATTTTTATCGTTGCTTTCATATGTATATATCCCACAATAAAAAAATATTAATAAAGTGGTGTAGCTAGTTTAGAAGCCTTCGACATATCAGGCCCGTTGCGATTATTTTGACTCAACCCGAATAGACTTATCCAAGTTTATTCTAGCAAGTATCCTTAACCATGTAGACCTTAATTGTTTTATTAGGCTAAGCATCCACGAGTCTCATTACTTGAGATTTTAAATTGTGGAGAACGAGAAATGATAGAGTCAATTATAAGTCGGTATTCTTGCACAAGCACACTTGGTGTGATTATAACCCCATTCTCCCATCACTTGCTAATAATTTATCTACAATAAGTAAGGTCGTACGATTTTATTGAATAACTTAGCTTCTAGCCAAAGATCGTTTAAAAGTTGCTCGGTAATGATAAGAGTTCATAGCCAAGGCATAACTAATGAAGCGGGGCGCGAAGATTGGCGAGTCCGAAAAGGCCCTAACAAGGCATGAGGATTCTATTTTATTGCTAAAGATCCAAGGTGATGTGAAAAGCATTATTCCCAAAATCAATATGAAGGATCAAGACACACGACGAAAAGCAATCAACTCCCATAAAGATCATGGAGAAGTCTATCCGAAAAGACCCTAACAAGGTATGAGGATAAATAGATCCAAGTCCGAAAAGGAGGCGGATCGTTGTATCTCAAAATCCCAATTAACGATTGAAGAAATAATGATGAAGTCGTGGTCAACAAAGTTGGAGTATCCCTCAAAAGTCTCAAAGTAAAGAAACTCTATTAACGAAGAGAAGACCATTATCTCAAGAACGTCTCTCAAGATATGAAGTATGAAGTACATGCCAAATATCGGCCCGAGAAAGGTCTCAAATCGTGAAGCGAGTTATGCCAAGATATGAACTTTTTGAGGTCCCGAGAAGCAGTTTTAAGAGATTTTGTCCTTTAGCTAACTATTAATCAAATCGTCCTACTTTGCTTTCAGCCTAAATAAACTATCGCAATAAGTCCAAAAATGCATCTTCGTGATCATTCTAAGACAAAAATAAAATATAAGAGATACACCTAGGAATAAGGGAGTTTAAGCATATAATTAAGCCATGTGTGTAAGTGTTTCTTTTGCTAACTTATAATAACAATGATCTCGTTTTTAAGCTTAGTTTGGGGAACGTGAAACTTGAGGGTGATAAATCTTCGCAGCAACCAAAGCCCTAATGTAAGTCTTAGATCTCTTTGCAAGTTATTTCGTAGCTATTTTCAAGTAAAAATGGTTTTCTATCCCTTTTTGTTTTATTCAAGCTTTTATATATCTCTTCAGTAGTAGTGGTTATTGTTAATAAGGCCAAGGTTAATTGATTATGAGAAAAGTGTAAATTTGCTTTATCACTAAGCATTGCATGAGGGCATGGCAATGGTTAAGTTTAGGGGATTTGATAGGTGTGAAAACACCCATCCTTTTACCACTTATTTCTTGCTAAAACGAGACCAAAACACGTATTTAATATCATTTGTTTGGAATTATGCGTGGTTTGTGTGTTTGTTGTGTTTTCAGAGCAAACCGGATAAATATTGAAGAAAACATGGGATTGCACGGGTTTTATCGAAGAAAAAGACGAAAAGACGAAGTCTATAGTCCAAGAGAAGCAAAAGATTTGAAGTCAATGGGCCTATTTGAAGATTTATCGAAGAAAAGGACCAGAGATGGAAGATTTACATATGTCGAAGAACTCAAGTCTATTAAATGAAGAAATTAAAAGACAAGTTGAATTTATTCGTCGACAAATCCCGAATCGAAATCGAAAACGTCAACTTTTCTGAAAAGACGAGAAGATAAGAAGAAAGGGAGAAAGACCACTCACCAACCAACTTGAAGACCTATAAATAGGAGTCCCTTCACAAACATTAGCTAATCTTTTTCATTTCCAGTTTTTTCTTTCTTTGTTTCGTAGGTAACCAACACCATTAAGGTGTTGGTGATTTTTCATTTTTGTTGAATCAAAGATTTTGTAAGTTTTTAATCTTCACTTTTGTTTACTTAACCTTAATCAATCAATATCATCTTTCATTTAATCTTCATCTTTCTTTTCTTGGTGATTCAAAGTTTTTAGTCTTTATTTTGTTGAGTTTGATCCTCAAAAGTAAGTGGGTTTTATGTTTTTGTTGATTTGGATTGATCTTAATTATTTGTAGATGATTAGTGGTTGGTTTGGGTTAATCTTTGGTTAAAAACTTGGTTGATTTTGGTAAAAATCGTGTTGTTATTGTGTTCCCTGTTCTTCATATATTCAGTTACCTAGATTCCGAATGAAGTCAATTTATTCCGGATGAAGGTGTCAGCCAAATTAGTCCTCCGAGTGAAGCTTTTTATAATTTATTCCGAATCAGTGCATGATATTCCGAACCAGCAGTTTTAATTGAATTATTCCGAATCAGTGAGTTCATCCAGAATAATCAATATTCCGGATGAGTAGCATTATTCCGAATCAAAGTTTTAAAAATATTCTGAATCAGTTTTCTATTCCGAATGAAGCTCTTTAGTTAATTATTCCGAGTCAGTGCAATTTATTCCGAATCAAGTAATTTCATTAAGTATTCCGGATCAGTTTAGATATTCCGAATCAGAGAAAATATTTTGGATCAAGCAAATCATTCCGGATGAGATTTTATTCCGGATGAAGGAAATCTTCCGAATGAGCAATTATTCCGCATGAACCATATTATTCCGAGTCAAGCTTATTCCGAATCAAATCTTTATTCCGCATGAACCATGTATTCCGGATGAGCTAATTATTTTGGATCAATAGAATTATTCTGAATCAGTTGTTTTGCAAGTAAGGGTATTTTACTATTTAATGTTTAATTTTAATTCAATTTCAGTCTTATTTTATTAACTGCTTTTAGCTTAATTTTATATCTTTGTGCATTTAAACCTTTTTAGTAGAATAGAAAACCAAACCCCTTTTAGTGACCAAGAACAACTATTTCACTTTGAGTCGTGATCGATTTGAGAAGATATCGAGAACTTAATTGAACCTATTCAAAAGCCTTGTATCAAATGGCACCACTGCCGGGGAAAATCTGATCATGTGTTCTAGTGTGATTTAGTGTAATTTTGATGATTTGATAGCTCTTGAGTAGTATTGTAGCATTTTATATGTTTTTACTTGATTGCACACCTTTATTCATCAATTGAGTACTTGTGAGGGCAAGTTGTGTTCAAGATTGTTTATAAGCTTGCTTTTGGTCTAGAAACTCTTCATTTTACTCATCAAACATGTTTTGATATCAATCCTGGTTTACTTCACTCATTCATTCAAAATCTCTTCATAAAAGTTCATAACAGACTTAATAACTAGTGTTTAGATCTGTCATGATTTTGTAAATCAAGTTGTTAAATCTTGTTAAGTTTGGTTCATCCTAATTCAGTAAAATAGTAGGAGCAAGTGTATTCCATTTTATGGTCAAAATTCTGGTCAAACAGGCAATTGGTCATGAAATAGTTTGGGTTCAAGTCTTTGTTAATTTTTCATCATAAACTAGCTACTTTCAATCCCTTATCAATTGTTCATTTCTCAGTCAAATTTCTTGAAACAAGTTCCTAATTGTGTCTTAACATGCTATGTTTGATTCAATAAGGAATTTCTACAGTTTTCAAAATTCAGCTAGAAATCAGCTTTTTCATAAGCTCATAGGCAAAGGCAAGTTTCTTTGATAATTGAGTAAACTGTTTTCTTAGATAACAAAATCTACTTCATAAAAGTTGTAATTTTTCTTTCACATTCTTGTTTAGAAACATGTCTTGAGTAAAATTTGAGTTTTTCAACTTTTTCAATTTTTGGTCAACAAAAGTCAAATAAGCTATGTTTTAGCTTAATTTCATTTTCCTGCTTAACCACTTGATCATTTTTCAAGAAAAAAGACTTTCCACTCTCTTAATAATCTGTTTAACAAGATTTAGCTTAAAAATCCAGATGTGCATGTCTCAGTTTTCAGTTAGCTTATTAATGGCTTTTTGGAATAAGCTAGTTTGAGTTTTACTTAGTTTTAAGCAATTTCTTTATACAGGTCTAGCTTATTTTTTATTTCAAGCATTTTAAAACTTGTTTGAGCTTATTTGGTTCAGTATTAAGCTCATACGAGCTTATTGTTTGGTGTGAACCCGTTTTTGTTATTAAGTTCCCAGCATTTGCACTTAGGTCCTTGTAGAGTTAATCTGTTTGCATTAGGAGCTAATCTTTCAAGTTTTCAGGCTTTGCAATATTGCAGTCCTTAATCTTTTAACTACTTCATTTTTAGTTAGTTAGTTTGTAAGTTTGTTATAGAGTTTCATAGTTGTTAGAATTTACATTTTAAGTCCTTTAACTTTCTAGAATTTACATTTCAAGCTTTGTAGTTTCAATCAGTTTACATTTTTAGCACATTACTTTCATGTTTTTTACATTTTTGTCCTTTTGTGAATAAAAACTTGGTACTTGCAACGTGTTTTACGGATACGTAGATTAATATTTTTCATCATTTTTACTTGTTGTTTGAATTAGACATAGACTATCCAAAAAACCCTATCAACCAAGAATCGAGAAAAAACGAACTTCAAAATACTCAATTTCACAGTGTAAAACTAGGGTTTTCATTTTGCATGTTTCAATGTTAAGGTTTATCCAATGGGTGGTTGAATGCCCATGCTGGATAAACAGTACAAAGTACATATTAATTAATTCTAGAAAAAGATAAAGGTTATACTTATATCTAAGTCTACAAGAAACCTACTTTGACTTAAAGTAATATTTTCCCGCCTAATGCAAACCATCAGAATACTGAAGAGTCTTCAGTATCCTAGAGGAGATCGACATCATTCAGTTTGGTATTGTCAAACTAAACTAAACTGAAAGCCCTTCTTCAGTGCTTGTTCTTCAGCAACTAGACTGCCTAGTATTTGAAGTGAAGACTCCTTTGTCTTCTAAGGTTCATTGGAAGGGGAGTGCTGAACTTTCTTCAGCTATAAAGACTTTAGTAGGAACTTTGTTCCTCTGGTCATCCTTCAGCAGACTGGTCTTACTGCTGAGCATAAACACTTAGGGGGATTTTATATTCAAATCCTAGAGTTGCTTCATGGTCAGTAAATATTGACCCAACAGAAACAATCTTTAAAAGGAGTATGAGAAGATTGTGAACCAAAGATTTGAGCCTGGGAAAATCACCAAGTATACATGCTTCACTGATAAAGATAAAAAGGTGGCAATGACCCTTTATAGAGATAACCAGATAACCAACTACAAGGTCAGTAGTGACTTTAAACTCAAAGAACTGGGCTCTCATAGTGGTTAGAGATGATGTCTCTTGCCCAAAAGAATTCTGGGTCTGGTGCAGCCTAGATGATGAAAAACATTCAGGCAAAACTTAATTGGGTAAGAGACATGGAAAAGAAGTTGAAACTTCCCATGCCCCCACAGCTATCACAACAACAACAACAGGGCCAAAGGAATAGAAAGACTCCAATGGGGACTATCTTAGAGAGGTTAGTCACTGAAGATGTGGTAGTTGATGGGATGCACAGAAATCTGGTGCTTCCCAAGGATATCTCAATTCCTGTTCATGGCCAAGCATACACTGAACCAGAGAAAGGTATGGCATTCATGAATAGAAACTATGAATATGGATTTCAAAGGGAAAATGAATTGCACCTCGCCTCAACTACCCAGCTGATCAGACTCAAACAATGCTTGTTAAGGAACTGCGAGTATGCCACAGACTTCGAGTATGAAATAGAGTTGGTGATCAATTCAAGAGCTGACAAGGTAGAAGCACAGAGGATCTGTGACTAGAACCTTGATCACTGAAGAACCTTTTGTATTTTATTTTTCTTACACCACTGGGTATTCATGTAATAGTCTTAGGTTCTTTATGTTTAATAAACTCTGAGGTATGTTTGTTAAATTATGTGTAAGAAGAAGATGTGTACTCACTTACAATAATTTTAGACTTAGTATAATTTATAAACAAATAGGGGGAGATTGTTAGGCCAATGAAATTTTTAACTATGGCCCAGTCTAGATTTGTTTAAATTAGACTAAGTGTTACTAGTCGCTAAGAAGACCAGCGATAGAGACCAGACCAGCTGAAGGCAAAGCCTCAGCTGGCACACCAGGAACATTCAAGTCAAAGACAACGTCAGAGAAATCGAAGATTATCTGAAGTCATACTTACCAGCGATTATGAATAGCTGGGATGTAGAAGGAATGTGCTGGTGTCCAAGGATCTCTGAGTTGACAATGCTCAGAGATCACTTACAACCCTAAGACCTATGCAAGCAAAGCTTGTCTTATCCTTTATAGTTTAGGTGGGAGAATCTACAAAGTGTTTTGAGCGGGACTAATTTTAGGATTTTGAAATTCTTTTTAGTCTCTATTTTTTGTTCCTCGACTCGACTCGAATTGATTTCCAATTAAACGTAAGATTTATTGTTCTTGGTGAATAAAAGTTTTTGGTATTTAAAACTAATTAAAAACTATTTAATTAAAAGATAATTAATTAACTATTTAAAACTATTTAAACAAATGTGAAAACTATTTTAAACTAATTTAAAGCTAATTTGAAAACAAAATTAATTAGACTAATTAAAAAAACTATTTTAAATTTAAATGAAATCTATGTAAAACTATTTTTAAATAAATCTAAATTAATTAAAACTAATTTTTAAAAACTAAATTTAGAAACAAAACAATTTAAATTTATTAACGTAATTAAAATATTTTTATACTTATTATTTTTTTAAACTTTATAAATGAAAACTATAAAGAAAAACTTTTTAATTAAAATTAATAAAACTAAAATTTGTATTAAAACTATTTAATAAAACTGCAGCTAAGATTAACCAACCTATATTAATTAATTAACGTGTATTAAAACACAAATAAAAGCTTAAAAGAGATGGTAAACACGTATGGTACACGAACAAGAGGTCGAGGGTTCGAGTCTGGTTATGGACGAAATTTTGCAATGAAATATTTTTATTTTATATTTTTGGAATCTAAAAGTAAACAGACCAAGTGAATTTGTTTCTTATGCTGCAATAAGCAAAAACCAGCAAAATCAATAAAGCAAATAAGCACATATAGCTGAAAAGCAATTAAGCAAACACACAGAACAAGATAAGCAAATGAAATTAAAAATAAGCAAATTCAAACTTAAACTAATAAGCACATATCACATAAGATCTAAATTATCAGTACTAAAAAAACAGCAAAACTAAACAGACTTAATTATCAGCAATCAAATATCAAATAAACTAGTAGATTTAAGAAGACGATTACCCACCATTTAAATTACCAACAAAGACGAAAATCAGATAGAAGTAAAAGAAACTTGTATCAATTTGCAAAAAACTTAAACACCAAATATCCTAAATCTAGCAAACCTACTAAGCAGATCAAACCAAATTCTCAAAAACTCAAATCAAACTCAAAATAAAAAAACTTAATATATCAAAACAACTTTTATCAAAATCTATGATATCAGAAACATAATCGATCCAAATAAAAAACAGATTAATAAAGATATTCAAACAGTAAATCAACTAGACAAATAACATAAGCAGAAAAATAACTAAATAATCTAAAAACTTATAATTAAAGAGAATCAAAACCTGGTGACGAAACCTTTGGGAAGTAGACGAGCGCTGAGCTGTCTATGAAACCAAACCGAGACCTCCTTAATGAACCGGATCAAAATCAACACCACTCGAACAGAAACATCAACTCAATCCACCATCATAAGCTCTCGAATCAGTTTTGTTTCAAACTTCCCAGTAGGGGAAATTAATTCACCACTTTTTTTTTACTTTTATATATTTAACCAAAAACAGTAATAAAAAGTAAATTGCAATAAATTTAAATAATAAAAGAGACAAAATTAAAACTGAAAGTAATTTTTATTAATAACTCAAAGTTATGTACAATACTTGGAAAATTAAAATTACAATTACCTAAAACTAATTTTGCATAAATAAAAATAAAATAAAAAATGGCACACTTGAATTACAGAATAAGGGGGTTTTTATAGAAAACCCTAGAAACCTTTTTGAGGAAGATATTAAATCCTGGCCCTTGATTGCATTTTTCTTGTAAAACCCGCATGCTTTTACCATGAATAGTACCCTTAAGATCGTACGTACTAGATTAAAACTTTCCTATTATAGAATGATTACGATTACGTGTTAGGATTTTACGTATTACGTACGTGTTAGAACACGATAAGTATTTACTACGTACGAGCACGCAATAATCATTTGACAATAATTAATCACGAGCATGCGATCATGAAATCATGAACGTAATTAAATCATGAACTATTATTAATTACGTATATATATTTATTACGAGCGTAAATAAATATATTAGGTCACGGTAATTCTTTAACGAGAACAAATTAAACAGGAACACAAATAATCACGAACGAGTAATTAAACAACGAGACACGGAAAACGGTAAGGGTACCCCATGTGGGGCCCCTACCCGCGGCAACAAGGGAGGGATGGGCCAAGCCCATCTCAATTTTCACTAAAGAGGGTAAAAGGAAAAACCACTACTCATTTTCACTTTTATAAAAGATTTTTACAAAACCTAAAAAAGTTCTTCCTTCTCCTTTTTCTTTCTTTTGGCCGCCACCCATAAACACACCAAGGGGGTGTTTATTTGATCTTTGATCTTGGTTTTGGTGCAAGTGTTCGTGTTTGTTCATTCTTGTTTAGATCCATGCATTCGGTAATTCTTTTAACCATTTTCTTTTGATTTGATCTTTTAAATAATTAAGAACATGATGTGTTTTTTTTAAAACCTAATTAAAACATAGATCTAACATGCAATTGGTTTTGGAATAAATCAAAAAGGGTGTTTTAGGGGTGTTTGTTTTTGGCCGGCGCCTAAACCGAACCCGAGGGGGTCTCGGTTTGGCTACTCGACCACCACCGAGACCATATGGTCCCGGTTGGTTGGTGTGGGTCCCACGGCAGCAACAAGACAAGGGGAACCCCGAAGTGGTTCGGGGTATGGTGTCGATTTCATGTCCGGTTCATGGTTCTTAGTCAAGATCCGGTTCACGGTGTATGTTAAGATTATTATGTTTATAATCATATGTTAAAATTAAAATAATAAACATGACATGATTAATTTAATAACATGACTTAGGTTATATTAATTAATAAAAAACATGAAATTATTAACCTAATTATTTTATATTTTTAGACTTATAATTAATTAATTATTTAAAAACCATGGTTATAATTAATTAATTAACATGATTTAGGTTATATTATTAATAAATAATAATACATGTTTTAACCTAAGTATTTAACTTTATTTAATTAAAAACATGATATACTTTAATTAAATATTTTAACCTATAGTTTATTTAATTACACGAAATAAATAATAAACTATACATTATATCATATGACTTAGAAAATAATCATGAAAACACTTAGGCTTATATACTTAGCTTATTTAACCAGCTTATATCTATTTATGGAAATTTATTTAACTTAGACAGCTAATCTATTTATGGAAACTTATTTAATTAAGGCAGCTGATCTATTTATGGAAACTTTCTATTTTTAGAAACTTGTCTATTTTAAGCAATAATTCTATTTTTGGAAACTTTCTATTTTTGGAAACTTTCTATATTTCGAAACTTTCAATTTTTATAAACTTTCTAATTTTGGAAACTTTCTATTTTTGGAAACTTTCTATTTTTGGAAACTTTCTATTTTTGGAAACTTTCTATTTTTGGAAACTTTCTATTTTTGGAAACTTTCTTTTTTTGGAAACTTTCTATTTTAGGAAACCTGCTATTTTTAGAAAGTTACTTATTATTACACAGTAAGTATAATAATACATGAAATGTGACAATCCGTCAATTTATGATTGATATTTTATTTGAAAATATTATTTTAATGATACAATATGAACTCACTTATTTTTGGGAAGAAATTTGGATTTACGTCTTGAAGTAGCATCGACTACGTCTAAACCGGAGGATTCAACGTTACGTGCTTACGCTTACATACACCGTCTTTGGTGACAGTCCGACATTTCAGAAAATAAATTTGTCCGTGAATATTATTTTGGAGTTTTAAATTTGTGTTGGTTCATAAACTCACAAATTTACGAGAAGAGATTAGGACTTACGATTTTATTTTAACGTCCTTTATGACTAAACCGGAAACCCTAGGATTACGTATTTACGTTTTCGAACTCCGTTTTTGATGATACAATTTTTATTGGATTCGTTTTGTGACGGTGATTCATAATTTATAAAAACGTTTTTCGTAAAATGACCCGAGGGCACGCAAATCGAGGAAACTAGAATCGAGGAGTACCCGTAAATAAATGGGATGAGACAAGTGGGACACTTGTCCCACCCCACTCCAAAACCGGCCTAAATAACTTCACAACACCTTTAGGTGTCAAGTTTTTAGTTTAACCAACTTACACATGTCCATTTTAGCTTCAAGTTGAAGCTACCTTCCATCAAAACTACTAGCAACTTACCACTTCTTCATTTTCAACATGCAAAACCACTCAACTCTCTCTATCACTCACCTATGCCGTCCCATATTCATCTTCAAACACCCCTTTCATACAAATTTTAACCATGAACATATGTTATAATCAACATATGTTAATCTCCATAAAAAAAGATGAAGATTGGTGTAACTTATAACATCCAAGGAGGAGTATTCATGGTGTCTTGGGGCTGATTTTCCACAAGGAGTCCATGGAGCATGGTGGTCTTGAAGATGGTCTTGGCTATGCACAAGTTTCTCCATCAAATTCCATGTTTTGATCACAACCAACATCAACTTGGTGGTATAAAGATTGTCCTCCTCATCTTCTTGTTATTTTGATTATGTAAACATGTATTTTATTTCCTATTGTATATATTTATGATGATTATATGATGATAAAAATGTTATGTGGGGATTTGTTGTTGATAAACATGATTAAAAAGGTGAAAAACCATATGAAACAAGGTTAAAATCTTGATTAATTTACATGGCTGTATAAAACAGTAAGTAAACAGGTCATGGACTGATAAAATGATGAAGAAGAATGGATTTACAGTAAGCTATGGGTCTTGTACACATGTGAGAGTTGGCCATGCAATGGAATCATTGTAATGAGTGAGATATGATCAAAATAAGTTTAGGGTATAAATCTGAAGTTACTGTTTTGGACGATTTTTAGAAAATACTTAAAGGATGATTCAACAGTAGCTATAGAAGAGTTAAATGTAGCACATATCATGTAGTTTATGTGATAAAAATTTGAGCTTCTATCTCCATGTAGAACTCAAGATATGGCAGTTTTGGTGAAGATGAAGTTAAAAATCAGATTTTTGGAAATTAAAGAATAATACTATTATATAAGCACTCACATTTTAATATATAAAATGTAAAATAAAAACCCACTAACTTATAAAACTTATTTATATAAATATATATAAAAGGTTAATCAAATGGATAAATTATATAAATGGTGGTGAAATAATGTTTATAAGTAATAAAAACTATAAACATGGTTTTTACGACTTTTTCGGCTATTGCCGTAAAATTAACGTTTTGGTAAATAAAACTTAGATGGTTGGACCCGTCTAATGAAAAATTTATAAAACTTATATACTGATATATAGACATGTATAACAAGTAAATACCGACAAAACCCGAACTATAGGGCATACGGAGATTAACAAGTTAAATAAACATATTGGACTAATAAATGGACTAAATAGGATAAAAACTTGTAAAAAGAATCTATTGGGCTTAACCCATTTAGGCCCAACATGGAAAATATATATATACTGATAATATAAGTACAAAAAGGATTAAAATAAGTTAAAGAACTTATAATAGGCTTATTGGACCTAAAACGTGTAAATAGATAAAACTAGTAAACTAGTATAAAAGTTATCGACATATAACTCTAAAATGAGTAAACGAGAATATGTAAATCCACTTGATCATCATATATATATAATAATCATATGTATACATAATTGATATTTTTATAAAGTCATTGGACAAACGTCTAAGACCGATTATTATTTGTCTAGGTTTCCGTGATTGAAGCACGTACCGTACGTCCGAATTGCCGATAACCCGCCTTCCCACATCAACGTGAGTTCATAGCCTCGCACTCTTTTAAATGTTTTATAAATGCTTTATAAACCCGCGAGGGAGATAACATGTTAGTTTTTATAAAATTAGGACACCATTTGTCCCGATTGTTTGTTTATTGATTTTGGACCCGGATGAATGAATGACCCGAATGTATGACCCGATAAATGATTAATGGACCCGGTAGATGAAATTAAATGGATTATTAAAGTTAGGTTATGTCACTAAAAGTCCCATTAGCATGAATTGTGAACTACCGGGAGTTGGTAGACGCTTATGCATTTAATAGTACTATTTGGGGACGATCACCCCAGTTCGCGCCTTGACGGTTGATCCCCGTCGTGCCACATTGATTGGTAAGCGAATTTATGTATGAGAAGATTCCATAGCGTGACCTTTGTGACGACACGCTACTTTAGATGGGCAAAATTGGTATCGGGTTAGCTACCCGTTGTTGGTTTAGTAAGGTAACAATGTCATGCGGCTTATAATAATCCAAAACTAACGAAATACTATTAGACGCATCGAATTACGAAGTATTGCCTGACTAGCAATACGGGGTCATACTATTGATATTATGTTTGTGTTTTGGTTTTCATAACCATATTCATATAACGGTTTTTATTTGATTTTATACAACGTCATAAGACATGTTGTATGATGTTTTTACGACATTGGCTCGTATAATGATTTTTACGGCAAATGCCTATATTATGATTTTCGATAAGGATTTGTATAAAATGACTTTGGCTATTTTATGGCCTATCAAAACGATTTGTACAAAATGATTTTCAGTAATACTTTTATACTGATATTATATTGATGGAATTTATTAAACTCTATGAATTCACTCGGTGTTATCGCTGACCTTTTCTTTTAACATGTTTTATCTCAGGTACTTGAAGGTAATTCTCGGGAAGACGACAAGAATTCATGGCCCGCACTTAAACAATATTTTCCATTCAAATACTTTGTAAAACTTTGTATGAAATATAATGACTTGGGACCGATGTAACTTTGATGTTATTGAATGGAAATGCTTTATAAATAAACGACGCGATTTTTATGCGTTGTCTATGATGTGAGTAATGTGCTATCACGTAACACCAACTAGTCTTCCGCTGTACTGAGTTATATAAATTTGGGGGTGTTACAGTTTGGTACCAGAGCTCTCGTTATAGAGAACGAAAGATTTTTAAAACTAAGGTTTTGAATAAAACTTTTCAAAATCTTTTAATTAAAAACATTTTTCTAAAAATGTCTAAAAATCTTTTGACTATAACGGTGCCGAAGAATTCCCGAGTTACCGACAAGGCCAAGACTGAGAAGTGTTATTTTAATATATATATATAACTTGGATTATATATATATGATGTAATTTTATTACATGATTGATTGATGATTATTTTGATATTTATACGAGGTATTTATACGACGTCGATTGTCACAAGTGTAAAACCCGCATGCTTTTACCATGAATAGTGCCCTTAAGATCGTACGTCCTAGATTAAAACTTACCTCATTTAGTATTGATCACATTCATGTGCTAATAATCAAGCAAGTGCATACGTGTATGACATGACAAGTATCGATTACGTACGAACTCATGATAAACAGTTAATAAATATATCACGTGAACATAATTAAATCATGATCACCATTTAAAATACCAACTAGAATAATTACGTAAATACTTATAATATAATTACGAGCGTTAAGTTTACGATAAACGACATGATAAAATAAACAGAAACGCTTCAGACACGAACACGTTTAACCACGAACGAACACGAAACATCGGGACACGAAAAACATTTGGGTTACCCCATGTGGGCCCCATGAACCACGAAATTAAGGAGGAGAAATGGGCCTAGCCCATCATTTTTACTAAACAAGGGGTTAAGGGAAAAATGTATTCATTTTCACTTTTCAAGAAATTAAACATAAAACCCTAAAAAGTTTTCTCCTCTCCTTCCTTTTCCCTTTTGTAGCCGCCACCTATAACACACATAAGAGGGGTGTTCTTGTTGATTTTGATCTTGGATATTGTACAAGTATTAGTGTTTGTTCATCCTTAATTCATCTACACATTCGGTATATCTTTTTAACCTTTCTTTTTTAATTCCTTCTTTTGATTTGATTTGGTAAAATTGTTTAAGAACATGATGTTTTTAAAACCTATTTTAAAAACATAAAATAAACATGTATTTGGTTAAGAAGTAAAATCAAAAGGGTGTTTTACGGGTGTTTGGTTTAGCCGACGCCTAGACCGTGCCCCAAGGGGGTCACGGCTTGGCCTAGAAACCACCACCGAGACCGTATGGTCCCGGTTTGGTGGTGTGGGTCCCACGGCAGCAAGGAACCAAGGGGAACCCCGATTTGGTTCGGGGTACGGTGTCGATATCATGCCCGGTTCACGGTTCGTTGGTTAAATCATGATCTATGTTACATGTTAATTTTTATGAATCATGAACTTAGGATATAAATTAATTAATAACATGAGATATTAATTAAATCATGACTTAGGTTATTCTAATTATTAATTTAGCATGATATTAATTTAACCTAAGTATTTTATGTTATAAGTTATAATTAATTAATTATTTAAAACATGCCTATAATTAATTAATTTAGACATGACTTAGATTATATTATTAATAATAATAATACACATTTTAACCTAAGTATTTCATTTCATTTTAATTAAAACATGTTATACTTTAATTAAAATGCTTAACCTATAGTTTAATTAAAATACATGAAATAATAATTAAACTATACACTATATCATATGACTTAAGAAATCAGCTTATAAACACGTAGACTTATATGTTAGCTTACGTAACCAGCTTAATTCTAAATATGGAAACTTCTATTTATAGAAACTTAATTAAATAAGACAACTAATCTATTAATGGAAACCTTCTATATATGGAAATCTATCTAAATCAGGCAACTAATCTAATCATGGAAACCTTCTATATATGGAAACTTATTTAATTAAGGCAGCTGATCTATTTTTGGAAACTTTCTATTTTTAGAAACTAATCTATTTTAAGCAGCAAATTCTATTTTAGGAAACTTTCTATTTTTGGAAACTTTCTATTTTTGGAAACTTTCTATTTTTGGAAACTTTCTATTTTTGGAAACTTTCTATTTTTGGTAACTTTCTATTTTTGGAAACTTTCTATTTTTGGAAACTTTCTATTTTTGGAAACTTTCTATTTTTGGAAACCTGCTATTTTTGGAAAGTTACTTATTATTACACAGTAAGTATAATAATACATGAAACACCAGTAATACTTAATCAGATTAATCAGAATACTAGATGAACACAGTTTAAGCCTTCAAACAGTGAACCATGACCTAAAACATACCAAATCAGCTAAAATGAGACACAAAACCCAGTACGTAATCAGTGAATCGATACTTATACACGTGTGTATTCATGTAGCGTTAGTGATCCAGAAGTAGGAGTCTTTCTTCCGTTCATTCACTGGACTTGAGGTACGGATTCCCGTCCTTTCAGTATGGACATTCCTTCCTTATTAGGATTTCCCCGTATGCAGCCAACTGTTTTCCCCAGCATTTGTTTTATTGTTTTGAACTGCTTATGTTAATTTAGCATAAACTATAGCCATATACAAGCATGACCAGTTTCACCTAGTTATGGAGGTACCATAACCATAGCATTGGAGGCACCGATGTTATGACTTCCCCACGGCGGAGTGATTGCTCGTGGCGTCCCTTTTCAGTTTGGCCATATTATTATATCAGTTGGGGCGTATGGGTGCATCCTAGTTACATGTTTTATTCAGTTTATCATGGTGAATGTGGTGTGTGCCTTGCACCCTTCACAAGGAGCTGATCCCTCCTACCCAAATCAGTATATTGATTAGAGGCATCCCCTCTAATCAGCATGATGAGGTCACCCCTCCAAGTATTCATGCACGTGACCTTTTCATGACCTATATGGGCTATGGTATATATATGTTAAAACAGTTTTCACAAGATAAACATAAGGCTTTTCAAACTATAAAACCAGTTTTCTTGATACTTAACCAGTTTACTCAGAACTTAGTCTTCCGCTGTTATATGTTACATGCTTATCCTATTCATGCTATATTGTACATCCGTGCACTGAGCGTCTTGCTCAGCCGTTACTTTCCTTTCCATGTCCCAAAACGGCAGGTACCCAAGACTCGAGCATTTGGAGGACGCGCATAGGATGGAAGCTGCCAGAGACTTCTTTTCCTTTTTTCCTTCATATAGTTATGCTTGTTTAGTCTTTATTCAGTTCATTTCCTTTATTTATGTTTTGGGCTTATGTTTGGGAACCGATGTTTGATTCCGGTTTTCCCTGTGGTCATGTATGTTTTACTACATATTACCTTGCATGCTTTGATGACACGCCATAATTACGCGTGACATTCCATTTATCAAAATGGGGTGTTACAATTATGGTATCAGAGCCAAGGCTTCGACCTGTAGGCTCTAAAACTCGACCTGTGACTAGTGGGTAGTCACCGGGAGCTTCCTAAGCCAACGATTGTTATTCCACGTATTGATGTTTCAGCGCGTTGTTGTTTTAACCATTATGTTTTCAGCACCTTTTTGTTTTAGCCATGACGTTTTCAGCACCTTGTTGTTTTCACCATGATGTTTTCACCAGCATCGTCTTACTAATATGGAATGAACAACCGTCATCCATACTTAGTTATGTGTCATTGTCTATGCATGATGTTCCTCGTGAACTGTGACGATGTGGACTGACCCCAGTAGTTCATAATTTTCACATAAATTTTTTTTCTGTTAAGTTTTGACAATGACTTTTAATTATTATGTTCCATGCATTCATGCATTTATATCATATGTCATCTGTTGCAGGAATTTTGACTAAGTAATGGTTGGTACAGGACTGGCCCTATTTAGTCGCATGTGCTTTTATCGAAACTTTTAACTTTGGGACCGACCCATAGGCGTCCCCTCGCCATGTCTTTTGTTTTGGAACCGACCCATAGGCGTTCCTTCGCACATATAAAGGTTTTATAAACTACATTACGCATTCATGCACTGTTTTTCTTGCATAAAATTTTCTCATGATTTAAATTGGCATAAATTTTTTTTCATGTCCCATCATAAGTTATGTTTTTATGTCAAGTATGCCTTCATACTGTCATGGTTAACTTCAGTTTCATGCTGATTATGTTATACACTTCTTCGTAATGGATGGTTTCATGTTTCCTCATGATAATTCCGTCTTCATGTTGATTATGTTTCACGCCTCTTTTGTTATTTACGTTGTCCTGCAAGACATTGTTAGATTTCTTGAATCATGCTTTTATGATAGTCATGGTTGGTTCCATTGATCATGCTGTCAGGCAAATCATCGTTGAATTTTGTGTAACCACACTTTAGCGTTTCTCTATGCAACTAGAATGATGTCTATGCTAATACTGCCAGGTTATCATGATGGTTTTCCTAACCGTTTAACCGGTTTACTTTCCTTAAATCATGACAAATGATCGAGCCCATACCGATCATTTCATGTGCATTCCATGAGTACTCCACGTACCGTATTTCATGTGTATTACATGTACCTTAATCCATGTGTATTCCACTTACAATACTTCACGAGTATTCGCTAGTCGATTCTAAATCACCTCAGGCGTATGTTCACTTGCGGATATTCTACAAGATTGTCGATGCCGCTTATAGCTTGGAGATGTTACTGAAGGTTGATGCTGCTGATGTTGGGAGACGCTACGTGATGCTGATGCTGATACGGTTCACAACCTGGAGATCCTAAAAGACGAAGACAAAGGCGTCGGAGCAAAGCAATTGGACGAGAAGATGCTTCACCATCAGACAATTCCCATCAATCATTGTTCCAAATTCATTGTTACATGTCACACGTCGTTCGGCTGTCATTTCAGCCATATGAGTGCAAACCAGTACCAGCCGGCCACTCAGCTAAATAGTTACATGAGTCACGGTCATGAGAATGACCGTCATGAAACCGACAGACAAGATGATAGTAACCACTACTACGACAGCAACTATCCTAGAAATCGCAACCGAGGCTCCGACCACGGACGTGATCAGACATACAAATGATCAGTAGTCCAACCGATCCGCCAATTCTGGCATATTAACCTAATATTTGTAATTCTAATTATTTCACATCTCGAGACACATGTCAAGACATCAGTCAAGACACATGTCTCACGTATACTTTCTGAGGACACATGTCAAGATACCAGTCAAGACATATGTCACGCTTACATTTCTCAAGACACGAGTCAAGACACATGACTCACGTCTATTAAATGAACACTTCTAAGAAATTCAGGGTACCCTCCCAGGGTATATCCATTTGGTTGCGCCATGTATTAATCAGGCCACAAGAATTTCAATACCATTAGCGGCGCATCAGTAAGAACTGTCACGTTGCCGATGTCACTTTCATCTCTTTCACCATAGTTCATATATTCCTAACCATGAAGGACGCCTTTTGTATTCCCACGCATACGAAGGTTTTCCTTCAGCTAAATGATAAGATCCAAGCTGCTAACGCATTTCCTCGGACATACACGAGATGAATTTTATCCTAATTATGTACTATGAACACCACACCATGCTACGATTCATAATTATGTACAGTAATGTTCAGGCTCCTAAATACATTCAGCTTGATTTTCCATCAGGAAAATCCGTACAAATTATCTACGCTTACAAGCAGGTTCATTGTTAGCCATGGTCGCTAAAATTTTCTAGCTGTCAGTAAGAAACGACTACTTAAGTCCTTTTACGCATAGCCAGTGGATTATTCCAAAATCTTCCTATACATTCCAGAAGAACCTACAAGGAGAAGAACGGTACCATGAGATTATGTGTCGACTACCGTCGACTTAAACAAATCACCATTCATGACCATTATTCTCCTCCACATTTTGACAACATGTCCAATCAACCGTATGGTGTTAATCATTTTTTTTTCAAAGATCGAACTCACGATCATGCTGCCAACAGTGACGAGTGAAAAAGCAGGACATGTCCATGACTGCTATTCGTGCACGACTCGGTCATGCCAGATTTATGATTTTGAATTAGTCTCATCAATGCTCCAACCGCATTATGGACTTAATAAATTGAGTTTCCATGAACTCCTAAACAAATTCATCAGCATTTTCATTGAGGATAACCTGATTTCCTCTGAGCCTAGAGAAGAACAGGAAGACCATATCTGCACTATGTTGCAAATTCTATGACAAGAGAAATTCTACCCTGGAAATTTTTTTCCAATATCAATTCTGTTTGATTACAGTGACACACTGAATCACATGGGTTTCTATGGTTAATCTTACCATGACTCAGCTTATGCGTAAAGGAGAGAACCCTACACTACATTAGGTGTTCTAGGAAATCCTACGCTAGGAGAAGTCTGATTCAAAAACTAAGAGTTTCGCAACCTTCTATGTATCAAGTTTCTACGAAGCAGGATACAGTTACGTTCATATCTTCATACCTGTTATACAAACAGGCTAAGATAGGACACCAACAGACGGGTATGTTTTTCATCATATGAAATTGTGAATCAAAAAGGGACAAGATCTCCATGGATTTTAGTTACCAGATTTCAGCAAAATTAGAAGAAGCATGATGCTATCTGGGTTATTGTCAACAGTTTGATCAAGTCTGCAGAATCCTTACATCGGTACGGATTTCAGAACCAACAGATTGAACGAACATGTTCCAGCCAAGGCTCATCCGATCACTTGGCAATCCCTCAGCTATCGGGTCAGACAAAGATTCGTAATTGTACTCCTAACTTACTTCACGTCTTATTCTAATTCCACGACTTGCTTTCGCGCTCACGTTCATGACACTATTCACATTCATGATCGTATTTTGGCTTACGATTTTACGTTCATTTCTTTTCTCATTCTGGGAAGTTTGCAAGAACTTGTGAGACCAAACCCAAGTTTAGTATAACTCTCCATCATCAGATAGACGTTTCACGTCATATTCCACGTCTCACCTTGTAGCGTTTGGCGTTACCACCATTATATTCTATGATCACGATATGTCTCACTTGTCATGTTCATTCCACGTTCCTCATATCATGATCAAAATAGGTTACACGTATCATGGATCACGATATGTTTACTCATACTACACTCGCCATATCTCCACGTAGCACGTTCAAAATTTTTCACGTATCACGCTCAAAATTTTTCACGTACTACGTTTCTTTATGTCTCGCGCATCGTTCCTAATTATCAGTTAAGTCAGATTGTCTTGCATCGTAACGTTTCAGCTACCCTTGCACGTTAACTCTTATTTTTCCTCGATCGAATTTAGGGGATCTACCTTCCGTTGATAACCAAGAATTTCTTCGTATTCCAAGTCAAGGTCAGGAGGACCAAGATTTATCATTAGTGTCAGGATCTTCTGAAGGAACCGTTCCAAGAGGGAGGCCACTTGGAAACGGATAAGTTCATCCGGACTTCTTATCCATTTTTCTCTTATCGATTAGATGTGTCGTTTCAGTCACGTCACGTTCCACGTCTTTTCAGGACATGTCACGTTCGACGTTCCCTTCTACCATGTCACCTTCATTTCCGTCATTTTGCATACCTTTCCAGTTTGATTCGAGTATGTTTCGCTTCCAGTTACTTTATCTATAATTCGGGGACGAATTATTCTTTTTAGGGGGGAAGAATTGTAAAACCCGCATGCTTTTACCATAAATAGTGCCCTTAAGATCGTACGTCCTAGATTAAAACTTACCTCATTTAGTATTGATCACATTCATGTGCTAATAATCAAGCAAGTGCATACGTGTATGACATGACAAGTATCGATTACGTACGAACTCATGATAAACAGTTAATACATATATCACGTGAACATAATTAAATCATGATCACCATTTAAAATACCAACTAGAATAATTACGTAAATACTTATAATATAATTACGAGCGTTAAGTTTACGATAAACGACATGATAAAATAAACAGAAACGCTTCAGACACGAACACGTTTAACCACGAACGAACACGAAACATCGGGACACGAAAAACATTTGGGTTACCCATGTGGGCCCCATGAACCACGAAATTAAGGAGGAGAAATGGGCCTAGCCCATCATTTTTACTAAACAAGGGGTTAAGGGAAAAATGTATTCATTTTCACTTTTCAAGAAATTAAACATAAAACCCTAAAAAGTTTTCTCCTCTCCTTCCTTTTCCCTTTTGTAGCCGCCACCTATAACACACATAAGAGGGGTGTTCTTGTTGATTTTGATCTTGGATATTGTACAAGTATTAGTGTTTGTTCATCCTTAATTCATCTACACATTCGGTATATCTTTTTAACCTTTCTTTTTTAATTCCTTCTTTTGATTTGATTTGGTAAAATTGTTTAAGAACATGATGTTTTTAAAACCTATTTTAAAAACATAAAATAAACATGTATTTGGTTAAGAAGTAAAATCAAAAGGGTGTTTTACGGGTGTTTGGTTTAGCCGACGCCTAGACCGTGCCCCAAGGGGGTCACGGCTTGGCCTAGAAACCACCACCGAGACCGTATGGTCCCGGTTTGGTGGTGTGGGTCCCACGACAGCAAGGAACCAAGGGGAACCCCGATTTGGTTCGGGGTACGGTGTCGATATCATGCCCGGTTCACGGTTCGTTGGTTAAATCATGATCTATGTTACATGTTAATTTTTATGAATCATGAACTTAGGATATAAATTAATTAATAACATGAGATATTAATTAAATCATGACTTAGGTTATTCTAATTATTAATTTAGCATGATATTAATTTAACCTAAGTATTTTATGTTATAAGTTATAATTAATTAATTATTTAAAACATGCCTATAATTAATTAATTTAGACATGACTTAGATTATATTATTAATAATAATACACATTTTAACCTAAGTATTTCATTTCATTTTAATTAAAACATGTTATACTTTAATTAAAATGCTTAACCTATAGTTTAATTAAAATACATGAAATAATAATTAAACTATACACTATATCATATGACTTAAGAAATCAGCTTATAAACACGTAGACTTATATGTTAGCTTACGTAACCAGCTTAATTCTAAATATGGAAACTTCTATTTATATAAACTTAATTAAATAAGACAACTAATCTATTAATGGAAACCTTCTATATATGGAAATCTATCTAAATCAGGCAACTAATCTAATCATGGAAACCTTCTATATATGGAAACTTATTTAATTAAGGCAGCTGATCTATTTTTGGAAACTTTCTATTTTTAGAAACTAATCTATTTTAAGCAGCAAATTCTATTTTAGGAAACTTTCTATTTTTGGAAACTTTCTATTTTTGGAAACTTTCTATTTTTGGAAACTTTCTATTTTTGGAAACTTTCTATTTTTGGTAACTTTCTATTTTTGGAAACTTTCTATTTTTGGAAACTTTCTATTTTTGGAAACTTTCTATTTTTGGAAACCTGCTATTTTTGGAAAGTTACTTATTATTACACAGTAAGTATAATAATACATGAAACACCAGTAATACTTAATCAGATTAATCAGAATACTAGATGAACACAGTTTAAGCCTTCAAACAGTGAACCATGACCTAAAACATACCAAATCAGCTAAAATGAGACACAAAACCCAGTACGTAATCAGTGAATCGATACTTATACACGTGTGTATTCATGTAGCGTTAGTGATCCAGAAGTAGGAGTCTTTCTTCCGTTCATTCACTGGACTTGAGGTACGGATTCCCGTCCTTTCAGTATGGACATTCCTTCCTTATTAGGATTTCCCCGTATGCAGCCAACTGTTTTCCCCAGCATTTGTTTTATTGTTTTGAACTGCTTATGTTAATTTAGCATAAACTATAGCCATATACAAGCATGACCAGTTTCACCTAGTTATGGAGGTACCATAACCATAGCATTGGAGGCACCGATGTTATGACTTCCCCACGGCGGAGTGATTGCTCGTGGCGTCCCTTTTCAGTTTGGCCATATTATTATATCAGTTGGGGCGTATGGGTGCATCCTAGTTACATGTTTTATTCAGTTTATCATGGTGAATGTGGTGTGTGCCTTGCACCCTTCACAAGGAGCTGATCCCTCCTACCCAAATCAGTATATTGATTAGAGGCATCCCCTCTAATCAGCATGATGAGGTCACCCCTCCAAGTATTCATGCACGTGACCTTTTCATGACCTATATGGGCTATGGTATATATATGTTAAAACAGTTTTCACAAGATAAACATAAGGCTTTTCAAACTATAAAACCAGTTTTCTTGATACTTAACCAGTTTACTCAGAACTTAGTCTTCCGCTGTTATATGTTACATGCTTATCCTATTCATGCTATATTGTACATCCGTGCACTGAGCGTCTTGCTCAGCCGTTACTTTCCTTTCCATGTCCCAAAACGGCAGGTACCCAAGACTCGAGCATTTGGAGGACGCGCATAGGATGGAAGCTGCCAGAGACTTCTTTTCCTTTTTGCCTTCATATAGTTATGCTTGTTTAGTCTTTATTCAGTTCATTTCCTTTATTTATGTTTTGGGCTTATGTTTGGGAACCAATGTTTGATTCCGGTTTTCCCTGTGGTCATGTATGTTTTACTACATATTACCTTGCATGCTTTGATGACACGCCATAATTACGCGTGACATTCCATTTATCAAAATGGGGTGTTACAACAAGTAACCCTAAATTCCCTAGTAAATTAATCGAAGCTATTCTCGTAGGAATTCTAGCTATCCTAGATCTAAACCAAGTTATGGATATTTATGATCCCAACAAATGGTTGATATTCGTAGAAATGTAGATATTAGTTGATTGTGATATTGAAAAAGAATTGGCGAGATTAAATCTGATATCGATGTCATGACGATCTTTCCTTATAGAGTGGAGTTTGACAAAACGTTACCACCTAGAAAGATGTCATCTGATTCGTTGTCATCCAATTCTTAAATTTGAAATCGAAAGGGTGAATGTTGCACTTGAGGCTGTCATTGGAACCATTACCCAAAAGCCTCATGCCACTAATACCTTTCCGAGAAGTCTAAGTTAAATGATCAAGTCATTTCATATTAATGACTCATTTGATAATTGTTGTTGTAAGAGCTAATAGGATTGGAAATTAAGTGTTGATTCATATTGAGATTGCATTGCCTTTACAAGGCCGAAGAATAAGGTTGTAAGTATTGGAGAATGAGGTAGAATATCGACTTGAGTTTAAGTTGATTGAAACTTCGATAAAGTAAAATTTAACATGTATGAAATATGAGATTGTTAATAGAAATCGTTAAGTCCTGTGATTGAATTATAAGGTTTTGATTGATTGATAGTTCGTGTTAAGGGTTGTTCCTAGACCATTGTCCACTAACGAGGATGCCTAGTGTCCAAGAAATAAATTGAAGAAATCTTCTTCTGAATTGAGACCGATGGATCTTCTAGGACATGTGGAACACCAAATGACTCTTGTAGATTAGTATTCATTGTGGTATCTTTTAAGAATCCCTAACTTAACTGAGATATCAGTTGGTAGGATGAGTTCTGAGAATTGTATGACATAGTGACACGTAATGTGTTACGGTACAATTTTGACTTGTTTGTGATTAACGAAAAAGACTACCTTTGATTGCTAAATCCTACATGTATCGATGTTATCTATCTTTTCTTGCTTCATCCTAATGTTCGCATTAGTGATGCAACCATTGAACAAGTACTCATCTCGATTTGAGTTACGTTGTGAATCATTCTTCGTGAGTGCCATCGAGGTCATGAACCTCATGATTAATTGGCTAAGCTCATTTCCTATCATATCATAGTTAATTCTTGGTGAACAAGCTTTCATCACTTCTCTGCAGATCATACATTGTTTTTATAAAGTTAAAACGGTATCCTTTGAGAAAATTGAATTTTCATCACTATAAGGATTATTCAAAGTAAGATTTATAAGTGATTGTTATCGAAATGAAGTTGTTTATAAAACATCTTGGAAAACTTAATTGTTTTCATAACAAAGAAAATCATTGTAAATTTATTTTGATTCTTATTTAAGAATTAAGCATGAAAATGTCATTATTATAAACATGATGATAAAATTTTGACGAACTGAGTATTGCATCGTTAATCTTGAAATTGTATATAGTTGCGCGCCTACATACAATTTGGAATGGACCATGCAAGGCTGATTAGTAGTCACCATAAAACTGATTAATAAACACTAAATTTTCTTTGAAGATTGTGAAAGATTAAAATTTATGAGATCTGCAAGAAGTGAAAAATAGGGACATAGTGTTAGGGACACCTACATATGTTCCCGTACCATTTATTCTTCTGAGTCAAATTTACTCATCTGTGGAAATTGTCTTATTTGACAATTGATAATTCTTTCTTGTCCAATTATCCCGTAGTGAGATTCTTAGGAAAAGTATTTGATTATCGAGTGTTGATACCCGACTGGATGTATCGACGTTCTTATCATTTCTTATGATTTGATTTCATTTGAATGACCTGGGTAACGATCCGAGGAGCTTTCGAATGCGTACTCAAATTATGAAAACATGGGATATATTCATATTCCTCAAATGTTTTTGTCTGTATCTGATTTGAAATTCTCTCGCATAGATTATGCGTTGACCTTACTCTGTTGATAGTAGTTATGTCTCCTGATATCCTTAAACTTGTGAAGAATTATGAGTTATTATTAGTCTTTTGAGAAGTTCACATCTTATCGACGGCAATAAAACTGGGAAGTTGAAAGTGCCAGTAGAATGGATTGATTGATTATGACATGACGACATTGTCTTAATTGATGGGAACTCGAATTGAATTCCCCTAAATGATGAGATGTTTATTATCAAAAGTGATATAAATAATTCTTGGTGGATGACCATATCCTGCATTTAGACTTGAAAATATACCATGAATGGTTGTGAACTAGTTATAGATATTGTAACATAGAAGAACCTAATATGAAATTATTAAAAGATGTTTTCGTTATCTGAAACTTTAGAAAGTATTTGTTGATGAATTACCTAGAATTTCGCCATTAAGGCAAGTTGAATTTGGTATTTGGTTATATTCTCGGTGCTGCACCTATGGCTTGTGCACTGTACGTCAGCACCATCTAAATTAAAGGAATTACCGTACAACTGAGAAAGTTGTCAGAGAAAGATTTTATTATACCAAGCCTGTCATCCTGAAGAGCTATGGTGTTATCTTTCCTTATATTTATAGATTACTGTGAACTGAGTAAATTAACAATCGAAAACGATATCCATAACTCGAAATGGAAGAATTGTTCGATCATTTACAAGGTTCTAGAAAATTGATCCATAGCATGGTTACCATCAACTTCGCATCTGCAAAAGAGATTATCTATTCCAATCACTACATCCAGTACTTGTAATGAACCTTATGAGTTTCATGTGATGACGTTTGGATTGACTAATACACATGTAGCATTCATAAATTTGGTGAATCACGTGTGTAGGCTGTAAATTGATAAATTCATGCTTGCGATCATTAAGTACCATTTATTTGTTTATAAGAATAAGAAGGAGTTAATAATTAATTATAGATTGCCCTGAATTGGCCGAACAGTGAAAACCTGAACCTTGAATAATTAACACGTGATTGAAGACTTGAATCTTTACATGATTTAACTATGTGATTAAAAGGATAATGGAATACAAATTGACTCTTCAAAAATTAAGAGCCCTTTTAAGACTTTGGATTTTACCAAAAAGAAATGGAAATATGTTTTGACAAATGTTTTAACAAAGAATTTTAAGGGATTATTCCCTTATACACAAACCATTTAACTAAACTTCTGTTTAGGGGTAAATGTTTGTGTATACCTCAAGATAACTTAAAAAGGATTGAGGAAAACCCTTTAAATCATAACTTGAAATTTGAAACAACAAATTTTGCTTTTCAACTAAGAAAATTTTGACCAAAGTATAAAGAAAGGTTTTTCGAACATTTACGAAATCTTATTAAATATTTTCGATAAATCAACAAAAATCTTGTTAATTAAATTCAAATTTATTTTGAACATTCTATATAATTGGTCGAACTAAGAAATTTAAAATTTTTACGTTTACGCTTCATAAAAACTAACTAATAATTATTTAATTAATTATAATAATTATCGACGCTTTAGACGTCAGATTGAGTAAAACGGAAAAAAAAATGATAGATGAGACGAAAATGAAAACTTAGAAAATATAAAGAGAGGTGAATATAGATACCGACACATTATATAGAAAAGATAAAGAATCAATTAAGATGTATTTCTTGATAATGAAGGTACAAAATAATTTGCCCAACGATATAAAAACAAACAATGTTTGTAAAAAGGATAATATAGATAATAAAAAGGGATTCGCGACTAATATGAATCATTAAGATTGAGAAGCCGATAGCGTTAAATGTTTTAAAGGCCACTGGTGGTTGCCTGAATATGGAGATTGTGAGATATAATTATGTTGGAATTTGTAAGTATAAGTATTCTATTTATGTCATTTACGACTAAAAGTATCTTTGTCTGGAGAGTTGTACTGATTATAAATTATGAAGGCAGATATCGCCTCATACATTAGTAAACGTCTAGCTATTGCAAAGGTCATCATCCGAATTTGATTCGATTTGGGTCATCGTCGACAGACTGACCAAATCTACTAATATCATTCCCGTTAATGATAAATGCAAAAGACTTATGTAAACATGGTGTGCCGTATCAATCATCTTTATCAAGATCCTCGCTTTGCATCGAATTTCTAGAGATTTGCTCAGAAATCAATGAGAACGAACCTTGATGAGAGTACTATGTACCATCCCAAATCGAAGGGACGAGGTAAAGTAATGATACAAGGTAATATAAGTGATGTTTTATGATTGAATGATTGACCTTTGGTAATAGACCGTATAATCGTTTTCCTTTGGAAGAATTAGCATTTATAATCATCGTATTAGGATCGAGATCGAATCTTGTTAAGATCTAAATCTTAGAGCATCTATAAGCAAGAGTTGAGATAAAGACACCCGACATACACCCATTGTGAGTTGGACATGTCTTTTAGGTTTAAGGTTTCCTATGATGGCGAACCTAACCTTACAAAATACCCGACCCGCGAGATCTGAAATGATTGTTGAAATTAGGATTTGATTATTAACCGCCGATAGTGGGCAAGAGGTTATATGAATGTGAAATGTAGATCTTGAAGTGCCAAATGGGTAGCGAAGTTATGCCACAATTTTTAACCTTGGAAAAATAAATTCATGATCTGACAAATCATGGGATATAAGTCCCCGTTGTATGGGACCATTGAGATGATGTAAAAGTTGGAATTGAAAGGCATGTAAGCTGGATCTACCCTAGGACTTCAAGAACCGCGTGAATTATGTTTCGTAAATCGAACTTGATGGAATATCTATCAAGTGAAAATCTGATTGTTCTTAGTAAAGCTTAGATCGGCGAAAAGTTGCATTCATCAGAAACCCGTGAACATCATGGATAGAGAAAGTAAGTCAACATGTAGCCTGATCTTATTCCCGTAGTTATGTTTGATGAAACTCGCGTATTATAATGGATTACACTTGTGAGAAAAGACTGAGTGTGGAGGAAATACCCACATGGCTTTAACTCTATAAGAAGCGAGTAGTAAGGTAAGATGATCTTTGAGGACAAAGATCCTGTTTAGGGGTAAATGCTGTGACAATCCGTCAATTTATGATTGATATTTTATTTGAAAATATTATTTTAATGATACAATATGAACTCACTTATTTTTGGGAAGAAATTTAGATTTACGTCTTGAAGTAGCATCGACTACGTCTAAACCGGAGGATTCAACGTTACGTGCTTACGCTTAAATACACCGTCTTTGGTGACAGTCCGACATTTCAGAAAATAAATTTGTCCGTGAATATTATTTTGGAGTTTTAAATTTGTGTTGGTTCATAAACTCACAAATTTATGAGAAGAGATTAGGACTTACGATTTTATTTTAACGTCCTTTACGACTAAACCGGAAACCCTAGGATTACGTATTTACGTTTTCGAACTCCGTTTTTGATGAGACAATTTTTATTGGATTCGTTTTGTGACGGTGATTCATAATTTATAAAAACATTTTTCGTAAAACGATCCGAGGGCACGCAAATCGAGGAAACTAGAATCGAGGAGTACCCGTAAATAAATGGGATGAGACAAGTGGGACACTTGTCCCACCCCACTCCAAAACCGGCCTAAATAACTTCACAACACCTTTAGGTGTCAAGTTTTTAGTTAAACTATCTACACATGTCCATTTTAGCTTCAAGTTGAAGCTACCTTCCATCAAAACTACTAGCAACTTACCACTTCTTCATTTTCAACATGCAAAACCACTCAACTCTCTCTCTCACTCACCTATGCCGTCCCATATTCATCTTCAAACACCCCTTTCATACAAATTTTAACCATGAACATATGTTATAATCAACATATGTTAATCTCCATCCAAAAAGATGAAGATTGGTGTAACTTATAACATCCAAGGAGGAGTATTCATGGTGTCTTGGGGCTGATTTTCTACAAGGAGTCCATGGAGCATGGTGGTCTTGAAGATGGTCTTGGCTATGCACAAGTTTCTCCATCAAATTCCATGTTTTGATCACAACCAACATCAACTTGGTGGTATAAAGATTGTCCTCCTCATCTTCTTGTTATTTTGATTATGTAAACATGTATTTTATTTCCTATTGTATATATTTATGATGATTATATGATGATAAAAATGTTATGTGGGGATTTGTTGTTGATAAACATGATTAAAAAGGTGAAAAACCATATGAAACAAGGTTAAAATCTTGATTAATTTACATGGCTGTATAAAACAGTAAGTAAACAGGTCATGGACTGATAAAATGATGAAGAAGAATGGATTTACAGTAAGCTATGGGTCTTGTACACATGTGAGAGTTGGCCATGCAATGGAATCATTGTAATGAGTGAGATATGATCAAAACAAGTTTAGGGTATAAATCTGAAGTTACTGTTTTGGACGATTTTTAGAAAATACTTAAAGGATGATTCAACAGTATCTATAGAAGAGTTAAATGTAGCACATATCATGTAGTTTATGTGATAAAAATTTGAGCTTCTATCTCCATGTAGAACTCAAGATATGGCAGTTTTGGTGAAGATGAAGTTAAAAATCAGATTTTTGGAAATTAAAGAATAATACTATTATATAAGCACTCACATTTTAATATATAAAATGTAAAATAAAAACCCACTAACTTATAAAACTTATTTATATAAATATATATAAAAGGTTAATCAAATGGATAAATTATATAAATGGTGGTGAAATAATGTTTATAAGTAATAAAAACTATAAACATGGTTTTTACGACTTTTTCGGCTATTGCCGTAAAATTAACGTTTTGTTAAATAAAACTTAGATGGTTGGACCCGTCTAATGAAAACTTTATATAACTTATATACTGATATATAGACATGTATAACAAGTAAAAACCGACAAAACCCGAACTATAGGGCATACGGACATTAACAAGTTAAATAAACATATTGGACTAATAAATGGACTAAATAGGATAAAAACTTGTAAAAAGAATCTATTGGGCTTAACCCATTTAGGCCCAACATGGAAAACATATATATACTGATAATATAAGTACAAAAAGGATTAAAACAAGTTAAAGAACTTATAATAGGCTTATTGGACCTAAAACGTGTAAATAGATAAAACTAGTAAACTAGTATAAAAGTTATCGACATATAACTCTAAAATGAGTAAACGAGAATATGTAAACCCACTTGATCATCATATATATATAATCATCATATGTATACATAATTGATATTTTTATAAAGTCATTGGACAAACGTCTAAGACCGATTATTATTTGTCTAGGTTTCCGTGATTGAAGCACGTACCGTACGTCCGAATTGCCGATAACCCGCCTTCCCACATCAACGTGAGTTCATAGCCTCGCACTCTTTTAAATGTTTTATAAATGCTTTATAAACCCGCGAGGGAGATAACATGTTAGTTTTTATAAAATTAGGACACCATTTGTCCCGATTGTTTGTTTATTGATTTTGGACCCGGATGAATGAATGACCCGAATGTATGACCTGATAAATGATTAATGGACCCGATAGATGAAATTAAATGGATTATTAAAGTTAGGTTATGTCACTAAAAGTCCCATTAGCATGAATTGTGAACTACCGGGAGTTGGTAGACGCTTATGCATTTAATAGTACTATTTGGGGACGATCACCCCAGTTCGCGCCTTGACGGTTGATCCCCGTCGTGCCACATTGATTGGTAAGCGAATTTATGTATGAGAAGATTCCATAGCGTGACCTTTGTGACGACACGCTACTTTAGATGGGCAAAATTGGTATCGGGTGAGCTACCCGTTGTTGGTTTAGTAAGGTAACAATGTCATGCGGCTTATAATAATCCAAAACTAACGAAATACTATTAGACGCATCGAATTACGAAGTATTGCCTGACTAGCAATACGGGGTCATACTATTGATATTATGTTTGTGTTTTGGTTTTCATAACCATATTCATATAACGGTTTTTATTTGATTTTATACAACGTCATAAGACATGTTGTATGATGTTTTTACGACATTGGCTCGTATAATGATTTTTACGGCAAATGCCTATATTATGATTTTCGATAAGGATTTGTATAAAATGACTTTGGCTATTTTATGGCCTATCAAAACGATTTGTACAAAATGATTTTCAGTAATACTTTTATACTGATATTATATTGATGGAATTTATTAAACTCTATGAATTCACTCAGCGTTATCGCTGACCTTTTCTTTTAACATGTTTTATCTCAGGTACTTGAAGGTAATTCTCGGGAAGACGACAAGAATTCATGGCCCGCACTTAAACAATATTTTCCATTCAACTACTTTGTAAAACTTTGTATGAAATATAATGACTTGGGACCGATGTAACTTTGATGTTATTGAATGGAAATGCTTTATAAATAAACGACGCGATTTTTATGCGTTGTCTATGATGTGAGTAATGTGCTATCCCGTAACACCAACTAGTCTTCCGCTGTACTGAGTTGTATAAATTTGGGGGTGTTACATGAAATACTAGAAATACTTAATCAGAATAGACAGAATATAAGATAAACTCAGTTTAAAGGCTTTAAACAATAAAACATGATATGAACATATAAAATAAGCTAAGACATGACATAAAACAGGTTACGTATTTAGTAAGCAGATACATATTCATGTATGTATTTATGTAGCATTAGTGATACGGATGTAAGATTCCTCTCAGTTCGTCTTCTTCGTTCATTGGACATAAGGTACGGATTCCCGTCCTTTCAGTATGGACATTCTTTCCTTATTAGGATTTCCCCGTATGCAACCAAATGTTTTCCCGTAATATAAGTTATGTGTTTGATTTGCTTATGTTTAATTTAGAATACCTATAGCCATATACATGCATGACCAGTTTCACCTAGTTATAGAGGTACCATAACCATAACATTAGAGGCACTGATGTTATGACTTCACCACGGCAGAGTGATTGCTCGTGGCGTCCCTTCAGCTTTTGGCCATTTATATTATATTTATCATGTGGGGCGTATGGGTGCATCCTAGTTACATGTTTTCAGTCAGGATTTCATGGTGAATGTGGTGTGTGCCTTGCATCCTTCACAAGGAGCTGATCCCTCCTACCCAAAATTTGTATATTAAATTAGAGGCAGCCCCTCTAATTTGCATGATGAGGTCACCCCTCCAAGTATTCATGCACGGTGGATTTTCATGCCCTATATTGGCTAATGGTAAAATATGTTAAAAAAATTACAAGATAAACATAAGGCTTTTCAAACTATAAAACCAGTTTTATCAAGACTTAACCAGGTTACTCGGGACTTAGTTTCTTCCGCTGTTATATGTTATATGCTTATCCTATTCATGCTTTATTGTACATCCGTGCACTGAGCGTATTGCTCAGCCGTTTTCCTTTTCTATGTTCCCAAAACGGCAGGTACTCAGGGACGCTCGTAGACTTTAAGCGTACGTGCATATGGACTGGAAGCTTTCTAGCCTTTCTTTACTTTATGCATTTCCTTTCTTTTGATACATTGCTATGGACATTGTTTAGTCCTTTCCTTTACTATACTTATGTTTGTGTGTGATGAGCTTTACTTTTGGACTATCGATGTTTGATTCCGGTATTTTCCTTTTATGGTCATGTAATGTTTAGACATTTTTCCTTGTATGCTTTGATGACATGCCATAATTACGTGTGACATTTCCATTATCAAAATGGGGTGTTACATTTCTTCTCTCTCTTTCTTCATTTCTTCCATCCACTGGCTGAGAACACATTACCCATCACACGGATTGCCACCGTGGATGGGTTGTGTTTCTTGTGCTAGTTTGATGCCTAGGTAGACGTATTTTATTGGAGGATTGGTGATGGAGAGGTGTATTAACTAATCAGGAGAAAGGGATTAAGGACACATAGATGATTGAGGACCACCTTCTTGATCCGGTTTTGATGGTGATTTATTTGAGGGATGTGAATAGCACGCGCCTTAAATCATTAATATGGTGAAAACCCCCAAATTTTTACTGATTTGGGTTTGGGAAGGGTAAAGGCTGCGTTTGATTGTGAGAGAGATGAAGGTAAGTGGGGTTTCTTGTTTGTAACGAATGGATGAATGGTGGGTGGGTAAAAAAATCGTTTTAATAAGAACGTGTGAGTGGATAAGTTTTGGTGATTTAAACGTGTGTGGAGGGTTGACTAGGGTAAGTGTAAAATTTGACCAAAAAATGAATTCGTTTAATTGTTAAAGCAATTGGGCTTTTGGACCCATTTGTCCAATCCGTTTTTTTTACAAAGTAAATGGGCCAATTTTTGGGCTTTTGGTTTACAAGATAAATAAATTGAACTCCTTATTGGGCTTTTTAGGCCCAATACCCAAATGTGGGACCCACGAGCCCGTTAAACTCCATAAATATCAAATGCGCTAAAATCGAGCTCGTTGTTGGCTTTATTGAACTTTTCTTCAAACTTCGTGTCGGTCTCGCCGGTTTTCGTGACTTTGGTACACTTTTGGTTTCTTGACTTTGTCTTTGTCTCTTTCTTGGACTTTTCTTCAACATTTGACCGTGAAATCCCGTGTTTTCTTTCCTTTTGATCTTTTGTACCTATTTCACACAAAAACACAAAACCACGCGTAATTTCGAATTTTACGATATTAAACACATGATTAGTTCTTGTTTTTCCTTGATTTTAGTGGCAAAAGGATAAGTGTTTACACACTTATTAAATCCCCTACACTTGACCATTGCAATGACCCCATGCAATGCATTATTTTAAAGCATAAAGTTACATTTTTCTCATAATTAATCCATCTTGGCCTTTATTAAGATATACTATTATTACTACGATGAAATGATGAAAACTTTAAAGGAAACAAAAGTTATAACGATTTATTAATTTGGAAATTATTTAATGGAAGAAACTTGTAAAGAAATCTAAGACTTTAGTTAGGGCTTTGGTGTCACGAATATTAATCACCCTCAAGTTTCACGTTCCTCATACCAAGCTTAAAAACGAGATCATTGTTTACCATAAGTTATTAAGTTAAAACCACTTATATAAGACAACTGTGTAATACTCTTTCTCCAATTCCTAGGTTGTATCTCTAACTTTTAAGGATTGTCATTCACCCGTAGGCTCATTTGACTTATTTGATAATTATTAGTCCAAAAATGAAGGCAAAACGGTGCAAACCCGACACTCAAAACCTAACCTCGTCCTCAAAAACGTTGTCACTAAAGTAAGCCCACATCAAGGATCCCATGGTCTGAATACCTCCTACTTAGTGGTTATGAGCCACCTTAGTCGGAAGTCCACAACGCTGGCACCCTCAATGTGTTCATGCTTTAGTTACAAGGAGATAAAAGATTTGGCTAAGAGTTAAGATATCGAATCTACACCGCAAAAATCCTCATTTATTAAGCAATTAAATATACAAGAGGGAAGAAAGAGCCACAAAAACTCATATAAGCAAGAATTATCCCTTAAACTTATTATCAACTCTATCATCTCTCGTTCTCCACAATTTAAAATCTCAAGGAATGAGACTCGTGGATGCTTAGCCTAATAAACCAATTAAGGTCCATATGGTTAAGGATACTAGCTAGAGTAAACTTGGATAAGTAAACTCGGGTTGAGTCAAAATATTCACGACGGGCCTAATATATCAAAGACATCTAAACTTGTTAAAACCATTTTGTTTTTTTATTTTTTTGACTTTATTCTTGAAATGGAAAATATAAATGTGATGCGATGACAAAAGGAAATAAAATAAATGGAAATACTACTAGGCCAAAATAGATCAAAAAATTTGAAAAACGTTGAAAATTTTTTAAATTTCCGGTTAAATAAGGTCAAATTCATAGAAAAGCCCACTAAAATTCGATAGAAGTCCCCCTACACTTAATATAAACATTTTCTCAACTCGACTCGACTAATTAAAAAAACTATTTTAAATTTAAATGAAATCTTTTTAGGATTTTGCAATTCTTTTTAGTCTCTATTTTTCGTTCCTCGACTCGACTCGAATTTATTTCCAATTAAACGTAAGATTTATTGTTCTTGGTGAATAAAACTTTTTGGTATTTAAAACTAATTAAAAACTATTTAATTAAAAGCTAATTAATTAACTATTTAAAACTATTTAAACAAATGTGAAAACTATTTTAAACTAATTTAAAGCTAATTTGAAAACAAAATTAATTAGACTAATTAAAAAATAAGTATTTTAAATTTAAATGAAATCTATGTAAAACTATTTTTAAATAAATCTAAATTAATTAAAACTAATTTTTAAAAACTAAATTTAGAAACAAAACAATTTAAATTTATTAAAGTAATTAAAATATTTTTATACTTTTTACTTTTTTAAACTTTATAAATGAAAACTATAAAGAAAAACTTTTTAATTGAAATTAATAAAACTAAAATTTGTATTAAAACTATTTAATAAAACTGCAGCTAAGATTAACCAACCTATATTAATTAATTAACGTGTATTAAAACACAAATAAATGCTTAGAAGAGATGGTAAACACGTATGGTACACGAACAAGAGGTCGAGGGTTCGAGTCTGGTTATGGACGAAATTTTGCAATGATATACTTTTTTTATATTTTTGGAATTTGAAAGTAAACAGACCAAGTGAATCTGTTTCTTATGCAGCAATAAGCAAAAACCAGCAAAATCAATAAAGCAAATAAGCACATATAGCTGAAAAGCAATTAAGCAAATACACAGAACAAGATAAGCACATGAAATTAAAAATAAGCAAATTCAAACTTAAACTAATAAGCACATATCACATAAGATCTAAATTATCAGTACTAAAAAAACAGTAAAACTAAACAGACTTAATTATCAGCAATCATATATCAAATAAACTAGCAGATTTAAGAAGACGATTACCCACCATTTAAATTACCAACAAAGACGAAAATCAGATAGAAGTAAAAGAAACTTGTATCAATTTGCAAAAAACTAAAACACCAAATATCTTAAATCTAGCAAACGTACTAAGCAGATCAAACCAAATTATCAGAAACTCAAATCAAACTCAAAATAAAAAAAACTTAATATATCAAAACAACTTTTATCAAAATCTATGATATCAGAAACATAATCGATCCAAATAAAAAAAATAGATTAATCAAGATATTCAAACAATTATCAACTAAACAAATAACATAAGCAGAAAAATAACTAATTAATCTAAAAACTTATAATTAAAGAGAATCAAAACCTGGTGACGAAATCTTTGGGAAGTAGACGAGTGTTGAGCTGTCTATGAAACCAAACCGAGACCTCCTTAATGAACCGGATCAAAATCAACACCACTCGAACAGAAACATCAACTCAATCCACCATCATAAGCTCTCGAATCAGTTTTGTTTCAAACTTCCCAGTAGGGGAAATTAATTCACCACTTTTTTTTACTTTTATATATTTAACCAAAAAAATTAATAAAAAGTAAATTGCAATAAATTTAAATAATAAAAGAGACAAATTAAAACTGGAAGTAATTTTTATTAATAACTCAAAATTAAGTACAATACTTGGAAAATTAAAATTACAATTACCTAAAACTAATTTTGCATAAATAAAAATAAAATAAAAAATGGCACACTTGAATTACAAAATAAGGGGGTTATTATAGGAAAACCCTATAAAACTTGTTGAGGAAGATATTAAATCCTTGCCCTTGATTGCATTTTTCTTCTCTCTCTTTCTTCATTTCTTCCATCCAATGGCTGAAAACACATTACCCATCACACGGATTGCCACCGTGGATGGGTTTTGTTTCTTGTGCTAGTTTGATGCCTAGGTGGACGTATTTTATTGGAGGATTGGTGATGGAGAGGTGTATTAACCAATCAGGAGAAAGGGATTAAGGACACGTAGATGATTGAGGACCACCTTCTTGATCCGATTTTGATGGTGATTTATTTGAGGGATGTGAATAGCACGCGCCTTAAATCATTAATATGGTGAAAACCCCCAAATTTTTACTGATTAGGGTTTGGGAAGGGTAAAGGCTGCGTTTGATTGTGAGAGAGATGAAGGTAAGTGGGGTTTCTTGTTTGTAAGGAATGGATGAATGGTGGGTGGGTAAAAAATCGTTTTAATAAAAACGTGTGAGTGGGATAAGTTTTGGTTATTTAAACGTGGGGGGGGGGGGGGGGGTTTACTATGGTAAGTGTAAAATTTGACCAAAAAATGAATCTGTTTCATTGTTAAAGCAATTGGGCTTTTGGACCCATTTGTCCAATCCGTTTTATTTACAAAGTAAATGGGCCAATGTTTGGGCTTTTGGTTTAAAAGATAAATAAATTGAACTCCTTATTGGGCTTTTGGTTTACAAGATAAATAAATTGAACTCCTTATTGGGCTTTTTAGGCCCAATACCCAAATGTGGGACCCACAAGCCCGTTAAACTCCATAAATATCAAATCCGCTAAAATCAAGCTCCTTGTTGGCTTTATTGAACTTTTCTTCAAACTTCGTGTCAGTCTCGCCGGTTTTCGTGACTTTGGTACACTTTTGGTTTCTTGACTTTGTCTTTGTCTCTTTCTTGGACTTTTCTTCAACATTTGACCGTGAAATCCCGTGTTTTCTTGCCTTTTGATCTTTTGTACCTATTTCACACAAAAACACAAAACCACGCGTAATTCCGACTTTTACGATATTAAACACATGATTAGTTCTTGTTTTTCCTTGATTTTAGTGGCAAAAGGATAAGTGTTTACACACTTATTAGGGACAAAACAAGAGATTCAAGATAAAGCCTAGTACGCCCTAGTGGGTCAAAAGTGAACAGTTGGCAGAACTCTTCACCTAAAGTAGTTTAAAGGTATGTCTCAAATTAGACATTCATTTAATACGTTGTACTCTTCCACTCAGAAGATGACACGTATTAACTACCCCCACTAAGGATGCAACCTCGTACCACTATAAATAGGAGGGAGAAAGAAGAGATATTCAACCCTTGTGCTTGGATAAGTTATCTAAGTTTCTTTCTATAAAACCCGCATGCTTTTACCATGAATAGTGCCCTTAAGATCGTACGTCCTAGATTAAAACTTACCTTATTTAGTATTGATCACATTCATGTGCTAATAGTCAAGCAAGTGCATACGTGTATGACATGATAAGTATCGATTACGTACGAACTCATGATAAACAGTTAATAAATATGTCACGTAAACGTAATTAAATCATGATCACCATTTAAAATACGAACTAAAATAATTACGTAAATACATATAATATAATTACGAGCGTTAAGATTACGATAAACGACATGATAAAATAAACAGAAACACTTTAAACACGAACACGTTTAACCACGAACGAACACGAAACATCGGGACACGAGAAAAGGTACGAGTACCCCATGTGGGCCCCCCATACCCACGGCACAACAACCAAGAAATGGGCTAAGCCCATCAAGTTTACATGAAAGGGGTGTAAAGGGTAAAAACTATTTTCATTTTTACTTTTCAAGAAAGTAAACTTAAAACCCTAAAAGATTTTCTCCTTCTCCTCCTTGTTCCTCCCTGTGCCGCCACCCATAACAACACCATAGGAGAGTGTTGTTGATTTTTGACATTAAAAACAAGTGCTAGAAACCGTGTTTGTTCATCCCCTTTCAAGCTACGTATTGGTATATCATTCTAAACATTTCTTTTTAATTCTTTTTAATCTTTGATTATTCTCATGAACATGTTATTATTATTCTTATTAAAACATGATAATTAAACATTGATCTAATATGTTTTGGGCTAAATTAAAATCAAAGGATGATATAAAAGGGTGTTTGTTTTAGCCGCCTAGCATAACCAACCCGAGGGGGGGTTCGGTTTGCTTATTGCCGCCACCACCAAGACCATTTTTGGTCTTGGTTGGTGCTTGTGGGACCCACGGCAGCAAGGGGGCACACGTAGCCCGAGTTTGGCTCGGGGTACGGTGTCGAGTTCATGCCCGATTCATGGTTCGTTGGTTAAATCATGATTTATGCTACATGTTAATTTTTATGAATTATGAACTTAGGATATAAATTAATTAATAACATGAGATATTAATTAAATCATGACTTAGGTTATTTTAATTATTAATTTAGCATGATATTAATTTAACCTAAGTATTTTATGTTATAAGTTGTAATTAATTAATTATTTAAAACATGCCTATAATTAATTAATTTAGACATGACTTAGGTTATGTTATTAATACATAATAATACACATTTTAACCTAAGTATTTTATTCCATTTTAATTAAAACATGTTATACTTTAATTAAAATGCTTAACCTATAGTTTAATTAAAATACATGAAATAATAATTAAACTATACACTATATCATACGACTTTAAGAAAATAAGCTTATAAACACTTAGACTTATATGTTAGCTTATGTAACCAGCTTAATTCTAAATATCGAAACTTCTATTTATAGAAACTTAATTAAATAAGGCAACTAATCTATTTAATGGAAACCTTCTATATATGGAAATCTATCTAATTCAGGCAGCTAATCTAATCATGGAAACCTTCTATATATGGAAACTTATTTAATTAAGGCAGCTGATCTATTTTTGGAAACTTTCTATTTTTAGAAACTAATCTATTTTAAGCAGTAAATTCTATTTTAGGAAACTTCTATTTTTAGAAACTTTCTATTTTTGGAAACTTTCTATTTTTGGAAACTTTCTATTTTTGGAAACTTTCTATTTTTGGTAAGTTTCTATTTTTGGAAACTTTCTATTTTTGGAAACTTTCTATTTTTGGAAACTTTCTATTTTTGGAAACCTGCTATTTTTGGAAAGTTACTTATTATTACACAGTAAGTATAATAATACATGAAATACCAATAATACTTAATCAGATTAATCAGAATACAAGATAAACACAGTTTAAGGCTTTAAACAGTAAACCATGACCTAAAACATACAAAGTAAGCTAAGACGAGACATAAAAACCCGGTACGTAATCAGTGAATCGATACTTATACACGTGTGTATTCATGTAGCGTTAGTGATCCAGAAGTAGGAGTCTTTCTTCCGTTCATTCACTGGACTTGAGGTACGGATTCCCGTCCTTTCAGTATGGACATTCTTTCCTTATTAGGATTTCCCCGTATGCAGCCAACTGTTTTCCCTAGTATTTGTTTTATTGTTATGAACTGCTTATGTTTTATTAGCATAATCTATAGCCATATACAAGCATGACCAGTTTCACCTAGTTATGGAGGTACCATAACCATAACATTGGAGGCACCAATGTTATGACTTCCCCACGGCGGAGTGATTGCTCGTGGCGTCCCTTTCAGTTTTGGCCATATTATTATATCATGTGGGGCATATGGGTGCATCCTAGTTACATGTTTTATTCAGTATATCATGGTGAATGTGGTGTGTGCCTTGCATCCTTCACAAGGAGTTGATCCCTCCTACCCAAACCAGTATATTAATTAGAGGCATCCCCTCTAATCAGCATGATGAGGTCACCCCTCCAAGTATTCATGCACGTGACCTTTTCATGACCTATATGGGCTATGGTATATTTATGTTAAAACAGTTTTCATAAGATAAACATAAGGCTTTTCAAACTATAAAACCAGTTTTCTTAATACTTAACCAGTTTACTCAGAACTTAGTCTTCCGCTGTTATGTGTTACATGCTTATCCTATTTCATGCTATATTGTACATCCGTGCACTGAGCGTCTTGCTCAGCCGTTTTCCTTTTCATGTTCCCAAAACGGCAGGTACTCAGGGACGCTCGTAGATCTCAAACGTACGTGCATATGGATTGGAAGCTTTACTGTCTTTCTTTACTTTATGCATTTCCTTTACTTTAATACAGTTTGCTATGGACATTGTTTCGTCCTTTCCCTTTACAGTATTTATGTTTGTGTGTGATGAGTTCTACTTTGGGGTTACCGATGTTAGATTCCGGTATTTCCCTTTTATGGTCAAATAATGCTTTGACATTTATCCTTGTATGCTTTGATGACACGCCATGATTATGCGTAAGATTCCATTTCCAAAATGGGGTGTTACAATTATGGTATCAGAGCCAGGTTTCGGCCTGTAGGCTCTCAAATATGACCTGTGATTAGTGGGTAGTCACTACGGTCTTCCTAGAACTGACAGTTGTTTTCATGCATTCATCATTTTTAAGCATACATATACATGTCATTGTTACAGGGTTTTTGACTAAGTAATGGTTGGTACAGGACTGGCCCTATTTAGTCGCATGTGTTTTATCAAAACTTTTAGATTTGAGACCGACCCATAGGCGTCCCCTCGATATGTCTTTTATTTTAAGTGAACTGACTAGAGGCGTTCACTCTCGAGCATCAAAAGTTTTCATAAAACTGCATCATGCATTCATACAAAGATTTTCTTGCATAAAAATTTTTTTCTCATGAAATTTTGGTATAAATTTTTTTTTTCATGTATATACATATTTTATATTTTATGTTTTGGAACTGTTAATCATATGTTTTATGTTATACTGTCAGATGGTTCTCACACGCGAGCAAGAGCAGCTCAATGCTGCAATTCAGGCTGCCATGCAAGCCTTGCTTCCTCAACTGAGGAATGACATTCGTGCTGAAGTCCAAGCTGCCAACAATCAGCAGCAGCAGAATCAGGCACCTCCTCCTCCTCCTCCCCCAGTGACACTAGCAGTGTGGTTGGAAAGATTCAACAAGCTCCGTCCTAGAGCTTTTGAAAAGACTGATAGCCCCAGCGATGCTGAAAGCTGGTTGACTCATATCGAGAAGATTTTCAATGCTATGGGATGTGACCCCGCATTCAAGGCGAGATTGGCATGCTACCGGTTTGAAGGCGATGTACTCAACTGGTGGCTCGCCTTGACGCAGTCGGAAGGAGGTGATGATTGGGTCGCTGGTTTGACATGGGCCCAATTCAAGGAGAGAGTGATGGAACAGTTCTTTCCCAAGGCAGAGCAGGACAAGCTCAAGCGAGAGTACCATGGGATATGTCAGAGAGCGGGCGAGAATAGCAACGAATTCATGCAGCGCTTTCTTCGCTTAGCTGGTTTCCTGGGAGCAGCAGCTGGTACTCCTGAGGAGCAGGCACACCACTTTAGGTGGGCACTTCGCACCTCGGTCGCGAACAATCTGGTATGTGCTACGTTCAATACAGTAGCACAAGTGGCCGACGCAGCAAGGAAGCTAGAAATGTTGCAGGAACGAGATGAGTTCGGGGAAGCTGAAAGACCCGACAAGAGGTAAACATTTCGTGTTCTATCGATAACCAGACCGCATCCTATCATTATATGTTCAATAATCATCTCTAAACTGTATCTTCCAGGCAGAAAACTAGGGACCGGTCTCAGCCGGCTACTCAGCAGCAGCCTCATCAGTCCAAAGGAAACGGTCACACTAACGACCGTACTGTTGTGGAAAGGCGCAGCGGTAATGATAATTACCGTAAAAATGCGGGACACTCCAACAACAGCAGGTCCTACTATTTATGCATCTTCTCATGATTTCATGTTATATCTCTCATGCTGACACTATATTAATCTCTACCAGGAACCACGGTAACGGGAAGGACCAGAACCACAGGGGTTCGCAGCCTAACCGTTCAGCTAACACTGGTGAACATCTTATGACGCATATGTCTTATACTCGTGCATATACTCTATTTTTAACACATTTTGTCATCAGCAGGCCCTCAGCAAGCAAGGACTCCTGCTGGAGGATTCACTCATCCTCTTTGCAGTACTTGCCATCGCAGACACCCTGGCCCATGTCGTTGTGATTCCGACGCGTGCTACAAGTGCGGCCTCCCTGGCCATCGTATGAGAGATTGTCGTAAGGGTGAAATGGAGGGTACTTCGGGTGATGCTGATACTAAGCCGCCTCCTACCACTGGGCGTGTCTACACAACATCTCGTGATCAGGCAAACAAATCTACAGGTACCATTACTGGAATTTTGTATATGTACGGCCAAGCTGCATGTGTTCTTTTCGACACGGGTGACACTCATTCAGTTATTTCCACTGCATATGCTAAGAACATCAGGACACTTCCCTTGCTATTAGAAAATAGGCTTACCATTTCCACGCCTTTGAGGGACTCTGTATTAATAACTCATGTATACAAGAGTCTTCCTCTAGAGTTTGACGATAAAGTTCGTGCAGTAGATGCACTTCCCCTAGACATGATTGAGTTTGATATGATTCTCAGCATGGACAGGTTATCCAAACACCATGCTACCATAGACTGCCACTCATATCGGGTGATCTTCGGCGACATTAATGCACCAGAGTACATTCATAACGGGTTCATACCCGGACGGTCTGTACAAGTCATATCTACCTTGCAAGCACGTGCATTACTGTCACATGGCTGCGAGGGTTATCTAGCTACGGTTCACGACATGGATGCTGAATCCCCATCGATTCAGGATCAACCGGTAGTTTCAGAATTTCAAGACGTCTTCCCAGCTGAACTTCCAGGCATACCACCTGCACGAGAAGTGGAGTTCAACATCGACCTTGTTCCAGGAGCAGAACCAATCTCTAAGGCTCCGTATCGTATGGCTCCCATAGAGCTAAAAGAACTGAAGGACCAATTGCAGGAACTTCTTGAGCGAGGGTTCATTAGACCAAGCGCATCTCCATGGGGCGCACCGGTCTTGTTCGTTAAGAAGAAGGACGGCAACATGCGACTTTGCATTGACTACCGTGAACTTAATAAGATTACCATCCGCAATAGATATCCACTGCCACGTATAGATGATCTGTTTGACCAACTTCAAGGAGCCAAACACTTCTCGAAGATTGATCTAAGGTCAGGCTACCATCAGCTAAGGGTTAAAGAGCAGGATATTGCCAAGACTGCTTTTTGTACCCACTATGGCCATTATGAGTTTGTAGTCATGCCATTCGGCCTGACTAATGCTCCAGCAGTATTCATGGATCTGATGAACAGAATCTTCCACGAATTCCTTGATAAGTTTGTCATTGTATTCATCTATGACATCCTGATTTTCTGAAAGTCTACGGAGGAACACGAAGACCATCTCCGTACGGTACTACAGATTCTTCGTCAGAAGCAGCTGTATGCGAAATTCTCCAAGTGTGAGTTCTGGTTAAACAAAGTGGCATTCTTAGGTCACATTGTATCAGCAGAAGGGATCACTATGGACCCAGCGAAGGTTGAGGCTATCACTAAATGGCCAAGACCAACGTCAGCGACAGAAGTCCGCAGTTTCTTAGGCTTAGCTGGATATTATCGCAGATTCGTGGAGAACTTTTCCCGCTTGGCACTACCTCTCACCAAATTGATGCGAAAAGGAGAGAAATTCGTCTGGACGGAAGAACGAGAGAAGAGCTTCGAAGACCTAAAGCAGAAGTTAGTATCTGCACCTATTCTTACTCTCCCATCTGGTACAGGTGGATTTCAGATCTATAGCGATGCATCGGGGAAGGGACTGGGCTGTGTTCTCATGCAACATGGGAAAGTGATCGCGTATGCTTCACGGCAGCTTAAGCCCTATGAAGAAAACTACCCTACGCATGACCTGGAACTTGCTGCAGTGGTGTTCGCATTGAAAATATGGAGGCATTACTTATACGGAGAATCATGCGACATTTTCACGGATCACAAGAGCTTGAAGTATATCTTCACTCAACGAGAATTGAACATGAGACAAAGGAGATGGTTGGAACTGTTGAAGGATTATGATATTAACCTACAGTATCATCCCGGGAAGGCTAATGTAGTAGCAGATGCACTCAGCAGAAAGTCCGGAATGATCAACGGCATTGAGATCAAGGAACAAAACATAAGAGACTTGGAGCGGCTAGACATCGAAATCATGGTACGTGGGCAGCACGGATACTGGGCGAATCTTAGAGTAGAACCTGAGTTACTGTCTAGGATCAAGGAAGAGCAGAAGGATGATGGAGAAATTTGGGCGATAATTCAGAATTTGGAGAAGCAGACAGAATTCAGAATGGACGCAGACGGTATTGTTTGGCAGGGCACGAGACTTTGTGTTCCTGACAACCAAGAACTCCGGGAAGCATTGTTAGCTGAAGCTCACAGCTCCCCATTTTTTATACATCCTGGGTCGACAAAAATGTACCATGACATCAGACAGCACTTTTGGTGGAGTGGTATGAAACAGGATGTAGCCACATATGTTTCCAAATGTCTTACCTGCCAGTAGGTTAAGATTGAGCATCAACGATCGGGCGGTCTCCTTCAACCGTTGGATATTCCAGAGTGGAAGTGGGACAAAATCACCATGGATTTTGTTACCGGTCTTCCGCCTACCAAGAAGAAGCACGATGCTATTTGGGTCATTGTTGATCGACTCACCAAATCAGCTCATTTCTTACCGATGCGCAAGGAAGATCCGGTAAGTAAACTCGCAGATACTTATAGAAGGGAGATCATGAGACTCCACGGTACTCCCTCCAGCATCGTCTCAGACAGAGATCCTCGTTTCACGTCGCGATTCTGGAAAGGTCTGCAAAAAGCTTGGGGTACACAACTTAAGCTGAGTACGGCCTCTCATCCTCAAACGGACGGACAGTCGGAGCGAACAATTCAGACATTGGAAGATATGTTAAGGTCGTGTGCGTTGGAATGGACAGGTGATTGGGACGATTACATCTGTTTGGTCGAGTTTGCATACAACAACAGCTGGCACGCAAGTATCAAATGTGCTCCTTTCGAAATGTTGTATGGCGTCGCGCTCCAATCTGCTGGGATCAAGTGGGAGAGCGGACACTCGAAGGACCAGAGATTATAGAATTGACCAATGAGAAGATCGAAGTAGCTAAGCAAAAGCTGCAGGAAGCACGGTCACGTCAGAAGAGTTACGCCGATAAGCATCGTAGGGACATACATTTTAATGTGGGAGATCACGTCTTCCTCAAGGTTTCGCCGGCACGTGGTGTTAAACGCTTCGGGATCAAAGGGAAACTCAGTCCTCGTTTCATCGGACCATTTGATATCATGGAACGAATCGGTGAAGTATCTTACCGATTGGCGTTACCTCCTCAGCTTTCGCACGTGCATAACGTGTTCCATGTGTCCTTACTCAGAGGGTACAAGTATCATCCCCTTCACATGGTTCAGTATCCACTAGAACAGATACGTGAAGATCTCACTTTTATAGAAGAACCCGAACGAGTTCTTGACAGGCAAGAACGAGTCATGAGGAGGAAGACGATTCCATTCGTCAAAATTCTTTGGAGGGACCATACCGAGCGGGAAGCCACTTGGGAAACAGAGGAGTCTATCCGGGCTTCTTACCCTCACTTCATATTTTGAGTTCGGGTATGTTACTTCTTTCCAGTTTACTTTATCTATAATTCGGGGACGAATTATTCTTTTTAGGGGGGAAGAATTGTAAAACCCGCATGCTTTTACCATGAATAGTGCCCTTAAGATCGTACGTCCTAGATTAAAACTTACCTTATTTAGTATTGATCACATTCATGTGCTAATAGTCAAGCAAGTGCATACGTGTATGACATGATAAGTATCGATTACGTACGAACTCATGATAAACAGTTAATAAATATGTCACGTGAACGTAATTAAATCATGATCACCATTTAAAATACGAACTAAAATAATTACGTAAATACATATAATATAATTACGAGCGTTAAGATTACGATAAACGACATGATAAAATAAACAGAAACACTTTAAACACGAACACGTTTAACCACGAACGAACACGAAACATCGGGACACGAGAAAAGGTACGGGTACCCCATGTGGGGCCCCCATACCCACGGCACAACAACCAAGAAATGGGCTAAGCCCATCAAGTTTACATGAAAGGGGTGTAAAGGGTAAAAACTATTTTCATTTTCACTTTTCAAGAAAGTAAACTTAAAACCCTAAAAGATTTTCTCCTTCTCCTCCTTGTTCCTCCTTGTGCCGCCACCCATAACAACACCATAGGAGAGTGTTGTTGATTTTTGACATTAAAAACAAGTGCTAGAAACCGTGTTTGTTCATCCCCTTTCAAGCTACGTATTGGTATATCATTCTAAACCTTTCTTTTTAATTCTTTTTAATCTTTGATTATTCTCATGAACATGTTATTATTATTCTTATTAAAACATGATAATTAAACATTGATCTAATATGTTTTGGGCTAAATTAAAATCAAAGGATGATATAAAAGGGTGTTTGTTTTAGCCGCCTAGCATAACCAACCCGAGGGGGGGTTCGGTTTGCTTATTGCCGCCACCACCAAGACCATTTTTGGTCTTGGTTGGTGCTTGTGGGACCCACGGCAGCAAGGGGGCACACGTAGCCCGAGTTTGGCTCGGGGTACGGTGTCGAGTTCATGCCCGATTCATGGTTCGTTGGTTAAATCATGATTTATGCTACATGTTAATTTTTATGAATTATGAACTAGGATATAAATTAATTAATAACATGAGATATTAATTAAATCATGACTTAGGTTATTTTAATTATTAATTTATCATGATATTAATTTAACCTAAGTATTTTATGTTATAAGTTGTAATTAATTAATTATTTAAAACATGCCTATAATTAATTAATTTAGACATGACTTAGGTTATGTTATTAATACAAAATAATACACATTTTAACCTAAGTATTTTATTCCATTTTAATTAAAACATGTTATACTTTAATTAAAATGCTTAACCTATAGTTTAATTAAAATACATGAAATAATAATTAAACTATACACTATATCATATGACTTAAGAAAATAAGCTTATAAACACTTAGACTTATATGTTAGCTTATGTAACCAGCTTAATTCTAAATATGGAAACTTCTATTTATAGAAACTTAATTAAATAAGGCCACTAATCTATTAATGGAAACCTTCTATATATGGAAATCTATCTAATTCAGGCAGCTAATCTAATCATGGAAACCTTCTATATATGGAAACTTATTTAATTAAGGCAGTTGATCTATTTTTGGAAACTTTCTATTTTTAGAAACTAATCTATTTTAAGCAGTAAATTCTATTTTAGGAAACTTTCTATTTTTGGAAACTTTCTATTTTTGGAAACTTTCTATTTTTGGAAACTTTCTATTTTTGGAAACTTTCTATTTTTGGTAACTTTCTATTTTTGGAAACTTTCTATTTTTGGAAACTTTCTATTTTTGGAAACTTTCTATTTTTGGAAACCTGCTATTTTTGGAAAGTTACTTATTATTACACAGTAAGTATAATAATACATGAAATACCAGTAATACTTAATCAGATTAATCAGAATACAAGATAAACACAGTTTAAGGCTTTAAACAGTAAACCATGACCTAAAACATACAAAGTAAGCTAAGACGAGACATAAAAACCCGGTACGTAATCAGTGAATCGATACTTATACACGTGTGTATTCATGTAGCGTTAGTGATCCAGAAGTAGGAGTCTTTCTTCCGTTCATTCACTGGACTTGAGGTACGGATTCTCGTCCTTTCAGTATGGACATTCTTTCCTTATTAGGATTTCCCCGTATGCAGCCAACTGTTTTCCCCAGTATTTGTTTTATTGTTATGAACTGCTTATGTTTTATTAGCATAATCTATAGCCATATACAAGCATGACCAGTTTCACCTAGTTATGGAGGTACCATAACCATAACATTGGAGGCACCAATGTTATGACTTCCCTACGGCGGAGTGATTGCTCGTGGCGTCCCTTTCAGTTTTGGCCATATTATTATATCATGTGGGGCGTATGGGTGCATCCTAGTTACATGTTTTATTCAGTATATCATGGTGAATGTGGTGTGTGCCTTGCATCCTTCACAAGGAGTTGATCCCTCCTACCCAAACCAGTATATTAATTAGAGGCATCCCCTCTAATCAGCATGATGAGGTCACCCCTCCAAGTATTCATGCACGTGACCTTTTCATGACCTATATGGGCTATGGTATATTTATGTTAAAACAGTTTTCATAAGATAAACATAAGGCTTTTCAAACTATAAAACCAGTTTTCTTAATACTTAACCAGTTTACTCAGAACTTAGTCTTCCGCTGTTATGTGTTACATGCTTATCCTATTTCATGCTATATTGTACATCCGTGCACTGAGCGTCTTGCTCAGCCGTTTTCCTTTTCATGTTCCCAAAACGGAAGGTACTCAGGGACGCTCGTAGATCTCAAACGTACGTGCATATGGATTGGAAGCTTTACTGTCTTTCTTTACTTTATGCATTTCCTTTACTTTAATACAGTTTGTTATGGACATAGTTTCGTCCTTTCCCTTTACAGTATTTATGTTTGTGTGTGATGAGTTCTACTTTGGGGTTACCGATGTTAGATTCCGGTATTTCCCTTTTATGGTCAAATAATGCTTAGACATTTATCCTTGTATGCTTTGATGACACGCCATGATTATGCGTAAGATTCCATTTCCAAAATGGGGTGTTACACTTTCTCCCATTAGAACCTCTGAGTCCCCAACTGTCCACCACCGACTCTAAGGTTCTCTCGTAAACTTAAGTCTCGAATCAAGTTTACTTGTTCTAGGGTTCATTTCTTATTGTCACTAAAGGGGTGTATTCATATCACTTTGTAATACTTTGTTTATACATATTAATAAAGCATTACGCGTTTGAAAGTTAATCATATTGTGTTATCTTGTATATGAGACATTGTATCAACAATTGTTATATTTTGGGACTTTTAGTCACCCAAATGGCACTGTTGCCATCATAAGTCACATTAGTGATCTTAGACTCTCTAATCATGTTGTTCTTCATGATGTTCTTGTTGTTCCTGGATACTGTGTTAGTTTGCTTTCTGTTAACAAACTTATTAAAGATATAAAGTTATTTGTGGGTTTTGATGAGGATAAATGTTACATACATGACTTGGTCAAGGGGACAATTCTGGGGATTGGTAGTCAATCTGGGGGCTTTATCTGTTTGATGACAACAAGAATACCAGCTTAGGTATTTCTAATTCTGCTATGACCTTTAACCCCTCTAAGGATCTCTGGCATTGTAGACTTCGTCACCCTGTTGACCAAGTCCTCAATGCCCTTAAACTTGACCTAACTTGACTAAAACCACCTCTACTGCGGTTTGTGAAACTTGTCATATGGCTAAGAAAACACGGGAACCTTTTCCCTTGAGTTATCACAAATCCAACAACGTTGGTGAACTTGTTCACTTGGATTTATGGGGACCTTATAAGGTTCAAAGCAAGGAAGGTTACAAGTACTTCCTTAATATTGTGGATAATTATTCTAGGGCTGTGTGGAACTACCTTCTAAAAGAGAAAGATGAAGTTTTTGATTGGCTTGTTCGTTTCATAAACCTTGTTAAAACTCAGATTAACTCTAATATTAAAGTTTTTAGATCAGATAATGAGACTGAGTTTGTTAACAACAAGGTCCACACTTTGTTTTCTAATTTGGGTATCATCCACCAAACCTCTTGTCCTCATACTCCCCAGCAAAATGGGATTGCTAAAAGGAAACATATATACCTTCTCAATGTAGCCAGGAGTCTTATGTTTCAGGGATGTATTCCTATTAAGTTTTGGCCTGAATGTATTCTAACTACTATGTATCTGATTAACATTCCCCCTTCTTTTGTCTTAAAAGGTAAATCCCCCTATGAAATGCTCTACAAGAAAAAACCTAACCTCTCTCACCTCAAGTGTTATGGGTGTCTTGTTTTTCAACTTGTCTTAGCAATAGTGACAAGCTCACATCTAGGGCTGAAAAATGTGTTATGATCAGATACTCTTCCATTAAAAAGGCTTATAATCTTTTTAGTATTGATAATAGAAGGGTGTTGTTTTCAAGAGATGTGAGATTTTATGAAACTGTTTTCCCTTTTAAGATGAAAAACAAAAAGGAAACTGATTTGACAGATGTAACTTTTACAAGTGATGCTAAACTTTTAAACTTTTTTTATAATCAAAATACTTTAAGTCCCAATGATAAAGAGAGAGTTGCATCTAATGAGGATGGCAGGGCTCGTTCAGGGGATGATTCAAGTGATGAGGACACCCCTGATGAAGACCCTTCAACCTAAATAGATGATAATGCAATTTCTGAGGGCAACTTTGTTGTCCCTCCTAACACTTCTGATGAGTATTTTGGGGATACCATTGAGGAAGGGTTTCAACCTGTTAGGAAGTCTTCTAGACCTACTAAACTGCCTACTAAACTCAATGATTTTGTGCTTAATAGTAAGCTTAAGTATGGTATAGAAAAGCATGTTAACTACTCTAGTTTGAACACTACCAACTTATGTTTTGCTACCACTCTTAATCAGTCTGTTGAACCCTCTACCTACTATGAAGCTGTGAAAGACAGTAGGTGGTTTGAGGCTATGAACAATGAAATTGAGGCCCTTTTAAGGAATAAAACTTGGACTTTATGTGACTTACTTGTTGGTAGAAAAGCTATCAATAAAAAAGGGGTCTATAAGATCAAATATAAGTTTTCTGGTCTTGTTGATAAGTTTAAAGCTAGGGTTGTTGCTAAAGGCTATAGTAAAAAGGAAGGTATTGACTCTTAGTCTTGTTGTGAAGATGGTTACTGTTAGGTGTTTAGTTAGCATTGCTGTCTCTAATGATTGGCCTCTTTTTCAACTTGATGTCAACAATGCTTTCTTGTATGGTGATCATGATGAGGACATTTATATGACTTTACCTTTGGGTTTTAATTGCAAAGATAAATTAAGGTTTGTAAGCTTAATAAGGCATTGTATGGTATTAAGGAAACCCCAAAGCAGTGGAATGCCAAGCTAACCATTGTCTTGGTTGAGCATGGCTTTATCCAAAGTAAGTTTGATTACTCTCTCTACATTAAACAGAATAGGAATATGTTTATTCCTCTTCTTGTGTATGTTGATGACTTTATCATTACTCGTAACTACATTGTGGAAATTGAATCATTTAAAAGCTTTCTAAAAACCAAATTCATGATTAAAGACCTTGGCAAGATTCTTGAAAATGCTAATTGAATATGCATGACCTAAAGGAAATACTATCTTGAGCTTATTCATGAGTTTGGCTTGCTTGCTGCTAAACCAGCAACAACACCTTTGACTAAAAATTGTGTTTTGGTTGTTGATGAAAGTGATAATGATAAATTACTCTTAAATATTTTTTAGTATCAAAGATTACTTGGGAGACTTATTTACCTTACTCACACCAGACCTGATATATCTTATGTTGTTTATTGCCTTAGTCAACACATGCGTGCCCCTTTCCAGTCTCATCTTAAGGTTGCATTAAGAGTTATTAGTTATCTTAAAAACTCTCCTAGGACTGGTATTCAATTCTATAATGATACATCCTTAAGGATATCTTGCTTCAGTGATGCTGATTAGGAAAAATGTCTTAAGGCCAGAAAATCTATATCGGGATACTGTGTTTTTCTTAGAAGGTCTCTTGTCTCTTGGAAGAGCAAGAAGCAACCCATAGTATCCAGATCATCAGTTGAGGCTGAATATAGATGTATGGCTAGCGCCACATGTGAGGTAATATGGATCACTAATTTACTTGGTGATCTCAGGATTAAAAACTTGTTTCCTGTGAACCTTTATAGTGACAGTAGCTCTGTTATTCAGATTGTTGCCAACGCTGTTTTCATGAAAGAACCAAACATTTTGAGGTTGATGTTCACTTGGTGAGGGAAAAAGTTCAGGATGGTGTGGTTAACACTATCAAGTTTGCTTCACTTGATCAAACTGCTGACATTTTTACCAAAGCCCATGGCATTAACCAATACTTGAAACTGTGTAAATAGTTGAGGCTTGTGGACATGTTTGGCAGATAACTTTCTCTTCTCTATCTCTCCTGTCAAATTGAGGAAGGGTGTTATTTTGGCAATCTTCTTTTGTTCCTTTTTATTTTGTGTTTGTTCCCTTTGCTGTCACAGGTACAAGTTAATGGGCCACATTGTTTCCTTTGTTTCACTCTTGGGCTCAAGTTGGTGGACTTTATTGGAAGTGGACTTTTGGAGCCGTTGATGGAATGCATATAATACCCTAACATCTCACATTGCTAGGGCATCATTCATAAAACACACACACAGCCTTGTGGCTGCTCTTTCTACTCTCTCTCTCATCCAGACTATAAAGTTTGACCTGGGAGTTTGATTATTCATCTTGTATAGTATGTGTGATTGAGTGATCTTTGTATGTGAGGGAGATCGGATCAACCTAGTTGGGACGATCTCAATATTTCTTTTGTATTTTTTGATTAGCACTCGTTTGAGGACTAATCTTTATATTTTCTGTTTTGTACTTTGAATCTTTAAATAAATATCACAAAGGGGAGGTTGGTTGTATGATAAACTTGATATTCATGTTATTTGTTTGATCTTTTAAGAGATAGCTACACACTCATTCGACCCACACCTTCCCATAATCCACTTTCTTCTTCCTTTTATTTTTTAATATTCACATTGTACTTCATATATCCTATTGTTTCTTCCATGGTTTCCGACCAGAAAAACTAACCGGAAAACTGCTTTTAACTAATAAAGGTGCGCTAGTTTAGCCGGTTAGGGGGGGGGGGGGGGGGGGGCACAGCACCCTCCAGCCCCCCCCCCCCCCCCACTGGCCCCGTCCCTGATTATTTCTAAGAAAACATTAAATATATATTTCTTATAATGAGTTAAACATGTTTATGTTTTTAAAACTTAATCACGTCGTCATTTACTCATTTTACTGGTATTCAGCTACCAACATATGTCTAGCGTACGGTGAAAATAATTTGAAGTAAGGCTGAGCATCAGTCAAGGACCAGATCGGACAGGCTAAGATAAGACGGGACCGAGAACAGAAATGTCTGAAACCCCGGATCGAAATAGTCCGGTCCGGTTCGGTTCTCGGTCCGGTCTTATTAGGCAAAATCGACAAGATTTTTTATAAGATCGAACCGACTGAACATAAATTGTCCAAAACCCCGGACCAAGGACCGGACCTAAATTTTACAGTCCGGTTCGGTCCTGTCCGGTCCGGGTCGATTTTGGGTCTGGCGTGCTCAACCCTAATTTGAAGTGCTGAACTCACCTGTCATAAATTAGTTCGCGGCTTTTTAAAAAACATGGCAACAAATATTAAATTTTAGTATATTTATGTTTTTTACTCATTCTCGATCTTTATGTTTAGAGTGTACGGTGTAGTGTGGTTCCATAGCTTGTCGTTATGAAAAAAGTGAGTATCACGTCAGCATTCCATTTCATAACACCAGATTCTATATAACACCAGAAATCAGCCTCCTTAGTTAACACCAGATTTATGGTCTTATAGTAGTCCCACCATTTTTTTTGTTTTACTTAAATATACAAACTAATTTAATTTAATTAAAATTTCATTAATAAACTAAAAACATTACAAATAACATAAAATACTCTCGTTAATTTCCATAAACACTCTCGTGAACTCTTCAACATATAACACATAAATGCATTTAGTGGAATTCCATAAACACTCTCGTGAACAACGCTTCGCAACTAGCAAATACTCATTAAATGCATTGGGTGTGGTTTCGTACGCCAATTGGTGTATAGCGGATGTGTATTTCATGATTGCACTAAAACCTAAACAACCTGTAGCATCGGGACTTTGGTGGATAAATTAAAAGTATTATGTAAGAGGCTCAACACAATAATAGGTAATATCATCAACAATTTGTTTAAAAAGTCGGGAACTTATACGATACCTTCGATGAAATTATTATTCCAGATACCTTGGTGGATTATTTTCATCCCCAAAATAATCTTTCATCAACTTTCCTTCCGCCTCCTCTCGATCACGTGATATATGTTGATACAAAAGTTGGAGTGACCGAGCTTGACCTGAATTAGGCTTAATTCGGGACCTTGTGGACTCCGGCTCTTGCACCAAGTGAAACTTTGTTTGAGACCCTAATAAGTGTGAAAACACTTATCCTTTTACCACTTATTTCCAATAATAACAAGACCAAAACGTGTATTTTATGTCGTAAAAGTCGTAATTATGCGTGGTTTATGTTTTGATTGTGTTTCAGGATAAAAATATGAAAAAGGAAGAAAACACAGGCTATCACGGGCTTTTATCGAAGAAAACGAGAAAAGACGAAGTCAAAAGATCAAGAGTGCAAAAAGAACGGAAGTCCAAGGCCTATTCTGAAGATTTATCGAAGAAAAAGTCTAAAGACGGAAGTTTAATGAAGTCTAAGAACCAAGTCTAATTAAAGAAGAAAATTATAAGACGAGTTCAATTTATATCGACAAATCCCGAGACGACTTCGAGAAAGACAAAGAATTTAAATCGGGTCGAGACGAGAAGAAAGAAAGAAGAATGCATCAACACCTAGCCTCCCCACCTCCTATATATACCCTCCTAATATGTCATTAGGAGGGTGTTAGTTAGTCATTAATTAATTTTTAGTCTTTAATTTTTTAGGTAATTAGTGTGTTTATTTCTCTCTCTAGCTTTCTCTTCAAGTTTTCTTAATCTTCATCTTAATCTTGTATTAGATCTTAATCTTAATCTTAATAAAGCTTTTCAATTTAATCAAGTTTATTTCTTAAATCTTATTCTATCTTTCTTAATCTTGTGGTGATTTAATTAATCATGTAGTAGATTTCATCTATTTGATTGTGTGATTGATTTATTCATGAGATTGATCTTATAGTTTTGATGTGGTGGATGTTTTAAGCTTTGTGTGTTGATTTACTAGTGTTTGGCTTATTCTTGATTAAGTTGGTTTGATAGATTAATAGATTTGATTAAAAGTTGATTTTAATAATTTTGATTATTAGTGTTCTTTAAAGTTTTTGATTTGTGGTTGATTTAATTTTTCTTAAAATTGTTTTAGATTAAGTTTTGGTTAATTCATTAATTGATTGTGCTTAATATTGGCTTATTTTAGTTCGTATTTGTATTCAGTTTATCTGTCCTAAAATCTTCGGAAAAGGGTTTTCATATTCCGAAGATTCACATTCTGAAGATTTCATTTAATGTGAATTTGTTAATTTCTCTGAAAATACTCCATTTCTCTGAAAATCTTCATTATTCCGAAAATATGCCATTTCTCTGAATCTTCATTATTCTGAAAATATGCCATTTCTCTGAAAAACTTAATTATTCCGAAAATACCCCATTTCTCTGAAAATCTTCATTATTCCGAAAATACCCCATTTCTCTGAAAAACTTAGATATTCCGAAAATAGTCATTTCTCTGAAATTGTGTGATTTTTCTGAAGATACTGTTATTCCGAACTTGCTGATTTTTCCAGATATTCAGAGATTCAGTTTGCACAGTTAATCAAGGTTAGACTTCCCAGATATTTTTATATATTTAGTTTTTATATTTACAAGTAGATTAGTCAACCAAAGCTCCCCCTTTTAGTGGCCAATACCAATAATTCCACTTCTAAGCCGTGATCAATTCGGATTGAATCGAGTACGAACAACACCTCTAGAGCACACACAAAGGTCAAATATCAAATGGCGCCGCTGTCGGCTCTTTTCGTTAAGATTAACGGTTTTTAGTGAGAAAAATTGGATTTTTGGATCCGTTCTTTTGGGAACATTATTTTCAAGCACAAAAATTTTCAAAAAAAATCCAAAAAAATATAAAATTTTCAAAAATCCAAAAACAATAAAAAAGATATAAAAACAAAAATACTTTATTTCCTTTTAGTGTATGCGTACTCGATCTACGTCTTATTCTGAGCCCGGGACTCTTAGAGACATAGATATGGCCGGTGTGCATAACAATAATAACAACTCACCCCACCCCAACATGAATAATAATAACAACAATGGCCCACAACCCGACTTACGAACAATGGAGGAGCATTGTCAGCCAACAATGAACGGACGCGGAGGACCGATTGCGTCGATGCAAATCACGGCTCCTGAATTTTCGTTGAAGCATCACATGATCCAACAAGTTCAAAACGCTTGCCCGTTTCGCGGATTACCGGATGATGATGCCAACAAACATCTCGAACAAGTTCGTCACCGTCACTCAAAGCATGAAACTGCCCGGTGTTTCCATGGATTTTCTTCGCCTTCACCTCTTTCCACACACTTTATCCCACCATGCCGAAAAATGGTTTGATCGTCTTCCCAAAAACTCAATTGATACATGGAATGACATGACTCAAAAAATTTTGTCGCGCTACTTTCCACCATCCATGGTCACTAGTCTTCGTAACCAAATCAGTGGATTCACTCAAGAACCTGATGAGTCGCTTTTCGATGCTTGGGAACGATATAATGTCTTGATCGACCGTTGTCCAAACCATAACATGCTCCCCGTTACTTTGCTTGATACTTTCTATAATGGTTTAACTTTTCGTGATCGTGATACGATTAATGCTGCCGCCGGTGGTACATTCATGAAGAGGAGACCTGAGAAGTGTAGAGAGCTTATAGAGAACATGACCACTCACCACAAAAATTGGGATTCATCTGCATCTTCAAGGAATAACCAAAGGGCCAATGTTTCTTCTACATCATCCAACTCAGAGATAACCGAACTTACTCGCCAAGTAGCTGAGATGAACAAAAACTTTTTAACCATGGCTACAAACCAATTTCAACAAGCAAAAACTGTAGCAACTTCTTGTGAGATTTACGGGGGTTCTCATTCATACACCGATTGCCCTTCTACTCATGACAATCTGGAAAATGTGTATTCCGCTAACGGTAACTTTTCTACGGGAGGCTATCAAGCACGCCCTCAAGGAGACCGTAACTTGCTAAGTTATCGTTCCAACAACTTTCTATCTCCACCCGGTTTTCCTCCTCAAAACCAAAACCAAACCGATTTCAAGCGCAACAATCAAAGCCAACCTCGAGCTACCAATCAATATCAATCCCAAAGAAACCCATATCCACCTCAAGGTAATAATCAAGCTTACCAAGCCCCACCTCGAAACATACATGAGAACCAATAGAGAGATGGTGACGAATCTTCAAAGCCAATTCATTAACTTGAAGGGTGACATGGCGAAACAAGGGAACGATATTCGAGCAGAGCTAAGGAATGACATGGCAAAACAAGGGAATGATCTTCGAGCCGATATGAGAAATTCTATAAGCAGTCAAATGAATAACTTAAGGGATATTATGGCTAGTTTTTTCCCAAGTAATCAAGCCTCTGGTTCGGGTTCTCTTCCGAGTAACACCGTTGCTAATCCAAGAGGGGAGATGAAAGCAATCACTACCCGAAGTGGCAAAGGTTTAAAGGAACCCGAGATTCCTACACCTACACCGGTGATTGTGGCAAAGGAAAACGAGTCCCCTTCTCCAATACCTCCACCTTCTACTTCCACCCCTCTACCACCCAAGGATGTGAGTGAGAATTCCATTCCAAAGCCTTCATCTCAACCCAATATACCTTATCCCTCAAGGTTGAGGAAAGATAAGTTGAAGAACAAGGATGATATTCAGGTTTCTAACTTTCTTAAAATGTTAAAACAACTGAATTTCAACATCTCCTTTGCCGAGGCTCTCGCTCACATGCCGAAGTATGCTAAAATGTTTAAAGATCTTCTCAGTGACAAAGAAAAGCTTCTTGATATCGCCCAGACCCAACTTAACGAGAATTGCTCCGCAGTGCTCTTAAGAAAATTACCAACTAAACTTGGTGACCCGGGTCGTTTCCTCATTCCTTGCAACTTCCCCGGGGTAGAGAATTGTATGGCCCTAGCCGATCTAGGTGCTAGTATAAACTTAATGCCATTAAGTGTTTGGAAACAATTATCTCTACCCGAGCTAGTCCCTACACGAATGACATTGGAATTAGCTAACCGTACGGTTGCTTATCCAGTAGGGATAGCCGAAGATGTCTTTGTCGGTGTCGATAAATTCACCTTTCCGGCGGATTTTGTTGTCGTTGACTACGAGATGGACCCCCGTGTTCCATTAATCGTTGGATGTCCATTCTTATGGACCGGTCGCACTCTCATTGATGTAGCCGCGGGCAAATTAATCATGAGAGTTGGTGACGATAAAATCGTCTTCAACATGGGTCAACTTTCTAAGAAACCTTATGAAAACGAGAGCGTTAATTTCATTAACGTTCTTGATGAGGCTTGTGAAGAGAATTTCAAAGACGCTTGTAAAATTGGTTCTTCTTCTCTACCCATTGTTGAGACCGTTGCCTCTATTGCTCCATCACTAACTCCATTTGGAGAAAGTGATTTCCTTTTTAAAGAATTTGAAGCAACTTTAGGAGATGTGGACTTACAATATGACGATTCTCCCACTGACTGGGAAGAATACATTCGTACCATTGAGAAACTTCTCAATGAGGACCAAATTTCTCCACCGTCTCCTAAGGATATCTCTATCGATGAACTGAATTTGCCTACGCCTTCCATCGACAATCCTCCGGATTTAGAGCTTAAGGATTTACCGTCTCATCTCGAATACGTTTTCCTTGAAGACAATAAGAAGTTACCCGTCATCATCGCAAAGGACATAAAAGAGGACGAAAAATCTCGACTTGTCGACGTGTTGAAGAATCATAAGAAAGCAATTGCTTGGAAAATTTCCGATATCCACGGAAATGATTTGAACTTTTGTACTCATAAAATTCTCATGGAAGATGACTTTAAACCCGCAATCCAAAGCCAAAGAAGGGTTAATCCTAAAATTCATGACGTCATCAAGAAAGAGGTTATCAAACTTCTAGATGCCGGAATGATTTACCCTATTTCGGATTCGCCATGGGTTAGTCCCGTCCATTGTGTGCCTAAGAAAGGCGGAATAACCGTTGTTCCCAATGAAAACAACGAGTTGATTCCTACTCGACTTGTCACGGGTTGGCGAGTTTGCATAGACTATCGCAAGCTCAATGATGCCACTCGCAAGTATCATTTTCCTCTTCCTTTCGTGGATCAAATGCTCGAGCGTTTAGCGGGTAATGATTATTATTGCTTCTTAGACGGCTTTTCCGTGTATTTTCAAATTCCCATCGATCCTAAAGACCAAGAGAAAACCAAATTCACTTGTCCTTATGGAACATTTGCTTACAAAAGAATGCCTTTCGGCTTATGCAATGCTCTTGGGACTTTCCAAAGGTGTATGATGGCTATCTTCCATGACATGGTTGAAGAAACTATGGAAGTTTTTATGGATGATTTCTCGGTCTATGGTGATTCTTTCTCATCTTGCCTTGCCAATTTAGAACGTATGCTCAAACGGTGTGAAGACACTCGTCTCGTTCTTAATTGGGAAAAATGCCATTTCATGGTAAAAGAAGGTATTGTGCTTGGTCATAAAATCTCCAAATCCGGTCTTGAAGTCGACCGTGCTAAAGTCAAAGTGATTGCTAAATTACCTCCACCTTCAACCGTGAAGGGTGTGAGAAGTTTCCTTGGTCATGCGGGCTTCTATCGTCGTTTCATTCACGATTTTTCTAAAATCGCTCACCCGATGACCCACCTCTTGGAAAAAGATACTCCTTTTCTTTTCTAAAGAGTGTATTGACTCTTTCAATCTTCTTAAGGATAAATTAACTAAGGCACCGGTCTTGGTTACCCCTAATTGGGAGTTACCTTTTGAATTGATGTGTGATGCTAGCGATTTTGCTATTGGAGCGGTTTTGGGACAAAGAGTGAACAAACACTTCCAACCAATCCATTATGCTAGAAAGACAATGACAGGGGCTCAATTGCATTATACCTCTACCGAAAAAGAGCTTTTAGCTGTAGTGTATGCTTTTGAAAAATTCCACCCCTATCTTGTCCTTTCCACCACCATTGTCTATACCGACCATTACGCGTTGAAGTACTTGTTAACCAAACAAGATTCCAAGCCAAGACTTCTTCGTTGGGTTCTACTCTTTCAAGAATTCAAAATTGAAATTCGTGATAAAAAGGGAGCGGAAAACCTAGCCGCGGATCATCTTAGTAGACTTGAGGATCCTTATCAAGGGGAGCTCCCAAATCAAGAGATTAATGACTCTTTTCCCCTTGAGGCCTTGATGTATATTAACTCAAATCTTGATGAAACCCCATGGTTTGCAGACAGTGCAAACTATTTGGCGGGTGGAATTCTCAAGGAAGGGTTAACGTCCCAACAAAAGAAAAAGTTCTTTAAAGACATTGAACACTAATTTTGGGACGACCCTTACCTTTTCAAACAATGTGCGGATCTTGTCATTCGTCGGTGTGTTGCTGGGCCGACAGCTTTACTAATCCTTGAAGCTTGCCATAAAGGACCCACCGGTGGTCACTTTGGTCCTAATTACACCGCGAAGAAAGTTTTCGACTCTGGATTTTATTGGCCCACCATTTATCATGATGCACACGAAATGGTTAAGCATTGTGATGCTTGCAAACGACAAGGCAAGATCACACATAAAGATGAGATGCCTCAAAATTTCATCCAAGAATGTGAAATCTTTGACGTATGGGGCATCGACTTTATGGGGTCATTTCCATCATCCAAAGGGAACAAGTACATCCTCATAGCCGTTGACTACGTATCTAAATGGGTTGAAGCAAAGGCTATCCCTACGAACGATGCGAGAGTGGTTGTGAACTTTTTGAAGCAAATTTTTGCTCGATTTGGTGTTCCTCGTGCTATCATCAGTGACCGCGGGACTCATTTTGCAATGATCAATTTGCTCGAGTCGTGGCTAAGTACGGTGTCAATCACCGTCTTTCCACTGTATATCATCCTCAAATAAATGGTCAAGCCGAGATTTCTAACCGTGGATTGAATAGAATTTTAGAGCGAACTGTGGGAGAGCATCGTGCCTCGTGGGCCGATAAGTTAGATGATGCTTTGTGGGCTTTCCGTACCGCATATAAGACACCTATTGGTTGCACTCCATATTGTCTTGTGTACGGGAAGGCATGCCACCTCCCTATTGAGTTGGAGCATAAGGCGTATTGGGCCTTGAAGTGGTCCCATTTTGATATCAACAAAGTTGGTGATCTTCGGAAGATTCAACTCAACGAGCTAAATGAACTGAGGAATGAAGCTTATGATAATTCATTGATCTACAAGGAGAAAACCACGATCATTCATGATGCTAGGATTAAGAACCGAGAGTTTCACGTTGGTGATCAAGTTTTACTCTTTAACTCTCGATTGAAGATCTTCTCGGGCAAGCTTAAGAGCCGTTGGTCTGGTCCATTCACCGTCGCCAAAGTCTTCCCTTACGGAACCATTGAACTTTCTCAACCAAATGGGCCTAATTTAAAGTGAATGGCCAGCGTGTGAAGTTGTACTTTGGTGAGGACATCTCTCATGAGATGATTGCATCCCTCACCACATTTCCCTTGAATTAGTTCTGGGTCGAGTCAGGCTCGTGACTCAGTTAACAAAAACAAGCGCTTCTCGGGAGGCAACCCGTTGATCTATCCTTTACCGTTTTCATAATAAGTGTAGGGGGAGTAATACATAGCTTTTTACACCAAGTATAAAATCTTATCGTCCGATCTTTTCGAATTGCTTTCCGGTTCAAAGTGTGACTCAATTGTTCTTGGTGGAAGATAAAAAGGTTTTGTTTGATTATCTAATTTAAACTAATAGCAAATATGAAAATTGTCGTTGAGCAAAATTAAAGCTTTAAAATATAAACTAAAACCACGAGTTAAAAATAAATGATTGAAAACTTAAAGACAAGATTAGAAAAATACTTGAAAACTTAATGAAACTAACACTTGAAAACTTTGGAAAAACAAGAAATTAAACCCAGTAGGACAGTAATCGGAATACGGCCAAATCGGAATATCCAAAATGCTACAATCGGAATGTATGGTCAAAATATGGGAAAACAAGGCTGATCAGAATGTATGACAGGAAGTGATCGGAATATACGCAAAAAGGGAAACAATCGAAATGTGTAAAAGGAGACTGATCGGAATATCAATAAAGACTTGTTGTCGGAATAAGGCAAAACTTAATTCAATCGGAATATATCTAAAACCAACAATCGGAATACATGAAATCGAGTCAAATCGGAATGTTTAAAACCCTAATCCGATCAAGTGATCGGAATAACAAGATGCAAATCGGAATGCTAATCCCTAATCCGATCAGAGTGATCGGAATGAAGGATATATAATCGGAAAGATAAATCGGAAAGGGGTTTACCCTTTCCGATTGTATGAATTCGAAAATAAGCCTAGTGATAAGCTATATTGATAAGCTAACACCAAAACTTAACCAATTCAGGAATGAAATAAACTAAATAAGCTCGAATAACAACTTTTCCAACTTAAAATAAGCAATCTTTTAAATCAAACCATAAAAAGATAAAACTTTTTAAGAAAACTTTCAAAAAGTAAATAAGCTAAACATACAAATAAGCCAATAAGCACAAAGATCTTAAAGCTTAACCGTTTGAAAGCTTATGTAGGAATAAAAAGATTAACTTTTTAAGCACGAAAACATCAAGATCAACACGGATTATAAATATTTCGCACCAAAAGTAAACTAAAATCAAGAAAGGTAGAAAGAGATTAATGAACAAAAAGCTTAACTTGAACTTGATTAATGAAATCAAAATACAAAAAGGTTTAAACTTGAAAGATTAAAAGAAAGAAGAGATGAAAACTTAGTGAGAGAAAGTTTGGAACTTTCTCTCTCTAAAAACTAGAAAGGAAAAATGAAAATTAAAACTAGCTAACTCCCCTCCTAATTTGATTAGGAGGGTATTTATAGGGAAAATGGGAAGTGCATGTGTGGTGTGCTTCCTTCTTTCTTTTCTTCTCGACTTGATTTAATTCTTTGTCTTTTCTTGACGTCGTCTCGAGATTTGAACTTGTCTTAATAATTTTCTTCTTTAATTTAGACTTGAGTTCTTCGACTTCATTAAACTTCCGTCTTTAGACTTTTTCTTCGATAAATCTTCATAATAGGTCTTGGACATCCGTTCTTTAAGCACTCTTGATCTCTTGACTTTGTCTTTTCTCGTTTTCTTCGATAAAGGCCCGTGAAAGCCTATGTTTTCTTCCTTTTTCATCTTTTGGTCCTAAAACACAATAAAAACACAAACCACGCATAATTCCGACTTTTACGACATAAAATACACGTTTTGGTCTTGTTAATATTGGAAATAAGTGGTAAAAGGATAAGTGTTTTCACACTTATTAAATCCCCTACACTTGACCATTGCAATGCCCTCATGCAATGCATTAATTTTAAAGCATGGTTTACATTTCCCATCATAAATAACCCACCTTGGCCTTTATTAAATACTAAACATAAAAAAAGATAGAAACAAGTAAAGAAATCAAAGACTTACATTGGGTTTTGGCTGCCATGAACGTTTATCATCCTCAAGTTTCACGTTCCCCATACCAAGCTTAAAAACGAGATCATTGTTATTATAAGTTAGCAAACTAACACGAATTCATGTGGGCCAATTATTTACTTAGACTCCCTTATTCCTAGGTGTATCTCTTATATTTTATTTTTGTCTTGAATGATCACGAGGATGCATTGTTGACTTATTTTGATAGTTATTTAGGCTTAAAATAAAGTGGGACGATTTAATCAATAGTTAGCTAAAGGACAAAATATTTTAAAACTGCTTCTCGGGACCTCATAAAGTTCATATCTTGGCATAACTCGCTTCACGATTTGAGACCTTTCTCGGACCGATATTTGGTAGCGACTTCATACTTCAAATCTTAAGAGACGTTCATGAAATAATGGTCTTCTCTTCATAATAGGAATTTCTTCACTTGAAGTTTTGAGAGATTCTTCATACTTGGACCATGACTTCTTCATTTTTCTCCAATCATTATTTTGGACTTTGATATACAACGATCCGCCTCCTTTTAGGACTTGGATCTATTTATCCTCATACCTTGTTAGGGCCTTTTTGGATAGACTTCTCCATGATCTTTACGGGAGTATTTGCTTTTCGTCCTGTGTCTCGATCCTTCATATTGATCTTCAATAAATGATTCTTCACATCACTTTTGGATCTTTAGCAACAAAATGTAGCCCTCATGCCTTGTTAGGGCCTTTTCGGACTCGCCAATCTTCGCATCCCGCTTCAATAAGTTATGCCTTGGCTATGAACTCTAATTAACACCGAGCAACTTTTAAACGATCTTGTGCTAGAAGCTAAGTAACTTTTCAAATCGTACAACCTTATTTATTGCAGATAAATTTATTAACAAGCGATGGGAGAATAGGCTCATAATTAACTCACATAAATTCACGAAAGAATACCAAACTTATAATTGACTCTATCATCTCTCGTTCTCCACAGTTTAAAATCTCAAGGAATGAGACTCGTGGATGCTTAGCCTATTAAATAAAAGTTTTGGGTTTTCGAGTCATCTATAGGATCTTGCAAATTCTTAGACTTTTTCAAGTTTAGAAATCGCATTTTAAAGTTCCTTTGATAAACAACTCTCTAGGATCAATTATAGGAACTTGCGAAAAGTTCTTGTTCTTAACCCGTAAGAGTTAAGACTTTCGCGTTTTAAAGCTCCCTATATAACAGCCTAGCAAAACTTGACTTAAACACGTTAAGGATACTAGCTAGAGTAAACTTAGATAAGTAACTCGGGTTGAGTCAAAATGTTCATGACTTTGAAAAAATTTAAAACCACTTTATTAAACTTTATTTACGCAAGGAAAGAAAATAATCATAACAAAGGAAATTACAACTATACCACTAGGCCAAAATAGATTAAAAATTTTGAAAAATGTCGAAAAATCAAATTTTCCGGTTAAAATGAGGACAAATTCATGGAAAAGACCACTTACTTCGATAGAAGTCCCCCCTACACTTGATATAAATATTGTCCTCAATGGTTAAGCATGTGGGAGTAAACTCCCCTAAACTTATGACATTGTGCACTTTGTTTAAATCTTGCTAAGGAAAGGACAACTAAATTGATTTCAATGTGAACATATAAGATATGAAATATTGAATCACGACAGTTTAGGATAGAACCGGGAAGACGGGTACACGGGATCACGGTTCATCAAAAGTCATTGAGGTGCTCTTTGAAGCTTGAATCCCTGTAGAGAATAAGAAACAAGACAACAAACACATACGGGGCTCCCCCTACACTTATTATGAAAAATATAAAGGATAGATCACGGGTTGTGATAACTCGGATTTTACTCAGTTTAATTGTTCTTTGATGTGTGTCTAATCGAATTGATTTCCAGCTTAAAGTATGACTCAGTTGATCTTGGTGAAACAAATATTTTGGTTGTTTTTTAAATAAAGGTGCAAAACAATTAAAGTAAAAGGCAGGTAATTTAAATCTAAATCTAATTAAAGTAAATGGTGCAAGTATTTAAAACGTGACTGAAATTAAAGGGCACTAAACGTAAATAACGTAAACTTAAATCTATCTAAGGCAATCTTAAAACGCAACTAAAACTTAAACTAAGGCAAGGCTAAAATAAAGCTAAGACAAGTAATCTTAAAGTGCAATAAAATAAAAAGGCGGGAAAAATAAAGCTTGAAAATGAAAGATAGAAATTTAAAAACAGATACTAACAAAAACCTGAAAGAAACCTTGATTCGGAAGTTCTTGAGTTCCGAATGAACTGGCTTGACTCGGAACTTTTTGAGTTCCGAATGAAATGATCTTGAGTCGGAACTCCTTGATGTTGATCCCAAACTTAGATCGATTAGCTTTGTGTATACGAGATTAGATCAAGTAATACACGTAGAGAAACCTTTGTATATGCTTTATGAATCTAAGTGTTATGCGGAATCTAACACTTAAACAAGAACACACAAGATGTAAACAAACTTTCACTTTGATTATTGATGTCGAACTTGCTTACAATGAAAGATGTTTACGAATGAAAACTTATATAAAACTTATACCTAAAGGTCTTCTTTTATATACATAAGAAGCCTTGTACAATAATCTACGTATCAGCTATTCTAGGTAAAGATAAATATAGAAAATACATTGTCGTTTCTATCCTTACTAGAAGTATTCTAGAATATAATAAACGTGTAGAATATATCTTCCATCAGTGCTTGTCTTCAATGTGTCAACGCTTGACTTTAACTTGTCAACGCTTGAGCTGTCAGCGCTTGTATTGTTCTTGTCAACGCTTGTTTTGTTCTTGTCAGCGCTCAAGTGATCTGGCCTTAATTTATTCCCAACAATCCTCCCCTAAACTTGATATCCACTCTTATGATCAAGTTTCTGAATAAGCATTAAGGACTAGGAGGAATCTTACAAACCTTCTCATATTGATAGTGAATAAATCTGATCAAATCTTTTGCCACGTCACTTGAATAATCTATTTCCAGCTGAGTGTCCTTCATCTTCTCCAAAATAGCCTTGGATATGAAATACTGAGCATCCACAAGTAAATACTCAACAAACTTTGTAGAGCTCAAATGGTATACACCAGCAGCTGAATATAACCTCCATTGAAGACCACTGAGGTCATCTTCAAGATCCTTCCAAATTGCAGGATCCTCATCTTTTGGTCCACACATTCTTTTGAATGTGGTCCAAAGTTTTATTCCATTAGCTGAAGTTGGTGCTTCAGCCTCATACTTGGTCTCCAACAACCTCCAAAGGTCCACCAAGTCTTCTCTATCACAACTTGCAAACAAAGATATGAGAGTGGTAAAAGTGTGTACCTCCTTGCCAAATCTGCCAATCTTCCAGAACCCACATTCATCTTCTTCATAGCTCACAATTGGGTTCCTGGAATCTAATGGTAACACTTACACCATATCTGAAGCTTCTAATGGGGAGAGCTTCAGGCTCTTTCTTATAACTGCTTCACTTGGATATAGTGGATCCATATCTTTTGGAAACTCAAATGAAATTCCCTTCTTCACTGGTCTGGGAACAATCATAGCTTTCTTGATTTCCATTTCTTCTGCAAGTTCTTCCTTTCTTTCATCTGAAAGAAGTCTGAGAGTGTTTGCTTCCTGCACTCTCACCCAAATGGGATAAGCCCTGTTTTCCAACTCATCAAATGTCAAAGCTTTCAACTTCTGATATGTCCATCCAATTCCATGACATCTGAGCAACATAAAGTAGAGCTCCCTTCTATCCCTTTTCAACTCTGAGAGAATATTGCTTGCCTTGTGTTTCAAAATTACCTGGAAATACTTCTGAACTCTAAGTAGAATCTCCAAACCCCATATTTGATCTGAAATGGTCAAGTCTGGATTCTCCATACATCTGTCTTCCCAAGCATGATACATTTGAACCACCTCTGGCATGTCAAAGTCAACCTGCAATTTCAGTTCTCTCAACTTTTCCCTAGCAAACTCATCACCATACTCAAGCCTCTTTGTATCTAAAATCATCACACTTGAGTCTGAGCTAGCTCCATCACTTACTTCTTCTGAAGTCACAACAAATGGTGACTTTTCCTTTTCATCTTGTTCCATCATTTGTGCAGCTAATCTTCTATCAAACTCAACTTGAGCTGCATCCTTTGGAACAATCTCTTCTACCATTTTATCCTTACCCTTATCTGATGGTGCAATGGTTGGTAAGGTAGATGGTAATACCTGAGTAGAAACCTTCTTGATGATAGATGATGACTGGGATACATCACCTTCATGTGTAGGTCTATCAACGCCCAAATTTGTCCTATCAGCGCCCAAAATACTTCTATCAGCGTCCAAATTTTCCTTGTCAACGCTCAAATATCTTCCCTCAGCGCCTTGTGTAACCTCTCTCAACATAGCTGTAAATGATAAATTTAAGTTGGTGGGAGAGACTAAGGACGTATCAAAACCTGTGTGTTTCTTCAAAGTTGTAAGGGCCTCAGCAACATCCATTGATTGACCATCCTGGCTGCCCTTATCACTCAGATTTATTTGATCTTCCTCCCCTTTGGAAGATTCCTCCATACCCCTCCTAGCACGATCATTTTCCAAAACAACAATCCTCTCCCTCAATTGCTTGAGTTCAAGGCCTTGTGAGCTGACAACTTGTACTAAGTCTATATTTTGCTTTTGCAAGCTTATGCAGACTGCCGTCAATTCCAAAAGAGTCATTGGTTCCAGTCTGCCCTCTTCTAAAATGGGGATTTGACCTCCCAAGTCAGATTCATTGGGCATGGATGAGGACTTAATGATGGTGGGACTGCCTTGGCCAGCATCTAAGCCAGAACCAATAGTCCCAGCCTCATCCAGGTCACCAGCCACACTTGTGGTGGTGGTTCTCTCTACTACATGGCTAGGACCACCAGAGGAGAACACTCCAGTAGTCCTTTGGCGTTTCATCAACCTATATTCAGGGGGTGGGGAAGATGGTGTGGTAGAATGGGTAGATGTGGGTTGGTTAAGGGGTGTTTGGGATTGTGAAGGTTGTGTGTCAGCGTTGGAAATAGGCACATCAACGCCAACATTGAGTGTGTCAGCGTTGAAGGATTCTGAGTCAATTTGCATTTGTTCAGGTGAAGGTAAAGGTTCAGGAATTGGTTCAAGTTGTGGTTGAGGGTTAATTTGAGGTTGGGGGTCTGGTTGGGGTTGTGCTGCTGTAATAACAGCAAGCATGGCTTGGGTTAAAGGTAGGTCTCTATGGGGTTGTGAGTCCATCTTCATAAAAATAGCTTTCTTTTGCTCAGGGGTCTTATAAAAATCATTGTGATCCCTTGAGCAGTAACCTTGATCATAAAAAACCATTTGTAGAAAACGGGGATAAGCTAAAGTCATTTTTGTCCCCTTGTTTTTACACATCCCCTCAAAAATCATTTTAGAATAGTTAAACTTTTTGCCATGTTGCAATGCACACAATAGCACTAGCAATTGATCTATTGATCTCATTGTGTGCAGTGCATTTGGGACTCAAACATTGAAGGAGGACATGTATGAGGTACTTCCAGGCTGGGGGAAATTCCTGCTTATGATACTTATTAAGAGTACCTTCATCAGGAAAAGGATATCCCAAAGCCCTAAGCCCTTGTTCTATTTCATTTATGGGAAGGGTGGCTATACCATCAGCATCATCAAGATGCAAGGCTTGGCGTACCAAAGCCTCAGTAACCACCCAAGGTCTCCCATGAACAATAGAAGTCAATGTGGTCACTCCATTAACTGTTGAGGAACTGACAGTGTTCCAAAACTGCTTAATGTGTGTGACTGGAATGAGTGGTGCATGAGAAAGAGCATACCTTAATGGGGATGCATTCAAATATGCCACCATTTGTGTGTATTGGGGAAACAGAGCATCATCAGCTTCAAGATAAGCAATCATGTTGTGTTGTGATCTGAACCCCAATTCCAATTCTGTTGGTTTAAACTTTGGTGCCATTGATGAAAGCTGTGAATTTGAAGTGAAGAAGATGAAGTTGATAAGAGAAAATTGTTAGACAAGAATTATAGATACCCTGTTTAAAATAGGAGCCAAATTTATAGGAGAAAAAGAATGCATGTGATTGGCCCAAAAATAGGCAAAGATTTTCAAAAATCAATCATGAAAATATTGAAAAAGTTATAAGTTATCTCATGCATTAAATGAAAGTAACAACTCCTAAAATTACGGCTTGAAAATATGTCAAAAAGTAACAACTGGGTAGGTCCCATTGAGTGTCAACGGTCAAAAATAACCTATCAACGCCCAATGGCTATAATCTTGTCAACGTTTGCCTATAGCCATGTCAGCGTCCAATTTGGTCATAACAACGCTTGGAAAATTCTTGTCAGCGTCCAAAAATAAAAATATTTTTAAAAAGTGAAAAATGACCTTAACAAGTAATTTATCCTAGAGAAGATAACCAAAAGCTGATAATTATTATAGGGCGGCAAGCACTGTCCAGTTATGCACACTTGCATAAGCAAGATAGACATAACAGTCCTCTAGTGTCCCTTGCTAACCAAAACTCTTAACAACCAAGTTACCTTATAAAATCCTTGTTACTCCCAGGTAAATCCCATATCAAAATCATTCCCAAGTCTCCCAACAGACCACAACCAATTCTAGGCCAAAAATGTCTTGGCAGCATGCATAATATATCAACTTTGCATGCTACAGTGCCTCATGATTTAGTGAAACTAACTCATACTCACATGTGGACACAATCTAGAATTGTGATAAGAGTATCATATGGATACCCAAACATCCTAAAGGTTCCTAAAACCTCCCCTTAAACTATGATACAAAAAGTTTTGCTAAAATCATGCATGAACATAAAAAATTTATGTCAAGATAGGAATGAAACATTCCAACCATCATCCATAAATAAAAACTTGTCCAAATGCTTCTCCATTGATCCATAAGCAACTCTGTATCCAATGGTATACTGCTAACACCATCTGCACATTTAGATTGAAAACCACAAAACTAACATTGTTGCTGACAACGCCCCGATAACACATAACAGCGTTGAGGGAAGCTTTGTCAGCGTTAGACAATTATATTGCTGACAATGTTGTAAAAACACTTATCAGCGTTCAAGCAACCTTTGTCAGTGTTAGAAAAATATAGTGGAAAATCTAAATTATCAAAAAGACCAATAACAATGCATCATCCTGTACATACTTTTGCAAAAAGACTCCAAAATACATATTATGTGAGATTGACCATTCCAATACTTGTTAACAAGTATTGAAATCTCCCAGCATCAAAAGGTTTAGTTAATAAATCTGACACATTTTCCTCAGTGTCAACCCTATCTGGTTGTATTAAACCTTTCTCAAAGCAATCTCTTATAAAATGGTGTCTAATTTCTATGTGTTTAGTTTTAGAATGATGTACAGGATTCTTGATGATGCATAAAGTACTGTTATTGTCAACAAATATCTTGTTATGCATGAAATTATACCCATAGTCCAACAGCTGGTTCTGAATCCACAAAACTTGACCACAACATGCAGCTGCAGCCACATACTCTGCTTCAGTTGTAGAATTAGCCACCACTGTTTGTTTCTTGCATTGCCAAGATATCAACCTGCTCCCAAGAAACTGACATCCACCAGTTGTGGATTTCCTATCAAACTTATCACCTCCATAATCACTATCTGAATATGTAATCAGCTCCAATGGTGAATCCTTTGGGTACCACAAACCAAGACTAGGATAGCATCTTAGGTACCTAAAGATCCTCTTCACAGCATAAAGGTGACATTCTTTGGGAGTCACCTGATGGCGTGCACAAGCACACACAGCAAACATGATGTCAGGTCTGGAGGCAGTAAGATACATCAAGGATCCAATCATGGATCTATAATGCCTGACATCAACATCTTTCCCATCTCCAATCTTTCCCCAAGGGTGTTCTCTATCCATAGGAGTAGTAGCCCTCTTTTCATGTGGAGAAAAGCCAAACTTCTTCAAGATCTCAGCAACATATTTATCCTGGGAAATGAAGATACCATCTTCTTTCTGCTGAACTTGTAAACCAAGAAAGAAGTTCATCTCCCCCATAACACTCATCTTGAATTTGTCTGTCATAAGCTTGGAGAAATCCTCACTCATCTTTGGATCAGTAGACCCAAAAATGATATCATCAACATAGACCTGCACAAGCAACACATCCTTGCCTTTCTTCTTTGTAAACAGTGTCTGATCTATGGTGCCCCTCTTGAATCCATTGTCCACCAAATAGGTAGACAGAGTACCATACCATGCTCTAGGGGCTTGATGAAGGCCATACATAGCCTTTTTGACTCTATACACTTTATCTGGATGCTCTGGATCCTCAAAACCAGGAGGTTGCATTACATATACTTCCTCAACAATGGTGCCATAGAGAAAGGCACTCTTGACATCCATTTGATAGACAGTGAAGCCCATGCAGGAGGCATAGGCTAGAAAAATCCTAATAGCTTCAATCCTTTCAACTGGTGCAAAGACCTCCTCATAGTCTATCCCCTCCTCTTGTGTATAACCTTGAGCCACTAACCTTGCCTTGTTTCTGACCACAATGCCTCTTTCATCTCTTTTGTTCCTGAGAACCCATCTTGTCCCTATAGGTCTGACATATCTAGGACAATCAACCAGCTCCCAAACATCCTGAATTGCAAATTGGTGAAGCTCATCCTGCATTGCTTCCACCCAACTTGGTTCTTTGAGAGCATCAAATATTTTCTTGGGTTCTTCTTGTGACAGAAAACAGGCAAACAAGCATGCTTGCACTAGAGGGGTATCAACCTTCTTGTGTATATTGGCAATAAACCCACAAAGACCTTGATGAGATCTTCTAGTCTGAACTGGAGTCATAATATCACCAATGATCTGGGATGGGGGTGATTCTTCATTGTGGAAGTGAGAACTCCTCCTTCAAAAAGTCTGGTGTCCTCAACCTCACGCTCCATGTTGCCAATATCTTCTTCATCAGACTCTCTTTGATCAATGTGAACCTCTTCATGAATATTGGAAGGTCCACATTGTTCAAAACTGGAAGAGAAAAGATGCCCATAAGTGTTGTCAACGTCTGAATCTTGGTTGTCAGCGTCTGGGCTAACAGCGCTTGAAATGTTGTTGTCAACGTCTGAGCCATCAACGTCTGAATTGGTCTTGTCAGCGCTAGATTTGTCTTTGTCAGCGCCTGAAGGACCATGCATGTTTGTATCTGGTGGTATTTGGAAACCACCATTATCTTGTCCAGCAGCAGCAGCAGCAGCAAAAGCATCTGTCCAAATGGGAATTGTAACAAATTCTTGAATAGGATATGTCTTTTTTGCTTGTGATCCAACCTTTTCATGAACCTGTGTACCTGAAACATCAACAACTTGTTCCTCCACAACATTTGAAGTTACCTTCAGAATGTCTGGATTAGTGACAGGCATATAATTTAAAGTTCTAGATAAGGGTTCCAAGTCAAACAACCAATTTGGACCACTTTCAGGATCACTAGGTTTATTCTCTAAAAACCTAACATGTACTCTTTCAACTATACGTTTGTCCTCTTTAAGATAAACCCTATAGCCCTTACTCTGGACTGAATACCCCATTAAGTAACCCTCATCACCTTTTGCACTAAATTTCCCTAAGGCATCACTAGTATCCAAAACTACTACATGACAACCAAAAGGTCTGAGAAAACCAATATTAGGTTTTCTTCCCCAAAGTAACTCATAAGGTGTTTTGTTCTGAATTTTGTTAACCAATGCTCTATTTTGCACATAGCATGCTGTATTAACAGCCTCAGCCCAAAAGGCTATTGGAAAGTGAGCATCAGCCAACATTGTTCTGGCTGCTTCAATTAGGGTTCTATTTTTCCTCTCAGCAACCCCATTTTGTTGTGGGGTTCTAGCAATGCTAAATTTCCTAGTAATTCCTTTCCTGGCACAGAAATCATCTAGCTTCTTGTTCCTAAATTCTCCACCATTATCACTCCTAAGCATTTTAACCTCATTGCCAGACCTTTTCTCAATCTGAGTGATAAAATCAATAAGAACATCAGCTGTGTCACTCTTCATAGCTAGAAAGAATGTCCAAGTAAACCTAGAAAAGTCATCTGTGATAACAAAGCAATATGACTTACCATTCAAACTTTCTATATTAGTTGGACCAAAGAGGTCCATGTGAAGCATATGAAGAGGTCTGGAACTAGTATGCACATGTTTGGACTTGAATGAGACCTTGTGCTGCTTGCCTTTAAGACATGCAACACAAGAGTGGTCATTGTGGAAGGCCTTCTCTTGCAAACCATCAACTAAACCAAGCCTCACAAGTCTATTTATATTTTTAAAATTTATGTGCCCTAGTCTCATGTGCCACAAATTACTCTCATCTACTGAGGCCTTAGCATAAAAACAAGACATATTGGTATTCATTTTAATCCCATTTAAATTCACATTATATATGTCCTTATGCCTAGGTGTTCTATACTCAATATATTTCTCATCAGGGATTTTAAAATCCTTACTTAACACCAAACACTTAGTATTAGTAAAAAGAACTTTATTTTTGTTATCACAAACCTATGATACACTAAACAAGTTGTAATCAAGTTCTTTTACCAGGAAGACGTTCTCAAAACGTAGATTATTGGTGAGAAGGGTTCCTTTGCCTGTGATAGTTCCATATCCACCTCCAAAGTATACCTTATCACCATCTTTAATAGGAGTGAAATTCGTTAGATAGTCTTCCTTCCCTGTCATGTGCCTTGAGCATCCACTATCCCAATATCCATAATCATTGATCTGTCTTTGAATGCCCTGCACATAAAGAAAACAAATTAGTTTTCTTTGGGAACCCAAGTCTCAAAAGACTTGGATTCATCTGGTTGTTCAATAAGAACAGACTTAGTTCTCACAACAACCCCATTCTCATCCTTTTTAGGATGAAATACCCAGTTAACCCCAATAGGTTTTGTAATGACCTTTGAAATGTAATTAAATCTATTGCAAGTCATTGAAATCCCATTATCATTAGGGTTTTGATCTTTTTTGGGTCTCCATGTTAAGCTTGAAGAAGCTTTAGACCCCTTACCTTGTGGCTGCAAATTTTTAGGTCTGATCACGTTTCTGTCAGCGTTAGAATTTGTCCTGTCAATGCTGAAGTTACCCTTGTCAGCGTTGAACCTAGGGTTTGCTATAGAAACCCATTGCCTATTTGACCAGGTGTTTGTCTTTTGAAATGGTCTTTGTCCATGAGTGTTAGACCTTCTAGAAAAGAATGGGGCAGGTCTAATCACTTGTGGACTTTGCTGCACACAAGGTTTGGGTCTGACAATGTTTGACTTCCTAACAACGTTGACTTTGTTCCTGTCAGCGCTGAAATTGTTTCTGTCAGCGCTGGCTTTGTGAGCGTTGACACACTTGTATGCCAAGTGTGAAAAACTACCACACGTGTAACAAGCTTTTCTAGACACAACCTTAGGTCTAGAGGAGAAGAAGCCTGTTCCATGATTGCTAATAATACAGGGCTTTTACCTAGTAAGAAAATTAAAGTTCGTTGATGTGTATCTAATCGAATTGATCTATGTTTTCTATGTGACTCAGTTTTATTTTGGTGGAAAACAAAGATTTTTTGGTTTGTTTTTAAAATGAAAGGGCAAGACGTTAAAGTAAATGTCGTTAAAGTAAATGGCAAGTATAAAAAGAACGTGAAAATAAATCTAAGTCTAATTAAAAAGAAAGGTGCAATATTTTAAAAACGTGACGAAAAGTAACTTAATTAAAATGACTAAAAATTAAAGCGTGACGGAAATTAAAATTAGACAAGGATTAAAAACTTAAGCTAAAATTAAACAAGTCAAAATAAGAGAAAAATACCCTCCAATCGGAATATATTCCGATGGAACCAATCGGAATGTCTATAGAAACCCAATCGGAATGTTCAACTTACCTAATCGGAATATAACTGGATGCTGGTCGGAATGCTTATCGGAACTCCAATCGGAATATCTGTCACCTGTTACGATCGGAATAACCAAGTTGCACCTCAATCGGAATGAATCAAGGGAACCAATTGGAATGTTTGTCACCCACACACCAATCGGAATACTCAAAAACATTCACCAATCGGAATACCAAGACACCCTCAAATCGGAAAGTAAAACCCTTTTCCGATCGTCAAGATCGGAATACGGAGACTTGGATGGAAATTAAACTAAGTAAATAAGCTATTGTTCTAATAAGCACTAGACTAAATCCTTAAGGTAAATCGTGTAAAAATAAGCTATAAAACTGAAAGTTAACAACTTTTAAAATATGAAAAAGATATACTTTAAGAAAAACAACTTTTTATATAAAAATAACTTTTATAAAAACTAAATAAACATGAAAATAAATCAAATAAGCTATGAAAACAAATGGTTTAAAACAATCAAAAGCATAAAAATCAAACCTTTAAGCGAATCAACAAGATAAAAGATACGCGTGTAAATCAAAGAAAGGTAGAAGAAGATTAAGATCAACAAGATAAAGTAAAGGTGCAAGAAATTAAAGAAACACTTACTTGAAAATTAAAGGTAATTAAAGGTGCAAGACAAGTAATTAAATGTGCAAGTAATTAAATGTGCATAAAATAAAGGTGGAAGAACTAGTTTGTCAATCTAGCCAACAAGAGTAAATGAATGAAAATGAGGGTTTATATAGGTGATTAGGGAGTGGTTAGGGGAAGCTTCCTCTCTCCTTCCTTTCTTGTTAATTGCACCATCAAGTCCTTCCTTCTTAATCTTTTTGTTAATCTTGGAATGTGATGACTTTTGGCTCGGGATTTCTTTGGACTCGTCTTTTAATTCTTCGATAAATAAGACTTGAGTTCCTCGGCTTTAAGTAACCTTTCGTCTTTTGACTTTTTCTTCGATAAATCTTCAGAATTGGTCTTGGACTTCCGTTCTTTATCCACTTTTGACTTCTTGACTTCGTCTTTCATCCTTTTCTTCAATAAAAGTCCGTAAATGCCCGTGAATTTCCGTGTTTTCTCCACTTTTCACCTTTTCGTCCTAAATCACAACAAAAACACAAACCACGCATAATTCCGACATAAAAGACATAAAATACACGTTTTGGTCCGGTTATTATTGTAATTAAGTGGTAGAAAAGATGGGTGTTTACACACCTATCAAATCCCCTACACTTGACCATTGCAATGTCCTCATGCAATGCATTAGTTACAAAGCATGTTTACACTTTTCATCATAATCAATCCACATTGGCCTTTATTAAAGAGATAGAAAATTATAAAAATGAAAAGCAAAGAAATTAAAAGCATACCTTGGGTTTTGAAAATGTCATGAATAATCATCATCCTCAACTTTTCACTTTCTCCAAACCAAGCTTAAAAACGAGATCATTGTTATTATAAGTTAGTAGACTAACACGAACTCATGTGGGCCAATTATTCACTTAGACTCCCTTATTCCTATGGGTATCTCTTATATTTTATTATTTGTCTTGAATGATCACGAAGATGCATTGTTTGACTTATTTAGATAATTATTAAGTCTGAAAATAAAGTGCATGATTTAATCAATAGTTAGCTAAAGGACCAAATCTTTTAAAACTGCTTCTCGGGATATCAGAAAGTTCATATCTTGGCATAACTTGGTTCGCGATTTGAGACCTTTCTCGGGCCGATATTTGGCAGCGACTTCATACTTCAAATCTTGAGAGACGTTCATGAAATAATGGTCTTCTCTTCATAATTGGAATTTCTTCACTTGGAATTTTTGAGAGATTCTTCATATATGGACCACGACTTCTTCATTTTTCTCCAATCTTTATTTTGGATTTTGATATACAACGATCCGCCTCCTTTATTGACTTGGATCTATTTATCCTCATACCTTGTTAGGGTCTTTTCGGATACACTTCTCCATGACTTTTTGGGAGTTTTTGCTTTTCGTCGTGTGTCTCGATCCTTCATATTGATTTTTGATAAATGATTCTTCACATCACTTTTGGATCTTTAGCAACAAAACATAGCCCTCATGCCTTGTTAGGGCCTTTTCGGACTCGCCAATCTTCGCGCCCCGCTTCATAAGTTATGCCTTGGCTATGAACTCTCGTCATTACCGAGCAACTTTTAAACGATCTGGGGCTAGAAGCTAAGTAACTTTTCAAATCGTACAACCTTATTTATTAGCAAATAAATTATTAGCAAGCGATGGGAGAATAGGCTCATAATTAACTCACATAAATTCATGAAAGAATACCGAACTTATAATTGGCTCTATCATCTCTCGTTCTCCACAGTTTAAAATCTCAAGTAATGAGACTCGTGGATACTTAGCCTATTAAATCAAAGTTTTAGGTTTTCGAGTCGCCTATAGGATCTTGCAAATTCTTAGACTCTTTCGAGTTTAGAAATCGCATCTTAAAGTTCCCTTGATAAACGACTCTCTAGGATCAATTATAGGAACTTGCGAAAGGTTCTTGTTCTTAACCCGTGAGAGTTAAGACTTTCGCGTTTTATAGCTCCCTATATAAAAGCCTAGCAAAACTTGACTTGAACACGTTAAGGATACTAGCTAGAGTAAACTCGGGTTGAGTCAAAAGATTCACAACGTTTTGAAAATTAAAACCACTTATTAAACATTTATTCTAATAAGGAAAGAAAATAACTACGCAAAGGGATAAACTAATAGGCCAAAATAGATCAAAGATTTTGAAAAATGTCGAAAAATTGATTTTCCGGTTAAAATGAGGACAAAAACAAGGAAAAGACCACTTAACTTCGATAGAAGTCCCCCCTACACTTAAGATAAACATTGTCCTCAATGTTTAAGCATGTGGGAGTAAATTCCCCTACACTTAGGACATTGTGCACGTTGTTTAAATCTCGCTAAGGAAAAGACAACTAAAGAGATTCCTATTTTAATATTGAGAAAATATAAAATAGTGAATCGAAAAGAGTTTAGGATAGAACCGGGAAGAAGTAGAACATGGAATCACGGGTCGTCAAGAATCATCAAGAGTAGATCATTGAAGCTCGAATCCCTGATTAAGAAGTGAGGAGAGGGAATAGCAAACCAAAGGGTCCCCCCTACACTTATGGTAAAGAAAGCGAAAAGATAGATGCATGGGTTGCCTCCCAAGAAGCGCTTGGTTTTTGTTAACCGAGTCGTGAGCCTGACTCGACCTTGATCATCAACAGAAAAAGCATGAAACAAATCCACCAGGATCAAAGACATAGTTTTCATCCATCAATAAGCAAGAGCTTAAGGCGAACAAGGCAAGCCAAAAGAAAAGTGGCAGGGTTCCCTTAAGCAGCGATGGAGCACGGTGGAAGCAAGTATGAAGCGGTGCAAGCATGTCTTCAATGGTTCCAAAGATTTTTCCTTTTATTGCATCAGGTGGATACTGAGATGGCTTAAAGACTTCAATACCGGGATCGAACACCTTTTCCTTCAGGGGAAAATAGCACTCCGGCTCAGCCGAGTGTGAAGAAGATCCGCAAAGAAGCACAACCTCGTTCTCAGAAGGGGGACAAAGAGGTGTCAACTCATATGTGCAACGGATTTCGGTGTCGACCGGTTTCTTCTCCTTGGACAAAATACTCTTCAAATCCAAAGTAGGATCAAGACGATAATCTTCAAAGTCCAAAGGAGGAGCATCACTCTCATGAGGGAAGTATGTGTTGAGAAATTCAGAGAAATCTTCCTCAAATGAATAATCGTCCAAAGTAGGATCGAGTGATGGCGGAGCATCTTCATCATGTGAAGAATCGCTCGAGAGAGTATCAGCCTCATCAAAATCATCGAAAGTGGGCAGCTCGGGATACTCAGAAGTACAATCAAAATCATCCGAATCTGAGCTAGAATCATCATCATCATAAGCATCAAAGACCGGTGGAGAATCAAAAATGGGAGAAGCGTCCAAAGTAGAGTGAGAATCATCCACATCATCATTAAAAAGTGGATTATGAGTGGAAGACTCGAATAGAGGATTGTCAAAGACGGTAAAGTCATCGAGCACATATATCATATTCACTGATTCTCGGCCTCCAAAAGATTTGCCTGTAAGCTTCCCCATTCTAAAAACTTTAGAATCATCCCCGACTCGTAAGATTAACTCACCTTCGGCCACATCTATTAAAGCACGTCCGGTTCTCAAGAATGGCCGACCAAGTATTAAAGGAATACGAGGGTCCATTTCATAATCAACTACGACAAAATCGACCGAGAAAGTAAATGTGCCAACTGTGATAAACACATCTTCGGCTATACCAACAGGGTAAGCGAGAGTGCGATTTGCAAGTTCAAGAGTCATCTTTGTTGGAGTGAGGTCAGGCAATGATAGTGTTTTCCAAACACTCAAAGGCATCAAATTAATACTAGCCCCGAGATCAGCAAGGGCAGTAAATTCTTCAGTTTTGTTGAACACGCAAGGCAACACAAATCGACCGGGATCTCCAAGCTTTTCCGGTAATTCTTTAAGAATAACTGCTGAGCAGTTTTCATTTAAGCGTGTGTTGGCGAGTTCAATCAGCTTCTCCTTCTTGTTAAGCAATTCCTTAAATGCTTTAACAAATTTGGGCATGTGGACAAGTGCCTCAAGAAAGCTAATGTTGAAGTTCATTTGAGAAATCATCTTGATATAGCTAGTCACTTGAGCGTCCTCCTTGTTTAGCATTTTGTTCTTACCCAAGCGAGAAGGATAAGGGATATTAGGTTTGGGTGGTGAGGGTGCAGGTGTAGTAGGTAAAGGTTGAGATGTTGAAGGGTCATTCGTGGGAACGTCATCACGTCGAGGCGGAGACGGTAATGGTGCACTAATACTAGGTGTAGGAGGAGTAGGGATAAATGGTGGTGGAGGAGGTATAGATGATGGTGGTGGGATTGGTGGTCCTACGATGGTGACTCCACTACGAGTAGTAATAGCACTCACATTGGCTCGCGGGTTAGTGACGGTGTTTGAAGGTAGAGAACTTGAAGAAGAAGGTTGAGCGGCTGGCAAGAAACTAGCAAGCATATTCTTCAAATCATTGGTTTGACTGCTGAAGGAGGATTGAATATTATCTCGAAGCTCGGATCTTATCTCATTTCCTTGCTTTGTGATATCTCCTTTCAGATTGATAATTTGGCTCTGCAAGTTCTTGATTTGCTCACCTTGGGTTCTCATGATGGCCTCAACATCCGGATTACTGGGTGGGTTTTGTTGGGCGGGTGGGTGATAAGGATTAGAAGCTCTTGGTGGGATTTGGTTGCTTCTAGTGTAGTTGTTGGCGGGGTTTTGGTTTTGAGGAGAAAAACCGGGTGAAAGGTAGTTGTTTGAACGGTAGCTCAGCAGATTTCTATCCCCTTGTTGTCTAGCTTGGTAATTTTCCGGTGAATAATTACCGTAAGCTGCATACACATTTTCTGGATTTCCTTGTGTCGAAGGACAATCGGTGTATGAGTGAGGACCGCCACATGTTTCACAAGGATTAGCAACTGCTTTAACTTGTTGTTGTTGTTGGTTTGAAGCGAGAAGCGTAATACTTTTGCTCATTTCAGTCATCATGCGGGTGAGTTCGGTCATCTCAGGGTTTGCTGAGGTTGAGGAAACATTGACTCTCGGGTTGTTCCTAGAGGAAGCAGAGGAATCCCAGTTCTTATGGTGAGTAGTCATGTTCTCAATTAACTCTCTACACTCCTCGGGTCTCCTTTTCATGAATGTGCCACCGGCGGCTGCATTGATCGTATCACGATCTCGAAAAGTCAATCCGTTGTAGAAAGTATCAATCAATGTGACGGGAATCATGTTGTGGTTTGGACAACGGTCGATCAAGACATTATATCTCTCCCAAGCGTCAAAAAGAGATTCATCAGGGTCTTGCATGAAACCGCTGATCTGATTGCGAAGGCTAGTGACCATGGATGGTGGAAAGTAGCGCGAAAGAAAGCGTTGAGTCATGTCATCCCAAGTGTGAATAGAATTCTTCGGGAGACGATCAAACTATTTCTCGGCATGATGTAATAGAGTGTGTGGAAAGAGTTGTAGGCGAAGTTCATCCATTGTGGCACCAGCCAACTTCATGCTCTGGGTGATAGTAATGAACTTGTCGAGGTATTTGTTGGCATCATCATCAGGCAATCCTCTAAATGGGTTTGTTTGCACTTGCTGAATCATGTGGTGCTTCAACGAAAACTCAGGAGCGTTGATTTGCATCGGCGCAATCGGTCCTCCTCGTCCAAACATGGTTGGTTGACAAAGTTCCTCCATGGTCCGAAGATCGGGCTGTGGAAGAGCATTGTTGTTATTATTATTATTCAGGTTCGGTGGAATGTTGTTGTTGTTAACACCTGCCATATCTAAATCTTCTTGAGGCTCGGGCTCTTGATAATTAGAAGATCTAGTACGCATACACCTGAAAATGCAAAAGAAAACAAAACCAAACACAAAAACAATATATATACACAATAAAAATAAAATCTTTTTGGATTTTTGAAATTTTTAATATTTATGGATTTTTATCAATTTTTTAATTTTTATGATTTTTGAATTTTTTGGCAAGAAAAATAACGTTCACAAGTGAACGGATCCCAAAAAGCAACGTGTCTCTCACAGAAAACTGTTGATCTTTACGAAAAGAGCCGGCAGCGGCGCCATTTAATACAGGGCTTTTACCTAGTAAGAAAATTAAAGTTCGTTGATGTGTATCTAATCGAATTGATCTATGTTTTCTATGTGACTCAGTTTTATTTTGGTGGAAAACAAAGATTTTTTGGTTTGTTTTTAAAATGAAAGGGCAAGACGTTAAAGTAAATGTCGTTAAAGTAAATGGCAAGTATAAAAAGAACGTGAAAATAAATCTAAGTCTAATTAAAAAGAAAGGTGCAATATTTTAAAAACGTGACGAAAAGTAACTTAATTAAAATGACTAAAAATTAAAGCGTGACGGAAATTAAAATTAGACAAGGATTAAAAACTTAAGCTAAAATTAAACAAGTCAAAATAAGAGAAAAATACCCTCCAATCGGAATATATTCCGATGGAACCAATCGGAATGTCTATAGAAACCCAATCGGAATGTTCAACTTACCTAATCGGAATATAACTGGATGCTGGTCGGAATGCTTATCGGAACTCCAATCGGAATATCTGTCACCTGTTACGATCGGAATAACCAAGTTGCACCTCAATCGGAATGAATCAAGGGAACCAATTGGAATGTTTGTCACCCACACACCAATCGGAATACTCAAAAACATTCACCAATCGGAATACCAAGACACCCTCAAATCGGAAAGTAAAACCCTTTTCCGATCGTCAAGATCGGAATACGGAGACTTGGATGGAAATTAAACTAAGTAAATAAGCTATTGTTCTAATAAGCACTAGACTAAATCCTTAAGGTAAATCGTGTAAAAATAAGCTATAAAACTGAAAGTTAACAACTTTTAAAATATGAAAAAGATATACTTTAAGAAAAACAACTTTTTATATAAAAATAACTTTTATAAAAACTAAATAAACTTGAAAATAAATCAAATAAGCTATGAAAACAAATGGTTTAAAACAATCAAAAGCATAAAAATCAAACCTTTAAGCGAATCAACAAGATAAAAGATACGCGTGTAAATCAAAGAAAGGTAGAAGAAGATTAAGATCAACAAGATAAAGTAAAGGTGCAAGAAATTAAAGAAACACTTACTTGAAAATTAAAGGTAATTAAAGGTGCAAGACAAGTAATTAAATGTGCAAGTAATTAAATGTGCATAAAATAAAGGTGGAAGAACTAGTTTGTCAATCTAGCCAACAAGAGTAAATGAATGAAAATGAGGGTTTATATAGGTGATTAGGGAGTGGTTAGGGGAAGCTTCCTCTCTCCTTCCTTTCTTGTTAATTGCACCATCAAGTCCTTCCTTCTTAATCTTTTTGTTAATCTTGGAATGTGATGACTTTTGGCTCGGGATTTCTTTGGACTCGTCTTTTAATTCTTCGATAAATAAGACTTGAGTTCCTCGGCTTTAAGTAACCTTTCGTCTTTTGACTTTTTCTTCGATAAATCTTCAGAATTGGTCTTGGACTTCCGTTCTTTATCCACTTTTGACTTCTTGACTTCGTCTTTCATCCTTTTCTTCAATAAAAGTCCGTAAATGCCCGTGAATTTCCGTGTTTTCTCCACTTTTCACCTTTTCGTCCTAAATCACAACAAAAACACAAACCACGCATAATTCCGACATAAAAGACATAAAATACACGTTTTGGTCCGGTTATTATTGTAATTAAGTGGTAGAAAAGATGGGTGTTTACACACCTATCAGCTAACTTGACTCTTGGGTGACCTAGTATTCCTATACATCTCTGCATATTTAATGCTAGGTCTTCTAACAGTGTTTGAGCCTAGGTCAACAACATTACCAGTGATTGGGTTAGTAACCTTAATGGGTGTAGATTCATTTGGACTTTCACATAGCAAAACTCCCTTAACAAATAAAGTAGGGTTAGCTTTTTCCACTCATTTAGGTCAGTCAATTTTTGTTGATACTCTTCCACTGGAGTGACAACTCTTGGTGGAGGAATGAATTCCTCCTCTTGGAGCTCTGGTAAACCAGTCCAAGATAACTCCCTTTGTTGGACACCATAGAAGTCACCAGCTGGTGGTGGAACCAAAGAGTAATCATTCATCCCAATCCCAGTCATGTCCTTAGGATCCCTTTGTTTAGCTACACAGTCTCCTAGGGTTTGGGTGGCTCTATCAAATCTTTGAATTTTGAGGCCAACATTATCTTTATTCTTAATGGCCTCATCTAACTTAGCCTGTAATTCACCATTAACCCTTTCCATGATGTTTCTAATATCCATACTACCCTCTAACTCATGTTTTAAGATATTGATCTTATCTTTCAAGTCAAATTCCATTTTCTTGTATTCAGAAACAGTTTTCTCAGTTTCAGTAAGAGCTAGTTGGTAATTAGACAATTTACATCTTTCAGTACTCATATCATCTTTTAGTTTTAACACCTCTTTGTTAAGTCTTTCAGTATTTAACCTACAACCTTTGCTACAAAAAGCATCATCATATACCTCATTGTCAGATGAAGAGGAGGAGTATGCCATGAGAGCATATTCAACATGCTCTTCTTCTTCAATATCAGCAACCAAAGCTTTATCCTCTTCAACATTCTTAGCCAGATAGCTCCAATCCCATCCTGTACCATCAATTCCTTGAACTACAACTATAGCTTTGGAATCCTGAGCTTTAACAACCTGACTTGAGGGTTTACCAGCATCAGATCTTCTAGGAGATCTGCATTCCCTCATGAAGTGCCCCATACGATGACAGTTGTAGCATTCAACTTTGGATTTATCAAATCCAGCTGTGTCTTTAACATTGAAGGTCATCTTCTTTTTAAACCTTCTGTTCCACCTATTTGCACTTATACTAGCAAGAGCCATGTTCCACTTGATGTCCATCTCTTCCAAGTGCTCATCACTTATTTGCTCAAGGTCCTCATATGTAATCACTGAACCATTGGGCAAAGAAGCAATGTAGGCACAAACAGTATCCAAATCCAAACCAGCAGGTGTAACTCTTGGGGAGTCATTCTTGAATGTGTCAGCGTCTGAATAGGAGACGTTGACAGGACTTGTTCCAGCGCTGACATATGATGATCCAGTAACTGGATGCATATAAGAATCCTTCTGATTGAATTGACCTTCACTATGAGAGAAGAAGGCCATGTTGCTGGTGGTAGATTTGCTTCCATGCTCTAAAAGAGTTTCATCTTCCAACAGTCTTAGTTTGTTGTAGATGTCATCAAACGAGGAGCTCTTGTAAGTATTGTTGGCAAGAATAGATCTTTCCTCAATCTTCCATGCCTCACCAAGACTTTTAAGAAAGGTAGCATTGATGTCAACATCACCAACTTGTGTCCCCATGAAGGACAACTTGCTTGTAATGTCAAGCAATCTGCTTCTCACACTACTCAGTTTCTCATTGGGTTGAGCTTTGAAGACAGCATAATCATGCAGAAGTTGCTTTTTCTTTTCCTCCTTAGTGTCTGCATTGCCACCATATGCAACTTCAAGAGCTTCCCAAAGATCCTTAGCAGATTCATAGCCTCTATATTTATGCTGGTTTTCTTGTCCCAAAGAGACTTTCAGAATATTTAGGGCTTTCATGTCAACCCTTTTCTTTGCAATGTCATCAGCAGCCACAGCTCTACCATCTCCAGGTTTTTCTTTCTTATCCTCTTCAGGACATCCAGCAACAGCTGATCTTTGAGTAATGGCATCAAGAATCTTTTGAGCCTTATTGAATGTGTTTCCATATTCAATAATCTCCCAGAGTGTGTAGTCATAGATCCCCATATATTGTTCAAAGTTGAACTTCCATAAGTCAAAGTTGGTTGCATCAAGCATGGGAATCTTGATGTTTGGTAAGGCTGAGGAGGAGGAGGTTATTGCTTCAGACATGATGTTTGTTAGGGTTTCTGAGAAAATTAGGGTTTTGGTGATTTTAGGGTTCTGGTGTTCTTTAAGATCAAAAGTTCCTCAACAAGCTCTGATACCACTTGTTGATCCCAAACTTAGATCGATTAGCTTTGTGTATACGAGATTAGATCAAGTAATACACCTAGAGAAACCTTTGTATATGCTTTATGAATCTAAGTGTTATGCAGAATCTAACACTTAAACAAGAACACACAAGATGTAAACAAACTTTCACTTTGATTATTAATGTCGAACTTGCTTACAATGAAAGATGTTTACGAATGAAAACTTATATAAAACTTATACCTAAAGGTCTTCTTTTATAGACATAAGAAGCCTTGTACAATAATCTACGTATCAGCTATTCTAGGTAAAGATAAATATAGAAAATACATTGTCGTTTCTATCCTTACTAGAAGTATTCTAGAATATAATAAACGTGTAGAATATATCTTCCATCAGTGCTTGTCTTCAATGTGTCAACTCTTGACTTTAACTTGTCAACGCTTGAGCTGTCAGCGCTTGTATTGTTCTTGTCAACGCTTGTTTTGTTCTTGTCAGCGCTCAAGTGATCTGGCCTTAATTTATTCCCAACACTTGATTCGGAAGACTTCCGGATGAAGCCTTCTTGATCCGGAACTTCTTGACCCGGAACTTAGTTCGGAAGATCTTGAGTTCCGAGTGAAGCCTCCTTGATTCGGAAGACTTCCGAATGAACCACTTGGTTCGGAACTTTTTGAAGTTCCGAATAAGTTGCTTGACTCGGAAGTTTTGGTGTTGATCCGGAACTTTTTACTTCGGAAGTATTGATCCGGAAGTTTTCGTCCGGAAGTTTTCGTCCGGAACTTTGAATGTTCCGGATGAACCTCGCTTGAGTCGGAACTTTTGTGTTGATCCGGAACTCTTCCGGATGAAGCCACTGGTTCGGAACTTTGAATGTTCCGAATAAAAGAACTCCTTCTCTTGGCTCGGAACCTACCTGGGAATACAGTAACAGAAACAAACACCCCCGAAGAACAAGGGATCACAATAACACGAATCTAACCACAAATTTAACAAAAATCAAACACAAGATTAAACTAAACCAATAACAAATCATTCAATAATCAGAAACAAACAATTCAAATAAACAAAACTAACAAATCTAGCCACAATAATCAAAAACCCACTTGATCAAAATAAGAACATGAACATGAACACAAACATAAACATAAAAATTAAAGATCAAGAAAGGTAGATAGGAGATTAACAAGATAAAATAAAGATTGACAAGAATTAAATGGAAACTTACTTGAAATTAAAGGAATTTAAGGTGCAAGACAAGGTATTTAAATTTGACAAGTATTTAAATTGACATGAATTAAAGGTGCAAGGTAAATAAAATGGAAGACTAATTGTCACACTTAGCCAACAAAATGAAAAGTGATTAAAACTAAACTATATATAGGGGAGGATTAGGAAGCTTCCTCCCCTCCTTCCTTTTCTCTTAATTGCAAGATTAAGTCCTTCCTTCTTTAATCTTCTTTTAATTGCACCATTAGTCCTTAAGCCTTTATTCTTAATTAATCTTGGACTTTAAATGGTTTAGTCTCGGGATTTCTTTGAACTCGTCTTGTAATTCTTCAATAAATTAGACTTGAGTTCTTCGGCTTTTAGAAGTTGACTTTTTCTTCGATAAATCTTCAGAATTGGTCTTGGACTTCCGTTCTTTTTGCACTCTTGACTTCTCGACTCCATATTTCATCTTTTTCTTCAATAAAAGCCCGTGAATGCCCATGAATGCCCGTGTTTTTTCCACTTTTCACCTTTTCGTCCTAAATCACAACAAAAACACAAACCACGCATAATTCCGACATAAAAGACATAAAATACACGTTTTGGCTCGGTTATTATTGTAATTAAGTGGTAGAAACGATGGGTGTTTACACACCTATCAAATCCCCTACACTTGACCATTGCAATGTCCTCATGCAATGCATTAGTTACAAAGCACGTTTACATTTTTCATCATAATTAATCCACGTTGGCCTTTATTAAAGAGATAGAAACTATAAACATTCAAAGGAAATCAAAAGCATACCTTGGGTTTTGGAAATGTCATGAATAATCATCATCCTCAAGTTTTCACTTTCTCCAAACCAAGCTTAAAAACGAGATCATTGTTATTATAAGTTAGCAAACTAACACGAACTCATGTGGGCCAATTATTCACTTAGACTCCCTTATTCCTAGGTGTATCTCTTATATTTTATTTCTGTCTTGAATGATCACGAAGATGCATTGTTTGACTTATTTCGATAGTTTATTAGTCCGAAAATAAAGTGAACGATTTAATCAATAGTTAGCTAAAGGACAAAATCTTTTAAAACTGCTTCTCGGGACCTCATAAAGTTCATATCTTGGCATAACTCGCTTCGCGATTTGAGACCTTTCTCGGACCGATATTTGGAAGCGACTTCAAACTTCAAACCTTGAGAGACGTTCTTGAAATTATGGTCTTCTCTTCATAATGGAAGTTCTTCACTTGAAGTTTTGAGAGATTCATACTTGGACCATGACTTCTTCATTTTTCTCCAATCATTATTTTGGACTTTGATATACAACGATCCGCCTCCTTTTATGACTTGGATCTATTTATCCTCATACCTTGTTAGGGTCTTTTCGGATACACTTCTTCATGACTTTTAGGGAGTTTTTGCTTAACTTCGTGTGTCTCGATCCTTCATATTGATTTTCGATAAACGATTCTTCACATCACTTTGGATCTTTAGCAACAAAATATAGCCCTCATGCCTTGTTAGGGCCTTTTCGGACTCGCCAATCTTCGCATCCCGCTTCAATAAGTTATGCCTTGGCTATAAACTCTAATCCATAACGAGCAACTTTTAAACGATCTTGGGCTAGAAGCTAAGTAACTTTTCAAATCGTACAACCTTATTTATTGCAGATAAATTTATTAGCAAGCGATGGGAGAATAGGCTTATAATTAACTCACATAAATTCACGAAAGAATACCAAACTTATAATTGACTCTATCATCTCTCGTTCTCCACAGTTTAAAATCTCAAAGAATGAGACTCGTGGATGCTTAGCCTATTAAATCAAAGTTTTGGGTTTTCGAGTCGCCTATAGGATCTTGCAAATTCTTGGACTTTTTCAAGTTTAGAAATCGCATTTTAAAGTTCCCTTGATAAACGACTCTCTAGGATCAATTATAGGAACTTGCGAAAAGTTCTTGTTCTTAACCCGTGAGAGTTAAGACTTTCGCGTTTTATAGCTCCCTATATAAAAGCCTAGCAAAACTTGACTTAAACACGTTAAGGATACTAGCTAGAGTAAACTTAGATAAGAAAACTCGGATTGAGTCAAAAGATTCACAACGTTTGAAAATTAAAACCACTTTATTAAAATTTATTCTAATAAGGCAAGAAAATAATTATACAAAAGGAAAAACTAATAGGCCGAAATAGATCAAAAATTTTGAAAAATGTCGAAAAATTGATTTTCCGGTTAAAATGAGGACAAATACAAGGAAAAGGCCACTTAACTTCGATAGAAGTCCCCCTACACTTAAGATAAACATTGTCCTCAATGTTTAAGCATGTGGGAGTAAACTCCCCTACACTTAGGACATTGTGCACTTTGTTTAAATCTCGCTAAGGAAAAGACAACTAAAGAGATTCCTATTTTAATATTGAGAAAATATAAAATAGTGAATCGAAAAGAGTTTAGGATAGAACCGGGAAAATGGAACACGGAATCACGGGTCGTCAAGAATCATCAAGAGTGGATCATTGAAGCTCGAATCCCTGATTAAGAGAAAGGAGAGGAAAGCAAACCAAATGGTCTCCCCTACACTTATGATAAAGAAAGAGAAAAGATAGATGCATGGGTTGCCTCCCAAGAAGCGCTTGGTTTTTGATTACCGAGTCGTGAGCCTAACTCGACCTTGATTATCAACGGAAGAAGCATGAAACATATCCACCAGGATCAAAGACGTAGTTTTCGTCCATCAAATAGCACAAGCTTAAGGCGAACAAGGCAAGCCAAAGAAGAGTAGGCAAGGTTCCCTTAAGCAGTGATGGAGCACGGTGGAAGCAAGTATGGTGAAGTGGTGCAAGCATCTCTTCAATAATTCCAAAGATTTTTCCTTTTATTTCATCAGGTGGATACTGAGATGGCTTAAATATTCTAATACCGGGGTCGAACACCTTTTCCTTTAGGGGAAAATAGCACTCAGGCTCAGCAGAGTGTGAAGAAGATCCGCGAAGAAGCACAACCTCGTCCTCAGATGATGGACAAAGAGGTGTTAACTCATACGTGCTGCGGATATTGGTGTCGACTGGTTTCTTCTCCTTAGAAAGAATGTGCTTCAAATCCAAAGTAGGATCAAGACGATAGTCTTCAAAATCATAAGGAGGAGCATCACTCTCATGAGGGAAGTAAGTGTTGAGAAACGTAGAGAAATCTTCCTCAAATGAGTAATCGTCCAAAGTAGGATCGAGTGATGGCGGAGGATCTTCATCATGTGAAGAATCGCTCGAAAGAGTATCAGCCTCATCAAAATCATCATACGTGGGCAGATCGGGATACTCAGAAGTAAGGTCATCATAATCATCCGAATCTGAGCTAGATTCATCATCATAAGCATCAAAGACCGGTGGAGAATCATAAATGGGAGAAGGTTCCAAATTGGATAGAGAATCATCAACATCATCATTAAAAAGTGGATTATCAAAGCAAGAGTCGAATAGAGGATTGTCGTAGACGACAAAGTCATCAAGCACATTTATCATATTCACTGATTCTCGTCCAAAAGATTTGCCTGTAAGCTTTCCCATTTTAAAAACTTTTGAATCATTCTCGACTCTTAAGATTAACTCACCTTCGGCCACATCGACAAGAGCTCGTCCGGTTCTCAAGAATGGCCGACCAAGTATTAAAGGAATACGAGGGTCCGTTTCATAATCAACAACGACAAAATCGACCGGGAAAGTAAATGTGCCAACTTTAATAAACACGTCTTCGGCTATACCAACGGGGTAAGCGAGAGTGCGATTTGCAAGTTCAAGAGTCATCTTTGTTGGAGTGAGGTCGGGCAATGATAGTATTTTCCAAACACTCAAAGGCATAAGATTTATACTAGCCCCGAGATCAGCAAGGGCAGTAAATTCTTCAGTTTTGTTGAACACGCAAGGCAACACAAAACAACCGGGATCTCCAAGCTTTTCCGAAAGTTCTTTAAGAATAACTGCAGAGCAGTTTTCATTTAAGCGTGTTTTGGCGAGTTTAATCAGCTTCTCCTTCTTGTTAAGCAATTCCTTAAACGTTTTAACAAATTTGGGCATGTCGACAAGTGCTTCAAGAAAACTAATGTTGAAGTTCATCTGAGAGATCATCTTTATATAGTTTGACACTTGACAGTCATTCTTGGTTAGCTCGTTGGTCTTGCCTAAGCGAGAAGGGTATAGGATGTTGGGTTTATAGGTGGAAGGTGTAGCAGGAGATTGAGATGTTGAAGGGTCCTTCCTAGGAACATCGTCATGACGAGGCGGAGACGGTAATGGTGCACTAATACTAGGTGTAGGAGGAGTAGGGATAAATGGTGGTGGAGGAGGTGTAGATGATGGGGGAGGGATAGGTGGATCAACAATAGAAATTCCACTACGCGTAGTAATAGCACTCACATTTGCTCGCGGATTAGTGACGGTGTTTGAAGGTAGAGAACTCGAAGAAGAAGGTTGAGCGGCGGGCAAGAAACTAGCCAACAGATTCTTTAATTCATTCGTTTGAGTGCTGAAGGAGGATTGAATATTATCGCGAACCTCGGATCTTATCTCCTTTCCTTGCTTCGTGATATCGCCTTTCAAATTGATAATTTGGCTCTGTAGATTCTTGATTTGCTCACCTTGGGTTCTCATGATGGCTTCAACATCGGGGTTAATGGGTGGGGTTTGTTGAGCGGGTGGGTGATAAGGATTAGAAGCTCTTGGTGGGATTTGGTTGCTTCTATTGTAGTTGTTGGCGGAGTTCTAGTTTTGAGGAGAAAAACCGGGTGAAAGGTAATTGTTTGATCGGTAACTCAGCAAATTTCTATCCCCTTGAGGTCGAGCTTGGTAATTTTCCGGTGAATAATTACCATAAGCTGCATACACATTTTCCGGATTTCCTTGTGTAGAAGGACAATCGGTGTATGAGTGAGGACTGCCGCATGTTTCACAAGGATTAGCAACCGCTTTAACTTGTTGTTGTTGTTGGTTTGAAGCGAGAAGCGTGATTTGCTCATTTCAGTCATCATGCGGGTGAGTTCGGTCATATCAGGGTTTGCTGAAGTGGAAGAAACATTGACTCTCGGGTTGTTCCTTGAAGAAGCAGAGGAATCCCAGTTTTTTTGGTGAGTAGTCATGTTCTCAATTAACTCTCTACACTCCTCGGGTCTCCTTTTCATGAATGTGCCACCGGCGGCTGCATTAATCGTATCACGATCACGAAAAGTCAATCCGTTGTAGAAAGTATCAATCAATGTGACGGGAAGCATGTTGTGGTTTGGAAATCTATCGATCAAGACATTATATCGCTCCCAAGCATCAAAAAGAGATTCATCAGGATCTTGCATGAAACTGCTGATTTGATTGCGAAGGCTCGTGACCATGGATGGTGGAAAGTAGCGCGACAAAAAGCGTTGAGTCATGTCATCCCAAGTGTGAATTGAATTCTTCGGGAGACGATCAAACCATTTCTCGGCATGATGTAATAAAGTGTGTGGAAAGAGTTGTAGGAGAAGTTCATCCATTGTGGCACCAGCCAACTTCATGCTTGGGGCGATTGTAATGAACTTGTCGAGGTGTTTGTTGGCATCATCATCAGGCAATCCACGGAATGGGTTTGTTTGCACTTGCTGAATCATGTGGTGCTTCAACGAAAACTCAGGAGCGTTGATTTGCATCGGCGCAATCGGTCCTCCTCGTCCAAACATGGTAGGTTGACAAAGTTCCTCCATTGTCCGAAGATCGGGCTGTGGAAGAAAATTTTTGTTATTATTGTTGAGGTGCGGTGGAATATTGTTGTTGACACCTGACATAGCTAAATCTTCTTGAGTCTCAGGCTCTTGATAATTAGAAGATCTAGTACGCATACACCTGAAAATGCAAAAGAAAAAGAAACCAAACAAAAAGACAATATATATACACGATAAAGATAAAATCTTTTTGGATTTTTTAAATTTTTAATTTTTATGGATTTTTAGTAATTTTTAATTTTTATGATTTTTTGAATTTTTTATGCAAGAAAAATAACGCTCACAAGTGAACGGATCCCAAAAAGCAACGCGTCTCTCACAGAAAACCGTTAATCTTTACGAAAAGAGCCGGCAGCGGCGCCATTTTAATAAATGTGTTTTTGCTCAGTTTAATTGTTCTTTGATGTGTGTCTAATCGAATTGATTTCCGGCTTAAAGTATGACTCAGTTGATCTTGGTGAAACAAATATTTTGGTTGTTTTTTAAATAAAGGTGCAAAACAATTAAAGTAAAAGGCAGGTAATTTAAATCTAAATCTAATTAAAGTAAATGGTGCAAGTATTTAAAACGTGACTGAAATTAAAGGGCACTAAACGTAAATAACGCAAACTTAAATCTATCTAAGGCAATCTTAAAACGCAACTAAAACTTAAACTAAGGCAAGGCTAAAATAAAGCTAAGACAAGTAATCTTAAAGTGCAATTAAATAAAAAGGCGGGAAAAATAAAGCTTGAAAATGAAAGACAGAAATTTAAAAACAGATACTAACAAAAACCTGAAAGAAACCTTGATTCGGAAGTTCTTGAGTTCCGAATGAACTGGCTTGACTCGGAACTTTTTGAGTTCCGAATGAAATGATCTTGAGTCAGAACTCCTTGATTCGGAAGACATGAAGCCTTCTTGATCCGGAACTTCTTGACCCGGAACTTAGTTCGGAAGATCTTGAGTTCTGAGTGAAGCCTCCTTGATTCGGAAGACTTCTGAATGAACCACTTGGTTCGGAACTTTTTGATGTTCCGAATAAGTTGCTTGACTCGGAAGTTTTGGTGTTGATCCGGAACTTTTTCCTTCGGAAGTATGGATCCGGAAGTTTTCGTCCGGAACTTTGAATGTTCCGGATGAACCTCGCTTGAGTCGCAACTTTTGTGTTGATCCGGAACTCTTCCGGATGAAGCCACTGGTTCAGAACTTTGAATGTTCCGAATAAAAGAACTCCTTCTCTTGGCTCGGAACCTACCTGGGAATACAGTAACAGAAACAAACACCCCCGAAGAACAAGGGATCACAATAACACGAATCTAACCATAAATTTAACCAAAATCAAACACAATATTAAACTAAACCAATAACAAATCATTCAATAATCATAAACAAACTATTCAAATAAACAAAACTAACAAATCTAGCCACAATAATCAAAAACCCACTTGATCAAAATAATAACATGAACATGAACATGAACATGAACATAAACATAAAAATTAAAGATCAAGAAAGGTAGATAGGAGATTAACAAGATAAATAAAGATTGACAAGATTTAAATGGAAACTTACTTGAAATTAAAGGAATTTAAGGTGCAAGACAAGGTATTTAAATTTGACAAGTATTTAAATTGACATGAATTAAAGGTGCAAGGTAAATAAAATGGAAGACTAATTGTCACACTTAGCCAACAAAATGAAAAGTGATTAAAACTAAACTATATATAGGGGAGGATTAGGAAGCTTCCTCCCCTCCTTCCTTTTCTCTTAATTGCAAGATTAAGTCCTTCCTTCTTTAATCTTCTTTTAATTGCACCATTAGTCCTTAAGCCTTTATTCTTCATTAATCTTGGACTTTAAATGGTTTAGTCTCGGGATTTCTTTGAACTCGTCTTGTAATTCTTCATTAAATTAGACTTGAGTTCTTCGGCTTTTAGTAAACTGCCGTCTTTTGACTTTTTCTTCGATAAATCTTCAGAATTGGTCTTGGACTTCCGTTCTTTTTGCACTCTTGACTTCTCGACTCCGTCTTTCATCTTTTTCTTCAATAAAAGCCCGTGAATGCCCATGAATGCCCGTGTTTTCTCCACTTTTCACCTTTTCGTCCTAAATCACAACAAAAACACAAACCACGCATAATTCCGACATAAAAGACATAAAATACACGTTTTGGCTCGGTTATTATTGTAATTAAGTGGCAGAAACGATGGGTGTTTACACACCTATCAGGTTGCCTCCCGAGAAGCGCTTGTTTTTTATAACCGAGTCACGAGCCTGACTCGACCCAAAATTAGTTCATGGGAAAGGTGGTGAGGGATGGAATCATCTCATGAGAGATGTCCTCACCAAAGTACAGCTTCAAACGCTGGCCATTCACCTTGAAATTAGGCTCATTTGGCTGAGAAAGCTCAATGGTGCCATATGGAAAGACTTTGGCGACGGTGAATGGACCAGACCAGCGGCTCTTCAACTTGCCCGAGAATATATTCAACCGAGAGTTAAAAAGTAAGACTTAATCACCAAAGTGGAACTCTCGGTTCTTAATTCTAGCATCGTGGATGATCTTGGTTTTCTCCTTGTAGATCAATGAGTTCTCGTAAGCTTCATTCCTCAATTCATTAAGCTCGTTGAGTTGAATCTTGCGAAGATCACCGGCTTTGTTGATGTCGAAGTTAGCCCACTTCAAGGCCCAGTATGCCTTATGTTCCAGCTCGATAGGGAGGTGGAATGCTTTCCCGTACACAAGACGATAAGGTGTACAACCAATCGGCGTCTTATATGCGGTACGGAAAGCCCACAAAGCATCGTCTAACTTATCGGCCCACGCGGCACGATGCTCCCCCACAGTACGTTCCAAAATTCGCTTCAATCCACGGTTGGAAATCTCAGCTTGCCCATTGGTTTGGGGATGATAGGCGGTGGAAATACGGTGATTGACACCATACTTAGCCATGACTCGTGCAAACTGATCATTGCAAAAATGAGTCTCGCGGTCACTGATTATAGCACGAGGAACACCGAATCGAGCAAACAGTTGCTTCAAAAAGTTCACAACCACCCTCGCATCGTTCGTTGGGAGAGCCTTAGCTTCAACCCATTTAGAAACATAGTCAACGGCTACGAGGATGTACTTGTTCCCTTTAGATGATGGAAATGGCCCCATAAAGTCGATACCCCATACATCAAAGATTTCACATTCTTGTATGAAATTTTGAGGCATCTCATCTTTATGTGTTATCTTGCCTTGGCGTTGGCAAGCATCACAATGCTTAACCTTATCTTGAGCGTCACGGTAAATGGTGGGCCAATAGAATCCAGGGTCGAATACTTTCTTCGCGGTATAGTTGGGACCAAAGTGACCACCGGTGGGTCCTTTATGGCAAGCATCGAGGATTTGTAAAGCTGCCGGTCCATCAACACATCGACGAATGATCAGATCAGCACATTGTTTGAAGAGATAAGGGTCATCCTAAAAGTAAGTCTTAACATCTTTAAATAACTTCTTATTTTGTTGGGATGTTAACCCTTTGATGAGAATACCACCCGCTAAGTAGTTTGCAAAGTCCGCAAACCACGGGGTGTCATAAAGATTGGAATGAACAGACATTAAGGCCTCAAGGGGAAAAGAGTCATTGATCTCTTGATTCGGATGATCCCCTTGGTAAGGATCCTCAAGTCTACTCAGATGATCCGCGGCTAGGTTTTCAGCTCCCTTTTTGTCACGAATTTCAATGTTGAATTCTTGAAGGAGCAAAACCCGACGAAGAAGTCTTGGCTTAGAATCTTGCTTAGTCATCAAGTACTTCAACGCGGAATGATCGGTATACACGATGGTGGTAGAAAGGACAAGATAAGGGTGGAATTTTTCAAAAACATACACTACTGCTAAAAGCTCTTTTTCGGTAGTGGTATAATGCAATTGAGCCCCCGTCATTGTCTTGCTAGCATAGTGGATTGGTTGGAAGTGTTTGTTCACTCTATGGCCCAAAACCGCTCCAATAGCAAAGTCGCTAGCATCACACATCAACTCAAAAGGTAGCTCCCAATTAGGGGTAACCAAGACTGGTGCCTTAGTTAGCTTATCCTTAAGAAGATTGAAGGATTCAAGACACTCTTTGGAAAAGATAAAAGGAGTATCTTTTTCCAAGAGGTGGGTCATCGGGCGAGCGATTTTAGAGAAATCTTGGATGAATCGACGATAGAAGCCCGCATGACCAAGGAAACTTCTCACACCCTTCACGGTTGAAGGTGGAGGCAATTTAGCAATAACATCGACTTTAGCACGGTCCACTTAAAGAACGGCTTTGTAGATTTTGTGTCCTAGCAAGATGCCCTATTTTACCATGAAATGGCATTTTTCCCAATTTAGAACAAGGCGAGTGTCTTCACACCGCTTAAGCATGCGTTCCAAATTGGCAAGGCAAGAAGAGAAAGAATCACCATAAACCGAGAAATCATCAATGAAGACTTCCATAGTTTCTTCAACCATGTCATGGAAGATAGCCATCATACACCTTTGGAAAGTCCCAGGAGCATTGCATAAGCCGAAAGGCATTCTTTTGTAGGCAAATGTTCCATAAGGACAAGTGAATGTGGTTTTCTCTTGGTCTTTAGGATCGATGGGAATTTGAAAATACCCAGAGAAACCGTCTAAAAAGCAGTAATAGTCATTACCCGCTAGACGTTCAAGCATTTGGTCCATGAAAGGAAGGGGAAAATGATCCTTTCTCGTAGCATCATTGAGTTTGCGATAGTCTATACAAACTCTCCACCCTGTAACGAGACGAGTAGGAATCAACTCGTTGTTTTCATTGGGAACAACGGTGATTCCGCCTTTCTTAGGCACACAATGGACGGGACTAACCCGCGGTGAATCCGAGATAGGATAGATCATTCCCGCATCAAGAAGTTTGATAACCTCTTTTTTGATTACGTCATGGATCTTAGGATTCACCCTTCTTTGGATTTGAATAGTGGGTTTAAAGTCGTCCTCCATGAGAATTTTATGTGTGCAAAAGTGAGGATCAATTCCACGAATATCGGAGATTTTCCATGCAATAGCTTTCTTGTGATTCTTCAGCACGGCGATAAGTCGGGATTTTTCTTCTTCTTTCAAGTCCTTAGCGATGATGACGGGAGACTTCTTGTTGTCTTCAAGGAAAACGTACTCGAGATGAGACGGTAGGTCCTTAAGCTCTAAATCCGAAGGATTTTCAATGGAAGGCGTAGTCAAATTCGGTTCATCGATAGAGATATCCTTAGGAGATGGTGGAGAAATATGGTCCTCATTGAGAAGTTTCTCAATGGTACGAATGTCTTCATCCCAATTGGAGGGAGAATCGTCATATTTTAAGTCCACATCTCCCAAAGTTGCTTCAAATTCTTTCAAGATGAAATCACTTTCTCCAAATGGAGTCAGTGATGGAGCAATAGAGGCAACGGTCTCAACAATGGGTACAGAAGAAGAACAAATTTTACAAGCGTTTTTGAAATGTTCTTCACAAGCCTCATCAATAACGTCAATAAAATTAACACTCTCGTTTCCGAAGGCTGCTTAGAAAGTTTACCCATGTTGAAGACGATTTTATCATCACCAACTCTCATGATTAATTCGCCCGCGGCTACATCGATAAGAGTGCGACCGGTCCTCAAGAACAGACGTCCAACGATTAATGGAACACGGGGATCCATCTCGTAGTCAACGACAACCAAATCCACCGGAAAGGTGAATTTGTCGACACCAACGAAGACGTCTTCGGCTATCCCCACTGGATAAGCAACCGTACGGTTGGCTAATTCCAAAGTCATTCGTGTGGGGACTAGCTCGGGGAGAGATAATTGCTTCCAAACACTTAATGGCATTAAGTTAATACTAGCACCTAGATCGGCTAGGGCCATGCAATTCTCTACTCCCGGGAAGTTGCAAGGAATCAAGAAGCGACCCGGATCACCAAGTTTGGTGGGCAATTTCCTTAAGAGAACCGCGGAGCAATTCTCATTAAGTTGGGTCTGAGCAATATCGAGAAGTTTCTCCTTATCACTGAGAAGATCTTTAAACATTTTAGCATATTTGGGCATGTGAGCGAGAGCCTCAGCAAAGGAGATATTGAAATTCAGTTGTTTGAACATTTTAAGAAAGTTTGAAACCTGAATATCATCCTTGTTCTTCAATTTCTCTTTCCTCAACCTCGAAGGATAAGGTATATTGGCTTGAGATGAAGGCTTTGGAATGGAATTCTCACTTACATCCTTGGGTGGTGGAGGGGTAGAAGTAGAAGGTGGTGGAATTGGAGAAGTAGAAGTTGGAGGAATAGAAGATGGAGGATTTGGAGAAGGAGACTCGTTTTCCTTTGTCACAATCACTGGTGTAGGTGTAGGAAGCTCGGGTTCCTTTAAACCTTTTCCACTGCGAGTGATGATTGCTTTCATCTCCCCTCTTGGATTAGCAACGGTGTTACTCGGAAGAGAACCCGATCCAGAGGCTTGATTACTAGGGAAGAAACTAGCCATCATATTTCTCAAGTCATTCGTTTGACTTGCCAAAGTGTTTCGCATATCAGCTCGAAGATCATTCCCTTGCTTCACCATATCTGCTTTCATGTTGGCCATTTCCTGCTGAAGATTTTACACGATCACATCATTAGTCCTCATGTAGGTTTCAACATCTTGATGTAATGCGATGGGTTGGTTGGGAGGGGGAGCATGGTAGGCGGGTGGTTGATAAGCAGGTTGTTGGTAAACTTGGTTGTTTTTTTGAGGTGGATATGGATTTCTTTGGTTTTGATATGGAGTTGGAGCACGTGGTTGGTTTTGATTGTTGCGATTGAGGTTATTTGGGTTTTGTGGGGGAAAACCGGGTGGTGAAAAAAAGTTGTTTGAGCGATAGCTGAGCAAGTTGCGGTCACCTTGAGGACGTGCATGATAGCCTCCCGTAGAATAGGTACCGTTGGCGGCATACACATTTTCCGGATTGTCGTGAGTCGAAGGACAATCGGTGTATGAGTGAGATCCCCCGCATATATCACATGATTGAGTCATAGCATTGGCTTAGGCAATGATAGCTTTAGTATTGTTGGCGGCTTGGAGAGCAAGTGATTCAACAAGCGAAGTAAGCTTATCAAGTCTCTTTTCGCTCTCATTAGTGCTAGCACTAGCCACACTGGTCCGAACACTCTTGGTTTGAACTCTAGACTTGTTCTCAATAATATCCCAAGCGGCATTAGAAGACTTAACCAAAAGATTACCCCCCCGAGGCACAATTTAGTGAATCTTGGTCATTCATGCTTAAACCATTGTAAAAAGTATTAATTTGGTGCACTTTGGTAAAACCATGTTGTGGGCACTTTCTTAAAAGTTCTTTAAAACGGTCCCAAGATTCACTAAAAGTCTCATCGTACTTTTGTTCAAAAGTAATGAGTTCATTCCGCAAAGCGGTAGTACGAGAGGGTGGGAAAAAGTAGTTTATGAATTTGGTCTCTAAGTCCGTCCACGTAAGAATACTTTGTGGCGGTTCCTTATCAAGCCAATGCCGGGCTTGTCCCTCTAAGGAGAAAGGAAAAATTTGCAAGCGAATTACCTCTTGTGAAACCCCATTGAATTTGACCGTATTCGTGAGTTGAAGGAACCTTTTGATGTGGTCATGAGGATCATCAATGGTATGTCACAAGAATGGTTGAGCAGAGACCATTTGAATAAAGCCGGATTTGAGCTCAAAGTTGTTGGCTCCAATCGTGGGTATGACAATAGCATCGTGGTTGCCCTCTACATGTGCTTGCAAAATTTCGATCATAGGACGATTGTCCGGTAGAGGTTCATTGTTGTTATTATTCATGTTGTTTTGAGGTGGATTATTATTATTGTTGTGTACACCGGCCATGTCTAAGTTATCGAGAGTCTCAGGCTCGGGATAAGACGTTGATCGAGTGCGCATACACCTGCAAAAGAACTAACAAAGCAGAAATATTTTTGGTTTTTTATGTTTTTTTAAATTTTTTTGTATGTTTGAAAATTTTATATTCTTTAGGATTTTTGAAAATTTTAAAGCAAGGAAAATAACGTTCAAAGATGAACGGATCCCAAAATCCAACGCGTCTCTCACTTAAAACCTTTAATCTTAACGAAAAGAGCCGGCAGCGGTGCCATTTAATACATAGCTTTTTACACCAAGTATAAAATTTTATCGTCCGATATTTTCGAATTGATTTCCGGTTCAAAGTGTGACTCAATTGTTCTTGGTGGAAGATAAAAAGGTTTTGTTTGATTATCTAATTTAAACTAATAGCAAATATGAAAATTGTCGTTGAGCAAAATTAAAGCTTTAAAATATAAACTAAAACCACGAGTTAAAAATAAATGATTGAAAACTTAGACAAGATTAGAAAAATACTTGAAAACTTAATGAAACTAACACTTGAAAACTTTGGAAAAACAAGAAATTAAACCCAGTAGGACAGTGATCGGAGTACGGCCAAATCGGAATATCCAAAATGCTACAATCAGAATGTATGGTCGGAATATGGGAAAACAAGGCTGATCGGAATGTATAACATGAAGTGATCGGAATATACTCAAAAAGGGAAACAATCGAAATGTGTAAAAGGAGACTGATCGGAATATCAATAAAGACTTGTTGTCGGAATAAGGCAAAACTTAATTCAATCGGAATATATCTAAAACCAACAATCGGAATACATGAAATCGAGTCAAATCGGAATGTTTAAAACCCTAATCCGATCAAATGATCGGAATAACAAGATGCAAATCGGAATGCTAATCCCTAATCCGATCAGAGTGATCGGAATGAAGGATATATAATCGGAAAGATAAATCAGAAAGGGGTTTACCCTTTCCGATTGTATGAATTCGAAAATAAGCCTAGTGATAAGCTATGCTGATAAGCTAACACCAAAACTTAACCAATTCAGCAATGAAATAAACTAAATAAGCTCGAATAACAACTTTTCCAACTTAAAATAAGCAATCTTTTAAATCAAACCATAAAAAGATAAAACTTTTTAAGAAAACTTTCAAAAAGTAAATAAGCTAAACATACAAATAAGCCAATAAGCACAAAGATCTTAAAGCTTAACCATTTGAAAGCTTATGTAGGAATAAAAAGATTAACTTTTTAAGCACGAAAACATCAAGATCAACACGGATTATAAATATTTCGCACCAAAAGTAAACTAAAATCAAGAAAGGTAGAAAGAGATTAATGAACAAAAAGCTTAACTTTAACTTGATTAATGAAATCAAAATACAAAAAGGTTTAAACTTGAAAGATTAAAAGAAAGAAAAGATGAAAACTTAGTGAGAGAAAGTTTGGAACTTTATCTCTCTAAAAACTAGAAAGGAAAAATGAAAATTAAAACTAGCTAACTCCCCTCCTAATGTGATTAGGAGGGTATTTATAGGGAAAATGGGAAGTGCATGTGTGGTGTGCTTCCTTCTTTCTTTTCTTCTCAACTTGATTTAATTCTTTGTCTTTTCTCGACGTCGTCTCGGGATTTGAACTTGTCTTAATAATTTTCTTCTTTAATTTAGACTTGAGTTCTTCGACTTCATTAAACTTCCGTCTTTAGACTTTTTCTTCGATAAATCTTCATAATAGGTCTTGGACATCCATTATTTAAGCACTCTTGATCTCTTGACTTCGTCTTTTCTCGTTTTCTTCGCTAAAGGCCCGTGAAAGCCTGTGTTTTCTTCCTTTTTCATCTTTTGGTCCTAAAACACAATAAAAACACAAACCACGCATAATTCCGACTTTTACGACATAAAATACACGTTTTGGTCTTGTTAATATTGGAAATAAGTGGTAAAAGGATAAGTGTTTTCACACTTATTAGGGAGCTACATAGGATTTGTTGTCTTGTTTCTTATGATGTGCAGGGATTAAAAGCTTCAAAGAGCACTTTTGATGACATTTGACGACCCATAATCCCGTGTACCCGTCTTCCCGATTCTATCCTAAACTGTCGTGATTCAATATTTCATATCTTATATGTTCACATTGAAATCACTATAGTTGTCCTTTCCTTAGCAACATTTAAACAACGTGCACAATGTCCTAAGTGTAGGGGAGTTTACTCTCACATTCTTAAACATTGAGGACAATGTTTATATCAAGTGTAGGGGGACTTCTATCGAAGTAAGTGGGCTTTTCCATGAATTTGTCCTCATTTTAACCGGAAAATTTGATTATTCAACATTTTTCAAAATTTTTAATCTATTTTGGCCTAGTAGTATAGTAGTATTTTCCTTTGTTATCTTTATTTACTTTCCTTGCTAGATGAATCTTTTGACTCAACCCGAGTTTACTTATTCAAGTTTACTCTAACTAGTATCCTTAACGTGTTTAAGTCAAGTTTTTCTAGGCTTTTATACAGGGAACTTTAAAACGCGAAAGTCTTAACTCTTACGGGTTAAGAACAAGAACTTTTCGCAAGTTCCTATAACTGATCCTAGAAAGTCGTTTATCAAGGGAACTTTAAAATGCAAATTCTAAACTTGAAAAAGTCTAAGAAGATGCAAGATCCTATAGATGACTTGAAAACCCAAAACTTTGATTTAATTGGCTAAGCATCCACGAGTCTCATTCCTTGAGATTTTAAATTGTGGAGAACGAGAGATGATAGAGTCAATTATAAGTTTGGTATTCTTTCATGAATTTATGTGAGTTAATTATGAGCTTTTTCCCCCATCGCTTGCTAATAAATTTAATTGCAATAAATAAGGTTGTACGATTTAAAAAGTTACTTAGCTTCTAGCACAAGATCGTTTAGAAGTTGCTCGGTATTAATTAGAGTTCATAGCCAAGGCATAACTTATTGAAGCGGGATGCGAAGATTGGCGAGTCCGAAAAGGCCCTAACAAGGCATGAGGGCTACATTTTGTTGCTAAAGATCCCAAGTGATGTGAAGAATCATTTATCAAAAATCAATATGAAGGATCCAGACATACGACGAAAAGCAAATACTCTCGTAAAGATCATGGAGAAGTCTATCCAAAACGGCCCTACCAAGGTATGAGGATAAATAGATCCAAGTCCTAAAAGGAGTCGGATCGTTGTATATCAAAATCCCAAATAAAGATTGGAGAAAAATGAAGAAGTCGTGGTCCAAATATGAAGAATCTCTCAAAAAGTTCAAGTGAAGAAATTCCTATTATGAAGAGAAAACCATAATTTCAAAGAACGTCTCCCAAGATTTGAAGTATGAAGTCGCTGCCAAATATCGGTCTGAGAAAGGTCTCAAATCGTGAAGCGAGTTATGCCAAGATATGAACTTTAAGAGGTCTTGAGAAGCAGTTTTAAAAGATTTGTCCTTTATCTAACCATTGCTTAAATCGTCCCACTTTATTTTCAGCCTTAATTAACTATCGAAATAAGTCAAACAATGCATCCTCGTGATCATTCAAGACAATCATAAAATATAAGAGATACACCTAGGAATAAGAGAGTCTAAGTGAATAATTGGGCCACATGAGTTTGTGTTAGTTTGCTAACTTATAATAACAATGATCTCGTTTATAAGCTTAGTTTGAGGAACGTGAAACTTGAGGGTGATAAACATTCATGACAACCAGAACCCAATGTAAGTCTTTGATTGCTTTACTTGTTTTGTATATATTTCTATCTTTTTAGTTTCCTTAATGTTTAGTATTTAATAAATGCCAAGGTGGGTTAATTATGATGAGAAATGTAAACCGTGCTTTGAAATTAATGCATTGCATGAGGGAATTGCAATGGTCAAGTGTAGGGGATTTAAAAAGTGTAGAAACACTTATCCTTTTACCACTTATTTCCAATAATAACAAGACCAAACGTGTATTTTATGTCGTAAAAGTCGGAATTATGCGTGGTTTGTGTTTTTATTGTGTTTCAGGATAAAAATATGAAAAAGGAAGAAAACACGGGCTATCACGGACTTTTATCGAAGAAAACGAGAAAAGACGAAGTCAAAAGATCAAGAGTGCAAAAAGAACGGAAGTCCAAGGCCTATTCTGAAGATTTATCGAAGAAAAAGTCTAAAGACGGAAGTTTAATGAAGTCAAAGAACCAAGTCTAATTAAAGAAGAAAATTATAAGACGAGTTCAATTTATATCGACAAATCTCGAGACGACGTCGAGAAAGACAAAGAATTTAAATCGAGTCGAGACGAGAAGAAAGAAAGAATAAAGCATCAACACCTAGCCTCCCCACCTCCTATATATACCCTCCTAATATGTCATTAGGAGGGTGTTAGTTAGTCATTAATTAATTTTTAGTCTTTAATTTTTTAGGTAATTAGTGTGTTTATTTCTCTCTCTAGCTTTCTCTTCAAGTTTTCTTAATCTTCATCTTAATCTTGTATTAGATCTTAATCTTAATCTTAATAAAGCTTTTCAATTTAATCAAGTTTATTTCTTAAATCTTATTCTATCTTTCTTAATCTTGTGGTGATTTGATTAATCATGTAGTTGATTTCATCTATTTTATTGTGTGATTGATTTATTCATGTGATTGATCTTATAGTTTTGATGTGGTGGATGTTTTAAGCTTTGTGTGTTGATTTACTAGTGTTTGGCTTATTCTTGATTAAGTTGGTTTGATAGATTAATAGATTTGATTAAAAGTTGATTTTAATAATTTTGATTATTAGTGTTTTTTAAAGTTTTTGATTTGTGGTTGATTTAATTTTTCTTAAAATTGTTTTAGATTAAGTTTTGGTTAATTGCTTAATTGATTGTGCTTAATCTTGGCTTATTTTAGTTCGTATCTGTATTCTGTTTATCTTTCCTAAAATCTTCGGAAAAGGGTTTTCATATTCCGAAGATTCACATTCTGAAGATTTCATTTAATGTAAATTTGTTCATTTCTTTGAAAATACTCCATTTCTCTGAAAATCTTCATTATTCCGAAAATATGCCATTTCTCTGAAAATCTTCATTATTCCGAAAATATGCCATTTCTCTGAAAAACTTTATTATTCCAAAAATACCCCATTTCTCTGAACAACTTCATTATTCCGAAAATACCCCATTTCTCTGAAAATCTTCATTATTCCGAAAATACTCCATTTCTCTGAAAATCTTCATTATTCCGAAAATATGCCATTTCTCTGAAAAACTTCGTTATTCCGAAAGTATGCCATTTCTCTGAAAAACTTCATTATTCCGAAAATATGCCATTTCTCTGAAAAACTTCATTATTCCAAAAATACCCCATTTCTCTGAAAATCTTCATTATTCTGAAAATACCCCATTTCTCTGAAAAACTTAGATATTTCGAAAATAGTCATTTCTCTGAAATTGTGTGATTTTTCTGAAGATAGTGTTATTCCGAACTTGCTGATTTTTCAAGATATTCAGAGATTCAGTTTAAACAGTTAATCAAGGTTAGACTTCCCAGTTATTTTTATATATTTAGTTTTTATATTTACAAGTAGATTAGTCAACCAAAGCTCCCCCTTTTAGTGACCAACACCAATAATTCCACTTCTAAGTCGTGATCAATTCGGATTGAATCGAGTACGAACAACACTTCTAGAGCATACACAAAAGTCAAATATCAGACCCTGCGCACTAAAACAGACACCGTTAGGCTTACCGTAGGTTTGTGACGCACGATTAGACTCCGATGCGAGAGTAAGTAATCGGTTTGAGTATGTAGGGTTTAGAGTATTGTGTGTATCGTACCTTTGTGGAACCATGGGGGTTCCTTTTATACTCGGGAGAGTCCAGACTGTGCTCCCTATTCTTGCAGCCTAAGGAATGAATAATGACTCAAAATAGATTGATCTTTACCGGATAACTAAGTTAAGAGTATATCCTCTTTCCTTAGGCGAATATATCCATAAGATAGAGTACATTTTGTTTGATCATGTCGCAGTGCGACGAGGACACGCTTAAGTAACTGACCGTATGTGTGATAGCGGCTTACCGGGCCTCCTGGGCTGTGCGCGCGTTGTATAAGCATTTAATCCATTCCTGATGGATATGGGTAGTACCCTTGAGTCGAACTATCCAACCCTACTAGGTACTATACGTCATCATGTCCCCCCAGTCTAGTGGTCGCAGGATCCAACCGCGGCTACTAGACTATAACAATCCAAATGCTCCAAAAATAATATACGCGCAAATGCCATAGAAGCATCCAAGAGGAATTTGAATACTCCCGCCAAGAAAAAATTCAACCCCCTTTGTTACCTAACCTCCTCGAAACCCGAGAAAAACGCCTGCCACGTCACTTTTACCCCTTCGTATTCCACCGTTAGATTAGCTAGTGGGCAACACGTGGCACCGATCCAGGCTTGGAACAGTAAATTATGAGGCCTATATATACTATAACCGCCTCTCATTGTCTGCCCATCTTCTCCAATCCTTCAATCTGCCATTAACGACTTCGAAGATATCCCTATTCACCAGTCTTTCGCTAAGGTAATCTTTGCGACATCTTTCTTTCTACACACGACCATGGTTAGACAACTATCCGAAATAACTTCAATCCTCACCATAGAAGAAATCGACCAGTTCACAACGAACTACTACATTCCTAATTACTTGCACCCTGAAATTCCCAATCCCAGTCACAACATTAGACAGGCACCCAGAGGCAAAATAGGAGTATATACCCGTTTCTTTGATTACGCCAACCAGCGTATTCCCATGTCGCGCTTCCTTATCAGCGTATTGGTGCATTACCAAATCCATATTTCTCAATTACACTGTATAGGGGCAGCTAAAATTTCCAATTTTGAAATAAACTGCCATACGTTAGATATAGAGCCCATCGTAGACTTATTCCGCGTATTCAACCAACAACAACTTGCCAATGGGTGGGTTTCATTCGCTAAGCGAAATAGCGGTATGAATGCTACGAGGGAAAAGTAGATTCCCTAAAGGACTAGAATGATAGGTTCTTTTGGGTTGACAAAGCCGCCTTTCCCTTTCAAATCCCCTTTTTGACCCCTGGAACGGTGGAGAAGGACGCAACGCCTGGACCAAACTCCTACAATGCTGAGGACACGGATATCTTAAACAACAACCGCATCCCTGTACAACCGTATCCTGAGACGTTGTTGGTAATCCTTGGTCTAAGCCACGCAATTATTTGCGACGCACACCAGATACCGTACTTCCGTACCCAAAGTGGCCAGAGTTAGTGGTTCTTCCCGCGTTCTTCATATCATCCTGTGAGTACCATCCTGTTCAAACCCCCCTTTTTTTATTAGATAGGCATTGAACCCCATGGCATAGCATTAAGCAGTACGTTGGCGCCTAAAGCTTCAACCATGGCATAGCAGTAAGCAGTAAGTTGGCCTAGTCTCTTGCGCAGTCTTCGCGGGTCTCCGCTTTCCAGCTGCGGAAAGCTTCACTCCTTTCACTGAATGAAGACCAAGGAAAGAAATTCAAATGTTTAACCATTTCGCTATGGATGCGGTTGAGAGATCCCTTGTCGCTGATAAAGAAAAGAAGGATGTGAAGCAAGCGAGTACAAGATCGAAAACAATGTGTTGCATGGAAAAGTGAGATGTATAAGATATTAAGAACGAGGGGAAGAATCGACGAGGAATCTAGACTAGAGAGGAATATAGAACATCAAATCGTGAATGAAAAAGAAAAAGCGTGAGGAGAATTATCAACTCGAGATGTTAGAAGGTGCAAAACTAATAGGGGTCGGAGCTGCTACAATTGCTTCAGCTTTTCCTCACCTGTAGAGACAGATAGTTGACCTACACGCCTTATTCAATAGGGGCTTAGCGAGTGTTTGAAGCCACTTGCAGGCAAGCCCCTAGGTCAACACAAGGGAGAGGCTAGCAATCGCGTTTAGCCGATTCATTCTTACTAATAACCATCGTCGATCAGCCATACGGCGGTAAATCTGTTCCCGGGCCTTGTACACACCGCCCGTCACACTATGGGAGAAAAGGTTCGCTTCATGCTGGAGGGAGCATCCCCACTTAGTGATCGGTCCGCGAGTTCATGAAAATCCGAAGAAGTTATCACGGACGAGCCACATGCAGGGAAACTTGCACGTGTGGTTCTGGCCGGGCTTTCCTGAGCTCAAGCTGGCAAACTTCAAAAGTAATCTTTAAAGGCTAGATAGCGGCCTTAGGAAGCAACTTAGATTGTGGTACCAAGGAATGAAACAACTACTTAAGCCGAAATGTGCCAGCATGGCAGCAAGCACGGACTGGCAGCAAGGAGTCAACTGAATGACCAAAGCATCGGTTGCTTCCACTTGTGGCCTTCTTCGAGTGCCTTGACACCTTAATATCAACTCACCCCCTCTTCCACAAGTAGGTGGAGACCAAGAGAGCCGGGAACCCCAACGGGAACCCTTCACCGCGCCACACGATTCTTTCGCGAAGCGCTAATTCAGTGCCAGCCGTTGGTGAAAGACCTACATGGAGCCGAGGCTTAATAGGTGAAATCCAACCCCTGAGATGTGGATCATCCAAGGCACATTAGCATGGTGTACTCCTCCAGTGCGAGAAGCTTCACCAGAAGCAAGCAAGACGGGTTCGCTCTGCTTCGTAGACAAAGCTTGTTCCGTACTTTACTTACGAGCTCGTGTAGTACTCGCCCCTATCTCTTCTCTAAAGGGGAGAACACTCGCTGTCTACTAAATGAGCTCCCGAAGCGAGCCATTCAGTGTTTGATTGGGTCAAGACTAAAAATGGAGATAAATGGTCTTGTTTTGTTCCTCGGCTGAAAAGAGATGTCTTCCTCCGCTGCCATCTTCGCTTTTGGCTCCTTGTCATTTGATCTGGGGGAATCAAACTCGAAGAAACTTGTTCTCTTGTACGTTTGTTTATTGTGCAGCAATGGATCTTATTGACCTTGTTCGCGATGCCTTCCCTGAGGATCTAATAGTCTACTCCCACCCTGTGAGGGAGAATGAGGAGACGCTACTGGAGCGTGCGCACAAGAATACCATGGGGTTGGAAGATGTAGATGCTTCCATAGTTCAAGAGCATGAGGATACCAGCGCAGAGCAGCCAACACCACCACCAATATAGCAACAACTACCAACTCAACAACAACCGCCTGCACAACAATAACCACCACCGTTTCTCAGCTCCTTACTATCATCAGACAATTTTACTGAGGGTGCTGAGATCGTTGTTCAGCAATTTGAAGAGGAGAATTCTGATCTAGGGAAAAGGCAAAGGAGCCCCCCAGCAACTTCGCACAAATCCGCTTGCACCGGAGCTGGGCCCTCGTGGACAGAAGCGCGTGTGCGAAGAAGAGATTGAGGATAATGTCGCGAGGACTCCTCCACGTACCTCCCCCTGCTTCCATCAACTTAAGGTATGTATTTGTCTTTTTACTATTGCTACCGTCCAACATCCTTATAGTTTTCTAATCTATGCTTTCGTGCACCAGTGATGACCAGGAAAAATCCTCTGCAAAGGCTTTCACCACGCCTTCCCCCCAAAAGGATACTTCAACAGCGGGGGGAAGCGCCTCCACACAAGACCCCGTATTCGCCCTCGACTGGGAGTTGCCCGTGTCCTCAGAGTTGACTGGCGCGTTCGACTGTTCCAACTTTTTGGACAACCTTGTACCCCCTGGCCGAGCTGCAATTTTGGAAGGGATGAGTGATGCTATTTTGCCAGACGAGATCAGCTATTTTTTGTCGCAGAATGTGACATTGATGTCGCGCATCAAGAAGAGGTTCCTAGAGCTATCCGCCCAAGTCCATTCCACTGAAGAGATACTTGGGTAAATTTTCAGGAGAAGTCTCTCGCCCCTGGAGAAATGCAAGAAAAAATTAATCAAGAGGCCGAGAGAGGGCGACAAGATGCTTCCCTCATCCATTCCCTAACAGAAGAGAAGGATAAGCTATCTGCCGCACTTGATGATGAGCGCGCCAAGCTCAGTCTGCTGAAAGCCTCCAACCAAGAAGCAATGAGAGCTTTCAAAGAGGGAAAGAACAATTTCGTGGCGGATGTAGATGCGCTTGGGGCGAGGGTGAAAGGAGACGTGAGTGATCTAAGCAGCCAACTAAAAAGATTGAGTATCGAGCTAGATGAAGACTTGTATCCTCCAAGGGGCTAGTGAAGGCACATAAAGCTGAGTTGTTGAAGAAAGATTTGGAAGAGGTGCCCTTCTTTGATCATACCGCCGAGTCTAAGCTCACAGCCGCTCTGAAGGATATGAGTGTTTGTCCCTTGCCATCCTTTGGTCTTGGAGACGAGGACCATGAGCTGCCCATCGAGGTTGTGATGGAAGGCCTAACCCTAGCGTGCCACAAGGCAGAGGGTGGAGAAACATAGGCGGACATTCATTTGAAGCCTTCCCTGGAGCAGCTAAAAGTACCCATATTTTCTCAGCCTAGGGATATCCTTGATCCTTTTAGGTTTGAGAAGGAAGTGTCGTTCACGGCCCATTACAGTCGCGCTACTGCCAAGAAGGTTGTGTTGAACATAGAGGATGCGTCATCTGTTGGTGCAGCCCATCTGTCTTCCTCCATCCCTGTTCTGCCTTTGCCATTGCTAGAGAGGGATGCGCGCGTGCTAAATCTAATGGAGAAGGATATGAAAGAGCACCGCGCCACAGCTTATTTGCCCCGTTGCTGAAGTTGAAGAGATCTTCATCCGACACCAATTTACTTATCAATAGTTTAGCTGACTTGTAAATATATTGTTTACTTTTCTTGTGCGAATGTTTGCCCTTTTTCTGTAATGAACAATTCCTATTTTTGTTATGATAAACATGTTACCATGATTTAATGTTTATACCACAGACTTTGTTTTATGAATTAGTGTAATTTCATAAATGGTCCTTATGGGTGAGGTAGAATCATTACGTGCGGTATACCGCTACTACCATAAGGAGGGTCAGGTGAGGCTGACCAATTATTAGGTGTGCACGATTGTGTCTTATCAGTCTTAGTATGTACTGGCTGTATAACTTGCCATGACGTCATTAATAGCAAGGGGCCTAACAAGGATACATGATCCGTGGTCGATGGGGGTTGCATCCCTCTTACTCAACGAGTCTAATTGGTAGGGTAGACCCATTCCTCTTATAAACGTTGTGTACGCGTATGCCAGTAGGCCATTGATACAAAGTATATGTAAAAAAAACAAACGTTTGAAGAATGCGCCGTGGAACTAGCTAGGGACCACGATAGTTTTATTAATACTTGCAAGATTTGAAATACATGATAATAAATAATAGAAAAAATAATACATTGACTTCAGAAGCTTGCTGCTAAAGATAGCACTTCTTTAGGTGACATATGTTCCAAGTCCGTCGCAGGTCGTGACCGTCATGTCGCGCAATTTATACGCGCCCTTTCCCAATGCGTCTATCACCATGTAAGGTCCTTCCCACTTAGGCCCGAGTTTTCCTGTATTCGCCGCACGGCTGGCCGCATTTTCATTGTACACAAAATCACCTGGCCTAAAGGAAGTCTTTCGTACTTTAGCATCATAATAGCCCTTCATTTTTGCTTTAGATTTGGCCTCGCGGATAGCTGCCAGCTCCCGTCGCTCATCTATTATGTCTAAGTTCAGCCGTAGTTCATCATCATTGGTGACCATGTCTACTTCTGTTGTGCGGAGCGTCTGCAACCCTATTTCTGCTGGCATGACTGCCTCTGTTCCTTATGTTAAGGCGAAAGGGGTATCACCCGTGGCGGTCTTTATCATCGTGCGATGTGCCCATAACACATGTGATAGTTCATCGACCCATTTTTTGTTGTGCTCTCCCATGTGCGCTTTTATGCGGTCTCCCAGGCTCCTATTTGCTCTTTCTACCAGCCCATTTGTTTGTGGATGAGCTACCGATGCAAACCGTTGATTGATGTTATTTTTCGCGCACTAATCCTTAAATGGGTTTTCCGCGAATTGTTATCCATTATCAGAAACTATCTTTCCAGGAAGCCCAAAGCGACATACTATATTATCCCATACGAACCATTTTACCTGGTTCCCAGTGATTGTTGCTACCGCCATTGCCTCAATCCACCTCGTGAAATAGTCCATTGTGACTATTAGAAACTTAACTCCTCCTGCGGCCACATTGAAGGGTCCTGTGATATCTATTCCCCACTTGAAAAATGGCCAAGGGGAAGTGATAGGTGTTAGTTCCTCTTGGGGTTGGCGCGGTATCGTCCTGTGTACCTGGAAATAATTTCATTTGCGTATGAGAGTACGTGCGTCTACGTGCATGGTTGGCCAATAATATCCGCTCCGTAATGTTGTCGCCACCACTGACCTGGGTCATGCGTGCATGCCACAAGATCCCTCGTGTATTTCGCTAATGATGTACTGTGCCTGCCGCGGACCTAAGCATCGTAGCCATGTCTGAAGGAATGAGCGTTTGTAAAGGATCCCGTTCCTGACCTCGAACTGTCTCGAGCGTCTTCGTATTCGACGCGCTTTGATTTTGTCGTACGGGAGCAAATCCTTCGTCAAATAGTCTATGACTGGTGTCATCAATGTAGAACCTTCTTCCTCCACTACCGATGAGACTTCTTGCTCTTTTATAGATTTGTCTTTAAGGATCTCTACCAGGACCTGTCTTGACAGGTGTGCAAAACTAGTGGACGTTATTTTGCTAAGTGCGTCTGCTTTCTTATTATCCCCATAGGTACTTGGCGTATTAGGAACTTTTTGAAACCCTCGATCAATAGCTTGGTCTTTTACAAGTATTTTATCATATTTTCCTCCTTCGCTTCATATTCGCCGAGTATGTGGTTTGCGACTAGGCGGGAATCTACGTTCGCTTCCAGGTTTCGCACGCCCATTTGGGCTGCAGTTCTCAGGCCTGCTATAAGCGCCTCGTACTCTGCCTCATTATTTGTAGCTGTGAATTCAAAGCGCAGTGCGTATGTGAATTCCATCCCCGCCGTATTAGTTAATATGAGGCCTGCGCCCTAATAACTAGATTTTACTTAGTTATGAAAGTTCGTTGTTCCAATCTTTTCGAATTGATTACCGTTAATTAGTGTGACTCAATTGTTCTTGGTGGAAAATAAAATGGTTGGTTGATTATCTATTTTTAAACTAAAAGTAAATAATTGTCGTTGAGTAAAATAAAAACTTTTAAAAATTAAACTACAAATAAAAGCATGCAATTCTTTGGAAATTAAAACGTAAAATGATTAAAAACTTGAAAACTTGAAAACTTGTTTAAAATAAACTAAGTAAAAAGGCGGGAAAGATTAAATTTGAAAACTAAGGAAAGCAAAACAAGAGCCAAAGTAGGATCGCAATGCGATCGAACCCAAATAGTACTCCTGATCGCACTCAATGCGATCGCATCCAAGGAGTTAGATCGCACTCGATGCGATGGGACAGCGTGATCGCACTCACAGATCGCAACCACGATCGCAACAAGTGGATCGTGGTCCTTGATCGTGGTGTCAGATTGTATCACAATTATCGCAATCAATGCGATGGTAACAAGGAAACGTGCCACGATCTCACCAACAGATCACAATGCGTGATCGTGGTGTGGGTCGTACCAGGGAAAAAAATTGAGATCTCAATCAATGAGATCGAAGCCAAGTGATCGTATCTAGGGGAAAACCCTCCTAAGATGGGAATGACGTCCAAAAAGTAAATAAGCTTAAACGAAAAAGCAGTAACTATGATAAGCACTTACCAACTTGGAAAAGAGTAAATAAGCACAAAATCGAAACCTTTATGAATACTAAACTTGGGACTTAGTAAACCGAACATCAAAACAATAAAACTTTTTAGAAAGCTTAAAAGTAAATAAGCCAAAATACAAATAAGCCAATAAGCACCAAAAGCTTATAGCTTATACCGTATAAAAGCTTACGTAGGAATAGAAAGATTAACTTTTTAAACACTAAAACATCAAATTCAAACACGAATAAAGAACTATTCGGATCAAATATGAAATTTCAGATCAAGGATAAAGTAAAACCAAGAAATGTAGAAAGAGATTAAGGAACAAAAAGCTTAACTTGAATTAGATTAATGAAATCCAAATACAAGAATGATTCAAACCTTAAACTTGAAAGAAAAAGATGAAACTTAGTGAGAGAAAGTTTGAAACTTTCTCTCTTTAAAACTAGAAAGGAAAAATGAAAAGTAAAACTAGCTAACCACCCTCCTAATGTGATTAGGAGGGTATTTATAGGGAAATGGGGAGTGCATGTATGGTGTGCTTCCTTCTTTCTTTTCTTCTCGACTCGATTTAAATCTTTGTCTTTTCTCGACGTCGTCTCGGGACTAGAACTTGTCTTAATAATTTTCTTCTATAATTTAGACTTGAGTTCTTCGACTTCATTAAACTTCCGTCTTTAGACTTTTTCTTCGATAAATCTTCAGAATAGGTCTTAGACATCCGTTCTTTTAGCACTCTTGATCTTTTGACTTCGTCTTTTCTCGTTTTCTTCGATAAAAGCCCGTGAAAGCCCGTATTTTCTTCCTTTTTCATCTTTTGGTCCTAAAACACAATAAAAACACAAACCACGCATAATTCCGACTTTTACGACATAAATTACACGTTTTGGTCTTGTTATTATTGGAAATAAGCGGTAAAAGGATAAGTTTTTTCACACTTATTAAATCCCCTACACTTGGCCATTGCAATGCCCTCATGCAATGCATTTATTTTAAAGCACGGTTTACATTTTCCATCATAAATAACCCACCTTGGCCTTTATTAAATATTAAATTTTAAGGAAAATAAAAAGATAGAAACAAGTAAAGAAATTAAAGACTTACATTGGGTTTTGGCTGCCATGAACGTTTATCATCCTCAAGTTTCACGTTCCTCATACCAAGCTTAAAAACGAGATCATTGTTATTATAAGTTAGCAAACTAACACGAATTCATGTGGGCCAATGATAGGTGTGAAAACACCCATCCTTTTACCACTTATTTCTTGCTAAAACGAGACCAAAACGCGTGTTTAATATCATTTGTTTGGAATTATGCGTGGTTTTTGTGTTTATTGTGTTTGTAGAGTCAACCGGATGAATATTGAAGAAAACATGGGATTGCACGGGTTTTATCGAGGAAATAGACTCAAGACGAAGTCTATTGTCCAAGAGATGTAATACTCGGTTTTGTCCAAGTATCAAAATTCGTAGTCCCAAGTCTTTTCGAATTGAAAACCGGTCTAAAGTGCGACTCAATCGTCTTTTGGTGAACAAGAGAATGATTTGGTTTAGTTATCTAATTTTTAAACTAAATACACGTAATTAAAGTTGTCGTTGAGTAAAATGGAGATCTTAGAATTAAACTACAAAATAAAAGCTTACAATGTTGGAAACTAAAATGAAAATGATCTAATACTAGAAAAGATGTTTAAAATATACTAAGACAGAAAGCGGGAAAGAGTAAATTTAAAAACTTAGGAAAATAGAACAAAGACTAAAACAATGTGCACTGCGATCGCACTTAGATCGCAGTCATTCCATCGCAACTCCATCACAATCTTACCATCGTGACTTACCATCGTACCCACCATCGCAACCTGATCGCAATGGGGATCGTAACAAACCAATCGCAATCAATGCGATCAAAGCAGGGAAGAGACTCGATCGTACCCACTTAGTACGATGGAAGGGCGATCGTACTACCAGATCGCAACCACGATCGCAATGAGTGATCGTGGCTTTGGATCGTGGTTCTGGATCGTACCAGGGAAGTAACAAACTGATCGCACCCTAAGCGATCGAAGCCAAGTGATCGTACCAAACCAACCCTTATCAGATAGAAATGGCATCCAAAGTGAAATAAGCTCAATCCAATAAGCAGTGACCAATTAGCGATTTTCAAACTTAAGAAGGAGTAAATAAGCGCAAATTCTAAAACTTTTTAAACCTAAAACATTCAAACTTCATAAGACGGACTTAAAAACAATAAATCTTTTTAGAAACTTAAAGAGTAAATAAGCCAAACAATCGAATAAGCCAATAAGCATGAAAAGCTTATAGCTTATTCGTTCAACAGCTTATGTAGAACAAGAAAAACTTAACCTTTTAATCAAGAAACACCACCACAATCAACACGAATCGAGAACCATTCGAATTAACCATGAGTTTTCGGATTAAGAACAAGTAAAATAAAGAAAGGTAGAGGAAGATTAAAGAACAAAAAGCTTAACTTGAATTAGATAGATGAAATCCAAATACAAGAATGAAGAAAGGAAGAATAAAAAAACTTAGTGAGAGAAAGTTTAGAACTTTCTCTCTCTAAAACTAGAAAGAAAACTTAAGAGAAATAAAAACTAGCTAACCCCCTCCTAATGTGATTAGGAGGGTATTTATAGGGAAGTGGGAAGTGCATGTGTGGTGCTTCCTTCTTACTTTTCTTCTCGACTCGACTTAATTCATTTGTCTTTCTCGATGTCGTCTCGGGATTAATTAAACTCGTCTTAACATTTCTTCATTTATTTAGACTTGAGTTCTTTGACTTCATTAAACTTCCGTCTTTAGACTTGTTCTTCGATAAATCTTCAGATAGGTCTTGGACATCCGTTCTTTTTGCACTCTTGATCTTTTGACTTCATCTTTTCCCGTTTTCTTCGATAAAAGCCCGTGAAAGCCCGTGTTTTCTTCCTTTTTAATCTTTTGGTCCTAAAACACAATAAAAACACAAACAACGCATAATTCCGACTTTTACGACATAAATCACACGTTTTGGCCTTGTTATTATTGGAAGTAAGTGGTAAAAGGATAAGTGTTTTCACACTTATTAAATCCCCTACACTTGACCATTGCAATGCCCTCATGCAATGCATTAATTTTAAAGCACGGTTTACATTTTCCATCATAAATAACCCACCTTGGACTTTATTAAATACTACACATCTAAGAAAAATAAAATGATAGAAGCAAGTAAAGAAATTAAAAACTTACATTGGTTTTGGCTGCCATGAACGTTTATCATCCTCAAGTTTCACGTTCCCTATACCAAGCTTAAAAACGAGATCATTGTTATTATAAGTTAGCAAACTAACACAAACTCATGTGGGCCAATTATTCACTTAGACTCCCTTATTCCTAGGTGTATCTCTTATATTTTATTTTTGTCTTGAATGATCACGAAGATGCATTGTTTGACTTATTTTGATAGTTATTTAGGCCGAAAATAAAGTGAACGATTTAATCAATAGTTAGCTAAAGGACCAAATCTTTTAAAACTGCTTCTCGGGACCTCATAAAGTTCATATCTTGGCATAACTCGCTTCACGATTTGAGACCTTTCTCGGACCGATATTTGGCAGTGACTTAATACTTCGAATCTTGAGAGATGTTCATGAAATAATGGCCTTCTCTTCATAATATAAATTTCTTCACTTGAAGTTTTGAGAGATTCTTCATCTTTGGACCACGACTTCTTCATTTTTCTCCAATCTTCGCATCCCGCTTCAATAAGTTATGCCTTGGCTATGAACTCTAATCCATACCGAGCAACTTTTAAACGATCTGGGGCTAGAACCTAAGTAACCTTTTAAATCGTACAACCTTATTTATTGCAGATAAATTTATTAACAATCGAAGGGAGAATAGGCTTATAATTAACTCACATAAATTCACGAAAGAATACCAAACTTATAATTGACTCTATCATCTCTCGTTCTCCACAGTTTAAAATCTCAAGGAATGAGACTCGTAGATGCTTAGCCTATTAAATCAAAGTTTTGGGTTTTCGAGTCATCTATAGGATCTTGCAAATTCTTGGACTTTTTCAAGTTTAGAAATCGCATTTTAAAGTTCCCTTGATAAACAACTCTCTAGGATCAATTATAGGAACTTGCAAAAAGTTCTTGTTCTTAACCCGTGAGAGTTAAGACTTTCGCGTTTTATAGCTCCCTATATAAAAGCCTAGCAAAACTTGACTTAAACATGTTAAGGATACTAGCTAGAGTAAACTTAGATAAGTAAACTCGGGTTGAGTCAAAATGTTCACGACTAATAAAAATTTAAAACCGCCTTATTGAAAATTTATTCTAGCAAGGTAAGAAAATAACCATAACAAAGGAAAGTACAACTATACAACTAGGCCAAAATAGATTAAAAATTTTGAAAAATGTCGAAAAATCAAGTTTTCCGGATAAAATGAGGGCAAATTCATGGAAAAGACCACTTACTTCGATAGAAGTCCCCCCTACACTTGAGATAAACATTATCCTCAATGTTTAAGCATGTGGGAGTAAACTCCCCTACACTTATGACATTGTGCACTTTGTTTAAATCTTGCTAAGGAAAGGACAACTAAAGTGTATCAATGTGAACATATAAAATATGAAATATTGAATCACAAGAGTTTAGGATAGAATCGGGAAGATGGGAACACGGTATCACGGTTCGTCAAAAGTCATCAAGATGCTCTTTGAAGCTTTAATCTCTGCACAGCACAAGAAACAAGACAACAAACACATACGTGGCTCCCCCTACACTTATTATGAAAGCAGTAAAGGATAGATCACGGGTTGCCTCCCGAGAAGCGCTTGTTTTTTATAACCGAGTCACGAGCCTGACTCGACCCAATTTAGTTCATGAGGAACGTGGTGAGGGATGGAATCATCTCTTGAGAGATGTCCTCACCAAAGTACAGCTTCAAACGCTGGCCATTCACCTTGAAATTGGGCCCATTTGGTTGAGAAAGCTCAATGGTCCCGTATGGAAAGACTTTGGCGACGGTGAATGGACCAGACCAGCGGCTCTTCAACTTGCAAGAGAAGATCTTCAACCGAGAGTTAAAGAGTAGAACATGATCACCATCGTGGAACTCTCGGTTCTTAATCCTTGCGTCATGAATGATCTTGGTCTTCTCCTTGTAGATCAGTGAGTTCTCGTAAGCTTCATTCCTCAGTTCGTTGAGCTCGTTGAGTTGAATCTTGCGATGATCACCGGCTTTGTTGATGTCAAAGTTAGCCCACTTCAAGGCCCAGTGCGCCTTATGTTCCAGCTCGATGGGGAGGTGGCATGCTTTCCCATACACAAGACGATAAGGCGTACAGCCGATCGGGGTCTTATAAGCAGTACGGAAAGCCCACAGAGCATCATCTAACTTATCGGCCCACGCGGCACGATGTTCTCCCACAGTACGCTCCAAAATTCGCTTCAATCCACGGTTGGATATCTCGGCTTGCCCATTGGTTTGGGGATGATAGGCGGTGGAAAGACGATGATTAACACCATACTTAGCCATGACTCTTGCAAATTGATCATTTCAAAAATGAGTCCCGCGGTCACTGATAATAGCACGAGGAACGCCGAATTGAGCGAAAAGCTGCTTCAAAAAGTTCACAACCACCCTCGCATCGTTCGTAGGGAGAGCCTTAGCTTCAACCCATTTAGAAACGTAGTCAACGGCTACGAGGATGTAATTGTTCCCTTTGGATGATGGAAATGGCCCCATAAAGTCGATGCCTCATACATCAAAGATTTCACATTCTTGTATGAAATTTTGAGGCATCTCGTCCTTATGTGTGATCTTGCCTTGGCGTTGGCAAGCATCACAATGCTTAACCATTTCGTGAGCGTCACGATAAATGGTTGGCCAATAGAATCCAGAATCAAACACTTTCTTAGCGGTGTAGTTGGGACCAAAGTGACCACCGGTGGGTCCTTTGTGGCAAGCAGCGAGGATTTGCAAAGCGGCCGGTCCATCAACACAACGACGAATGATCAGATCAGCATATTGTTTGAATAGATAAGGGTCATCCCAAAAGTAAGTCTTAACATCATTCAAGAACTTCTTCTTTTGTTGGGATGTTAACCCTTTGATGAGAATACCACCCGCTAAGTAGTTTGCAATGTCGGCAAACCACGGGGTGTCATCAAGATTGAGATTTATAGACATTAAGGTCTCAAGGGGGAAAGAGTCATTGATCTCTTTGTTCGGATGATCCCCTTGATATGGATCCTCAAGCCGACTCAAATGATCCGCGGCTAGGTTTTCAGCACCCTTCTTGTCACGAATTTCAATGTTCAATTCTTGAAGGAGTAAAACCCAGCGAAGAAGTCTTGGCTTAGATTCGTGCTTAGTCATCAAGTACTTCAACGCGGAATGGTCCGTGTATACGATGGTGGTGGATAAAACAAGATAGGGGCGGAATTTTTCAAAAGCATAGACAACAGCTAAAAGCTCTTTTTCGGTTGTCGTATAATGCAATTGAGCCCCCGTCATTGTTTTGCTAGCATAGTGGATTGGTTGGAAGTGTTTATTCACTCTTTGGCCCAAAACCGCACCAATAGCAAAGTCGCTAGCATCGCACATCAATTCAAAAGGCAGCTCCCAATTAGAGGTAACCAAGACCGGTGCCTTAGTTAGCTTATCCTTAAGAAGATTGAAGGCTTCGATACACTCTTTAGAAAAGATAAAAGGAGTATCTTTTTCCAAGAGGTGGGTCATCGGGCGAGCGATTTTAGAGAAATCCTGAATGAATCGACGATAGAAGCCCGCATGACCCAGAAAACTTCTCACACCCTTCACGGTTGAAGGTGGAGGTAATTTGGCTATGACATCTACTTTAGCACGGTCGACTTCAAGACCGGCTTTAGAGATTTTGTGTCCTAGCACAATGCCTTCTTTTACCATAAAATGGCATTTTTCCCAATTCAGAACAAGGCGAGTGTCTTCGCACCGCTTAAGCATACGTTCCAAATTGGCAAGGCAAGAAGAGAAGGAATCCCCGAAGACCGAGAAGTCATCCATGAAAACTTCCATGGTTTGCTCAACCATGTCATGGAAGATAGCCAACATGCACCTTTAGAATGTCCCGGGGGCATTGCATAAGCCAAAAGGCATTCTTTTGTAAGCAAATGTGCCATAGGGACAAGTGAATGTTGTCTTCTATTGATCTTGGGGATCGATGGGTATTTGGAAATAACCCGAGAAACCATCAAGAAAGCAATAATATTCATTACCCGCTAGACGTTCAAGCATTTGGTCCATAAAGGGAAGAGGGAAATGATCCTTTCTCGTGGCATCATTGAGTTTGCGGTAGTCTATACAAACTCTCCACCTAGTAACGAGACGGGTAGGAATCAACTCGTTGTTTTGATTGGGCACAACTGTGATTCCGCCTTTCTTAGGCACACAATGGATTGGACTAACCCATGGTGAATCTGAAATAGGGTAAATCATACCCGCATCAAGAAGTTTGATAACCTCTTTTTTATGACTTCATGGATTTTAGAATTCACCCTTCGTTGGCTTTGAATTGTGGGCTTAAAGTCGTCCTCCATGAGAATTTTATGTGTGCAAAAGTGAGGATCAATTTCGCGAATGTCGGAGATTTTCCAAGCGATAGCTCTTTTATGCTTCTTCAACACGGCGATAAGTCGGGCTTTTTCTTCTTCTTTCAGGTCCTTCGCGATGATGACCGGTAACTTCGCGTTGTCTTCAAGAAAAACATACTCTAGATGAGGAGGTAGGTCCTTAAGCTCAAGAGTAGGAGGATCCTCAATAGATGGTGTAACTAACGATGGATCATCATTAATCACCTCTTTAGGAGAGGGAGGAGAAAACGGGTCTTCATTGAGAAGTATCTCAATAGTACGAATGTCTTCATCCCAATTAGTGGAAGAATCATCATACTTAATATCGAGAGGACCCAAGCTAGCTTCGAAATCATCCAAGTCACTTTCTCCAAAAGGAGTCAATGCCAGAGAGTACTTTTGCAAGCATCATGAAAATTTTCTTCACAAGCCTCATCGAGAACATCAATAGCATTAACACTCTCATATGAATAAGGTTTCTTAGAAATCTTACCCATGTTGAAGACAATTTTATCGTTACCAACTCTCATGATTATTTCGCCCACGGCTACATCAATGAGAGTGCGACCGATCCTCGAGAAGGGACGTCCGACGATTAATGGAACACGAGGGTCAATCTCGTAGTCAACGACGACAAAATCTGCCGGGAAGGTGAATTTGTCAACGCCAACAAAGACATCTTCGGTTATCCCCACTGGATAAGCAACCGTACGGTTAGCTAATTCCAAAGTCATTTTGGTGGGGACTAGCTCGGGGAGAGATAATTGCTTCCAAACACTTAAAGGCATTAAGTTTATACTGGCACCTAGATCGGCTAGGGCCATGCAATTCTCTACTCCCGGGAAGTTGCAAGGAATCAAGAAGCGACCCGGATCACCAAGTTTGGTGGGCAATTTCCTTAAGATAACGGCGGAGCAATTCTCATTAAGTTGGGTCTGAGCAATGTCAAGAAGCTTTTCCTTATCACTTAGAAGATCTTTAAACATCTTAGCATATTTAGGCATGTGAGCGAGAGCCTCAGCAAAGGAGATGTTAAAATTCAATTGTTTAAGCATTTTTAGAAAGTTCGAAACTTGAATGTCATCCTTGCTCTTTTGCTTCTCTTTCCTCAACCTTGAAGGATAAGGTATATTGGATGAAGAAGAAGGCTTTAGGGGAATAGGAGCACTCACAACCACGGGTGGTGGGGAAATGGGGATAGAAGGTAAAGTAGGTGGGGAAAGTTGCTCTTTTTCCTTGTTCACAATCACGGGTGGAGGTGTAGGAAGCTCGGGTTCCGTATAACCTTTTCTACTACGAGTGGTGATTGCTTTCATCTCCCCTCTTGGATTCGCAACGGTGTTACTCGGAAGAGTACCCGAAGAAGAGGGTTGATTACTTTGGATGAGCGAACCGATCATATCACGTATGTTAAGCGCTTGAGTGCTGAAAGAGTCTCTGATGTCGGCACGAATTTCATTGCTTTGTTTTGCCATATCATTCCTTAGCTCGGCTCGAATATCGTTCCCTTGTTTCGCCATTTCGCCCTTCAAGTTGATGACTTGACTCTGAAGATTCGTCACCAGCTCCCGATTAGTCTTCATGAACGTCTCGACGTCTTGATTAAATGCCATCGGTTGATTGAGAGGTGGAGCTTGGTAAGCTTGAGAATTTCCTTGAGTTGGGTATGGGTTTCTTTGGAATTGATATTGATTGTTAGCACGAGGTTGGGATTGGTTGTTTCGGTTATAGCTTTGTTGTTGGTTTTGGTTTGCAGGAGGGAAACCGGGTGGAGCAAGATAGTTATTTGAACGATAACTTAGCAAGCTACGGTCTCCTTGAGGACGAGCTTGATAGCCTCCCGTGGGATAAGTACCGTATGCCGCGTTAACGTCTTCAGAAAAATTGCCTTGAGTAGAAGGACAATCATTGTAGGAATGAGGACCACCACATGTGTCACAAGAAATAGCAACGGCTTTAGCTTGTTGAGTTTGGTTAGAAGTCAAAATTTGGAGACTTTTGTTAATATCCAGAATAGCACGTTCCATGACGGACATGTCGGTGGTGGAAGAAGTAGATGAAACATTGACTCTCTGATTAGATCTTAAGGATGCGGATGAATCCCAATTCTTGTGGTGAGTAGTCATATTTTCAATCAACTCTCTACACTCCTCCGGTCTCCTTTTCATAAAAGTACCACCGGCGGCAGCATTAATCGTGTCACGATCACGAAAAGTGAGACCATTGTAGAAGGTATCAATGAGAGTGACGGGGAGCATGTTGTGATTTGGACAACGGTCGATCAAATCATTGTATCGTTCCCAAGCATCGAAGAGCGATTCATCATTGTCTTGCATGAATCCACTGATTTGGTTACGAAGGCTTGTGACCATGGATGGAGGGAAGTAGCGCGACAAAAAGCGTTGAGTCATGTCATTCCACGTATGAATAGAATTCTTCGGGAGACGGTCAAACCATTTTTCGGCATGGTGAGAAAGCGAGTGGGGAAAAAGTTGAAGGCGAAGGTCATACATAGAAACACCGGGGCACTTCATGCTTTGGGTGATGGTAATGAATTTGTCGAGGTGTTTTTTGGCATCATCATCCGGAATTCCGCGAAATGGGTTAGTTTGCACTTGTTGGATCATGTGATGCTTCAACAAAAACTCCTGAGCCGTGACGTGCATCGGCGCAATCGGGCCTCCGCGTCCGTTCATGGTGGGTTGACACAATTCCTCCATTGTTCGTAAATCAGGTAGGAGGACATTGTTGTTGTTGTTATTGTTATTCAAATTAGGTAGAGGTGGGTTATTATTGTTGTTATTAACACCAGCCATATCTAAATCTTCACGAGTCTCGGGCTCAGAATAGTTCGAAGATCTAGTACGCATACACCTGCAGAAGAAAAATATACACAGAGAATATCTATATAATCTTTTTGGTGCAAGACCTTTAGAAAAGAATTGCTTTTAATGATTTTTTAATGTTTTTGTATTTTTGAAGAATTTTATATTTTTTAGGATTTTTGAAAATTTTTGAAAGCAAGGAAAATAACGTTCAAAGAACGGATCCCAAAATTCAATGCGTCTCTCACTAGAAACCGTTAATCTTAACGAAAAGAGCCGGCAACGGCGCCATTTAATACTCGGTTTTGTCCAAGTATCAAAATTCGTAGTCCCAAGTCTTTTCGAATTGAAAACCGGTCTAAAGTGCGACTCAATCGTCTTTTGGTGAACAAGAGAATGGTTTGGTTTAGTTATCTAACTTTTAAACTAAATACACGTAATTAAAGTTTTCGTTGAGTAAAATGGAGATCTTAGAATTAAACTACAAAATAAAAGCTTACAATGTTGGAAACTAAAATGAAAATGATCTAATACTAGAAAAGATGTTTAAAATATACTAAGACAGAAAGCGGGAAAGAGTAAATTTAAAAACTTAGGAAAATAGAACAAAGACTAAAACAATGTGCACTGCGATCGCACTTAGATCGCAGTCATTCCATCGCAACTCCATCGCAACTCCATCGCAATCTTACCATCGTGACTTACCATCGTACCCACCATCGCAACCTGATCGCAATGGGGATCGTAACAAACCAATCGCAATCAATGCGATCAAAGCAGGGAAGAGACTCGATCGTACCCACTTAGTACGATGGAAGGGCGATCGTACTACCAGATCGCAACCACGATCGCAATGAGTGATCGTGGCTTTGGATCGTGGTTCCGGATCGTACCAGGGAAGTAACAAACTGATCGCACCCTAAGCGATCGAAGCCAAGTGATCGTACCAAACCAACCCTTATCAGATAGAAATGGCATCCAAAGTGAAATAAGCTCAATCCAATAAGCAGTGACCAATTAGCGATTTTCAAACTTAAGAAGGAGTAAATAAGCGCAAATTCTAAAACTTTTTAAACCTAAAACATTCAAACTTCATAAGACGGACTTAAAAACAATAAATCTTTTTAGAAACTTAAAGAGTAAATAAGCCAAACAATCGAATAAGCCAATAAGCATGAAAAGCTTATAGCTTATTCGTTCAACAGCTTATGTAGAACAAGAAAAACTTAACCTTTTAATCACGAAACACCACCACAATCAACACGAATCGAGAACCATTCGGATTAACCATGAGTTTTCGGATTAAGAACAAGTAAAATAAAGAAAGGTAGAGGAAGATTAAAGAACAAAAAGCTTAACTTGAATTAGATAGATGAAATCCAAATACAAGAATGAAGAAAGGAAGAATAAAAAAACTTAGTGAGAGAAAGTTTAGAACTTTCTCTCTCTAAAACTAGAAAGAAAACTTAAGAGAAATAAAAACTAGCTAACCCCCTCCTAATGTGATTAGGAGGGTATTTATAGGGAAGTAGGAAGTGCATGTGTGGTGCTTCCTTCTTTCTTTTCTTCTCGACTCGACTTAATTCATTTGTCATTCTCGATGTCGTCTCGGGATTAATTAAACTCGTCTTAACATTTCTTCATTTATTTAGACTCGAGTTCTTTGACTTCATTAAACTTCCGTCTTTAGACTTGTTCTTCGATAAATCTTCAGAATAGGTCTTGGACATCCGTTCTTTTTGCACTCTTGATCTTTTGACTTCATCTTTTCTCGTTTTCTTCGATAAAAGCCCGTGAAAGTCCGTGTTTTCTTCCTTTTTAATCTTTTGGTCCTAAAACACAATAAAAACACAAACCACGCATAATTCCGACTTTTACGATATAAATCACATGTTTTGGCCTTGTTATTATTGGAAGTAAGTGGTAAAAGGATAAGTGTTTTTACACTTATTAAGATGCAAAATATTTGAAGTCAATGGGCCTGTTTGAAGATTTATCGAAGAAAAGGACCAAAGATGGAAGATTTACATATGCTGAAGAAACTCAAGTCTATTAAACGAAGAAATTAAAAGACGAGTTGAATTTAATCGTCGACAAATCCCGAATCAGAATCGAAAACGTCAACTTTTCTGAAAAGACGAGAAGACAAGAAGAAAGGGAGAAAGCACACTCACCAACCAACCACTAGGACTATATAAAGAATTCCCCTTCACACTTTTTAGTCAGTTTTTCATTTCCCAGTTTCTTCTTTTCTTTCGTAGGAAGCCAACACCACTAAGGTGTTGGTGATTTTTCATTTTGTTGAATCCTTCATCTTGTAAGCTTTTAATCTTTTTCCTTTGATTGTTTAAACCTTAATCATCAATATAATCTTTCCATTTCATCTTGTTCATCTTCTCTTTTTATTCAAAGTTTTAAAGTTCTTGTTTGGTTGATTTTGATCTTCTAAAGTTAGTGGGTTTTGTGTTTTTATGATTGGGATTTGTTGTTTATGGTTAGTAAATAATTTGTGATTAGTTTTGTTTAAGATTTGGTTAAAAACTTGGTCGATTTTTGATAAAATCGTGTGTCCCTGTTTCTTCCTGCTTACTGTTCTTCGTCCCAGTATTCCGAGTAGAGCATTGTTCAACTTTATTCCGCATAGAGTTTTTTCCATCCGGAATATTTATTATTCCGTATAGCTTAATTATTCTGGGTAGCAGACTTATTCCGAGTAGCCAATTATTCCGGATAGCACCATATTCCGGATAGGTTAATTATTCCGAGTAGCACTTTTTTCCGCATAGCCTTTTATTCCAAGTAGCATTTATTCGGAATATCCTATATTCCGGATAGCCAATGTATTCCGAGTATCCTAGTTATTCCAGGTAGCAGCCGAGTAGCCAGTTATTCTGGATAGCTTAATTATTCCAAGTAGCAAATTTATTCCGGGTAGCCAATTATTCCGAGTAGCCAATTATTCCGAGTAGAGCTTTATTCCGGATGGTCATTTATTCCGGATAGCACCATTTATTCCGCATAAGCATTCTATTCCGAATAGAGCATTTCTTCAGTTATTCCACATCAACAACATTATTCCGAATCAAGCAAGTTTTCAGTGAGGTTATTTTACTGTTTAATCGTTTAATTGTTTAATTTAAATTCAAGTTTGATTTCATTAACTGTTTTTGGTTTAAATCTTTATCTACTTCATTCATTTACCTTTTTTGTAGAATAGAAAACCAAACCCCCTATTTGTCACAAAGAACAATCATTCCACTTTGAGTTGTAATCAATTCGAGAAGATTCCGAGAATTAAATCTGAAACCCAATGAAAACGATTGTATCAAATGGCGCCGCTGTCGGCTCTTCTCGTTAAGATTAACAGTTTTTTGTGAGAACTTGGATTTTGGGATCCGTTCGCCGTGAACGTTACTTTTTCATAAAAAAATTCAAAAATCCTAAAAAATATAAAATTTTCAAAAATATAAAAAAATTAAAAAACCATAAAAACCAAAAATATTTCTTGTTTGCCTTGTTAGTTCTTTTGTAGGTGCATGCGTACACGATCAACGTCTTATCAAGAGCCCGAGCCTCTCGAAGACTTAGACATGGCCGGTGTACACAACAACAACAATAACCCACCTCAAAACAATAACAACAATAACAATCCACCTCTCAACAACAATAATAACAACAACAATGAGCCTCTACCAGACAATCGCCCGATGATTGAATTTTGGCAAGCACAAGTAGATGGCAACAATGATCCAATTGTCATACCGGCGATTGCAGCCAACAACTTTGAGCTCAAATCCGGCTTTATCCAGATGGTCTCTGCTCAACCATTCTTGGGGCGTACCATTGATGATCCTCATGACCACATCAAACGGTTCTTGCAACTCACGAATACGGTCAAATTCAATGGTGTTCCACAAGAGGTAATCCGTTTACAACTTTTTCCTTTCACCTTAGAGGGACAAGCCCGGCATTGGCTTGCAAAGGAACCGCCACAAAGTATTCTGACGTGGACGGATTTGGAGACCAAGTTCATAAACTACTTTTTCCCACCCTCTCGTACTACCGCTTTGCGGAATGAAATCATCAATTTTGAACAAAAGTACGATGAGTCTTTTAGTGAATCTTGGGACCGTTTTAAAGATCTTTTAAGAAAGTGCCCACAACATGGTTTTACCAAAGTGCACCAAAATTAATACTTTTTATAATGGTTTAAGCATGAATGACCAAGATTCACTAAACAGTGCCTCGGGGGGTAATATTTTGGTTAAGACTTCTAATGTTGCTTGGGATATCATTGAGAATAAGTCTCGTGTGCAAACCAAGAGTGTTCGGACCAATGCCGCTAGTGCTAGTACTAGTGACAACGACAAGCGACTTGACAAAATCACTACGCTTCTTGAATCGCTTGCTACCCAAACCGCTAGCAACACCAACAGCATCAACGCTAAAAACGCTCAAGTCAATGCTGTCAGCCAACCATGTGAAATATGCGGGGGTCCTCACTCTTACACCACTTGTACCACCACCCAAGACTACCCTTTTGAGAATGTGAATGCAGCATACGGTACCTATCCTCTGGTCGCTTATCAAGATCGTCCTCAAGGAGACCGCAACTTGCTTAGCTACCGCTCAAACAACTTTCTTTCCCCGCCTGGTTTTCCTCCTAACAACCCAAACCAACAACAAAACCTCAACCGCCCTCCTCAACAACAACCTCGTGCACCATACCAACCACCTCACAAACAACCATATCCACCTCAAAGAAACAACCAAGTTTACCAACAACCTGCTTATCAACCACCCGCCTACCATGCTCCTCCTCCCAACCAACCCACCGCATTACACCAAGATGTTGAAACCTACACGAGGACCAATGATGTGATCGTGGAAAATCTCCAGCGGGAAGTGCTCAACTTGAAAGCAAACATGGTGAAACAAGGGAACGATCTGAGAGCTGATATGAGAAACACTTTGGCAAGTCAAACGAATGACTTAAGGAACATGATGGCTGGTTTCTTCCAAGGTAATCAATCCTCTTCTTCGGGTACTCTTCCGAGTAACACCGTTGCGAATCCAAGAGGGGAGATGAAAGCAATCACCACTCGCAGTGGCAAAGGTACCAAGGAACCCGAGCTTCCTATACCTCCACCGGTGATTGTTACTAAGGAAAACGAGTCACCTGCTCCTATTCCTCATCCTTCTACTTCCCCACTTTCTCCACCTCTTACTTCTACCCCTCCTCCACCCAAGGATGTGAGTGATCCTATTCTCCCAAAGCCTTCCTCTTCTTCCGATATACCTTATCCCTCAAGGTTGAGGAAAGAGAAGCTCAAAAGCAAGGATGATATTCAGGTTTCGAACTTTCTCAAAATGTTTAAACAATTGAATTTCAACATCTCCTTCGCTGAGGCTCTCGCTCACATGCCTAAATACGCAAAAATGTTCAAAGATCTTCTTAGCGACAAGGAGAAGCTTCTTGATATTGCTAACACCCAACTTAATGAGAATTGCTCTGCAGTGCTCTTAAGGAAATTGCCAACCAAGCTTGGTGATCCGGGTCGTTTCTTAATCCCTTGCAACTTCCCGGGAGTAGAGAATGTGGAAACCTTGGTTTCCGGATCTTTGAAGCTACTAGGAATGATCATTGTTCATATGATTAACATAATCAAAGCGGAATTAGAACAACAACCATTAACAAGGTGTTTAGGCACAAAACATGAATTAAAAAACAATTGGATTGCCCATTATATTAATAACGAACAACCACTAGACGTGTATACATTGAATCCCACGTCTAGTGCACACACACGTTTAGGTTTACATTGTGAATGAATTATGAATAAAACCTAAGACCCTTGTTCCTTTTATAGTGGAAGGAACAGAATCTACAAGAGATCAAATCAAATAAACATCTAAATATTCTATTTAGATAAACTATATATTGTGTATATCATAAATAATATACTCAATATATTCCCTAAATAGAATTCTCCATCAAATCCATCAGCGTTGACTTTTGTTGACTGCGTTTGACTTTTGTTGACTTCTATCAACGCCTACATTGCTCTTGTCAACGTCTATATTACTCTTGTCAACGCCTGAGTAAATGTCCTTCGATTTTGAGTTTCTGCCACATCAACTTTTTGACCCAACAATCTTCCCCTAGTTGATGGTGGCAAAACTCTATGTGTATCTCTTGTAAGTTGTACATGATCTTCAAATTGCTTCCCCTCAAGTATAGCATGTATTTCTTCCCCTTTTTGTCACATCAACAGGAAAGTAAACAACGTATGCAATGTTGAAGATTATCCAAATGTAGCTCTGTGTAATGATCTTGAAGAATAATTAATAAAGTATTCTTGATGTAGAAGTAGAATAACCCAACCTTGTGTTCCATGTCTTGTACTATCCATGTGATGAAAAACTTATACAAATGACTAAATATAAGTAGACCTCGATCCCTTGTCAATATTCTCATCCTTTGTGAGACACTGAGCACGATAATGTAACTCCTTCAAGTGTTATGACAAGTCTTCATCACCAACCATGTAAAGCACGAACAAGTTACCTTTAAAGTCACAGGTGCTTGACTTTAAGATATGATAGAACACAAACTCGCGAAAATTTTCTTCAATCATCAAACTTACCATAAGAATTCTTCCCCTTAAGCTAACACCTCTTCATGATGAATTCAATGGAATAACATCTTCATACCATATGTAAAAGCTCCTGATGGATAACTCTTTCACAAGGCTATCCCGATTACATAGTTTAAAATATCCATCAAATCCCCATAAAAAGTTGCTAACTCGCTTTAAGATCATTAATCCCTTTTAAAAATATCCGAGCCATAAATATCATCATGATATTCTAAATTAAAACGGAGATTCCATGTACCTTCGTGTGTATAATCCTCCTTTTTGTGTGCTCAAAACGTACTAATTTTCTCAAACAGCAGCAATTCCTGTGTTGTCCAAGATCCTTCTCTATCCAATAAATCTGGAATGTGTATTGTCACATATCGGACAATACCTAACAGCGTTTGAAAAACCATATCTCGGACGACACTGTCAACCTATCAGCGTTGACTTATTCTGTCAGCGTCAAAAATACACTCATCAGCGTCAACGTTACTCTTGTCAGCGTCAATATTCTGCTGACGTCATCTAGGGCTTGTATTCCATAAGAACAGTAATATATCTCGTTTAGATAGGTAATAAAGTAATATCTTTCTTGTATCATGTCCATAAATAAGGAGATATTGTAGGCAGTCATAATTCCTGAAAATTAGGCAAATATCACGCAGCACAAAATTCAAACGTGTGTCACCACACGTTTTCTTTTATGCAGTCAACATAAACTCACCCTTTTACGTAGATATATACTTGCCATATATTTATGCACCTTAACAACTTTTCCTTATGCAAACAACAACGTTAATATAGAGTATATCAACGTTACTGTTTTTCATTTGGCCATAAAATATTTGCTTTCCTGAATTCACATATGCTTCATCCAATCGTAGCATTATCACCGTGTGAACACACCATTAAGAACCAATAGAAACGTTTGCATCATGTGAACACAAAAAGAATGATCGTGTGAATTGCAAGTCTACATTAACCATGTGAACACACTTTTGATCGTGTGAACAGAAAGTGCTCTTTCTCCTTTGGTCGTGTGAACAGACATGAATAACCAATCATATAGTAGACATATTATCGTGATGTACCTGCTGTTGTTCTCTTCGAAGTAACAATAGTAATAATAACCTTGATGCCCACGTCACATCACAAAACAGATTGCTTCCTTTTTCGAGCCAATACACCACTAATCATCTTTTCATGATACGTTGATCAAGGAATATCACCAATGACAGTGTGTACTTCTTTTCATGATACCTTCTGATCATGGTCATGAAAACCTACTTCTAGATTGTTGCTGTTATTCCATCCTTTTAAAACAGCAACCCATCATCAACTTCATACTTTTCTGTATTAAACTCAATCTAGGGTTTATAACTTTGTTCATCAAAACCCTAACTTAGGGTTTATAGATTAACCTTAGATCATGTAATAACTTGAATCACCACAGCCACAATCCTTATAACATCCTGCTTTTTATGTAGATCTAGGGTTTGAGAAACCCTAATTCATGATTTCATGTGAAAGCAATAACATTAATACCTTTAATCAGTGAACTTCGACCTTGAATAACGTCTTCATTAGAGCTCAGATCGAAAATCCCTTCGGTGAGATTCTAGACACAAGTGCCAAGAATCTTCAGTTCAAAAATCACAAAGATCCAACGGTTAACGAAGGAGAGATCGTGTTTTGAACATGGATGTCCACAGAAAACTGCATACCTCCTACTGCTGACTTTGACGCCTAATAACTTTTGCCTGGGAATAAAACTCGACAATCCCTCCAATGGATGTTTAGATATATGTATAAAGAACACACATATAAAATTTCGTGACGATCCAACGGTTCAATCAAAAGTTATGACCTTCTGAATACTGCTGCGCACACAAAAACGTCCAGAAAAACCCTAGACGGATTTTTCTTCTTTTCACCATACACGAACACCTTGTTGGTCCTAGCATCACGAGCCACGAGGCTCTGATACCAATTGTGGAAACCTTGGTTTCCGGATCTTTGAAGCTACTAGGAATGATCATTGTTCATATGATTAACATAATCAAAGCGGAATTAGAACAACAACCATTAACAAGGTGTTTAGGCACAAAACATGAATTAAAACACAATTGGATTGCCCATTATATTAATAACGAACAACCACTAGACGTGTATACATTGAATCCCACGTCTAGTGCACACACACGTTTAGGTTTACATTGTGAATGAATTATGAATAAAACCTAAGACCCTTGTTCCTTTTATAGTGGAAGGAACAGAATCTACAAGAGATCAAATCAAATAAACATCTAAATATTCTATTTAGATAAACTATATATTGTGTATATCATAAATAATATACTCAATATATTCCCTAAATAGAATTCTCCATCAAATCCATCAGCGTTGACTTTTGTTGACTGCGTTTGACTTTTGTTGACTTCTGTCAATGCCTACATTGCTCTTGTCAACGTCTATATTACTCTTGTCAACGCCTGAGTAAATGTCCTTCGATTTTGAGTTTCTGCCACATCAACTTTTTGACCCAACAGAGAATTGCATGGCCCTAGCCGATCTAGGTGCCAGTATTAATTTAATGCCTCTAAGCGTTTGGAAGCAATTATCTCTCCCTAAGCTAGTCCCCACCAAAATGACTTTGGAATTAGCTAATCGTACGATTGCTTATCCAGTAGGGATAGCCGAAGACGACTTTGTAGGAGTCGACAAATTCACTTTTCCTGCCGATTTCGTTGTCGTTGACTACGACATGGACCCTCGTGTGCCATTGACCGTTGGTCGTCCATTCTTGAGGACCGGTCGCACTCTCATCGATGTTGAAGCGGGTGAGCTTATCATGAGAGTTGGTGACGATAAAATCGTCTTCAACATGGGAAAGCTTTCTAAACAGCCTTATTCATACGAGAGTGTTAATTATATTGACGTTTTTGATGAGGCTTGTGAAGAACACTTCAAAGATGCTTGTAAAAGTATTCCTACCTCTCTTCCCAATGTTGAGACCGTTTCCTCTATTGATTCATCACTATCTCTATTTGGAGAAAGTGATTTCCTTTGGAAAGATTTGGAAGCCACCATGGGAGATGTGAACTTAGAACATGACGATTCTCCCACCGATTGGGATGAAGATCTTCGCCTCATTGAGAACCTTCTTAAAGAAGACAATATTTCTCCACCATCTCCCAAGGTTATTGCTATCGATGAACCGACTTTGAATACGCCTCCCATCGAAAATACTCCGGATTTAGACCTTAAGGAGTTGCCGCCCCATCTCGAGTACGTGTTCCTTGAAGATAAGAAGAAGTCGCCCGTCATCATCGCGAAGGACTTGAAAGAAGAAGAAAAATCTCGCCTCATCGCCGTGCTTAAAGATCATAAGAAGGTAATTGCTTGGAAAATTTCCGATATCCGCGGAATTGATCCAAACTTTTGTACTCATAAGATTCTCATGGAAGATGACTTTAAACCCGCAATCCAGAGCCAAAGAAGGGTTAATCCTCGCATTCATGACGTCATCAAACAAGAGGTTATCAAACTTCTAGATGCCGGCTTGATTTACCCTATTTCGGATTCACCATGGGTAAGTCCCATCCATTGTGTGCCCAAGAAGGGCGGAATAACCGTTGTTCCCAATGAACACAACGAGTTGATTCCCACTCGTTTCGTTACTGGGTGGAGAGTTTGTATCGACTATCACAAACTCAATGATGCCACGAGAAAATATCACTTTCCTCTTCCTTTCATGGATCAAATGCTCGAGCGTCTAGCTGGTAATGACTATTACTGCTTTTTAGACGGTTTCTCCGGGTATTTTCAAATTCCCATCGATCCCAAGGACCAAGAAAAGACCACATTCACTTGTCCCTATGGAACATTTCCTTACAAACGCATGCCTTTTGGTTTATGCAATGCTCCTGGGACGTTCCAAAGGTGTATGATGGCTATCTTCCATGACATGGTTGAAGAAACTATGGAAGTATTCATGGATGATTTCTCGGTTTATGGTGATTCATTCTCTACTTGCCTTGCCAATTTAGAACGTATGCTTAAGCGGTGTGAAGACACTCGCCTTGTTCTTAATTGGGAAAATGCCATTCCATGGTAAAAGAGGGCATCGTGCTAGGACACAAGATCTCCAAAGCCGGTCTTGAAGTGGACTGTTGGGAATAAAATATGGGTCAGATCACTAAACGCTGATAAGAAGAAAGTCAACGCTGATAGGTTGACATTGGACGCTGATAGAAGTCAACGCTGACAGCCTTGAAGATTGACACTGATGGAATATCTTCATACGTATCTTTTGTTTATTTGTTTGTGGTAAAGATAAACACAACATTGTATTTTCTATTATTATCTTTACCTAGAATAGTTGATTCATAGCTTATTGTACAAGACTTCTTGTTCTATAAAAGAAGGTCTTTTAGGTTAAAGTCATATATCAGTTTTCATAGTATTCGCAAGTTAAACCTTTCATTGTAATCAACACGATTATTCTAATACAAGTGAAAGTTTGTTTAACATCATTGTGTTTTAGATCAAGTGTTAATTCCGCATAACACTTTGTTACTTTATTCATAAGCAAAGGTTTCTCTACGTGTAGTACTTGATCTAATCTCGTATACACAAAGCTAATCGATCTAAGTTTGGGATCAACAAGTGGTATCAGAGCTTGTTGAGAAACTTTTGATCTTTAAGTAACGCAGAACCCTAAAACACCAAACCCTAAAAACCCTAAAATTCTCAAAACCCTAAAACATCATGTCTGGCACAAATCAACCTCCTGCTTTGCTTCAAAACAACTTCTCAAACCCTAGTATCAAAATTCCCATGTTTGATGCCAGGAACTTTGAACTTTGGAAATCCAATTTTGAGCAATACATAGCTATTCATGACTACACTCTTTGGGAAATTATCGAATATGGGAACACATTCGATAAAGCAGCAAAGATTACTGCTGCTATTGCCGCAAGGACAGCTATTCCTAATTGTCCTGAAGCTGATAAAGTGGAAAAGCCTGATGATGGGAGAGCGGTAGCTGTTGAAGATATAGCCAAGAAGAGGGTGGACATGAAAATTTTGAACATCTTGAAACATGCCCTAGGTCATGAGAATCAGCACAAGTACAAACATTTTGAGTCTGCAAAAGAGCTTTGGGAAGCTCTTGAAGTAGCACATGGTGGCAATGCTGACACAAAGGAAGAAAAGAAGAAGCAACTATTGCATGAGTATGCTGTCTTCAAAGCTCAACCTAATGAGAATCTCAGCAGTGTGAGAAGTAGACTTCTTGACATCACATGTCAACTTTCCTTCATGGGAAAACAGATTGATGACCCTGAATTGAATGCTACTTTTCTCAAAAGCCTTGGTGATGTATGGAAGATTGAGACAAGATCTATTCTTGTCAATAACACCCACAAGACTTCCAGGTTTGATGACATCTTCAACAAGTTAAGGCTGTTGGAGAATGAATGGCAATTGGAGAGTGATAACAAATCTTCCAGCAGCAACATGGCCTTCTTTTCACAAAGTGAAGGTCAATTTGATTCCATGAACTTCTATGGGCATTCAGCAACTGGATCTCAAGGTGTCAGCGCTGGATGTCAATCTGTCAGCGCTGGATCATATCCTGTCAACGCTTTGTACTCAAGCGCTGACACACACAATCATGGCGCTGATAGAATTAAACCTGCTGGTTTTGATCTTGATACTGTGTGTGCATTCATTGCTTCTTTGCCTAGTGATTCAAGGATTACTTATGAAGATCTTGAGCAGATAAGTGATGAACAATTGGAAGAGATGGACATCAAGTGGACTATGGCTCTTGTAAGTTTAAGAGCAAACAGGTTCAATAAAAGGTTCAAGAAGAAGATGACCTTTAATGCTAAGGATGTTGCTGGCTTTGACAAGTCCAAGGTGGAGTGCTACAACTGTCATAGGATGGGGCACTTTATGAGGGAATGTAGATCTCCAAGGAGATCTGATGCTGGGAAGCCTTCTAGCCAAATGATTAAGAACCCAGATCCCAAGGCCATGGTTGCTGTTCAACAAATTGATGGTGTTGGAGAATGGGATTGGAGCTGGATGGCTAAGAATGAGGAAGAGGACAGAGCTTTGGTTGCTGAAGTTAAAGAAGAGCATGTTGAATATGCTCTCATGGCACACTCCTCCTCTTCATCAGACAATGAGGTATATGATGATGCTTTCTGTTCTAAGGGTTGTCGTTTAAATACTGAAAAATCAAAACAAGAGATAGTTAAATTATTAGATGAAGCAAGTACTCTAAGGTGCAAAGTATCTAACTATCAAATTGCTCTTACCCAAACAGAAAAGACAGTTAATTGAGTATAAGAAAATGGAGTTTGATTTAAAGGATCAAATAAATATCTTAAAACATGAGTTACATCAGAGTAAGGATGTTCAAGATATAGTAAATAGGGTTAATCTTGATTTGATAGCTCAGTTAGAGGAGGCTAACAAAAATAAAGATAATGTGAGTCTTAAAATCCAGAGATTTGATAAGGCCACACAATCCCTAGGAGAGTGTGTTAGTAAACAAAGAGACTCTAAGGATATGAGTGGGATTGGGATAAATAACTATACTGTTGTTCCACCACCAGCTGGGGATTTCTATGGTGTCCAATCAAAGGACTTATCTTGGACTGGCTTGCCAGAATGCCAAGAGGAGGAGTTTATTCCTCCACCTAGAGTGACTTCCCCAGTTGAGGAATATCAGCAAAAGCTGACTGACCTAGAAGAGTGGAAGAAAGCAAACCACACTTTGTTTGTTAAGGGAGGGTTATTGTGTGAAAGTCCAAATGAGCCCACACCAATCACGAGCCTTGATCCTAAACCTATTAAGATCACACACCCTACCACTGGCAAAGCTGTTGACCTTGGCCCACAAAATGTTAGAAAACCTAGTGTTAAATATGCAGAGATGTATAGAAATTCTAGGTCACCAAAAAGCCAAGTTAGTAATCATGGAACAGGCTTCTTTGCTTCCAGACCTAAGACTATGTCTAGAAAAGCTTGTTACACATGTGGTAGCTTCTCACATTTGGCCTACAAATGTGTCAATGCTTCCAATGTCAACGCTGACAGGAACCATTTCAGCGCTGACAAAAGTCAACATAGGTCAAACACTGTCAGACCCAATACCTTTGTGAACAAAAGTTCACAAGTTGTTAGACCAGCCCCATTCTTTTCTAGAGGGTCTAACACACAAGGCCTAAGACCTTTTCAAAAGTCAAATACTTGGTCAAATAGGCAATGGGTTCCTGTAGCAAACCCTAGGTTCAACGCTGATAAGAGCAATCGGGGCGCTGACAAGAGAAATTTCAGCGCTGATAGAAACACTGCTAAACCTAGGTATTTGCAGCCACAGGGAAATAGGTCTAAAGCTTCTACTAGCTTAACATGGAGACCAAAACAAGACCAGAACCCTAATAATACTGGTATTTCTATGACATGCAACAGGTTTCATTATATTTCAAAGGCATTGTCAACACCAATTGGGGTTAACTGGGAATTTCATTCAAACAGGGATGAAAATGGGGTTGTTATGAGAACCAAGTCTGTTCTTGTTGAACAACCAAATGAATCCAAGTCTTCCAAGGCTTGGGTTCCCAAAGAAAACTAATGTGTTTTCTTTATGTGCAGGGCATTCAGAAGAAGATCAATGACTATGGATACTGGGATAGTGGATGCTCAAGGCACATGACTGGAAAGGAAGACTATCTGACCAATTTCTCTCCTATTCAAGATGGTGATAAGGTATACTTTGGAGGGGGCTACGGCACCATCACTGGAAAAGGAACCCTTGTCACCAACAATCTAAGGTTTGATAATGTCTTCTTGGTGAAAGACCTGGATTATAATTTGTTTAGTGTATCACAAGTGTGTGATAACAAAAATAAGGTTCTTTTCACAGATACTGAGTGCTTGGTGTTAAGCAAAGATTATAAGCTCCCTGAGGAGAAATACATAGATTTTAGAACACCAAGGCATAAAGACATATATAATGTGAATCTTAATGGAATTAAGGTAAATAATAAGATGTCATGTCTGTATGCTAAAGCCTCAGTAGATGAAAGTAATCTTTGGCACAGGAGACTAGGGCACATAAACTTTAAGAATATTAATAGACTTGTGAGGCTTGGTTTAGTTGATGGTTTGCCTGAAAAGGCTTTCCACAATGACCACTCTTGTGTTGCATGCCTTAAGGGCAAGCAGCACAAGGTCTCATTCAGGTCTAAACAGGTGCACTCTAGTTCTAAACCCCTTCACTTATTGCATATGGACCTCTTTGGTCCTACTAATATAGAAAGTCTGAAGGGTAAATCATATTGTTTTGTCATTACTGATGATTACTCCAGGTTCACATGGACTTTCTTTTTAGCCAAGAAAAGTGAAACTGCCCTAAGTCTGATTAATTTTATTACCCAGATTGAAAAGAAAAATGGTAATGAGGTCAAAATTATTAGAAGTGACAATGGGGGTGAGTTTAGAAATCAGTTGTTAGATGATTTTTGTGCCAAGAAAGGGATTACTAGGCAGTTTAGTATAGCTAGAACCCTACAACAAAATGGGGTTGCTGAGAGGAAGAATAGGACCCTTATTGAAGCAGCCAGAACCATGTTGGCTGATGCCCACTTTCCTATAGCTTTTTGGGCTGAAGCTGTTAACACAGCTTGTTATGTTCAAAATAGGGCATTGGTCAACAAGATACATAATAAGACACCTTATGAATTACTTTGGGGAAGGAAGCCCAATATTGGCTTTCTTAAGCCATTTGGTTGTCATGTAGTTGTGTTAGAAACTAGTGAGGCCCTAGGTAAATTTGATTCAAAAGGTGATGAAGGCTACTTCATGGGTTATTCAGTGCAGAGTAAAGGATATAGGGTTTACATTAAAAAGGAAAAACGTATACTTGAAAAGGTACATGTTAGGTTTTTAGAAAGTAAACCTAGTGATCCTGAGAGTGGTCCAAATTGGTTGTTTGACTTAGAACCTTTGTCTAGAGCTTTAAATTATATGCCTGTTACTGATCCAGACATTGTGAAGGTAACTTCAAGTGTTCTGGAAAAGAGAATTGGTAATGTTTCAGGTATACAGGTTGCTAAGGAGGATGGACCACCAGCAGTTATATCATCTCCCACACAAGAATATGTTACACTTCCTATATGGACAGATGAGTATTATGCTGCTGCTACTGCTGCTACTGCTGCAAGGAAAGATAATGGTGGTGTTCAAATACCACCAACTACAAACATGCATGATTCTTCAAGCGCTGACAAAGGGAAATCAAGCGCTGACACGACCAATTCAGACGTTGATGGCTCCAACGCTGACAACACCAGTTCAGGCGTTGTTAGCCCAAACGCTGACACACAAGGATCAGACTTTGGAGACACCTTTACACAGCTTTTCTCTTCTCATTTTGAACAGGGTGGACCTTCCAATATCCATGAAGAGATTCCTGTTGATGAAGAAGAAACTGAAGAAGATATTGGCAACATGGAGCGTGAAATTGAGGACACCAGACTTTTTGAAGGAGGAGTTCTCACTTCCACAGCAAAGGATCACCCCACATCTCAAATCATTGGTGATGTTATGGCTCCAGTTCAGACAAGAAGATCCCATCAAGGTCTTGGTGGATTTATTGCCAATATACACAAGAAGGTTGATACCCCTCTTGTACAAGCATGTTTGTTTGCCTGTTTTCTGTCACAGGAAGAACCCAAGAAGATTTTTGATGCTCTCAAAGAACCAAGTTGGGTGGAAGCAATGCAGGATGAGCTTCACCAATTTGCTATACAGGATGTTTGGGAGCTGGTTGATTGTCCTAGGTATGTGAGACCAATTGGGACAAGATGGGTTCTAAGGAACAAGAAAGATGAAAGAGGCATTGTGGTCAGAAACAAGGCACGTTTGGTAGCTCAGGGTTATACACAAGAGGAAGGCATAGATTATGAAGAAGTCTTTGCTCCAGTTGCAAGAATTGAAGCTATCAGAATTTTCTTAGCTTATGCTTCTTGCATGAATTTTACTGTTTATCAAATGGATGTGAAGAGTGCTTTCCTCTATGGCACAATTGTTGAGGAGGTTTATGTAATGCAGCCTCCTGGTTTTGAAGATCCTGAGAATCCAGACAAGGTTTATAGAGTAAAGAAGGCAATGTATGGCCTTCATCAAGCCCCAAGAGCATGGTATGGTACATTGTCCACCTATTTGGTGGAAAATGGTTTTAAGAGGGGCACCATAGATCAGACACTGTTTACAAAGAAGAAAGGAAAACATGTGTTGCTTGTGCAGGTCTATGTTGATGACATCATTTTTGGCTCTACTGATCCAAAAATGAGTGAGGATTTTTCCAAGCTCATGACAGATAAATTCAAGATGAGTGCAATGGGTGAGATGAACTTCTTTCTAGGTTTACAAGTTCAGCAGAAAGAAGATGGTATCTTCATCTCCCAAGACAAGTATGTAGCTGAAATCTTGAAGAAATATGGTTTTTCTCCACATGAGAAGGAGGCTTCCACTCCTATGGATAGGCAATACCCTTGGGGAAAACTTGGAGCTGGAAAGGATGTGGATGTTAGGCACTATAGATCAATGATTGGTTCATTGATGTATCTTACAGCCTCAAGACCTGACATCATGTTTGCTGTGTGTGCATGTGCACGCCATCAAGTGACTCCCAAAGAATGTCACCTTTTTGCTGTGAAAAGGATTTTTAGGTACCTAAGATGTTATCCAGATCTTGGATTATGGTACCCAAAAGATTCTCCATTGGACCTTATTGCATATTCAGACAGTGACTATGGTGGTGACAAGTTTGATAGGAAATCCACAACTGGTGGATGCCAATTTCTTGGGAGCAGATTAATATCTTGGCAATGCAAGAAACAAACAGTGGTGGCCAACTCTACAACTGAAGCAGAATATGTTGCTGCAGCTGCTTGTTGTGGACAAGTCTTATGGATTCAGAACCAGCTGTTGGATTATGGGTATAATTTTATGCATACCAAGATTTTTGTAGACAATAACAGTACTTTATGCATTATTAAAAATCCTGTACATCATTCTAAAACCAAACACATAGAAATTAGACACCATTTTATAAGAGATTGCTTTGAGAAAGGTTTAATACAACCAGATAGGGTAGATACTGAAGATAATGTCGCTGATTTATTAACTAAACCTTTTGATGCTGGAAGATTTCAATATTTGGTAACAAATATTGGAATGGTTAATCTCACTTAATATGTGTTTTGGAACCTTTTTGTAAAAGTATGTACAGGATATGCATTGTTATTGGTCTTTGTGATGATTTAGATTTTCCACATTATTTTTCTAACACTGACAAAGGTAAATGTAACGCTGTCAAGTGTTATTTTGCCGTTGTTAGAGATATTATGGTCTAACGCTGACAAGAGTTCCTTCAACGCTGTTAAGTGTTGTCGGGATGCTGTTAGCAACAAATGTTAGTTTTGTGGTTTTCATCTAAATGTGCAGGTAATGGTAGCTTTATGCCATTGGATACAGAGTTGCTTATGGATCTTTGAAGAGCTATTTGGACATGTTTTGTTTATGGATGATGGTTGGAATATTTATATTCCTATCTTGACATAAATTTTTAATGTTCATATATATATTTTGAGAACTCATGTATCATAGTTTAAGGGGAGGTTTAAGGAACCTTTAGGACTCTTGGGTATTCTTAGAATACTCTCATCACAATTCTAGATTGTGTCCACTGGTGAGTATGGGTTAGTTTTACTAAACCATGAGGCACTGTAGCATGCATAGTATATCAACTTTGCATGCTGCCAAGACATTTTTGACTTAGAATTGGTTATGGTCTGATGGGAGGCTTGGGAATCCTTTTGATATGGGTTTTACCTGGGAGTAACAAGGATTTTATGAGGTAACTTGGTTGTTAAGAATTTTGGTTAGCAAGGGACACTAGAGGACTGTTATGTCTATCTTGCTTATGCAAGTGTGCATAACTGGACAATGCTTGCCGCCCTATGATAATTATCAGCTTTTGGTTATCTTCTCTAGGATAAATTACTTGTTAAGGTCATTGTTCATTTTTTAAAACAATTTTATTTTTGGACGCTGACAAGATTTTTCCAAGCGTTGTTGTGACCAAATTGGACGCTGACATGGCTTTAGGCGAACGTTGACAGGATTATAGCCGTTGGGCGTTGATGGGTTATATTTGACCGTTGACAAACAATGGGACCTACCCAGTTGTAACTTTTTGACATATTTTCAAGCCGTAATTTTAGGAGTTGTTACTTTCATTTAATGCATGAGATAACTTATAAACTTTTTCAATCTTTTCATGATTGATTTTTGAAAATCTTTGCCTATTTTTGGGCCAATCACGTGCATTCATCCACTCCTATAAATTTGGCTCCTATTTTAAACAGGGTATCTATAATTCTTGTCTAACATTTTTTTTTTCTTATCAACCTTCATCTTTTATACATCAGCTTAACAGCTTTCATCAATGGCACCAAGATTTAACTCAGCAGAATTGGATTTGGGGTTCAAGTCTCAACACAACATGATTGCATATCTTGTTGCTGATAATACTTTGTTCCCTGAATACACACAGATGGTGGAGTATTTGAATGCATCCCTATTAAGGTATGCTCTTTCTCATGCCCCACTCATTCCAGTCACACACATTAAACAGTTTTGGAACACTGTCAGTTCCTCAACAGTTAATGGAGTGACAACATTGAATTCTATTGTACATGGGAGACCTTGGGTGGTTACTGAGGCCTTGGTACGCCAGGCCTTGCATCTTAATGATGCTGATGGTATAACCATGCTTCCCATATCTGAAATAGAACAAGGGCTTAGGGCTTTGGGATACCCTATTCCTGATGAAGGTACTCTAAATAAGTACCATAAGCAGGAATTTCCCCCAGCCTGGAAGTACCTAATTCACATTCTCCTTCAATGTTTGAGTCCCAAATGTACTGCACACAATGAGATCAATAGATCCATTGCATCTGCTATTGTGTGTATTGCAACAGGGCAAAATTATAATTGGTCTAAAATGATTTTTGAAGGAATGTGTAAAAACAAGGGGACAAAAATGACTTTAGCTTATCCCCGTTTTCTGCAAATGGTTTTTGATGCTCAAAGATATTGTTCAAGGGATCACAATGACTTTTATAAGATCCCTGAACAAAAGAGGGCTATTTTTACCAAGATGAATTCACCACCTCATAGAGACCTACCATTAACCCCAGCCATGCTTGCTGTTATTGCAGCAGCACAACCCCAACCAGACCCCCAACCTCATATTGACCCTCAACCACAACTTGAACCTATCCCTGAACCTTTACCCTCACCTGACCAAATGCAAATTGACCAAAATCCCTTCGACGCTGACACATCTAATGTGGGCGTTGATATGCCTATTCCCAACGTTGACACCCAACCATCACAATCCCAAACACCCCTTAACCAACCTACATCTACACCATCTTCTACACCATCTTCCACACCACCAGAATATAGGTTGATTAAACGCCAAAGGACTGCTGGAGTGTTCTCCTCTGGTGGTCCTAGCCATGTAGCAGAGAGAACCACCACCACAAGTGTGGCTGGTGACCTGGATGAGGCTGAGACTATTGGTTCTGGCTTAGAAGCTGGCCAAGACAGTCCCACCATAATTAAGTCCTCATCCATGCCCCATGATTCTATTTTGGGAGGTCAAATCCCCATTCTAGCTGAGGGCAGATTGGAACCTATGACCATAATTGAATTGACGGCGGCTGTCATTAGCTTGCAAAAGCAAAATGTCAGTCTTGTACAAACTGTCAACAAACAGGGACGAGAACTCCAAGCTTTGAGGGAGAGAGTAACTGTTTTGGAGAATCCAAGTAGCAGGAGTCTAATGGAGGAATCTTCCAAAGGGGAGGATAAAGAGGATGAGGAGGATGAGTTGATTCACACAGCTAGTGAGAAGAGTTCAGAAAAGAGTTCACAATTTAGTGAATCTTTGCAGATTGCTGAAGCTCTCACCAATTTGAAGAAGCACCCAGTTGTTGATACATCCAAGGTGACACCAAAGAACTTGGAAGGATCTTTCAAAGAAACATTGGGCGCTGATACAGGTTTGGACGCTGACACATCCAGCGCTGATAAAGGTAATTGTGGCGCTGATGGGAGCAACTTGGACGCTGACAAAGTTGCAGGTAGTGTTGATGTATTCCAGCCATCAACAATTATCAAAGATGTGTCCACACAGGTTTCTTCTTCTACTTTACCAATTATTGATTCAAAGGACAAAGATAAAGGTATTTTGATTGAAGAAGATGTTCCAAAGAAAGATGCAGCACAAATAGCATTTGATGAACAGTTGGCTGCACAACTTGTGGAAAGAGATTTGAGGAGGAGTAGAAGATCACCATTTGTTGTTTCTGAGAGTGAGGAGGAAAGTGGTGATGATAAAGAAGGTGATAGCTCAGATTCAAGCATTCAAATTATTGAAGATCCAGAAAGGCTTGAATATGGGGATGAGCTAGCAAAGGAAAGGTTGAGTGAGTTGAAGAATCAGATTGATTGGGACCTACCAGAAATCACCAGAATGTATCATGCTTGGGAAGACCAGGTGATGGACAACCCAGGTATGAGTTTATCAGATCAAATTTGGGGGTTGGAAGTTCTTCTTAGGGTACAAGAAGACATAAAGGTGATTATGAGATTTAATGCACAAGAGGTCAAGACCTGGCTCAAAAGAGATAGAAGGCAGTTGTACTATAAGTTGCTTAGATGTCATCAGCCTAATTGGACATCAAAGAAGTTGCTGGCCTTGTCTTTTGAGGAGTTAGAGTATAGGGCACATCCTATTTGGAGGAAGGTGCAAGAACAGAATGTCTATCAGTTTCTTTCAGAAGAAAGAAAACAAGAGCTTGCAGAAGAGATGCAAATTCAAAAGGAAATAAGGATTGCTCAAAGACCAGTGAAGAAAGGAGATCCTTTTCAATTTCCTAAAGACATGGATGTGTATTTTCCAACTGAAGGTGTTATAAGGAAGCATCTCAAGCTTTCTCCCTTGGAAGCTTCAGATTTGGTAAATGTGGTACCTCTAGATGACAGAAATCCAATCATCAGTTTTGATGAAGATGAGTGTGGATTTTGGAAGGTTGGACGATTTGGAAAGGAGGTACATACTTTCACTTCAGTTATTTCTATATTTGCAAGCATAGACAGGGAAGACTTGGTGCATCTATGGAGGTTAATAGAGGCCAAGTATACAGCTGAAGCACCTACTTCAGCTAATGGAATAAGACTTTGGAACACATTTATGACTTTGTGTGGTCCAAAAGAAGCAGATCCTGCCATTTGGAAGGATCTTGAAGATGATCTCAGTAATCTTCATTGGAGGCTATATTCTACTTGTGGTGTATTTCATATGAGCTCTACAAAGTTTTCAGAATATCTGCTTGTGGATGCTGACTATTTCTTGTCCAAAGAAGTATTGGAGAAGATGCTAGAGACACCCTTGGAGATAGATTATACTAGTGATGTGGCCAAGGACTTGATCAGATATGTTTATCACCAACATAAGAAGTTATTGAAAGATTCCTCCTAAGTCTTAAGGTTTTATTCAGAAACTTGATCATTGGAATGGATATCAAGTTTAGGGGAGGATTGTTGGGAATAAAATATGGGTCAGATCACTAAACGCTGATAAGAAGAAAGTCAACGCTGATAGGTTGACATTGGACGCTGATAGAAGTCAACGCTGACAGCCTTGAAGATTGACACTGATGGAATATCTTCATACGTATCTTTTGTTTATTTGTTTGTGGTAAAGATAAACACAACATTGTATTTTCTATTATTATCTTTACCTAGAATAGTTGATTCATAGCTTATTGTACAAGACTTCTTGTTCTATAAAAGAAGGTCTTTTAGGTTAAAGTCATATATCAGTTTTCATAGTATTCGCAAGTTAAACCTTTCATTGTAATCAACACGATTATTCTAATACAAGTGAAAGTTTGTTTAACATCATTGTGTTTTAGATCAAGTGTTAATTCCGCATAACACTTTGTTACTTTATTCATAAGCAAAGGTTTCTCTACGTGTAGTACTTGATCTAATCTCGTATACACAAAGCTAATCGATCTAAGTTTAGGATCAACATGGACCGTGTTAAATTCGATGTTATTGCTAAGTTGCCTCCACCTTCAACCGTGAAGGGTGTGAGAAGTTTCCTCGGTCATGCGGGCTTCTATCATCGTTTCATCAAAGATTTTTCTAAAATCGCTCGCCCGATGACCCACCTCTTGGAAAAAGATACTCCTTTTATCTTTTCCAACGAGTGTATTGAAGCCTTCAAACTTCTTAAGGATAAGCTAACTAAGGCACCGGTCTTGGTTACCCCTAATTGGGAGCTTCCCTTTGAGTTGATGTGCGATGCTAGCGACTTTGCTATTGGTGCGGTTTTGGGCCAAAAAGTGAATAAACACTTCCAACCAATCCACTATGCTAGCAAGACAATGACGGGGGCCCAATTACATTACACGACAACCGAAAAGGAGCTTTTAGCTGTTGTCTATGCCTTTGAAAAGTTCCGCCCCTATCTTGTCGTTTCCACCACAATCGTTTATACCGATTATTTCGCGTTGAAGTACTTGTTAACTAAACAAGATTCTAAACCAAGACTTCTTCGCTGGGTTTTGCTACTTCAAGAATTTAAAATCGAAATTCGTGATAAGAAGGGAGCTGAAAACCTAGCCGTGGATCATCTCAGTAGACTTGAGGATCCTTATCAAGGGGATCATCCGAACAAAGAAATCAATGATTCTTTCCCCCTGGAGACCTTAATGTCTATCAACTCGAATTCTGATGAAACCCCGTAGTTTGCGGACATTTCAAACTACTTGGCGGGTGGAATTCTTGTTGACGGGCTAACATCCCAACAAAAGAAGAAGTTCTTCAAAGACATTAAGACTTACTTTTGGGATGACCCGTATCTATTCAAACAATGTGTTGATTTTATTATTCGTCGATGTGTTGATGGACCGGCAGCTTTAGAAATCCTTGACGCTTGCCACAAAGGACCCACCGGTGGTCACTTTGGTCCCAACTACACCGCCAAAAAAGTGTTTGACTCGGGATTTTATTGGCCCGCCATCTATCGTGACGCTCACGAGATGGTTAAACGTTGTGATGCTTGCCAAAAACAAGGCAATATCACACATAAGGACGAGATGCCTCAGAATTTCATACAAGAGTGTGAAGTCTTTGATGTTTGGGGTATCGACTTTATGGGGTCATTCCCTTCCTCTAAAGGAAACAAATACATCCTTGTAGCCGTTGACTACGTTTCAAAATGGGTTGAAGTCAAAGTTTTACCCACTAATGACGCAAGGGTGGTTTGTAACTTTTTGAAATCGCTTTTCGCTAGATTCGGTGTGCCTCGTGCCATTATTAGTGATCGCGGGACTCATTTTTGCAATGATCAGTTCGCAAGAGTCATGGCTAAGTATGGTGTAAATCATCGTCTTTCCACCACCTACCACCCACAAACTAATGGCCAGGTTGAAATCTCTAACCGAGGATTAAAGCGAATTCTTGAAAGAACCGTGGGAGAGCATCGTGCCTCATGGGCTGATAAACTTGATGATGCTTTGTGGGCTTTTCGTACTGCTTACAAGACTCCGATTGGTTGTACACCATATCGTCTCGTGTACGGAAAGGCGTGCCACCTCCCCATTGAGTTGGAGCACAAGGCTTATTGGGCCTTGAAGTGGGCTAATTTCGATATCAACAAAGCCGGTGACCTACGCAAGATTCAACTCAATGAGCTCAATGACCTCCGTAATGAGGCTTATGAAAATTCTTTGATCTATAAGGAAAAGACTAAGCTCATTCACGACTCTAAGATTAAAAACCGAGAGTTCCAAGTTGGAGACAAAGTTTTACTCTTTAACTGTCGGTTGAAAATCTTTTCGGGCAAGCTGAAATCTCGTTTGTCCGGCCCATTCACCATTGCCCAAATTTTTCCATATGGTACTCTCGAGCTCGCTCAACCTAATGGACCTAATTTTAAGGTGAATGGCCAGCGAGTGAAGTTGTACTTTGGTGAGGACATCTCTCATGAGATGTGTGACAATCCGTCAATTTATGGTTGATATTTTATTCTCGAATATTATTTAAAAACATTATTTTAATGTTACAATGTGAACTCACGTATTTTTGGGAAGAAATTTGGATTTACATCTTGGAGTAGCATCGACTACGTCTAAACCGGAGGATTCAACGTTAAGTGCTTACCTTTACATACACCGTCTTTGGTGACACTCCGACATTTTAGAAAATAAATTTGTCTGTGAATATTATTTTGGAGTTTTAAATTTGTGTTGGTTCATAAACTCACAAATTTACGAGAAGAGATTAGGACTTACGATTTTATTTTAACGTCCTTTACGACTAAACCCGAAACCTTAGGATTACGTATTTACGTTTTCGAACTCCGTTTTTGATGAGACAATTTTTATTGGATTCGTTTTGTGACGTTGATTCATAATTTATAAAAACGTTTTTCGTAAAACGACCCGAGGGCATGCAAATCGAGGAAACTAGAATCGAGGAGTACCCGTAAATAAATGGGATGAGACAAGTGGGACACTTGTCCCACCCTACTCCCAAAACCGGCCTTAAGTAGCTAGTAACACCTTTAGGTGTCAAAGATTTTAAACAAGTTATACACTTGTCATGTAAGGCTTAGCTTGTAAGCTAACCTTACACAAAACCATCAAACCACTTTCTCCAAACCATTCTCTCCATTTTCACATGCAATACCACACACACAACTCTCTCCTCCCCTCCTTCTTGCCGTCCATACTCCCCACAAACCACCATCACTTGATCAAAATTAACCATGAAATCTCTTGTTATTTACATACATATTGAAGCCCTTTTGAAGCTCTCTTGAATGGTGGTGATTATAACATCCATGGAGGAGTTTCCTTGGTGTCTTGAGGCTGATTTTCCACAAGGTGTTTATGAAGAATGGTGGTCATGAATATGGTCTTGGTGCATCACAAGTTTCTCCATCAAAAATCCATGTTTTGATCAACCTACATCATCATGGTGGTATAAAGATTGTCCTCCTCAACTTCTTGTTATTTTGATTATGTAAACTTGTATTTTATTTCCTATTGTATATGTTTATGATGATTATATGATGATAAAAATGTTATGTGGGGATTTGGTGTTGATAAACATGATCAAAAAGGTGAAAAACTATAAGAAACAAGGTTAAAATCTTGATTAATTTACATGGCTGTATAAAACAGTAAAGAACCATATGGTAAACTGATAAAATGATGAAGTAGAATCCATTTACAGTAAGCTATGGGTCTTGTACACATGTGAGAGTTGGCCATGCAATGGAATCATTGTAATGAGTGAGATATGATCAAAACAAGTTTAGGGTATAAATCTGAAGTTACTGTTTTGGACGATTTTTAGAAAATATTTAGAAGATGATTCAACAGTAGCTATAGGAGAGTTAAATGTAGCACATATCATTTAGTTTATGTGATAAAAATTTGAGCTTCTATCTCCATATAGAACTCAAGATATGGCAGTTTTGGTGAAAGTGAAGATAAAAATCAGATTTTGGAAAATAATGTATAATACTATTATATAAGCACTCAAAATTTAATAGTATAAAATATAAAAGAAAACCCACTAACTTATGGATTTTACTTATATAAATATGTAAAAGGTTAAATAAGTGGACATTTTATAAAAATGGTAACTTGTTAAGTTTTATAAGTTATAAAACTATAAACTTGATTTTTACGACTTTTTTGGCTATCGCCGTAAAATTAACATTTTTGTTAAATAAAACTTAGATGGTTGGACCCGTCTAATGAAAACTTTATAAAACTTATATACTGATATATATAGACATGTATAACAAGTAAAAACCAATAAAACCCGAACTATAGGGCATACGGACATTAACGAGCTAAGTAAACATATTAGACTAATACTTGGGCTAATAATTGGACTAAATAAGATAGACACCCATAAAAAGAACTTATTGGGCTTAACCCATTTGGGCCCAACTTGAAAGTGTATGTACTGATAATAAAAGTACAAAATGGATTAAAATAAGTTAAATAACTTATAATAAGCTTGTTGGACCTAAAACACGTAAATAGGTAAGACGAGAAAACTAGTATAAAAGTTATCAACACGTAACTCTAAAATGAGTAAATGAGAATATGGAAACCCACTTGATCATCATATATATATAATCATCATATGTATACATAATTGATATTTTTATAAAGTCATTGGACAAACGTCTAAGACCGAGTATTATTTGTCTAGGTTTCCGTGATTGAAGCACGTACCGTACGTCCGAATTGCCGATAACCCGCCTTCCCACATCAAAGTGAGTTCATAGTCTCGCACTCTTTTAAATGTTTTTATAAATGTTTTATAAACCCGCGAGGGAGATAACATGTTAGTTTTTTTTATAAAATTAGGACACCATTTGTCCCGATTGTTTGTTTATTGATTTTTGGACCCGAATGATTGAATGACCCGATTGTATGACCCTATAAATGATTAAAGGACCCGATAGATGAAATCAAATGGATTATTAAAGTTAGGTTATGTCACTAAAAGTCCCATTAGCATGAATTGTGAACTACCGGGAGTTGGTAGACGCTTATGCATTTAATAGTACTATTTGGGGACGATCACCCCAGTTCGCGCCTTGACGGTTGATCCCCGTCGTGCCACATTGATTGGTAAGCGAATTTATGTATGAGAAGATTTCCATAGCGTGACCTTTGTGACGACACGCTAGTTTAGATGGGCAAAATTGGTATCGGGTTAGCTACCCGTTTTGGTTTAGTAAGGTAACAATGTCATGCGGCTTGTAATAATCCAAAACTAACGAAATACTACTAGACGCTCCGAATTATGATGTATTGCCTGACTAGCAATACAGGGTCATACTATTGATATTATGTTTGTGTTTTGGTTTTCATAACCATATTCATATAACGGTTTTTATTTGATTTTATACAACGTCATAAGACGTATTGTATGATGTTTTTACGACATTGGCTCGTATAATGATTTTTAAGGCAAATGCCTATATTATGATTTTCGATAAGGATTTACATAAAATGGCTTTGACTATTTTATGGCCTATTACAAAGATTTGTATAAAATGATTTTGGCTATTTTACGGCCTATTACAATGATTTGTACGAATGGATTTTTGGTACTAATTTTATACCAAAGTTATATTGATGGAATTTATTAAACTCTATGAATTCACTCGGCGTTATCGCTGACCTTTTCTTTTAACATGTTTTATCTCAGGTACTTGAAGGTAATTCTCGGGAAGACGACAAGAATTCATGGCCCGCACCTAAACTATAATTTCCATTCAAATACTTTGTAAAACTTTGTATGAAATATAATGACTTAGGACCGATGTAACTTTGATATTTATGAATGGAAATGATTTATTATCAAACGACGCGATTTTTATGCGTTGTCTATGATGTGAGTAATGTGCTATCCCGTAACACCAACTAGTCTTCCGCTGTATTGAGTTGTATGAATTTGGGGGTGTTACAGTTTGGTACCAGAGCTCTCGTTATAGAGAACGAAAGATTTTTAAAACCAAGGTTTTGAATAAAACTTTTCAAAATCTTTTAACTATAAACATTTTCCTAAAAATGTCTAAAAATCTTTTGACTATAACGGTGCCGAAGAATTCCCGAGTTACCGACAAGGCCAAGACTGAGAAGTGTTATTTTAATATATATATATATATATATATAACTTGGATTATATATGTATATACGATATAATTTTATTACATGATTGTTTGATGATTAATTTGATTTTTATACGAGATATTTATACGACGTAGATTGTCACAAGTAACCCTAATTCCCCTAGTAAATTAATCGAAGCTATTCTCGTAGGAATTCTAGCTATCCTAGATCTAAACCAAATTGTGGACATTTATGATCCCAATAAATGGTTGATATTCGTAGAAATGTAGATATTAGTTGATTGTGATATTGAAAAAGAATTGGCGAGATTAAAACTGATATCGATGTCATGACGATCTTTCCTTATAGAGTGGAGTTTGACAAAACACTACCACCTAGAAAGATGTCATCTGATTCGTTGTCATCTAATTCTTAAATTGAAATCGAAAGGGTGAATGTTGCACTTGAGGCTGTCATTGGAACCAGTACCCAAAAGCCTCATGCCACTAAAACCTTTCCGAGAAGTCTAATTGACTGATCGAGTCATTTAATATTAGTGACTCATTTGATAATTGTTGTTGTAAGAGCTATAGGATTGGAATTAAGTGTTGATTCATATTGAGATTGTATTGCCTTTACAAGGCCGAAGAATAAGATTGAAAGTATTGGAGAATAAGGTAGGATATTGAACTGAGTATAAAATTGGTTAAGACTTGAATAAAGTAAAAATTTAACCTGTATGGAATAAGAAATTGTTAAGAGGAAGTTGTTGAGTCCTGTGATTGAATTATAAGGATTTAAATGATTGTAGGTTCGTGTTAAGGGTTGTTCCTAGACCATTGTCCACTAACGAGGATGCCCAGTATCCAAGAAATAAATTGAAGAATCTTCTTCTGAATTGGGAACGATGGATCTTCTGGGACATGTGGAACACCTAATGACTCTTGTAGATTAGTATTCATTGTGGTATCTTTTAAAAATAATCTCTAACTTAACTGAGACATCAGTTGGTAGGATGAGTTCTGAGAATTGTATGACATAGTGACATGTAATGTGTTACGGTACAATTTTGACTTGTTTGTGATTAATGAAAAAAAAAGACTACCTTTGATTGCTAAATTCTACATGTATCGATGTTATCTATCCTTTATTGCTTCATCCTAATGTTCACATTAGTGATGCAACCATTGAGCAAGTACTCATCTTGATTTGAGTTACGTTATGGATTATTCTTGTTGAGTGCCATCGAGATCATGAACCTCATGATTATTTGGCTAAGCTCATTTCCTATCATATCGTAGTTAGTTCTTGGTGAACGACTCTTCATCACTCTTTTGCAGATCATTCATTGTTTTTATAAAGTTAAAACGGTATCCTTTGAGAAAATTTAATTTTCATCACAATAAGGATTATTCAAAGTGAGAATTATAAGTGATTGATATCAAAATGAAGTTGTTTATGAAAAGCTTTGGAAACTTAATTATTTCCATAACAAAGAAAATCTTTGTAAATATATTTTTGATTCTTATTTAAGAATTAAGCATGAAAATATTTTCATTATAAACATGATGATAAAAATTTTGACGAACTGAGTATTGCATCGTTAATCTTGAAATTGTATATAGTTGCGCGCCTACATACAATTTAGAATGGACCATGCAAGACTGACTAGTAGTCACCATAAAACTAATGAATAAACACTACATTTTCTTTGAGGATTGTGAAAGATAAAATTTTAATGAGATCTGCAAGAAGTGAAAAATAAGGACATAATGTTAGAGACATCTACATATGTGCCTGTAGCATCTATTCTTCTGAGTCGAATTTACTCATCTATGGAAATTGTCTTATTTGACAATTGACAATTCTTTCTTGTCCAATTCTCCCGTAGTGAGATTCTTAGGAAAAGTATCTGATTACCGAGTGTCGATACCCGACTGGATGTATCGACGTTCCTATCATTTCTTTTGATTTGATTTCATTTGAATGACCTGGGTGACGATCCGAGGAGCTTTCGAATGCGTACTCAAATTAGGAAAACAAGGATATATTCATATTCGTTAAATGTTTTCGTCTGTATTTGATTTGAAATTCTATCGCATAGATTATGCGTTGACATTACTCTTTTGATGATAGTTGTGTCTCCATATATCCCTGAATTTGTGAAGGATTATGAGTTATTATTAGTCTTTTGAGAAGTTCACATCTTATCAACGGCAATGCAACTGGAAAGTTGATAATGCCCGTAGAATGGATTGATTGATTATGACATGACGACATTGTCTTAATTGATGGGAACTCGAGTAGAATTCCCCCAAATGATAAGATGTTGATTATCAAAAGTGATCTAAATAATTCTTGATGGGTAACCATATCCTGCATTTAGACTTGAAATTATACTATGAATGGTTGTGAATTAGTTATAGATATTGAAATCTAGAAGAACCTAATATGAATTTATTAAAAGATGTTTATCTTATCTGAAACTTTAGGACGTATTTGTTGGTGAATTACCTAGACTTTCGCCATTAAGGAAAGTTGAATTTTGTATTGATTTTATTCCCGGTGCTGCACCTGTGGCTTGTGCACTGTGCGTCAGCACCATCTAATTTAAAGGAATTACCGTACAACTGAGAGTTGTCGGAGAAAGATTTTATTATACCAAGCCTGTCATCCTGAAGAGCTATGGTGTTATCTTTCCTTATATTTATAGAATACTGTGACTGAGTAAATTGACAATCGAAAACGATATCCATAACTCGAAATGGAAGAATTGTTCGATCATTTACAAAGTTCTAGCAAATTTGATCCATAGCATGGTTATCATCAACTTCGCATCTGCGAAAGAGATTCTTTATTCCAATCACTACATCCGGTGCTTGTAATGAACATTATGAGTTCCACGTGATGTCGTTTGGATTGACCAATGCACATGTAGCATTCATAAATTCGGTGAATCACGTGTGTAGGCTGTAATTTGATAAATTCATGCTTGCGATCATTAAGGACTATTTGTTTGTTAATACGAATAATAATGAGTTAATAATTAGTTATAAATTGCCCTGAATTGGCTAAACAATGAAAACCTGTATCTTAAATAATTAACACGGGATTAAAAACTTAATCCTTTACATAAAATGACCGTTGGATTAATAATGGTAAGATGTATGCATATAGACTCTTCAAATTAAGAGCCCTTTTAAGACTTTGGATTTTACCAAAAAGAAATGGAAATATGCTTGACAAATGTTTTAACAAAGGATTTTAAGGGATTATTCCCTTATACACAAACCATTTAACTAAACTTCTGTTTAGGGGTAAATGTTTGTGTATACTTCCAGATAACCTAAAAAGGGATTGAGGAAATCATTTAAACCATGACTTAAAAAAATTTGAAACGACACTTTTTGCTTTTCAACTAAGAAAATTTTTGACCAAAGTATAAACAAAGGTTTTTCGAACATTTACGAATCCTATTAATTTTTTTCGATAAATCAACAAAAATCGTGTTAATTAAATTCAAATTTATTTTTGAACATTTTATATAATTGGTCGAACTAAGAAATTTAAAACTTTTACGTTTACGCTTCATAAAAATTAACTAATAATTATTTAATTAATTATAATAATTATCGACGCTTTAGACAATGGATTGAGTAAAACGGATAAAGATGATAGTTGAGAAGAAACTAAAACATAGAAGATATGAAGAAAGAATTTTGAATAAATAAAGTTATGATATTTATTTCATCAGGAGAAAGTAAACGTAATTACTGACGCTTAATATAGAAAGAATATCTGAGTAAATTGTGGACATGATAATTATATCATCATGAGAAGTGAATATATATACTGACACATTATGTCGAAAATATAAAGAACCAATTAGGATGTATTTCTTAATAATGAATGTGCAAAATAAATTGCCGAACAATTTAAAATAAACGATGTTTGTAAAAAGGATAAAATAGATAATAAAAAGGGATTCGCGGCTAATGTGAACCAACAGATTTGAGAAGCCAATGGCGTTAAATATTTTAAAGACCACATGTGATTGTGTAAATATGGAGGATTGTGAGATATAGTTATGTTGGAATTTGTAAGTATAAGTATTATATGTATGTCATTTTATGACTAAAAGTATCTTTGTCTGAAGAAGTTGTACTAATGGCAATTATGAAGGCAGACATCGCCTCATACATTAGTAAACGTCTAGCTATTGCAAAGGTCATCATCTGAATTTGATTCGATTTTGGTCATCGTCGACAGACTGACCAAATCTGCTAATATCATTACCGTTAATGATAAATGTAAAAGAGTTATGTAAACATAGTGTGCCTGTATCGAACATCTTTATCAAGATCCTCGCTTCGCATCGAATTTCTTGAGATTTGCTCAGAAGTCATTGTGAACGAATCTTGATGAGAATACTATGTACCACCCCAAATCGAAGGGACGAGGTAAAGTAACGATACAAAATACTATAAGTGTTGTTTTATGTTTGAATGATTGACCTTTGGTAATGGACCGTATAATCGTTTTTCCTTTGGAAGGATTATCATTGATAATCATCGTATTAGGATTGAGATCGAATCTTGTTAGGGTCTATATTAGAGCATCTATAAGCAGGAGTTGAGATGAAGACATCCGACATACACCCATTGTGAGTTGGACATGTCTTTTAGGTTTAAGGTTTCCTGTGATGGCGAACCTAACCTTGCAAAATACCCGACCCGCGAGATCTGAAATGATTGTTGAAATTAGGATTTGATTATTGACTGCCGATAGTGGGCAAGAGGTTATGTGAATATGAAAAGTAGATCTTGAAGTGCCAAATGGGTAGCGAAGTTATGCCAAAATTTTTAACCTTGGAAAAATGAATTCATGATCTGACAAATCATGGGATATAAGTCCCCGTTGTATGGGACCATTGAGATGATGTAAAAGTTGGGATTGAAAGGCATATAAGCTGGATCTACCCTAGGACTTCAAAGACTGCGTGAATTATGTTTCGTATATCGCACTTGATGGAATATCTATCAAGTGAGAATCTGATTATTCTTAGTAAAGTTTAGATCGGCGAAAAGTTGCATTCATCAAAAACCCGTGAACATCATGGATAGAGAAAGTAAGTCAACATTAAGCCTGATCTTATTCCCGTAGTTATGTTTGATGAAACTCGCGTACTATAATGGATTACACTTGTGAGAAAAGACCGAATGTGGAGAAAATACCCACATGGCTTTAACTCTATAAGAAGCGAGTAGTAAGGTAAGATGATCTTTGAGGACAAAGATCCTGTTTAGGGGTAAATGCTGTGACAATCCGTCAATTTATGGTTGATATTTTATTCTCGAATATTATTTAAAAACATTATTTTAATGTTACAATGTGAACTCACGTATTTTTGGGAAGAAATTTGGATTTACATCTTGGAGTAGCATCGACTACGTCTAAACCGGAGGATTCAACGTTACGTGCTTACGTTTACATACACCGTCTTTGGTGACACTCCGACATTTTAGAAAATAAATTTGTCTGTGAATATTATTTTGGAGTTTTAAATTTGTGTTGGTTCATAAACTCACAAATTTACGAGAAGAGATTAGGACTTACGATTTTATTTTAACGTCCTTTACGACTAAACCGGAAACCTTAGGATTACGTATTTACGTTTTCGAACTCCGTTTTTGATGAGACAATTTTTATTGGATTCGTTTTGTGACGTTGATTCATAATTTATAAAAACGTTTTTCGTAAAACGACCCGAGGGCACGCAAATCGAGGAAACTAGAATCGAGGAGTACCCGTAAATAAATGGGATGAGACAAGTGGGACACTTGTCCCACCCCACTCCCAAAACCGGCCTTAAGTAGCTAGTAACACCTTTAGGTGTCAAAGATTTTAAACAAGTTATACACTTGTCATGTAAGGCTTAGCTTGTAAGCTAACCTTACACAAAACCATCAAACCACTTTCTCCAAACAATTCTCTCCATTTTCACATGCAATACCACACACACAACTCTCTCCTCCCCTCCTTCTTGCCGTCCATACTCCCCACAAACCACCATCACTTGATCAAAATTAACCATGAAATCTCTTGTTATTTACATACATATTGAAGCCCTTTTGAAGCTCTCTTGAATGGTGGTGATTATAACATCCATGGAGGAGTTTCCTTGGTGTCTTGAGGCTGATTTTCCACAAGGTGTTTATGAAGAATGGTGGTCATGAAGATGGTCTTGGTGCATCACAAGTTTCTCCATCAAAAATCCATGTTTTGATCAACCTACATCATCATGGTGGTATAAAGATTGTCCTCCTCAACTTCTTGTTATTTTAATTATGTAAACATGTATTTTATTTCCTATTGTATATGTTTATGATGATTATATGATGATAAAAATGTTATGTGGGGATTTGGTGTTGATAAACATGATCAAAAAGGTGAAAAACTATAAGAAACAAGGTTAAAATCTTGATTAATTTACATGGCTGTATAAAACAGTAAAGAACCATATGGTAAACTGATAAAATGATGAAGTAGAATCCATTTAAAGTAAGCTATGGGTCTTGTACACATGTGAGAGTTGTCCATGCAATGGAATCATTGTAATGAGTGAGATATGATCAAAACAAGTTTAGGGTATAAATCTGAAGTAACTGTTTTGGACGATTTTTAGAAAATATTTAGAAGATGATTCAACAGTAGCTATAGAAGAGTTAAATGTAGCACATATCATTTAGTTTATGTGATAAAAATTTGAGCTTCTATCTCCATATAGAACTCAAGATATGGCAGTTTTGGTGAAAGTGAAGATAAAAATCAGATTTTGGAAAATAATGTATAATACTATTATATAAGCACTCAAAATTTAATAGTATAAAATATAAAAGAAAACCCACTAACTTATGGATTTTACTTATATAAATATGTAAAAGGTTAAATAAGTGGACATTTTATAAAAATGGTAACTTGTTAAGTTTTATAAGTTATAAAACTATAAACTTGATTTTTACGACTTTTTCGGCTATCGCCGTAAAATTAACGTTTTTGTTAAATAAAACTTAGATGGTTGGACCCGTCTAATGAAAACTTTATAAAACTTATATACTGATATATATAGACATGTATAACAAGTAAAAACCAATAAAACCCGAACTATAGGGCATACGGACATTAACGAGCTAAGTAAACATATTGGACTAATACTTGGGCTAATAATTGGACTAAATAAGATAGACACCCATAAAAAGAACTTATTGGGCTTAACCCATTTGGGCCCAACTTGAAAGTGTATGTACTGATAATAAAAGTACAAAATGGATTAAAATAAGTTAAATAACTTATAATAAGCTTGTTGGACCTAAAACACGTAAATAGGTAAGACGAGAAAACTAGTATAAAAGTTATCAACACGTAACTCTAAAATGAGTAAATGAGAATATGGAAACCCACTTGATCATCATATATATATAATCATCATATGTATACATAATTGATATTTTTATAAAGTCATTGGACAAATTCTAAGACCGAGTATTATTTGTCTAGGTTTCCGTGATTGAAGCACGTACCGTACGTCCGAATTGCCGATAACCCGCCTTCCCACATCAAAGTGAGTTTATAGCCTCGCACTCTTTTAAATGTTTTTATAAATGTTTTATAAACCCGCGAGGGAGATAACATGTTAGTTTTTTTTATAAAATTAGGACACCATTTGTCCCGATTGTTTGTTTATTGATTTTTGGACCCGAATGATTGAATGACCCGATTGTATGACCCTATAAATGATTAAAGGACCCGATAGATGAAATCAAATGGATTATTAAAGTTAAGTTATGTCACTAAAAGTCCCATTAGCATGAATTGTGAACTACCGGGAGTTGGTAGACGCTTATGCATTTAATAGTACTATTTGGGGACGATCACCCCAGTTCGCACCTTGACGGTTGATCCCCGTCGTGCCACATTGATTGGTAAGCGAATTTATGTATGAGAAGATTTCCATAGCGTGACCTTTGTGACGACACGCTAGTTTAGATGGGCAAAATTGGTATCGGGTTAGCTACCCGTTTTGGTTTAGTAAGGTAACAATGTCATGCGGCTTGTAATAATCCAAAACTAACGAAATACTACTAGACGCTCCGAATTACGATGTATTGCCTGACTAGCAATACAGGGTCATACTATTGATATTATGTTTGTGTTTTGGTTTTCATAACCATATTCATATAACGGTTTTTATTTGATTTTATACAACGTCATAAGACGTATTGTATGATGTTTTTACGACATTGGCTCGTATAATGATTTTTAAGGCAAATGCCTATATTATGATTTTCGATAAGGATTTATATAAAATGGCTTTGGCTATTTTATGACCTATTACAAAGATTTGTATAAAATGATTTTTGCTATTTTACGGCCTATTACAATGATTTGTACGAATGGATTTTTGGTACTAATTTTATACCAAAGTTATATTGATGGAATTTATTAAACTCTATGAATTCACTCGGCGTTATCGCTGACCTTTTCTTTTAACATGTTTTATCTCAGGTACTTGAAGGTAATTCTCGGGAAGACGACAAGAATTCATGGCCCGCACCTAAACTATAACTTCCATTCAAATACTTTGTAAAACTTTGTATGAAATATAATGACTTGGGACCGATGTAACTTTGATATTTATGAATGGAAATGATTTATTATCAAACGACGCGATTTTTATGCGTTGTCTATGATGTGAGTAATGTGCTATCCCGTAACACCAACTAGTCTTCCGCTGTATTGAGTTGTATGAATTTGGGGGTGTTACAAGATGATTCCATCCCTCACCATGTTTCCCATGAACTAATTTTGGGTCGAGTCAGGCTCGTGACTCGGTTATCAAAAACAAGCGCTCCTCGGGAGGCAGTCCGAGTATCTATCCTTTTCCGTTTTAACCACCTAAGTGTAGGGGGACCTCTTTAGGTTCTTTGTGTTTGTGTGGTGATGTTATTACAGGGATGAATGCACTTTTGGAACCTTTGAAGAACCGTGCTCCCGTGTTACCGAAAACCGGTTCTATCTCTCAACTATCGTGATTCAATTTTCTTCATACTCTCATTTGAAATTGATCACTTTAGTCGTCTCTTCCTTAGCTTGATTTAACCAACGTGCACAATGTCATAAGTATAGGGGAGACTTTTCCCACATGCTTAAACATTGAGGACAATGTTTATCTTAAGTGTAGGGGGGACTTCTATCGAAGTTTTAAGTGGACTTTTCTATGAAAATGCCTTCATTTAACCGGAAAATCATCTTTTTCAACATTTTTCAAATTTTTTATTAACTTTGGCCATTTAGTCGTAATTTTTAAATTTTTTATCGTTGCTTTCATATGTATATATCCCGAAATAAAGTCAAAAATATTAATAAGTGGTGTAGCTAGTTTTGAAATCTTTGACATATTAGGCCCTTTGCGTTTATTTTGACTCAACCCGAATAGACTTATCCAAGTTTATTCTAGCTAGTATCCTTAACCATGTAGACCTTAATTGGTTTATTAAGCTAAGCATCCACGAGTCTCATTACTTGAGATTTTAAATTGTGGAGGACGAAAATTGATAGAGTCAATTATAAGTCGGCATTCTTGCACAAGCTCACTTGGTGTAATTATTTGCCTATTCGCCCATCACTTGCTAATAATTTATCTGCAATAAGTAAGGTCGTACGATTTGAAAAGTTACTTAGCTTCTAGCCCAAGATCGTTTAAAAGTTGCTCGGTAATGATAAGAGTTCATAGCCAAGGCATAACTTATGAAGCGGGGCGTGAAGATTGGCGAGTCCGAAAAGGCCCTAACAAGGCATGAGGATTCAATCTTATTGCTAAAGATCCAAGGTGATGTGAAAAGCATTATTCCCAAAATCAATATGAAGGATCAAGACTCACGACGAAAAGCAATCAACTCCCATAAAGATCACGGAGAAGTCTATCCGAAAAGACCCTAACAAGGTATGAGGATAAATAGATCCAAGTCCAAAAAGGAGGTGGATCGTTGTATCTCAAAAAACCCAATTAGAGATTGAAGAAATAATCATGAAGTCGTGGTCAACAAAGTTGGAGTACCCCTCAAAAGTCTCCAAGTGAAGAAACTCTATTACAAAGAGAAGACTATTATCTCAAGAACGTCTCTCGAAGATATGAAGTATGAAGTACATGCCAAATATCGGCCCGAGAAAGGTCTCAAATCGTGAATCGATTTATGCCAAGATATGAACTTTTTGATATCCCGAGAAGCAGTTTTAAGAGATTTTGTCCTTTAGCTAACTATTGATCAAATCGTCCTACTTTGCTTTCAGCCTAAATAAACTATCGAAATAAGTCCAAAAATGCATCTTCATGATCATTCTAAGACAAAAAAAAATATGAGAGATACACCTAGGAATAAGGGAGTTTAAGCATATAAATAACCCATGTGTGTAAGTGTTTGATTTGCTAACTTATAATAACAATGATCTCGTTTTTAAGCTTAGTTTGGAGAACGTGAAACTTGAGGGTGATAAATCTTCGTAGCATCAAAGCCCTAATGTAGGTCCTTGATCTCTTTGCAAGTTATTTCGATATAGCTATTTTCAAGTGAAAATGGTTTTCCATCCTTTTGTTTACTTTAAAGTTTTAATTTCTCTTAGTACTTTAATTTTTGTTTAGTAGTATTTTAATAAGGCTAAGGTTGATTGATTATGAGAAAAGAGTAAATTTGCTTTATCACTAAGCATTGCATGAGGGCATGGCAATGGTTAAGTGTAGGGGATTTGATAGGTGTGAAAACACCCATCCTTTTACCACTTATTTCTTGCTAAAACGAGACCAAAACGCGTGTTTGATATCATTTGTTTGGAATTATGCGTGGTTTTTGTGTTTTCAGAGTCAACCGGATGAATATTGAAGAAAACATGGGATTGCACGGGTTTTATCGAGGAAAAAGACTCAAGACGAAGTCTATTGTCCAAGAGATGCAAAAGATTTGAAGTCAATGGGCCTGTTTGAAGATTTATCGAAGAAAAGGACCAAAGATGGAAGATTTACATATGTCGAAGAAACTCAAGTCTATTAAACGAAGAAATTAAAAGACGAGTTGAATTTAATCGTCGACAAATCCCGAATCAGAATCGAAAACGTCAACTTTTCTGAAAAGACGAGAAGACAAGAAGAAAGGGAGAAAGCCCACTCACCAACCAACCACTAGGACTATATAAAGAATTCCCCTTCACACTTTTTAGTCAGTTTTTCATTTCCCAGTTTCTTCTTTTCTTTCGTAGGAAGCCAACACCACTAAGGTGTTGGTGATTTTTCATTTTGTTGAATCCTTCATCTTGTAAGCTTTTAATCTTTTTCCTTTGGTTGTTTAAACCTTAATCATCAATATAATCTTTCTATTTCATCTTGTTCATCTTCTCTTTTTATTCAAAGTTTTAAAGTTCTTGTTTGGTTGATTTTGATCTTCTAAAGTTAGTGGGTTTTGTGTTTTTATGATTGGGATTTGTTGTTTATGGTTAGTAAATGATTTATGATTAGTTTTGTTTAAGATTTGGTTAAAAACTTGGTCGATTTTTGATAAAATCGTGTGTCCCTGTTTCTTCCTGCTTACTGTTCTTCGTCCCAGTATTCCGAGTAGAGCATTGTTCAACTTTATTCCGCATATAGTTTTTTCCATCCGGAATATTTATTATTCCGTATAGCTTAATTATTCCGGGTAGCAGACTTATTCCGAGTAGCCAATTATTCCAGATAGCACCATATTCCGGATAGCTTAATTATTCCTAGTAGCACTTTTTTCCGCATAGCCTTTTATTCCAAGTAGCATTTATTCGGAATATCCCATATTCCGGATAGCCCATGTATTCCGAGTAGCCTAGTGATAGGTGTGTAAACACCCATCCTTTTACCACTTAATTCTGGCTAAAACGAGACCAAAACACGTATTTAATATCATTTGTTTGGAATTATGCGTGGTTTTTGTGTTTATTGTGTTTTCAGAGCTAATCGGGTGAATATTAAAGAAAACATGGGATTGCACGGGTTTTATCAAGGAAAAAGACTCAAGACGAAGTCTATTGTCCAAGAGGTGCAAAAGATTTGAAGTCAATGGGCCTATTTGAAGATTTATCGAAGAAAAGGACCAAAGATGGAAGATTTACATATGTCGAAGAAACTCAAGTCTATTTAACGAAGAAATTAAAAGACGAGTTGAATTTAATCGACGACAAATCCCGAATCAGAATCGAAAACGTCAACTTTTCTGAAAAGACGAGAAGACAAGAAGAAAGGGAGAAAGCCCACTCACCAACCAACCACTAGGACTATATATAGTTTTTCCTTCACACAATTAGAAGAGGAGCTTCATTTTTCCTTTTTCCCAGTTTCTTAGGATCGGTTCATCACCAACACCATTAGGGTGTTTGGTGATTTTCATCTTTTTCTTTCAATCTTGTAACTCTTAATCATTACTCTTGTTACTTTTACATTAATCTATCAATTCCATCTTTTCATTCATCTTGTTCTTCATCATCTTCTATTGCAAGTTCTTAAGTTTTCTTATTTGATTCAAGTTTAATCTTAAAAAGTTGTTGATTTAGTGTTTTTATTGGTGGGATTTGTTACTTATGGTATTTAAATGATTTGAATTTAATTTGGCAAAACCTTTTTACTTATTTAGTTTGATTTTGGATTGATTCGAGTCCCCTGTTTTACCGCTACTGTTTCTGTTCTTCATCCCAGGAATATTCCGAATATAATAGTCTTTCCGAATAGAACTCATTTATTTTCCCTTACTCGGAATATTGCTAATATTCCGCATAGCCCCACTTTCCGCATGAACCATTTTTTCCGAATAGGAATTTATTATTCCGCATAAGGCATTTTTTCCGAATAGCCCATTTTTCCGCATAGACATTTTTTTCGAATAGGCTCAGTTTTTTCGCATAGAGCATCACTTTCCGCATAGCCTGAATTTTATTCCGAATAGGCTCAGCTTTTTCCGCATAAGGTATTTTTCCGCATAAGCTCGATTTTCCGCATAGGTCATGTTTTTCCGAATAGCTTAACATTCCGAGTAGAGCAACATTCCGCATAGGGGAACTTTCCGAATAGTACTATTTTTCGCATAAACATACTTTCCGAATAGGCCATTTTCATTAAGGGTATTTTTCCAGTACTGTCTGATTTAATTCAAGTATTACTTTTTAATTGTTGATTGTTTTAAGATTAAATTATTATCATTTTAGTCATTTCTCTGTTAAGTAGATTAGAAATCCAAATCCACTTTTTTGTCACCAAGAACAAATCATTCCACTTTAAACTGAGATCAATTCGAGAGGATATCGAGAGAACTTTAATTGAACCCATCTAAAACCTTGTATCAAATGGCGCCGCTGCCGGCTCTTCTCGTTAAGATCAAAAGTTTTTTGTGAGAACTTGGATTTTGGGATCCGTTCCCCGTGACATAAAAATTTTCAAAAACACTAAAAAATATAAAATTTTCAAAAATCCTAAAAAGTAAAAAACATAAAAACCAAAAATATTTTTGCTTTGTTTTTCTTTGTTCGTTCTTTTGCAGGTGTATGCGCACTCGATCCACGTCATATCAAGAGCCCGAGCCTCTCGATCACTTAGACATGGCCGGTGTACCACCTCCAAACAATAATAACAACAACAACATGAACAATAACAACAACAATGAGCCCCTTCCGGATAATCGCCCAATGATTGAACTGCTGCAAGCTCATGTCGATGGCAACACGGATCCAATTGTTATACCACCAATTGCCGCCAACAATTTCGAGCTAAAATCAGGCTTTATCCAGATGGTCTCCGCTCAACCATTCTTGGGACGCACCATTGATGATCCACGCGACCACATCAAGAGATTTCTAAAACTCACCAACACGGTCAAGTTCAATGGTGTTCCACAAGAGGTTATAAGGTTACAACTTTTTCCCTTTTCTTTAGAGGGACAAGCCCGGCATTGGCTTGCTAAGGAACCGCCACAGAGTATTCTCTCGTGGACGGATTTGGAAACAAAGTTTATCAATTACTTTTTTCCACCCTCTCGTACTACCGCTTTGCGGAATGAAATCATAAATTTTGTACAAAAGTACGATGAGTCGTTCAGTGAATCTTGGGATCGTTTCAAAGATCTTTTAAGAAAATGCCCACAACATGGTTTTACCAAAGTACATCAAATTAATACTTTTTACAATGGTTTAAGCATGAGTGACCAAGATTCACTGAACATTGCCTCGGGGGGTAATCTATTGGCTAAGACTTCCAATGCTGCTTGGGATATCATTGAGAATAAGTCTCGTGTGCAAACCAAGAGTGTTAGGACCAATGTCGCTAGTGCTAGCACTAATGACAGCGACAAGCGATTGGACAAAATCACTACGCTTCTTGAATCGCTTGTCACCCACACCGTCAGCAACAACAACAGCAACAACGCCAAAAACGCTCAAGTAAACGCTGTCAGCCAACCTTGTGAGATATGCGGTGGTCCTCACTCTTACACAACTTGTACTGCCACCCAAGACTACCCTGCTGAGAATGTCAATGCGGCATATGGCACCTATCAACAACCTGCTTATCAAGCTAGACCTCAAGGTGACCGTAATTTGCTTAGCTACCGCAGCAACAACTATCTTTCACCACCTGGTTTCCCTCCTGCCAACCCAAACCAACAACAAAACCTTAATCGCCCCCCTCAACAACAACAACAACCTCGACAACCATACATCCCACCCCACAAGCAGCAACAACCGCCTCAACGTAACAATCAAGTCTACCAACAACCTGCTTACCAACCACCTGCATATAATGCTCCTCCCAACCAAACCACCACTGCATTACACCAAGAGGTTGCAACCTACATGAGGACCAATGATGTGATTGTGGGAAATCTCCAAGAGGAAGTGCGCAATTTGAAAGCAGACTTGGTAAAGCAAGGAAACGATTTGAGAGCAGATATGAGAAATACGTTGGATAGCCAAACAAATGATCTGAGGAACATGATGGCTAGTTTCTTCCAAAGTAGTCAACCCTCTTCTTCGGGTACTCTTCCGAGTAACACCGTTGCGAATCCAAGAGGGGAGATGAAAGCAATCACCACTCGAAGTGGTAAAGGTACCAAGGAACCCGAGCTTCCTATACCTCCACCGGTGGTTGTGACTAAGGAGAACGAGTCACCTGCTCCTATTCCTCATCCTTCTCCTTCCCCAATTTCTCCACCTCTTCCTTCTACCCCTCCTCCACCCGTGGTTGTGAGTGATCCTATTCCCCTAAAGCCTTCCTCTTCTTCCAATATACCTTATCCTTCAAGGTTGAGGAAAGAGAAGCAAAAGAGCAAGGATGATATTCAGGTTTCGAATTTCCTTAAAATGTTCAAACAACTGAATTTCAATATCTCCTTCGCTGAGGCTCTCGCTCACATGCCCAAATACGCGAAAATGTTTAAAGACCTTCTGAGCGACAAGGAAAAGCTCCTCGATATTTCCAACACCCAACTTAATGAGAACTGCTCTGCAGTGCTCTTAAGGAAATTGCCAACCAAGCTTGGTGATCCGGGTCGTTTTCTTATCCCTTGCAATTTCCCGGGAGTAGAGAATTGCATGGCCCTAGCCGATCTAGGTGCCAGTATTAATCTCATGCCTCTAAGTGTTTGGAAGCAATTATCTCTCCCAGAGCTTGTCCCCACCAAAATGACTTTGGAATTGGCCAACCGTACGGTTGCTTATCCAGTGGGGATAGCCGAGGACGTTATTGTAGGAGTCGACAAATTCACCTTCCCTGCTGATTTTGTTTTCGTCGACTACGAGATGGACCCCCGTGTGCCACTCATTGTTGGTCGTCCATTCTTGAGGACCGGTCGCACTCTCATCGATGTTGAAGCTGGTGAGCTTATTATGAGAGTGGGTGACGATAAAGTAGTCTTCAACATGGGAAAGCTTTCTAAACAGCCTTATTCATACGAGAGTGTTAATTGTATTGACGTTCTTGATGAGGCTTGTGAAGAACACTTCAAGGATGCTTGTAAAAATATTCCTACCTCTCTTCCCAATGTTGAGACCGTTTCCTCTATCGACTCATCACTATCTCTATTTGGAGAAAGTGATTTCCTTTGGAAAGAATTGGAAGCCACCTTGGGAGATGTGAAGCAAGATAATGACGATTCTACTGCCAATTGGGATGAAGATGTCAGTTTCATTGCTAACCTCCTCAAAGACGACAATCCTTCCCCTACATCTCCCACTGTCATTGCTATCGATACTCCGACTTCGAATACGCCTCCCGTCGACAATCCTCCGGATCTAGAACTTAAGGAGTTGTCGCCCCATCTTGAGTATGTATTCCTCGAAGAAGAGAAGAAGTCGCCAGTCATCATTGCTAAGGATTTGAAGGATGAAGAGAAAGCTCGCCTTGTCGCCGTGTTGAAAGATCATAAGAAAGCTATTGCTTGGAAGATCTCGGATATTCGTGGAATTGATCCTCACTTCTGCACACACAAAATTCTCATGGAGGACGACTTTAAACCCACAATTCAAAACCAACGAAGGGTGAATCCAAAAATTCATGAAGTCATCAAAACAGAGGTTATCAAACTTCTTGATGCGGGTATGATTTACCCTATTTCGGATTCACCATGGGTCAGTCCAATCCATTGTGTGCCAAAGAAGGGCGGAATAACCGTTGTTCCCAACAACACAACGAGTTGATTCCCACTCGTCTCGTTACTGGGTGGAGAGTTTGTATAGACTACCGCAAACTCAATGATGCCACGAGAAAGGATCATTTCCCTCTACCTTTTATGGACCAAATGCTTGAACGATTAGCGGGTAATGAATATTACTGCTTTCTTGATGGTTTCTCGGGTTATTTTCAAATACCCATTGATCCCCAAGATCAAGAGAAGACTACATTCACTTGTCCCTATGGCACTTTTGATTACAAAAGAATGCCTTTTGGCTTATGTAATGCGCCCGGGACTTTCCAAAGGTGAATGTTAGCTATCTTCCATGACATGGTTGAACAAACCATGGAAGTCTTCATGGATGATTTCTCGGTCTTCGGGGATTCCTTCTCTTCTTGCCTTGCCAATTTAGAACGTATGCTAAAGCGGTGCGAAGACACTCGCCTAGTTCTGAATTGGGAAAAATGCCATTTTATGGTAAAAGAAGGCGTCGTGCTTGGACATAAGATCTCGAAACCGGTCTTGAAGTTGACCGTGCTAAAGTCGATGTTATCGCAAAGTTGCCTCCACCTTCAACTGTGAAGGGTGTGAGAAGTTTTCTGGGTCATGCGGGCTTCTACCGTCGATTCATCAAAGATTTTTCTCAAATCGCTCGCCCGATGACCCACCTCTTGGAAAAAGATACTCCTTTTATCTTTTCCAAAGAGTGTCTTGAAGCCTTCAACTCGCTTAAGGATAAGCTAACTAAGGCACCCGTCTTGGTTACCCCTAATTGGGAGCTTCCCTTTGAGTTGATGTGCGATGCTAGTGATTTTGCTATTGGAGCGGTTCTGGGACAAAGAGTGAACAAACACTTCCAACCAATCCATTACGCTAGCAAGACAATGACAGGGGCACAATTGCATTATACGACAACCGAAAAAGAGCTTTTAGCTGTTGTCTATGCTTTTGAAAAATTCCGCCCCTATCTTGTCCTTTCCACCACCATCGTGTATACCGACCATTCCGCGCTGAAGTACTTGTTGACAAAGCAAGATTCCAAACCAAGACTTCTTCGCTGGGTTTTGCTGCTCCAGGAATTTAAAATCGAAATTCGCGATAAAAAAAGGAGCAGAAAACCTAGCCGCGGACCATCTCAGCAGACTTGAGGATCCATACCAAGGGGATCATCCGAACAAAGAAATCAATGATTCTTTTCCCTTGGAGACCTTAATGTCTATAAACTCGAAGCCGAATGAAACCCCGTGGTTTGCGGACTTTGCAAACTACTTGGCGGGTGGAATTCTCAAGGAAGGGTTGACGTCCCAACAAAAGAAAAAGTTCTTCACCGACATTAAGACTTACTTTTGGGACGACCCTTACCTATTCAAACAATGTGCCAACCTGATTATTCGCCGATGTGTTGATGGACCGGCAGCGTCTGAAATCCTTGATGCTTGCCACAAAGGACCCACCGGTGGTCACTTTGGTCCCAACTACACCGCCAAAAAAGTGTTTGACTCGGGATTTTATTGGCCCTCCATATATCGTGACGCTCACGATATGGTCAAACGATGTGATGCTTGCCAGAAACAAGGCAAGATCACACATAAAGACGAGATGCCTCAGAATTTCATTCAAGAGTGTGAAATTTTTGATGTTTGGGGTATCGACTTTATGGGGCCATTCCCTTCGTCTAAAGGAAACAAATACATCCTTGTAGCCGTTGACTACGTTTCAAAGTGGGTTGAAGCCAAAGCTTTACCCACTAATGACGCAAGGGTGGTTTGTAACTTTTTGAAAGCTTTATTCGCTAGATTCGGTGTGCCTCGTGCCATTATTAGTGATCGTGGGACTCATTTTTGCAATGACCAATTCGCAAGAGTCATGGCTAAGTATGGTGTAAATCATCATCTTTCCACAGCCTACCACCCACAAACTAATGGCCAGGCTGAAATATCCAACCGAGGGCTGAAGCGAATTCTGGAAAGAACCGTGGGAGAGCATCGTGCCGCATGGGCTGATAAACTTGATGATGCTTTGTGGGCTTTCCGTACTGCTTACAAGACCCCGATCGGCTGTACGCCTTATCGTCTTGTGTACGGGAAAGCGTGCCACCTCCCCATTGAGTTGGAGCACAAGGCTTATTGGGCCTTGAAATGGGCTAATTTTGATATCAACAAAGTCGGTGACCTACGCAAGATCCAACTCAATGAGCTCAATGAACTCCGTAATGAGGCTTATGAAAATTCTTTAATCTATAAGGAAAGAACTAAGCTCATTCACGACTCCAAGATCAAAAACCGAGAGTTCCATGTTGGAGACAAAGTCTTACTTTTTAACTCTCGGTTGAAAATCTTTTCGGGCAAGCTCAAATCTCGTTGGTCCGGCCCATTCACCATTGCCCAAATTTTTCCATATGGTACTCTTGAGCTCGCTCAACCTAATGGACCGAATTTTAAGGTGAATGGCCAACGAGTGAAGTTGTACTTTGGTGAGGACACCTATCAAGAGGTGATTCCATCCCTCACCACGTTCCCCATGAACTGAATTTGGGTCGAGTCAGGCTCGTGACTCGGTTATCAAAAACAAGCGCTCCTCGGGAGGCAACCCGAGTATCTATCCCTTTAACCCCCTAAGTGTAGGGGAGGACCTATTTTGGTCGTTTGTGTTTGTGTGGTGATGTGATTACAGGGATAACTGCAATCTTGGAACCTTTGAAGAACCGTGCTCCCGTGTTATCCAAAATCCGGTTCTATCTCTCAACTATCGTGATTCAATTTTCTTCATACTCACATTTGAAATTGATCACTTTAGTCGTCTCTTCCTTAACTTGATTTAATCAACGTGCACAATGTCATAAGTGTAGGGGAGACTTTTCCCACATGCTTAAACATTGAGGACAATGTTTATCTTAAGTGTAGGGGGGACTTCTATCGAAGTTTTAAGTGGACTTTTCCATGAAAATGCCTTCATTTAACCAGAAAATCCTATTTTTCAACATTTTTCAAATTTTTTATTAACTTTGGCCATTTAGTCGTAATTTTTAAATTTTTATCGTTGCTTTCCCATGTATATATCCAGCAATAAAGTCAAAAATATTAATAAAGTGGTGTAGCTAGTTTAGAAGTCTTTGACATATTAGGCCCATTGCGTTATTTTGACTCAACCCGAATAGACTTATCCAAGTTTATTCTAGCTAGTATCATTAACCATGTAGACCTTAATCGGTTTATTAGGCTAAGTATCCACGAGTCTCATTACTTGAGATTTTAAATTGTGGAGGACGAGAAATGATAGAGTCAATTATAAGTCGGTATTCTTGCACAAACTCACTTGGTGTAATTATCTGCCTATTCTCCCATCACTTGCTAATAATTTATCTGCAATAAGTAAGGTCGTACTATTTGAAAAGTTACTTAGCTTCTAGCCCAAGATCGTTTAAAAGTTGCTCGGTAATGATAAGAGTTCATAGCCAAGGCATAACTTATGAAGCGGGGCGCGAAGATTGGCGAGTCCGAAAAGGCCCTAACAAGGCATGAGGATTCCATTTTATTGCTGAAGATCCAAAGTGATGTGAAAAGCATTATTCCTAAAGTCAATATGAAGGATCAAGACTCACGAAGAAAAGCAATCAACTCCCATAAAGATCATGGAGAAGTCTATCCGAAAAGACCCTAACAAGGTATGAGGATAAATAGATCCAAGTCCGAAAAGGAGGCGGATCGTTGTATCTCAAAATCCCAATTAGAGATTGAAGAAATAATCATGAAGTCGTGGTCAACAAAGTTGGAGTACCCCTCAAAAGTCTCCAAGTGAAGAAACTCTATTATGATGAGAAGACCATTATCTCAAGAACGTCTCTCGAAGATATGAAGTATGAAGTACATGCCAAATATCGGCCCGAGAAAGGTCTCAAATCGTGAACCAAGTTATGCCAAGATATGAACTTTTTGATACCCCGAGAAGCAGTTTTAAGAGATTTTGTCCTTTAGCTAACTATTGATCAAATCGTCCTACTTTGCTTTCAGCCTAAATAAACTATCGAAATAAGTCCAAAAATGCATCTTCATGATCATTCTAAGACAAAAATAAAATATAAGAGATACACCTAGGAATAAGGGGGTTTAAGCATTTAATTGAGCCATGTGTGTAAGTGTTTGATTTACTAACTTATAATAACAATGATCTCGTTTTTAAGCTTAGTTTGGGGAACGTGAAACTTGAGGGTGATAAATCTTCGCAACACCAAAGCCCTAATGTAAGTCATTGGTTTCTTTGCAAGTTATTTCTATTCTTTTGTTTCCTTTTAAGTTTAATTTCTTTTAGTATTTTAAATTTTTGTTTAGTAGTATTTGAATAAGGCCAAGGTTGATGGATTATGAGAAAAGTGTAAAACTGCTTTATCACTAAGCATTGCATGAGGGCATGGCAATGGTTAAGTGTAGGGGATTTGATAGGTGTGTAAACACCCATCCTTTTACCACTTAATTCTGGCTAAAACGAGACCAAAACACGTATTTAATATCATTTGTTTGGAATTATGCGTGGTTTTTGTGTTTATTGTGTTTTCAGAGCTAACCGGGTGAATATTAAAGAAAACATGGGATTGCACGGGTTTTATCAAGGAAAAAGACTCAAGACGAAGTCTATTGTCCAAGAGGTGCAAAAGATTTGAAGTCAATGGGCCTATTTGAAGATTTATCGAAGAAAAGGACCAAAGATGGAAGATTTACATATGTCGAAGAAACTCAAGTCTATTTAACGAAGAAATTAAAAGACGAGTTGAATTTAATCGACGACAAATCCCGAATCAGAATCGAAAACGTCAACTTTTCTGAAAAGACGAGAAGACAAGAAGAAAGGGAGAAAGCCCACTCACCAACCAACCACTAGGACTATATATAGTTTTTCCTTCACACAATTAGAAGAGGAGCTTCATTTTTCCTTTTTCCCAGTTTCTTAGGATCGGTTCATCACCAACACCATTAGGGTGTTTGGTGATTTTCATCTTTTTCTTTCAATCTTGTAACTCTTAATCATTACTCTTGTTACTTTTACATTAATCTATCAATTCCATCTTTTCATTCATCTTGTTCTTCATCATCTTCTATTGCAAGTTCTTAAGTTTTCTTATTTGATTCAAGTTTAATCTTAAAAAGTTGTTGATTTAGTGTTTTTATTGGTAGGATTTGTTACTTATGGTATTTAAATGATTTGTGTTTAATTTGGCAAAACCTTTTTACTTATTTAGTTTGATTTTGGATTGATTCGAGTCCCCTGTTTTACCGCTACTGTTTCTGTTCTTCATCCCAGGAATATTCCGAATATAATAGTCTTTCCGAATAGAACTCATTTATTTTCCCTTACTCGGAATATTGCTAATATTCCGCATAGCCCCACTTTCCGCATGAACCAGTTTTTCCGAATAGGAATTTATTATTCCGCATAGACAAGATTTTCTGCATAAGGCATTTTTTCCGAATAGCCCATTTTTCCGCATAGACATTTTTTTCGAATAGGCTCAGTTTTTCCGCATAGAGCATCACTTTCCGCATAGCCTGAATTTTATTCCGAATAGGCTCAGTTTTTCCGCATAAGGTATTTTTCCGCATAAGCTCGATTTTCCGCATAGGTCATGTTTTTCCGAATAGCTTAACATTCCGAGTAGAGCAACATTCCGCATAGGGGAACTTTCCGAATAGTACTATTTTCCGCATAAACATACTTTCCGAATAGGCCATTTTCATTAAGGGTATTTTTCCAGTACTGTCTGATTTAATTCAAGTATTACTTTTTAATTGTTGATTGTTTTAAGATTAAATTATTATCATTTTAGTCATTTCTCTTTTAAGTAGATTAGAAATCCAAATCCACTTTTTGACACCAAGAACAAATCATTCCACTTTAAACTGAGATCAATTCGAGAGGATATCGAGAGAACTTTAATTGAACCCATCTAAAACCTTGTATCACCTATTTATTCCGGGTAGCAGACTTATTCCGAGTAGCCAATTATTCCGGATAGCTTAATTATTTTGAGTAGCAATTTTATTCCGGGTAGCCAATTATTCCGAGTAGCCAATTATTCCGAGTAGAGCTTTATTTCGGATGGTCATTTATTCCGGATAGCACCATTTATTCCGCATAAGCTTTCTATTCCGAATAGAGCATTTCTTCAGTTATTCCACATCAACAACATTATTCCGAATCAAGCAAGTTTTCAGTGAGGTTATTTTACTGTTTAATCGTTTAATTGTTTAATTTAAATTCAAGTTTGATTTCATTAACTGTTTTTGGTTTAAATCTTTATCTACTTAATTCATTTACCTTTTTAGTAGAATAGAAAACCAAACCCCCTATTTGTCACCAAGAACAATCATTCCACTTTGAGCTGTAATCAATTCGAGAAGATTTTGAGAATTAAATCTGAAACCCAATAAAAACCATTGTATCAGCCAATTATTCACTTAAACTCCCTTATTCCTAGGTGTATCTCTTATATTTTATTTTTGTCTTGAGTGATCACGAGGATTCATTGTTTGACTTATTTTGATAGTTATTTAGGCCAAAAATAAAGTGGGACGATTTAATCAATAGTTAGCTAAAGGACAAAATCTTTTAAAACTGCTTCTCGGGACCTCATAAAGTTCATATCTTGGCATAACTCGCTTCACGATTTGAGACCTTTCTCGGACTGATATTTGGCAGCGACTTCGTACTTCAAATCTTGAGAGACGTTCTTGAAATTATGGTCTTCTCTTCATAATAGGAATTTCTTCACTTGAACTTTTTGAGAGATTTTTCATCTTTGGACCACGACTTCTTCATTTTTCTCCAATCTTTATTTGGGATTTTGATTTACAACGATCCGCCTCCTTTTAGGACTTGGATCTATTTATCCTCATACCTTGTTAGGGCCTTTTCGGATAGACTTCTCCATGATCTTTAGGGGAGTATTTGCTTTTCGTCGTGTGTCTCGATCCTTCATATTGATTTTTGATAAATGATTCTTCACATCACTTTGGATCTTTAGAAACAAAATGTAGCCCTCATGCATTGTTAGGGCCTTTTCGGACTCGCCAATCTTCGCATCCCGCTTCAATAACTTATGCCTTGGCTATGAACTCTAATTAATACCGAGCAACTTTTAAACGATCTTGGGCTAGAAGCTAAGTAACTTTTCAAATCGTACAACCTTATTTATTGCAGATAAATTTATTAACAAGCGATGGGAGAATAGGTTCATAATTAACTCACATAAATTCACGAAAGAATACCAAACTTATAATTGACTCTATCATCTCTCGTCCTCCACAGTTTAAAATCTCAAGGAATGAGACTCGTGGATGCTTAGCCAATTAAATCAAAGTTTTGGGTTTTCGAGCCATCTATAGGATCTTGCAAACTCTTAGACTTTTTCAAGATTAGAATTTGCATTTTAAAGTTCCCTTGATAAACGACTCTCTAGGATCAATTATAGGAACTTGAGAAAAGTTCTTGTTCTTAACTCGTGAGAGTTAAGACTTTCGCGTTTTAAAGTTCCCTATATAAAAGCCTAGCAAAACTTGACTTAAACACGTTAAGGATACTAGCTAGAGTAAACTTAGATAAGTAAATAGGTTGAGTCAAAATATTCACGACTTTAAAAAATTTAAAACCAATTTATTAAACTTTTATTTTTAGCAAGGAAAGTAAATAACGATAGCAAAGGAAAACTACAAGGCCAGAATAGATCAAAAATTTTAAAAAATGTCGAAAAATCAAGTTTTCTGTTAAAATGAGGGCAAATTCATGGAAAAGACCACTTACTTCGATAGAAGTCCCCCTACACTTGATATAAACATTGTCCTCAATGTTTAAGCATGTGGGAGTAAACTCCCCTACACTTAGGACATTGTGCACTTTGTTTAAGTCTTGCTAAGGAAAGGACAACTATAGTGATTTCAATGTGAACATATAAGATATGAAATATTGAATCACGACAGTTTAGGATAGAACCGGGAATATGGGAACACGGGATCACGGTTCGCCAAAAGTCATCGAGGTGCTCTTTGAAGCTTGAATCCCTGCACATAAGAAGAAACAAGACAACAAACACATACGGGGATCCCCCCTACACTTATTATGAAAACGGTAAAGGATAGCTCACGGGTTGCCTCCCGAGAAGCGCTTGTTTTTGTTCACCGATTCACGAGCCTGACTCGACCCAGAACTTAATTCAAGGGAAACGTGGTGAGGGATGGAATCATCTCATGAGAGATGTCCTCACCAAAGTACAACTTCACGCACTGGCCATTCACCTTAAAATTGGGCCCATTTGGCTGAGAAAGCTTAATGGTGCCATAGGGAAAGACTTTGGCGATGGTGAATGGACCAGACCAGCGGCTCTTCAACTTGCCAAAAAAGATCTTCAACCGAGAGTTAAAAAGTAAGACTTGATCACCAACATGGAACTCTCGGTTCTTAATCCTTGCATCATGGATGATCTTTGTCTTCTCCTTGTAGATCAATGAGTTCTCGTAAGCTTCATTCCTCAGTTCATTAAGTTCGTTGAGTTGAATCTTCCGAAGATCACAGGCTTTGTTGATGTCGAAGTTAGCCCACTTCAAGGCCCAGTATGCCTTATGTTCCAGCTCAATAGGGAGGTGGCATGCTTTCCCGTACACAAGACGATAAGGTGTACAACCAATCGGGGTCTTATATGCGGTACGGAAAGCCCACAAAGCATCATCTAACTTATCGGCCCACGCGGCACGATGCTCTTCCATAGTACGTTCCAGAATTCGCTTCAATCCACGGTTAGAAATCTCGGCTTGACCATTAGTTTGGGGATGATAAGCGGTGGAAAGACGATGATTAACACCATACTTAACCATGACTCTTGCGAATTGATCATTGCAAAAATGAGTCCCGCGGTCACTGATGATAGCACGAGGAACACCAAATCGAGTAAAAAGCTGCTTCAAAAAGTTCACAACCACCCTCGCATCGTTCGTAGGGAGAGCCTTGGCTTCAACCCATTTAGAAACATAGTCAACGGCTACGAGGATGTACTTGTTCCCTTTAGATGATGGAAATGGCCCCATAAAGTCGATACCCCATACATCAAAGATTTCACATTCTTGTATGAAATTTTGAGGCATCTCATCTTTATGTGTGATCTTGCCCTGTCTTTGACAAGCATCACAACGTTTAACCATTTCATGAGCGTCATGATAAATGGTGGGCCAATAAAATCCAGAGTCGAATACTTTCTTCGCGGTGTAATTGGGACCAAAGTGACCACCGGTGGGTCCTTTATGGCAAGCATCAAGGATTTGTAAAGCTGCCGGGCCATCAACACATCGACGAATGACAAGATCCGCACATTGTTTGAAAAGGTAAGGGTTGTCCCAGAAATAATGTTCGATGTCGTTAAAGAACTTTTTCTTTTGTTGGGACGTTAACCCTTCCTTGAGAATGCCGCCCGCTAAGTAGTTTGCAATGTCCGTAAACCACGGGGTGTCATCAAGATTAGAATTTATAGACATTAAGGTCTCAAGGGGAAAAGAGTCATTGATCTCTTGATTCGAATGATCCCCTTGATAAGGATCCTCAAGTCTACTTAGATGATCCGCGGCTAGGTTTTCGGCTCCCTTTTTGTCACGAATTTCAATTTTGAATTCTTGAAGGAGAAAAACCCAACGAATAAGTCTTGGCTTAGAATCTTGTTTACTCAACAAGTACTTCAACGCGGAATGGTCGGTGTACACGATGGTGGTGGAAAGGACAAGATAGGGGCGAAATCTTTCAAAAGCATACACTACAGCTAAAAGCTCTTTTTCGGTAGTTGTATAATGCAATTGAGCCCCCGTCATTGTCTTGCTAGCATAATGGATTGGTTGGAAGTGTTTGTTCACTCTTTGGCCCAAAACCTCTCCAATAGTAAAGTCGCTAGCATCGCACATCAATTCAAAAGGTAGCTCCCAATTAGGGGTAACCAAGACCGGTGCCTTAGTTAGCTTATCCTTAAGAAGATTGAAGGATTCAAGACACTCTTTGGAAAAGATGAAAGGAGTATCTTTTTCCAAGAGGTGGGTCATCGGGCGAGCGATTTTAAAAAAAATCTTGGATGAATCGACGATAGAAGCCCGCATGACTAAGGAAACTTCTCACACCCTTCACGGTTGAAGGTGGAGGTAATTTGGCTATGACGTCCAGTTTAGCACGGTCCACTTCAAGACCGGATTTAGAGATTTTATGTCCCAGCATAATGCCTTCTTTCACCATGAAAGGGCATTTTTCCCAATTCAGAACAAGGCGAGTGTCTTCGCACCGCTTAAGCATGCGTTCCAAATTGGCAAGGCAAGTAGTGAAGGAATCACCATATACCGAGAAATCATCCATGAAGACTTCCATAGTTTCTTCAACCATGTCATGGAAGATAGCCATCATATACCTTTGGAAAGTCCCAGGAGCATTACATAAGCCGAAAGGCATTCTTTTGTAAGCAAATGTTCCATAAAAACAAGTGAATGTGGTTTTCGCTTGGTCTTTGGGATCGATGAGAATTTGAAAATACCTGGAGAAACCGTCTAAAAAGCAGTAATAGTCATTACCCGCTAGACGTTCAAGCATTTGGTCCATGAAAGGAAGGGGAAAATGATCCTTTCTCGTAGCATCATTGAGTTTGCGATAGTCTATACAAACTCTCCACCCTGTAACGAGACGAGTAGGAATCAACTCGTTGTTTTCATTGGGCACAACGGTGATTCCGCCTTTCTTAGGCACACAATGGACGGGACTAACCCATGGTGAATCCGAGATAGGATAGATCATGCCCGCATCAAGAAGTTTGATAACCTCTTTTTTGATAACGTCATGGATCTTGGGATTCACCCTTCTTTGGCTTTGAATAGTCGGTTTAAAGTCGTCCTCCATGAGAATTTTATGTGTGCAAAACTGGGGATCAATTCCACGAATATCGGAGATTTTCCAAGCAATCGCTTTCTTGTGATTCTTCAACACGGCGATAAGTCGAGATTTTTCTTCCTTTTTTAATTCCTTTGCGATAATGACGGGTGACTTCTTGTTGTCTTCAAGGAAAACATACTCGAGATGAGACGGTAGGTCCTTAAGCTCTAAATCTGGAGGATTTTCGATGGAAGGCGTGGTCAAATTCGGTTCATCGATAGAGATATCCTTAGGAGATGGTGGAGAAATATGGTCCTCATTGAGAAGTTTCTCAATGGTACGAATGTCTTCATCCCAATTGGAGGGAGAATCGTCATACTTTAAGTCCACATCTCCCAAAGTTGCTTCAAATTCTTTCAAGATGAAATCACTTTCTCCAAATGGAGTTAGTGATGGAGCAATAGAGGCAGCGGTCTCAACAGTGGGTAGAGAAGAAGAACCACTTTTACAAGCGTCTTTGAAATGTTCTACACAAGCCTCATCAAGAACGTCAATAAAATTAACACTCTCGTTTTCAGAAGGCTGCTTAGAAAGTTTACCCATGTTGAAGACGATTTTATCGTCACCAACTCTCATGATTAATTCGCCCACGGCTACATCAATGAGAGTGCGACCGGTCCTCAAGAATAGACGTCCAACGATTAATGAAACTCGAGGGTCCATCTCGTAGTCAACGACAACAAAATCCGCCGGAAAGGTGAATTTGTCGACACAAACGAAGACGTCTTTGGCTATCCCCACTGGATAAGCAACCGTACGGTTAGCTAATTCCAAAGTCATTCGTGTGGGGACTAGCTCGGGTAGAGACAATTGTTTCCAAACGCTTTAAGGCATTAAGTTTATACTAGCACCTAGATCGACTAGGGCCATACAATTATCTACCCCAAGGAAGTTGCAAGGAATCAAGAAACGACCCGGATCACCAAGTTTGGTTGGTAATTTCCTTAAGAGCACTGCGGAGCAATTCTCATTAAGTTGGGTCTGAGCGATATCAAGGAGTTTCTCCTTATCACTGAGAAGATCTTTAAACATTTTAGCATATTTGGGCATGTAAGCGAGAGCCTCAGCAAAAGAGATATTGAAATTTAGTTGTTTAAACATTTTGAGAAAGTTAGAAACCTGAATATCATCCTTGTTCTTCAATTTCTCTTTCCTTAACCTCGAAGGATAAGGTATATTGGGTTGAGATGAAGGCTTTGGTATGGAATTCTCACTCACATCCTTAGGTGGTGGATGGGTGGAAGTAGAAGGTGGTGGAATTGGATAAGTAGAAGTTGGAGGTGTTGGAGAAATAGTAGGTGGAGGAACCGGAGAAGGAGACTCGTTTTCCTTAGTCACAATCACCGGTGTAGGTGTAGGAAGCTCGGGTTCCTTTAAACCTTTTCCACTGCGAGTGGTGATTGCTTTCATCTCCCCTCTGGGATTAGAAACGGTGTTACTCGGAAGAGAACTCGAGCCAGAGGCTTGATTATTTGGGAAGAAACTAGCCATCATGTTTCTAAAGTCATTCGTTTGACTAGCCAAAGTGGTTCGCATATCAGCTCGAAGATCATTCCCTTGTTTCACTATATCTGCTTTCATGTTGGCCATTTACCGCTGAAGATTTTGCACTATCACATCATTAGTCCTCATGTAAGTTTCAACGTCTTGATGTAATGCGGCGGGTTGGGTTGGAGGAAGAGTATTGTAGGCAGGTGGTTGATAAGCAGGTTGTTGGTAAACTTGGTTGTTTCTTTGAGGTGGATATGGGGTTCTTTGGTTTTGAAATTGATTTGGAGCACGAGGTTGGTTTTGAAGGTTACGATTGAGATTGTTTGGGTTTTGTGGAGGAAAACCAGGTGGTGAAAGATAGTTGTTTGAGCGATAGCTGAGCAAATTGCGGTCACCTTGAGGACGTGCTTGATAGCCTCCTGTAGAATAGGTACCGTTGGCGGCATACACATTTTCTGGATTGTTATGAGTCGAAGGACAATCGGTGTATGAGTAAGATCCCCCGCATATTTCACATGATTGAGTCATAGCATTAACTTGGGCATTGATAGCTTTGGTGTTGTTAGAGGTTTGGAGAGCAAGTGATTCAACAAGCGTAGTGAGCTTATCAATTCTCTTGTCGCTCTCATTAGTGCTAGCACTAGCCACATTAGTCCGAACACTCTTGGTTTGCACTCTAGACTTGTTCTCAATAATATCCCAAGCGGCATTAGAAGACTTAACCAAAATATTACCCCCCGAAGCACTATTTAGTGAATATTGGTCATTCATGCTTAAACCATTGTAAAAAGTATTGATTTGATGTACTTTTGTTAAACCATGTTGTGGACACTTTCTTAAAAGTTCCTTAAAACGGTCCCAAGATTCACTAAAAGACTCACCGTACTTTTGTTCAAATGTAATGATTTCATTCCGCAAAGCGGTAGTACGTGAGGGTGGGAAAAAGTAGTTGATGAATTTGGTCTCTAAATCCGTCCACGTAAGAATACTTTGTGGCGGTTCCTTATCAAGCCAAGGCCGGGCTTGTCCCTCTAAGGAGAAAGGAAAAAGTTGCAAGCGAATGACTTCCTGTGATACCTCATTGTACTTAACCGTATTGGTGAGTTGAAGAAACCTTTTTATGTGGTCGTGAGGATCATCAATTGAACGCCCCAAGAAAGGTTGAGCAGCGACCATTTGAATAAAGCCGGATTTAAGCTCAAAGTTGTTGGCTCCAATCTCGGGTATGACAATAGCATCGGTGTTGCCCTCTACGTGCGATTGCAAAAGCTCGATCATTGGTTGATTGTCCATGGTGACAATAGGTGGAGTAATGACTTCGGCTTGAGCTACTTTCTTCTTACGAGCACGAGTACGCATGCACACCTACAAAAGAAAAATATACAAGAAATATTTTTGGTTTTTATGTTTTTCTATTTTTTTGTATTTTTGAAAATTTTTAAAGCAAGGAAAATAACGTTAAAAAATGAACGGATCCCAAAATCCAACGCGTCTCTCACTAAAAACCGTTAATCTTAACGAAAAGAGCCGGCAGCGGCGCCATTTAATAACTAGATTTTACTTAGTTATGAAAGTTCGTTGTTCCAATCTTTTCGAATTGATTACCGTTAATTAGTGCGACTCAATTGTTCTTGGTGGAAAATAAAATGGTTGGTTGATTATCTATTTTTAAACTAAAAGTAAATAATTGTCGTTGAGTAAAATAAAAACTTTTAAAAATTAAACTACAAATAAAAGCGTGCAATTCTTTGGAAATTAAAACGTAAAATGATTAAAAACTTGAAAACTTGAAAACTTGTTTAAAATAAACTAAGTAAAAAGGCGGGAAAGATTAAATTTGAAAACTAAGGAAAGCAAAACAAGAGCCAAAGTAGGATCGCAATGCGATCGTACCCAAATAGTACTCCAGATCGCACTCAATGTGATCGCATCCAAGGAGTTAGATCGCACTCGATGCGATGGGACAGCGTGATCGCACTCACAGATCGCAACCACGATCGCAACAAGTGGATCGTGGTCCTTGATCGTGTTGTCAGATCGTATCACAATGAGCGCGATCAATGCGGTGGTAACAAGGAAAAGTGCCACGATCGCACCCACAGATCGCAATGCGTGATCGTGGTGTGGATCGTACCAGGGAAAAACAATTGAGATCGCAATCAATGCGATCGAAACCAAGTGATCGTATCCAGAGGAAAACCCTCCTAAGATGGGAATGACGTCCAAAAAGTAAATAAGCTTAAACGAAAAAGCAGTAACTATGATAAGCACTTACCAACTTGGAAAAGAGTAAATACGCACAAAATCGAAACCTTTATGAATACTAAACTTGGGACTTAGTAAACCGAACATCAAAACAATAAAACTTTTTAGAAAGCTTAAAAGTAAATAAGCCAAAATACAAATAAGCCAATAAGCACCAAAACATTATAGCTTATACCGTATAAAAGCTTACGTAGGAATAGAAAGATTAACTTTTTAAACACTAAAACATCAAATTCAAACACGAATAAAGAACTATTCGGATCAAATATGAAATTTCGGATTAAGGATAAAGTAAAACCAAGAAATGTAGAAAGAGATTAAGGAACAAAAAGCTTAACTTGAATTAGATTAATGAAATTCAAATACAAGAATGATTCAAACCTTAAACTTGAAAGAAAAAAATGAAACTTAGTGAAAGAAAGTTTGAAACTTTCTCTCTCTAAAACTAGAAAGGAAAAATGAAAAGTAAAACTAGCTAACCACCCTCCTAATGTGATTAGGAGGGTATTTATAGGGAAATGGGGAGTGCATGTATGGTGTGCTTCCTTCTTTCTTTTCTTCTCGACTCGATTTAAATCTTTGTCTTTTATCGACGTCGTCTCGGGACTTGAACTTGTCTTAATAATTTTCTTCTATAATTTAGACTTGAGTTCTTCGACTTCATTAAACTTCCGTCTTTAGACTTTTTCTTCGATAAATCTTCAGAATAGGTCTTGGACATCCGTTCTTTTAGCACTCTTGATCTTTTGACTTCGTCTTTTCTCGTTTTCTTCGATAAAAGCTCGTGAAAGCCCGTGTTTTCTTCCTTTTTCATCTTTTGGTCCTAAAACACAATAAAAACACAAACCACGCATAATTCCGACTTTTACGACATAAATTACACGTTTTGGTCTTGTTATTATTGGAAATAAGCGGTAAAAGGATAAGTGTTTTTACACTTATTACGCCCGATCCGTCGGTGCAGGATGACCCGTTAGTGAATAGGAACCATGGGATTTGGTCCTCTTCCTCTTGCTTAGGTTCCTGCCCGTCTTCTTCTCGATTTTAAATGATGAAGTCCACCAGAATTTTTCCTTTTACGGCGCTGCGTGGTCTGTAAGTAATATTGCGTTCCCCAAGTTGGATACTCCACTTCTGTAATCTACCCGCTACATCTGGTTTCGATATTATATGTTTTATGGGTTGATCCGTGATTACCACTATAGGATGCGCTTGGAAATATCTGCGCAACCTCTTCGCCGAGAATTCTAATGCAAGCACCAACTTCTTCATGGAGGTATAGTTCAGCTCCGAGCTTTGTAATGCTCTGCTTATGAAGTATACTGGTGTTTGCACGTTCTCCCTATCCATGATTAGCACCACGCTAATCGCTCGATGTGTGGCTGATAAGTACATTATTATCTCCTCCTTTGGTCGTGGTGCGACTAACATAGGGAGCGATGCCAAGTGTGTTTTTAGTTCCTCGAAGGCTTTTTCAGTTTCCTTTGTCCAGTTGAAGTCTCCCTTCTTTATACACTTCTTGAGTGTTTTGAATAAAGAGAGAGACTTCTCCGCGGATTTGGACAGGAATCTGTTCAACCCTGCGAGCTTCCCGTTTAGCGATTGCACTTCTTTTTTCGTCCTTGGGCTTTGAAGCCGTATGACTGCTTTTGTTTTTCTGGGCAGGGTTTGATACCCTTGGGTTTGATCATGTACCCTAGGAACATGCTTTCTGTTGCCCCAAAGGTACACTTTTTTGGGTTTAGCTTCATGTTTATTTTTCTAAGTGTCGAGAATGTTTCTTCTATATCTCCGATGAGTTCATCTTTCATGTGACTTTTTATCACCAAGTCATCAACATAGACTTCTAAATTTCATCCTATTTGACCTTCGAACGCCTTGTCTACCAATCGCTGGTATGTGGCCCTTGCGTTTTAAGTCCAAAAGGCATTTTGGTATAGCAATACACACCTTGGCTAGTGTGGAACGCTGTTTTTTCTTCGTCTTGTTCTGCCATTTGTATTTGATGGTATCCCTTGTATGCGCCCAAGAAACATTTAAAGGGGTACCCACATAGCGATTCTACTTTCCAATCTATCTCTAGGAGTGGATATCAGTCTTGGGGACAAGCTTTATTGAGGTTTGGGAAGTCTACACACATGCGCCAGCTTCCATCATGTTTTTTTAACCATAACTGGGTTAGCGAGCCAACATGGTAATAAAATTCCCACATGATTCTTGCGTCCACTAGCTTCTTCACCTCCTCGAGTATCACCTTGTTACGCTCTGGGACCTGTCCTCTTTTCTTTTGCCTGATTGGGGGTATCCTTCACGGATTTGTAGCTTGTGCTCGGCTATTGACCTTGGCACCCCCGTCATGTCCTTAGGTTACCATGCGAAGATGTATAGGTTTTCCTTTAAGAGGTGGCACATATCTGCCTTTCCTTTATTGGACAGCGTTCCTCCAATCATTATCTTCTGATCCGGGCATTACGGGTGGATTGCCACTTTTATGTTTGGAGGCGAATCTACCTTGGGTTCCGATGTAACCCGAGGGGGTTCCGCAATTGTGTTGTACTCCGCGAGCGGGATAGATGTGTTGAAGATCGTTACAATTCCTCCTTCCACTAGGAATTTCATTATGCCGTGGGCCGTGGAAGGTACTGCTCGCATTGCTAATATGGCGGGTCGCCCAATGATTCCATTATATTGTGATGGTGATCGTATTATTAGGAAGTTCATTGAGACCTTCGTTGAATGTTCGTCGTTCCCTACCTTTACTATTTGCTTCAATTGGCCCAGAGGCCACATCGCTTCTCCACTAAATCCGATTAGTGGTGAGGTCGCAGGGACCATCCGACTCCTTACCTCTGCGCCGAGTTTAAGGAAACAGTGCTCATACATTATTTCTGCTGATGAGCCCCCATCAACATACATACGATGCACGTTGTGTTCACAGATGTTTATCTCTATTATCAGTGGGACTTCTGCGAAGTTACTCGCACTAAGGGGTGGGAAAGAGATATCTCTCCCTTTTGAGAATTTTTGGCTCACCTTTTGCTTTGTCCTCCGCTGCCATGCTTGTACCATGTACACATTTGCGTTGGCGGTTGTTGGTTTCCCTTCTCCCGCAATATCTTTGATAAGGTGCTTTAGTTTACCTTCTTTCACCATATTCTCGATATGTTTCTGCAGCTGAATGCATTCGTTCGTAGCATGCCCCTTTTCTCTATGATATTCGCAATATCTGTTGCCAGCGCGTTTTTCCACCGGAGTAGTAATTGACAAGGGTTTTGGGAAGTTCGCACCTTCTGATATAAGGATTTCCCTTGGCGTCAATTTGAGGGGAGTGAACCTAAAATGACTGCTTCGCCCTTCCCTTTTATTTCCTGGGTAGTCAAAACCTCCAGGCCTGCTTTGTCTACTATATCCTTTATTAGGCGCGTCCCGGTTTTGGGAACCATAGGCGTTTACATGACTTCTGAGGCCGCTGATTCTTCCTGTATGAAGGATCTCACTCGCCGCAGTACCCCATCAAATGTTTCTGGGGTGTTTTCATTCAGCTTTCGTATTAGATCGCTATTGCGTATGTGATTGTAGTGTTTTACTACTCTTTAGGAAAATAGAGTAAATAGGGAAAGTATCGAGTGATGATTTAGGAAAATCAAGCACTAATGACCCAATGAAGTTCCAAGTTCGTTTCCCAAGGAGGTATATGTGTGTGAAAAACTTGTTAAATGTTTGTGATTAATGATTGGTTTAGAAGGGGATGAGAAAAGAAGATGACGAAGACGTGAAAATTACTACTACAACGACAAAACGTAAAACCGTAAAAACTACAAAAATAAAAATTAATTCTAAAAATTTCCAAAAAATCACCAAAAATCAAAATAAATAAACTAAGAGTTTACCAATGATCAAAACTTTTTCAAACATTTTAAATAATTAAATATTCAATTTTTAAATGCTAATTAAAGCCCTAAAAATCAAATAAATTATCAAAAAGCCCAAATAAATATTTTTCAATTAGTAAACCTCTAAAATGACCTAAAAAGATTAAAAACTATTTTTAGAAATTTTTAAACTAATAAAAAACTATTTAAAATGATTTAAAAACTATTAAAACTTAAAATAATTATAAAAATTAATCTAAAGGTGATAAAATTATTCTAAAAGTTGCTAAATTCCTATTTTAATGTATTAAAGCTAAGAAAAATGTAAAAAGTTGGAGAATGTGAAATTTGAAAAATAATAATAAAATAATATTAAAATAATATTAAAAATCCAAAAATTATAAAAAATTCTAAAGACTTGCAAACTAGTTTATTTTAACCTAAATAAACAGAAAATCAAAGTGAAATGACCAGAATACCCCTATTGGGCCCTCAAATGGGCCAAAACCAAAAACAGTCAACCCTTAATGGGCTTTTTGGCCCAAAAAGTCAAACTTGGCCCAATTGACTTGGAAAAGCCCTATCTGACTCAAAATTTAATTCTAAGAACAAAACTCTAAAGGCCCAAAAGCTGAATGTGAGCTTATCACAGCTTAATAAGCAAACAGCTTATCCTTATTGGGCTTTTTAGCCCATTAAGCAATAAGCTAATGCCATAAGCTCTAATTTGACACACAACCTTCTTTTGGGATGCTTATGAGATCTGTAAAAAGAAATTTTGAAAAAGCACACTCAATAAGCCAGAAATAAGCAAAGTAATATTTCACTAAAAGACAAAATAGTCGTTTTTGAGAAATAAGGCACCTCAGGACTTGATTCAACTTGCAAAAGATCACAAATGGACTCAATAAGCCAAAACAATTAACAAAAGTCCAATAAGCAAAACCAATAAGCCAGAATAAGCCAATAAGCACTTATGAAAAAGTCAATTAAGTTGGTTTTCTAGTCAAACCCTAAAGTCAACCCACCAAATGCTCCAGTATGAACAAATGGGTCCAATAATGAGCACCTATTACAAAATCCAAGTTGTTGCTGGTTAAAATAAGCTATTATAGCTTATTGATAAGCTGAACCCAATTTTACACTAGCAGTGGTAACCAGCAGGGGAAAGGAGTTCCCACTGCTTTGACTATTTGACTGAGCTTTTTAGAGAGTTCTAGTTGGATTCAATTGGAAACAAGGGCACCCTTGTGATCAGTGAACCACAAGGAGTCAATAGCAACAAGAAAATCCAAATTTGGTTCACACAATAAGCCACAAATGATCAAACAGTCACCAGATACCACACAGATATGAAAATAAGCAGTTATGCACTTAATAAGCAGATTCAGCAAGAATAAGCCAACCAAACTCAACAGGATGCATACACAAGCTATATTAACTATGAATAAGAACAAAGCAACTTGAATCAAACACTGAATCAAAGTAAACAACAAGATTTAAGCACAAACAATTACTGATAAGAACATGAACAATATGCAGGCAAGTTTGCTGATCTATTTGACACTAGATCCAATTTCAAGCAGCCAAATCTCTTCTCCTGGTGTGATTAACTAAGGTTTAGCACTTGTTAGCCCTAACCTAAGCTTAGATCTAGGTGTCCTCAAAATCCTAGCCAGTTTTACCAAGTATCCAAGATTTTATACCCTATTTTATGAATCTAGGTGTTTAAACCCTCAAAACCTGCAAACAGATGACCAATAGCAACCAAATAACAGATACTAACATTTGCAAACACAAAACCACCTCTTAACAAACCACAATACCAACTTATGTAGTTAACCCAAACACCCCTTAAAAACTTGTTTTCACAATTTTTCAAAGGATCATGCAGATTTCACCCACAAATCAGACTAACAACACCTCATAAACATCAAACCAAGCCAGATTAACAATAATCAACCAAAATATCACAGATTCAAGAACAAATCAACAAAAATCACAAATAATCAGAAACTTAAAGAGGAAATGAAAAGGGAAGAAGGTGCAAACCTCCAAGACCTACATCCAGGCCTTGGATTGTTTGAGCTGAGGTACTAGCAAAACAAGTACCAGCTTCCAAGCTGCTAAGAAGAACAAACCACAAAAGTGAGATCAAGTAATACCAAACTTTCTGATTTTTGAAACCCAAGCTTTATCAACTAAAACTTTGCCTCAAAAACCTTCAAACAAGATTATGGAACTCAGATTTTAGCTTATCAAACACCAACTTTTATAAATAACAGACAAGAACTCAAAAAATTTCAGAAATTCAAACTTTATTTCATAAAAAGGAATTACAAAGATTTAAAAGCTAAAATCTGGAACAAAGGGACTCTCACATGTTGAGGTCTCCTTTTATAGGCAAATGCTTGGCTAAACACTATTCACAAACCCTAACACTGATTTCTCTAAAATGCCCTTGAGTCTTCTAGATAATTCTTGGTTGTGGGCTGTCCAAAATGATCCTAGACGTTTAAAGTAGCTTTGGGGTGAAGCAAAGGATCTCAGCTGTTGATCTTGACACGTGGCAAGCCTTGGTGAGGAAGTTGTCACATGATGGTGAAACGGTTTGGGTGGTGGGGCCTCTTGATGAGTGGGAGTGAGTGTTTTAAGGTTGGGATGGGATTATAGGCGTGTGAATCAAGTGTGGGAAAGGGTAATTTCATTTTACCCTTTGTTTTAATGAAGATAGTTACTGGGTTCATGGGGTGAACAGTAGTAACTTTTGATCCGTTTTTGTAGGATTGGAAAGTTGTTTGGCGCATTTTGTGTTTGAATGTTTCATTTGCCCAATAATAGTCCTTGTGTTTTGGCCAAAGTTGTAGAACGTGTTTTTCAGCCTTAAAACTTGAACTCCTTTGTTAATAAGTTTCACACTTTGGCAGTTTTGGCACAAAACTTTGGAAAAAGGTTTCAAAGTGTTGTTTTTGCCATTTTGAGATTTTTCAAGGGTTGATCTTGGACATTCTTGATCTTCAAAGGTCTTCAATGTAACTTTGTCTTCATGAGGGACCATTGTTGGCAATTTGGAATTGTTGAGGGACTAATCTTGCCATTTCTTCAAAGTTGAAGGACCATTTGTGTAATTTTGACAAACTTAAAAAAAAAGGACCAAACTTGTAATTATCAATATACTGTTGGGAATAAAATTGACCAAGTCCCTAGACGCTGACAAGAGGAACTTGGACGCTGACAAGAGTAAACAGGGCGTTGACAGATGAGACGCTGATAAGAATTATCAAGACGCTGACGAGAAGAATCTTAACATAAAGACAAGGACTAAATCTGTCAATGATGAATTCTTCAAGCTGGTGGACAAAATATGAAGATAAGAATTCAGAATATATTCTTAATGTTTAAAAAGATTTAGTCAATATTTTATTTGAGTATGTTTATCTTGTGTCTCTTCCTAAAATAGTTGATCTTAGCTTTTTGTACAAGGCTCCTTAAACCTATAAAAGGAGGCCTTAGGGTTAGACATAAGACACATCTCACATACATCTTTTTCACACACCTCTTCCACATATCTCATAACACTTTCATTGTAATCATTCATTGATATTATTAATCAAAGTGAAAGTTTGCTTTACTTTGTTTTGTTCGTTGTTCTAAGTGTTAAATTCCGCATAACACTTAGATTACTTCATACATATCAAAAGTTTCTCTACGTGTATTACTTGATTCAATCTCGTATACATAAGCTTAATCGATCCGTAAATTAATGGTTTCCACAATTGGTATCAGAGCCTCGTGGCTCGTGATGCTAGGACCAACAAGGTGTTCGTGTGTCGAAAAGAAAAGAAAAATCCGTCTAGGGTTTTTCTGGACGTTTTTGTGTGCGCAGCAGTATTCAGAAGGTCATAACTTTTGATTGAACCGTTGGATCGTCACGAAATTTTATATGTGTGTTCTACATACATAGATCTAAACATCCACCAGAGGGATTGTTCTGTTTTATCCCCAGGCAAAAGTTATTAAGCGTCAAAGTTGGCTGATGAGTGATTTTCAGTTTTCTGCTTTTACATTAAATCATGAACTAGGGTTCCTCAAACCCTAGATCTACTTAAAAGCAGGAAGAATTGCAGTTCGTGGCTGTTGGAATGCAGGTTCTGTGTCTCAAGAAGATTGAATCTTAATTGTTATTAGGGTTTCTGAAAACCCTAAGTCGTATGATGATGATATACGGCTTGGTGAACTCTATGTATGATTCGAGGCTGCGACAAAAGAGAAAAGATGATGACGTGATGATTTGGACATGGAAGAAGCATTCACACGGAGAAACCTTTCTAATTGGTTGAAGAAGCCTGCGTTCACACGGCCAAAACCCTAATATTCGAATCCTCTACATGCTACTCCATGATAAAATTACGTTAGGTTAAAGCTAGGTTTGAGCCGCTTGATTCTGATTGGAGGAAAGGACTTGGTTCATACGGTTTGAGATTTTTGATTGGCTATTTAAGTTTGCATTCACACGGTTAAGATTTGTGTTGTGTTCACACGATGCTCTTAACGTGATTGGTCCAAGATGGTTGTACTTTGTTCTCTTTACACAAAGAGGATACAAAGCAACACAATGAAGTCCCGTTATTCTTATCACGTTAGAAGTGGTCTGTTTTTGAAAAAGATAGCTACATAAATCTAGAAAGGGACATATCATGGGTTGAGAGAAAAAGGGATCACGTGTGTAGTAGCAAAGAAAAAGAAACAGAGAGGAACGTGGATTGGAGATTTCTTGCCTGGATGAAAACCACTTGAACGAGATGTTTTAAGCAACAATATATTTGGATGCGTATATTTTGGTTTAGCAGCAGGTATAATTTTTATTGGTATGTGAATATTATGGGATGCATATCTTTGGTGATATTTACGTATGAATATTCACGAATATGGAAAAGGTCATTTTGTGCGCTGATATTCTGGAAATATGGGGAGTTTATATTCCTCAATTTATGGGATTTATATACAGACAAGAAATATATTATGGTTTTATAGCAGATCATATATATATGAAGACATCCACACGTGATAATAGAGGTTTGTTACCCTAGATGACGTCAGCAGAATATTGACGCTGACAAGGGTTGTAATGACGCTGACAAAGTATGGAATTGAAGCTGACAAGAAGAAACGTAACGCTGACAGAACCGGCATTGTTACGTGTTGTCCGAGATATGTAAATCCAAACACTGATAGGTGTTGTTCGATATCGGATAAAGCATCTGATAATGATATTGGATAAGAGAGGTTCTTGGACAACAAAAGGTTTGCTGCTGTTTGAGAAAATTGGACGTTTTAAGCACACAAAAAGGAGGAATTTACACACGAAGGTACATGGAATCTCCGTTTTTATTTAGAATATCAAGGTGATATTTATGGCTCGGATATTTTAAAAGGAATTAATGATCTTAAAGCGAGTTAGCAACTATTCGTGAGGATTTGATGGATATTTTAAACTATGTAATCGGGATAGCCTTGAGAAAGAGTTATCCATCACAAGACTTTTACATATGGTATGAAGATGTGATTCCATTAAAATCGTCATGAAGAGGTGTTAACTTAAGGGGAAGAGTTCTTATGGTAAGTTTGATGATTGAAGAAGATTTTCGCGAGTTTGTGTTCTATCATATCTTAAAGTGCCGTAGACTTTAAAGGTAACTTGTTCGTGCTATACATGGTTGGTGACGAAGACTTGTCATAACACTTGAAGGAGTTACATTATTGTGCTCAGTGTCTCACAAAGGATGAGAATATTGACAAGGGATCGAGGTCTACTTATATTTTGTGACATGAGTATAAGTTCTTAGTCACGTGGATAGTACAAGACATGGAACACAAGGTTGGGTTATTCTACTTCTACATCAAAAATATTATACTAATTTTTCTTCAAGATCATTACACAGAGCTACTTTTGGAGAATCTTCAACATTGCATACATTGTTTACTTCCTTGTTGATGTGACAAAAAGGGGAAGAAATACATGCTACACTTGAGGGGAAGCAATTTGAAGATCATGTATAACTTACAAGAGATACACATAGAGTTTTGCCACTATCAACTAGGGGAAGATTGTTGGGTCAAAAAGTTGATGTGGCAGAAACTCAAAAACGAAGAAAACAGGAAGAAATTGTCCAAGCGTTGTCAAGAGTTAATCAAGCGTTGACATGTACAATTTAGGCGTTGATAGCTCAAGAGTTGTCATGTACAATGTAAGCATTGTTACATGTAATTCAAGCATTGACAAAACGTAGACAAAGAAGCTCATGGAAGCTTCTATTTAGATAAACATGCAAAAGATATTCTGCATAAGTTTATTTAAATAGAAGATTTACTTGTTTATTCATCATTATCTCTTGTAAACCCTAATCCTTACACTATAAAAGGAACCAAGGGTCATAGGTTTTATTCATTCAATTCATTCACAATGTAAACCTAAAGTGTGTGTCGACTAGACGTGGGATTCAATGTATACACGTCTAGTGGTTGTTCGTTATTAATATAATGGGCAATCCAAGTGTTTTAATTCATGTTATTCGTGCCTAAACACCTTGTTAATGGTTGTTGTTCTAATTCCGCTTTGATTGTATAATCATATGAACAATGATCATTCCTAGTAGCTTAAAAGATCCGGAAACCAAGGTTCCCACAAGTGGTATCAAAGCTTGTTGAGAAACTTTGATTTGAAGAACGAGATCCAATATCGTGAGGTGAACCAGGCTAAGGAAGAAGGTGAAAAAGAATCTGATGATGTTTTCAGTCAAGGCGAAGTCTACTTCAAGTTCCAACTCATCTTCGTCATCTGATAATGAGGTATGTGATGACTCTTCTTGTAGGATAAATACTGAAAAACTTAATAAAGAGATTTTAAAATTAAAATCAGATCTTTCAGACGTAAGATGCACGTTATCTAATTATCAAGTGGCACTTGTTCAAACTGAAAAGACTGTTTCTGAGTATAAGAAAATGGAGTTTGATTTAAAAGATAAAATAAATATCTTAAAACATGAGTTAAATCAAAGTAATGATATTAACGATATCGTGAATAGGGTTAATGTTGATTTAATAGCTAAGTTAGATGAGGCTAATAAGAATAAAGACAATGTGAGTCTTAAAATTCAGAGATTTGATAAGGCCACACAAACCCTAGGAGAATGTGTTAATAAACAAAGGGATTCTAAGGATATGTCTGGGATTGGGTTGAAAGAATATGTTGCCGTTCCACCACCTTCTGGGGACTTCTATGGTGTCCATAGAAAGGATCTCTCTTGGACTGGTATTCCAGAACTCCAAGAAGAGGAATTTATTCCTCCACCTAGAGTTCTTTCCCCAGTTGAGGAATATCAACAAAAGGTTACTGACCTAGAAGAATGGAAGAAGGCTAACCCCACTTTGTTTGTTAAGGGTGGGATGCTTAGTGAGAGTCCATTCGTGCCTACACCCATTGAGAGTCCAGTAGTATCTAAACCTATCACTGTGACCAATCCCATCACTGGAAAAGCTGTTAATCTTGGCTCCCCAATTAAGAAACAACCTAGTGTTAAATATGCTGAAATGTATAGGAAACCTAGGTCACTCAAAAGCCAAGAAAGTATTAATGGGACAGGGTTTTACCAGTCTAAGCCTAAGTTTGTGTCTAAAAAGGCTTATTATACATGTGGGAGCTTTTCTCATTTGGCCTATAATTGTGTCAGTGGACACAATTCATTCGCTGGCAATAGGTCATCCAATGTCAATCATAGACCTTTTGTCCACACTAGACCACAGGCTACTAGACCAACTCCTTTATTCTCTAAGGCAGCTAATACCCATGGACAAAGGCCCTTTCAAAAGACCAACACTTGGTCAAACAGACAGTATGTTCCTGTAGCAAACCCTAATTTGGGCACTGACAAGAACAAATTCAGTGCTGACAAGAAAAAATTCAGCACTGACAGGAACAAATTCAGCGCTGACAGCAATAAATTCAGCGCTGACAGGAACAAATGCAACGCTGACAGCTCCAAATTTGGTATGAGACCTTATTTTAGACCATATAAACAAAGATACTTGGTTAGTAAGGGTCAAGGGTCTAGGGCATCATCCCACATAACTTGGAAACCTAAACAAGAGCAAAACTCTAGTTTTAATGGTATTTCAATGACTTGCAATAGATTTAAATATCTTGAGAAGGTCATTACTAGTCTCATTGGAACAAATTGGGTGCTTAGGTCACAAAGGGATGAACAGGCATTTATGGTAAAGAATAATACCACTCTAGTTGAACAACTAGACAGATCCAAGTCTGATAAGGCTTGGATCTCCAAAGAAAACTAATTTGTTTTCTTTTTGAGCAGCGTATCCAAAAGCAGGTTAATGATCAAGGATATTGGGATAGTGGATGCTCAAGGAACATGCATTGTTGGTCTTTCCACTAATATTATTTTTATCCACTGACATGTTATCTCTACCCATTATCATGGGATAGGGTAGCCTCTGTTGGTGTGTGTTTTTGTGGTTTTTGTCTAACTATGCAGGAAAGTGGAGCTACATTTGGATGGATACAGAGTTGCAAACTTTTATTTATGATGGTTGGAATGTTTACATTCTTATCTTGAGATAAAATTTTGCTTCTTCACATATAATGATTTGTATGCTTCTGTTAAGGGGAGGTAAACCTCTAGGTTTTTGGGTATTCTTAGAATGCTCTTATCACAATTCTAGATTGTTTCCACTGGTGAATGGGGGTTAGAAATAGTGAAGACTTTTCCTTATGGAATTGTTGGAATTTCTAAACCTCGAGGCACTGTAGCATTCACGTTTTTATTTAAACATGCGTGCTACCAAGACTTTTGACCTAGAATTGGGTGTGGTCGTATGGGTGACTTGGGTTAGATATATTTTTGGGCTTACTTGGGGAGTTGCAAAGGTTTTATATGAGTTAACTTTCTCTTTGGGGCATTTGTGAACAAAGGACTCTAGAGTTCATCTGTGTCTATCATGCTTTTGCATGAGTGTATGCATGAACAGTGTTTGTCACTCTTGCTTATTAGAGTCTAGTTAATTTCCTTAGGATTATTACCTTTGTCTATGTTCTAACTAAAGTTTTCTACATTCTCAAGTCTATTTTATGCTATTTCATCTCAGTTGGTGTCATTTCTAAACTGATTTATAGACCCAAAACATTTCATCACCCTTACATTTTTCAAATTTTTGGATATCTAGAAGCCTAATGATCATTGAGATGTTTTTCCTAGTGATTGATATCTAGTAGCAGCAGAGATCACTTTTACAAGGGTGTATAGTGTTATGGAGATGGCTGAGACTATTGGCACTAGCTTTAATGCAGGTCAAGTCAGTCTTATCATCAGTAAGTCCATCCCTATGTCCTATGAATCAACATTGAGGATTCATTTCCCGAATGTGGATGAGGACAGTATGAAACCTTTGACATTAATGGAATTGACGAAAATCTGTATTAGCTTGTAAAAGCATAATACAGAAATGGTACAAATTGTCAAGGATCACAATTTTGAACTGATAGACTTGTTGTTTTGAAAGCTGATGCAAGGAGGATGTTCTTGGTTCCGTCCTTGTATATTGATCTTGGAGAGGAGTCTTAAAAAGGGGAGGAGCAATCGAATTTGAGTGACAAAAGTAATAAAGAAAGCTCCAAAGACTCTACAGGTGTTGAAGATGATTAAGACCAAGTGAAGGCTGACTATACAAGTGATTTGAGTGATTGACTTTTCGAGATTTATTATTACTCAAATTCAGGGATAAGTATGTTTGTAAGAATCCTCTCTGTATGTTTTATTTTATTCAGAAACTTGATTACTAGAGTAGATATCAAGTTTAGGGGAGGATTGTTGGGAATAAAATTGACCAAGTCCCTAGACGCTGACAAGAGGAACTTGGACGCTGACAAGAGTAAACAGGGCGTTGACAGATGAGACGCTGATAAGAATTATCAAGACGCTGACGAGAAGAATCTTAACATAAAGACAAGGACTAAATCTGTCAATGATGAATTCTTCAAGCTGGTGGACAAAATATGAAGATAAGAATTCAGAATATATTCTTAATGTTTAAAAAGATTTAGTCAATATTTTATTTGAGTATGTTTATCTTGTGTCTCTTCCTAAAATAGTTTATCTTAGCTTTTTGTACAAGGCTCCTTAAACCTATAAAAGGAGGCCTTAGGGTTAGACATAAGACACATCTCACATACATCTTTTTCACACACCTCTTCCACATATCTCATAACACTTTCATTGTAATCATTCATTGATATTATTAATCAAAGTGAAAGTTGCTTTACTTTGTTTTGTTCGTTGTTCTAAGTGTTAAATTCCGCATAACACTTAGATTACTTCATACATATCAAAAGTTTCTCTACGTGTATTACTTGATTCAATCTCGTATACATAAGCTTAATCGATCCGTAAATTAATGGTTTCCACATATACAAGGGTTTTAAGTGTCATTTCTTCAATAAATGAGGATCAATCTTGTATATCTTCAAGTCTTCAAGGGTATTTGTTGAATATTCCATGAATAGGGCCCGGTTCTTTGTACGGCTTCGTTTCTCGTGTCCGTTTTTCCTTGTATCTTGTGATCTTTTGTCTTTTTCACGATATCCATACCTAATATACAAAGTAAACAAACACAAGCATATATATGGTATTTTTATGACATTTTTATGCATTAAAAGCCCGAAAAGAACGATGAGATCATGTATAAATGCCATCTCATCACTCCCCCATACTAAACCATTGCCGTGCCCTCACGTAATGCTAGAATAAAGTATCTAAGCATCACCAAAGTTCAATTTTATTAACCTTTATTTGAAAAGTAAAAGACTTGCAACATACTACGAAGATGTGTAAAGACATAATATATGATTTTCATCACGAAAGTGACTTTTAGGGTCAAAGAATAGAAACAAGTAAATGTCCCTTAGAGTAAACTTCGTCATCCTTGATTGTCATACATTCCATGCTAAGTGCAAAAATGAGATCATTGTTGGTACAAGTCACAATGCTAACACTACTCATACGTCCAAATTGTGTAATACTTTTTCTCCCCGCAGTCCTAGTTATTATAAAAAGAAATGGGTTACTAGCATTTTTTTAACTATTTGTCATGGATCACAAGTGATTCATATTGACTTATTTGAGTAGTTATTAGTCCGAAAGCAAAGTAACACGATTTGATCGATAGTTAGCGGAAGGACAAAATCTTTTAAAACGGCTTCTCGTGTATCTCCTTAAGTTCATATCTTGGCATAACTCGTTTCACGATTTGAGACCTTTCTCGGACCGATATTTGGCATGTACTTCATACTTCAAATCTTGGGAAGACGTTCTTGAAACTATGGTCTTCTCTTCATATATTTGGAATTTCTTCACTTGACGTTTTTGAGAGATTCTTCATATTTAGACCACGACTTCATCATTTTTCTTCAATCTTTACTTTGGATTTTGATATACAACGATCCGCCTCCTTTTTGGACTTGGATATATTTATCCTCATACCTTGTTAGGGTCTTTTTGGATAGACTTTCTCCATGATCTTTAGGGGAGTAATTGCTTTTCGTCGCGTGTCTCGATCCTTCATATTGATTTAGGAATAATGATACTTCACATCATCTTGGATCTTTAGCAAAAATAGAGCTCCTCATGCCTTGTTAGGGCCTTTTTGGATGATCGCCAATCTTCGCGTCCCGCTTCAATAAGTTATGCCTTGGCTATGAACTCTATTCAACCCCGAGCAACTTTTAAACGATCTTGCGCTAGAGGCTAAGTAACCTTTCAAATCGTATGACCTTACTTATTGCAATTATGATTTATTCCTAATGCATTGATCTTATGGGAAGAAAAAGCCACAATTAAAAACATATGAGTTTTTGAAAGAACATTTTCATGTTCTAGCATGATCACTTGTCTAACTCTATCATCTCTCGTTCTTCACTATATAAAGACCTCTAATTAAAGAGACTCGTGAATACTTAGCCATGCAAGTCAAAATTAAGACAAATTTGGATTAGCTTTCATTAGGACTATATCAAATCAAAGTTTTGGGTTTTCAAGCCACCTATAGGATCTTGCACTTTCTTGTACTTTTTCAAGTTTAGAGAATGCGTTTTATAATTCCCTTGATAAGTGACTTTCTAGGATCAATTATAGGAACTTGCGAAAAGTTCTTGTTCTTAACCCGAATGAGTTAAGACTTTCGCGTTTTAAAGCTCCCTATATAAAAGTCTAGCAAAACTTGAATTGAGCGGGTTAAGGAATGTAAATGGCTCCAAATGCCCATCAAGTCAAAAATTATCTCTTATTCTACCCATCGGAAAATATACATTCGTGTCTTAAAAACACTTATGAAAACTAAGAAAAATTTTAAAATTTGGCCCTTTTTAGCCTTATTAGAAACAAAAATAAAACATTGAAAGTTGGAGAACGTGAGGGCGTAGCAAAGCAAGTACCTATTCACCCCCCCCCCCCCCCATACTAAAAGTAAACATTGTCCTCAATGTTTCGAGTCTAAGGGTGGAGCACCCCCATACTAGAGACGAAGAATCGAATGCTTAGGATCTAGCATGGAAAGGGTGATCAACAATATATCTAAAGCCGTTTATTAAGTATGCTAAAAGATAACTGTTAGAACAATAAAGGATATGTCATGGATTCGTGAAAAACTTCTTCAAGCAAACGATGGAGGCTCACGTAAACGAACACGAGAGTCTTCAATCGTAGATAATGATAATGATCTAGATAACACAATCACAAACAACCACGAGACAACGAGTTGAAAGGGTACAAGTCCCCTTATTAGTGAATAGTAAGCATAAAGGATAAGCATGGGATCTCCCCCATGAGGCACCTCGTTTTTTATTACCGAGTCATGAGCTCGACTCGATCCCCTCAATGCTAATTATCATTGAGGAAGGTGACTTGGTCGAGGGCAACCATTGAAGAAATTTCCCCACAAAATTAGTACTTAAGCCTATGTCCATTCACCTTGAAATTAGGACCATCATCTTGAGCTAGCTCGATGGTCCCATACGGAAACACTTGTGTTATGGTGAACGGACCCGACCAACGAGATTTCAATTTACCAGAAAATATCTTAAGTCGAGAGTTAAAAAGCAACACTTGATCACCAACGTTAAAAACCCGGTTTTTAATCTTTGAATCATGAAACTTTTTAGTCTTTTCTTTAAAAATTAATGAATTTTCATAAGCATTATCTCTTAATTCATCCAATTCATTCAATTGTATTTTCCGGTGATCTCCCGCGGTCTTCAAGTCAAAGTTTGCATGCTTAAGGGCCCAATATGCCTTGTGCTCCAACTCAATGGGCAAATGACAATTCTTCCCATAGACTAACTTATAAGGAGTGCAACCGATAGGTGTCTTATAAGCGGTCCTAAAGGCCCATAAAGCGTCATCGAGTTTGTCGGACCATGAAGCACGGTTTTCTCCAATTGACCTCTCTAGAATCCTCTTCAAAGCTCGGTTCGAAACCTCGACTTGCCCACTCGTTTGCGGGTGATAAGCCGTAGAAAGACGATGAGTAACTCCATATTTCTTTAGAACCTTTTTGAATTGGTCATTACAAAAATGGGTTCCACGATCGCTTATAATAGCACGAGGGGTTCCGAACCGAGAGAATAGTTGCTTCAAAAACTTCACTACCACACGAGCATCATTAGTAGGCAAAGCCTTAGCTTCCACCCACTTAGAAAGGTAGTCCACCGCGACGAGGATATATTTGTTGCCATGAGACGATGGGAACCGCCCCATAAAGTCTATTCCCCATATGTCGAAAATCTCACACACTTGAATTATGTTTTGCGGCATTTCATCACGTTGAGACGATTTTCATTGACGTTGGCACGAATCACACGACTTCACAAGTGCGTGTGCATCACGATAGATAGAAGGCCAAAAGAAGCCGGCATCGAACACTTTCTTAGCCGTGAGATTAGCACCATGGTGACCACCCGTGGGTCCCTCGTGACAAGCTCTAAGGATATTAGAAGCTTCGGCACCAAAAACACAACGTCGAATGAGTTGATCCGCACAAACCCGAAAGAGATAAGGGTCGTCCCAAAAATAGAACTTGACGTCACGAAAGAATTTTCGTTTTTGTTGTGTCGTCATACCCTTGATTATGAAATTGCCCGCATGGTAATTTGTAATGTCGGAAAACCATGGGGTGGTGTCCTTATTCTCGAAAACATCTTTGTGAGGATCTTCTAGACGAGAGAGATGATCGGCCGCTAGATTCTCGGCTCCTTTTTTGTCAAGCACGGTGACATCAAATTCTTGGAGGAGGAGCATCCAACGAAGCAATCTCGGCTTAGCATCTTGCTTAGCTAAGAGATACTTGATAGCCGAATGGTCAGTATACACGATGCTTTTAGTCAAGACGAGATAAGGTCGGAATTTCTTAAAAGCATAAACCACGACAAAGAATTCCTTTTCCGTTGTGGTGTACTTTAATTGAGCCTCGGTCATCGTCTTCCTAGCATAGTGGATAGGACGGAAATGTTTGTCATAACGTTGCCCTAAGACGGCCCCTATAGCATAATCACTTGCATCGCACATGATTTCAAAGGGTAATTCCCAATTAGGAGCAACAAGAATGGGAGCTTCGGTAAGTTTCCTTTTGAGAGTTTCGAAAGCTCTAACACAATCCTCATTGAAGTTAAAAGGAGCATCCTTCTTGAGAAGGTGTGTCATAGGTCGAGAGATTTTCGAAAAGTCCTTGATGAAACGACGATAAAAGCCCGCGTGGCCTAGGAAACTCCTAACTCCCTTAACGGTTTTGGGATGAGGTAACTTGGCGATGACGTCTACCTTAGCTTTATCGACCTCAATCCCCGCTTTCGACACCTTATGTCCTAAGACGATTCCTTGTTTACACATAAAATGACATTTTCCCAATTAAGCACAAGATTGGTTTCTTCACAACGTTTTAAAATTTGCTCAAGATTAGATAAACACGACGTGAACGAATTGCCAAACACCGAGAAGTCATCCATAAACACTTCCATCGACTTCTCGATCATATCGTGAAAAATCGCCATCATACACCGTTGAAACGTACCTGGTGCATTACAAAGTCCGAAAGGCATCCTACGACAAGCGAACGTTCCATAAGGACACGTAAAAGTAGTCTTCTCTAGATCACGAGGGTCGATAGGGATTTGAAAGTAACCGGGAAAACCATCTAAAAAGCAATAGAATTCATTTCCCGCAAGTCGCTCCAACATTTGATCCATGAAGGGCAAAGGAAAGTGGTCTTTACGAGTGGCGTCATTTAACTTTCGGTAGTCAATACACACCCTCCAACCGTTCACAACACGAGTGGGAATTAACTCGTTGTTTTCATTAGGCACAACGGTCATTCCTCCCTTTTTAGGGACACAATGGATTGGGCTCACCCATGGGCTATCAGATATAGGATAAATCATTCCCGCGTCAAGGAGTTTAAGAACCTCCTTTTTAATGACATCGTGAATTTTGGGATTCACCCTTCTTTGACTTTGAATTGCGGGTTTGTAGTCCTCCTCCATTAAAATCTTGTGAGTACAAAATTTTGGGTCAATACCCTTAATGTCGGAAATTTTCCACGCAATTGCCCCTTTATGAGCCTTAAGAACTTTCAAGAGCTCGGTTTTTTCATTATTAGCAAGACCTTTTGCAATAATAACCGGCAACTTGTCATCACCTTCCAAGAATGCGTATTCAAGGTGAGAAGGAAGATCTTTCAATTCAAGGATAGGTGGTTCCTCGATTGAAGATTTTGGTTCAACACTCATAACTTCCATCGGCGGAAGAAATGGTGGAATATAAGTATCATCGCTAATCAACACCTCATCTTCATTGTCGATTTCATTTGAAGTGAGATCGCCTCCTTGGAATGGAGTGAGATTTGGTGTAGAATTAGCAAGAATCGGATCCAAAATAGTTGGATTGCCACTTGACGAGCTATTGGAAAAACCTAGCACTTCTTGTGAAAACTCATCGCAAACCACATCAACGATGTCAATGTGATTGATGGTAGCGATTGCATAAACATGAGAAGGTTTCGATTTTTGAGTAGCATTTATAACAAGTTCCTCTTCGTTGAATCTCAAAGTGATAGTTCTTGCATGAACATCGATAAGCGATCTCAAAGTGTCTAAAAATGAACGACCTAAAATTAGAGGAACTTGAGGATCCGCGGGGATGTCAACTACTATAAAATAAACGGGATAATAGAACTTCCCCACTTTCACGAAAACATCTTCGGCTACTCCACATGCTAGAATCATAGAATGATCGACCATCTCGATAGACATGTTTGAAGGAATAAGAGCCGGAAGCGAAAGCGATTTCCAAATGGAAAATGGCATCAAATTAATGCTCGCACCAAGATCGGCCAAGGCGAGGCATTCTTTCATATCTTGTATGTCACAAGGAATGAGAAACTTTCCGGGGTCACCAACTTTTTCCGGTATGCGGTTAAGATAAACCGAAGAACAATTAGCAAGCTTTGAAAGCTTTTCCTTATAGCTCATCATACTTTTAAAAGTGGAAGCGAAACGAGGCATATATAACAACGCGTCGGATAAACTTACATCAAAATGCACTTGTTGAAACATTTTTATAAAAAGCTCGATTTGTTGTTTGTTACGTTCTTGCAATTTCTCTTTGTTTCGTCTCGAAGGGTAGGGTAAAGGTGGTGTGGGTTGGTCATTAGGCAACGGCCTTGGAAACTCGGGTTCCACAATTGGTATTGGTTCAACCGTAGGTGTGGTTTGAGCGGTACTTCGTGGGATTGTAATGTGCTCCTTTTCGACCATCACCTCGGGTTCTTTCTCGATTTCCTTCTCCGTAGAAGTACTTGGATGAGAGATTGGTTCCTTGAAAGTTTTACCACTTCGTGTAGTAATAACCTTCATTTCTCCCTTCGGGTTTGCAATGGTATCACTAGGAAGACCACCCGAGGAAGAGGGTTTACACATGATTGCTTCAAACATCTTAGCCATTCGGTCCTCAAATTTTGATTGCCTAGCATCCGCTTTTAATAACTCTTGCTTAATCTCATGTTGTCCTAATTCCATCTTTTGTTGATTTTGTTGAAGACGTTGGACATTTCCTTCCATTTTGTTTGCATGAGTTTTAAGTTCATTAGCAAGTTCATTTTTAAGCTCATTTTTCAACTCGAATCTTAAGCTAATCATCTCACGTTGCATGTTATCAAATTTAGCATCATTTGATTTAGCATAATCCAAAAATTCTCCTTGAAGATTTTTAGTGTGAGCATTTTGAAAACCTTGTGTAGTGTTTTGAAAATCACGGTTTTGGTTTTGATTAGTGACTTGTCCATTCCCATTTTGATAATTCCCTTTGTTGTAGTTGCGTGAATTGCCTTGGTAATTACCACCTTGGTTGTTGTTTCGATAGTTATTAGCATTTTGATTTGGTGGAGCTTGATTTGGGCGGGAACCTTGACCGTTTTGGTTGTAAGTTCCTGTTGCTACATAAGCACTCGAAGTGTTACCATCCGCGGTAATGCACTCGGAAAGATCATGAGCTCCACCACAAGACAAACAACTCTTAGCAACCGCTTTAACCGAAGCGGAATTTGAAGCTTCTTGAGCTTTCCAATGGGACATAAGATTAGCAAATCTATCAAAAAACCGATTTTCCTCATTAGCTTCATCATGTAAGGCATTAATGCTACGAGACGATGACGATGACGACGAACCCAAATTGGCAACACTCGGTGTGTTACGAGGGCTATAAACCTTAGATCTATTCTCGATGATTTGTAAAGCCTCATTGGTAGTTTTGCACAAAAAATTACCACCCGCGGCGGCATTCAAATAATCTCGTTCATGATCATTAAGCCCATTATAAAAAGTATCAACTTGATGCAATTCCGTAAAATCATGGTGTGTACATTCATGTAACATTTCTTTAAAGCGTTCCCATGCCATTGAAAAACTTTCATTATTTCTTTGCACAAATCATGAAATCTCATTTTTCAAATGTGTTGTTTTAGATGGTGGAAAAAACTTGTTCGCAAACTTAGAAACGAGATCACCCCATGTCAAAATCGAATTTGGCGGTTCTTTCTCAAGCCAAATTTTAGCAGGTCCATCTAACGAGTATGGAAACAACATCATCTTAATGGCGTCATGTGGAACATCCTTAAACTTGCTAGTAGCGGTGAGACGATTAAAATTCCTAATGTAATAGTGCGGGTTGTCTTTCTCATGACCTCTAAACTTATTTGCTTGCAACATCGACATTAAACCCGTCTTAATCTCGAAATTCTCCGCAAGGATGGCGGGAATCACAATAGCCTCTCCAAAACCCTCGGTGGGTGCTTGTAGCAACTCCATCATAGTACGATTAGCCATGACGACTTCTTGTTCTACAATAGGTTCAACAATTGGAGGTTGTTCAACAATCAACGTCTCTTGATTGGCTTGCTTTTGAAGACGTTTACGAGCTCGTTTTGCTTGATTACGAGTGATCATAAACTTCACGAAGAATGGGAGGTGAGCAAAGAAGATTCTTTTGGGTGTTTTGTGGATTTTCAATTTTTTTGTGTTTTTGATTGTATTTAATTTTTTTGGATTTTGGTGTATCTTCGTAGACAACGATCTACAAAATCTCTCCTCGAATCAAACTCTTGATTAAAGAAGCCTCAAAGGAATGAAAACGATCACGTGGAGTGAACGCCTTCGAATGACTTTAGAACTTTGGTGAAAACCAAATTGTTCAAGAGGTTTTAATCACAAAGAAACCAAGCAAATATATTATACGTAATAATACTTTGGGCGGCAAAACCCTCGATTAGCCTTCAATCTCAAAATACTCACAAGCAAGCGGGGAAACGAGGCGGCGCGAAGCACTTAAGAGCCTTTTTCCTTAGGGTATATTTTATAATACCCGCCTTATACCCACCTTATAGTTTGTATTTTCCAAAATCGAGCTTCACGAAAGTATTTATCTATTTTTGCCTTTTTCTTTTTGTTTGAGATTCGAATACAATAATTAGGAGATCAAATCCCAATTAAGGTTGTGTTTTCACACTTTTGGAGATATTGTTTATTGATTGTGATACTTAATACAATATAGTAATAATATTTTCACAAGAAAAACCAAGAAAACCGATAATACGTATTAGTAGATTTCTACTAATACAAATACTATTTATGGTTAATATTAAAAACAACAATGGAAATTAATCACGACACACCTCCCCGGCAGCGGCGCCAAAATGATTGTAGTGTTTTACTACTCTTTAGGAAAAGAGAGTAAATGAGGTATATGTGTGTGAAAAACTTGTTAAATGTTTGTGATTAATGATTGGTTTAGAAGGGGATGAGAAAAGAAGATGACGAAGACGTGAAAATTACTACTACAATGACAAAACGTAAAACCGTAAAAACTACAAAAATAAAAATTAATTCTAAAAATTACCAAAAATTCACCAAAAATCAAAATAAATAAACTAAGAGTTTACCAATGATCAAAACTTTTTCAAACCTTTTAAATAATTAAATATTCAATTTTTAAATGCTAATTAAAGCCCTAAAAATCAAATAAATTATCAAAAAGCCCAAATAAAGATTTTTCAATTGGTAAACCTCTAAAATGACCTAAAAAGATTAAAAACTATTTTTAGAAAATTTTAAACTAATAAAAAACTATTTAAAATGATTTAAAAACTATTAAAACTTAAAATAATTATAAAAATTAATCTAAAGGTGATAAAATTATTCTAAAAGTTGCTAAATTCCTATTTTAATGTATTAAAGCTAAGAAAAATGTAAAAAGTTGGAAAATGTGAAATTTGAAAAATAATAATAAAATAATATTAAAATAATATTAAAAATCCAAAATTTATAAAAAATTCTAAAAACCTGCAAACTAGTTTATTTTAACCTAAATAAACAGAAAATCAAAGTGAAATGACCAGAATACCCCTATTGGGCCCTCAAATGGGCCAAAACCAAAAACAGTCAACCCTTAATGGGCTTTTTGGCCCAAAAAGTCAAACTTGGCCCAATTGACTTGGAAAAGCCCTATCTGACTCAAAATTTAATTCTAAGAACAAAACTCTAAATGCCCAAAAGCTGAATGTGAGCTTATCACAGCTTAATAAGCAAACAGCTTATCCTTATTGGGCTTTTTAGCCCATTAAGCAATAAGCTAATGCCATAAGCTCTAATTTGACACACAACCTTCTTTTGGGATGCTTATGAGATCTGTAAAAAGAAATTTTGAAAAAGCACACTCAATAAGCCAGAAATAAGCAAAGTAATATTTCACTAAAAGACAAAATAGTTGTTTTTGAGAAATAAGGCACCTCAGGACTTGATTCAACTTGCAAAAGATCACAAATGGACTCAACAAGCCAAAACAATTAACAAAATTCCAATAAGCAAAACCAATAAGCCAGAATAAGCCAATAAGCACTTATGAAAAAGTCAATTAAGTTGGTTTTCTAGTCAAACCCTAAAGTCAACCCACCAAATGCTCCAGTATGAACAAATGGGTCCAATAATGAGCACCTATTACAAAATCCAAGTTGTTTCTGGTTAAAATAAGCTATTATATCTTATTGATAAGCTGAACCCAATTTTACACTAGCAGTGGTAACCAGCAGGGGAAAGGAGTTCCCACTGCTTTGACTATTTGACTGAGCTTTTTAGAGAGTTCTAGTTGGATTCAATTGGAAACAAGGGCACTGTGATCAGTGAACCACAAGTATTCAATAGCAACAAGAAAATCCAAATTTGGTTCACACAATAAGCCACAAATGATCAAACAGTCACCAGCTACCACACAAACATGAAAATAAGCAGTTATGCACTTAATAAGCAGATTTAGCAAGAATAAGCCAACCAAACTCAACAGGATGCATACACAAGCTATATTAACTATGAATAAGCACAAAGCAACTTGAATCAAACACTGAATCAAAGTAAACAACAAGATCTAAGCACAAACAGTTACTGATAAGAACAAGAACAATATGCAGGCAAGTTTGCTGATCTATTTGACACTAGATCCAATTTCAAGCAGTCAAATCTCTTCTCCTGGTGTGATTAACTAAGGTTTAGCACTTGTTAGCCCTAGCCTAAGCTTAGATCTAGGTGTCCTCAAAATCCTAGCCAATTTTACCAAGTATCCAAGATTTTATACCCTATTTTATGAATCTAAGTGTTTAAACCCTCAAAACCTGCAAACAGATGAACAATAGCAACCAATTAACAGATACTAACATTTGCAAACACAAAACCACCTCTTAGCAAACCACAATACCAACTTATGCAGTTAACCCAAACACCCCTTAAAAACTTGTTTTCACAATTTTTCAAAGGATCATGCAGATTTCACCCACAAATCAGACTAACAACACCTCATAAACATCAAACCAAGCCAGATTAACAATAATCAACCAAAATATCACAGATTCAAGAACAAATCAACAAAAATCACAAATAATCAGAAACTTAAAGAGGAAATGAAAAGGGAAGAAGGTGCAAACCTCCAAGACCTACATCCAGGCCTTGGATTGTTTGAGCTGAGGTACTAGCAAAACAAGTACCAGCTTCCAAGCTGCTAAGAAGAACAAACCACAAAAGTGAGATCAAATAATACCAAACTTTCTGATTTTTGAAACCCAAGCTTTATCAACTAAAACTTTGCCTCAAAAACCTTCAAACAAGATTATGGAACTCAGATTTTAGCTTATCAAACACCAACTTTTATAAATAACAGACAAGAACTCAAAAATTTTCAGAAATTCAAACTTTATTTCATAAAAAGGAATTACAAAGATTTAAAAGCTAAAATCTGGAACAAAGGGACTCTCACATGTTGAGGTCTCCTTTTATAGGCAAATGCCTGGCTAAACACTATTCACAAACCCTAGCACTGATTTCTCTAAAATGCCCTTGAGTCTTCTAGATAATTCTTGGTTGTGAGCTGTCCAAAATGATCCTAGACGTTTAAAGTAGCTTTGGAGTGAAGCAAAGGATCTTAGCTGTTGATCTTGACACGTGGCAAGCCTTGGTGAGGAAGTTGTCACATGATGGTGAAACGGTTTGGGTGGTGGGGCCTCTTGATGAGTGGGAGTGAGTGTTTTAAGGTTGGGATGGGATTATAGGCGTGTGAATCAAGTGTGGGAAAGGGTAATTTCATTTTACCCTTTGTTTTAATGAAGATAGTTACTGGGTTCATGGGGTGAACAGTAGTAACTTTTGATCCGTTTTTGTAGGATTGGAAAGTTGTTTGGCGCATTTTGTGTTTGAATGTTTCATTTGCCCAATAATAGTCCTTGTGTTTTGGCCAAAGTTGTAGAACGTGTTTTTCAGCCTTAAAACTTGAACTCCTTTGTTAATAAGTTTCACACTTTGGCAGTTTTGGCACAAAACTTTGGAAAAAGGTTTCAAAGGGTTATTTTTGCCATTTTGAGATTTTTCAAGGGCTGATCTTGGACATTCTTGATCTTCAAAGGTCTTCAATGTAACTTTGTCTTCATGAGGGACCATTGTTGGCAATTTGGAATTGTTGAGGGACTAATCTTGCCATTTCTTCAAAGTTGAAGGACCATTTGTGTAATTTTGACAAACTTAAAGGAACAAACTTGTAATTATCAATATACAAGGGTTTTAAGTGTCATTTCTTCAATAAATGAGGATCAATCTTGTATATCTTCAAGTCTTCAAGGTATTTGTTGAATATTCCATGAATAGGGCCCGGTTCTTTGTACGGCTTCGTTTCTCGTGTCCGTTTTTCCTTGTATCTTGTGATCTTTTGTCTTTTTCACGATACCCATACCTAAAATACACAAGTAAACAAACACAAGCATATATATGGTATTTTTATGACATTTTTATGCATTAAAAGCCCGAAAAGAACGATGAGATCATGTATAAATGTCATCTCATCAGTATGCCTGCCATAAAGCAAGATACTTTCAACATTTCTGGGAATTCTTTCATTTGAAGGCACTCGCCATTGAAACGTTCTAAGAAGTCTTCCAGGTATTCGCCCTGGTTCTGCTTAACTCTTGCGAGTGACACAACCCTTCTATCGTGTCTTCTTTGTTGCACATAATTTCTTTTGAATGCCTTCCGCAATACTTCGAACCCGTTAATTGTTCGCGGTGGAAGACTATCGAACCAGATCCGCGCGTATCCTACAAGTGTTGAATTGAACATGTTGCACCAAACCGGTTCTGGCCATTGTTCAATGCATGCTTGGGATTCGAAGACTTTTAGGTGATCTTTTGGGTCTGAAGTACCATCGTATGTTTTTACGTTTGCTGGCATGTGACGCTTCTTTGTATCCGGTTAATATTGTATGCGTCTCATGAAAGCATTTTTGCTAGCTCTTTCCAAGGCTGTGAGAAGTCTAGGTCGTCTGAGGGGTGATACTCACGTTTGTGCTTTGTAGGGCGATTATTACCTGATCTTGATGAGTCGCTTTCAGAGGACCAACTGTGCTTTGCGTGCTCCTTTCCTTTTGTCTCCTTCTTATTTTTTATGTGTTCTGCGACTAAAGAAATGAGGGCTTGCAGATTATTCGCCACGTATTCTTCCATTGCCCGCGCATTAGTAGCGACTATTTCCTCGCTTTCCTCCAAAGTGGGGGTGTCTTCTTTTTGTGTTTGTTAGGAGGAGGCTGAGCTGACTCCTGTCCAATATCTCCTTCTCTGATAGTAGGTAGGGAGTTGAGAATAGGATCCTGGTTCCTTTGAGAGGTGGATTAGTTACGTCCCGGCTGTTAGCCTCACTGACGAATCCAGGAGTATCATTCGCAGACGCGATGTGACCATCGATCGTTGAAGATCTTTGATGGCTTTTGTTCACAACGTTCTTCGTCATTGTTTAGAGCTTAGTATAGGGTCCCACCGATGGCGCCAACTTGTTGATACAAAAGTTGGATGGACCGAGCTTGACCTGAATTAGGCTTAATTCGGGACCTTGTGGACTCCGACTCTTGCACTAAGTGAAACTTTGTTTGAGATCCTGCGCACTAAAACAGACACCGTTAGGCTTACCATGGGTTTGTGACCCACGATTAGACTCCGGCGCGAGAGTAAGTAATCGGTTTGAGTATGTAGGGTTTAGAGTATTGTGTGTATCGTACCTTTGTAGAACCATGGGGGTTCCATTTATACTCGAGAGAGTCCAGGCTGTGCTCCCTATTCTTGCGGCCTAAGGAATGAATAATGACTCAAAATAGATTGATCTTTATGGATAACTAAGGCAAGTGTATATCCTCTTTCCTTAGTCGAATATATCCATAAGATAGAGTACATTCTGTTTGATCCTGTCGTAGTGCGACGAGGACAAGGTTAAGTAATTAACCGTATGTGCGATAGCGGCTAACCGGGCCTCCTGGGCTGTGCGCGCGTTGTATAAGCATTTAATCCATTCCTGATGGATACGGGTAGTACTGAGTCGGACTATCCAGCCCGACTAGGGACTATACGTCATCAATATAAAAAGTCGGGTTCTTTTCAGCGAAGTAGCCGAACTTTCACCAAAACTTTCGTATTGAGCGTAATATTCAAAGTATTGATTGTAGTCGTCCATATCGAGTTGATCATAGTAATCTCCGATATCGGGCAAATCATTCAAAATATCGTGATTTATTTTGGTGGTTTATTATAGGATGAATGTTACTTTTTTTCTGATGAATGAAAAAATAAAATGAAATAGGGTGGTTTTATAAATAGATTTTAGGGTAAAAAGATGAAAAAAAGTCCATCCATAAGCCTCCAACGGCTATTTTTTTGAAAATTTGAAATATAGCCGTTAGCCCCATTAACTTAAAAAAATAATTTAAAAAAACATGTACGGCGCGAGGTATAACGCGAGCCACGGTGCAGGGCTCGCGTTATACCCACCATTTTGGGCTGGCAGATACGGCGCTAGAGCCCACGATGCTAGTCACGATGTGGATTTTGGCGTTTTCATTCTCGCGTTATACCTATTGCTTAAACCGTGGGTTACCATACCCTCGACTCTTAAAATACTTGCCACCAATCAAGTTGTTGGAGGTTCAATGTTTTAGACATAGGTGGACCTATTATGACATATTGTACAATTACTCATATTTTATAAGGTGAACCTTATAAATACTATATATACTAACTAATAAAACTTACTATGTATTCTCACTTTTTAAATCACTCGTTAGACATGGTGACATGGTTGAGTCGTATTTTCACGGGTGAGAGTCGAATTCAATCTTTTCGTTAATGAAGTGTTAAATGCTCAAATAAACGGTGATTCAGTATATTTCTAACCTAATACGCAATTGCATATAAAATATTTTTCGTATTATGAAATCGTTCATATATTTGAACATATAAATTATGTATTAACAAATATAATAAGTAAAAAACAAAATTGCGTCGCAAATACACATAATTTACATATTTGATCTTTAAAAAACACGAAAAATCCAAAACCCGACCTCGTCTCAAAAACCGTGTTGACCGGGTCACTCCAAACCTGACGGGTCTAATTGAGTTTCGAAAATGTAAAAACCGGTTTGAAATGAGCTGTTTTTTTGCTCGAACCGGGTCCACCGGTTGACCCGACTAGATCGATCCGGGTTTTAAAACATTGCTTAGCCCATTAGCTATTCTTACCAAGCACACCCAATTTATAAAGGCCGTTGAGATTGTGATCGGATCGTTTTCGTCAATGCAAGATTGGAATCATACGATTAGATCAATGTCATATGATCAGGATCGGGATCCTATAAGATCATAAGCTTACAAAGATCTTATATAAGATCCTGATCGTTTTTGCTTCTTAGTACCGTAAAATCGTAATATGATAAAATCATGGTCGGGATCTTGACAACTATGCAATCTTATCTTATATTATTAACTTATCTTATCTTACTATATTATAAACATTTAGGACAATTCTAAATTTAGAAAATTTGAAAATTAAGGCCCCTTTTGGTTCGTTGTAATCCAACGTAATTGGATGTAATTGTAATTCAATTACATTACATAACATGTTTGGTTCACATAAGTAAAGAAATTGTAATTCACTTTACATTACGTAAGCTGTTTGTTTTGCGTTGTAATTGTATTCAGACATTACAATTACATCTATTAAGGGAATTCAGATTACATAAGAAGTTGGATGGAATGTTTGGAATTACTTTGTAATTCCGCATTTTTATACTTTAAAACACAATATTTATATATAATAATAATAATAATAGATATTATAATAATAATAATAATAAAAATAATCATAATTAAAAGTTATTATTAAAAAATTTATTATTAAAAAAAGTTATTGTTATTAAAGTTATTATTAATATTTATTTCATAGTTTTAATAAAATAATAAATATTATATTAATAAAATATAAATAAAATAAAATAAAATATTAATAAAATATTAATATAAGATCATTAATATAAAATTATTAATAAAAAATATATTATAATGTATATATATATATATAAATCATTACTAGAAAAAAATTAAAATTAAAATTATATTAAAAAAAATTAAAATTAGTAACGTTAAAAAAACGTTAATTAAATAATTATTAATAAAATAATTATCATAAAAAATTTGAAATATAACTAATTAAATTATTATTATTAAAATTGTTACTATTAATAATTTTTTTTTATATTATTAATATAATAATTATTAGAAAAATAACTAATATAAGAAATATTAAATATCAATTTATTGTTATAAATTAATTATTATTAAAAATAGTAAAAATGATATAAATAAATATTATTATTATTATTAGTTTTACTATTATACTATTAACATATTAGTATTATTTATTTATTATTATTTATTATTATTACTATTTATTATTTATTAGTATTTCTTATTATTTATTATTAAATATATTTAATAATATTATTAATTATTATTATACTAATTTTTTATTAGTTATTATTATTATTCAATTTTATCATTATTGTTTTTATTATTATTATTATTATTATTTATTTATTTAGTGGTGGTGATGAAGTTCGTGACTCGTATTGTGGTTTTGATTTGGGGACTCTTGATAGCTTATTTTCAAAAGGGTTGCGTACTGTTAAATCTATCCCTCCAAAGTGTCGTTTGGGTTTTTCTCGCGCCTTGAAAGGGGCCATTGACAGGGTGGTTAACAAGCCTGATGACATAACTTCTTGGGTTCGTTTGCTTGTCTTGCCTCTTTGTCTGCTTAAAACCTTTCGTCCGAGAAGTAATCTGAAGTGTAGGTCCGTTATCAAGAGACAAAAGCAAGAGGAGTTTATTATTAATGCTATTCGTTCTTGGGAGACGTTGGATGGTAGTTTACAGCTTCTTAAAGAGTGTTTGGCTGAACCTTCTCCCGCTTTGTCTAATGTTCTTTGTGAGGATAGTGGGTTGGTTGAGCAGAATATTAAGCAGTGTAGGCAGAAGATTTCTGATGGGCATTATTCTGCGGCTGTTAGGGTTCTTTCCTCATCTGGTGTGGCTCCTTATAATGATATTACTCTTGAAGATTTAAAAAATAAGCACCCTTTTGTTCATGCTCCTTCTTTGCCAGATATTTCTCTTGACCATCATCTCCTTGTTGTTTCTCGATCTAGGGTTCTTGACATGATCAAGAGTTTTCCCCGAGGTACGTCTTGTGGGCGGGATGGGTTGCGGGCCCATCATCTTTTAGATTGTTTGAGTGGTTTTGCGGTTGCTATTTCTGATGATTTAGTTTCTTCTATCACCCAAGTAGTGAAACTTTTTCTTGATGGGCGATGTCCCAAGGTGTTGGGTGAGTTTATCTCCAGTGCTCCTCTCACTCCGTTGGTTAAGCCGGGTGGTGGGATTCGTCCCATTGCTGTTGGTACTGTTTGGAGACGGCTTGTCTCCAAGGTATGTGCTTATGAGGTTGGTCATTCTTTGGATGGGTACTTTGGTGATTTGCAGTTTGGGGTGGGGGTGTCGGGAGGGAGTGAGGCTATTCTTCATGCTGTGAATCGTTTACTTGAGAGATATGGTGATGATGTCGGTTTCTCGATGTTACTTGTGGATTTTAAAAATGCTTTCAATTTGGTTGATCGAGAGGTTATGTTGCGAGAGGTTCGTCTTCGTTGTCCCTCCATCTCGTCTTGGGTGGAGTTTTGTTATTCTAGTCCGGCAAGGTTGTATTACGGGGAACATGTATTAAGGTCATGTTAGGGGGTACAGCAGGGTGACCCTCTTGGTCCGTTACTCTTTGCTCTTGTACTTCAACCATTGATATGTAAGATTCGGGACTCTTTCTCTCTTTCTTTACAGGCCTGGTATTTGGATGATGGTACTATTATTGGGGATACTTTGGTTGTGAGGAAAGTTTTGGAGTGCATCATGGAGGATGGCCCCGTGTATGGACTGCATATGAATATTGATAAGACTGAAGTTTTTTGGCCGACCGAGGATCCTCGCAGCAAGTTTATTGGTGTGTTCCCAGATAATATTGGTCGACCTACGCGCGGTGTTAAGTTACTTGGGGGGCCTGCGAGTGTAGATCTTGATTTTTGTAGTCAGCTTGTTTTGAAGCGTGTGGTTAAGACTATTGAGCTTATGGATGATGTGGCCAAAATTAATGACCCTTAATGTGAGTTGCTGCTTCTTCATTCATGTGCCGGTATTCCAAAGTTATATTTTGCTATGCGTACTTGTTCACCTTGTGCTTTTAAGTCTGTCCAAAGTTCTTTTGATTTGGCACTCCGTTCTTCTTTGGAGCGTGTCGTTGTTGCTTCTGGATCGGGATTTGGTGATTGGCAGTGGAGACTTGCTACGTTGCCCTTTTCCTTTGGAGGGTTGGGTGTTTATTTTGCGGGTGATGTATTGCATTATGCTTTTCTTGCTTCTCGGTTACAGTCAACTGATTTGCAGTCTAAGTTACTTCAACACACTGATATTAGATCTTATGGACTCCAGTTTGATGATGCCTTACGTGTGTTTAACTTGGTTATGGAGATTGCTTTTCTAAGTAATCCGAGTGAGATCGCTGCCCCCAAACTCATGAAGAAAATGGCAGATATATATTTTGCTCGGGTTATTAAGAATGCAGAATCCACTTTCGCTTTATCTGCTCGTCAGTTGGCTTTATGGGCATCTCAGAGGGAGGATCATACGTCTGACTGGCTTAGGACGGTTCCTATCCCCGGATTAGGTCAGACTATGAAGGGAGGTCTTATCGATGTGTTTTGTGTTATCGCTTAGGTATTCCCTTGTTCTCTGTTTCGAAGCCCTGTTCAGCTTGTTCGAGAGTATTTGATGGGGATATATTTGGGGATCATGCGGTATCGTGTGCTGGCATCGTTGGGATTAAGCACCGTCAAAATTTGGTACGTGATACTCTTGCTGATATATGTTACCGTTCAGGGATATCTGTCGGAAAGGAAGTTAATATTGGATTAGATGGAGGACCTGATAAGGCCTTACGTCCGACAGATATTTTGTTTTATTCTTGGGAGGGAGGTAAAGATGTGTGCGTTTATCTGACTGGTTCTTCTCCTTTGACTCGTACGGGGATGAATGACTTTGTTCCTGGCCAGCTGTGATTGATGCTGCACAACGTAAACGATGCAAGTATTTTGCTAAGTGTGCCGCTCTCGGATATGGGTTTCTTCCTTTCTCTTTTTCTTCTCTAGGTGAGTTACAGGAAGATGCAGTTGCGTTGCTGAAGCGGATCCAAAGATTTTCTAAGGCTCAAGACATTGGAGCGCGTGCTGCTGTACATATTTTCCATAGGATAGGTTTTGCTATTGCTAAAGGGGTGGAAGCGCAGTTAGTATCTCGACTCCCATCCAACTTGTTGTAAATCCTTTTAAAATAAATAAATAATAATAGTAATAATAAAATAATAATAATAATATTTATTATTATATATTTTTATTTTTACTATTAATATTTATTTTTATTTATTAATATTATTTTTATTATTATTATTATTTTATTAATATTATTATTTTATTAATATTATTATTTTTTAAAAGTTGAATTACATTACGTTGTTAACCAACCAAACACATTGATAGAATAAATCAATTACAATTTCAACACATTACATCCGTTTTCAATTATAATTTATTCAAATTAAAAATCTTTTACCAATTAAAATTTCTTTCAAAACATATTGTGAACCAAACATGGCATAAGACTTTTAAAACTTTTAAAATTGCTTGTTATGAAAATATAGATTTGTAACAAAATATGCAATTTTAATAATCATCTCATTGGTAACACTGGTTTTAAGAACTTATTAAAAACTTATTTTTATTTTTAAATTAAAATATATATTTATTTATTTATTTTTCTCATAATCTAATTTCAATATATTTTTTAAACTTTCGTGCTTTTTAGTTTAACATCCTTATATATATATATATATATATATATATATATATATATATATATATATATATATATATATATATATATATATATATATATATATATATATATATATATATATATATATACATATACATATACATATACATATACATATACATATACATATACATATACATATACATATACATATACATATATATATATATATACATATATATATATATATATATATATATATATATATATATATATATATATATATATATATATATATATATATATATATATATATATATATATATATATATATATATATATATATATATATATATATATATATATATATATATATATATATATATATATATATATATATATATATATATATATATATATATATATATATATATATATATATATATATATATATATATATATCTTATTATTTTTTTTTCGTTTTTAGTAGATTTATTTTATTTTGACTCAATTTTTTACAAAGTCAACTTTAATCTGAATACAAAATTAAAATTAATGGATAAAAATGTAACATTTGTTCGCCCTATAAATCGTTATCGAGTACATGTCACCGCATTACGCGGATACTATGCTAAGTAGGGGTGGGAATCGGGTCGGGTCAATCGGGTTCAGGTCAATACGGGTCGGGTCAAGTCGGGTCAAAACTCAAAAAATCATATCCGAACCCGAGCTTAATTAGAACTCGGGTCAGTCGGGTTTGGGTCAATTCGAGTCGTGTTAATTCGGGTCGAGTCAACTCGGGTTCGGGTCAACCCGAGTATAAGTAAAAAATTTAAAAATTTGCTTGTTTAAGTATATTTATAAGGTAAAATGTGTTAAAAAACTCGGATCAAGTCGGGTTAGTCGAGTTCAGGTCAAGTCGGGTCGGATCAATTCAGGTTAAGGCTAAAAAATATAAACCGGAACCCAAGTCTACTAATTAAAATTCTACCTGACCCGAATAAGCTTATTCGGGTTCGGGTCAACTTTTTCGACACCCTAATGCTTAAGTATGCAGCAGGTCAATCTCTTAAAAAAAAATTGTTTTAGATTAAAAAGAAGTTGACAAACATAATCAACCACTCTAATCTCTCCTTTCTACCTTCACAAAACACCATTGGAGCTTCACACAAACACCCCCCAAAAACCAAAAACAAAAACCCCCAAATCAAATCTCATCATTTCAACCCAAAATCAAACCAAACCCTAACCTAAAAAAAATGACAGAACCCGACAACAAACAACAATCCCCGACATCCTCCCGATCAATAACCGAAACCATAAACGGGTCCCACGAATTCACAATCCAAGGCTATTCATTAGCTAAAGGTATGGGAATTGGCAAACACATAGCTAGCGATAGTTTCACTGTTGGTGGTTACCAGTGGGCTGTTTATTTTTACCCCGATGGTAAAAACCCTGAGGATAATTCTACTTATGTTTCACTTTTTATCGCCCTTGTGAGCGAGGGCTCCGATGTTCGCGCGTTGTTTGAGCTCACTATGGTTGACCAGAGTGGGAATGACAGACATAAGGTGCATAGTCATTTTGATCGCTCTTTGGAGAGTGGGCCATATACGCTGAAATATCGTGGTAGTATGTGGTATGTGTATTTCTCTTGAGCTTATATATAAGATTGTGTAGTTATCACTTGATTTGCCTTAGAGGTTAGAGTAGATATAGGGGGTGTTTGTTTCGGCTTGTATTTCATAAGCCCCAATTTTATGGCTTATTTTGAGACTCATGGGCTTAAGTATCGCGCTAGTATGTGGTATGTTTTATAAGGGCGTGTAGTTATTTTTACGCTATATTTAGGTCTATTTTTTCTAGATTTGTATGCGGAATAAAAATGAGGGTGTCATAGGAATGATATCTGTATTAGTTCTGTGAATAACAGTTATTTTAGGGGTCAAAGGAGATTTACCAAGTTTGATGAGAATATTGATGGGTCTTGTCGACTTACTGAAATTTGACGCATCTAACAAGGAATAAGAAGTTTCCGGTAGAGCCAAGTGGTTTAGGCTTATCAGCTTATTTAAGCTGTCTCAATAGTTTTTCTTTTTGGGTAACCTGGTTTTTGACTGGACATTGTAAGCCTACTAATCCCAGGCGACTACTACCCTTTTGGATAGCCCGGACTCTACGCAGGTGAACCTGCGTGGCCACAAGGGGTTTAGCTGTCTTGATAAGTTATTTTGACGTTCAACCCAGGTAATTACAAATAAGTTGATCTAGACACTGTGTCTTGCATTTTGTATAAACATGTTACAAGTTATTGGTTTTGTTTAGTCAAGAAACTAGAAATAAACATGCGAATATCGTATCTCTTGGAAATAGAAATCTAGTTAGAAATAAGGTGGTGTGATAGCAATAAGTTTGATGAGAATATTGATGCCTTTCTCCTTGCTTATTGACTTACTGCAGTTTGACGCAACTAACAAGAAATAAGTAGTTTTGGGTTGAGCCAACTTGTTTATGCTTATCAGCTTCTTTAAGCTGTCTCGATAAGTTATTTTAAAGTTTTGAAGCAACTAATTAGAAATAAGTTGATCTAGGCACTATGACGTGCATTTTGTATAAACCTATTACTACTAGTTAAGAGGTTTTGTTTCACCAATCTCTCGGAAATACAAATATAGTTAGAAATAAGGGGGGTTTATCATGATAAAGCGAATATGAAATGTGTTAATAAGTTATTTGCGTTTACCGGAATTGATTAAAGTTGACATGATCTAATTTATCATTAACTATTCGTATTGTAAGATGTTTGATGGTTGTGTGGTGATGATGCGAGTATGATGTATTGTTGTTGCCTTGTTTGATGTGATGTAAAACACATGATTTGGATTTAGGTTTGATGAAAAATATGAAATGTGCCGATAACTTGTCCCAATCTTCTTCGGCGTGTATGAATATAAGTTATTTCCTGTTAAATGCACCAACCGTCATATTCCTATTGTGTACAGTATTGCAGATGTTGCATCAGTCATTTAGTACACACAATAGGAGGATTGGGTGGTTAGTGTATTTAGTACACACAATAGGAGGATTGGGTGGTTAGTGTATTTAATACAAATATAAATTAGATTGATACACGCTAAAGAATAATATGACAAGTTAGATACATTTTGAAGTTTTGAACTAATTATTCCCTTTTTAGTGACGAATTATGAGTTTTTGCCGTTATGTTTAGTTTGATGTAAAGTGTGTATTATAGGATGATTTATGGTTATGTCGTGAACTCGTGTTGAAGCTAGTATGAGATGTGCGATAACATATTTGACTTTTTGCTATGTTTGATGTGATGAAAAACATGTAAATTTGGATTGCGGTTGTAGGATGTTTTCTTGTTACGTGGTTGTGTGGTGAAGAAACAAGTATGAAATGTTATTGCTTATGAGTTTTGGTAAAATCATAGTAAAAAAAGGAGACCGTCCTGTGAAAACTCCGCAGGCGGCTAGAGGATATTATTGCTTATGAGTTTTGGTTTTTGTAATATTGGTTAGACTTACTGAATGTGATACTGTTTGGTATTATTGCTTATGAGTTTTAGTTTTTGTAATATCCGATTTGCATGAGTAGTCAGAGTGGATCTACCAAGTTTAATGAGAATATTGATGCCTCTTATTGCTTGCGTATTAACTTACTGCCTTATGACTCAACTAGTAACTAATAAGCAGTCTTATGTGGCTGGGTAGAGCCAAATGATTTATGCTTATTAGCTTATTTAAGATGTAGTAGGTTAAAGTTGATCCAGACACCATGTCATGCATTTTTGTATCAATCAGTTTAGTGCTACTAGTTAAGGGGATCTGTTTTGTCAAGAAATGAGTAGGAAACTGTGAATATCTTATCTATTGGCAATTTTGCTAGGTTTTGGGGTAACTAATTTTTGTAACGTGGGCTAAGACTTCTTTTGTTTCAACATCTCGTTTTCTAGACTAGGGTACTAAGTTGGGGAAGTAATGATGGGTTTGCAGGATTTGGAAATATTTCTTTGACTTATAGATATGCCTTGATTTGCATGAATTAATTTACTGAGCTTGATAACAACATTGATGGCTCTTTTTGTGTATTGGTTTTGGGAACTAAGTGGTGGGAATTAGTGTGTGACTTTGTACCATCTACATGTTTCCCCCATTTTAACGCATGAGCTTGGTTTACTCATCGAGATTGAGGGGTAGGATTAAAATGTCATAGATGTTATGAAAATGTCTTATCTAGTTCTTACTTCTTACAAACGATCTATACAAGTAATGTGATTGAATAGTCTTTATAAATATATGGTACCACAGAGGATGACCTTTTGATCTACATGTGATTTGAGACTCCGGAAATAAATATACTCTCATTACAGTCCATGAAAAATAGGTTGGCACTCATATGGAAGGAGAGGGTATAATTCTGGTGTATTTATTTATCATACGTCTATTTCCTCAAAATCATGAAGGCCCCACACGAAGTTCTATCATTCATTATGTGACAAGGTTTTAATTAAAAGTTATTCATATTGGCGTTTTTATCGGAAACATAAATGCACTATCCACATTAATGCTGAATTTGGTGGTCAATTTTGTTACCTAGAGTGGATCCTTTAGCTTCTTCTATTTTTGTTAGCTAGTATTATTTAAACATCTTAGAATCGGTGTAAGTAACTAAGTATCCTGTTGGCCTCACTTGTTATAAAGATGGCGTCTTACACGTGAATTGAACTAGCTGTGGACACTGCGTGACACGCAGGGGTAGTTTAGTTATGTTTAGGCTATACTTATATATACCCCCATGACTCTTCATGGGGGTGTGGAAGAATAGTTTGGTTATCATTATTGTTTCATTAATAAAACACATATTTTCTCTTCACCCTCTCTCTACTTTCTCTCAATAAAAACATGTATTCATTCATGTGGTTTGGCATCCCGTCCCCCAAAAAGGTGTCTTTGATACTCTACAATTAGTATCGGAGATCCTCAGGGGTGTTTTGTTTTCGTGGTTTGCTGTTTGTGTTTTTTTCAATAGTTATTAATAAGCTGATTTGTGGCTTATTTTTGTCCAAATTGGTGTTTCATACTATATTTTCCAGTCCATATAGGTCACATATAGGTCATGTTATGATGTTTTTTGCCAAACAGCTTCACTTCTTTCTAGTGTTCCATCTTACTTATTGCAAATCAAAAAAAGAGGGTTGAATCTGGTGGTGGTCTTACATCTTATTCCAGCAGCTTATTTTCGATGCTTATTCCACCTTCTAAACCCAGCACTTAAAAACAAGAAAAGTAAGTTTTTTTACTTGTTACATTTCGTGGTTTATGAAGACACAAAGACAGCTTTTTTGAAGACTTTCGAAAAAGTAGAAAGGACTGACGCGGTTTGTCATGTGGTCGTACTACATGCGGTTCAAGAGATAGGGGTTAACTAGCAGTTCAAGAACAGGGTGTTATGCGTTAAACATAGTAGGTGCTCGCGGTTTAAGCTCAGTCTAGCGGTTCAAGACACTCGCCTTCAAGACAGGTTGTAAACACAAACTTGCGGTTCAAGACATGTTGTATACACAAGCTCGGTGTAGTTCGTGGTCTTGGTTTAAAAAAGCGCCTTTGTGAGGCGTGAGGCCTGAGGCGAAGTGAGACAATGAGGTCATCTCATCGCGACCCTTGATGCGCAGTCGTTACATAAAGCGATTGGAGGCGGTGCTTTTTGACGCCTTAGAGGAGCGCTTTTTACCGCCTCAAGTGTTTTTTGTTCTAAAAATCACATTTAAAATCAAAGGGTTTGAGTGGACTTTTATTAGTCTATTCCGGTTGGCATTTGGACTTTTATTAGTCTAAAAATGACATTTAAACTCAGAGTTTGAATTATGGTTTTTAACAAAGTTGCAATCGTTGTGTACAAAGTATGCGCCTCGCCTATGAGAGACGTGTGCTTTTGCCTCATCGCCCGACGCTTCTCGTTTGGACCCTTAGCGCAACGGACCGCATCTGGCTTTTTAAAACCTCATTTACATGTTTTACCACTTGCGGTTTTAACCGAGTGGCGCCAAGTCGAGTCGACCAAGAGTGTCTAAACCAAACGAACCGAATGAGAACCTAAGATGAAGAAGACTTGACCGATTTAAACCCAGCAACAACCATTACACAACTTCACATATCCAACAACAACCATCACATAACCCTTTGTCACATAATCTCATCTCCATAAACCCAGCAACAACCATTACACAACTTCACAGATCCAATATATCTAAAAGACTCCTTAGGTTGTAGGATCTTGTCTCCAATACAAATATCCCCTTCTTCGTTATCGTTGTTCGCAATGTTACTAAAGTCACATCTTAGGTATTTAGTCTTCTCTCGGCTGACCCTCAAGCCGTTGTCCTCTAGAACTTCTATCCAGTTCTCAAGTCTGTTGTTTAGACCCTCCGCCTATTCTGAGACTAACACAATATCGTCTACAAAGATCAAGCACCATGGGATGTCCTCTTGAATCCCTCTCGATAGCTCATCAAGGATCAAAGCAAGAAGATAAGGGCTAATTGCTGATTCTGGTGGAGCCCTACTTCCACAGTAATATTCTTTCAACATCTTATGGAAATTTTCGAGTATGTTCAATGTTTTCACCAATTCTTCATATTATTACTTGTCTACACAAAAGTCCAAACCGCATAATGGTAAGATCAAGTTCTTGCCTACACAAAATTTTTATTAAGAAAGATTAGAAATGTCTAAAATAGAATTAGTTGAACTACATTGCTTATGTTAAATTGCTGTGCTGTGTTTCTACACAAAGTTCCAGAGTCTGATACTCAGATATGTTCAGAATAATTTTCATATGTTTAGAACAACTTTTCATCTATAACTTCAACTGAAGTCCGCACCTACATGTTCAGGGGGTACAAGCGTTTTTTCAGGCGAGCACTGCTTGAAACCTCAGATTACCTTAAGGATGACTGTTTGAAGATCAATTGCACTGTGGGAGTTGTGGTTTCTGCAACACATTGCCCTGTGGTACATTCAATCAAGGTTCCAGAGTCTGATATTGGATTGAATTTTGGTATGTTGCTTGAAAATATGGAAGGTTCTGACGCGGTCTTCAATGTGGCTGGTGAAATATTTCATGCTCATAGGTTGGTATTGGCTGCTAGATCCTCTGTATTCCGTTCTGATTTCTTTGCACAGGAGGGAGATGATCACGAGATTGTCATTGCTGATATGGATCCCAAGGTTTTTAAGGTAATTACACATTTACACAATACACCAGATTGGTCGGACTGTGGTCAAAGTATAGTACTATACTCGTGTGGTAAAAATCATTGTGATCTCTTTTTAGTACTTACAACTTCCTTAAGTCCTTTCTATTTAACGATTTAGAATCTCACTGTAATAAGTAAAAATGTAGCACGTTTTTTTGTGGATGAAAAGTTTAAGTACTTAACTGCACATTTGTTTCTAAGGTTGGTTGATTTTCAACAGGCTATGCTGCACTTCATATACAGGGATGAAATTAATGAAGATGAGCTGGTGGATTCTACTTCATCAAGTGAATCATGTGTGTCAGATTCATTATTAGCCAAGTTGTTAGCTGCTGCGGATCAGTATGATTTATGTAGACTCAAACGGATGTGCGAGTCTCGTTTATGCAAAGATATATCTGTAAGCTCTGTTGGTAGAATTCTAGCCCTTGCAGATGCTAATCATGCTACGGAACTGAAAGCTATTTGCCTCAAGTTTTCTTCAGAGAACCTTGCAGGTATGTTGTCTTTAACCTTTGCTTATTATTAGTATTACCAGTTAATCTTATGTTCTAGACTTCTAAGTGAACACATGTCTTCTACTATCTGTGTAAATGCTTTTCTTGCATTATATGAGAAAAGTGAATCGAATGGGGTTGAAAACCCTCCGATGTCTATTTCACAATGCATCTGTTGTATCAGATAATTTTGCTGATATTTTCCTAGTTATTGTTGCAAATGGTTGAAAGTGGGTACATGTGAGTCATTAAAACATATAGTTTTGTGTCCCAGTCGGGTGATTTTGGATAGGTTACATTGGGTGATGACTTTTGTTCTTTATATGTTGGTTATGTTAAATGTATTGCATGCTACTTCAAAGTTATATTATAAAACAATTTTATAAATTTTAACAATCCTTGTTGAAAGGTGGGGTTTAAGAGCTTTTTGTTACATAATGACCCAAAAGGAAGTCGAGGTCTTAAAGACTCTAAATGAACAAATAAAAGCACAAACTAGAATAAAATATGAAATATTATTTTGTATTATATGCAAAAGAAAAGAAAAGAAAAGAAAAGAAAACCCCTAACACTGTGTTCTCGAGTTGATATGGGAGGGGAATTGAAAGGAAAAGGAAATGTTTTTGTGTTCTTTAGTTTTTTTAAGATAGGAAAATGAATTGTAAAGGAAGATTTGAGGAAATTTTGATTATAAAACTTTCCTCCCAAAAGTGGGAGGAAGTAGGAAAGGGAAAGGAAAGTTTATAATAACTTGTATAAAGACTAAAATGCCCTTTTTATAGTATTTGGTCACAAGAACTTAAGGACATATATGTAATTTAACAAGTTATTTTTCCCTTTCCTCCCACTTAAGAACATGATTATTGTTTTCTTTCCTATTCCTTTCCTTTGTCTCAAGAACATATAAACAAAATTTCCTTTACCTTTCCTCTTCCTTTTCACTTCCTATTCTTTTCCTTTTCCTCTCAATTAAAACTCGAGAACTCAGCGTAAAAAGTAGATTATACCTATGCAATAAACTCTAGAGATAAGTTTATTGATATACGTGAGCGTTTATCAATGTTGGTGTTTTGCCACTAACTTTTTCGTACAAATGCAGCTGTTATGCGATCAGATGGGTTTCAGTATCTCAAAACGAACCACCCGGCATTACAATCAGAGATTTTGAAGACAATGGCTGGCGGTGAAGAAGGCTATAGCAGTGGTGGTGGTGGTGGTGTTAATAAAACTACAAGCGTGTTTGGTCACCTATCAGATGGTGGAGATACTAATGAGAGGAGGGTAAGGCGTAAGAATTGATCTTCTGTTAGTGTAAAGAGATGATTATGCCATATTAAGGACATGTCAGGAAGGGTTTTTGTGGTTAGTTGGAAAGTTGTATGTATGCAGGTTCTGTAACGATTTTGATCATGAAGCTGTGTATAATATATATTTGTACTTCTCATGCTTTTCTGGGTTTTAATAGTCTGGTTGGTTGATTCCTGTTTATCTGAATACTGCACGCGCACATGGACACACCCACTAGTGTTGGAGCTTTAGTTTTAGACTTAAACTCATGTAAAGAGACCATTCATTAATATAAAGTCTATTTCATTGTATCTACTGATCTACATGGCCAACAAAGTCCCTAATTTTGTGAATGCAGGATTTGCTATTTAGCTGGAAAGTAGATAAAAGTGAACTAACGTCTTAAATTTTAGTTGTATGTTGACGTATTATATCCTATAGGATTTGCAATGATAATAGTTAGTCGCAATTCACCATTAAAACATTACGAACTTGCAAAACGGATCTTTTTATCATAAAGAGATTCGTCATTCCTGACCGTGCTTCACCTTAATTGTTATTTGAACAAGTAAAAGTTCTATCTTGGCCTGAGTGGGGATAGCATTTCTCTCCTGCATGTCATTTAACATTTCATTTCCTGTTGCATTTCTTTGGTTTGGAAGTTCCAGAATGTTGTCTGTGGATTTCTAGCCCCCTGGCCTATATTATATGCCAAAAGATTAGATACATAAAGTACCAATACTCGATACTTGTGAATACATTCAAATAAAAATGTCAAATAACCATGACTTTCGCATAGTCAACAGCTAGTAACAATAGATAAAATAAATTAAAGTGACAAATTTCTAACAGCATGACACCCAAATGAGTTTCTGGTACTGATTTCCTACTTTCTTCATCGAAGTGCAGTATTTGCTATTTAGGTGAAAAGTTAGGACCGTTCATCAATTCTTTTGGAACAAGCTTACTGATCAAGTCAACTAAAGTGTTATTTATCGAACCTCCAGCGATTTGGTCTAATAACAGTGATAAAGTTGTGGCATCAAGTGCGTAACCTCTTTCATCCATTTCCTGTAAAAGCATCTCTACGTCATCATAGTGTTGGTTCTTTAGATATCCTTGGAGAAGAACACGGTAAGTAACATTATCTGGCGGGCAACAACTTTCGCCCATGTTTAGAAACAATTATTTTGCATCACCCCAATAGACCTTCCCTACACAACCCACTAATCATCACATTATATGTTTGAATATCAGGATGCATACCTTTATTAGTTAGATCTAGGAAAAGACCCTTTGCAATATCAAACTTCCCATATTTGCGGCACCATCAATCAAAATATTGTACACAACAATATTTGTATTTAGCTTGCTATCGCCCTTCAAATGAAACAAAGACAATGCCTCTTCTATTCGATGATTGTTGCAAAGACCCTCTAAAAAAATTCTGTAAGTCAATTGATCCATCATTGGACCTTTTCCCTGCATCTCTTCAAAGAGTTTGTGTGCATCTCCACAACGTCCAACCCTAAACAATCCTTTTATGATGGAGCTGTAAGTAACTACATCGGGCTTTAGACCTTTTTCATTCATTTCTTGAAATAGAAGCATAGCCTTTTCTATCTTCAAAGTCTTGCAATACCCATGCACTAAGCTGTTATATGTAACAACATCAGGGACAAGACCTCTAAACACAATTGAATCAAAAGTTGTCTTTGCTTTGCTCATTTCACCACGCAAACAGTAACAATCTATAAGTGAATTGTATGTCACTATGTTAGGAACGATACCTCTTTTAATCATGATGTCAATAGCATTCTCAGCTTCTTTTACTTTGCCTTCTTTACAAAATGCATCAACTAATATGTTAAAGGTTTGCACATTTGGAGAGATCCCAACATCCAACATTTCTTGAAGGCTTCATCCCAACGACCTAGGCTACAAAGCCCATCAATCAAACAGGTGTAAGTGATGATATCGGGTGAGATACCTTTTTGGAAAACCATTTCTTTGAAGAGTTTGAAAGCATCATCAATCATTTTATCCTTGCAAAGACTATCAATTATGTTGCTATATGTAACAACATTAGGTTTACAACCCCTTTCATCCATAAGCCTGAGCAATTTAATGGCAATAACGTTATTCCCGAACTTGCAAAGGCCTTTAATCATTGTGGAGTACATGACAACATCAGGTTCACAAAGTTTCTGTTTAATAAGCTTCTTGAAGAATATTTCAGCCTCAAGAATCCTATCTTCTAGGATGAGTCCATCTAATAGTGCATTATATATGAAATCATCGGGTACAATAGATCGTCTGAAACAAAAGCCTAGGAGCGCAAAAGCGTCATTGGTGCGACAAAGCTGACAACAACACTTGATTGCAATAGTGATAGTGTAGTGACTAACACGAACACCAAGGGCACACATTTGTTTAAACATGTCAAGAGAATGAGAAAAATGTTTCATTTTGGTAACAGATTGCAACAACTGATTAAACTTAATAACCGGAGGAAAAGGTCGCCTCTGTGACATTTGATGGAACAGGTACAAAGCATCATCCAAGTTGGAGACTTTTTGATAAATAGATTGAGAATCATGAGTTGAAAAAGAATTGGAATGAATAAAGGAAGCTGAAAATGATTTGTGAAAATTGTTGGAGAATGATAAATTAAGTTTGAAGAAAGCAGATTTTGAGAGCTTCATCATCGTTACCTACAGAAGACTAAAAACAGTCAACGGGTCAAAGCATGTTTTATATGTGTTCCACCAAACCAAAAGCATCACTTTTACTTTGTACTACTGTTTTGTCTTTTCTTATACTTCAAAGAAAAAAAACCCAAAAACAAATAACGTAGTTGTACGTACTGTGTAATTTTAAAACCGATGTACTGTGTGTTTGAACCGGTTTTCAATTACTGTAAAACAAAGAAACGCAAAAAAAAAAAAAAAAGTGTGTCAAAAATATATTACAGTGGTATCTATAAAAAAAAATAACGAGTAAATGTTTCAGCTTCAATCCTCTAAACAAGTAAACATCCATTTCGAGTTAGTAGAATATGCATCTTAAGTCGCAAGGTTCAAATGTATATAGGTTTTGGTGCATGATACAAGATCAGCCTCATTTGCAACAAAGAGTTCGGTAACTGACGGTAAATACCACAAAAAAAAAAACATTGGGTTTCAAGAAATTAGATTCACATTGCATAAAAAACAGAAGAATTTGGTGATTTTCTGTGCAGATCTAGAGCACGATAGTCACTTGAGAACTATAAGATCTGATATACTAAACCAATACTATGGTAACAGGTCTAAAAGCTCTAATTAATGGGTAACCTGGGGTTAAACAGTAGATTTATGATCAAGCTATGGCATCCGGCTATCTACAGTGTCAAACAAAACTAGTGTCCATAAATTTAGCAAAAACATCATTTAACTACAACAAACAAATACAAAAGCTAGGTGTGCATTCCTTGTGTTGTAATGGCCAAATATTAGAAGCCCAAAGGAACTAATTTCCTATTTCGCATAACATTATATAATTTAAAACCATAATCACTTTTTAACATTCTCTAACAGAGAGTAGTAAAGCTAGGACCGTCCATCAATTCCTTAGGCACAAGCTTACTGATCAACTCAAGCAAAGTGTTATCTAACAAACCTGCTGCGATTTGATTTAATAACAATGCTAAAGTCGTAGCATCAAGCGAGTAACATCTTCCATCCATTTCATGTAAAAGCATCTCTACATCATTATTGTGTTTGTTATTTAGATATCCTTGGAGAAGAACCTGGTATGTAACATTATTTGGCGGACAACCACTCTCTTCCATTTTAAGAAACAGCCTTTTTGTATCATCGACTAGACCTTCCCTACTCAACCCACTAATCATCACACTATATGTTTTAATATCAGGATGCATACCTTTATTAGTTACTTCCTGGAAAAGAAGCCTTGCAATATCAAACTTCCCACATTTGCTAGCACCATCAATTAGAATATTGTACACAACAATATTTGTATTTAGCTTGCTATCACCCATTAAATGAAACAAAGATAATGCCTCATCTATCTGATGGTTGTTACAAAGACCCTCTAGAATAATTCCATAAGTCAACTGATTCGGCATTTAACCTTTTCCACGCATCTCATCAAAGAGTTTGCATGCGTCTCCACAACGACCAACCCTAAACAATCCTTGTATCATGGAGCTGTAAGTAACTACATCGGGCTTTAGACCTTTTTCATTCATTTCTTGAAAGAGAAGCATGGCTTTGTCTATCTTCAAAGTCTTGCAATACCCATTCAATAAACTATTATATGTAACAACAACAGGGACAACATCTCTTAACACCATTAAATCAAATATTCTCTTTGCCTTGGTCATTTCACCACGCAAACAGTAACCATCTATAAGTGTACTGTATGTCACTATGTTTGGAACAATACCTTTCTTAATCATGATATTGATTGCATCCTCAGCTTCTTTAACCTTTCCTTCTTTGCAATAAGCATCGACTAATATGTTAAAGGTTCGCACATTTGGAGAGATCCCGACATCATACATTTCTTGAAGCATCTTAGAGGCTTCATCCCAACGACCTAAACTACAAAGGCCATCAATCAAACAGCTGTAAGTGACGACATCTGGTGGGATGCCTTTTTGGAAAACCATTTCTTTGAAGAGTTTGAAAGCATCATCAATCATTTTATCCTTGCAAAGACTATCAATTATGTTGTTGTATGTAAAAATATTAGGCTTACAACCTCTTTCATCCATAAGCCTAAGCAATTGAATGGCAATCACGTTATTCCCGAACTTGCAAAGGCCTTTAATCATTGTGGAGTATATGACTACATTGGGTTCACATAGTTTCTGTTTAATAAGCTTCTTGAAGAAAATCTCGGCCTCAAGAATCCTATCTTCACGGACAAGTCCATTTAAGAGTGTATTAAAAGTGAAGACAGTAGGACCAATGCCTGTTTTGAGAAAGAAGCCAAAGACGGCAAATCCTTGATTTATGCAACACAGTTGGCAACAACAGTTGATGACTATGTTCATAGTGTAGTCATTAAGAGGAACACGGAGAGCACACATTTGTTTAAACATATCGAGTGAACGAGAAAAATGTTTCATTTTGGTAACAGATTGCAACAACTGAGTAAAGTGAACAACAGAAGGCAGTGGTCGTGTTTGAGACATTTGATCAAACAGGTTGAGAGCATCATCCAAATTGGCAACTTTTTGATAAATAGATTTATAACGTTCATCGAGTGAGTTAGAATTGGGGTTATTTGGGGTAGCTTTCAACAACTGATGAATCTTAGCAGCAGATTGAAGTGGTTTTCTTTGAGACATTTCATCAACATTTGAAGAAGAAGAAAAAAAAGCTAAAAATGTGTTGTGAGGACTGAAAACAGAATTTGAACGAATCATCGTCATCTTCTTGGTCGCCATTCCCTCACAAAAAGTGATTCACTCCTGTTGTTTCACAAGCTTGGTTTGTTTTATGATGTTGTGTTTAGGTGGATATAGCTGCTATGGAATTGTTGTAAAGTTGTTTGTAACCATCTAAGTTGCACGGGTATGGAAACGGGGACGGGTACCAGAAAACGACAACATCTTAAAATTCAAGATACGAGTACGGTTGGAAACGTTTATTTGTCTTATAATATTTTAGTAAATGAAAAATTGTCATAAAAAAATATTACAAAACATTAAAAAAACCCAACAAATGTTTATAATGAATTAGAATGTACATCATACAATTGCGAGTTTATGTATTATAATGAATTAGAATATATCAGTTATAGATTTTTACTAACCTGAGATACCAGAAAATCAATATGAAGAATCACTGAATTAGTTTCTCAGTTTTGGAGGGTTTAGAAAGCCGTTAGTTATGATTTATGAAACGATTTATCTCCTAATTATATAGGTTAATTAAAAATAAAAGGGTTTTTTATTTAGAAAAAAAGCTGAATTTATGTAACATTTTTGTTTAAATTAACTAATGTACGCAAGATACTTTTTTATTCCATATCTACGCAACATACTTTCAAATACTTACTAATCTACGCAATATTGACCAAAATGCGACTTGTTTGACCGGTTACCAATTAGAAAAGTTACATTTTGGTCCTTTGGTCTACGTGGACTTCCCCCGTTAGTCCTTTGACATTTTTTTCGTTAAAAACTTAGTAATGATAATTTGATTTTAATACACACATTTTTATCCACGATTTTATACACATGTTTTTATATGTGCAATTATATACACGCTTTTATACGCGAGAAAATTTGAACTTTGACAGACGATTTTAGCGTCAAGACTGATCCCGTAGACTCCGAAAATCTCACGTTAAGTCAATGTATACGTTCTCTACAACTTTCATATTTTACGTTTTTCATGAAAAAGATATTTAGATGGTCGAAACCTCGAATTAAAACTGTGACAACAATACTAGTATTTTCAGTAATTAAGTAAATTCGGATTTTGATGATCTCGTTTAGTGCTAAAAACCTTATTTTTAAGTCTCTAAACCTATCAGTGACTAAATATAGACAGTATATATATAAAATATTATTAAATAAAGTTTAAAACTTATAACGATGGTAGTATGATAAAAAAAATGAAAAATTAATAAGCGCATAACATGCGTCTAAAAATGTGTATCGAAGTGTGTGTATACAAACGTGTATAAAAAGGAGTGTCTAAAAAGTATTTAAAACTGTGTGTATACACACGTTTTTATACAACTTTTATACACACAATTTTATAAAATAAAATTACGCTTTTTAATACACACAATTTTATACACACGTTTTTATACAACTTTTATATACGTTTGTATACACACTTCGATACACATTTTTAGACACATGTTTTGTGTTTGAGTTTAATCTTAAACGAGAAATTTTTCGAGCAATTTCTTTTCACAGGTTTTTTTTAGATACGTAATGGAATCGATCTGATGCACTTATTAAATTTTCTATTTTTATCATACTACTATTTTTATAAGTTTTACTCTTTGTTTTATAATATTTTACGTATAGAATATCTATATTTAGTCATTGATAGGTTTAAAGATTTCAAAGTAAGTATTTAGCACTAACCGAGACCGTCGAAATTCGTATTTACTTAATTACCGAAAATACTAGTATTGCTGTCATAGTTTTAAATCGGGGTTTCGACCATCTAAATGTCTTTTTCATGAAAAACATAAAACATGAAAGTTGTAGAGAACGTATACATTGACTTGACGTGAGTTTTTCGGAGTTTACGGGATAAGTTTTGACATTGAAATCGTCTGTCAAAGTTCAGAATTTCTCGCGTATAAAACGTGTATATATTAACACGTATAAAAAGTGTGTATAAAAACGTGTATAAAAATACGTGTATTAAAGTCAAGGTATCATTACTAAGTTTTCTAATGAAAAAAATGTCAAAGGACTAACGGTGGAAGTCCACGCAGACCAAAGGACCAAAGTGTAACTTATCTAAGTGGTAACCGGTCAAACAAGTCACATTTTGATCAATATTGCGTAGATTAGTAAGTATTTGAAAGTATGTTGCGTAGATCTGGAATAAAAAAAATATCTTACATACATTAGTTAATTTGAACAAATACATTACATAAATTCAGTCTTTCCCCTTAATGGGCCAAGGAAACGCCATTTTTTGATCCACAAACGTTTCTCGTTTACTGTTACGCGTACCACAATTTTAAAAACGTTTCCCCTTCTCTCGGAGACGTTTCCCCGGCATTTTCCCGAGTTTCCCGTGTTTCCCCATTTCCCCGCGTTTCCGATACGTCATACGGCATCCCGGCGGAGTTTCCGTGCTTCCTAGGTAACCATTTTTTTACTAAAATATACTTCACATGCGAAAAAAACTTGTTGAGGTTGGGGATATTGAAAGATATCTCAAAAGTATGATGATTATACCTATGCAATAAACTCAAGAGATAAGTTTATTGACATACGTTGGCGTTTATCAATGTTGGTGCTTTGCCACTAACTTTTTCGTACAAATGCAGGTGTTATGCGATCAGATGGGTTTCAGTATCTCAAAACGAACGATCCGGCATTACAATCAGAGATTTTGAAGACAATGGCTGGCGGTGAAGAAGGATATAGCAGTGGTGGTGGTGGTGTTAATAAAACCACAAGCGTGTTTGGTCAACTTTCAGATGGTGGAGATACTAATGAGAGGAGAGTAAGGCGTAAGAATTGATCTTCTGTTATTGTAAAGAGATGATTATGCTATATTAAGGACATGTCAGGAAGGGTTTTTGTGGTTAGGTGGAAAGTTGTATGTATGCAGGTTCTGTAACGATTTTGATCATGAAGCTGTGTATAATATATATTTGTACTTCTCATGCTTTTCTGGGTTTTAATAGTCTGGTTGGTTGATTCCTGTTTATCTGAATACTGCACGCGCACATGGACACACCCACTAGTGTTGGAGCTTTAGTTTTAGACTTAAACTCATGTAAAGAGACCATTCATTAATATAAAGTCTATTTCATTGTATCTACGGATCTACATGGCCAACAAAGTCCCTAATTTTGTGAATGCAGGATTTGCTATTTAGCTGGAAAGTAGATAAAAGTGAACTAACGTCTTAAATTTTAGCTGTATGTTGACGTATATCCTATAGGATTTGCAATGATAATAGTTAGTCGCAATTTTAAAACATTACGAACTTGCAAAACGGATCTTTTTAATTTTTTATCATAAAGAGATTCGTCATTCCTGACCGTGCTTCACCTTAATTGTTATTTGAACAAGTAAAAGTTCTGTCTTGGCCTGAGTGGGGATAGCATTGCTCTCCTGCATGTCGTTTAGATACAGAGTACCGATACTCAATATTTGTGAATACATTCAAATAAAAATGTCAAATAACCATGACTTTCGCATAGTCAACAGCAAGTAACAATAGATAAAATAAATTAAAGTGTCAAATTTCTAACAGCATGACACCCAAATGAGTTTCTGGTACTGATTTCCTACATTCTTCATCGAAGTGCAGTATTTGCTATTTAGGTGAAAAGTTAGGACCGTTCATCAATTCTTTTGGCACAAGCTTACTGATCAAGTCAACTAAAGTGTTATTTAGCGAACCTCCAGCAATTTGGTCTAATAACAGTGATAAAGTTGTGGCATCAAGTGAGTAACCTCTTTCATCCATTTCCTGTAAAAGCATCTCTACGTCATCATAGTGTTGGTTCTTTAGATATCCTTGGAGAAGAACACGGTAAGTAACATTATCTGGCGGGCAACCACTTTCTCCCATGTTTAGAAACAATTCTTTTGCATCACCCAATAGACCTTCCCTACACAACCCACTAATCATCACATTATATGTTTGAATATCAGGGTGCATACCTTTATTAGTTAGTAGATCCAGGAAAAGACCCTTTGCAATATCAAACTTCCCACATTTGCTAGCACCATCAATCAGGATAGTGTACACAGCAATATCTGTATTTACCTTGCTATCGCCCTTCAAATGAAACAAAGACAATGCCTCATCTATCTGATGGTTGTTACAAAGACCCTCTAGAATAATTCCATAAGTCAACTGATTCGGCATTTGACCTTTTCCATGCATCTCATCAAAGAGTTTGCATGCGTCTCCACAACGTCCAACCCTAAACAATCCTTGTATCATGGAGCTGTAAGTAACTACATCGGGCCTTAGACCTTTTTCATTCATTTCTTGAAATAGAAACATGGCCTCATCTGTTTTCAAACTCTTGCAATATCCATGCAGTAAACTGTTATATGTAACAACATTAGGAACAAGACCTCTAAACACCATTAAATCAAATATTTTCTTTGCCTCGGTCAATTCACCACGCAAACAGTAACCATCTATAAGTGTACTGTATGTCACTATGTCTGGAACAATACCTCTTTTAATCATGATGTCAATAACCTTCTCAGCTTCTTCAACCTTTCCTTCTTTGCAATATGCATCAACTAATATGTTAAAAGTATGCACATTTGGAGAGATCCCAACATCCAACATTTCTTGAAGCATTTTAGAGGCTTCCTCCCAACGTCCTAAATTACAAAGACCATCAATCAAAGAGCTGTATGTGATGACATCTGGTCGGATGCCCTTTTGGAAAACCATTTCTTTGAAGAGTTTGAAAGCATCATCAATCATTTTGTCCTTGCAAAGACTATCAATAATGTTGTTATACACCACAACATCAGGTTTACAACCCCTTTCATCCATAAGCCTAAGCAATTGAATGGCAATCACGTTATTCCCGAACTTGCAAAGGCCTTTAATCATTGTGGAGTACATGACTACATTGGGTTCACATAGTTTCTGTTTATTAAGGTTCTTGAAGAAAATCTCGGCCTCAAGAATCCTATCTTCACGGACAAGTCCATTTAAGAGTGTATTAAAAGTGAAGACAGTAGGACCAATGCCTGTTTTGAGAAAGAAGCCAAAGACGGCAAATCCTTGATTTATGCAACACAGTTGGCAACAACAGTTGATGACTATATTCATAGTGTAGTCATTAACAGGAACACGAAGAGCACACATTTGTTTAAACATATCAAGTGAACGAGAATAATGTTTCATTTTGGTAACAGATTGCAACAACTGAGTAAAGTGAACAACAGAAGGCAGTGGTCGTGTTTGAGACATTTGATCAAACAGGTTGAGAGCATCATCCAAATTGGCAACTTTTTGATAAATAGATTTATAACGTTCATCGAGTGAGTTAGAATTGGGGTTATTTGGGGTAGCTTTCAACAACTGATGAATCTTAGCAGCAGATTGAAGTGGTTTTCTTTGAGACATTTCATCCACATTTGAAGAAGAAGAAAAAAAAGCTAAAAATGTGTTGCGAGGACTGAAAACAGAATTTGAATGAATCATCATCATTTTCTTGGTCACCATTCCCCACATAATAGTGATTCACTCCTGTTGTTTCACAAGCTTGGTTTGCTTTTAAGATGTTGTGTTTAGGTAGATATAGCTGCTATGGTATTGTTATAACCATTTTTTTTAACTAAAATATATACTTCACATGCAAAAAAACTTATCGAGTTCCTCGTTAAAATGAAGATGATAATGATTAATTGATTATTATTGGGATTAAACACGATGTTGTTTGATATTAAAAGATATATTGGAAGATATTTAAAATATTTATATTTTAATTTTCTCAGTTATGAACGAATTTAAAATTTCTTAAATTGTCAAAATTAAAGATATCAGAATTACTTTAAAAAATAAATATTTATTCGTTATTTGGTTTAACCTAAGACCAAGATTTCAAAATATTATGAATTTCTGTCAATCGAACATGCGTAGATGTTTTAAATTCTGGAATTTTTAATTCTTAGGTGCCATTTGGTTGGGATATTCAAAATATTTACATTTTAGTTTCATCCAAATATCGTGTTTGATATGACAAACGAAAGAATTCAGAATTTCCCGAATTCCCAAAATGAAGGATATTAGAATTACTCTAAAAAGTGAGGAATTTTAATTTACTTAAAAATGATCTTTTATAAACAATTTCTAGTCGTATTTATTCGGGTTTTTGTGTTTATATAAAAAAATTATAAAATTTAAGAAAATCATAAAAAATATTATTATGGTTTTTACTCTTTTAAATAGCAAAATAAAATTTATATAAAATAATTATAGAATGTTTTAATAAAATTTATATAAATTGTTTATTAAATTTATAGAACTTTTTTATGAAATTTATATAAATTCTATAAAAAAATTACTGAAATTCTTCATAAATTTATAATTTTTTTTAATTTATATAAAAATTTTATAAAAATTATTGAATTTTTTTATAAATCTTATATAAAAAGTTAAAATTCGATTTTTAGTCTTTTCAATAATATATTTATAAAAATATTTATTCATTAACTGGTTCAAAACAAAATCAAGATTTCAAAATATTATGAATTTTTGTCAACCAAACATGCATAGCCATTTTAAATTCTAAAATTTTAATTTACTAGAATTTAAAATTCTTGAATTTTAATATCTTGAACCAAACGACAGCTTAGGATTTTAATTCTACTAGAATTTATAATTCTAGAATTTTAAAATTTTGAACCAAACAACACATCAAAATCATTCAAATTACGCTTGTTTTTAATTCCTTTTCCTCTTCCTTTATTGAGTAACTCAAGAAAACTTTTTTAGTTTCACTTCATTTTTTTTATTTTCCTTTTCTTTATTAACTCAAGAGAACACAGCACGCTATGAGAGCGTCTTCACCCCAAGGTATAGCCCAAGGTGCTTACATCCAAGGTTGTCAAGATCCCGATCTTGATCTTAGAATCTTACAATTTTACGATACTACAAAGCACAAATGATATGGATCTTACGTATGATCTTTGCATTATTAAGATCATATAGGATCCCGATCTTGATCTTAGAGCACACGGTATGGTTGAGCCGTCGTGCTCGTGTCGTGGGCAAAAAGTGATGCCACATCACTTTTTACTCCCACGACACCAAAACTCCCCACGATGGCTCAACCCCCCTCCCTGGTTAACATGAGAATTCTCGTGTCGTCCTCACCCAACAATTTTTTTTTTCAACAATTAATTTTAAACTAAAAACACATTTCATTCATAAATAAAAATAAAAATACAAATTTTTTCAAATTTTCAAAAAAAAAAAAAAACTAAAAAAAACCCGTAACGCGACCCATGGCGCGAGCCACGGTGTGGTTGGCTGCGCCATGGGGTCGCGCCGTGGCCATGGCGTCGGCTGGTAGTAGCCAACCCAAACTCGACGACGCGAGCCACGGTGTGGTTGGCGCCGTCGTGGCCTCGCGCCGTCGTGGCCAGCCCACTGGCCAGCCACCTACCGCGTCCTCTTAGGATCTACTACGATCAAATCTTACTTTTTCTCGAACGACAAAATAGAAAACTACAAATTTATAGGTTCTAATTTGTATAATTTAAAAAACAACATGTAAATCTTCTTATACATTTCATAATCATAATTTAAGACAACATTTTTATGAAATATTCGTATAATTTAGTGTTTATGATGTATATTAATTTGTAAATTTATAAAATATTGCAAAACTACTAAGAAAATTACATTATAATAGGATCTTACAATCCTGATCCTACTTTACGATCTCGATCTTACAAAGACGAAAACGATCATAGGTAAGATCCCGATCTTAAAAGCATTGCTTACATCATCAATTAAAAAAGGGTCATACTATTCCTACACCATTTCCAGTATATATACCTAATGCACAAAAAAATAATTTTCTTGAAAGAAGAACGTGCCCCACAAGTTAATTCTTCTACCCAATTAATTTACTTTTTTATAAAAAGTTTACTACTTCCTCCATCTCAAAATTATGGTTCACCGACAAAAAACACACAGTTTAAGAAAAAAGTGTCATCTTTACAGCTTTATCTCTCATACTTTTTGCATAAAGACACTTTTACCCCTAACCAATTAAATTAAAACCTCTTTAAAGTTTGTAATTATAATTTTCAACTAAGGGTAATGTAATAATCACGATCTAAACTTCCTACCTAGTTTTAAAAGTGAAAAATTAATTTAAGATAACCCGAAAAGGAAAGATGGACTATTATTTTAAGACTGAGGTGTACCATTTTAAAATACTGTATAAAAAACCCTTAACGTACCAATCTACCATTGTTCTAAAAAAACCCTACCTTCCCCACCACCATGACAACCGCCATACCCACCACCTGGTCAACCCACAACAACAAAAAACAGCCCAACATTCGCACCATCATAACAGCCCGTCATCCCCACCACCATAACAAACTACCACTACCCTCGAAAACAGCTCGCCCCCACCCCACAACCACGATCCTATCCAAGCGGCGTCAAACAACCACCCTATTCGTGCAAACAGATCCCCGCAAACACCACCATCAAGATAGCCCCTACAACCACGAGGTCCACGACTATGCAGACCACCGTGGAGACATCCCCCCACCATCATCTTCTTTTCTTTCTACTTTGTTGGCTATTCTCAATGCTTTCTTTGATGTGTTTATTTTTGAATATTTTATAAAATGTTTGTATGCTTGATTTTGATCGAAGAGAGAAACAAAAATTAAAGTTAAGATCATGGTGATGATAGAGAAAGATTTACGGCAAAGAAAGAGAACAGATAAAATGCAGTAAATAACCTTATTTTTATAAATGATGTTCGCTAATATTAATGAATTAATTATCACTAGATTAGTACCCGCGCATAGCGGCGGGAATTTCTAACGACAGATAATTAAAAAATATGTGATATTGTTGTAAGATCAAATTGCAATTGGAAAGGGTTGTAGCATATATAATATTGTTGTAAGATCAAAATGTCAAACAAATATGTATCAAACAATATATACGAGTACGCGTGCACATCGATGAAATTTTATATCATGAGATAGTGGATAGTGATAAAAAAGTTTATAGATTATAAATAAAAAGCAATAAAAGTTTAAGAATAACAAATATAAATATATATATACAGTTAGGATCAAATGAGAAGAAACCTTAAAATAAGAAGAATAAGAAGAAACTATAACCGCATATTCGAGATACATGCACTTAAATTAGATGCATCCTTATAATCTTAGATGCATTATAATGCATCATAACACGTTTTATAGCTTTTAATTAGATGCATATACGTATATTAGCATTTCATGATTTATTTATATTTTTTTTCCTCTACACGTGTCCAAATCATGAAAATCAATTTGTACCATCTACACATCAAATTAACTTTCGAAACTCAAGATTGTGCATCTACATGAATAGAAATGCATCTAATTTAAGTCGTTGCATCTCAAATGTGTGGTTTTAGTCTCTTCTCACCACTTCTTATTTTAAGCTTCTTCTCATTGGATCCTTACTCTATATATATATATATATATATATATATATATATATATATATATATATATATATATATATATATATATATATATATATATATATATATATATATATATATATATATATATATATATATATATATATATATATATATATCTATATATATATATATATATATATATATATATATATATATATACATATATATATATATATATATATATATATATATATATATATATATATATATATATATATATATATATATATATATATATATATATATATATATATATATATATATATATATATATATATATATATATATATATATATATATATATATATATATATATATATATATATATATATATATATATATATATATATATATATATATATATATATATATATATATATATATATATATATATATATATATATTGTATATATATATATATATATATATATATATATATATACAATATATATATATATATATATATATATATATATATATATATATATATATATATATATATATATATATATATATATATATATATATATATATATATATATATATATATATATATATTAATTCTAAGGCTTTGTATAACGTGAGAATGACATATACATACAAATCAGAGTTGATGCTGTAAGTTTATGGACTTATATTTAATAGTCGTGTGATAGGGTCGAACTCGAGATTACGGGATTGCACACAATACGTAAAGAGTTAATATAATTAATAAATATATTTTTTTTGAACGGAAATTTTATTTAAGAAACTAGCAAGGAGCTAGCAAGAAATTACATGGATAATAAGTGCGGGTTTTTAACCAATCGACCCAAGAAATACGCCTATTCGAGCGACTAGAACACCAAGTAAAAGAATGATAAACAATGTCTTCAAAAACCTTCGCTCGTATAGGGGGAGCATCATTAAAAATAGAGCTATTACGGAATCTCCAGATAACCCACCAAGCCACAGGAAACGTCGCCTCTAAAAAAGATTTGACCAAAGAAGGGAGATGAACCGAATCGAACCAAATTAGCCAATCTTGAAAAGAAGACCAAGGTTGCAGGTTTAGATCCCACCAGTTACAAATCCGACGTAAAATAAGCTTAGTGAAAGAGCAGCCAAAGAAAATATGTCGAGCATCCTCCTCATAACCTTCACATGACGAGCATAAAATAGAATCCACATGAATGCCACGCCTCGCCAAATTACACCTTGTAGGCAGACAATATAAACGAGCCCGCCATAAAAAAAATATTTACCTTTATGGGGATGAATTTCACCAATCTAGTAGCTTCGGGATGTGTCGGAAGAGTGATTGCATCAATAGAGTTACGAACGTCCTTAACTTTGAACTCGCCTTCAACAGATAAATCGAAAATACTTCTATCTCGAGAGCTAGAAAGAGTTACCTGACCAATAATTGCTGACAAATCCTCTAGTTGTTCAGACTCAAGACCCCCTCGGACTGCTCTACGGAAGGAACCAACTAACGAACCGCTCAACTTTGCCGCAACAGAAATATCTTTGGAAAGCTCCAAAGCGAAGAGACGAGGGAATTTCGCGTACAAAGGCAATTCTCCTACCCATACGTCGATCCATAATTTAGTACTCAAACCATTTCCTAAGCGAATTTTACAATGTGACCGAAAGTTGAAGCCCATCTCTTTTAAAACATCCAACTCACGTAGAATTGAACACCAGGTTGACGACCACTTCGTAGTATGCAAATCAATCGACTGTCCGTACAGAACCTTGATAATGCGATACCAAAGAGACCCATCATGCGAAAAGAAATGCCACACCCACTTGAGGAGAAGTGCACGATTAAGTGCAAAGTAACTTGAAACACCTAACCCCCCGTATTGTTTAGCAGCAAGCACTCGATTCCAAGCGACCCACGAAATTTTTTTGTCCCCATAATTTCCACCTCTAGAGAAATTTTATTGTATTTATTAATTTATTTAATAAATATATTTATGTATTTATTAATTTAACCGAGCAAGTAACTATATAAATCCTTAATGATTATTAATTAATTAGTAGTTAAGTTATAACGAGCGTTAAATAAATATATAGTATGTAAACTAAAGGAAAGAAGGACAGAAGGTTCTGGAACACCCCCTAAGGGGTGTTTTGACCGTCGGTTAAGGCTAAGGGGGGGGGGGGGCAATTGTTGCCTTATATTTATCTTGGGCTATAAGATGTTTAGGCCTATAAATACACCTCCTAATCCCCTCATAATTATAACAACAATAATCTTTCCCCTCTCTTTCTCTTTGGTCGATCGTAACACCACACCAACAAAGGGTTTCAGTTGGTTTTTCTTTGTTGATCGATTGTGTAGGTAATCTAGTCCTAGCCCATCTCTAGGGTTGTTGGGTAGATTAAATACAAGCATTGTAGCTCGGTTTTCACGTGCTAGAATCACGGTTAGCTCGTTGTATTACGTGTGTACAAGAACGTAATATAGTCTTACTTTAGACTATATCTTGGTATATACGGTATAAACCCGAATTGGTGATTCGTTCTTCGTCTTGTGGAATTGCTTTAGCGTATTCGATTAATTATAATTGTGTTATTAATTATGATCTTGTTAAATTGCTTCCGCTATATGTGCTTTGATCTCGTTTAGGGTTTATATAATTGTTATGATATTAATAAACCTTATGTGGCATCGACAGCCGTTTTAACATGTTATAATTATCGAAAATCTAAAGTTTTTTAACTATAATTGTTTTGAGTTAAAACTACATGTTTTTAGGTTTTCCTAAAATTAGGGTTTTTTTAAAAAAAATTAGGGTTTTTACTCTATTTTTAATTAAAAAAACGAATTGTTTTGAATCCCTAAATTACATGTGAGATAATTTTAGATTAAATTGCATGATTAATTGTTATGTCATGTATGGTTACGATCCTTAGAGATTTAGTTGTTAAGATTTGTGAGAAATCCATGATTACGTGCATGTTTACATAGATCGTAAAGTTATATGTTTATATGATTTTATGTGCTAAGTCATTATTTGATTTGATAAATCTAGAATTAGGGAATACTTTTATATAGAGATGTAAAGACCTAAATTTGATGATTATTGAATAAATCGTATGCATGTGGCTATTTCATTTATTTGTTGCACATATAAATTGTTATTATGTGTTTATGATTTAGTTTTTTTTTACTTGTTTATATAAAATTATTGAATTGTTGTAAACAAGGGTTTTTTTAAAGAAATAATATGGACTAAATCATATTAAAAATAATGATTTGTTAGAGATCTTAAATTACATAAGATAACGTTGATTGGTGAATTGTAATAACAATCTATCAGCCTACTCAATTTAGACAAACTATAAAGTGGTTTTAACGCACCGCTGGTCATGTACCCGGTTAAGTAAGGAGGTGTTATGCCATTAGTCGCTGACCAAATTCCCGGCTCGCCTGTGCGTCAAAATTTAAATTACCTACGATTATTAATTGAATTATACCTTAAGGGTGATTTACCACAAATTCACATCTGAACCACAATGAATAAGGGTATTGCTTTGTGCGTAGCCGAGTTCTAGTAAAGTACGATGTGATGAGTTGTGGGTAAATTCTTTAATTGGTTTAACCAATACCGCAACATAATTTATGAAGAAATTTAATCTTATGAAAAGTTTACTAAATGTTTTATTAAACTTATGATATGGAGATTGTATGCATGCTTCTCCATACATTGATTTTGACATCAAAATTAATACCCTTTAAATTTAAGTCGAATGCTCCTAATTGATGAACACTTGAAATTACTTCGTCATCAAATGAGATTTTTGGATGATGTTGTGATGGAGAGAAAACCATTTGTAGAATGATAATTTGTATGATGGTTTTACGTTACTTAGATTAAACGACTTAATTAAGTTACTCAGTGAGATCTAGAAACTTAATGCATTCAGAAGGGATTAAAGATGTTTACAATGCAAAACGTTTTTGGCAATGTAAATCCCTTAAAATATCTAGAAATTGAAAATTATTTGTCAATTGAATTGTTCGACAAATCGCTATGTTGAGTACATTCATTACTAGCAGATCAACTGATGTAATGGATCTATGTCAATATAGTTCTAGAATTCAAGGAAAATAATATGGTATTAATACCGGGATAATTTTTTTTTTCTTGAAAGTATTTTGTTATCGAAAATACTAATATTTGAACTTATTTCTGTAGAAATGGCTCAACCCACCAATAACACAATAAGTTCTGCGTTCAAAGCTTTCTTTGAACGGGCTGAACTTATTGGCCCAAACTTCAATGATTGGTACCGCTCGCTAAAAATTGTCTTGAGAGCAGCGGGTACTATCGATATCTTGACTACTCCCTATCCAGAGGATCTTGCTGAAGGAGCATCTGATGCGCAAAGGCTTGAACACGCTGCTAATATTAAGAAGCACTCTGAGGTGGCTTGCTTAATGCTAGCAAAAATGGCTCCAGCACTTCAACAGAACTATGAGCGATTTTCACCTAAGCGAATGCTTGATGAGCTCAAGGCTATTGATGAGACTGCTTTTATACATAGTCTCATCGTCCAAAACGGGCTTTAAATGCATTAAATATCATCAAAAATACCAAATATATGGTTGTGTTTGTTACTTGTGTATTTTAGGTACGGATATTGAGAAAATAACAAAAGATCACAAAGAACAAGCAAAAACGAACACGGGAAACGAAGCCGCACAAAGAACCAAGCCCTAATGAAGATTTTCCAAGAAAAACCCTTGAAGAATTGAAGATTATGCAAGAAGGGTCCTCCAATATTGAAGAATTGACACTTTAAACCCTTTTATATTCATAATTACAAGTTTGGTCCTTAAAGTTTGTCAAATTTACAAAAAGGGCCCTCCACTTTGAAGAATTGGCAAGAATGGTCCCTAAAAATGAAGACTTGTCAATTTCAGTCCTCCAAGAAGTCAATCATACAAGTCAAGACCATAATGTTTGAAGAAAATGCCAAAACAACCTTCAAGAATCATGAATTGGCAAGAAATACCCTTGAAAATACTTTGGAAAAGTATTTGGGGCAAAAGTGTGAAAAGTAAAACTTTCATAACAAAGGAAATCTGAGTTTTGCTAAATAAAACTTAAATGAAAGGAAGAAAGAAGCCAAGGGACTGAAGTTGGCAGACAACCAAAGATACCATAACCAACCAACACCCACCACGTGTCCCACTCACACTTTTTAGCCAATCACACAACACCCTTATTCCATGTCACCATCCCACTCACCGTTTTTAAACTAATCTTATTAATTAGTTAAAAACGGCGCTAAACACCCATTTAAACTTGTTATAAGATCAAATCCCATTGTTCTTCATGTTCATATAAAAATTAAGGATTCACTAACCACAATGAGTTATACCCTAATCTTGTCCAGATTTATGATTAAGGTCACCCTTAACATAACCCAACTCTTAAACAAGCCACATCATCAACCAAGAAGTCACATGAAACATCTCATGCACACGTTTTTGGGAAAATGACAAAGTGATGCAGAAAATCAACCACCCACAATGAAGCTTCAAACTTAAGCTTATTTTGAGCCATTGATCAAATTCCTTCACACTTTACAGCTTCACAAATTGCCAAGAAGTTCACTTGTTCAAGCAAAAATTCAAAATCCTCAAGGGCAAATTGGGACTTCTACAACATTAGGGTTTACGTTTTTTTTATGTTTTCTAGATAGTCATTGTAGCCTACAAAATGCATAGGACCTCATACACTGAGGCTTGCTCTTGGTTTTCCTTTGTTCACTTTTCTGTAAATCCTAATTTCAGTTTTATGAAATAGAGTTTGAATTTGTAAAGAAATCCAAGTGCAAATCTTATTATACTCTTGTTTATGTTAATCTTGAATCCTAAAACCTGTTTTCAAAGTTTGTGCAAGAAATTGCATATTTTTCCAATATCTTGATATTTTGCTAAGTCTTTGGTACACCTTTGGAATTTTTGGGCTACAAGTTAATCATAACACCTCGGTAAAGAGTTATCAAGGTGTTGTGAGACTTGTGGTTTGGGGATAATCAAAGAGTGGGTACAAAGGTTGCATTAATCAAGCTTTGTCACTTTTCTGATTTTCATATTTTTGTTCTAACCTTGTTGAATCTTAGCAGCTTGTTTATGGAAGCTTGTGCCTTGTTTTGCTAGGCACATATCTTGAACCAAAAAATCTGTCAAAATACTTGAATTTTGTGATTTTGAGTTCTGCTATTGTTCTTGTTGTTTTTGTGGCTTAATCTTGCTTGGTACTACATAATATACTTGTTATTGTGTTTGATTGGGCTTGGGTAACACTAAATCACACTTATACTTTGTTAAATTTGGATTTGAAAAAGATAAGGGGTGTTTGGGTTAACCTGTTTAAGATCATAAGTTGTTATTGAGTTATTGGAAGGTGTTGTTTAGTGTTTGTATCTGCTTAATACTTGGTTGTGTGCTCATATCTGCAAGTTTTCAGCTTTAAAACATCAAATCTAAGATTGTGCTATAACTCACTTGATTTTGCTTATTTTGACCTAAGATTTTAGAAACACCTAGAGTGTATGCATGTTTAGGGCTAACAAGTGTTAAGTCAAAGTTTGTGCAACCTGTAAAGAAGATTTGAGTGTTTGAAATTGGATTTGTGGTCAAGTATATCAGCAAAGTATCATAACTGCTTGTTCTTGTTCGTCAGTAACTTTGATCTACTTGAATCTGGATCTAGACTTTGAATCAATGCATGAAACCTGTTTATATTTGTTCATTTGAATTAATTATAGCTTGTGTATGCATTTGGTGAAGTTTGGCTGGCTTATTCTTGCTAAAAGTGCTTATTGAGTGAAAACTGCTTATTGTTCATATCTGGTGTATGTCTGATAGGTGTGTAAACACCTATCCTTTTACCACTTAATTCTGGCTAAAACAAGACCAAAACACGTATTTAATATCATTTGTTTGGAATTATGCGTGGTTTTTGTGTTTATTGTGTTTTCAGAGCTAACCGGATGAATATTAAAGAAAACATGGGATTGCACGGGTTTTATCAAGGAAAAAGACTAAAGACGAAGTCTATTGTCCAAGAGATGCAAAAGATTTGAAGTCAATGGGCCTATTTGAAGATTTATCGAAGAAAAGGACCAAAGATGGAAGATTTACATATGTCGAAGAAACTCAAGTCTAATTAACGAAGAAATTAAAAGACGAGTTGAATTTAATCGACGACAAATCCCGAATCAGAATCGAAAACGTCAACTTTTCTAAAAGGACGAGAAGACAAGAAGAAAGGGAGAAAGCCCACTCACCAACCAACCACTAGGACTATATATAGATTTTTCCTTCACATATTAGGGAGTTAGCTTTCATTTTTTTCTTTTCCCAGTTTTAGGTTCGGTTCATCACAAACACCATTAGGGTGTTTGGTGATTTTTAATTTTTCTTCAATCTTGTAAGTTTTAATCATTACTATTGTTAACTTTTACATTAATCTTCCAATTCAATCTTTCTATTCATCTTGTTCTTCATCATCTTTTCATTGCAAGTTCTTAAGTTTTTATTTGGTTCAAGTTTGATCTTAAAAAGTTGTTGATTTAGTGTTTTTATTGGTGGGATTTGTTACTTATGGTATTTAAATGATTTGTGTTTAATTTGGTAAAACCTTTTTGAGTATTTGAGTCGATTTGGATTAAAATTCGTTTTTCCCTGTTCTTGAGTTACTGTGTCTGATCTTCGTCCCCAGATATATTCCGAATAGACCAATCTTTCCGAATAGAGCTCATGTACTTTCCTTAATTCGGAATCTTTCAGTTATTCCGAATTGCCTGTTTAGATTTTTCCCTTACTCGGAATGTTTTGACATTCCGAATAGAGCTGTATTTCCGAATAAAACATCTTTTCCGCATAGGCTATATTTTTCCGAATAGGCAATGTTTTCCGCATAAGGCACTTTTTCCGCATAAGGTTATTTTTCCGAATAGTACAATTTTTCCGCGTAAGGTTATTTTTCCGCATAGTCCACATTTTCCGCATAAGGTAATTTTTCCGCATAGCACATGTTTTTCCGCATAGAACAATTTTTCGAGTAGATCTCCACATTCCGAATAGGGAACATTCCGCATAAGGTAATTCTTCAGTTGCTGTTTTGTTTAAATTCAAGTGTTGCCTTTTAATTGTTGATTGTTTTAAGTTTAAGTCTTTCTTTACTTTATTCTCTTCCCTGTTTCAATAGAATAGAAAACCAAAACCCCTTTTTGTCACCAAGAACAAATCATTCCACTTTTAACTGAGATCAATTCGAGAGGATTCCGAGAATTGTTTTGAACCCCCATTGAAAAACGCGTGTATCAAATGGCGCCGCTGCCGGCTCTTCTCGTTAAGATCAAAAGTTTTTTGTGAGAACTTGGATTTTGGGATCCGTTCCCCGTGAACGTTACTTTTTCACAAAAATTTTCAAAAATCCTAAAAAATATAAAATTTTCAAAAATACAAAAAAATTAAAAAACATAAAAACCAAAAATATTTTTGCTTTGTTTTTCTTTGTTCGTTCTTTTGCAGGTGTATGCGCACTCGATCCACGTCATATCAAGAGCCCGAGCCTCTCGATCACTTAGACATGGCCGGTGTACCACCTCCAAACAATAATAACAACAACAACCCGCCTTTTAACAACATGAACAATAACAACAATGAGCCCCTTCCGGATAATCGCCCGATGATTGAATTGCTGCAAGCTCATGTAGATGGCAACACGGATCCAATTGTCATACCTCCAATTGCCGCCAACAACTTTGAGCTAAAATCAGGCTTTATCCAGATGGTCTCCGCTCAACCATTCTTGGGACGAACCATTGATGATCCACACGACCATATCAAAAGATTTTTGCAACTCACCAACACGGTCAAGATCAATGGGGTTCCACAAGAGGTTATAAGGTTACAACTTTTTCCCTTTTCTTTAGAGGGACAAGCCCGGCATTGGCTTGCTAAGGAACCGCCACAAAGTATTCTCTCGTGGACGGATTTGGAAACAAAGTTCATAAATTACTTTTTCCCACCCTCTCGTACTACCGCTTTGCGGAATGAGATCATAAATTTTGAACAAAAGTACGATGAGTCATTCAGTGAATCTTGGGATCGTTTTAAAGATCTTTTAAGAAAATGCCCACAACATGGTTTTACCAAAGTACATCAAATCAATACTTTTTACAATGGTTTAAGCATGAGTAACCAAGATTCATTGAACAGTGCCTCGGGGGGTAATCTATTGGCTAAGACTTCCAATGCTGCTTGGGACATCATTGAGAATAAATCTCGTGTGCAAACCAAGAGTGTTCGGACCAATGTCGCTAGTGCTAGCACTAATGACAGCGACAAGCGATTAGACAAAATCACTACACTTCTTGAATCGCTTGTCACCCACACCGTCAGCAACAACAACAGCAACAACGCCAAACACGCTCAAGTGAACGCTGTCAGCCAACCTTGTGAGATATGCGGTGGTCCTCACTCATACACAACTTGTACCACCACCCAAGACTACCCTGCTGAGAATGTGAATGCGGCATATGGCACCTATCCTCAACCTGCTTATCAAGCTAGACCTCAAGGTGACCGTAACTTGCTTAGCTATCGATCCAACAATTATCTTTCCCCACCTGGCTTTCCTTTTACCAACCCAAACCAACAACAAAACCTTAATCGCCCTCCTCAACAACAACAACAACCTAGACAACCATACATACCTCCTCACAAGCAGCAACAACCGCCTCAACGTAACAATCAAGTCTACCAACAACCTGCTTACCAACCACCTGCATACAATGCTCCTCCCAACCAAACCACCACTGCATTACACCAAGAGGTTGAAACTTATATGAGGACTAATGATGCGATAGTGGGAAATCTTCAGAGAGAGGTGCTCAACTTGAAGGCAGACTTGGTCAAGCAAGGAAACGATTTGAGAGCCGACATGAGAAATACGTTGGATAGCCAAACTAATGATCTGAGGAATATGATGGCTAGTTTCTTCCAAGGTAATCAACCCTCTTCTTCGGGTACTCTTCTGAGTAACACCGTTGTGAATCCAAGAGGGGAGATGAAAGCAATCACCACTCGCAGTGGCAAAGGTACCAAGGAACCCGAGCTTCCTATACCTCCACTGGTGGTTGTGACTAAGGAGAACGAGTCACCTGCTCCTATTCCTCATCTTTCTCCTTCCCCAATTTCTCCACCTCTTCCTTCTACCCCTCCTCCACCCAAGGATGTGAGTGATCCTATTCTCCCCAAGCCTTCCTCTTCATCCAATATACCTTATCCATCTAGGTTGAGGAAAGAGAAGCTCAAAAGCAAGGATGATATTCAGGTTTCGAATTTCCTTAAAATGTTCAAACAACTGAATTTCAATATCTCTTTCGCTGAGGCTCTCGCTCACATGCCCAAGTATGCAAAAATGTTTAAAGATCTTCTGAGCGACAAGGAAAAGCTCCTCGATATTGCCAACACCCAACTTAATGAGAATTGCTCTGCAGTACTCTTAAGGAAATTGCCAACCAAGCTTGGTGATCCGGGTCGTTTTCTTATCCCTTGCAATTTCCCGGGAGTAGAGAATTGCATGGCCCTAGCCGATCTAGGTGCCAGTATTAATTTAATGCCTCTAAGCGTTTGGAAGCAATTATCTCTCCCAGAGCTAGTCCCCACCAAAATGACTTTGGAATTAGCTAACCGTACGGTTGCTTATCTAGTGGGGATAGCCGAAGATGTCATTGTAGGAGTCGACAAATTCACCTTTCCTGCTGATTTTGTTGTCGTCGACTACGAGATGGACCCTCGTGTGCCACTAATTGTTGGTCGTCCATTCTTAAGGACCGGTCGCACTCTCATTGATGTTGAAGCCGGTGAGCTTATCATGAGAGTGGGTGACGATAAAGTAGTCTTCAACATGGGAAAGTTGTCTAAACAACCTTATTCCAACGAGAGTGTTAATTGTATTGACGTTATGGATGAGGCTTGTGAAGCACACTTTATTGATGCTTGCAAAAGTATTCCTACCTCTCTTCCCAATGTTGAGACCGTGTCCTCTATTGATTCATCGTTGTCTCTATTTGGAGATAGTGATTTATTTTGGAACAATCTTGAAGATACCATGGGAGATGCGAATTTAGCTACTAATGATTCTCCCACCGATGGGGATGAAGACATGAATTTCTTTGACAATCTTCTCACCGAAGACAATCCTTCGCCTCCATCTCCCACGATCATTGCTATCGATACTCTGACTTTGAAAACGCCTCCCGTCGAAAATCCTCCGGATTTAGAACTTAAGGAGTTGCCGCCCCATCTCGAGTATGCATTCCTTGATGAAGAGAAAAAGTCGCCAGTTATCATTGCTAAGGATTTGAAGGATGAAGAGAAAGCTCGCCTCATCGCCGTGTTGAAGGATCACAAGAAGGCTATTGCGTGGAAAATTTCTGATATTCGTGGAATTGATCCTCACTTCTGCACACATAAAATTCTCATGGAGGACGACTTTAAGCCCACAATTCAAAGCCAACGAAGGGTGAATCCGAAAATCCATGAAGTCATCAAAACAGAGGTTATCAAACTTCTTGATGCGGGTATGATTTACCCTATTTCGGATTCACCATGGGTTAGTCCAATCCATTGTGTGCCCAAGAAGGGCGGAATAACCGTTGTTCCCAATGAACACAACGAGTTGATTTTCACTCGTCTCGTTACTGGGTGGAGAGTTTGTATAGACTACCGCAAACTCAATGATGCCACGAGAAAGGATCATTTACCTCTACCTTTTATGGACCAAATGCTTGAACGATTAGCGGGTAATGAATATTACTGCTTTCTTGATGGTTTCTCGGGTTATTTCCAAATACCCATCGATCCCCAAGATCAAGAGAAGACAACATTCACTTGTCCCTATGGCACTTTTGCTTACAAAAGAATGCCTTTTGGCTTATGCAATGCCCCCGGGACTTTCCAAAGGTGTATGTTAGCTATCTTCCATGACATGGTTGAACAAACCATGGAAGTCTTCATGGATGATTTCTCGGTCTTCGGGGATTCATTCTCTTCTTGCCTTGCCAATTTGGAACGTATGCTTAAGCGATGCGAAGACACTCGCCTTGTTCTGAATTGGGAAAAATGCCATTTTATGGTAAAAGAAGGCATCGTGTTGGGACATAAGATTTCTAAAGCCGGTCTTGAAGTAGACCGTGCTAAAGTCGATGTTATCGCTAAGTTGCCTCCACCTTCAACCGTGAAGGGTGTGAGAAGTTTCCTGGGTCATGCGGGCTTCTATCGTCGATTCATCAAAGATTTTTCTCAAATCGCTCGCCCGATGACCCACCTCTTGGAAAAATACTCCTTTTATCTTTTCTAAAGAGTGCCTTGAAGCCTTCAACTCACTTAAGGATAAGCTAACTAAGGCACCCGTCTTGGTTACCCATAATTGGGAGCTTCCCTTTGAGTTGATGTGCGATGCTAGTGATTTTGCTATTGGTGCGGTTCTGGGACAAAGAGTGAATAAACACTTCCAACCAATCCATTACGCTAGCAAGACAATGACTGGGGCACAATTGCATTATACGACAACCGAAAAAGAGCTTTTAGCTGTTGTCTATGCTTTTGAAAAATTTCGCCCCTATCTTGTCCTTTCTACCACTATTGTGTATACCGATCATTCCGCGCTGAAGTACTTATTGACAAAGCAAGATTCCAAACCAAGACTTCTTCGCTGGGTTTTGCTGCTCCAGGAATTTAAAATCGAAATTCGCGATAAAAAAGGAGCAGAAAACCTAGCCGCGGACCATCTCAGCAGACTTGAGGATCCTTACCAAGGGGATCATCCGAATAGAGAAATCAATGATTCCTTTCCCTTGGAGACCTTAATGTCTATAAACTCGAAGCCGAATGAAACCCCGTGGTTCGCGGACTTTGCAAACTACTTAGCGGGTGGAATTCTTAAGGAAGGGTTGACGTCTCAGCAAAAGAAGAAGTTCTTCACCGACATTAAGACTTACTTTTGGGACGACCCCTAACTATTCAAACAGTGTGCCGACCTGATTATTCGCCGATGTGTTGATGGACCAGCAGCGTCTGAAATCCTTGATGCTTGCCACAAAGGACCCACCGGTGGTCACTTTGGTCCCAACTACATCGCCAAAAAAGTGTTTGATTCGGGATTTTATTGGCCCTCCATATATCGTGACGCTCACGATATGGTTAAAAGATGTGATGTTTGCCAAAAGCAAGGCAAAATCACACATAAAGACGAGATGCCTCAGAATTTCATACAAGAGTGTGAAATCTTTGATGTTTGGGGTATCGACTTTATGGGGCCATTCCCTTCCTCTAAAGGAAACAAATACATCCTTGTAGCCGTTGACTACGTTTCTAAGTGGGTTGAAGCCAAAGCCTTACCTACTAATGACGCAAGGGTGGTTTGTAACTTTTTGAAAGCTCTATTCGCTAGATTCGGTGTGCCTCGTGCCATTATTAGTGATCGTGGGACTCATTTCTGCAATGACCAATTAGCAAGAGTCATGGCTAAGTACGGTGTAAATCATCGTCTTTCCACAGCCTACCACCCACAAACTAATGGCCAGGCTGAAATATCCAACCGAGGACTGAAGCGAATTCTTGAAAGAACCGTGGGAGAGCATCGTGCCGCATGGGCTGATAAACTTGATGATGCTTTGTGGGCTTTTCGTACTGCATACAAGACCCCGATCGGCTATACGCCTTATCGTCTTGTGTACGGGAAAGCGTGCCACCTACCCATTGAGTTGGAGCACAAGGCATACTGGGCCTTGAAGTGGGCTAACTTCGATATCATCAAAGCCGGTGATCATAGGAAGCTTCAACTCAATGAGCTCAATGAACTTCGGAATGAGGCTTATGAAAATTCTATGATCTATAAGGAAAGAACTAAGCTCATTCACGACTCCAAGATCAAAAACCGAGAGTTCCATGTTGGAGACAAAGTCTTACTTTTTAACTCTCGGTTGAAAATCTTCTCGGGCAAGCTCAAATCTCGTTGGTCCGGCCCATTCACCATTGCCCACATTTTTCCATATGGTACTCTCGAGCTCGCTCAACCTGATGGACCAAATTTTAAGGTGAATGGCCAACGAGTGAAGTTGTACTTTGGTGAGGACACCTCTCAGGAGGTGATTCCATCCCTCACCACGTTCCCCATGAACTAATTTTGGGTCGAGTCAGGCTCGTGACTCGGTTATCAAAAACAAGCGCTCCTCGGGAGGCAGCCCGAGTATCTATCCCTTTAACCCCCTAAGTGTAGGGGAGGACCTATTTTGGTCGTTTGTGTTTGTGTGGTGATGTGATTACAGGGATAACTGCAATCTTGGAAACTTTGAAGAACCGTGCTCCCGTGTTATCCGAAATCCGGTTCTATCTCTCAACTATCGTAATTCAATTTTTTTCATATTCACATTTGAAATTGATCACTTTAGTCGTCTCTTCCTTAACTTGAGTTAACCAACGTGCACAATGTCATAAGTGTAGGGGAGACTTTTCCCACATGCTTAAACATTAAGGACAATGTTTATCTTAAGTGTAGGGGGGACTTCTATCGAAGTTTTAAGTGGACTTTCCATGAAAATGCCTTCATTAAACCAGAAAATCCTATTTTTCAACATTTTTCAAAATTTTAATTAACTTTGGCCATTTAGTTGTAATTTTTAAATTTTTATCGTTGCTTTCATATGTATATATTCCACAATAAATTCAAAAATATTAATAATGTGGTGTAACTAGTTTAGAAGTCTTTGATATATTAGGCCCGTTGTGTTTATTTTGACTCAACCCGAATAGACTTATCCAAGTTTATTCTAGCTAGTATCCTTAACCATGTAGACCTTAATTGGTTTATTAGGCTAAGCATCCACGAGTCTCATTACTTGAGATTTTAAATTGTGGAGGGCGAGAAATGATAGAGTCAATTATAAGTCGGTATTCTTTCACAAGCTCACTTGGTGTAATTATTTGCCTATTCTCCCATCACTTGCTAATAATTTATCTGCAATAAGTAAGGTCGTACGATTTGAAAGGTTACTTAGCTTCTAGCCCAAGATCGTTTAAAAGTTGCTCGGTAATGATAAGAGTTCATAGCCAAGGCATAACTTATGAAGCGGGGCGCGAAGATTGGTGAGTTCGAAAAGGCCCTAACAAGGCATGAGGATTCAATTTTATTGCTGAAGATCCAAAGTGATGTGATAAGCATTATTCCCAAAATCAATATGAAGGATCAAGACTCACGACGAAAAGCAATCAACTCCCATAAAGATCATGGAGAAGTCTATCCGAAAAGACCCTAACAAGGTATGAGGATAAATAGATCCAAGTCCGTAAAGGAGGCGGATCGTTGTATCTCAAAATCCTAATTAGAGATTGAAGAAATAATCATGAAGTCGTGGTCAACAAAGTTGGAGTACCCCTCAAAAGTCTCCAAGTGAAGAAACTCTATTATGATGAGAAGACCATTATCTCAAGAACGTCTCTCGAAGATATGAAGTATGAAGTACATGCCAAATATCGGCCCGAGAAAGGTCTCAAATCGTGAACCAAGTTATGCCAAGATATGAACTTTTTGATATCCCGAGAAGCAGTTTTAAGAGATTTTGTCCTTTAGCTAACTATGATCAAATCGTCCCACTTTGCTTTCAGCCTAAATAAACTATCGAAATAAGTCCCAAAAATACATCTTCATGATCATTCTAAGACAAAAATAAAATATAAGAGATACACCTAGGAATAAGGGAGTTTAAGCATTTAATTAAGCCATGTGTGTAAGTGTTTGAATTGCTAACTTATAATAACATTGATCTCGTTTTTAAGCTTAGTTTGGGGAACGTGAAACTTGAGGGTGATAAATCTTCGCAGCACCAAAGCCCTAATGTAGGTCATTGATCTCTTTGCAAGTTATTTCCATGTAGCTATTTTCAAGTGAAAATGGTTTTCTATCCTTTTGTTTCCTTTAAAGTCTAATTTCTTTTAAGTACTTTAATTTTTGTTGGTAGTATTTTAATAAGGCCAAGGTTGATTAATTATGAGAAAAGTGTAAAATTGCTTTATCACTAAGCATTGCATGAGGGTATGGCAATGGTTAAGTGTAGGGGATTTGATAGGTGTGTAAACACCCATCCTTTTACCACTTAATTCTGGCTAAAACAAGACCAAAACACGTATTTAATATCATTTGTTTGGAATTATGCGTGGTTTTTGTGTTTATTGTGTTTTCAGAGCTAACCGGATGAATATTAAAGAAAACATGGGATTGCACGGGTTTTATCAAGGAAAAAGACTAAAGACGAAGTCTATTGTCGAAGAGATGCAAAAGATTTGAAGTCAATGGGCCTATTTGAAGATTTATCGAAGAAAAGGACCAAAGATGGAAGATTTACATATGTCGAAGAAACTCAAGTCTAATTAACGAAGAAATTAAAAGACGAGTTGAATTTAATCGACGACAAATCCCGAATCAGAATCGAAAACGTCAACTTTTCTGAAAGGACGAGAAGACAAGAAGAAAGGGAGAAAGCCCACTCACCAACCAACCACTAGGACTATATATAGATTTTTCCTTCACACATTAGGGAGTTAGCTTTCATTTTTTTCTTTTCCCAGTTTTAGGTTCGGTTCATCACAAACACCATTAGGGTGTTTGGTGATTTTTAATTTTTCTTCAATCTTGTAAGTTTTAATCATTACTATTGCTAACTTTTACATTAATCTTCCAATTCAATCTTTCTATTCATCTTGTTCTTCATCATCTTTTCATTGCAAGTTCTTAAGTTTTTATTTGGTTCAAGTTTGATCTTAAAAAGTTGTTGATTTAGTGTTTTTATTGGTGGGATTTGTTACTTATGGTATTTAAATGATTTGTGTTTAATTTGGTAAAACCTTTTTGAGTATTTGAGTCGATTTGGATTAAAGTTCGTTTTTCCCTGTTCTTGAGTTACTGTGTCTGATCTTCGTCCCCTGATATATTCCGAATAGACCAATCTTTCCGAATAGAGCTCATGTACTTTCCTTAATTCGGAATCTTTCAGTTATTCCGAATTGCCTGTTTAGATTTTTCCCTTACTCGGAATGTTTTGACACTCCGAATAGAGCTGTTTTTCCGAATAAAACATCTTTTCCGCATAGGCTATATTTTTCCGAATAGGCAATGTTTTCCGCATAAGGCACTTTTTCCGCATAAGGTTATTTTTCCGAATAGTACAATTTTTCCGCGTAAGGTTATTTTTCCGCATAGTCCACATTTTCCGCATAAGGTAATTTTTCCGCATAGCACATGTTTTTCCGCATAGAACAATTTTTCGAGTAGATCTCCACATTCCGAATAGGGAACATTCCGCATAGGGTAATTCTTCAGTTGCTGTTTTGTTTAAATTCAAGTGTTGCCTTTTAATTGTTGATTGTTTTAAGTTTAAGTCTTTCTTTACTTTATTCTCTTCCCTGTTTCAATAGAATAGAAAACCAAAACCCCTTTTTGTCACCAAGAACAAATCATTCCACTTTTAACTGAGATCAATTCGAGAGGATTCCGAGAATTGTTTTGAACCCCCATTGAAAAACGCGTGTATCAATGTCTGTGGATCTTTTGAATTAACTGTATTGATTGGCTGATTGAAATTGTGATTTTATTGTTGTTATTGACTCCTTATGATTAACTGGTCACTTGGGTGCCTTTGCTTAACCTGAATCCACAAAAAAAGTCACATAAGACAAAAAGTCAAAAAGGTCAAGCAGTGGAAACGTTTCCCACTGCTGAACCTCCAAAACTAGCCCCTGCTAGTGTTAAACATCAAACAACTTATTCATAAGCCATTTTGGCTTATCCAGACTTGCAACAACTTGTTTTTTGTGATAGATCTTCCTTATTTGACCCATTGATTTAATCTGGAGCTTATTAGGGTTTGACTTTTAAGTTTCACTAGAAAACTCATCAAGTTGACTTTTACATAAGTGCTTAATTGCTTATTCTGGCTTATTGCTTGTGCTTATTAGAAAACTTTTTGGTTATTTTGCTTAATTAAGTCATTTAAAACCTTTTGAAACTTGAATCAACACTTGAGGTGGTCTAGAACTCAAAAACGACTATTTTGTCGTTTTGTGAAAAGAGTCTTGGCTTATTTCAGGCTTATTTCTTGTGCTTTATCAAATTTTCTTTTTACAGATCTCTTTGGTAACTCAAAAGAAGCTTGTGTGTCAAATTTTAGCTTATGGCATCAGTAATGAATGAATTTTGCTAGGTTCAATTGTTGTTCTCGGTATCTTAACGAATTAATTTTCCGGCTTAAAGTATGACTCTATTGTTTTTGGTGAAAAAAGAATATTTTGGTTGTTTTTAAAGTATAAGTGCGAAACTTTAAAGTAAAAGAGCGTTTAAAGTAAATCTAAAACTAATTTAAAGTAAGTGCAAGTATTTAAAACGTGACTGAAATTAAAGGGCACTAAACGTAAATAACGCAAACTTAAATCTATCTAAGGCAATCTTAAATCGCAACTAAACTTAAACTAAGGTAAGGCTAAAATAAAGCTAAGACAAAATTAACTTAAAATGCGAGTAAGGAAAAAGGCGGGAAAAATAAAGCTTGAAAATGAAAGACAGAAATTTAAAAATAGATACTAACAAAAACCTGAAAGAAACCTTAATTCGGAAGTTTCTGATTATCCCTTGATTCGGAAGTTCTTGAGTTCCGAATGAACTCTCCTGGTTCGGAACTTTTAGAGTTCCGAATGAGCAATGCTTGAGTCGGAACTTTCGTCCGGAAGTATTGATCCGGAAGTTTTCGTTCGGAACTTTTAGAGTTCCGAATGAGATTGCTGATCCGGAACTTCTTGATCCGGAAGTTTTCGTCCGGAAGTTTCGTCCGGAAGTTTTCGTCCGGAACTTTTTGTCCGGAACTTTGAATGTTCCGGATGAAGCCCCCTTTGAGTCGGAACTTTCGTTCGGAAGTCTTGACTCGGAACTTTTACGGATGAAGCCCACTGGTTCGGAACTTTGAATGTTCTGAATGAAAGAACTCCTTCTCTTGGCTCGGAACTTACCTGGGAATACAGTAACAGAAACAAACACCCCCGAAGAACAAGGGATCACAATAACACGAATCTAACCACAAATTTAACCAAAATCAAACACAAGATTAACCTAAACTAATAACAAAACATTCAATAATCATAAACAAACAATCTAAATCAACAAAACTAACAAATCTAACCACAATAATAAAAAACCCACTTGATCAAAATAAGGACATGAACATGAACACAAACATAAACATAAAAATCAAAGATCAAGAAAGGTAGATAGGAGATTAACAAGATAAAATAAAGATTGACAAGAATTAAATGGAAACTTACTTGAAATTAAAGGAATTTAAAGTGCAAGACAAGGTATTTGAATTTGACAAGTATATAAATTGACATGAATTAAAGGTGCAAGGTAAATAAAATGGAAGACTAATTGTCACACTTAGCCAACAAAATGAAAAGTGATTAAAACTAAACTATATATAGGGGAGGATTAGGAAGCTTCCTCCCCTCCTTCCTTTTCTCTTAATTACAAGATTAAGTCCTTCCTTCTTTAATCTTCTTTTAATTGCACCATTAGTCCTTAAGCCTTTATTCTTCATTAATCTTGGACTTTAAATGGTTTTGTCTCGGGATTTCTTTGAACTCGTCTTGTAATTCTTCAATAAATTAGACTTGAGTTCTTCGGCTTTTAGTAAACTTCCGTCTTTTGACTTTTTCTTCGATAAATCTTCAGAATTGGTCTTGGACTTCCGTTCTTTTTGCACTCTTGACTTCTCGACTCCGTCTTTCATCTTTTTCTTCAATAAAAGCCCGTGAATGCCCATGAATGCCCGTGTTTTCTCCACTTTTCACCTTTTCGTCCTAAATCACAACAAAAACACAAACCACGCATAATTCCGACATAAAAGACATAAAATACACGTTTTGGCTCGGTTATTATTGTAATTAAGTGGTAGAAACGATGGGTGTTTACACACCTATCAAATCCCCTACACTTGACCATTGCAATGTCCTCATGCAATGCATAAGTTACAAAGCACATTTACATTTTTCATCATAATTAATCCACGTTGGCCTTTATTAAAGAGATAGAAACTATAAACATTCAAAGTAAAGAAATCAAAAGCATACCTTGGGTTTTGGAAATGTCATGAATAATCATCCTCCTCAAGTTTTCACTTTCTCCAAACCAAGCTTAAAAACGAGATCATTGTTATTATAAGTTAGCAAACTAACACGAACTCATGCGGGCCAATTACTCACTTAAACTCCCTTATTCCTAGGTGTATCTCTTATATTTTATTTTTGTCTTGAATGATCACGAGGATGCATTGTTTGACTTATTTCGTTAGTTATTTAGGCCGAAAATAAAGTGAACGATTTAATCAATAGTTAGCTAAAGGACAAAATCTTTTAAAACTGCTTCTCGGGACCTCATAAAGTTCATATCTTGGCATAACTCGCTTCGCGATTTGAGACCTTTCTCGGACTGATATTTGGCAGCGACTTCATACTTCAAACCTTGAGAGACGTTCATGAAATTATGGTCTTCTCTTCATAATGTAATTTCTACACTTGAAGTTTTGAGAGATTCATACTTGGACCACGACTTCTTCATTTTTCTCCAATCTTTATTTTGGACTTTGATGTACAACGATCCGCCTCCTTTTATGACTTGGATCTATTTATCCTCATACCTTGTTAGGGTCTTTTCGGATACACTTCTTCATGACTTTTGGGGAGTATTTGCTTTTCGTCGTGTGTCTCGATCCTTCATATTGATTTTTGATAAATGCTTCTTCACATCACTTTGGATCTTTAGCAAGAAAATATAGCCCTCATGCCTTGTTAGGGCCTTTTCGGACTCGCCAATCTTCGCATCCCGCTTCCATAAGTTATGCCTTGGCTATGAACTCTAATCCATACCGAGCAACTTTTAAATGATCTTGGGCTAGAAGCTAAGTAACTTTTCAAATCGTACAACCTTATTTATTGCAGATAAATTTATTAGCAAGCGATGGGAGAATATGCTCATAATTAACTCACATAAATTCACGAAAGAATACCAAACTTATAATTGGCTCTATCATCTCTCGTTCTCCACAGTTTAAAATCTCAAGGAATGAGACTCGTGGATACTTAGCCTATTAAATCAAAGTTTTGGGTTTTCGAGTCGCCTATAGGATCTTGCAAATTCTTAGACTTTTTCAAGTTTAGAAATCGCATTTTAAAGTTCCCTTGATAAACGACTCTCTAGGATCAATTATAGGAACTTGCGAAAAGTTCTTGTTCTTAACCCGTGAGAGTTAAGACTTTCGCGTTTTATAGCTCCCTATATAAAAGCCTAGCAAAACTTGACTTAAACATGTTGAGGATACTAGCTAGAGTAACTTAGATAAGTAAACTCGGATTGAGTCAAAAGATTCACAACGTTTGAAAATTAAAACCACTTTATTAAACATTTATTCTAATAAGGAAAGAAAATAACTAAACAAAAGGAAAATCTAGTAGGCCAAAATAGATCAAAAATTTTGAAAAATGTCGAAAAATTGATTTTCCGGTTAAAATGAGGACAAATACAAGGAAAAGACCACTTAACTTCGATAGAAGTCCCCCTACACTTAAAATAAACATTGTCCTCAATGTTTAAGCATATGGGAATAAACTCCCCTACACTTAGGACATTGTGCACGTTGTTTAAATCTCGCTAAGGAAGAGACAACTAAAGAGATTTCTATTTTAATATTGAGAAAATATAAAATAGTGAATCGAAAAGAGTTTAGGATTGAACCGGGAAGAATTGAACACGGAATCACGGGTCGTCAAGAATCATCAAGAGTGGACCATTGAAGCTCGAATCCCTGAGTGAGAGAGGAGAGGAGAGGAAATAGCAAACCAAAGGGTCTCCCCCCTACACTTATGATAAAGAAAGCTAAAAGATAGATACATGGGTTGCCTCCCAAGAAGCGCTTGGTTTTTGTTAACCGAGTCGTGAGCCTGACTCGACCTTGATTATCAACGGAAGAAGCATGAAACATATCCACCAGGATCAAAGACATAGTTTTCGTCCATCAAATAGCACAAGCTTAAGGCGAACAAGGCAAGCCAAAGAAGAATAGGCAAGGTTCCCTTAAGCAGCGATGGAGCATGGTGGAAGCAAGTATGGTGAGGTGCAAGCATGTCTTCAATATTTCCAAAGATTTTTCCTTTTATTTCATCAGGTGGATACTGAGATGGCTGAAGAATAGCAATACCGGGGTCGAACACCTTTTCCTTTAGGGGAAAATAGCACTCAGGCTCAGCAGAGTGGGAAGAATATCCGCGAAGAAGCACAACCTCGTCCTCAGATGATGGACAAAGAGGTGTTTACTCATACGTGCTGCGGATATTGGTGTCAACCGGTTTCTTCTCCTTTGAAAGAATGTTCTTCAAATCTAAAGTAGGATCAAGACGATAATCTTCAAAGTCAAAAGGAGGAGCATCACTCTCATGAGGGAAGTAAGTGTTGAGAAATTGAGAGAAGTCTTCCTCAAATGAGTAATCGTCCAAAGTAGGATCGAGTGATGGCGGAGGATCTTCATCATGTGAAGAATCGCTCGAAAGAGTATCAGCCTCATCAAAATCATCATATGTGGGCAGCTCGGGATACTCAGAAGTAAGGTCATCATAATCATCCGAGTCTGAGCTAGAATCATCATCATAAGCATCAAAGACCGGTGGAGAATCATAAATGGGAGAAGATTCCAAATTGGAGAGAGAATCATCCACATCATCTTGAAAAAGTGGATTATCGATGCAAGAATCAAATAGAGGATTGTTATAGACAACAAAGTCATCATGCACATTAATCATATTCACTGATTCTCGGCCTCCAAAGGATTTGCTTGTAAGCTTTCCCATTTTAAAAACTTGTGCATCATCCCCGACTCTTAAGATTAACTCGCCTTCGGCCACAACAACTAAAGCTCGTCCGGTTCTCAAGAATGTCCGGCCAAGTATTAAAGGAATACGAGGGTCCATTTCATAATCAACAACGACAAAATCGACCGGGAAAGTAAATGTGCCAACTTTGATGAACACGTCTTCGGCAATACCAACGGGGTAAGCGAGAGTGCGATTTGCAAGTTCAAGAGTCATCTTTGTAGGAGTGAGGTCGGGTAATGATAGTGTTTTCCAAACACTCAATGGCATCAAATTAATACTGGCCCCGAGATCAGCAAGGGCAGTAAATTCTTCAGTTTTGTTGAACACGCAAGGCAACACAAAACGACCGGGATCTCCAAGCTTTTCCGGAAGTTCTTTAAGAATAACTGCAGAGCAGTTTTCATTTAGGCGTGTGTTGGAGAGCTCAAGCAACTTCTCTTTCTTGTTAAGCAATTCCTTAAATGGTTTGACAAATTTGGGCATGTGGACAAGTGCTTCAAGAAAGCTAATGTTGAAGTTCATTTGAGAAATCATCTTGATATAGTTTGTCACTTGTGAGTCCTCCTTGGTTAGCAGTTTGGACTTGCCTAAACGAGAAGGATATGGGATGTTGGGTTTATAGGTGGAAGGTGTAGGTGTAGTAGGTAAAGGTTGAGATGTTGAAGGGTCCTTCCTAGATACATCGTCATGACAAGGCGGAGACGGTAATGGCGCACTAATACTAGGAGTAGGGAGAAATGGTGGTGGAGGAGGCGTAGATGATGGGGGCGGGATCGGTGGATCGACAATGGTAATTCCACTACGGGTAGTAATAACACTCACATTAGCTCGCGGATTGGTGACAGTGTTTGAAGGTAGAGAACTCGAAGTAGAAGGTTGAGTGGAGGACAAGAAACTAGCCAACATATTCTTTAATTCATTCGTTTGAGTGCTGAAGGAGGATTGAATATTATCGTGAACCTCGGTTCTAATGTCATTTCCTTGCTTCGTGATATCTCCTTTCAAATTGATAATTTGGCTCTGTAGGTTCTTGATTTGCTCACCTTGGGTTCTCATTATGGCTTCAACATCGGGGGTAATGGGTGGGGTTTGTTGGGCGGGTTGGTGATAAGGATTAGAAGCTCTTGGTGGGATTTGGTTGCTTCTATTGTAGTTGTTGGCGGGGTTTTGGTTTTGAGGAGAAAAACCGGGTGAAAGGTAATTGTTGGACCGGTAACTCAGCAGATTTCTATCCCCTTGAGGTCGAGCTTGGTAATTCTGCGGTGAATAATTACCATAAGCTGCATACACATTTTCCGGATTTCCTTGTGTCGAAGGACAATCGGTGTATGAGTGAGGACCCCCGCATGTTTCACAAGGATTAGCAACCGCTTTAACTTGTTGTTGTTGTTGGTTTGAAGCGAGAAGCGTGATACTTTTGCTCATTTCAGTCATCATGCGGGTGAGTTCGGTCATATCAGGGTTTGCTGAAGTAGAAGAGACATTGACTCTCGGGTTGTTCCTTGAAGAAGCGGAGGAATCCCAGTTTTTGTGGTGAGTAGTCATGTTCTCAATAAGCTATCTACACTCCTCGGGTCTCCTTTTCATGAATGTGCCACCGGCGGCTGCATTAATCGTATCACGATCACGAAAAGTCAAACCGTTGTAGAAAGTATCAATTAAGGTCACAGGGAGCATGTTGTGGTTTGGACAACGATCAATCAAGACATTATATCTTTCCCAAGCATCAAAAAGAGATTCATCGGGTTCTTGCATGAAACCGCTGATTTGATTGCGAAGGCTCGTGACCATGGATGGTAGAAAGTAGCGCGACAAAAAGCGTTGAGTCATGTCATCCCAAGTGCGAATAGAATTCTTCGGGAGACGATCAAACCATTTCTCGGCATGATGTGATAAAGTATGTGGGAAGAGTTGTAGGCGAAGAACATCCATTGTGGCACCGGGCAACTTCATGCTTTGGGTGATCGTAATGAACTTGTCGAGGTGTTTGTTGGCATCATCATCCGACAATCCACGGAATGGGTTAGTTTGCACTTGCTGAATCATGTGGTGCTTGAACGAAAACTCAGGAGCGTTGATTTGCATCGGCGCAATCGGTCCTCCTCGTCCAAACATGGTAGGTTGACAAAGCTCCTCCATTGTCCGAAGATCGGGCTGTGGAAGAACATTGTTGTTATTGTTGAGGTGCGGTGGATTATTGTTGTTGTTAACACCTGCCATACTTAAATCTTCTTGAGTCTCGGGCTCTTGATAATTAGAAGATCTAGTACGCATACACCTGAAAATGCAAAAGAAAACAAAACCAAACGCAAAGACAATATATATACACAATAAAGATAAAATCTTTTTGGATTTTTGAAAATTTTAATTTTTATGGATTTTTATCAATTTTTTTAATTTTTATGGTTTTTTGAAATTTTTATGCAAGAAAAATAACGCTCACAAGTGAACGGATCCCAAAAAGCAACGCGTCTCTCACAGAAAACCGTTAATCTTTACGAAAAGAGCCGGCAGCGGTGCCATTTTAATGAATGAATTTTGCTAGGTTCAATTGTTGTTCTCGGTATCTTAACGAATTGATTTTCCGGCTAAAAGTATGACTCTATTGTTTTTGGTGAAAAAAGAATATTTTGGTTGTTTTTAAAGTAAAAGTGCGAAACTTTAAAGTAAAAGAGCGTTTAAAGTAAATCTAAAACTAATTTAAAGTAAGTGCAAGTATTTAAAACGTGACTGAAATTAAAGGGCACTAAACGTAAATAACGCAAACTTAAATCTATCTAAGGCAATCTTAAATCGCAACTAAACTTAAACTAAGGTAAGGCTAAAATAAAGCTAAGACAAAATTAACTTAAAATGCGAGTAAGGAAAAAGGCGGGAAAAATAAAGCTTGAAAATAAAAGACAGAAATTTAAAAATAGATACTAACAAAAACCTGAAAGAAACCTTAATTCGGAAGTTTCTGATTATCCCTTGATTCGGAAGTTCTTGAGTTCCGAATGAACTCTCCTTGTTCGGAACTTTTAGAGTTCCGAATGAGCAATGCTTGAGTCGGAACTTTCGTCCGGAAGTATTGATCCGGAAGTTTTCGTTCGGAACTTTTAGAGTTCCGAATGAGATTGCTGATCCGGAACTTCTTGATCCGGAAGTTTTCGTCCGGAAGTTTCGTCCGGAAGTTTTCGTCCGGAACTTTCGTCCGGAAGTTTTCGTCCGGAACTTTGAATGTTCCGGATGAAGCCCCCTTTGAGTCGGAACTTTCGTTCGGAAGTCTTGACTCGGAACTTTTACGGATGAAGCCCACTGGTTCGGAACTTTGAATGTTCCGAATGAAAGAACTCCTTCTCTTGGCTCGGAACTTACCTGGGAATACAGTAACAGAACAAACACCCCCGAAGAACAAGGGATCACAATAACACGAATCTAACCACAAATTTAACCAAAATCAAAACACAAGATTAAACTAAACTAATAACAAAACATTCAATAATCATAAACAAACAATCTAAATCAACAAAACTAACAAATCTAACCATAATAATCAAAAACCCACTTGATCAAAATAAGGACATGAACATGAACACAAACATAAACATAAAAATCAAAGATCAAGAAAGGTAGATAGGAGATTAACAAGATAAAATAAAGATTGACAAGAATTAAATGGAAACTTACTTGAAATTAAAGGAATTTTAAGTGCAAGACAAGGTATTTGAATTTGACAAGTATTTAAATTGACATGAATTAAAGGTGCAAGGTAAATAAAATGGAAGACTAATTGTCACACTTAGCCAACAAAATAAAAAGTGATTAAAACTAAACTATATATAGGGGAGGATTAGGAAGCTTCCTCCCCTCCTTCCTTTTCTCTTAATTGCAAGATTAAGTCCTTCCTTCTTTAATCTTCTTTTAATTGCACCATTAGTCCTTAAGCCTTTATTCTTCATTAATCTTGGACTTTAAATGGTTTTGTCTCGGGATTTCTTTGAACTCGTCTAGTAATTCTTCAATAAATTAGACTTGAGTTCTTCGGCTTTTAGTAAACTTCCGTCTTTTGACTTTTTCTTCAATAAATCTTCAGAATTGGTCTTGGACTTCCGTTCTTTTTGCACTCTTGACTTCTCGACTCCGTCTTTCATCTTTTTCTTCAATAAAAGCCCGTGAATGCCCATGAATGCCCGTGTTTTCTCCACTTTTCACCTTTTCGTCCTAAATCACAACAAAAACACAAACCACGCATAATTCCGACATAAAAGACATAAAATACACGTTTTGGCTCGGTTATTATTGTAATTAAGTGGTAGAAACGATGGGTGTTTACACACCTATCAATCAGCTTATAGCTTAATGGGCTAAAAAGCCCATTAAGAATAAGCTGCTTTGAAATAAGCTAGCTTAAACATATTTTCAGCTTTTGGGCCTTCAGAGTTTTGTTCTTAAAACCAAATTTTAAGTCATACTGGAAGTTTTGGGCTTATTTGGTTGACTTTTTCTTATTGGGCCCAATTTAAGCCCATTAAAGGACTGTTTTGTCACTTAGCCCATTTTAAGGTCCAATAGGGGTATTTTGTAATTTCAAGTTCATTTCTGTTTTATTTAGGTTAAAATAAACTAGTTTTCAACTTTTTAGAATTTTTTATAAATTTTGGATTTTTATTAATATTTTATTATTAAAAATTAAAATGTTGATTTTTACAAGTTTTTCATTTTTCTTAGTTCAAATACATTAAGTTAGGAATTTTACAATTTTTAGATTAATTTTATTGTCATTAGATTAATTTTTAGAATTATTTTAAGTTTTAATAGTTTTTAATTGTTTTTTAATAGTTTTAATTAATTTTAAAATTTTCAAAAAATAGTTTAAATTTAGTTAAGTCATTTTAGAGGTTTACAAGTTATAAAATATCATTTTGGGCTTTTTGTTAATTAAATTGATTTTTTGGGCTTTAATTAGCATTAAAAAATTATCATTTAATTAAATAAAAGGTTTGAGTGATTTTTGATTTTTTGTAAACTCTAAGTATATTTTTTAGGATTTACTGCAATTTTCTAGGAATTTTTTGGGTAATTTTTAAATTTGGTCACTTTTTACGGTTTTACGTGCACGAATTATCGTCTTAGTTTAGTTCATAATCGTAACCGTCATTCTCTTCTAATCTCTCTTCTATTTTTCTTTTCTCATAAATCATAGTCACATCATTAATCATTTGTAACACAACACACTAGCCTCCTTGAGAACGATCCCCACTTTGGGTCAATTACTTGTGGTTTTCCTAAATCACTTGTCATACTTGCTCACATTATGTTCTTTTTCCTAAAAGACGTATTACTACCTACATCATTTTGGCGCCGCTGCCGGGGAGGCGTGTTGTGTTTTGATTTGAATAATTGTTGTTTTTATATAGCCATAATAGCTATTTGTATTAGTAGCACTCTACTAATACGTATTATCGGTTTTCGTTTTTTGTGTGAATGTTACTATATTGTATACGTAGAACAATAAATTCACAAGTACTCCAAAAGTGTGAAAACACAACCTTGATTAGGAGGTCATTACTCTATCATTGTATTCGAATCTCAAACAAGAAAGAAAAGGCAAAATAGATAAATACTTTCGTGAAGCTTAATTTTGAAAAACACAAACTATAAGGTGGGTATAAGGCGTGTATTATAAAATATACCCTAAGGAAAAAGGCTCTTAAGTGATTCACGCCGCCTCGTTTCCCCGCTTGCTTGTGCGTGTTTAGATAAAAAGGGCTAATCGAGGGTTTTCCAACCAAAGTATTATCTAAGTATCATATATATTTTCTTGGTTTTAATTGAGTAAACCCTCTTGAACGTTTTGGTGTTCCACCAACGTTCTAAAGTCATCGAATGCGTTCACTTCACGTGATCGTTTTCATTCCTTGAGGCTTCTTTAATCAAGAGATTTGATTAAGGAGGAGATTTGTAGATTTTTGCCTACCTAATACAATCATAAAATCCAAAAAAAATTAAAAACAATCAAAAACCAGAAAAAATTGGAAAAATTAAAAACACCAAAAAGAATCTTCTTTGCTCATCCCCACGTTGTACGTGACGTTTATGCTTACTCGTAATCAAGTAAGACGTGCACGTAAACGAAAAAACTGAAAGGAGTCCACACCTACTCCTAATCTTTCTAGTGAGGAGTATCCTATTGACGAACCTATCATAGAGGAAGAACCAACCATGGCGAATCAAACTATGATGGAGTTACTTCAAGCACCCACTGAGGGTTATGGAAAGGATATTGTTATTCCCTCCATCCTTGCGGAGATTTTTGAAGTGAAAACGGGTTTGTTGTCGATGATCCAAAACAACAAATTCCGTGGTGATGAGAAGGACAACCCACACAACCATATCTGCCAATTCAATCGTCTTACCGCCACTTGCAAATTTAAGGATGTTGCTAATGATTCGATTAAGATGATGCTTTTTCCGTATTCCTTAGCGGGGCCCGCTAAAATTTGGTTAGAGAAAGAGCCACCCAATTCTATATTGACGTGGAAGGATCTCGTTCCTAAGTTTGTGAACCAATTTTTCCCGCCCTCTAAGACTACGCATTTGAAAATCGAGATTTCAAAATTTTCACAAGAATTTAATGAGAGTTTTTCAACGGCTTGGAATAGGTTTAAGGAAATGTTACATGAGTGTCCTCATCACGGTTTTTCCGACTTGCATCAAATTGACACGTTTTACAATGGTTTAAATGATCATGAAAGGGATTATCTAAATGCCGCCGCGGGTGGTAATTTTTTGTCTAAAACGGTTGAGGAAGCGTTGTTGATAATTTAGAATAGATCTAAGGTGTATAGTCCTCGTAACACATCGAGTGTTCGTAAGGCTTTGTCTTCGGCTTCACCTTCATTGTCCAATACCATCGATGCTTGCCAAACTGAGGCGAACTTGGAAAACAAAATCTTTGATAAGCTTAAAGGACTTTTAATTGAATTCAAAGTTGGTGAACAAAGTTCTCCCGCTACGGCGAAAGCGGTTGAGGTTTCATGTATGTATTCTGGTGGAGGTCATGATTTCTCCGAGTGCATTACCAATGGTGGTAACACTTCGAGTACCTACGCGGCCACGGGAATTTACAACCAAAACGGTCAAGTTACCCGCTCTAATCAAATGACTCCACCGGGTTTTGCTCCCAATCAAAATGCTAACAACAACTATCGAAACAATCAAGTTGGTTTCAAAAACAATTACAAAGGAAATAACTATGGGAATCAAGGGGCTAATAACAATCAAGTTTCAAACAAAAATCAAAACAATGATTTTCAAAACAACAACAAGGGTTTGCAAACTTTGAAAGATCTTCCAAATGAATTTGTTGAATACGCAAATGGAAACGATGCTAGGTTTGATAATATTCAAAGAGAGATCATTAGCCTAAGATCCAAGTTTAAGAATGACTTGAAAAAGGAGTTAAAAAATGAGTTAGCAAATGAGCTTAAAATCCATACAATGGAGGGAAATGTAACTAGGTTACAACAAAACCAACAAAAAATGGAACAAGGGCAACATGAAGTACCGCTCATGCCACACCTACGGTTGACCCGTTACCACATTTGGAACCCGAGATTCCAAAGGCTATGCCTATGCCTCAACCCACACCACCTTTTCCCTATCCATCGAGACTTAGAAAGGAGAAACGTCAAGAGCGCGACAATTACCAATTTGAGCTCTTTATAAAAATGTTTCGTGACGTTCCTTTTAATGTGAGTTTTTCCGATGCTTTGTTCATGATGCCTCGATTTGTCGCTAACTTTAAGAGTATGTTGAACAACAACGAGAAATTGCAACAACTGTCTAGTTGTTCTTCGGTTTATCTTAACCACATACCTCAAAAAGTCGGTGATCCCGGTAAATTCTTGATTCCTTGTGCAATCCAAGATATGGAAGAATGCTATGCCTTGGCCGATCTTGGTGCTAGTATTAACTTGATGCCACTTGAAATCTTCAAGTCGCTCAATCTTCCTAATCTTACTCCTTCACTAATGTCTATCGAGTTGGCCGATCATTCCACTATTTCGCATGTGGATTGGCGGAAGACGTTTTTGTGAAAGTTGGAAAGTTCTATTATCCGGTAGACTTTATCGTTGTCGATATTCCCACAGATCCTCAAGTTCCTCTCATTTTAGGTCGTTCGTTCTTAGATACGTCTATGGCTTTAATTGATGTGCATGCTAGAAAGATCACCTTACGTTTCAACGACGAGGAACTTGTTATAAACGCAACTCAAAATTCTCCAATTTCTCATGTTTATTCCGTTGATACCATAAACCTCATTGACATGATCGACGTTGTTTGCGAGGAATTTTCACAAGAAGTTTTAGGTTTTGGTGATGATGAAAATAGTGGCAATCCCACTATGCTAGATCCCATTCTTGATAATTCGACACCAACCTTCACTCCATTTGAAGGTGGTGGTTTTACGTTGGAAGAATTCGATGTTCCACGTACTTGTGACGAAGACCTCGACAACGATGAGGACTTCTCGATTATCAAGGATTTTCTTAACGATTTCCCATTTCCTCCACCCGAGGAGGTTATGAGTATCGGGCGCAAATCTTCAATTGAGGAACCACCTATCCTCGAGTTGAAAGATTTACCTCCTCACCTTGAATATGTATTTTTGGAGGAGGACGACAAGTTGCCGGTTATTATTGCGAAAGATCTTTCGAATGATGAAAAAACCGTACTTGTCGATGTTCTAAAGGATCACAAAGGGGCAATTGCGTGGAAATTATCCGACATTAAGGGGATTGATCCCAAATTTTGTACCCACAAAATCTTAATGGAGGAGAACTACAAACCCGCAATCCAATGTCAAAGGAGGGTGAAACCCAAAATTCACTACGTCATCAAAAAGGAAGTCCTAAAACTCCTTGACGCGGGAATGATTTACCCTATTTCCGATAGCCCTTAGGTGAGTCCTATTCATTGTGTCCATAAAAGGGAGGAATGACCGTTGTGCCAAACGATGACAACGAGTTAATTCCAACTAGACTCGTAACCGGTTGGAGGGTGTGTATCGACTATCGTAAGTTGAATGACGCCACTCGAAAAGACCATTTTCCGTTGCCCTTCATGGACCAAATGTTGGAGCGTCTTGCGGGAAACGATTTCTATTGCTTTTCAGATGGTTTTTCCGGTTACTTCCAAATCCCCATCGATCCTCATGATCAAGAAAAAACTACGTTTACGTGTCCATATGGAACGTTTGCCTATCATAAAATGCCATTCGGACTTTGTAATGCACCGGGAACCTTTCAAAGGTGTATGATGGCTATTTTTCATGACATGATCGAGAAGACGATGGAAGTCTTTATGGATGACTTTTCCGTGTTTGGTTGTTCGTTCACTTCGTGTTTGTCGAATCTTGAGAGAATGTGAAGCGTTGTGAGGAAACCAACCTTGTGCTCAATTGGGAAAAATGTAATTTTATGGTTAAGGAAGGAATCGTCTTAGGGCACAAGGTTTCGAAAGCGGGGATAAGGTAGAAAAAGCTATGGTAGATGTCATCGCCAAATTACATCATCCCAAAACCGTTAAGGGGGTTAGGAGTTTCCTAGGCCACGCGGGCTTTTATCTCGATTCATCAAGGATTTTTCAAATATTTCTCGACCTATTACACATCTCCTCGAAAAAGATGCACCTTTTGTCTTTAACAAAGATTGTGTACGAGCCTTTAAATTCCTTAAGAGGAAACTTACGGAAGCTCCCATTCTTGTTGCTCCCAATTGGAACCTCTGCTTTGAGCTCATGTGTGATGCTAGTGACTACGCTATAGGGGCCGTTTTGGGGCAACGTCATGAAAAACACTTCTTGCCTATTCACTATGCTAGCAAGACGATGACCGAGGCTCAACTAAAATACACTACAACAGAGAAGGAATTCCTTGTCGTGGTGTATGCATTTGAGAAATTCTGACCTTACCTCGTCTTGACTAAATGCATAGTGTATACGGATCATTCGGCTATTAAGTATATCATGGCTAAACAAGATGCAAAGCCGAGATTACTTCGTTGGATTCTCCTCCTACAAGAATTTGATCACAAAATCCTTGACAAAAAAGGAGCCGAGAATCTAGCGGCCGATCATATTTCTCGTTTGGAAGATCCTCACCAAAGTGTTTACGAGCCAAAGGAAATCATCGAAACATTTTCGCTCGAGACACTTGGTGTAGTGAATTATAAGCTTGATTCATCTACCCCATGGTTTGCGGACATCGCAAATTCTTTCGTGACGTCAAGTTTTATTTTTGGAACGACCCTTACTTGTTTCGAACTTGTGCGGATCAAATCATTCGACGTTGTGTATTTGGCACCGAAGCTTCTAACATCCTTAGAGCTTGTCACGAGGGACCCACGGGTGGTCACCATGGTGCTAATCTCACGGCAAAGAAGGTCTTTGATGGCGGTTTCTTTTGGCCTACTATTTACCGAGATGCACATGCACTTGTGAAGTCGTGTGACTCATGCCAACGACAAGGAAAAGCCTCACAAAACGATGAAATGCCACAAAATATCATCCAAGTGTGTGAGATCTTTGACGTTTGGGGAATTGATTTTATGGGGCCGTTCCCATCATCTCGTGGTAATAAGTACATCCTTGTCGCCGTTGACTACCTATCCAAGTGGGTGGAAGCTAAGGCTTTGCCCACGAACGATGCTCGTGTGGTAGTCAAGTTTTTGAAAAGCTTGATTTCTCTGTTTGGAACCCCTCATGCGATTATAAGCGATCGTGGAACCCATTTTTGTAACGACCGATTCGAAAGGGTCCTAAGGAAATATGGAGTTACACATCGGCTTTCTACGGCTTTTCACCCACAAACGAGTGGGCAAGTCGAGGTTTCAAACCGAGCGTTGAAGAGGATCTTGGAGAGATCGATTGGGGAAAACCGACAATCTTGGTCGGATAAGTTCGACGATGCTCTATGGGCATTTCGGACCGCTCATAAGACGCCCATCGGGTGCACTCCTTATAAGCTTGTGTATGAGAAGAATTGTCACTAGCCAATTGAACTCGAACAGAAAGCTTATTGGGCCCTTAAGCATTGTAATGATGATATGGAGACCGCAGGAAAACACCAGAAAATGCAATTAAATGAATTGGATGAATTGAGAGACATTGCTTATGAAAATTCATTGATTTACAAAGAAAAAACTAAAAAGTTTCATGACTCAAAAATTAAAAACCGGGTTTTTAACATTGGAGATCAAGTGTTGCTTTTTAACTCTCGTTTGAAAATATTTACCGACAAGTTGAAATCCCATTGGTCCGGTCCATTCACCGTGACTCAAGTTTTTCCTTATGGGACCATCGAGCTAGCTCAAAATGATGGCCCCAATTTCAAGGTGAATGGACATAGGTTGAAGCACTATTTTGGCGGGGAAGTTCCATCCTTGAACTACCTCGACCAAATCACCTTCCCCAATGATAATTAGTATTGAGGGGATCGAGTCGAGCTCATGTCTCGGTAATAAAAAACGAGGTGCCTCGTAGGGGAGTCCCATGCTTATCCTATGTACATATTATCGCTTTCTAATGTAGTAACGTGTGGGGATTTGTACCCTTCCAACCTTTGTTCCGTGGTTGTTTGTGCATTGTGGTTTTTAGATGATCATTATCTTCACGATTGGAGCCTCTCGTGTTCGTTTTATGGGAGCACTCGATCGTTTGCTTTGAAGAATTTCTCAATATCCATGATATATCCTTTGATGTTCTAACCTTAGGTTTATAGAACACTTCATAAACGGCTTTAAATTTTATGGTTACACCCTTTTCATGCTAGATTAAGCATTCGACTACGTCTTTAGTATGGAGGTTTTTCCAACCCTTAGAATTGAAACATTAAGGACAATGTTTAACTTTAGTATGGGGGGGGGGGGTGAATAGATACTTGCCTTGCCAAACCTTCACGCTTTCCAAATTTTATCCTTTTGTTATCGTTTCGTTGCAAAATAAGGCTAAAAATGGCCAAATTTTAAAAATTTTCTCATGTTTTAAGTGTTTGAAGACATGAAGGTAGACTTTCCGATGGCGAGAATAAGAGTAATTTTTGACTCGACCGTGCGTGTTGAGCACTTAGCTTCGATTCCTTAACTTTATATTAGACTAAGTCTCTTAAATGAGGACGAGAAATGATAGAGTTAATTATAAGTTACTATGCTAAAAGTAGAGTACTCGTATTCTTTCAAAAACTCATGTGTTCTCGTTGTTTGCTTATTCTCCCTTCGCTTGTAAATATTTTTTGCTTAATAAATATTGGCTAGCGGTTTAGTCTTGATTGTTGGTTTCTAGTCTTTTTCTAGTAGCTTCCATGTAATTAAATTGGGAAGACATTAAGGTATCGCCAGCGTCACGGTTTTGAAGTATTGGCAACCCGAATAATCGAAAGCTTCACCCAATAATAAGATTTCAAGTGCTCACCTAAATCAAGCAAAAAATTTGAAGCTCACAAGGCCAAAAAATCTATGCGAAAATTGAAAGTGAATCAATCCTTAATCTTTGAAGCATTAAAGATCCAAAATTCGCTTTTAGCGTGAGGATATACGTCTTTGGCCATAATAAACACCTCATGGCGAGGTTAAATAAAAGGCAAGGAAAGACCGAAGTCATAATAAAAGCTTCATGGTGAAGTTGAATAAAAGATGGAGGTAAACCTATGATAATAAGGCCCATCCGGTAGGGGGCGTATAAAAGTCTTGGTAATAAGTCTTATGTTCAAAACCGTTATAAAACCGTGTTTATCGATCCTTTTTGTTGACTTAATTTTTTGACATCGTTGTCTATTAGGATGGGTTATTAATTCGATGGTCTTGGTTACACCGTTATGACTCTATTTTTAGACCTAAATCTCTATTATCGCATAAGTCAAACAATGTATCCTCGTGAAACATTCAAGACAAAATAAAATATAAGAGATATAACTTAGGAAAATGGGAGGATAAGTACGTGATTAGGGCATATGAGTAGTGTTAGCATTACTAACATATAATGACAATGATCTCGTTGCACGCTTAGCATGGAATTGGGGTGAAAATCGAGGAAGACGAAATTATTTCTAACGAAGCATTCACGTGTTCTTGTTCTATGAACCTAAACGTCCCATTTTGCGATGAAAATCATACATTATGTCTAAGCGCAAGTAGTAGTAATAGAAGTAGTGTAGCTAGTTTATCATTCAATAAAAATGAATTTTGGAGATGCTACGATACTTTATTCTAGCATTGCGTGAGGGCACGACAATGGTTTAGTATGAGGGAGTGATGAGACTGCTTTTATACATAGTCTCATCGTCCAAAACGGGCTTTAAATGCATTAAATATCATCAAAAATACCAAATATATGCTTGTGTTTGTTACTTGTGTATTTTAGGTATGGATATTGAGAAAATGACAAAAGATCACAAAGAACAAGGAAAAACGAACACGGGAAACGAAGCCGCACAAAGAACCAAGCCCTAATGAAGATTTTACAAGAAAAACCCTTGAAGAATTGAAGATTATGCAAGAAGCATCCTCCAATATTGAAGAATTGACACTTTAAACCCTTGTATATTCATAATTACAAGTTTGGTCCTTAAAGTTTGTCAAATTTACAAAAAGGGCCCTCTACTTTGAAGAATTGGCAAGAATGGTCCCTCAAAAATGAAGACTTGTCAATTTCAGTCCTCCAAGAAGTCAATCATACAATTCAAGACCATAATGTTTGAAGAAAATGCCAAAACAACCTTCAAGAATCATGAATTGGCAAGAAATACCCTTGAAAATACTTTGGAAAAGTATTTGGGGCAAAAGTATGAAAAGTAAAACTTTCATAACAAAGGAAATCTGAGTTTTGCTAAATAAAACTTAAATGAAAGGAAGAAAGAAGCCAAGGGACTGAGGTTGGCAGACAACCAAAGATACCTTAACCAACCAACACCCACCACGTGTTCCACTCACACTTTTCAGCCAATCACACAACACCCTTATTCCATGTCACCATCCCACTCGCCGTTTTTAAACTAATCTTATTAATTAGTTAAAAACGGCGCTAAACACCCATTTAAACTTGTTACAAGATCAAATCCTATTGTTCTTCATGTTCATATAAAAATTAGGGATTCACTAACCATAATGAATTATACCCTAATCTTGTCCAGATTTATGATTAAGGTCACCCTTAATATAACCCAACTCTTAAACAAGCCACATCATCAACCAAGAAGTCACATGAAACCTCCCATGCACACGTTTTTGGGAAAATGACAAAGTGATGCCGAAAATCAACCACCCACAATGAAGCTTCAAACTTAAGCTTATTTTGAGCCATTGATCAAATTCCTTCACAATTTACAGCTTCACAAACTGCCAAGAAGTTCACATGTTTAAGCAAAAATTCAAAATCCTCAAGGGTATTTTGGGACCTCTACAGCATTAGGGTTTACGTTTTTTATGTTTTCTAGATAGTCATTGTAGCCTATAAAAGGCATAGGACCTCATACATTGAGGCTTGCTCTTGGTTTTCCTTTGTTCACTTTTCTGTAAATCCTACTTTCAGTTTTATGAAATAGAGTTTGAATTTGTGAAGAAATCGAAGTGCCAATCTTATTATACTCTTGTTTATGTTTAATGTTTATGAATCTTGAATCCTAAAATCTGTTTTCGAAGTTTGTGCAAGAAATAGCATATTTTTCCAAAATCTTGATATTTTGCTAAGTCTTTGGTACACCTTTGGAATTTTTGGGCTACAAGTTGATCATAGCACCCTGATAAAGAGTTATCAAGGTGTTGTGAGACTTGTGGTTTAGGGATAATCAAAGAGTGGGTACAAAGGTTGCATTAATCAAGCTTTGTCACTTTTCTGATTTTCATATTTTTGTTCTAACCTTGTTGAATCTTAGCAGTTTGTTTATAGAAGCTTGTGCCTTGTTTTGCTAGGCAAATCAGCTCAAAAATTCATGAGTGTGGATGTACATTCATGAGGTTTGAGTTCTTTAACCCAAAAATCTGTCAAAATACTTAAATTTTGTGATTTTGAGTTCTGCTATTGTTCTTGTTTTTTTGTGGCTTAATCTTGCTTGATACTGCATAGTATACTTGTTATTGTGTTTGATTGGGCTTGGGTAACACTAAATCACACTTGTACTTTGTTAAATTTGGATTTGAAAAAGATAAGGGGTGTTTGGGTTAACCTGTTTAAGATCATAAGTTGTTATTGAGTTATTGGATGGTGTTGTTTAGTGTTTGTATTTGCTTAATACTTGGTTGTGTGCTCATCTCTGCAAGTTTTCAGCTTTAAAACATCAAATTTAAGATTGTGATATAACTCACTTGATTTTGCTTATTTTGACCTAAGATTTTGGAAACACCTAGAGTGTATGCATGTTTAGGGCTAACAAGTGTTAAATCAAAGTTTGTGCAACCTGTAAAGAAGATTTGAGTGTTTGAAGTTGGATTTATGGTCAAGTATATCAGAAAAGTATCATAGCTGCTTGTTCTTGTTCATCAGTATCTTTGATCTGCTTGAATCTGGATCTAGACTTTGAATCAATGCATGAAACCTGTTTATATTTGTTCATTTGAATTAATTATAGCTTGTGTATGCATTTGGTGAAGTTTGGCTGGCTTATTCTTGCTAAAAGTGCTTATTGAGTGAAAACTGCTTATTGTTCATATCTGGTGTATGTATGTGGATCTTTTGAAATAACTGTATTGATTGGCTGATTGAAATTGTGATTTTATTTTTGTTATTGACTCCTTGTGATTAACTGATCACTTGGGTGCCTTTTCTTAACCTGAATCCACAGAAAAGTCACATAAGACAAAAAGTCAAAAAGGTCAAGCAATGGAAACTTTTCCCACTGCTGAACCTCCAAAACTAGCCCCTGCTAGTGTTAAACATCAAACAGCTTATTCATAAGCCATTTTGGCTTATCCAGACTTGCAACTACTTATTTTTTGTGATAGATCTTCCTTATTTGACCCATTGATTTGATCTGGAGCTTATTAGGGTTTGACTTTTAAGTTTGACTAGAAAACTCATCAAGTTGACTTTTACATAAGTGCTTAATTGCTTATTCTGGCCTATTGCTTGTGCTTATTGGAAAACTTTTTGGTTATTTTTCTTAATTAAGTCATTTTAAACCTTTTGAAACTTGAATCAGCACTTGAGGTGGTCTAAAACTCAAAAACGACTATTTTGTCATTTTGTGAAGAGATTCTTGGCTTATTTCAGGCTTATTTCTTGTGCTTTTTCAATTTTTTCTTTTTACAGATCTCTTTGGTAACTCAAAAGAAGCTTGTGTGTCAAATTTTAGCTTATGGCATCAGCTTATAGCTTAATGGGCCAAAAAGCCCATTAAGAATAAGCTGCTTTGAAATAAGTTAGCTTAAACACATTTTCAGCTTTTGGGCCTTCAGAGTTTTGTTCTTAAAATCAAATTTTAAGTCAGACTGGAAGTTTTGGGCTTATTTGGTTGACTTTTTCTTATTGGACCCCAATTTAAGCCCATTAAGGGACTGTTTTGTCATTTAGCCCATTTTAAGGCCCAATAGGGGTATTTTGTAATTTCAAGTTCATTTCTGTTTTATTTAGGTTAAAATAAACTAGTTTGCAACTTTTTAGAATTTTTTTATAAATTTTGGATTTTTATTAATATTTTTTTATTATTTTATTAATAAAAATTAAAATTTATATTTTTACAAGTTTTTCATTTTTCTTAGTTCAAATACATTAAGTTAGGAATTTTACAATTTTTAGATTAATTTTATTGTCATTAGATTAATTTTTAGAATTATTTATGTTTTTATAGTTTTTAATTGTTTTTTAATAGTTTTAATTAATTTTAAAATTTTTAAAAAATAATTTTAAATTTAGTTAAGTCATTTTAGAGGTTGACAATTAAAAAAATCTCATTTTGGGCTTTTTGTTAATTAAATTGATTTTTTGGGCTTTAATTAGCATTAAAAAATTATCATTTAATTAAATAAAAGGTTTGAGTGATTTTTTATTTTTGTAAACTCTAACTATATTTTTTAGGATTTATTACAATTTTCTAGGAATTTTTAGGGTAATTTTTAAATTTGGTCACTTTTTACGGTTTTACGTGCACGACTTATCGTCTTAGTTTAGTTCATAATCATAACCGTCATTCTCTTCTAATCTCTCTTCTATTTTTCTTTTCTCATAAATCATAATCACATCATTAATCATTTCTAACACAACACACTAGCCTCCTTGAGAACGATCCCCACTTTGGGTCAATTACTTGTGGTTTTCCTAAATCACTTTTTATACTTTGCCACATTACGTTCTTTTTCCTAAAAGACGTATTACTACCTACATCAGCTATGTTCGAAAAGCCGCAAGCTGTGGAGATCTACGATGTAAAACCCGTATTTAAAAATCAGAATATTTAAATACGCAGTTTAATTTTAATAGACTATTTAAGTATTAATTGTCAGACAAGAGATATAAACGCAGAAATTAATTACGTTATCCCAGTTTATTTAAAGACTATAAATATTGCATCTTATTCAGATAAGAAGTTTTTAGTCTCAGAAAATACTACAGATGAATTAATTATTTAACAGGAATAATTAAACGTTATTATAAATACGCGGGTTATTTTACTTGAACCGTTCACGGAGAGATTACCACCAGAACATACGCGGGAAATTATTACAAGTTTTATTTTATTACAAGTATTATTAATTATACAAGTTTTAAAAAAAAAGAATGAATAAAAGAAAAAAAATGGAAACTTTATAAAGAAAAGGTAAAGGGCCGGTTTGTTTTTAAAATAAATAGGGAAAGTTTTGGGCTTTTGGCCCGTTTGGTTTAGGGAAAGAAAAGAAAACGGGAGCCCCCCTTTGTCACAACCTTTAACGAAAAAAAAAAGAAGGAATTAGGGATTGTTGCCTTTGTTTCCTGCCGACAGAAAAGACAGAAAGAAAAAAAAAAAAAAAAGGTGCCGCCGGCTAGAACAATAGGAGAACAAGTCGTTGTTTCTCGTCGTCGATTAATCGTGTTCATACCTCTTTCCTAATCAAATCAAGGTAAACCCAGTCGTCTTCTTTTCTTTTCTGTTGGTTTATCCACGAGATCCGATCATGGTGTCGGGTCTTGGTGGGATTCGAGTATACCGAGACACAAAGGTCTCGGTATGGTGGTTGCTGGGATGTTCAGCCGAGACTTTTAAAGTCTCGGTGGTGGTTGTTTAATCAGGCCGCAGCCAAAGACCCATTCGGGGCTATTTTTACATAAAAACAGTGGGAAGGATATCAAAAAGGGGTGTCGGGTTACGTTTATGGCACAAATACCGAGACACTAAGTCTCGGTGGGTGCCCTTTTGATCAGCCGTGAACCACCAGGGGGTGTTGGGCGTTTCGAACAGCAAAAACAAACAAACAGGGTGCGTTTGGGATTATCTGGCATAAAGGGGTGTTTGGTTCTGTCAGAAAACACTAACAGGGGGAACCGTGAACAAGCAGTGGGAACTTTGTGAACTAACAGGGGGAAACACAAATTATTGAATTGGCATATTATTTTAGAAATAAGTTTTATAAATAAATTAATTATATTTTCTAATTTTATTAATCTAATTAATAAAATTTAATTAATTTTAGCTTTACCATTTTATCCTATTAAAACTTATGATTTATAAATAATTTAATCTAAAGATATTAAATTGGAAATATTTCTATATTAGGAAACTTTCTAATTATGACGAGTTACTATTTATAGTAATGTCAGATTATACATTATACAGTAATCAGAAATACATGGTACATTAAATCAGTAATATTTACGAACAATAAGAATTTATTAGATTATACAAATAGTAATACAAATATAACTTAAATCCAACTAAAACAGTTAAGAGCAGTAAAATATTTAACATCAGTCAACTTATTTTTTCGCGTACGTTATTTATGTAGTACCTGTGAAGTCGGGATCGATCCTTCAGCTTTCATTCTTACTTCATTAATGGGCACAAGGTACGGATTTTCCGTCCTTTCAGTAAGGACTTCCTTTCCTATGCATGATTAGGATCTCCCGTCTGCAGCCAAATGTTTTCCCCAGTATATGTTAAGTTTATCAGTAATCATGTTAATAACTAAATAAATTGCCTGAGCATTATATACAAGCACGACCAGTTTATGTACTAGTTACGGAGGTACCGTAACCATGGCACTAGAGGCACCGGTGTCGTGACTCACATGCAGGAGAGTGATATCCTGCATCGTCCCACTCAGCTCAGCTTGGCCATTTTATCAGTATTTTTAGTGGGGCGTATGGATGCATCCTAGGCTTATAAGTGTTTCATGTTTATCAGGGTGAATGTGGTGTGTGCTCTACATCCTTCACATTGGAGCTGATCCCTCCACCCAACACAGTTATTTAGAGGTCACCCCTCTACAGCATGACGAGGTCACCCCTCCAGTTATTCATGCACGGTTGTTACAGCACGTGACCTATATAAGCTCTGGCAAATAATACAGTAAATGCATGTTTTCAGAATTAATAGTTATATTTTCAGTATCAGTATATATGAACCAGGTTGCTCAGATTTTATGCAGAATTCTACCACATGTACATATCAGTCTTACAGCTTCTGTATTCTATCGTCTGTTTCATTCAGTATATTCTTATCATGCTTTATATCCGTTCACTGAGCGTTATGCTCAGCCGTAGTTCCTTTCATGTTCTAACGGCAGGTACACCAGGACGCTTTTAGGATTCTAAGAGCATGTGCATTCGGATGGAAGCTATCCAGACTTCTTACTTTAAGCATTTCGTACATAATTCTGTTTACTTGGACATTGTTTAGTCCTTCCATTCAGTATTTTATTTTCCATGTTTTGGGCTTATGTTTGGATTGCCGATGTTTGTTTCCGGTATTTCCGTTATGGTCAGTTAATGTTTTAGGACATTTACCTTATGCTTTGATGACACGCCATAAATACACGTAACGGTCCACTTATCCTAGTGGGGTGTTACAATTATGGTATCAGAGCGCAAGGTTCGACCTGTAGGCTCTAAAACTTGACCTGTGACTAGTGGGTAGTCACCAGGAACTTCCCAGATTTTGGCGTTGTTATCTTTCATGTTTCTCATGGATTATTCAGTCAGCTTTTCTTCATTTATCAGTCAGTTTTCTTAAAGTTTTGACTAAGTAAAAGGTTGGTACATAACTAGCCATATTTAGTCGCATGTGCTTTTAGCGAGTTAATGTTGTGGTGAACTGACCATAGGCGTTCACCCTTGCCCGTTCGGATTTTTGTATAGATGAACTGATCATGGGCACTTATCCTCACTCATGTCAGATTCATGTTTTCAGTCCAATATTACGTGGTGAACCAGCCCATATACGTTCACCAATGTTCAGATCAATTTCATGATTTTCAGTCAAATGTTGTTTTGTGAACCGATCCATAGTTCACATTTGTCATATCATGACATTCTATAAATTTTGAAAAGTATGGATTGGACCACAGTCATCCATATTTAATATCAGATTATAAATTTCTTTACATGACAGTTCTCAGAAAATTTTGACCAGTATGGATCGAACCAGAATAGTCCATACTTAGTCTCATGTTTCCTTCCTTGAAGTACGTGGATTGAACCATAGCCGTCCACATCAGTTAATATTACACCTCAGTTGATTTAACTTTTTGTGTTCCTTATAACAGTCAAATTTTCATACCCTCACGTTGATGTCATCTACATGATGATTCAGTTTCATGTCTCCTTACGAGGATTATGTTTTCATCAAAGTGATGATGCCTTCAGGCTAAAATATAGAAGGATTACAGTAAAATCCTATTTCGTGATAAATCATGTTCTGGTCTTTATCAATCATGTCTTCTGTCTTCATACTGAACATTGATGAAACTCTGTTTAATCATACTTTCAGCCTCTATACAACCAACATTAAGTCTACGCAGAAATTATCAGCCTATCACGTTACCCATTTCAGTTCAGATTACTACCGTTTAAATCAATTTACTTCTTTGATAATGTCAGACAAGCGACACCAGTATCGATCATCCCATAAAATTTCCACCAGCTCCATGTACAGTATTCCATATGTACCCCATGTACAGTCTCTCAGTTATACTCCATGAATACTATTTCACGGGTACTCCAGGCGTTTCCACTTGTCGATATTCTACCAGGTGCTGATGCTGCTCGTGAGTTGAAGATTTTACCAGATGCTGATGCTGCTAACACTCTGAAGACCACACAGATGCTGATGCTGCTGAACTTTGGAGATTTCTCAAGATGCTGATGCCGCGGAACGAGGACGAAAACTATAAATTTGAAATTTCTAACAAGAGTAAATTCAACCATCAGACACTACCATTCTATTTTATGTTTTTACTTCCTCAGTTAGATGTCACACATCACTCAGCTAATCTTTCCGTCAGAAGAGTGGGAACCGGAACCCAGCCGGCCACTCAGCAAAATAGTCACATGAATCACGGTCATGATAATGACCGTCATAAATTGACAGACAAAGCAGTAGTGACAATCATCATACTTATAATCAATCAGTCATTAACCATCGGAACTCCGGCACGGACGTGACCAGAAATACAGAGGTCAGCAGTCTAACCGGTCCGCCAATCCTAGCAGTTACCAAAATTTTTCAGCCTTGTTCATATTCATCTATTAAAACACGTGCCAAGACATCAGTCAAGACATAGTTCTCAGGTATCATTTCGGAAGACACATATCAGGACACCAGTCATGATACACGTCATACGAATATTTTCTCAGAGTACGAGTCCGAGCTCCTAATTCCAGTATGTTCCAAGCAAGACCCTCAGTAATTCAAGGTATCTTTCAGAAAGGGGTATACTCATTCTACCATGCCACGCATATATCGGATCATTAAAATTCAGTCACCACCACCAGATTATCATTCAGATTAAACACACGGTAATATTTCTTTGAGGTTACAGACGAACCCACTCAATGGAAGTCGCCGCGTTACTCCACGTATTCCTATGTCAGCTTTATTTCAAACCAGGTAGTTATCTGCCTCTCACCCAAAAAGGACTCAACAGTACCACCATATTTATTAAAGTTCTCCTTTCAGTTAACGACGAGATCCGTCTTACTAAATCCCAAATATATTCATTATATATTTCTGCCAGAAAAATCAGTACAAGTTGTTTCTTTCTTACCAGCGCGTGACTTATCAATACATAGTTACGAAGACTTTTAGCTACCAGTCATGACTAAAATTTTGAAATTCCTTAAATTCATGATCAGCAGATTCCTCCAGAAATTTCCAAATGTCATTGCAAAAAAAAAAAAAAAAAAGAGGGTTTCTAGAAATTCCTCTAACCACGAGACAGGAATTTAACATCGAGCTAGTCTCAAGAACAGAACCTGTCTTCAGAACTCTTTATTACAGGGCTCTAGCTACGTTAAAAGAGTTGCAGCAAGTGTTGCAAGAGTTACCAAAATTAGGCTTTATTCGCCTTAGCGCACCATCAAAAGATTTATCAGATCACCATTTCTAATCGATATTCATTTCACGAATGGAAAGTTTAATTGACCTACTACGAGGTGTCTTAAACATTCTTTCAGCAAAATTTCAAGAATCATGCTACCATCAGTGGTGAGGGAAGAACATGATGATCTTCAGACCGTTGTCGCACATATTATAGCCACTCTAAAAATTTTAAATTTTACTTCTGAGCTCCCTAATGCTCCAGCTATAGTATGAAAATGTATGAATAAATTTCCTTGAATTCTCAGACAAAATTGGCAGTACATTCATTGACAACATTCTGATCTCCTAAATTCTAGAGAAGGACATGGGAATCATCTTTTCACGACCCCGCAGATTCTCCGATAGGAGAAAAATATATACGCAAGCCTTCTAGATGTATATTTCAGATGAACAAAGTGGCATATCTGAACCACCCTATTTCAACAGAAAGAAATTCCAGACAATCCTGCGAAGGTGAAGGCCATCACCTGATGGTCCCGACTGACGACTATGAACGAAGTACAAAATTTTCTAGAACTCAAATGACTACTACCGTAGAAATTGCTGATAGTTCTCACTAAAAATTTTATGACTATTCAACCAGAATTCCACCGGAATGTTCCATAATCCCAGGAAAAACTTTGATAGAAGCAGTATCATACAATAATGCAGCTATGTTCATATCTGGATGCCTGACATACCGCAGGTTCAAGATAGAACGCCGTCATGTTAGTGAGTTACTACAACCCTTAGGAATTTATGAACAGAAATGAGACGAAAGTCCATGAAATTGTTATCAGCTACCACAGGCTCAGAGAAAGTATGATACTATCTAAGTTATCGTCAACCATGTAATCAGCCTGCGCGTTTCTTTCATCCGAAAGGATCACGCAGTAGCAGATCTGCAGAAATTTTGAAATTTAGCAGTAAATCGTACGATGTCAAGTATTCCGGCGACCATCATATCAGACAGAATTCATGTTCACGATCACGTGTATGTTTACGTTTACGTTTATCTTCACTTTCACGTATACGTCTCATCCGCAGAATGACGCTATTTCAGTTCATCTTTTATGCTATCTCATGATTTAAGCTCACGTTTGTGTTCATAGCATTGGTCACGTTCAAATTCGTGTGCCATTTCACGATACACGTTTCTCAGTTTATTACCGAATACGGTTACAGAAAGCTTGAGAGACCAGACTCAAGTTTAGCACAACTATTCCATAACCAGGCAGACGTTTCACATCTCAGGCCGTATCATTTGGCATCATTCCTCAGTCAGCATACGTTCATGATATGTTCTAGTATCACGTTCACAGTATGATTCACTTATCATATTCTAATTCCATGCCAGCGCTCCTCATATAATTATGAACCACGCTCACAATTGCTCACTTAGCACGTTCACAATTGTTCACGTAGTTCGTCCCTATATTTTCAGCAGCTTTCTCAGAGATATAAATATTATCTTTTCAGAATATTTACACGTATCGTTTCATGTATCATACATGCTATAGTTATTCAGTCTATCAGATTTAGTAAATCCATCTTAAATATGGAACCAGAAACTATTCAGCATCATCAGGACAGGGTCATCAGGACCAAGATTTTATTTATTATGTTAGACCTTTGAAGAAATCGTTTCGAGCGGGAGGCCACTCGAAACAGAGGAGTCCATCCGGACCTCTCATTCCCTTTCCTTCAATAAATCCAGTTAAGTTCTTTCAGTCATGTCACGTTCCATGTTCTTTACAGCCATGTCACGTTACATGATCATTTCAGTCATGTCAGGTTTATACCTATCAGCAGCATTATGTCTTAATTAGAAGACAATTAATCCTTCAGCTTAATTGTCTTTTCAGTCTACGTGTTCTTTCAGTCCTTATAACTTCATCAACTTATTACCTTTAATTCGAGGACGAATTTCTCCTTTTTAGAGGGGAAGAATTGTAAAACCCAGTATGGTCGTACCTTTAATTCGGGGACGAATTATTGTTTTTAGAGGGGAAGAATTGTAAAACCCGTATTTAAAAATCAGAATATTTAAATACGCAGTTTAATTTTAATAGACTATTTAAGTATTAATTATCAGACAAGAGATATAAACGCAGAAATTAATTACGTTATCCCAGTTTATTTAAAGACTATAAATATTGCAGCTTATTCAGATAAGAAGTTTTTAGTCTCAGAAAATACTACAGATGAATTAATTATTTAACAGGAATAATTAAACGTTATTATAAATACGCGGGTTATTTTACTTGAACCATTCACGGAGAGATTACCACCAGAACATACGCGGGAAATTATTACAAGTTTTATTTTATTACAAGTATTATTAATTATACAAGTTTAAAAAAAAAAGAATGAATAAAAGAAAAAAATGGAAACTTTATAAAGAAAAGGTAAAGGGCCGGTTTGTTTTTAAAATAAATAGGGAAAGTTTTGGGCTTTTGGCCCGTTTGGTTTAGGGAAAGAAAAGAAAACGGGAGCCCCCCTTTGTCACAACCTTTAACGAAAATAAAAAAAGAAGGAATTAGGGATTGTTGCCTTTGTTTCCTGCCGACAGAAAAGACAGAAAGAAAAAAAAAAAAAAAAGGTGCCGCCGGCTAGAACAGTAGGAGAACAAGTCGTTGTTTCTCGTCGTCGATTAATCGTGTTCATACCTCTTTCCTAATCAAAGCAAGGTAAACCCAGTCGTCTTCTTTTCTTTTCTGTTGGTTTATCCACGAGATCCGATCATGGTGTCGGGTCTTGGTGGGATTCGAGTATACCGAGATACAAAGGTCTCGGTATGGTGGTTGCTGGGATGTTCAGCTGAGACTTTTAAAGTCTCGGTGGTGGTTGTTTAATCAGGCCGCAGCCAAAGACCCATTCGGGGCTGTTTTTACGTAAAAACAGTGGGAAGGATATCAAAAAGGGGTGTCGGGTTTCGTTTATGGCACAAATACCGAGACACTAAGTCTCGGTGGGTGCCCTTTTGATCAGCCGTGAACCACCAGGGGGTGTTGGGCGTTTCGAACAGCAAAAACAAACAAACAGGGTGCGTTTGGGATTATCTGGCATAAAGGGGTGTTTGGTTCTGTCAGAAAACACTAACAGGGGGAACCGTGAACAAGCAGTGGGAACTTTGTGAACTAACAGGGGGAAACACAAATTATTGAATTGGCATATTATTTTAGAAATAAGTTTTATAAATAAATTAATTATATTTTCTAATTTTATTAATCTAATTAATAAAATTTAATTAATTTTAGCTTTACCATTTTATCCTATTAAAACTTATGATTTATAAATAATTTAATCTAAAGATATTAAATTGGAAATATTTCTATATTAGGAAACTTTCTAATTATGACGAGTTACTATTTATAGTAATGTCAGATTATACATTATACAGTAATCAGAAATACATGGTACATTAAATCAGTAATATTTACGAACAATAAGAATTTATTAGATTATACAAATAGTAATACAAATATAACTTAAATCCAACTAAAACAGTTAAGAGCAGTAAAATATTTAACATCAGTCAACTTATTTTTTCGCGTACGTTATTTATGTAGTACCTGTGAAGTCGGGATCGATCCTTCAGCTTTCATTCTTACTTCATTAATGGGCACAAGGTACGGATTTTCCGTCCTTTCAGTAAGGACTTCCTTTCCTATGCATGATTAGGATCTCCCGTCTGCAGCCAAATGTTTTCCCCAGTATATGTTAAGTTTATCAGTAATCATGTTAATAACTAAATAAATTGCCTGAGCATTATATACAAGCACGACCAGTTTATGTACTAGTTACGGAGGTACCGTAACCATGGCACTAGAGGCACCGGTGTCGTGACTCACATGCAGGAGAGTGATATCCTGCATCGTCCCACTCAGCTCAGCTTGGCCATTTTATCAGTATTTTTAGTGGGGCGTATGGATGCATCCTAGGCTTATAAGTGTTTCATGTTTATCAGGGTGAATGTGGTGTGTGCTCTACATCCTTCACATTGGAGCTGATCCCTCCACCCAGCACAGTTATTTAGAGGTCACCCCTCTACAGCATGACGAGGTCACCCCTCCAGTTATTCATGCACGGTTGTTACAGCACGTGACCTATATAAGCTCTGGCAAATAATACAGTAAATGCATGTTTTCAGAATTAATAGTTATATTTTCAGTATCAGTATATATGAACCAGGTTGCTCAGATTTTATGCAGAATTCTACCACATGTACATATCAGTCTTACAGCTTCTGTATTCTATCGTCTGTTTCATTCAGTATATTCTTATCATGCTTTATATCCGTTCACTGAGCGTTATGCTCAGCCGTAGTTCCTTTTATGTTCTAACGGCAGGTACACCAGGACGCTTTTAGGATTCTAAGAGCATGTGCATTCGGATGGAAGCTATCCAGACTTCTTACTTTAAGCATTTCGTACATAATTCTGTTTACTTGGACATTGTTTAGTCCTTCCATTCAGTATTTTATTTTCCATGTTTTGGGCTTATGTTTGGATTGCCGATGTTTGTTTCCGGTATTTCCGTTATGGTCAGTTAATGTTTTAGGACATTTACCTTATGCTTTGATGACACGCCATAAATACACGTAACGGTCCACTTATCCTAGTGGGGTGTTACATACGACTTTGTAGATGCGTTGCATAGCTGCAAGCAAGCTCTAAGAAAGTCTGTAAGTGCCCATTATTTGGAGATGAGGGGTTATATGGAACAGCTCATTGCACTAGGACAACCCTATGATCATAATATGGCTATCAACTTGATCAATAGGTCCCTTAACAAGGACTTTAATGATTTCGTTAGAAACTATAATATGCATTGCACGGTGAAGACAGTTAATGATTTGCATGCAATGCTCATTGACTATGAAAAAGGGTTGAAAGACAAGGCATCTACCGCTATGCCTTCTTTACTAATGATGAGACTGTATTTATACATAGTCTCATCGTCCAAATTGGGCTTAAAACGCTTAAAATATCGTCAAAATACCCAAAAATATGCCTATGTTTGTTCATTATGTATTTCAGGTACGGATATCGTGAATTCACCAAAAGATCAAAGGAATCAAGCAAAAACGAACACGGGAAACGAAGCCGCACAAAGAACCGGGTCCAAGTATGAATTTTCCAAAAATGCCCTTGAAGTTTGAAGAATTGGCAAGAATGGTCCCTCAATTATTGAAGACTTGTCACTTAATACCCCTGTAAATCTCAAATATTACAATGGGGTCCCGTAAGTTTCAATAATATATCATTTATACCCTTGGAGAATGTTTTTATTACATAAAAAGCCCTTGTTCCAACATTTATCAAAGAAAGGGACTGATTATGTAATTTGCCTAAAGATATTATAAAGGGAATGAGAGTTTAGAGCTGTTTAATACAACTTGAAGACATGTTGAAACTTGAGGGGGCTTTCCTGGCAGACAACAAAACCCCACCAGCCATTAAAATCTTGCCACATCACCAAATCAAACCCGGGTACAACCCAAACCCTACCCACGACCCAACCAAGCCCAGAACCCTACCCACACCCCATAACCGGTTTTTAATTGGTCAAAAAAGGTCAAATCCCCACTTAACTTTTTAAACGCGTTTGTTTATTAATTAAAGTGGGGGGAAACATGTACTATTCACCACCACTTCCCCTAAACCCCCTAATCCCTTACATGAACCCTAATCACAAATTAAGAGTAAACCAAAGGGGTTTATTCCCTAAACTTCCAGATCACCAATTCACCACCCACTCACTCAAACCCACCTCACAAAACTATTCCCCACTCACCCAAATGGCCCCCACGTTTATCCCCTGCTTTACCATTTTAGGCAAAAAGAGAATCCCTCAGTCCTCCAACGGTTTTGATGCATTTCCTTGCTCCCAAAGGACCAAATGAACAGCTAAGATCAATCCCCCACAACTGGACATCACAAGCTGCCACTTTGACCAAGTTTGAAGATTCAAAAGCAAGGGCAAATTCGGATTTTTGCATATTAGGGTTTAGCTTTAGCTTTGTATTCTAGAATGTTCATCTTTCAGTATATAAAGGGTGCATGTACCCTTTATTTCACTTTGTTCTAGTTTTATTGTACCCTTTTTTTATAAAGTAATGAAAATGAAAAATTTAAAATTTGTGCAATGATTCTGAGTTCCCTTTTAGTTAATTTTTAATTTTATCCATTGTAGTTTAAGTCATTCCAAGGTTCTAAGTTTTTGAAAGATTTCAGAAATTCGTTTTCATTGTTTTTGAGAAATTAGTTCATAAGTTTGGATAAATCCTTTTGATGAAGTGAAAGTGGAATCAAAAGGTTTATCCAAAGCTTTGGTTAAGTTTATACAAGGTTTCAAGGTTTGTTTTCAACTAGGATTTTAAAAAAATCAGTTTTTAAGGAAAGTTCAATTTTTTTATATATAAGCTATAAGCCTATAAGCCTGCTTATTCAATAAGCAGTGCTTATTCTCTTAAGCTTTTTAGTGCTTCACTTTCTTTTTCTGTCTCTTGTTTGTGCAGTAACAAAACAAGACTCCCTTATCCATCATTTTTTATTTGAAGATATTTTGGTTCCCCTAGTTCTGTTGTTGAACTCCAACAGGGGTCTCTACACCTCCATAAGCTTACAAAAGTCCATTCAGTCCATTTTAAGAAGGCCTCAGCCCAAGGTTTGGCTTGAACCCTTTAAATGAATTTTTTTGGACTTTGAATGAATTTATGTGATTTTGTGTTTGAACTGCTACATGATAGTTTTTTTTGTTTGATATTGTTGATATAGGATTGGTATGCATATTAGAAGTAATTTGAATCAGTTAGGTTTAAGTTTGTAAGCAATCTCTTTGTTAATTTTAGATTTCAGGAATTAAGGTGGTGTTTGGATCTAGGTTTTAAGTTAACTGTTAGACAAATTCTTTGCCTAAATTCAGTTCAAACAAGTTTTAATAGGGTCATAGGAGGTTAATATAGGTTTGGTTTACAGATTGGTGAGTTTTTAGTAGAGTTTGTATGCCAATTTTCTTTAAACTGCTTAGATAATCAGTTAGTGCCCTTTTAAGCTTGAGTTAGTGGAAATTTGCTTTATAATCTTGATAATCAGTAGGGTTTAGATCAACTTAGGGTTTGTTATTAGTTATATGTGATTTGGTGATCATTTGAGCAAGTTGTGGCCTGCTAAAATTCGTCCTAGAGACCAATTGCACCAGATTACTGTTCATCAGTAACTTATTTGCCATATCTGTGACTGTTTCTGGGGATTTGTGTGTGAATTGTATTGTACTTTGGTGTTTTTGTGTTTTAACTGACTCCCCACACTTCCATGAGTGTTGGGGTGCCTTTGTTACCAAGAAACAACAACTCAATCTCAATCTACAAGCTCCAAAACCACCAAACCCGTTTTTTATAACTAGCAGTGGGAACTCACTTCCCCTGCTAGTTTGTTTGTTTCCCCTGCTTAGCTAAAAGACAAAAGTCCACAAAAGTGTCACTTTCAGTTTCATTTATTTTTGTCTTTAGTGACCCAAATTAGGAGTTAGGGGTTCAAACTTTTTCCATTATTTTTCTTTTTTAATTTCTGATTTTTTAGTATAATTTATTTTCTCATTACTGTTCAATTTCTATTTTTTACATTTAATTGCATTTTTAATTACTTTTAATTAGGCTGTTTTTTGGCATTTAGTGTAAAAAAGTAATATTTTTCAGATTTAAAAATTTTCTTAGACTTAGAAAATTAATTTAAGATTTTTAGTTTAAAAATTATTTCACTGTTCACTTTTAATTATTTTTTATAATTAATTTAGGTTAATTAGGGTTTTATTATTAATCAGTTTTGTCTTATAGTGCAAAATTTTACTTTTTTCAAACTTTCTCAATTTTCTACTGTTCATTAGGGTAATTTAGGATTTTTAAAATTATCAAATTAATTTTGGCATTATTTTATTATTTTTTAGGATTATTTTAGTTTAAAAATAGTTTTTAGTGATTAAAAAATAGAAAAATAGTTTTGAAAATTTAGAAAAAATACTTTTTAGTCTTTAGATAATATAAGTAACTTATTTGTTCAATAAAACAATATTTTGGGCATTTTGTTAATTATATTTAATTTTTGGGCTTTAATTAGCATTAAAAATTGAATATTTAATTAATAAAAGGTTTTAAAATATATTTGTTGGATTTTTATTCTTATTTATATTATTTAAGACTTAGTTTAATATTTTAATTAATTTTTAGGTTTAATTTTTAATTTTGTCATGTTTTACGTATTTACGTTCGCGTTTTACGTCAACGTCGTAGTTTAATCATAGTCGTAGCTCGTCTTTACTTTTTCTCTTCTAAACCAAAAACGTCACTAATCCAAACATTGTTATTTTATATATTGGCTCATTAATACACACACCTCCTTCGAGAACAAACTTGAAATTTATTCGTCTTCACGGTTTTCCTAAATCGTGTCGATTAATACTTACCGCATTTATACTCGTCTTTCCTAAGACTTGTATATCACTAAAAACCACTACATCAACTAACCATACAAAAGGGTAGAATGAGTAAGCTAAAACCGCAAGCGAATAAGAAGAAAGGCAAAGGCAAGGGTAATAAGGGCAAACAAGTTGCGACTTATTCGAAACCTAAGCAGAACTTTGTAAGAGAAGTCAATCTCAAAAGGATGAGACTTGTCACCATTGCAAAGCAAGTGGTCACTGGAAGAGGAATTGCCTTCTTTACCTCGAAGAATTGCGAGAAATAAAGAAGTCCGAGCAGAGCGTTGCAGCTTCAGGTACTTTATTTATGATTGAATTGTTCAATTTAACATATAAATTAAATTCCTGAGTATATGATACGGGATGCGGCATTAACATTTGTAATACGCTGCAGGAATTTAATCTGGAAAGTAAACTTTCCTATGGGGAACAATATCTGCAAGTGGGCAATGGCGCACAAGCAACGGTTGAAGCTATAGGAACTTTTGATCTAGTTCTACCTTCGGGTTTAGTACTGAGATTAAATGATTGTCATTATGAACCTACAATTTTTAGGGGTGTTATTTCCTTTTCTTGTTTGTCAAATAATGGATTTGTTCACACGATTGATAATAATGGAATTTCTGTTTGGAAAAATGGTATTTTCTATTTTAATGCAATCTCTGTGAAAGGTGTATTTGAAATAGACATGCATGATAATGAATCCAAGAACGATAAATTTGTATTTAGCATGAGTAAGAAGAGAAAGTTTGACAAGAACTCTTCTTATATTTGGCATTGTAGACTTGCCCATATTGGAAAGACTCGTATACAAAAGCTTCAACGTGAAGGTCTTTTGGAAAATATCAATGATGAATCATTTGATAAATGTGAGTCTTGTATCTCTGGAAAGATGACCAATAAACCTTTTAATAGCAATATTGAAAGGGCTACTTATCTACTTGGACTTATACATACTGATGTGTGTGGACCACTTAGACATACGTCAAGGAAAGGTGCTAGCTACTTCTTAATATTTACGGATGATTATAGCCGTTATGGTTATGTTTATTTACTTAAGCATAAACATGAGGTATTTGAAACATTCAAAGTGTTTAAAGCAGAAGTAGAACTGCAATTAGGGAAGAAGATTAAAGCTCTTTTTTCTGATAGAGGTGGTGAATATTTAAGTCAAGACTTTATAGATTATCTAACTGAGAATGGAATTGTTCAGCATCTTACTTCTCCCTATACTCCACAACAAAATGGTGTATCCGAAAGGAGAAATCGTGCATTATTGGATATGGTACGATCTATGTTTAATACTACAACTTTACCTTTATCCTATTGGGATTATGCTCTAGAATCTGATGTTCGCATATTAAATATGGTTCCCACAAAGAAGGTCGATAAGACACCATATGAATTATGACATGGCAAGAAGCCATATTTGTCTTATTTAAAGGTATGGGGTTGCAAGGCGTATGTGAAACGTGACTCGGGCGACAAACTCCAACAACGATCTGTAAAATGTATCTTTGTAGGATACCCTAAGGAAACTATGGGTTACTACTTTTATTATCCACCTGAGAACAAAGTAATTGTTGCTAGGTATGGAGACTTCCTCGAATCTGATCTTGTAAATCAAGAATTCAGTGGGAGAAATTATGATCTTGAGGAGAGTCATATAGATACATTACCTTCTGAAAACACTACCGATGTAATTCCTTTAGAACCAGAAAGTCTGGCGGTTCCACCAGAATTAGTTCCTCTACGTAGATCTGCAAGGATTAAAAACACAAATAGCAATATATGTCTTAACATAGAGGATGATGATGAGTTAGGGGATCTTGGTGAACCCGCTAATTATAAATCCGCCATACTTGATCCTGAAAAGGATAAGTGGATGGTTGCTATGGATGAGAAAATGAAATCCATGAAAGTAAATGATGTTTGGATTCTTGTAGAACCACCACTGAATGCTAAAGTAGTGAGACATAAGTGGATATACAAGAAAACCGACATGGACGGAAAAGTACAATCCTATAAAGCTCGTTCAGTAGCTAAAACGTTTTACTCAAACTTTTGGCGTAGACTACAAGGAGACTTTTTCTCCTGTAGCAGAAGTAAGAGCTATTAGGATTCTTATAGCTATAGCAACATACTATGACTATGAGATATGAAAATTGGATGTTAAAACTGCCTTCTTGAACGGTCGCTTAGATGAAGACATCTATATGCAGCAACCAGAAGGGTATGTTGATCCTGAGAATCCAGGACATGTGTGCAAACTTCAAAGCTTCAAAGGTCAATGGAATAAAAGATTTGATGAAGAAATCAAAAAAATTGGATTTGTTTAGAATCGTGATGAGCCATGTGTATATCGCAAAGCTAGTGGGAGTGATGTAGTATTCCTAGTCTTATATGTTGATGACATATTAATCATGGGAAGTAACATTCCAAGACTTAAAGCTGTTAAGGATTATCTTGGTAAATGTTTTTCAATGAAGGATATAGGAGAAGCTGCATACATTTTAGGAATTAAGATCTATCGGGATAGGCAGGGACAGAGCTAGGGGGTTCCCGCGGGTGCCCGTGACCCCTATGGATTTTTTCTGCGCAGTGCTAATTTGTGAAGAAAACATCGATTTTTTCTAAATTTATCATAAATGCACCCAGTCAATCAGAACGTGTTCCACCCTTCATTTTAATTCATTTTTTACACATGTTATATTACGGTTCAAAAAATTTGTGCACCCGGTCATATTTTGTCCTGGCTTCGTCCCTGGGGATAGGAAAAGACGGTTAATTGGTCTATGTCAAGATGCTTATATAGATAAGATTTTGAAGAAGTATAATATGCATAATTCCAAGAAAGGTTTTCAACCTATGGAAGTTAAGCATAATCTGAGTCATGAGATGGATGCATCAACTCTTGAAGATGAGGCATACATGCAGAAGGTGCCTTATGCTTCGGCTGTAGGATCTATAATGTATGTTGTTAGATGCACAAGGCCTGATGTGGCATTTGCTCAGAACTTGGCCAGTAGATACCAACAGAATCCAGGGAAGCTCCACTGGACTGCTGTTAAACATATTTTAAAGTATTTGAGGAGTACGAAAGATATGTTTTTGGTATATGGAGGGAAACCAGACACAGAACTAAATGTTACAGGTTTCTGTGGTGCGTCCTGGCAATGTGATAAAGACGATACGAAGTCTCAAACGGGTTACGTTTTTGTTATCAATGGAGGAGCAGTTGACTGGAGGAGCAAGAAACAGACAACGATTGCAATGCATGCTACTCAATCTGAGTACATGGCTGCTTCAGAAGCTACAATGGAAGCTGTTTGGATTACAAAGTTTATTGAAGATCTTGGAGTGATGCCTTCAATTAAATAACCTATTGATATGTATTGTGACAACTCTGGCGCAATAATATTTGCTAATGACCCTGGAGTCATGAAAGGCGCCAGACACTTTATGCGTAGACATCACTACGTCCGAGAACAAGTTGAAGCTCGGGAAATAAAACTGATAAAAGTTCACACAGATGATAACGTAGTAGATCCTTTAACTAAGGATTTGCCTAGACCAAAGGTAGTTAAGCATGCCAAAGCGATTGGGCTGCAACTAGCTAGCGAACTTATGCAATAAATCTGTTATTAGCATTTGGATAAAGGATGTTATGACATTACTACCTCCTTCCCATATTAAGTGTCCACAATGGAATATTCCAAGTCTTTATAATCGAACTTTGACCGTAAATATTTTTATTTGTGTTATATAATACTTAATGAAAGTTATATGAATAGATTCGGTTTTAAAATATTTTTTCATTGGTATAATTTTCATCAAGTATTATATAACACAAATAAAAATATTTATAGTCGAAGTTCGATAACAAAGACTAAAAAAAGTCCAAATGGACACTTATTATGGGATGGAGGGGGTAATATATAATGAAATAAAGATTGGGTTTCGTTTATTTCTGTTATTAATAAGTGTATCCTATCATGAATAAAAGTTATGCTAAATGTTCATTGTCAATTAATAATATGGGAATATTATTAAAGTAAGACAAATCAAAATAGCGATAGAGTATACTTGAGAGTATATTGATCGATTTTGGATGATATTCGATGAATCGAATATAGGGCTTATCCAAACTATATGTTATTACTTTATGGATCTTTGTCATTAAGTAAAACATAAATAGTTATCGTTTGGAGTTTAATACAGCTGGGCCCCTCTGGGATTAGTAAGATGCTTGTGTCGCCACTCCCAAATTTGTTTTGGTAATCTTGCTGAATCTGTGAACGAGAAATAGAATGGTTAATGAAAGGAATGACTGAGATCCATATCCTTATTAACGTTGTATTAGAAATAAAAGGATAATAATAATAACGATGCAGAATCGTTAAAAGGTTTTGTCCAGGAGACCTTACTCGAGTTGTACTAGAGACATTGCTATGTGTAACTAGACGTTAGTCAATGTAATCACGATATTCGAAATATGTCCAAGTGGGAGCTGTAAGTTTATGGACTTATATTTAATAGTCGTGTGATAGGATCGAACTCGAGATTACGGGATTGCACACAATACGTAAAGAGTTAATATAATTAATAAATATATTTATTGTATTTATTAATTTATTTTATTAAAATATTTATGTACTTATTAATTTAACCGAGCAAGTAACTATATATATCCTTAACCATTGTTAATTAAATAATAGTTAAGTTATAACGAGCGTTAAATAAATATATAGTATGTACACTAAAGGAAAGAAGGACGGAAGGTTCCTGAACACCCCCTAAGGGGTGTTTCGACCGTCGGTTAAGGCTAAGGGGGGGGGGGGGGGGGGGGGGGCAATTGTTGCCTTATATTTATCTTGGGCTATAAGATGTTTAGGCCTATAAATACACCTCCCAATCCCCTCATAATTATAACAACAATAATCTTTCCCCTCTCTTTCTCTTTGGTCGATCGTAACACCACACCAACAAAGGGTTTCGGTTGGTTTTCTTGGTTGATCGATTGTGTACGTAATCTAGTTGTAAAACCCGTATTTAAAAATTAAAATATTAAATACGCAGTTTTGATTTATTATAAGATTTATATAATTATTCAGAAAAATAAATATTATGAATGTATTATTACACAGAAAAGTTAGTTACGTTTCAGAAAAATAAAACACGCGGAAAGTATATACAAGTATACGCGAATAAGACTTTTAAAAAAAAAGTATGAAAACTATATAAAGCTAGGGGGACGGATTTTTAAGACAAAAAAAAGGTAAATGGGCTCTAGGCCCGACCTAGTAGTGTAGAAAGGAAAAATGAGGCATACCCCCTTTGGTGTTAATCAGACGCAAAAAAGAAAAAAAAGTTAGGGTTTGATATTGTTTGTGTGGCCGCTGGGTTCAACAAGAAAACAAGGGAGATTCAGGTTGATTTCTTCTTTGATTTGAACGTATTCATCCTTCTATAACAACCTCACTACGGTAAATCTTTCAATCATACATTTATTTGTAACCGATTTTAATTACGTAACCAAGGGAGAAAGCGAAATAAATTAAAAAGGGGTCGGAATCAGTGTGGTTTAGTGCCCATCCGAGACATAAGTCTCGATAGTATTCTTTTGTGGCCGGCTGAGTGTCCACAGCCCCAAACGGGGTGTGTTCATATTAGTTTGGGGGTCAGTTTGTTTTGGTTGAATGAAACCGAGACCAAGAGGTCTCGGTGGTACCCTTTTCTCTGCCCAGCCGTGACCCACACAGGGGCGGTATGGGCTGTGTTCAACCATCGCATCTAAACAAACCCCATCGGGGGTTAAAATTTATAGAGGGGGTGTTTAGCTGTGTTAAGCAGTGGAAACCAACAGAAACAGTGGGAAAATATAAGGAGCAGTGGGTATTTTCTTAAACAGAAATTAATAAGTCACGCTTGGAAATTTGCGACAGTTTAGCGACAGAATTTTCTGTCGCAGTTTGTCATGTCAGATTTGGGCAGTTTTAGTCACAACTTTTAGTGACAGAATTTTTTGTCGCAGATTCTAATAGGCAGAATTTGATAGTAATTGTTTGTTTTAGTGCGACCGAGAGGGGGTATCTTGGTAGGCTCGAGATTATAACTAAAAGGAAAAACGATGACTTAATTATACCTTATTTAAGTCACTTTTATAAATAAATGTTTTAAATGATTTATGTAGTAAATTAAGTTATTTATATTAAATTAGTTTTAAAAAATTAAAAAGGGTATAATATTATTAAATGATTTTACTTATTTGGGAAACTTTCTAATTTAGGAAACTTTCTAATTTAGGAAACTTTCTATTTTTTTAACAGGTTACCAAATACAAAAATAGTATAACGTCAAAATACGTTTTGTACCGTAACTAATAGTAGAATGAAAATGCGTTAAAAAGAAATATTAGAAGGCTCAGATTTATCAGTTTATATACATACAATATTTCAAGAATAAAATAAATAAAGCGAGAAACAGTTAAGATCAGTAAAATTAAATAAATATCAGTTAACTTATTCGCGCCCATTATTCTTCTAGTTTTCGTGAAGTCCAAGTAGGGTCCGTTCAGTTTTCTTCAGTTAGTTACTGGACAAGAGATACGGATTTTCCGTCCTTTCAGTAAGGACTTCCTTTCTATGCATGATTAAGATTCCCCGTCTGCAGCCAAATGTTTTCCCCAGTATATGTTATAAATTATCAGAAATTATTTAAATAACCAAGATATTGCCTGGGGATTATATACAAGCATGACCAGTTAGTTGTACTAGTTACGGAGGTACCGTAACCATGACACTTGAGGCACCGGTGTCATGACTGACCTGTAGGAGAGTGATATCCTGTCGCGTCCCATTCAGCTCAGCTTGGCCATTTTATCAGTATTATTAGTGGGGCGTATGGATGCATCCTAGGCTTATCATTTTACAATTATCAGGTGAATGTGGTGTGTGCTTTACATCCTTCACATTGGAGCTGATCCCTCTACCCAGCACATTATTTAGAGGTCACCCCTCTACAGCATGATGAGGTCACCCCTCCAGTTATTCATGCAACAATTGTTACAGCACATGACCTATATAAGCTCTTGGCAATTAAAATACAGTAAATGTGTGCTTTTAGATTTAACAGATAACAGTTCAGCTATATTATTTATAAATCAGACTTTTCAGATTATACACAGATTTTCGCTGCAACTTTATTTATCAGTCTTATAGCCTCAATATTTTACCATCTGCTTCATTTCATTATTTCTTATCATGCTTTATATCCGTTCACTGGGCGTTATGCTCAGCCGTAGTTCCTTTCATGTTCTAACGACAGGTACACCAAGACGCTCTTAGGATTCTGAGAGCATGTGCATTTGGATGGAAGCTATCCATACTTCTTACTTTATGCACTTCTTACATTATTCTGCTTATTTGGACATTGTTTAGTCCTTTGCTTCAGTATTTACTTTTTATGTTTTGAGCTTATGTTTGGATTACCGATGTTTGATTCTGGTATTTCCTTTATGGTCAGTTAATGTTTTAGGACATTTACCTTATGCTTTGATGACACGCCATAAATACACTTAACGGTCCACTTATCCAAGTGGGGTGTTACAATTATGGTATTAGAGCTATAGGTTCGACCTGTAGGCTCTAAAACTTGACTTGTGACTAGTGAGTAGTCACTAGGAACTTCCCAGATTTTGGCGTTGTTATCTTTCATGTTTCTCATGGATTATTCAGTCAGTTTTCTTCATTTATCAGTCAGTTTTCTTAAAGTTTTGACTAAGTAAAAAGTTGGTACAGGACTGGCCATATTTAGTCGCATGTGCTTTTCATTCGAATTTTGTTTTGGTGAACCGACCCATAGGTGTTCACCCTTACCCATTCAGACTTTGTATTGGTAAACCGACCCATATGCGTTTACCCTTACTAATGTCAGATTCATGTTTTTCAGTCAAATATTACTGGGTGAACCAGCCAAAAACGTTCACTATTTTTCAGGTCAAATTTTCATACTATTCAGTCGAATGATGTTTTGTGAATTGATCCACAGTTGTTCACCTTTGTCATATCAGGACATTTCATAAACTTTTACAAGAATGGATTAGACTACAGCCAACCATATTTAGTGCCAGATTATAAATTTCTATACATGACAGTTCTCAGAAAACTTTGATAAGTATGGATCGAACAAGAATCGCCCATACTTAGTCACATGTTTTGTTCCTTGAATTCTGAGGATTGAACCATAGCCATCCACGTCAGTTGATGTTAAACCTCAGTTGATCATACTCTTATAGTCTTTATAACAATCCAGTTCGCACAATCTCAAGTTGATGTCGCTTCCACGTCATTTCAGTTTCATGTCTCCTTACGAGGGTTTTATGTCCAGCAGAATGATAATGTCTTCATGCTAAAACACAAACAGGATTTCAGTAAAATCATGTTTTCATGATAAATCATGTTTGGCCTTCATTAATCATGTTTCATACTGACCATTGTTGGAACTTCAATTAAACCATACTTTCGAGCTCTCTATACGACCAACATTAAGTCTACGCAGAAATTGTCAGCCTATCAGATTACTCATTTCAGTTCAGTTTGTTAACCATTTAAATAGAATTATTTCTTTAATTATGACAGACAAGTGACACTAGTATCGATCATCCCATAAAATTTCCACCAGTGCCATGTACAGTATTCCATATGTACCCAATGTACAGTATCTCAGTTATACTTCATGTATAGTATTTCATGTGTACTCCACGTACATTGTCTCATATATGCTCCATGTCTAGTATTCACTTTGTACTTCATGTATAGTAGTCCAGGTGTACTCCATGTACCCTACTCCATGGATATTGCTAATCGATCCTCAATCATCTCAGGCGTTTCCACTTGTCGATATTCCACCAGATGCTGATGATGCTCGTGAATTGAAGATTTTACCAAATATTGATGCTGCTAACACTTTGAAGACCTCACAAATGCTGATGCTTCTGATACTTTGGAGATTTCTCAAGATGCTGATGTTGTTTATACTATGAAGACTCTTCAGAACAAGGATGAAAACTATAAATTTGAAATTTCTGACAAGAATAAACTTCAATCATCAGACACTACCATTCTATTACATGCTTTTACCTTCTCAACTAGATGTCACACTTCACTCAGCAAACCTTCATTAAGAAGAGTGGGAATCGGTACCCAGCCGGCTACCAGCAAAAATAGTTACATGAATCACGGTCATGATAATGGCCGTCAGGAAACTAACAGACAAAGCGGTAAAACCACCGTGCTTATATTAATCAGCCAGTAGCCATCGAAACTCTGGAACGGACGTGACAAGAAATACAGGGGTCCGCAGTCCAACCGAACCGCCAATCCTAGCAGTTACCAAAATTTTCAGCTTTGTTTAGATTCATCTACTAAAACACATGTCAAAACATCAGTCAAGACACAGACCTCAAGTACCCTTTCTGGAGACATTTTTCAAGACACCAGTCACGGTATATGTCATAGGAGTATCATCTCTAGGTACGAGTCAAGACTCATAACTTTAGTATATCTTCTAAACCAGACCCTCAGAAATTCTGGGTACCCTCCAAGGGAGTATACCCGTTTTATCATGACAAGCATAAATCAGACCATTAAAAATTCAGTTACCACCATTGAAGTATTATTCAGGTTAGACACGTAGTATTCTTATGGTGAGGTTACAGACGAACACATTCAGTGAAAAGTCGCCAGGTTACTCCACGTATTCCTATGTCAGCTTTATTTAAATCAGGTATTTACATACCTCCCAGCCGAAAAGACTCCATGGTATCACCCATACTTTCTAAAACTTTCTTTTCAGTTAACGACGAGATCCGTGTTATTAAATCCCAAATATATTCATTATATTTTGCCAGAAAAATCAGTTGAAATTATTCTGTTAAATAAGCGCGTGACTTCTCAGTCCATAGCTACGAAGACTTTTAGCTACCAGTTATAAATTCACTTCTAATACCCTTTAAATTCATGATCAGTAGATTATTCAAAAATTTCCAAAGGTCATTCTAGAAGGTTTTTCAGATGTTCCTTCCTAACCACGAGACAGGGTTAAACATAGAACTTGTCTCAAGAACATAACCTATTTTCAGAACTCTTAATCGCAGGGCTTCAACTAAATTAAAAGAGTTGCAGCATTAACTGCCAGAGTTACCGGAACGAGGCTTAATCGCCCTAACACATCACCGAAAGGTGCACCGTTTTCTGCCCATCAAGAAGAAGGCCAGTAACATGAGATCATGTATCGACCACCGGAAAATTTACCAGATCACCATTATTAATTGATATTCATTCCACGTATAGAAGGTTTATCTGATCTCCTATGATGACTTGAACATCTTTCCAGAAAAAAAAATTCCCGATCATACTACCATCAGAGGTGAGAGGAAGAACGTGATGTTCTCCAGACTGCTGTTGCACATACTAAAGTCTCTAAAAAATTTTGATTCATACTCCTGAGCTCCCTAATGCTCCTGCTATATTATGAAATTTATGAATAAATTTTTTCCCATGAATTCTCAAACAAAATTGTCAGTGTATTCATTGATGACATTTCGATCTGCTAAATCCTAAAGAAGAACGCGAGAATTATCTTCTCACGGCCATGCAGATTCTTTGATAGGAGAAAACTATATACGTAGTTTTCCATATGTGAGTTCTAGATGAACAAGGTGGCATTTCTGAGCCACCCTATTTCAGCAAGAAAAATTTCAGACAATCATGCGAAGGTGAAGGCCATCACCAAATGGTCAAGACCGACATAGATGACAAACATACAAAATTTCTAGAACTCAGAAAACTACTACCGCATAAATCCTTGACAATCATCACGATCAGCCTTCCATGACTAAGCTTACGCATAAAGAAGGGAACCTACACCGAATTATGTATTCCACAAGACCCTACGCTAGTAAAGGTCTAGTTACCAGAATTAATACCTTTCCGTGAGTATTCACTCAGGTTCCACCAGAATGTACCAAAATTTCAGGCAGGATTTTGATAGAAACAGTATAACACGTTGAGGCAGTGATGAGACTGCTTTTATACATAGTATCATCGTCCAAAACGGGCTTTAAATGCATTAAATATCATCAAAAATGCCAAATATATGCTTGTGTTTGTTACTTGTGTATTTTTGTGACTACCATGGTTTTTGGGGCTCGTCACTTAGACTATAGTTTAAGGTGTTTTGTGCAAGTATGTGCTTTTATGTGCTGATGTGTTTATTTTGTGTGTTTGGAGTGAGGTTTGGGTATCGTTTATGGGTATATGGTACTCATAAGGTAATCGAGGAACGGTTATTTCATGTTCATGAGCCCACATGGTAGTGACTATGAAATGAGATGGTGTTATTTAGTGGTTTTACGTATACGTATATGTATTATAGAAAATCATATTTTTACGGTTTAGGGTTTTGCATTTAGGGGTCTCGGAAGAGGTATTTAGTCACGGGAGTATTTTTTGGGATGGTTTTAAGTCATTTAGGACTTATTTATATAGTTTATTTCATATTCTAAGAGTTTTCATAAAACTGTATATTTTTACGTCTATTACGGTATACGCGTAAAAACTGACTAGTTTTACAGTTTTGAGGCTTCCGAGGCTTTAGGAGCTGAAATAAATTAAGGTAAATTAAGGTATTATTAATAATATATTAATAAGTAGTAAAAAGAAAAAAAAATATAAAAATATATATAATAGTCGGTTTTGGACGCAAGAAAGAAAAAGAAAAGGGAAAAAAAGGAAAAAGGAGAAACGGGCTTTTGTAACGGGCCAAGGACTTATTAGGAAATTATATAAAAACTTTTTATTAACCAAAAACATTCATAAAATCCCTGGAGATCAAGCTTAAGTCGAAATCCATGGAGTCTATTTAGGGTTTTCATATTTTTCTTGTCTTCCATTAAATCTAAGGTAAAATCTTCAAGCCCTTTTTAATTAAATTGTTTTTAATTCTTTCTTAAACATTATATGATGGATCTAGGTTAGTGTTTATTAGAAAATCTGTAATTTAATGTTATCACAATGATATAGACTTGATTAGAATAATTAGGGTTAATGATTAAAAATGAAGAGGGTAATTAATTTGGTTAATTATGTTAAATTTGTTTTTAAAAATGGGCAGCATTTTTGGGTCATTGTTTTGATCTTATCTAGAGTTTTACAAACTTTTAATTTTCGAATCTTATGTCCCTGGAAAGATAATTGAGTTGGCTTTCAAATGCAAGAAATGAGAACTAAATTGGAGGTCTGGAAGTGAGTCCAAAACAGGTTACACCAGTCGGGTGTCAAAACAGTTTTTGGATCAGCCTGTTTTCTTTTTATGTTTTGAATTGTTTGGGGTACTTAGGGTTATATTGGAACCTTCAAACGAAAATGAGACTTAGATTATATATTAAATAAAAGATCTGGAGGAGGTCTAAACAAATGGGTTAGGGTAAGACCCTCTGATCATAACAAACGTTTCATATGTTCAAAATCAGTAAATTCTGGATAGGTAAAAGTATATATATATATATATATATATATATATATATATATATATATATATATATATATATATATATATATATATATATATATATATATATATATATATATATATATATATATATATATATATATATATATATATATACACATATATATATATATATATATATATATATATATATATATATATATATATATATATATATATATATATATATATATATATATATATATATATATATATATATATATATATATATATATATATATATATATATATATATATATACACTAGCCTTTAGACCCGTCCGGTGGACGGGCTAGCTTTATGTATATATTTTTAATGAAAATTGAATTTATGTGTGTTTGTATTAGAAGTTTAGTATATGTAGTGTTAGTTATGACATTGATATTTTAATAATGTAGCATAGAATAGACAAAAATATAAGATATTTTATTTATTTAAGAATATTATGAGTTAATTGAATTTGCATACGTTAACGGTATGAATAAGTTTGTTACATTAATTTTTTTTATAATTTTAATAATATTGTATAAATATTTTATGTATTTTTGAATTTTATGAGGTAATAAATATTGTATATGTTAATGTTATGAATAACGTTTTTACATTAATTTTTTTGAAATTAATATTATTGTTGTGCATTTTATAGAATTTTATATTTAAGGCATTGTTTCATCATACTTCCTTATATATTTTTATAGAGTTTTGTATTTATGGCATCATTTGTAATTCCTATATATATTTTTATAGAATTTTGTATTTAAGGCATCATTTGTAATTCATATTTATTTTAGAAGCATTTTATGGAATCATTTTTATAGAATTTTGTATTTAAGACATTGTTTCACCATCCTTCTTTATATATTTTTATAAAATTTTGTATTTAAGACCTCATTTGCAATTCCTATATATATTTTATAGAATTTTGTATTTAAGGCATCATTTGTAATTCCTATTTTATTTTTGAAGCAATTTATGGGATCATATTTATAGAATTTTTTTATTTAAGGCATTGTTTCACCATCCTTCCGTATATAATTTTATATAATTTTGTGTTTAAGGCATCATTTGTAATTCCTATATATATTTTTATAGAATTTTGTATTTAAGGCATCATTTGTAATTTCTTTTTTTAAAGCAATTTATGGAATCATTTTTATAGAATTTTGTATTTTGGGCATTGTTTCACCATCCTTCCATATATATTTTTATATAATTTTGTATTTAAGGCATCATTTATAATTCCTACATATATTTTTATAGAATTTTGTATTTAAGTCATCATTTGTAATTCCTATTTTATTTTTGAAGCATTTTATGGAATCATTTTTATAGAATTTTGTATTTAAGGCATTATTTCACCATCCGTCCTTATATATTTTTATAAAATTTTGTATTTATGGCATCATTTGTAATTCCTATATATATTTTTGTAGAATTTTGAATTTAAGGCATCATTTGTAATTCCTAGTTTAGTTTCGAAGTATTTTATGGAATCATTTTTATAGAATTTTGTATTTAATGCATTGTTTCTCCATCCTTCCTTATATATTTTTTTAAAAAAAATTATATAAGGCATAATATTTAATTTCTATATATATTTTTATAGAATTTTGTATTTAAGGCATCATTTGTAATTCCTATTTTATTTTTGAAGCATTATTATGGAATCATTTTTATAGAATTTTGTATTTAAGGCATTGTTTCACTATCATTCCTTATATATTTTTAAAGAATTTTTTATTTAAGGCATCATTTGTAATTCTTATATATTTTTTTATAGAATTTTATATTTAAGACATCATTTGTAATTCCTATTTTATTTTTAAAGCATTTTATGGAATCATTTTTTATAGAATTTTGTATTTAAGGCATTGTTTCACCATCATTCCCTATACATTTTTACAGAATTTTGTATTTAAGGCATCATTTGTAATTCCTATATATATTTTTTATGGAATTTTATATTTAAGGCATCAATTGTAATTCCTATTTTATTTTTGAAGCATTTTATGGAATCATTTTTATAGAATTTTGTATTTAAGGTATTGTTTGACCATCCTTCCTTATATATTTTTATAGAATTTTGTATTTAAGGCATCATTTGTAATTCCTATATATATTTTTATTGAATTTTGTATTTAAGGCATCATTTGGAATTCCTATTTTCTTTTTGAAGCATTTTATGGAAACCATTTAATGAATTACATGTGTCATTTTTATAGAATTTTGTATTTAAGGAATTGTTTCACCATCCTTCCTATATAAGGGTTTTTGATTTGATTTGATTTGATATATATATATATATATATATATATATATATATATATATATATATATATATATATATATATATATATATATATATATATATATATATATATATATATATATATATATATATATATATATATATATATATATATATATATATATATATATATATATATATATATATATATATATATATATATATATATATATATATATATATATATATATATATATATATATATATATATATGGAGGCCTTAACAGTGTCGTTAAGGTTGCGGCCGAAGAGAAGAGTTAGCTAACACATGTAAGGGCATAGGGTTTATTTTATAGAGGAAGTTGATTTGGTTAAGGGGGTGTTTCGACCCATAGTTTAAGGTATGAAAAACGGGACTGTATTGGGTTAAATGTTAACGGGGCGAGTTATGAACTAAACTAAGTTAAGGGCTTTATAGAGGGGTGTCATGAGATGCATATGACATATAAATGGGGTTAAGTTGTAGGACAAGGTTAGATATCCATCATAGGTTTATGAGCCATTTTGGTATGTGGTTCATGTCTTGATTGTGTATGTTTGTGTGTTTAGATTTTGCTAGAGTGTGGATACTTGGAGAAGCTTGTTCAGGTGAGTTTCATAGTCCCATATCTTTTGATGTATTGATTTCCAGATGGGATGGAAGAGACATTGTATGGTTTTATAACTAATGTTGCGAATGTTTTAATGGTTTGTGATGGACTTGTGTGTACACTTATGTGATTAACTGCTATGTGGTTCTTGATTGTTATTGTGGTTTGACTTGGTACCAAGGGGATGTTGACAAGGCAGGGCCTTAGAATTGGTTCATAGGTGTATGGGCGCCTATGGGACCATGGTTATAGGTAAGGCTGGGAGCCTTGGAAATTGTGGTTATTGGTAAGGCTTGGTGCCTTGGAATTGTGATTGTATGGTTAATCTTGAATGGTAGTTGTTAATGCATAATTGTAACACATTGTCCATATGTTCTTTTATTGATGGTTGTTATTCACAGCTTATAACTATTTTGGGGTTGGAGTCTAAACCTATGACTCTCACCAACTTTATGTTGACGTGTTTTAGTGTCTCTTTCAGGTGATAATGTGGTTAAGCGTGAGAATAGGAGTGGCTAGCTGGGAGGCTTAGGGTTGCATTGGAGGAACCCCCTTTCCTCTTAGTCTTTACTTATGTTTGAATAAGTGATACTTTGTAGACACCTATATGTTTGTTATTTGTTAATTGTATGTCTTTGGTAAGAGGTAGACCTGTTACCCACTTACCTAGACGCTTGCATTGTTTGTGATATCTTCATGACATTATGTAACCATTTATGATATTTCCATTTCATTTAGTTATCTCTATAGACACGCTATTGTTGTGATGATATCCATACGTCGCACCCCATATTCCGTCATGGTGGGGTGTGACAATTTTAGGTACGGATATTGAGAAAATGACAAAAGATCACAAGAAACATGCAAAAACGAACACGGGAAACGAAGCCGCACAATAAACCAAGCCCTAATGAAGATTTTCCAAGAAAAACCCTTGAAGAATTGAAGATTATGCAAGAAGGTTCCTCCAATATTGAAGAATTGACACTTTAAACCCTTGTTTATTCATAATTACAAGTTTGGTCCTTAAATTTTTTCAAATTTACAAAAAGGGCCCTCTACTTTAAAGAATTGGCAAGAATGGTCCCTCAACAATCATGACTTGCCAATATTAGTCCTCCAAAAAGTCAATCATACAAGTCAAGACCATTATCTATGAAGAAAATGCCAAAACAACCCTTCAAGAATCAACAAATGGCAAGAATTACCCCTAAAAATACTTTGGAAAAGTATTTGGGGCAAAATTATGAAAATAGAAACTTTGCTAACAAAGGAAAACGTGTTTTGGCTATTTTATTTACAAGTGACAAACAAGAAAGAAAAGAGGGACTAAACTGGGCAGACAAGTAAAGTAACCTAGACCACTTGTGGGGTGACACATGCCCCACTATCTCTTTTCCACCAATGAGAGCCCTCACTGCTTCCACCTCATCAATCCACTCACACCAGGCATAACTAACTTAATCTATTAAGTTAATTAAGGCGCTAAACACCCTTTCAAAAACAAAAACGGATTAAACATGTGTTCTTCATGTTCTTAAACAAAATTGGGTATCTGTTAATTACAAACAATTAAACCCTAATCTTCTCCAGAATTAAGATTAGAGTGTCCCTAAACATAACCCAACTTCCAAAACTCATGCCACATCACTATCCTGCTCACATGTTAAACCCTCCTTCACACGGTTTTGGGGAAAATGCCAAATCTTGCCAGAGAATCTACCACCCACATTCAGCTTCAACCCTAAGCTTCATTGTAAGCCATTGATCACTATTTCACCTTGCCAACTCATACAAACAGCCAAATTCAATCACATGATCAAGCAAAATGCCAAAACTCTCAAGGGCATTTCAGGGACTTTACACATTAGGGTTTTATGTTTTCATGCATTGTAGTAGTTCACTTGTAGCCTATATAAAGGCATATAGGCTTAACATTTCAGTTTGCTCTTGATTTTTCCTAGTTCACATTTCTATAAATCCTTGTTCATTGTTTAATGAAAATAGTTTGAATTTTGTGAAGAAAAACCAAGTGCCAACCTTTTAATCTGTTTGTTTATGTTACATGTTTGCAAAAACTGAATCTCAAAACGTTTTCTTTAAGCTTTGTGCAAGAAATTGCTCAAAGTCCTAAAACCTTGATATTTTGCTAAGTTCCTTGGTACACCTTGGAATTCTTTGGCTATAAGTGGATCATACCATCCTGATATTGTGTTATCAAGGTGTTGTGAGGCTTATAACTTGGGGATAATCAAGTGTGGGTATAAGGGTTGCATTAATCAAGGATTTGTCACCTTTCTATTTTATATTTTTGCTCCTAACCTTGTTCCATCTTAGCAGCTTGATATTGAAAGCTTGTGTTTGTTCTTGCTAGCACATCAGCTCAAACATACGTGGGTGTGGATGTACATCCATGAGCTTTGAACCCTTAATCTCAAAATATGTCAAAAATTTGGATATTTGTGATATTTGAGTTCTGCTTGTGTATGTGTTGTTCTTGGGATCCAAATCTTGTTATTTCTGTTTAAGTTTGATGTTTTGATGCTTATGTATGCATGTGCTAACCTAAATCCTTGAAAATCTTGATTTGAAAATATAAAGGGGTATTTGGGTCAACTGCATATTAAGGTCATAGTGTTATTTGTTAATTGTTTGTTGTTGTATGTTACTAGTTCTTGTTTAAGAAGTGCAATAGAGTGATAATCTGCAAGTTGTATGCTTTTAACACCTAAATCAAACATATGCTTATAAAATCTTGATTAAGTGATATTTTGGACTGTGATTTGGTGCACACCTAGTTCTAGGCTTAGACTTAGGATAAAAAGTGATAAATCATATCCAACATAACCTGTTAAGGAGATTTAAGTGTTTGAATTTGGCTGTGTGGTCAAGTATATCAGCAATTGTCAAAACTGCATGTTCTTTGTTCATCAGTAACTTTTGTATGCTTTAATCTTGATCTAGACTTTGAATCAATGCATGAAACCTGTTAGAATTTGTTCATTTGAATTTATTATAGCTTGTGTATGCATTTAGTAAAGTTTGGCTGGCTGATTTTTGCTAAAAGTGCTTATTGAACCTAATCTGCTTATTGTTCATATCTGTGTCATATCTGGTGATGTTTTGAATTAACTACACTGATTGGCTGTTTGTAATTGTGTTTTTGTGATTGATATTGACTCCTTATGATTAACTGATCATTTGGGTGCCTTTGCTTAACTTGAATCCACAAAAAAGCCACAAAAGACAAAAAGTAAAAAAGGTCAAGCAGGGGGAAAAGTTCCCACTGCTTAACCACCAAAGCTATCCCCTGCTAGTGTAAATTATCATTCAGCTTCTTCATAAGCCAATTTGGCTTATCCAGACTTGCAACAAATTATTTTTTGTAATAGATCTTTCTCATTTGACCCATTTATTTGATCTGGAGCTTATTAGACTTTGACTTTGACTTTTTACTAGAAAACTCATTAAGTTGAATTTTAAACAAGTGCTTATCTGCTTATTCTGGCTTATTGCTTGTGCTTATTTGAAAACTTTTTGATTATTTTTCTTAGTTAAGTCATTTAAAAGCTTTTGAAAGTTGAATCAGCACTTGAGGTGCTCTAGAACTCAAAAACGACTATTTTGTCGTTTTGTGTGAAGAGAGTCTTGGCTTATTTCAGGCTTATTTCTTGTGCTTTTTACAATTTTATTTTTACAGATCTCTTAAGTAACTCAAAAGAAGCTTGTGTGTCAAATTTTAGCTTATGGCATCAGCTTATAGCTTAATGGGGCAAAAAGCCCATTAAGAATAAGCTACTTTGAAATAAGCTAGCTAAAACACATTTTTAGCTTTTGGACCTTCAAAGTTTTGTTCTTAAAATCAAATTTTAAGTCAGATAGGAGCTTTTGGGCTTATTTGGACAACATTTTTCTTATTGGGCTAATTTGAGCCCATTAAGGGACTGTTTGGATTTTTAGCCCGTTTCAAGGCCCAATAGGGGTATTTTGGTAAATTCAACTTCATTTCTGTATTCTTTAGGTTAAAATAATTTGGTTTGCAACTTTTTAGAATTTTTTATAAATTTTGGATTTTTATTATTATTTTATTATTATTTTATTATTAAAAATTAAAATTTAGATTTTTCAAGTTTTTTCATTTTTCTCAGATCAAATACATTAAGTTATGAATTTTAAAATTTTTAGAATATTTTTATTGTCATTAGATTAATTTTTAGAATTATTTAAATTTTAATAGTTTTTAATTGTTTTTAATTGTTTTTAAATAGTTTTAATTAATTTTAAAATTTTCAAAAATAATTTTAAATTTAGTTAAGGTCTTTTGGAGGTTTACAAGTGAAAAAATCTCATTTTGGGCTTTTTTTAATTAAATTTATTTTTTGGGCTTTAATTAGCATTAAAAATTATTATTTAATTAAATAAAAGGTTTGAGTGATTTTTGATTTTTTGTAAACTCTAATTACATATTTTAGGATTTATTGCAATTTTCTAGGAATTTTTAGGGTAAATTTTTAATTTTGTCACTTTTTACGGTTTTACGTGCACGACTATTCGTCATAGTTTAATTCATAATCGTAACCGTCATTCTCTTCTAGTCTCTTTTCTTCTTTTCATTTCTCATCAATATAATCACAAACCATTAATCATTTCTTAACACAACGCACTTGCCTCCTTGGGAACGATCCCCACTTTTGGGTCATTTACTTGTGGTTTTCCTAAACTACTTGTGTACTTACCCTATTTATCTTTGTTTTCCTAAACAAAGTGTAAAAACTCAACTATCATTTTAGCGCCGCTGCCGGGGAGGCGTGTTGTGTTTTGATTTGTACAATTGTTGTTTTTATATAGCCATAATAGCTAATTGTATTAGTAGCACTCTACTAATACGTATTATCGGTTTTTCGTTTTTTTGTGTGAATACTATTACTATATTGTATACGTAGAACAATAAACTCACAAGTACTCTAAAAGTGTGAAAACACAACCTTGATTGGGAGGTCATTACTCAATCATTGTATTCGAATCTCAAACAAAAATCAAAGGCAAAATAGATAAATACTTTCGTGAAGCTTAATTTTGAAAAACACAAACTATAAGTTGGGTATAAGGCGGGTATTATAAAATATACCCTAAGGAAAAAGGCTCTTAAGTGCTTCGCGCCGCCTCGTTTCCCCGCTTGCTTGTGAGTGTTTAGATAAAAAGAGCTAATCGAGGGTTTGCCAACCAAAGTATTATCTAAGTATCATATATATTTTCTTGGTTTCATTTGATTAAACCCTCTTGAACGTTTTGGTGTTCCACCAACGTTCTAAAGTCATCGAAGGCGTTCACTTCACGTGATCGTTTTCATTCCTTGAGGCTTTATTAATCAAGAGATTTGATTAAGGAGGAGATTTGTAGATTTTTGTCTACTTAATACAATCACAAAATCCAAAAAAATACAAACAATCAAAAACCACAAAAAAATTGGAAAATTAAAAACACCAAAAAGAATCTTCTTTGCTCATCCCATGTTGTACGTGACGTTTATGCTTACTCGTAATCAAGAAAGACGTGCACGTAAACGAAAAAACCGAAAGGAGTCAACACCTACTCCTAATCTTTCTAGTGAGGAGTCTCCTATTGACGAACCTATCGTAGAAGAAGAACCAACCATGGCGAATCGTACTATTATGGAGTTACTTCAAGCACCCACCGAGGGTTATGGAGAGGCTATTGTAATTCCCGCTATCCTGCGGAGAATTTTGAAGTGAAAACGGGTTTGTTGTCGATGATCCAAAACAACAAATTCCGTGGTGATGAAAAGGACAACCCGCACAACCATATCCGCCAATTCAGTCGTCTTACTGCCACTTGCAAATTTAAGGATGTTGCTAATGATTCGATTAAGATGATGCTTTTTCCGTATTCCTTAGCGGGGCCCGCTAAAATTTGGTTAGAGAAAGAGCCACCCAATTCTATATTGACGTGGAAGGATCTCGTTTCTAAGTTTGTGAACCAATTTTTTCCGCCCTCTAAAACAATGCATTTGAAAAACGAGATTTCAAAATTTTCACAAGAATTTAATGAGAGTTTTTCAACGGCTTGGAATAGGTTTAAGGAAATGTTACATGAGTGTCCTCGTCACGGTTTTTCTGACTTGCATCAAATTGAAACGTTTTACAATGGTTTGAATGATCATGAAAGGGATTATCTAAATGCCGCCACAGGTGGTAATTTTTTGTGTAAAACGGTTGAGGAAGCGTTGTTGATACTTGAGAATAGATCTAAGGTGTATAGTCCTCATAACACATCGAGTGTTCGTAAGGCTTCGTCTTCGGCTTCACCTTCTTTGTCCAATACCATCGATGCTTGCCAAATTGAGTCGAACTTGGAAAACAAAATATTTGATAAGCTTAAAGGACTTTTAACTGAATTCAAAGTTGGAGAACAAAGTGCTACCGCTACGGCTAAAGCAGTTGAGGTTTCATGTATGTATTGTGGTGGAGGTCATGATTTCTCCGAGTGCATTACCAACGATGGTAACACTTCGAGTGCCTACGCGGCCACGGGAACTTACAACCAAAACGGTCAATTTACCCGCTCTAATCAATTGTCTCCACCGGGTTTTGCTCCCGATCAAAATGCTAACAACAACTATCGAAACAATCAAGTTGGTTTTAAAAACAATTACAAAGGGAACAATTATGGGAATCAAGGGGCTAATAACAATCAAGTTTCAAACAAAAATCAAAACAATGATTTTCAAAACAACAACAAGGGTTTGCACACTTTGAAAGATCTTCCAAATGAATTTGTTGAATACGCTAATGGAAACGATGCTAGGTTTGACAACATTCAAAGAGAAATCATTAGCCTAAGATCCGAGTTTAAGAACGACTTGAAGAAGGAGTTGAAAAACGAGTTAGCAAATGAGCTTAAAATCCATACAAACAAAATGAAAGGAAATGTAACTAGGTTACAACAAAACCAACAAAAAATGGAATAAGGGCAACATGAAATAAAACAAGAGATGATTAAGGCCGAGAAGAGGCAATCCATGTTTGAGGATAAACTTTCATCTATGTTTGAGGCTATAATGTGCAAACCGTCTTCGAGTAGTCTTCCTAGCAACACCATATCGAACCCTAAGGGAGAGATGAAAGTGATTACCACATGTAGTGGTAAGACACTTAAGGAACCGACTCCTCAACCAATTGCTCCTACGGAGGATGCAATTGAGGAAGAACCCGAGGTGGTGGTGGAAAAGGAGCATGTCCCAATTCCATGAAGTACCGCTCATGCCACACCTACGGTTGACCCATTACCACATTTGGAACCCGAGATTCCAAAGGCTATGCCTATGCCTCAACCCACACCACCTTTTCCCTATCCATCGATACTTAGAAAGGAGAAACATCAAGAGCGCGATAACTACCAATTTGAGCTTTTTATGAAAATGTTTCATGACGTTCATTTTAATGTGAGTTTTGCCGATGCTTTGGTCATGATGCCTCGATTTGCCACTAACTTTAAGAGTATGTTGAACAACAAGGAGAAATTGCAACAATTGTCTAGTTGTTCATCGGTTTATCTTAACCGCGTACCTCAAAAAGTCGGTGATCCCGATAAATTCTTGATTCCTTGTGCAATCCAAGACATGGAAGAATGTTATGCCTTGGCCGATCTTGGTGCTAGTATTAACTTGATGCCACTTGCAATCTTCAAGTCGCTCAATCTTCCTAATCTTACTCCTTCACTAATGTCTATCGAGTTGGCCGACCATTCCACGATTCCCGCATGTGGATTGGCGGAAGACGTTTTTGTGAAAGTGGGAAAGTTATATTATCCGGTAGACTTTATTGTTGTCGATATTCCCACGGATCCTCAAGTTCCTCTCATTTTAGGTCGTTCGTTTTTAGATACGTCTATGACTTTAATTGATGTGCATGCTAGAAAGATTACCTTACGTTTCAACGAAGAGGAACTTGTTATAAACGCAACTCAAAATTCTCCAATTTCTCATGTTTATTCTGTTGCAACCATAAACCTCGTTGATATGATCAACGTTGTTTGCGAGGAATTTTCACAAGAAGTTTTAGGTTTTGGTGATGATGAAAATAATGGCAATCCCACTATGTTAGATCCCATTCTTGATAACTCGACACCAACCTTCACTCCATTTGAAGGTGGTGGTTTTACGTTGGAAGAATTCGATGTTCCACGTACTTGTGACGAAGACCTCGACAATGATGAGGACTTCTCGATTATCAAGGATTTTCTTAACGATTTCCCATTTCCTCCACCCGATGAGGTTATGAGTATCGAGCCCAAATCTTCAACTGAAGAACCACCTGTCCTCGAGTTGATAGATTTACCTCCTCATCTCGAATATGTATTTTTGGAGGAGGACGACAAGTTGCCGGTTATTATTGCGAAAGATCTTTCGGATGATGAAAAAACCGCACTTGTCGATGTTCTAAAGGATCACAAAGGGGCAATTGCATGGAAGTTTTTCCGACATTAAGCGGATCGATCCCAAATTTTGTACCCACAAAATCTTAATGGAGGAGGATTACAAACCCGCAATCCAATGTCAAACGAGGGTGAACCCCAAAATTCACGACGTCATCAAAAGGGAAGTCCTAAAACTCCTTGACGCGGGAATGATTTACCCTATTTCCGATAGCCCTTGGGTGAATCCTATTCATTGTGTCCCTAAAAAGGGAGGAATGACCGTTGTGCCAAACGATGCCAACGAGTTAATTCCAACTAGACTCGTGACCGGATGGAGAGTGTGCATTAGCTATCGTAAGTTGAATGACGCCACTCGAAAAGACCATTTTCCCTTGCCCTTCATGGACCAAATGTTGGAGCGTCTTGCGGGAAACGATTTCTATTGCTTTAGATGGTTTTTCCGGTTACTTCCAAATCCCCATCGATCCTCGTGATCAAGAAAAAACTACGTTTACGTGTCCATATGGAACGTTTGCCTATCGTAGAATGCCATTCGGACTTTGCAATGCACCGGGAACCTTTCAAAGGTGCATGATGGCTATTTTTCATGATATGATCGAGAAGAAAATGGAAGTATTCATGGATGACTTTTCCGTGTTTGGTAGTTCGTTCGCTTCGTGTTTGTCGAATCTTGAGAGAATGTTGAAGAGTTATGAGGAAACCAACCTTATGCTAAATTGGGAAAAATGTCATTTTATGGTTAAAAGTGGAATCGTCTTAGGGCACAAGGTTTCGAAAGCGAGGATTGAGGTAGATCAAGCTAAGGTAGACGTCATCGCCAAATTACCTCATCCCAAAACCGTTAAGGGAGTTAGGCATTTCCTAGGTCACGCGGGCTTTTATCGTCGATTCATCAAGGATTTTTCAAAGATTTCTCGACCTATTATACATCTCCTCGAAAAAGATGCACGTTTTGTCTTTGACGAAGATTGTGTAGAAGCCTTTGAAATCCTTAAGAGGAAACTTACCGAAGCTCCCATTCTTGTTGCTCCCAGTTGGAACCTCCCCTTTGAGCTCATGTGTGATGCTAGTGACTACGCTATTGGGGCCGTTTTGGGGCAACGTCATGAAAAACACTTCTTGCCTATTCACTATGCTAGCAAGACGATGGCCGAGGCTCAACTAAAATACACTACAACGGAAAAGGAGTTCCTTGCCGTGGTGTGTGCATTTGAGAAATTCCGACCTTATCTCGTCTTGACTAAATGCATAGTGTATACGGATCATTCGGCTATCAAGTATCTTATGGCTAAACAAGATGCAAAGCCAAGATTACTTTGTTGGATTCTCCTCCTTCAAGAATTTAATCACAAAATCGTTGACAAAAAAAGGAGCCGAGAATCTAGCGGCCGATCATCTTTCTCGTTTGGAAGATCCTCACCAAAGTGTTTACGAACCCAAGGAAATCACCGAAACATTTCCTCTCGAGACACTTGGTGTAGTGAATTCTAAGCTTGATTCTTCTACCCCATGGTTTGCGGACATCTAAAATTACCATGCGGGGAACTTCATGATCAAGGGTATGACAACTCAAGAAAAACGAAAATTCTTTCGTGACATCAAGTTCTATTTTTGGAACGACCCTTACTTGTTTCGAACTTGTGCGGATCAAATTATTCGACGTTGTGTCTTTGGTACCGAAGCTTCTAACATCCTTAGAGCTTGTCACGAGGGACCCACGGGTGGTCACCACGGTGCTAATCTCATGTCTAAGAAGGTTTTTTATGCCGATTTATCTTGGCCTACTATTTACGGAGATGCACATGCACTTGTGAAGTCGTGCAACTCATGCCAACGACAAGGAAAAGCCTCACAAAACGATGAAATGCCACAAAATATCATCCAAGTGTGTGAGATCCTTGACGTTTGGGGCATTGACTTTATGGGGTCGTTCCCATCATCTCGTGGTAATAAGTACATCCTTGTCGCCGTTGACTACCTATCTAAGTGGGTGGAAGCTAAGGCTTTGCCCACCAATGATGCTCGTGTGGTAGTCAAGTTTTTGAAAAGCTTGTTTTCTCGGTTTGGAACCCCTCGTGCGATCATAAGCGATCGTGAAACCATTTTTGTAACGACCAATTCGAAAGGGTCCTAAGGAAATATGGGGTTACACGTCGTCTTTCTACGGCTTATCACCCACAAACGAGTGGGCAAGTCGAGGTTTCAAACCGAGCTTTGAAGAGGATCTTGAAGAGATCTATTGGGGAAAACCGACAATCTTGGTCGGATAAGTTGGACGACGCATTATGGGCCTTTAAGACCGCTCATAAGACGCCCATCGGGCGCACTCCCTATAAGCTTGTGTATGGGAAGAATTGTCACTTGCCAATTGAACTTGAACACAAAGCTTATTAGGCCCTTAAGCATTGTAATGATGATATGGAGACCGTGGGAAAACACCAGAAAATGCGATTAAATGAATTGGATGAATTAAGGGATATTGCTTATGAAAATTCATTGATTTATAAAGAAAAGACTAAAAAGTTTCATGACTCAAAAATTAAAAACCGGAATTTTAACATTGGAGATCAAGTGTTGCTTTTTAACTCTCGTTTGAAAATATTTTCCGGTAAGTTGAAATCCCGTTGGTCCGGTCCATTCACCGTGACTCAAGTTTTTCCATATGGGACCATCGAGCTAGCTCAAAATGATGGCCCCATGTTCAAGTTAAATGGACATAGGTTGAAGCACTACTTTGGCGGGGAAGTTCCATCCTTGAACTACCTCGACCAAATCACCTTCCCCAATGATAATTAGTATTGAGGGGATCGAGTCGAGCTCATGACTCGGTAATCAAAAACGAGGTGCCTCGTGGGGGAGTCCCATGCTTATCCTATGTACATATTATCGCTTTCTAATGTAGTAACGTGTGGGGATTTGTGTCCTTCTAACCTTTGTTCCGTGGTTGTTTGTGAATTTTGGACTTTAGATGATCATGATCTTCACGATTGGAGCCTCTCATGTTCGTTTTATGGGAGCACTCGATCATTTGCTTTGAAGACTTTCTCAATATCCATGATATATCCTTTGATGTTCTAACCTTAGGTTTTTAGCACACTTCTAAACGGCTTTAAATTTAACGGTTACACCCTTTCTATGCTAGATTATGCATTCGACTACGTCTCTAGTATGGGGGTTTCCAACCCTTAGACTCGAAACATTGAGGACAATGTTTAACTTTAGTATGGGGGGTGAATAGATACTTGCCTTGCCAAACCTTCACGCTTTCTAAAGATTATCTTTTTGTTTATCGTTTTGTTGCAAAATAAGGCTAAAATGGCCAACTTTTAAAAATTTTCTCATGTTTTATAAGTGTTTGAAGACACGAATGTAGGTTTTTCGATGGCGAGAATAAGAGTAATTTTTGACTCGACCGTGTGTGTTGAGCACTTAGCTTTGATTCCTTAACTTTTATATTAGGCTAAGTCTCTTAAATGAGGACGAGTAATGATAGAGTTAATTATAAATTACTATGCTAAACGTAGAGTAGTCGTATTATTTCAAAAACTCATGTGTTCTCGTTTTTTGCTTATTCTCCCCTTGCTTGTAAATATTTTTTGCTTAATAAATATTGACTTAGCGGTTTAGTCTTGATTGTTGGTTTCTAGTCTTTTCTAGTAGCTTCCATGTAATTAAATTGGGAAGACATTAAGGTATCACCAGCGTCACGGTTTTGAAGTATTGGCAACCCGAATAATCGAAAGCTTCACCCAATAATAAGATTTCAAGTGCTCACCTAAATCAAGCAAACAATTTGAAGCTCACAAGGCCGAAAAATCTATGCAAAATTGAAAGTGAATCAAGCCTTAATCTTTGAAGCTTTAAAGATCCAAAATTCGCCTTAGCGTGAGGATATACGTCTTTGGCCATAATAAAACCACCGATGAGGAGGATAATAAAAGTCAAGGCAAGACCGAACTCATAATAAAAGCTTCATGGCGAAGTTGAATAAAAGATGGAGGTAAACCTATGATAATAAGGCCCTTCCGTTAGGGGGCGTATAAAAGTCTTGGTAATAAGTCTCATGTTCAAAACTGTTATAAAACCGTGTTTATCGATCCTTCTTGTTGAATTAATTTTTTGACATCGTTGTCTATTAGGAGGGGTTATTAATTCGATGGTCTTTGTTACACCGTTAGGACTCCATTTTTAGACCTAAATCTCTATTATCGCATAAGTAAAAAAAATGTATCCTCGTGAAACATTCAAGACAAAATAAAATATAAGAGATACAACTTAGGAAAATGGGAGGATAAGTACGTGATTAGGGCATATGAGTAGTGTTAGCATTACTAACTTATAATGACAATGATCTCGTTGCACGCTTAGCATGGAATTGGGGTGAAAAGCGAGGACGATGAAATTATTTCTAACGAAGCATTCACGTGTTCTTGTTCTATGAACCTAAACATCCCATTTTGCGATGAAAATCATACATTATGTCTAAAACGCAAGTAGAAGTAATAGTAGTAGTGTAGCTAGTTTATCATTCAATAAAAGTGAATAAACATGAATTTTGGAGGTGCTACGATACTTTATTCTAGCATTACGTGAGGGCACGGCAATGGTTTAGTATGGGGGAGTGATGAGACTGCTTTTATACATAGTCTCATCCTCCAAAACGGGCATTAAATGCATTAAATATCATCAAAAATGCCAAATATATGCTTGTGTTTTTTACTTGTGTATTTTAGGTACGAATATTGAGAAAATGACAAAAGATCACAAGAAACATGCAAAAACAAACACAGAAAACGAAGCCGCACAATAAACCAAGCCCTAATGAAGATTTTCCAAGAAAAACCCTTGAAGAATTGAAGATTATGCAAGAAGGGTCCTCCAATATTGAAGAATTGACACTTAAAACCCTTGTTTATTCACAATTACAAGTTTGGTCCTTAAAGTTTGTCAAATTTACAAAAAGGGCCCTCCACTTTGAAGAATTGGCAAGAATGGTCCCTCAACAATCATGACTTGCCAATATTAGTCCTCTAAAAAGTCAATCATACAAGTCAAGACCATTATCTATGAAGAAAATGCCAAAATAACCCTTCAAGAATCAACAAATGGCAAGAATTACCCGTAAAAATACTTTGGAAAAGTATTTGGGGCAAAAGTATGAAAATAGAAACTTTGCTAACAAAGGAAAACGTGTTTTGGCTGTTTTATTTACAAGTGACAAACAAGAAAGAAAAGAGGGACTAAACTGGGCAGACAAACAAAGTAACCTAGACCACTTTTAGGGTGACACGTGCCCACTATCTCTTTTCCACCAATGAGAGCCCTCTCTGCTTCCACCTCATCAATCCACTCACACCAGGCATAACTAACTTAATTTATTAAGTTAATTAAGGCGCTAAACACCCTTTCAGAAGGAAAAACGGATTAAACATGTGTTCTTCATGTTCTTGAACAAAATTGGGTATTTGTTAATTACCAACAATTAAACCCTAATCTTCTCTAGAATTAAGATTAGGGTGTCCCTAAACATAACCCAACTTCCAAAACTCATGCCACATCACTATCCTGCTCACATGTTAAACCCTCCTTCACACGGTTTTGGGGAAAATGCCAAATTTTGCTAGAGAATCTACCACCCACATTCAGCTTCAACCCTAAGCTTCATTGTAAGCCATTGATCACTATTTTACCTTGCCAACTCATACAAACAGCCAAATTCAGTCACATGATCAAGCAAAATGCCAAAACTCTCAAGGGTATTTCAGGGACTTTACACATTAGGGTTTTACGTTTTTATGCATTCTAGTAGTTCACTTGTAGCCTATATAAAGGCATCTAGGCTTAACATTTCAGTTTGCTCTTGATTTTTCCTAGTTCACATTTCTGTAAATCCTTGTTCATTGTTTAATGAAAAGAGTTTTAATTCTGTGAAGAAAAACCAAGTGCCAACCTTTTAATCTGTTTGTTTATGTTACATGTTTGCTAAAACTGAATCTCAAAACGTTTTTTTTAAGCTTTGTGCAAGAAATTGCTCAAAGTCCTAAAACCTTTATATTTTGCTAAGTTCCTTGGTACACCTTGGAATTCTTGGGCTATAAGTGGATCATAGCATCCTGATATTGTGTTATCAAGGTGTTGTGAGGTTTATAACTTCGGTATAATCAAGTGTGGGGTACAAGGGTTGCATTAATCAAGGATTTGTCACCTTTCTGTTTTATATTTTTGCTCCTAACCTTGTTCCATCTTAGCAGCTTGATATTGGAAGCTTGTTCTTGTTCTTGCTAGCACATCAGCTCAAACATATGTGGGTGTGGATGTACATCAATGAGGTTTGAACCCTTAATCTCAAAATCTGTCAAAAATTTGGATATTTGTGATATTTGAGTTCTGCTTGTGTATGTGTTGTTCTTGGGCTCCAAATCTTGTTGTTTCTGTTTAAGTTTGATGTTTTGATGCTTATGTATGCATGTGTTAACCTAAATCCAACTTTTGATTTGAAAATCTTGATTTGAAAATATAAAGGGGTGTTTGGTCAACTGCATATTGAAGTCATAGTGTTATTGGTTAAGTGTTTGCTGTTGTATGTTGCTAGTTCTTGTTTAAGAAGTGCAATAGAGTGATAATCTGCAAGTTGTATGCTTTTGAACACCTAAATCAAACATATGCTTATAAAATCTTGATTAAGTGATATTTTGGACTGTGATTTGGTGCACACCTAGTTCTAGGCTTAGAATTAGGATAAAAAGTGATAAATCATATCCAACATAACCTGTTAAGGAGATTTAAGTGTTTGAATTTGGCTGTGTGGTCAAGTTTATCAGCAATTGTCAAAACTGCATGTTCTTTGTTCATCAGTAACTTTTGTATGCTTGAATCTTGATCTAGACTTTGAATCAATGCATGAAACCTGTTAGAATTTGTTCATTTGAATTTATTATAGCTTGTGTATGCATTTGGTAAAGTTTGGCTAGCTGATTTTTTGCTAAAAGTGCTTATTGAACCTAATCTGCTTATTGTTCATATATGTGTCATATCTGGTGATGTTTTGAATTAACTGCACTGATTGGCTGTTTGTAATTGTGTTTTTGTGATTGATATTGACTCCTTATGATTAACTGATCATTTGGGTGCCTTTGCTTAACTTGAATCCACAAAAAAGCCACAAAAGACAAAAAGTCAAAAAGGTCAAGCAGAGGGAAAAGTTCCTACTGCTCAACCACCAAAACTAGCCCCTGCTAGTGTAAATTATCATTCAGCTTATTCATAAGACAATTTGGCTTATCCATACTTGCAACAACTTATTTTTGGTAATAGATCTTCCTCATTTGACCCATTTATTTGATCTGGAGCTTATTAGACTTTGACTTTGACTTTTTACTAGAAAACTCATTAAGTTGACTTTTAAACAAGTGCTTATCTGCTTATTCTGGCTTATTGCTTGTGCTTATTTGAAAACTTTTTGATTATTTTGCTTAGTTAAGTCATTTAAAAGCTTTTGAATGTTGAATCAGCACTTGAGGTGGTCTAGAACTCAAAAACGACTATTTTGTCGTTTTGTGAAGAGAGTCTTGGCTTATTTCAGGCTTATTTCTTGTGCTTTTCCAATTTTCTTTTTACAGATCTCTCAAGTAACTCAAAAGAAGCTTGTGTGTCAAATTTTAGCTTATGACATCAGCTTATAGCTTAATGGGCCAAAAAGCTCATTAAGAATAAGCTGCTTTGAAATAAGCTAGCTTAAACACATTTTCAGCTTTTGGGCCTTTAGAGTTTTGTTCTTAAAATCAAATTTTAAGTCAGATAGGAGCTTTTGGGCTTATTTGGACAACATTTTTCTTATTGGGCCAATTTAAGCCTATTAAGGTACTGTTTGGACTTTTAGCCCATTTCAAGGCCCAATAGGGGTATTTTTGTAATTTCAACTTCATTTTTGTATTATTTAGGTTAAAATAAGTAGGTTTGCAACATTTTAGAATTTTTTTTTTAAATTTTGGATTTTTATTAATATTTTATTATTATTTTATTATTAAAAATTAAAATTTAGATTTTTCAAGTTTTTTTCATTTTGCTTAGATCAAATACATTAAGTTAGGAATTTTACAATTTTTAGAATATTTTTATTGTCATTAGATTAATTTTTAGAATTATTTTAAGTTTTAATAGTTTTTAATTGTTTTTAAATAGTTTTAATTAATTTTAAAATTTTCAAAAATAGTTTTAAATTTAGTTAAGGTATTTTAGAGGTTTACAAGTGAAAAAATCTCATTTTAGGCTTTTTGTTAATTAAATTGATTTTTTGGGCTTTAATTAGAATTAAAAAATTATTATTTAATTAAATAAAAGGTTTGAGTGATTTTTGATTTTTTGTAAACTCTAATTACATTTTTAGGATTTATTGCAATTTTCTAGGAATTTTTAGGGTAAACTTTTAATTTTGTCACTTTTTACGGTTTTACGTGCACGACTATTCGTCATAGTTTAATTCATAGTCGTAACCGTCATTCTCTTCTAATCTCTTTTCTTCTTTTCATTTCTCATCAATATAATCATAAACCATTAATCATTTCTTAACACAACGCACTTGCCTCCTTGAGAACGATCCCCACTTTTGGGTCATTTACTTGTGGATTTCCTAAACTACTTGTGTACTTACCCTATTTACCTTTGTTTTCCAAAAGAAAGTGTAAAAACTCAACTATCAGGCAGCTATGTTCATATCTAATGCATGCCATTCCAGCAGGTTTAGGATAGAACGCTGTCATGCTATCGAGTTATTACTACTAGTAGAAATTCTGGACCGGAAGGAGACAAGACTCCATTGAGATTGTTATCAGTTTACCACAGACTCGGAAAAAGTTTAATACTATCTAAGTCATTGTCGACCATGTAATCAACCTACGCGTTTTCTTTCATCCGGAAGGATTACGCAGTAGCGGACCTGTAGAAAATTCAGCAGTAAATCGTACGATTTCAAGGCATTCCATCGACCATCATATCAGACAGAATTCATGTTCACGATCACGTGTATGTTTACGTCCACTTTACGTTCATGTTTATTTTCACTTTCACGTTTACGTCTCATTCGCAGTATGATGCTGTTTCGGTTCATGTTTTATGCTATCTCGTGATTTAAGTTCACGTTTGTGTTCATAATATTGTTCATGTTCAACTTCGTGTTCCATTCCGCAATACATGTTTCACAGATTACCGAATACGGTTATAGAAAGCTTAAGAAATCACACTCAAGTTTAGCACAGTTTTTCATACTCAGGCAGACGTTTCAGTCTCAGGCCGTATCGTCTGGCATTCATTCCTCAGTCAGCATACGTTCATGATATGTCTAGTATCACGTTCACAGTATGATCCACAGATCACGTTCACGACATATTCCATGCCCAGCGTTCATCAGATGATCACGAACCGCGTTCACAATTGCTCATGTAGCACGTTCAAAATTGTTCATGTAGTTCGTCCCTATATGTTTCAGCAGCTTGCTTAGAGATATAACTGCTACCTTTTCAGGATAATTGTACGTACCATTTCATTTATACTACATGCTATAGCTTATTCATCCTATCAGATTCAGGAAATCCATCTTAAGTATGGACCCAGGAATTAATCAGCATCGTCAGGAAAGAGTCATCAGGACTAAGATTTTCATTGTATTTAAACCTTGAATGAGTCGTTTCGAGCGGGAAGCCACTCAGAACGGAGGAGTCCATCCGGACCACTCATCCTTTTCCTTCAATAAATCAGTTAAGTTCTTTCAGTCATGTTATGTTCCGCGGTCTCTTCAGTCAGGTCAGGATATACTCTTTCAGTAGCATTATGTCTTACCTCGAGGGCGAATTTTCTTTCAGCTTATATGTCCTTTCAGCTTTCATATTCAATCAGCCTATGTGTCCTTTCCAGCTTTTATAACTTCACCAGCTTAAATTACCTTTAATTCGATGATAAATTTTCTTTTTAGAGAGGGAGAATTGTAAAACACCGGCATAATCGTATCCTTAATTCGGGGACGAATTATTTTTTTTAGAGGGGAAGAATTGTAAAACCCGTATTTAAAAATTAAAATATTAAATACACAGTTTTGATTTATTATAAGCTTTATATAATTATTCAGAAAAATAAATATTACGAATGTATTATTACACAGAAAAGTTAGTTACGTTTCAGAAAAATAAAACACGCGGAAAGTAAATACAAGTATACGCGAATAAGATTTTTTATTTAAAGTATGAAAACTATATAAGGCTAGGGGGCCGGATTTTTAAGACAAAAAAAGGTAAATGGGCTCTAGCCCGGCCTAGTAGTGTAGAAAGGAAAAACGGGGCATACCCCCTTTGGTGTTAATCAAACGCAGAAAACAAAAAAAAGTCTAGGGTCTGATATTGTTAGTGTGGCCGTCGGGTTAAACAAGAAAACAAGGGAGATTCGGGTTGATTTCTTCTTTGATTTGAACGTATTCATCCTTCTATAACAATCTCACTACAGTAAATCTTTCAATCCTACACTTTTATTCGTAACTGGTTTTAATTACGTAACCAAGGGAGAAAGTGAAATAAATTAAAAAGGGGTCAGAATCGGTGTGGTTTAGTGCCCAGCCGAGACATAAGTCTCGGTGGTATTCTTTTGTGGCCGACCGAGAGTCCTCAGCCCCAAACGGGGTGTGTTCATATTAATTTGGGGGTCGGTTTGTTTTGGTTGAATGAAACCGAAACCAAGAGGTCTCGGTGGTACCCTTTTCTCTGTCCAGCCGTGACCCACACAGGGGCGGCATGGGTTGTGTTCAACCATCGCAGCCAAACAAACCCCATCGATTGTTAAAATTTATAGAGGGGGTGTTTGGCTGTGTTAAGCAGTGGAAACCAACAGAAACAGTGGGAAAAATGTAGGGAGCAGTGGGTATTTTCTTAAATAGAAATTAATAAGTTAAGCCTGGAAATTTGCGACAGTTTAGCGACAGAATTTTCTGTAGCAGTTTGTCATGTCAGATTTGGGCAGTTTTAGTCACAGCTTTTAGTGACAGAATTTTTCTGTCGTAGATTCTAATAGGCAGAATTTAATAGTAATTGTTTGTTTTAGTGCGACCAAAAGGGGGTATCTCGGTAGGCTCGGGACTATAATTAAAAGGAAAAACGACGACTTAATTATACATTAATTAATTCACGTTTATAAATAAATGTTTTAAATGATTTATGTAGTAAATTAAGTTATTTATACTAAATTAGTTTTATAAAATTAAAAAGGGTATAATATTATTAAATGATTTTACTTATTTGGGAAACTTTCTAATTTAGGAAACTTTCTATTTTTTTAACAGGTTACCAAATATAGAATTAGTATAATGTCAGAATACGTTTTGTACCGTAATTAACAGTAGAACGAAAATGCATTAAAAAGAAATATTAGAAGGCTTAGATTTATCAGTTTATATACATACATTATTTCAAGAATAAAACAGATAAAGCGAGAAACAGTTAAGATCAGTAAAATTAAATAAATATCAGTTAACTTATTCGCGCCCATTATTTTTGTAGTTTCCGTGAAGTCCAAGTAGGGTCCGTTCAGTTTTCTTCAGTCAGTTACTGGACAAGAGGTACGGATTTTCCGTCCTTTCAGTAAGGACTTCCTTTCTATGCATGATTAGGATTCCCCGTCTGCAGCCAAATGTTTTCCCTAGTATATGTTATAAATTATCAGAAATTATTTTAATAACTAAGATATTGCATGAGCCTTATATACAAGCATGACCAGTTAGTTGTACTAGTTACGGAGGTACCGTAACCATGCCACTTGAGGCACCGGTGTCATGACTCACCTGTAGGAGAGTGATATCCTGTAGTGTCCCATTCAGCTCAGCTTGGCCATTTTATCAGTATTATTAGTGGGCCGTATGGATGCATCCTAAGCTTATCAGTTTACAGTTATCAAGTGAATGTGGTGTTTGCTCTACATCCTTCACATTGGAGCTGATCCCTCCACCCAGCACATTATTTAGAGGTCACCCCTTTACAACATGATGAGGTCACCCCTCCAGTTATTCATGCAACAGTTATTACAGCACATGACCTGTATAAGCTCTTGGCAATTATAATACAGTAAATGCATGCTTTCAGATTTAACAGATAACAGTTCAGCTACAAATCAGACTTTTCAGATTATACACAGATTTTCGCTGCAACTTTACTTATCAGTCTTACAGCCTCAGTATTTTACCATCTGCTTCATTTCATTATTTCTTATCATACTTTATATCCGTTCACTGGGCGTTATGCTCAGCCGTAGTTCCTTTCATGTTCTAACGGCAGGTACACCAGGAGGCTATTAGGATTCTTAGAGCATGTGCATTTGGATGGAAGCTATCCAGACTTCTTACTTTATGCACTTCTTACATTATTATGCTTATTTGGACATTGTTTAGTCCTTTCCTTCAGTATTTACTTTTCATGTTTTGAGCTTATGTTTGGATTACCGATGTTTGATTCTGGTATTTCCTTTATGGTCAGTTAATGTTTTAGGACATTTACCTTATGCTTTGATGACACGCCATAAATACACGTAACGGTCCACTTATCCAAGTGGGGTGTTACACTAGTCCTAGCCCCTCTATAGGGTTGTTGGGTAGATTAATTACAAGCATTGTAGCTCGGTTTTCACGTGCTAGAATCACGGTTAGCTCGTTGTATTACGTGTGTACAAGAACTTAATATAGTCTTACTTTAGACTATATCTTGGTATATACGGTATAAACCCAAATTGGTGATTCGTTCTTCGTCTTGTGGAATTGCTTTAGCGTAAAGGTATGTAACCCTAATTTGATTAATTATAATTGTGTTATTAATTATGATCTTGTTAAATCGCTTCCGCTATATGTGCTTTGATCTCTTTTAGGGTTTTATATAACTGTTATGATATTAATAAACCTTCAGATGCAACACTGTGTATGATTTACATATACATATATATAGTTAGTAGGTTATTATGTTTTAGATATAGTATATCATTTATCAACTACATAAAAAGCTATGATTTACAAATTAGTGTTGATGCAACCCGAATCCGATCCGAACCCGAACCTGAATAAGTCTACTCTGGTTGGGTCATTCAGTTACAAATTAGGGTTTGATGCAACCCGAATCTGATTAGAACCCGAACCTGAACCTGAATAAGTCTACCCTGGTTGGATCATTCGGGTCTAAAAACGTATTCGGGTCAATTCGGGTTAACCCGAATTGACTTGAGTTTTAAATAGGGTCGGGTTTGGGTTTATATTTTTTAGCCTTGACCCGAATCGACTCAACCGGATTTGACCCCATAACCCGATAATATTATGGGTCGGGTTACGGTTGAAATAATTTTCTGATCGGGTTATGACCCCAAATGAATTGTCTGTTTTTTACATGTTGATTTTGTGTTAAAGCAATGTTTATTATTCACTGAGGCTATATAATATGGAGTAAGAAAATAAATCTACGTTAGTTACTATTATACGCGTATTTGTTAATTTCATTTACAAAAGTGTATATTTTTTCTCATGTTTCATCATGCAAACAATAAAATAATACCTCGGACTATCAGAGCATCGGTATGTTGGTATAAAAAGTGTTGTACTACTCTTTTTATAAAGAAGAGATTTGTGACTTTCAAGTACTATATCATTTTTTTCAACCTAATCTCGTACTACACTGTCATACAACACTGCTAGCCATTTTATATATAGTAGTTTCATTTGTATTATAACTCGATAAACCGAATCATCCGACCCAATAAGACCCGACATGAATACCACTTGAACTCGTTAACTCGATTTTTTATCGAGTCGGGTTGCGGGTGAGTTTTTAAGAATTAAACCCGACTAAAACCGACGAGGTAACACCCTACGTGTGTGTCAAATATTATTTGATTCAACATTTATTCGAGAAAGGGTAAAAAAAACAACATAGAAAGGGTGTTCATTTACATACTCTTTAATATCTTATATTAAATTCAAAATAAAGAATGTGTTGTTTTGATCCTAAAGTTAAAGGGTATCTACATATTGTGTAAAGATTACCTTGAAGAAGCGTAGGCTATTGCAATGAGGCATTGACAACATTTTTATGTCCCAGATAATCAAATACTAACGGGTGCATCTCATGCAGTGTTAGAATTGCCATAACTCTGTCCACTTTTTAGCCAAAGAGGAACCATAAAAAATATCAGTTTGAGACTCTATTAAGGAGTAACCCTTAAATTAGTCTCCATGAACATATGTATAATAACATTTTCCCATTGAAATTGCTAAAAGGTACCCCATAGGTAAATCTGGGACTCAAGTTTACCTCTCGGATATGGTGCAAAGCGATGAAATAATCTTAGGAATTTAAATTGTGGATTGAATTTATCACATACATTTCGTGATTAAGATTACTAATCATATATAGTTTATATTTTTTCTTTAAATAAAGAAGTGATGAGACTAATAAATAAGATACATGTGAAGGTGATAGCTTCAAACGAAATAGTTATAACTTGTCCAATGTTGATTAGCTAACCGACCTCCAAAATGGATCGTAACAGATTTTGTAAGATTAAAAACAAAGCCAAGCAAAGAGCATACCTTGTAAATGGTTTTCAGCCTCAAAGCACACATATCGAACGATGTAAACAGAAAAAACATTGAGTGACGATGATAGAGCAACTACGAGATGTTCATAAAAAGGAATTACAAAGATTAAAAGCTAAAATCTGGAACAAAAGCTCTCTCACATGTTGAGGAGTCTTTTTATAGGCAAATGCCAAGGTTACACTGTTCATAAACCCTAGATGTGAAATTCCCTAAATGCCCTAAGTCCTTGAGTGCGTTTGTTGTTGTTGAGCTGTCCAAAATGATCCTACACGTTCATTTTAGCTTTGTGATCAAGCAAGGGCTCTTAGCTGTTGATCTTGACACGTAGGATGACTTGGAGAGGAGGGTGTGATGTGATAGGTGGACGGGTGAATGGGTATGACCCCTTTGGTGAGTGGAGATGAGGGTATTTGGTGTGGGATAGGTTTCTGGGCATGTGAATCAAGCATGTGCCTGGGTAATTTGTTTTTACCCTTTGTTTTAAGTGAAGTGGTAACTGGGTTCTTGGGGTGAATAGTAAACCTTTTGATCCGATATTAGGGGAAGTGAAGGTTGTTTGGCGCATTATTACGTTTGAATGTTTCAAATACACAACTTTAGCCCTTCCTCTTCATTTCTTTTGTCACTTGGATATAAACTTCTATCAGCGCCCATTTCCTTTGTATCAACGTTTCACAACTTGGCAATTTTGGCACAAAACTTTATAAAAAGTGTTTCAAGGGTTATATTTGCCATTTTGAGATATTTCAAGGACTGATCTTGGACATTGTTGATCTTCAAAGGTCTTCATTGTAACTTTGTTTTTATGAGGGACCATTTTTGGCAATTTTGATTTGTTGAGGGACTATTCTTGCCATTTCTTCAAAGTTGAAGGACCTTTTGTGTAATTTTGACAAACTTAAGGGACCAAACTTGTAATTATTAATATACAAGGGTTTTAAGTGTCATTTCTTCAATAAATGAGGATCAATCTTGTTTGTCTTCAAGTCTTCAAGGTATTTTGTTGAGAATTCCATGATTAAGGCCCGGTTCTTTGTACGGCTTTGTTTCTCGTGTCCGTTTTTCCTTGTAACTTGTGATCTTTTGTCTTTTTCACGATATCCATACCTAAAATACACAATTAAACAAACACAAGCATATATATGGTATTTTATGACATTTTTATGCATTTAAAGCCCGAAAAGAACGATGAGATCATGTATAAATGCCATCTCATCACTCCCCCATACTAAACCATTGTCGTGCCCTCACGCAATGCTAGAATAAAGTATCTAAGCATCACCAAAGTTCAATTTTATTAACCTTTATTGAAGAGTAAAAAGACTTGCAACATACTACGAAGATGTGTAAAGACATAATGTATGATTTTCATCACAAAAAGTGACTTTTAGGGTCAAAGAATAGAAACAAGTAAATGTCCCTTAGAGTAAACTTCGTCATCCTTGATTGTCATACATTCCATGCTAAGTGCAAAAACAAGATCATTGTTGGTACAAGTCACAATTCTAACACTTCTCATACGTCCAAATTGTGTAATACTTTTTCTCCCCGCAACCCTAGTTATTATAAAGGAAATGGGTTACTAGCATTTTTTATCTATTTGTCATGGATCACAAGTGATTCATATTGACTTATTTGAGTAGTTATTAGTCCGAAAGCAAAGTAGTACGATTTGATCAATAGTTAGCCGAAGGACAAAATCTTTTAAAACGGCTTCTCGTGTATCTCCTTAAGTTCATATCTTGGCATAACTCGTTTCACGATTTGAGACCTTTCTCGGACCGATATTTGGCATGTACTTCATACTTCAAATCTTGGGAAGACGTTCTTGAAGTTATGGTCTTCTCTTCATATTTTGGAATTTCTTCACTTGACGTTTTTGAGAGATTCTTCATATTGGACCACGACTTCATCATTTTTCTTCAATCTTTATTTTGGATTTTGATATACAACGATCCGCCTCCTTTTCGGACTTGGATATATTTATCCTCATACCTTATTAGGGTCTTTTTGGATAGACTTTCTCCATTCTTTAGGGGAGTAATTGCTTCTCGTCGTGTGTCTCGATCCTTCATATTGATTTAGGAATAATGATACTTCACATCATCTTTGGATCTTTAGCAAAAATAGAGCTCCTCATGCCTTGTTAGGGCCTTTTTGGATAATCGCCAATCTTCGCGTCCCGCTTCAATAAGTTATGCCTTGGCTATGAACTCTATTCAACCCCGAGCAACTTTTAAACGATCTTGCGCTAGAGGCTAAGTAACCTTTCAAATCGTATGACCTTACTTATTGCAATTATGATTTATTCCTAATGCATTGATCTTATGGGAAGAAAAAGCCACAATTAAAAACATATGAGTTTTTGAAAGAACATTTTCATGTTCTACGTTTAGCATGATCACTTGTCTAACTCTATCATTTCTCGTTCTTCACTATATAAAGACCTCTAATTAAAGAGACTCGTGAATACTTAGCCATGCAAGTCAAAATTAAGCCAAATTTGGATTAGCTTTCATTAAGAATATATCAAATCAAAGTTTTGGGTTTTCAAGCCACCTATAGGATCTTGCACTTTCTTGGACTTTTTCAAGTTTAGAGAATGCGTTTTAAAGTTCCCTTGATAAGTGACTTTCTAGAATCAATTATAGGAACTTGCGAAAAGTTCTTGTTCTTAACCCGTTTGAATTAAGACTTTCGCATTTTAAAGCTCCCTATATAATAGTCTAGCAAAACTTGAATTGAGCGAGTTAAGGAATGTAAATGGCTCCAAATGCCCATCAAGTCAAAAATTAACTCTTATTCTACCCATCGGAAAATATACATTCGTGTCTTAAAAACACTTATGAAAACTAAGAAAAATTTTAAAATTTGGCCATTTTTAGCCTTTTTAGCAAAACAAAACATTGAAAGTTGGAAAGCGTGAGGGCGTAGCAAAGCAAGTACCTATTCACCCCCCCATACTAAAAGTAAACATTGTCCTCAATGTTTCGAGTCTAAAGGTGGAGCACCCCCATACTAGAGACGAAGAGTCGAATGCTTAGGATCTAGCATGGAAAGGGTGATCAACAATATATCTAAAGCCGTTTATTAAGTATGCTAAAAGATAATTGTTAGAACAATAAAGGATATGTCATGGAATCGTGAAAAACTTCTTCAAACGAACGATGGAGGCTCACGTAAACGAACACGAGAGTCTTCAATCGTAGACGATGATGATGATCTAGATAACACAATCACAAACAACCACGAGACAACGAGTTGAAAGGGTACAAGTCCCTTTATTAGTGAATAGTGAGCATAAAGATAAGCATGGGATCTCCCCCACGAGGCACCTCGTTTTTGATTACCGAGTCATGAGCTCGACTCGATCCCCTTAAAATGTGAAAATTTAGGGAAAATCATGGTATGGTCAATTTTTGATGGGGCTTACATGATATACAAGGCCCAAAAAGCAACCGGTATAAAGGACTAAGTCCTTCGATGATGCAAAATACCGGGGTCAAAAATGGCGTTCTCGTTTTCATTGGAAAAACAAATTAACGCCACTTCAACATGTGCCATAAACTCAAAGAGTTTGAAGAAAAGAGATGAGAAGTAGAAGGGTGAGACAATTGGTAAGACAAACGTTTGAGCTACTCGAGGTAGACTCGCACCAAGCAAATAGAAAGATTTTCCATTTATTGCATCGGTGGAAGACCGAGATTTCCCTTTACATGAAATTCCGGGATCGAATATCTCGTCCTCGGTGGACAAGGATGAGGGAACATAAGGGGCTTCCCCCATACTAGAACCACACAAAGCATCGTCAAAAGGAGTAGACGAGCTTGTAGCACTCAAATCACGTGGTGATGACGGAGTTAGATTTGTAGAAAAATCAATTAAATCAAGTTTAAAATCTTTTCCTTTTTTATCTTTTGAACTCTCCTTATGAAAATCCTTTTTGATTATGTCGAAAATATTCGGTGTTTCTAAGACGATGTTAGTTACACTAAAAATTCTCACATTTTGAAACCGTTTTGGTTTTGGTGGTGGCAAGTTCTCAAAACGTTTATCGACGAAGAAAACTTCCCCATCGGGGTCTACATATTCATCATCCGAAATATCTTCCGTAGAAACCGGCAACTTATCAACACTTTTCAAGAATGATTGTGAAGGAGTTTTCGATTCAAGTATTGACGGTTTCTTCTTTGTAGGCTTAATACTCATAACCTCCACCGGCGGAGGAAATGGTAAATTGTTTTTGGCGACATTTCCTAAAACTCTTGGTGAAAATTCTTTGCAAACGACATTGGTTGAATCACCATGGTTTAAAGTAGCAATAGAATAGACATGAGAAAGATTGGAGTTTTGTGTTGCATTGATGACAAGTTCTTCCTCATTGAAACGAAGGGTGATTTTTCGAGCATGAACATCGATAAGTGCTCGTGATGTATCCAAAAATGAACGACCCAAAATGAGAGGAACTTTTCGATCGATAGGAATGTCTACAACGATAAAGTCAACGGGATAGTAAAACTTTCCGACTTTAACAAAAACGTCCTCGGCTACTCCACATGCTAAAATCGTAGAATGATCGGCCATCTCGATAGACATGTTCGAAGGAGTAAGAGCCGGAAGCGAAAGCGATTTGAAAATCTCGAGAGGCATCAAATTAATACTAGCACCAAGATCGGCCAAGGCGTAGCATTCCTCCATATCTTGAATTGCACATGGAATCAAAAATTTACCGGGATCACCGACTTTTTGTGGTATGCGGCTAAGAAAAACCGAAGAACAACTAGACGATTGTTGTAACTTCTCTTTGTTGTTAAGCATACTTTTGAAGTTTGCGGCAAATCGAGGCATCATGATAAGAGCGTCGGCAAAACTTATATTGAAATGCAAGTCACGAAACATTTTCATAAATAGCTCAAATTGATAATTGTTCCGTTCTTGTGCTTTCTCTTTGTTACGTCTCGAAGGGTAAGGTAAAGGTGAAGGTGTTGTGGGTTGGTCATTAGGCAACGGCCTTGGAAACTCGGGTTCCAAAATTGGTATTGGTTCAACCGTAGGTGTGGTATGAGCGGTACTTTGTGGGATTGTAATGTGCTCCTTTTCGACCATCACCTCGGGTTCTTTCTCGATTTCCTTCTCCTTAGAAGTACTTGTACGAGAGATTGGTTCCTTGAAAGTTTTACCACTTCGTGTAGCAACAACCTTCAATTCTCCCCTCGGGTTGTTAATGGTATCACTAGGAAGACCACCCGAAGAAGAGGGCTTACACATGATTGCTTCAAACATCTTAGCCATACGGTCCTCAAATTTTGATTGCCTAGCATCCGCTTTTAATAACTCTTGCTTAATCTCATGTTGTCCTAATTCCATCTTTTGTTGGTTTTGTTGTAGACGTTGGACATTTCCTTCCATTTTGTTTGCATGAGTTTTAAGTTCATTAGCAAGTTCATTTTTAAGCTCGTTTTTCAACTCGGATCTTAAGCTAATCATCTCACGTTGCATATTATCAAATTTAGCATCATTTGCTTTAGCATAATCCAAAAATTCTCCTTGCAAATTTTTCGTGTGAGCATTTTGAAAACCTTGTGTAGTGTTTGAAAATCACGGTTTTGGTTTTGATTAGAGATTTGTCCATTCCCACTTTGATAATTCCCTTTGTTGTAATTGCGTGTGTTGCTTTGGTAATTACCTTGGTTGTTGTTTCGATAATTGTTAACATTTTGGTTTGGTGGAGCTTGATTTTGGCGGGAACCTTGACCGTTTTGGTTGTAAGTTCCCGTTGCTACATAAGCACTCGAAGTGTTACCATCCGCGGTAATGCACTCGGAAAGATCATGAGCTCCCCCACAAGATAAACAACTCTTAGCAACCGCTTTAACCGAAGCGGAATTGGAAGCTTCTTGAGCCTTCCAATGGGACATAAGATTAGCAAATCTATCAAAAAACCGATTTTCCTCATTAGCTTCATCATGTAAGGCGTTAATGCTACGAGACGATTGTGACGAAGATGACGAACCCATATTGGCAACACTCGGTGTGTTACGAGGGTTATAAACCTTAGATCTATTTTCAATGATTTGTAAAGCCTCATTTGTCGTCTTGCACAAAAAATTACCACCCGCGGCGGCATTCAAATAATCTCGTTCATGATCATTAAGCCCATTATAAAAAGTATCCACTTGATGCAATTCCGTAAAATCATGGTATGGACATTCATGTAACATCTCTTTAAATCGTTCCCATGCCATTGAAAAACTTTCATTATTTCGTTGCACAAATCGTGAAATCTCATTTTTTAAGTGTGTTGTTTTAGATGGTGGAAAAAACTTGTTCACAAACTTAGAAACGAGATCGGCCCATGTCAAAATCGAATTTGGCGGTTCTTTCTCGAGCCAAATTTTTGCGGGTCCATCCAACGAGTATGGAAACAACATCATCTTAATGGCGTCATGTGGAACATCCTTAAATTTGCTAGTGGCGGTGAGACGGTTGAAATTCCTAATATGGTAATGCGGGTTGTCTTTCTCGTGACCTCTAAACTTATTTGCTTGCAACATCGACATTAAACCCGTCTTAATCTCGAAATTCTCCGCAAGAATGGCGGGAATTACAATAGCCTCTCCAAAACCCTCGGTGGGTGCTTGTAGCAACTCCATCATAGTACGATTAGCCATGACGACTTCTTGTTCTACAATAGGTTCAACAATTGGAGGTTCTTCAACAATCAACGTCTCTTGATTGGCTTGCTTTTGAAGTCGTTTACGAGCTTGTTTTGCTTGATTACGAGTGATCATAAACTTCACGAAGAATGGGAGGTGAGCAAAGAAGATTCTTTTTGGGTGTTTTGTGAATTTTCAATTTTTTTGTGTTTTTGATGATATTTAATTTTTTTGGATTTTGGTGTATCTTCGTAGACAACAATCTACAAAATCTCTCCTCGAATCAAACTCTTGATTAAAGAAGCCTCAAAGGAATGAAAACGATCACGTGGAGTGAACGTCTTCTAATGACTTTAGAACTTTGGTGAAAACCAAATTGTTCAAGAGGGTTTAATCACAAAGAAACCAAGCAAATATAGTATACGTAATAATACTTTGGGCGGCAAAACCCTCGATTAGCCTTCAATCTCAAAATACTCACAAGCAAGCGGGGAAACGAGGCGGCGCGAAGCACTTAAGAGCCTTTTTCCTTAGGGTATATTTTATAATACCCGCCTTATACCCACCTTATAGTTTGTATTTTTCAAAATCGAGCTTCACGAAAGTATTTATCTATTTTTGCCTTTTTCTTTTTGTTTGAGATTCGAATACAATAATTAGGAGATCAAATCCCAATTAAGGTTGTGTTTTCAAACTTTTGGAGATATTGTAAATTTATTGTGATACTTAATACAATAATGATATTTGTACAAGAAAAACCAAGAAAACCGATAATACGTATTAGTAGAGTTCTACTAATACAAATACTATTTGGTTAATATTAAAAACAACAATGCAAATTAATCACGACACACCTCCCCGGCAGCGGCGGCAAAAATTGATGTAGAGATTTTGTATACCCTTTTAGGAAAAAGAGCAACAAAATAGCGGTAAGTATCGAGTGATGATTTGGGAAAATCAACACTAATGACCCTTAATGAAAGTTCAAGTTCGTTTCCCAAGGAGGTATATGTGTGTGAAAAACTTGCCAAATGTTTGTGATTAATGATTGGTTTAGAAGGGGATTAGAAGAGAAAATGACGAAGTCGTAAAAATAAAAATTAACTAAAAATCACTATTAGAAAGTTAAGACGTAGATCCTAAAAAATCACCAAAAATAAAATAAATTCTAAAAATTACCAAAAATTTACCAAAAATCAAAAATAATAAACTAAGAGTTTACCAATTATCAAAACGTTTTCAAACCTTTTAAATAATTAAATATTCAATTTTTAAATGCTAATTAAAGCCCTAAAAATCAAATAAATTATCAAAAAGCCCAAATGAAGATTTTTCAATTGATAAAACTATAAAATGACCTAAAATGATTAAAAACTATTTTTAGAAATTTTAAAACCTATAAAAACTATTTAAAATGAATTAAAAACTATTAAAACTTAAAATAATTACAAAAATTAATCTATAAGTGATAAAATTATTCTAAAAGTTGCTAAATTCCTATTTTAATGTATTTAACCTAAGAAAAATGTAAAAAGTTGGAAAATGTGAAATTTTAAAAATAATAATAAAATAATAATAAAAATTCAAAAATTATAAAAAATTCTAAAAACTTGCAAACTAGTTTATTTTAACCTAAATAATCAGAAAATGAAAGTGAAATTACCAAAATACCCCTAATGGGCCCTCCAATGGGCCAAATCTAAATTCAGTCAACACAAATGGGCTTTTGGGCCCAAAAAGTCAAACTTGGCCCAATTGACTTGGAAAAGCCCTATCTGACTTAAAATTTAATTCTAAGAACAAAACTCTAAAGGCCCAAAAGCTGAAAATGTGCTTATCACAGCTTATTGAACACAAAGCTTATTCTTATTGGGCTTTTCAGCCCATTAAGCCAAAAGCTAATGCCATAAGCTCTAATTTGACACACAACCCTCGTTTTGGATGCTTAAGAGATCTGTCAAAAGAAATTTCCAATAAGCACACTCAATAAGCCAGAAAATAGAAAAGCAAAAATCCACAAAACGACAAAATAGTCGGGTTTGAGAAATAATGCACCTCAGAAGCTCTAGTTTGTTGCAAAAGCTCACAAATAGCTTAACTAAGAATAATCAATCAAGAAAATCACAAAAAGCCAAGTAGAATAAGCTGTAAGAACAGATAAGCTGGCTGAAAAAGCCAAATAAGCTAGTTTCCTAGCAAAAGCTTAACCAAAAGACTTGTAAACTTCGAGACTTGATATTAAGCTAAGAAAAATGAGTTCTATTACAAAAACTAAGTTGTTGCATGTACCAATAAGCAAAACAGATTCAAATAAGCTGAAAACCAAGTTTGACCAAAAGTCAAACGCTGACAAGTTGAAATCAAACGCTGACAGGAACAAAGTAGGCGTTGACAGACTTAATGAAGTGTAAGAACTTGTTTTTCACCCTGCTGGTCAAGGTTTGAGTGCAAACCTTGTGAATCAAAGCTTACCAGTTGGGTAAACTTAATGTATTTTGGCACAAATAAGCCAATAAGCCAGTGGGCTTATAAGCTATGAACAAAGCAATCCAAATACCCAAATATCCTCACAAGTTATATAAACTAACAATAAACACAAAGCAACAATAATCAAACTCTGAATCAAAGTAAATAACAAGATCAAAGCATAAAAAGTCACTGATGAACAAAGAACATATGCAGAAACAAGTTTGCTGATATACTTGACACTTGATCCAATTTCAAGCCTCAAATCCCTCTACCCTGGTGTGATTAGCTATGATTTAGCACTTGTTACCCTTAACCTATGCTTAGATCTAGGTGTCCTCAAAATCCTAGCCAATTTTACCAAGTTATGAAGATTTTAGAGCCAATCTATGAATCAATGTGTTTAAGCCCACAAATCCTGCAAACAGATGCACAAATACTCCCAAATAGCAGATTCCAATACTTGCATACAACACACAAGCACTTAACAAACCACAATCCAACTTATGCAGCAATCCCAAACACCCTTTTAAAACTTATTTTCACAAATTTTCAAAGGATCATTAAGATTCAACCCACAAATCAGATCAATAACACCTCATAAACATCAAACTAAGCCAAATCAACAATAAACATCCACAATAACACAGATTCAATCAATAATCCACAAAAATCACAAATATTCAAAAACTTAAAGAAAAAATGAAAAGGGAAGAAGGTGCAAACCTCCAAGACCTACATCTAGGCCCTGGATTGTTTGAGCTGAGGTACTAGCAAAACAAGTACCAGCTTCCAATGCTGCTAAGATGAACAAACACAAGGGTGAGATCAAATAAACAAGGACTTACTGATTTTTGATGCACAAGTTTTATTACTTAAAACCTTGCCTCAAAAACCTTCAAACAATGATAATGGAACTCAGATTTTAGCTTCTCCAACACCAAACTTTTATAAACAAGAACAAGATTTCTCAAAATTTCTGAAAATCAAATTTTATTTCATAAAAAGGAATTACAAAGATTAAAAGCTAAAATCTGGAACAAAAGCTCTCTCACATGTTGAGGAGTCTTTTTATAGGCAAATGCCAAGGTTACACTGTTCATAAACCCTAGATGTGAAATTCCCTAAATGCCCTAAGTCCTTGAGTGCGTTTGTTGTTGTTGAGCTGTCCAAAATGATCCTACACATTCATTTTATCTTTGTGATCAAGCAAGGGCTCTTAGCTGTTGATCTTGACACGTAGGATGACTTGGAGAGGAGGGTGTGATGTGATAGGTGGACGGGTGAATGGGTGGGACCCCTTTGGTGAGTGGAGATGAGGGTATTTGGTATGGGATAGGTTTCTGGGCATGTGAATCAAGCATGTGCCTGGGTAATTTGTTTTTACCCTTTGTTTTAAGTGAAGTGGTAACTGGGTTCTTGGGGTGAATAGTAAACCTTTTGATCCGATATTAGGGGAAGTGAAGGTTGTTTGGCGCATTATTACGTTTGAATGTTTCAAATACACAACTTTAGCCCTTCCTCTTCATTTCTTTTGTCACTTGGATATAAACTTCTATCAGCGCCCATTTCCTTTGTATCAACGTTTCACAACTTGGCAATTTTGGCACAAAACTTTATAAAAAGTGTTTCAAGGGTTATATTTGCCATTTTGAGATATTTCAAGGACTGATCTTGGACATTGTTGATCTTCAAAGGTCTTCATTGTAACTTTGTTTTTATGAGGGACCATTATTGGCAATTTTGATTTGTTGAGGGACTATTCTTGCCATTTCTTCAAAGTTGAAGGACCTTTTGTGTAATTTTGACAAACTTAAGGGACCAAACTTGTAATTATTAATATACAAGGGTTTTAAGTGTCATTTCTTCAATAAATGAGGATCAATCTTGTTTGTCTTCAAGTCTTCAAGGTATTTTGTTGAGAATTCCATGATTAAGGCCCGGTTCTTTGTACGGCTTTGTTTCTCGTGTCCGTTTTTCCTTGTAACTTGTGATCTTTTGTCTTTTTCACGATATCCATACCTAAAATACACAAGTAAACAAACACAAGCATATATATGGTATTTTATGACATTTTTATGCATTTAAAGCCCGAAAAGAACGATGAGATCATGTATAAATGCCATCTCATCAGTGATGCAGAGAAGAAACCTGCAACTAAATAATCAAAATAACCAATACAAAAGCCACCAAAACCAACAACCAATATCACAAATCAAAACTACCTGAACCCACCTAGACCATCAAGAGATAGTGGCGGATTCGGCATATGCGATAGTGAGAAGATTATGGCGGTGACAGTATTCTGGTGTGTGGTGTATGGTTCGATACAAGAGAGAAATAAGATGTTGGTTTAATGTCACTCGTAAATTGTATATATACACGATTAGCATTTTTAAGTCAATGAGGGAGATTTACATATCATGTATATAAAAATTATGGATTTCTTATTAAACATAACGATAACTTTGCTGCATTATAAATTGTTTAAATAGAAGAATTCTTGCTGGCAAGTTTCCAAATGGACAATAGTCTCCTTTATAAAATTAACACCATAAGTACCTTCCTTTCAAGCGCAGTTTTCTATAAAACAAATTTCCTTATTTGTAACTAGAAATGTTGAAAGGAATCATACGTTCAAATTTTGATAAATATACCTTAAATATCAATCAAATAGCTACATTTCCCGTGAAGAATAGAGCAGATGGGTACTATATGTTTTCTTTTTAGCAATTAGAGATGTGTATATTCAACATTGCCTTAAGATTACAGATTTCCTTATATGTGTATCTATTTTTCATATGTTCCTTACATGAGAAGCTTTGTTGAATTTTTTCAACTTTTAACATTTGTTATCACTCCTTTAGAGATAGTAGTAGATAGTAGATAAGTCAATGAGGGAGATTTACATATCATGTATATAAAAATTATGGATTTCTTATTAAACACAAAGATAACTTTGCTGCATTATAAATTGTTTAAATAGAGGAATTCTTGCTGGCAAGTTTCCAAATGGACAGTAGTCTTCTTTGTAAAATTAACACCATAAGTACCTTCCTTTCAAGCGCAGTTGTCTATAAAACAAATTTCCTTATTTGTAAATTTAGAAATGTTGAAAGGAATCACACGTTTAAATTTTGATATATATACCTTAAATATCAAGCAAATGGCTACATTTCCCGTGAAGAATAGAGCAGATGGGTATTATATGTTTTCTTTTTAGCAATTAGAGATGCGTATATTCAACATTGCCTTAAGATTACAGATTTCCTTATATGTGTATCTATTTTCATATGTTCCTTACATGAGAAGCTTTGTTGAATTTTTTCAACTTCCAACATTTGTTATCACTCCTTTATAGATAGTAGTAGATAGTAGATAAGTCAATGAGGGAGATTTACATATCATGTATATAAAAATTATGGATTTCTTATTAAACACAAAGATAAATTTGCTGCATTATAAATTGTTTAAACAGAGGAATTCTTGCTGGCAAGTTTCCAAATGGACAATAGTCTCCTTTGTAAAATTAACACCATAAGTACCTTCCTTTCAAACACAGTTGTCTATAAAACAAATTTCCTTATTTGTAAATTTAGAAATGTTGAAAGGAATCACACGTTTAAATTTTGATACATATACCTTAAATATCAAGCAAATGGCTACATTTCCCGTGAAGAATAGAGTAGATGGGTATTATATGTTTTCTTTTTTGCAATTAGAGATGCGTATATTCAACATTGCCTTAAGATTACAGATTTCCTTATATGTTTATCTATTTTTCATATGTTACTTACATGAGAAGTTTTGTTGAATTTTTTCAACTTTCAACATTTGTTATCACTCCTTTAGACTAGTGGGAGTTGGGTGAAACCCACTCACCTCCACCTCAGCGCCACGTCATCTTTTTTACCAAACTCACCAAAACTCACCCAAACTCACCACAGGAGGTAATGGCACTCACCAAACTCACCCAAACTCACTCCACATCACCCCATTTTTTCATTAAATAATTTTTATTCATACAATTCTATTACAACACTGGTACACAGAAAATTAAAACACAGTACAAAATTAAAAATAAAACATAAAAAATTAAAACACAGTACGAAAATAAAAATAAAAACATAGAAAATAAAAAAAACAACATTAAAAAAAACTAATACGGGATATTATAGGCCTCCTTGATTTGAGTTTTGCGCCACTCCGCGACTGAAAGATCGCGTCCCGTCAAATGATCTATCGGCTGCATATAAAAGTCTAAGTCCTCCTTTTGCTGTTTCAATCGGGCTATTTCCACTTCTTTTTCCCGGACTCGAATCTCTTTATTCTTCATCTCAAAATATGCGGCCTGTTGTTCACCCTGCACAGCAAAGGCCCGTTCTTGTTGTTCACCAAACCCAGACAACATCAACCTAGCCAAAGCCTCGTCGTTTGTACTCGACTCCCCCGAAACTCTGCTCCCTTTAGCCTTAGCCTTAGCTCTGTCCCTTCCCATTGGACGTGGGATCGGTTGCACTTCTTCATTATCAGTGGCATTAACATCCACATTGTTACTTGCATCCATAGAATTTGTATTAAACGAACTAGACCCAGATGACTTGTATCTCTTGCTTACTTTGGAAGTCCTAGCTAATTCGGCAGGCAATTCTTGCTCCTTCCATTTCTCAACGTCTTTCAAAATCTCCCAGCAATGACGAAATTTGAACGGTTGTCCAACTTGAGCATCATAATGCATCAACGCATCATTAACCATATCAGCATCCGATGCACCACTTCTAGGCCCAATCTGCATCATTTGACCATAAACACCACAAAAACGAGCAATACAAGGTCGCATTGACTTCCACTTCCCGTTCAAAGAATCATAAGTACGAACCCCGGGTTCCCCCGTTTTGCTCTCAAAGTACTCAAGGATTTTTTCCAAAATCCCTGCGTACTCATTTCGTTTCCATTAATGTTGTCAGTAGACACGGAAACCCAACCTTTTGTCAAAAAAATTTCCTCCGCTGTTGTCCAATGTTGTTGTCGTTTTGGAGGTTCTTCGACCGCCTTCTTCTTTTGACGTCCCCTAGATAATGTCTTCTTTGGTTTATGTTTTTGGACCGTTGGTTGAGTTTCGGGAACGGTTTCCAGCTCGGGAGACCCGGTTTGTTGATACGAAGCAAACCCTTGACTTTCAATCGAGTCTGAATACTGCGGGATGTAGCAATCTTGAGTTTCATAGGCGGGTTGTGATGAGGAACCACTCCTATGGCTTTGGTATTGGGTCGGGTATTGGGTAGGGTATTGGCTCGGGTATTAGGTAGGGTATTGGATCGGGTATTGGCTCGGGTATTGGGTAGGGTATTGGGTAGGGTATTGACTTGGGTCCGGGCAACGGTAAGGTGTGTTTTGGTAAGGTTGTGAGTGATACAATGATGGTGGTCGAATGGTGATACCGGGTGACGGGTTTTCTAGGTCGAAAGTTCCTCGCGGTGTGGGTGGTGAATTTTGGGTATTTGGCCTACCTCGACGTTTGTTGGAGGTTCGGGGTGTGTTTTCTTGAGACATGATTTGGAGATTGAAGATGGAGATGAAGATGAGATGTTTGATTTTGTGTGTGTGAAAAATGAAGAAGATGATGGGGGTATTTATAAGTAAATTTTGGGTAAAAAATTTTTTTAATTTGATAAAAAAAGGCAATATTTAAAAGTGGTGGGGCCCAATATTCAGAAAGTCGCTGGGGTGAGTTTGCCTATGATTTTTGCTTTCCAGCGAGTGACTCGCGCGCGGGTTGGGTAGAAGGGGGTGGGGGCTGCGCGTGGGTGGAGGGTAGTCACGAGTGGGTTATAACCCACTCCCACCAGCCTTATAGATACTAGTAGATATAATTAATATGGGGGTTAGTAGTATTAAAATGTACATTCATAACACTTCTTAAAAATGCCAAAATTCTAGAGAGTGACACCGTCAAGTAAAGTAGCTGTCATCGATGCAGGGAACAATTACCTGGGCTATGTTTGGCGAGGAGCGGTGAGAGAGCATTTCGGAGCAATGAGCGATGAGTGAGAGCTTTTTAAAATTTATTATATGTTTGGCAAAAGGAGCGGTGAGCTTTTTAATTTTTAGTGTTTGTTTGACAACAGGAGCGATGAGCATTTTGGGGTGGTGCTATTTTTTAGGAAATCTATTTTTTCAATGCTTGTTTTAAGAAGCGGTGGCAAATGAGCGGTGAGCTGTCACAACTTCTGCTCACACCGCTCATTGCTACCGCCCATGTTACTACTCGCTGCTACTGTTCACAACTACTACCCACAACTACTGCTCGTGTTAACAAACACATCAATAATACTCCAACGAATAGAGTAGACCCAAATATACGTACTAACAATTTATAAATGATTTGCTAAACAAGGGAAAACTACCCTTGAAAAAACACTTGCAACATTTATCAGACCAGTGAAAGATGTTTTCATTAATATGTAGACTTGTAATAGGCCGAAACGGGTGGGTGTTAGTTTACTCCATGTTGTCAAGTAAACACTTTTTTCTCGGAACGAGGTAGTAGAAAATTATCCACGTCTATTAAAATGACAGATGGCCAACCACATGAGCTATTTGAACATTTTGGATGAACCATTCATTTAATTGATTTAACATGGGACTTTAGATAAAGAGTTAAGATATACCTGTCTATAGACACCAACAAGATAATCTCGATTAGGCAAATTAGAAATTTCGTAGATTCTTTGCGCTGAATACATATGTGATGTTGACTAAAAAACGAATACATAAATGGAATATGTTAATTTCAATGAATGCAAGAAACAATCTTGTAACTATCGTTGATTCGAGAAGAATACCGATAATTAGAAACAATTTTTAGGAAAAACAAGCTGTCAAAAATAGATTTCTTGTATTTCAATGATACAGTCTTTAAGTAAAGATGTGAAATGGAAAAAAAAAAAAAAAAAAACCTAATGCAAACGGGTGGGACCATAATCCAACAAAATGATAAAGATTCATAAAAATGCAAATATCTCGTGTTTCGGGCCTCGAAAACTTCATAACCCAACAAAGTTTGGTTACAACTACGTTCTCCTCGTTTCTGTCTTCCAGTCGCCTGGGCTCGGCAGAAATGGACTCTTGTAGCCCAAGTTATTCCATTTTGAAGAAAACCTTATTCTTCACACAATCTTTTCCTTCTGATTACAACTGGGCTCGTTCTTCTACACTTGAGCCTCAATCAATATGTATTAAGCTAACCAAATGAGCCATAAAATGATTGTGTATGCGTGGGTTCCCCCAAATTATCTTAGCATACGTTTAGTTGCATGATATAAGATTATAAGGAGACTCATCTAAAACAAATAGGTAGCTGACCGTGCCCCCAATTCCTAATTTCCGATTATACTAACAAGTAACAAGTGTCAAGTAATAACAATCTATAAGCTTCATAGAAATAGTGTATAAAATAGATTCATGGGAAGTGGACAACACAACTGTGTAGATTGTGTATAAAATAGATTCACGAGAAGTGGACTACATAACTATATCTGGTGTTAAACAAAAGACTTCAAGCTGTGCCATCCACCTATCTACAATGTCCATTTCTATCATAAGTTAAGTATTTGTGAAACATCGTACAAGCAAAAGAAACACAAATAAGACGGAATAAAACTAGTGTCCATGAAATTAGCAAAAACATCATTCAACTATACCAAATACAGAAGTGTTGTCAATTTCTTGTTTTGTAATTCTCTAATGAACAAATATAAGAAGCCCAAACAGAATTTAAGACTGATTACAGATTGCCTATTTCGCATAACATTATATAACTTGAAATCATAATCATTTTTTCAGATTCTTTAACAGACCAGCAGAAAAAACTAGGGACTGTCTATCAATTCCTTAGGCACAAGCTTACTGAGCAACTCAAGCAAAGTGTTATCTAACAAACCTGCTGCGATATGTTTTAATAACAATGCTAAAGTTGTGGCATCAAGTGAGAAACATTTTCCAGCCATTTCATGTAAAAGCATCTCTACGTCATCATTGTGTTTGTTCTTTAGATATCCTTGCAGAAGAACCCGGTAAGTAACATTATTTGGCGGACAACCACTCTCTTCCATTTTAAGAAACAACTCTTTTGCATCACCCACTAGACCTTCCCTACACAACCCACTAATCATAACATTATATGTTTGAACAGTATGACATAATCTTTTATCAGTTAGATCCTGGAAAAGAAGCCTTGCAATATGAAACTTCCCACATTTACTAGCACCATCAATCAGGATATTGTACACAACCATATCTGTATCTAGCTTGCTATCACCCATCAAATGAAACAAGGCCAATGCCTCTTCTATCTGCTGGTTGTTACAAAGACCCTCTAGGATAATTCCATAAGTCATATGATCCGGCATTTTACCATTCCCGTGCATCTCATCAAAGAGTTTGCGCGCATCTCCACATCGACCAACCTGAAACAATCCTTGTATCACGGTGTTGTAAGTGACTATATTGTGTTTCACGCCTTTTTTGGACATTTCATTAAAGAGATCCATCGCCTCATCTATCTTCAATGTCTTGCAATACCCATTTAATAAACTATTATATGTGACAACATTAGGGACTAGACCTCTAAACACAATTGAATCAAAAGTTGTCTTTGCCTTGGTCATTTCACCACGCAAACAGTAACCATCTATAAGTGTACTGTATGTCACTATGTTTGGAACAATACCTTTCTTAATCATGATATTGATTGTATCCTCCGCTTCTTTAACCTTTCCTTCTTTGCAATAGGCATCAACTAATATGTTAAAGGTTCGCACATTTGGAGAGATCCCGACATCATACATTTCTTGAAGCATCTTAGAGGCTTCATCCCAACGACCTAAACTACAAAGGCCATCAATCAAACAGCTGTAAGTGACGACATCTGGTGGGATGCCTTTTTGGAAAACCATTTCTTTGAAGAGTTTGAAAGCATCATCAATCATTTTATCCTTGCAAAGACTATCAATTATGTTGTTGTATGTAAAAATATTAGGCTTACAACCTCTTTCAACCATTAGCCTAAGCAATTGAATGGCAATAACGTTATTCCCAATCTTACAAAGCCCTTTGATCATTGTGGAGTACATAACCACATCCGGTTCACAAAGTTTATCTTTAATCAATTTCTTGAAGAAAATCTCGGCCTCAACAATCCTATCTTCGTGGACAAGTCCATTTAAGAGTGTACTAAAAGTGAAGACAGTAGGACCAATGCCTCTTTTGAGAAAGAAGCCAAACACAGAAAAACCTTGATTTATGCAACACAATTGGCAACAACAGTTAATTACTATGTTCATAGTGTAGTCATTAACAGGAAGACGGAGAGCACACATTTGTTTAAACATGTGAAGCGAATGAGAAAAATGTTTCATTTTGGTAAGAGACTGCAACAACTGAGTAAACTGAACAACAGAAGGCAGAAGTCGTCTCTGCGACATTTGATCAAACAGGTTGAGAGCATCATCCAAATTGGCAACTTTTTGATAAATAGATTTATAATGTTCATCGAGTGAGCTAGAATTGGGGTTATTTGGGGTAGCTTTCAACAAGTGATGAATCTTAGCAGCAGATTGGAGTGGTTTTCTTTGAGACATCTCATCAAAATCTGAAACTTTTTGAAGAAAAGGGGATTTTAAGGAAATACTACGTAGTTGCTGATTAATAAAGTACCTCTGAATTTTAATTTGAAGAAACCAAAATGTAAGCAAATCATTTCCGAGTTGGTTTGTGTGGTGAAAACTATGAAAAAACATGTTCCATCTGTAATTTTGTTTATATAAACCGTTAAAATAACACAATCACTTATTTTTATAAAAAAACTCACTTCCCACCATTATTTTAAAAATTAAATATCTCACAAACGGTAAATCGTCAAACGAAAAAAAATACACTATTGAACGAGAATTAAATCATCTTTCTATCGGGGGCACATGTATATACTTTCGACGAACTTTTTTTCGATATTTTTATTAAGTCACGTCTGAGAAAATCATAGATGATTCGTTCACGAATCATATATGATTTTCTGAAATCATATATGATTCATATCACGAATCATATATGATTTCTGAAAATCATACATAATTTGTGATACGAATCATATATGATTTTCACTGACGTGATTGAGAAAAAAAAATCAAAAAACAGTTCGTCGAAAGTATATACATGTGCCCCTCGTTAGAAAGATGATTTAATTCTCGCCACGATGGTATGTTTCATTTTGCGTAACGATTAACGGTTTGTGAGATATTTAATTTTAAAAAATAGATATTTTTTGTTAGATAAAAAGAATGAATGGTTGTGATTGGTTGGTTGAGTCTGTGCTAGTATATGTTGAACTTTTTCCTGTTAAGTAATACAATAGTAATAGATTTGTGTCAGGTTTGGGTCAACCCATCTGACCCGTTTATTAAACATGGCAGGTTCGGGTCGACAATAAAATAAGTGGGTCGACCCGTCAACTCGTTTAATTTTTTACTTAGATTTAAAATTATATATATTATATTATACGGGTCAAATGAATTTTATGGATCGATCATGTAATGTGTCAGTTTTCGTATATAAAAAAGGATTAAATGAGTCAAGCCAAGACTCATTTAATCTACTGAATTCATATAACCTATTTAACCCGTAAATCCAAGTATATATGTGGTTTAAATGAGTCGGGTTCGAGTTGAAGTTTCCTGAACCCGCCAACTTATCAACCAGAACCCACCAACACGAACCTGACACGAATTACCACCCCTGTTGAACTCCACTCCGCTAAAAAGCATTACCTTATCTATAAAATTCTTTTAGAAAATAGAAAAAATTTCAAGATTCGTCCCTATCGTTTGCACTGAACATCAACTTTCGTCCCTATCTCAAAATAACTCCATTAGTCGTCCCTATCGTTTACAACTGCGATAAAAAAATCGTCCCTATCTTGGATGGTCGTTTATTTTGCTCGTTAAGTGCTACGAGGGGCGGGGTAATTTGGTCTTTTACTTACTCTCCTATGCATTTATATCACCAGACCCACTTTTACACACACACGATCACACACACTCTTTCTCAAACTCCATTCCATCCATTTAACACCTGCTTAAAAAATCCCCAGTTCAATCCCTGTGGTTTTTTCCCCAAAAATGGATGGTACTGGTTGGAAGATTAAGAGGCATTTGGACCTTACAAAATGCCTATTGAATACGGTAAGACGAATTAACCAATTAGACCTAATTTTTTTTAAGTTTTACAGCTTTGTTAGGGTTTATGTACAAATTACTTTAATCATAATGTAATTGAAGTAATTATACATATTTAATTGTTTTTGTCAATTGCATTTTGCAGAAAATGATCCTGCTCTGTTTTCCCTAAAAATACATCATGCTGGTAAGATCATCTCTGTTAATAATAGAAGGAGATATGTAAATGGGTTAGTTAGTTATGTCGAATGGGTTGATATAGATAGGTTTTTAGTTCTTGAGTTAAATGTTGTAATGTGGAAATTAGGATATGTGAAACAGGAACCTATATACTATCATTATATGAGTCCTGAGACTGACCTTGATGTGGGATTGAGAGCTTTAGGTAATGATCAAGATGTTATTGGGTTAGCTAAGTATATCCCTAACAACAAACTAATTATGATATACTGTGAACACCTAGAGACTATGGTAGACACATATGCTTCCCCCCTCCTTCTAGCAGTGTTGTTATTGAGGAGATAAACCCTAGTTTGATCTCTAAGAATGTATTGTATTTAACATACCCCACCAAACAGCCTTCTACTTCAAATCCTACACCCTCCACCCAACAGCCTTCTACCTCAACTCCTACACCCTCCACCCAAAAGCCTTCTACCTTAACTCCTACACCCTCCACCCAACAGCATTCTAGCTCAACTCCCACACCCTCCACTAATCAGCATTCTACCTCAACTCCCACACCCATCACTAATCAGCATTCTACCTCAACTCACCCACCCTCCACTAGTCAGCCTTTTCCTACTGACCATGAGACTGTGGAAATCATATATGAAGACTTGTTGAACATGAACTATGAATTTGATCCATTTGAGGACAATAGTGAACAAGATAGGGACAGGATGGTGAATGAACCAGAAAGGGATAGGGTTGTGAATGAACAAGAAAGGGATAGGGTGGTAAATAATGAACCAACAGAAACATTGTTTGAAGGGCAAACATTGTTTGGGGATGAGGAGGACAATAGTATAGAGGATGATGATACTGATTCTGAGGATGATGAGGATTACATTGTAGATGAAGATACATTTTTAGAAGAGGTGAATGTAGACATGGCTAATTATCACTTTAACATAGATGCAGATGTAGAGTGGGTTAGGCATGAAAAGGATATAGAAGTTGTTCCTGATTTAGATCCAAGTGAGGTAAAAGCAATTGATAATGACCAATTTGATAGTGGAATAGATTCAAAGGATGATGGGATTGAGCATATTAGGAGAAAGAAGCTTATAGAGATAAAAAAAGCAAATGAAAGTGAAGATAACATTGTCTTCAAGAATTTTTTCTATGTTGGCCAAACTTTGCCAAATGCAGCTGATGTCAAAGAAAGAGTGAGACTTCATTCTATTGAAACTATAAGGAATATGTGGTTGTCAAAGAATGATAAACAGAGAATTAGAGCAAAGTGTAGTTGAAAAAACCCTATGTTTTTACTAGATGATGAAGGGCCTAGTAACAGTGAAGATGTTGGGCCTAATAAGAAAAGGGCTAAAGGTATAAAAAATATGGGGGCAAGTGAGCAAGCAGGGTCTAATAAGAAAGGGGCCAAAACAGGTGGTAGAGGAAGGCCCAAACAACTTGCACCAGATGAATGTCCATGGGATTTGCAGGTTACTAAGGTTAAAAACTCTGAATCATGGTAAGTCAGGACATATAATAATGTACATAACTGCTTGCAAACAAGGAAAGTAAGTGCTTGTACTTCCAAGTTCTTGAGTAAAGGCATCATTGACGAAGTTGAGAAAAACCCACATATACCCTTAAGAGCTCTTCAATATGAGTTGCAAAAGAAGTTTGAGCTAGGTGTGTCTATTCAAAAGGAAGGTAGAGCTAAAACAGCAGATGTTAATCAAGTCAAAGGAGATTATAAGCACCAAAATACCATGTTGAGAGATTACTGTCAAGAATTAAAAAGGGCTACTCCAGATACCATAATAAGGATTGAGGTTGAAAGAGATGCAACTACTGATGATAATACAAGAATTTTCAAGAGGATCTATGTTTGTTTAGGCCCCTTAAAGAAAGGTTTAAGATCTTGTGGTAGAGAGTTGTTGGGACTAGATGGTGCATTTATGAAGGGACCATACCCAGGGCAACTACTCACTGCTATTGGGTTAGATGCAAACAATGGCATTTATCCACTTACATATGCCATTGTTGAGAAAGAAACAACATGTTCTTTGACACGGTTTTTAGAATGCCTAGGTGATGATATTGGTTTGATAAAGGAATAAAATTTCACCTTTATCTGTGATAAACAAAAGGTAATTTGTCTTTTTCCTAAATTAGACTTTTTGTTCCATACTTGGTCCCTAACATTTTAAATCACTAAAACTTTGTCTTTTTCTACAAGGTTTATCTATTGCTATAGCAAATGTCTTTCCTTGTGCAGAGTATAGATATTGCCTTAGGCATATCCATGAAAACATGAAAAACAGTGGAGTGGACTAGCTTATAAAGAGCTATTTGGAGATGTGCTTCTGCAACAACTGTTCCATATTTTGATAAGGCCATGGAAGCTTTGAAAGAGTTTAACAAAGAAGCTTTTGAATGGTTGGCTAAAATACCAGTTCATAGTTGGGCTAGATCACATTTCTTAAGTAAAAATCCATTTTGTTTAATCTACTTTTAGCTTAATTTGTAGTTATACAGACACTTTATTACTCCCCGTTATAATGTTAACAGGTAGAGCTAGATCAGACATCTTGTTGAACAATCTGTGTGAGTGTTTCAATGGTAAGATTTTAGATGCTAGGGATGCACCAATAATCTTAGCCTTAGAATACATTAGGGAGTACTTAATGAGAAGGATGGTCAATGTTATTGATGTGATTAAAAAGTCAGAAGGACCACTTACCCCAACTGCAACTAAGTTATTGAGTATAGCCATTGAAAGGGCAAATAGGTACACAGTTGGGTACAATAGGGGTGAAGAGTATGAGGTTAGCACATATGTTACTCAGTGTGTGGTTAATGTAGTTAAAAGGTATGTAGTTATAGGAAGTGGGAGTTAGCAGGGATCCCTTATGTACATGCTATAGCAGCCAGCTTCAACATGTCACTTAATGGACATCATGTGAATATCCAAAAAGAATGGGTGGATAAGTGTTATTGGTTAGCTACTTGGGAAAAACATACAGTTGCACTCTAGGTTGTATGAATGGTAAGGTCATGTGGCAGAAGTCACAAATTCCTACAACACTCACCCCACCAAAGCATAATACTACAGTTGGTAGGCCAAGGAAAATAGGAGAAAAACAAGGGATGAGAAGGCTCAAATGGTGAAGGATGGAAGGTTGTCAGGGGCCTATAAAATAGTTACATGTAAAAAATATGGAAATCAATGCCATAACAAAAGTTCTTGTAAAGGGAAAAAGGACCCAAATACTGCAACAGGATCAAGTTCATCCCAAAGGAATAGGGGATCTGCTACAACAGGATCAAGATCAAGTGCACCTGCAACAGGAACAAGTTCATCCCACCAGAAAAGACCATCTGATGCAACGGGATCAAGTGCACCTGCAAAGAAGAAACAGGCTACAAGGTCCAACAAGAATTGATGCCATGTTTTTTTGATGCCATGTTTGTAATCTGAACAAAGTTTCATTTATGTTCTAGTACTTTAGTCATTTGAACCATGTTTTTAATCTGAACAAAGTTTCATTTATGCTTCAATTATTTAGTGCTTTTGTTAACTTCTTGTGTGTTTTCAATGGATTATTGCCATGTTGTAAACAAATAACATATGAAACTTGAACTCCATTCCATTACCAAAATTAATTGACCACAACATCATCTGTGGTCAATTATATGTTCAAGCAATTACATAACAAGAAAGTAGATGAAAATAAGACAATACATGAAAAAAAATTAAGAACCATCAAGACTACATCCAACCATCAAGACCACAAGCTTCAAACCACACCTTTCCCCTTCCCCTTACCTTTGTTACCAGCAGTCCTTTTTCCCATCTTAGACACAATCTGTTCCCAAGTTGTGTTGTTGGCAAGTCCTAAGACAGCATTGTAGATAGGAGTTAGGCTTTTCATGATGTTTCTGGTAACATAGGTGACATCAGGACCTTTCTTCTTCTGGGTGACTGCTTTGCCTTTAAGAGTGTCTTCATAAAACTCAAGTGAGTCAGAGCTTTCATCATCAACATCATCTGCGTCCTTAGAAAAGGAATCAGCAAAAGGACTACCAAAATCCTCATCCCGTGTATCCCAGTAATCAGAATCACCATGATACTCAGCCTCATCAACATACCTATACCATTTTAGCACTTCATATGGAATAGTCCCACTCCTAAACTTTTTAGCAACAATCCTAGTAACAGCAGTCCTAGGCCTTGAGGTCGATCTAATGGGAGGAAGTGCTCTTAGACTTGATGATCCTTCACAGCCCTTTTCAGCATTTGTCCACTCAGCATCTCCATTTGGACAAAAGATAGCTCCACTACTAGAGTCACTCAACTCAGTCACAATTTTTTTTACATGTTTTTTATATCAGATAGGGTTAGATAGAGAAAAGGGTGATGGATAAGTGGTGTGTGGCGTTGGTATTTATAAGCCAGTACATGAGGGGGGTTGGGAATTAACTCATACCCATTCAATGCCCTCAACCCCTCAACCCCTCAACTACTTCTCTGCAAAACAAACTGCACTTAGTAAATGAACAAGACAAAACATTTCTTCTAGAAGAGATGGAAAAGATTTTTCATTCATAACCCCAAAATCTATCTTACATAAACAGATTAGCCTTTAAATTTTTCTTAGGCCAATTTGGAAAAAAAATAAAACTAAACTAAGCCCTAACCAACTGATGAGACTGCAATTATACATAGTCTCATCATCTAAATCGGGCTTAAAACGCTTAAAATATCATTAAAATAGCCCAAAATATGCTTGTGTTTTTTCATTGTGTATTTTAGGTACGGATATCGTGAAATCAACAAAGATCACAAGAATCAAGCAAAAACGAACACGAGAAACGAAGACGCACAAAGAACCGGACCTGAATCGTGAATTTCCATTGAAGTGCTTGAAGTTTTGAAGATTGGCAAGATTAGTCCCTCATCTTTTGAAGACTTATCATATTATACCCTTGTGAAACTCAAAATTACACAATGGGTCCCTAATATTTCAAGATTATAAATGATTGGCCCTTTAAGAATGCAAACATTGCATTTTATGTCCTTGAAACAAGTGTATAAAAAATTTTGTGGCCAATTTAGAAAAACAAAAACTTCATTATAAAGGAAATGGGAGTTGATGCTGTTTGAAACGAATGTGACAAGTATATGGGATTCAAGGGACCAAAATAGGGAGACAAAGAAACTTATCACAGCCACTCACACACTGCCATGTCACCCACCAACCAATCACAACCCCACACCTCACTCCACCCTCCCACGTCACACTCCACTACTAAAACTATTAACATATTTTTTAATTAAATCTGTTCCTTTAAACCTTTGCCACTTCGGGTGGTGATTGCTTTCATCTCCCCTCTTGGATTAGCAACAGTTTTACTCGGAAGAGAACCCGAACCAGAGGCTTGATTACTTGGGAAGAAACTAGCCATCATATCCCTTAAGTTATTCGTTTGGCTGGTCAAAGAGTTTCTCATATCGGCTCGAAGATCATTCCCTTGTTTTGCCATATCTCCTTTCAAGTTGATGATTTGACGTTGAAGATTCTTCACGAGCGCGTCATTAGTCCTCATGTAAGTTTCAACCTCGTGATTAAATGCGGTGGGTTGGTTGGAAGGAGGAGCATGGTAAGCAGGTGGTTGATAAGCGGGTTGTTGGTAAACTTGGTTATTGCCTTGAGGTGGATATGGGTTTCTTTGGGGTTGATATTGATTTGGAGCTCGAGTTTGGTTTTGATTGTTGCGGTTAAAGTTGTTTTGGTTTTGAGGAGGAAAACCGGGTGGTGAATGGAAGTTGTTTGAACGATAACTGAGCAAATTGCGGTCACCTTGAGGACGAGCTTGATAGCCTCCCGTAGAAAAGTTACCGTTAGCGGCATACACATTTTCCGGATTGTCATGAGTAGAAGGACAATCGGTGTATGAATGAGAACCCCCACAAATCTCACAAGAAGTTGCTACAGCTTTAGCTTGTTGTTGTTGATTCGTAGCTATGAGTAGAATATTTTTGTTCATTTCGGCCATCATGCGAGTGAATTCTGTCATATCTGGGGTTGATGAAGTAGAAGAAACATTGGCCCTTGGGTTATTCCTTGAAGAAGTGGATGAATCCCAATTTTTGTAGTGAGTGGTCATGTTCTCTATAAGCTATCTACACTCCTCATGTCGTCTCTTCATGAATGTACCACCGGCGGCAGCATTAATCGTATCACGATCACGAAAAGTTAAACCATTGTAGAAAGTATCAATCAAAGTAACGGGGTGCATGTTATGGTTCGGACAATGGTCGATCAAGACGTTATATCGTTCCCAAGCATCAAAAAGCGATTCATCAGATTCTTGAGTGAAACCACTGATTTGGTTGCGAAGACTAGTGACCATGGATGGTGGAAAGTAGCGCGACAAAAAATTTTGAGTCATGTCATTCCATGTATGAATTGAATTTTTGGGAAGACGATCAAACCATTTTTCGGCATGGTGGGATAAAGTGTGTGGAAAAAGGTGAAGGCGAAGAAAATCCATGGAAGCACCGGGCAGTTCATGCTTTGAGTGACGGTAATGAATTTGTCGAGATTTTTGTTGGCATCATCATCCGGTAATCCGCGAAAAGGACAAGCCTTTTGAACTTGTTGGATCATGTGATGCTTTAACGAAAATTCAGGAGCCGTGATTTGCATCGGCGCAGTCGCTCCTCCGCGTCCGTTCATTGTTGGCTGACAAAGCTCCTCCATTGTTCGTAAGTCGGGTTGTGGGCCATTGTTGTTATTATTGTTCATGTTGTTGTGAGGTGGGTTTTTATTATTGTTATGCACACCGGCCATATCTATGTCTCTAAGAGTCTCGGGCTCAGAATAAGACGTAGATCGAGTACGCATACACTAAAATAAAATAAAATATTTTTGGTTTTTTATCTTTTTTTATTGTTTTGGATTTTTGAAAATTTTATATTTTTTTTAGGATTTTTGAAAATTTTTGTGCTTGAAAATAACATTCTAAAAGAACGGATCCCAAAAACTAATTTATCACACTAAAAACCGTTAATCTTTATGAAAAGAGCCGGCAGTGGCGCCATTTAATAAATGGTTTTTGCTTAGCATTTGTGTACTCGATATCGTTCTCGGTATCTTATCGAATTGATCATGGTTAGAATAGTCGGTGTTGGTCACTAAAAGGGGGAGCTTGAGATTATCTATTTCTATTAAAATAACAAGTTAACAAAACTAGGATAAGAGACTTAAACAAATTAGCAAAAGGATTAAAGTAATTAAAAACTAATTTAAAAGTAATTTTGAATAAAATGATAAAAGACAATTTTTAATTAAACTCAACAAAAAGTTAACCTCGAATAAAAATAAATTTTAAGACTCTAATATTAAACTAAGACAAAACAAGTTTTAAAATAATACTAAGTAAAAATGCGGAAAAAGTTAAATTTGAAACTTAAAATAAAACAAGAAATAAAGTCTAAAACAGGGGTCAGATCACACTTGGATCGTAACCCAGATCGTGGCCACAGATCGCAACGAGCGATCGCAGCCAAGTGAGCTTAAGTTTGGATCGTACCCACGATCGCAACTATTGGATCGCAGTGACGATCGTACTCCCCAATCGTACTCACGATCGCAACCAATGATCGTGGCTTGGATCGTGACAGCCAATCACACCCTGGATCGCAGTCTTCGATCGTACCCTGGATCGCAACAAGTGGATCGCAGTATAGATCGTATAGTGTGATCGCAGTAGACGATCGTACTTGGTGATCGAAGTAATGGATCGCAAGTAGAAACCCTAGGGGTTTATGCGATCACACTTACTCAATCGGACTGGGTACTTAATACAGGTTCGATGGTATTCAAAAAAGCAACAAGCAAAAATGAATAAGCACAAATAAGCAAAGACGAATAAGCACTTATTCAAATCTTAACCAAATGAAAACAAGCATAAATTTAAAAACTTTTAAGACACGAAATAAGCAAACTTTATAAATCAAACTTTAAAAAAGTCTAAACTTTTAAGAAAACTTAAAAGACAATAAGCTAGATACGAAATAAGCCAAAAAGCATAACAAGCTTAAAGCTTAAATCGTATTAAAACTTAGATAGGAATAAAAAGATAAACTTTTTAATCAATCAAACATCAAGATTAAACAAGATGCATAACTATTTCGAATCAAAGATAAATCAAAATCAAGAAAGGTAGAAGAAGATTAAAGATGAAAAGCTTAAACTTGAACTTATAGATTAATGATTCCAAAATACAAGATTAAATTAAAGCTTAAACATGAAAGAAAGAAAAGATGAAATTATAGTGAGAGAAAGTTAAACACTTTCTCTCTCTAAAAATTAAAACTACAAAGGAAAAAAGAATGAACTAGCTAAAACCCTCCTAATGACACATTAGGAGGGTATATATAGGAGAGGGAGGTATGTTGCTTCCTTCTTTCTTTCTCTTTATCGTCTTTTAATTTCTCGTCTTTCTCGACTTTGTCTCGGGATTAGTCGAATGATAGCTTGAACTCGTCTTCTATTTTTCTTCTTTTAGTAGACTTGTTTCTTCGACTTTGTTAACTTCCGTCTTTAGACTTTTTCTTCGATAAATCTTCAGAATAGGCCTTTGACTTCCGTTCTTCTTGCACTTTTGATCTTTTGACTTCGTCTTTTGTCTTTTTCTTCGATAAAAGCCCGTGATAGCCCATGTTTTCTTCCTTTTTTATATTTTTATCCTGAAACACAATAAAAACACAAACCACGCATAATTCCGACTTTTACGACATAAAATACACGTTTTGGTCTTGTTATTATTCGAAATAAGTGGTAAAATGATAAGTGTTTTCACACTTATTAGGGGTAAACACGTTTTTAAACACAAAAAGGGATTAAACTTCACCTTCTTAACATCCCTAATCCAGACGAACCCTAATCATAATCCCTCACTAATCAAAGGGTTTTCAACCCATAATGTCCAGAATGTTAATTAAACCCCTTTCTCACCAAAACCCCACTCCTATTTTCCCTCCCCGTGACCACAAGAGACCCCACACGTGTCCCCTGTCACTTCAAAAATGGCAAAGTTAGCATCTTTTCATAAAATCAACGACCAAGGGATCAAACTTGGTCCCAAAGGCTCCCAATGAACGGTTTGGATCAAATTAACAGCTGTCTCATCATATGACACGAATTTGACCAAGTTTGAAGTGAAAACTTAAGGGGCGGATTTGGAATTTCATGTATTAGGGTTTAGGGTTTCTAGTATCTTCTTAGTTAGTCTATAAAAGGAGCTATCAACTTGTGATAAGCCCTTTGTTCCAGATTTTGAACATTTTTTGTAAACTCGTTTTTATGAATATTTAAAGTATAAATTTGGTCTTGCAACATGTTCATTCTCTGAGTTTCATTTATCTTTCATGTTTTTAGTTTAAGAATTTACTTTTTATGCAAAATTCTTTAGAGTTTATCAAAAGTTTTCTTGGATTCAAAGAAATTTGGTCAAGAGTTTTTTTAGAACCTTTGGTTTATAGGACATTCATACAAAAGATTTGACAAATCTTTTGTATGAATTGAGTATAAGCTAAAGTTATATTTAAACTGTTTGGTTATTGTGTATTTCAAAAGTTTGGTTTTTCAAGATTTTTCAAAAATTTGTTTATTGTGTACTCACCTCTTACTGTAACAAAAGCTACAAGCTTTCAGCTTGTAGACTTTTGTTTACAAGTAGTGTTTTCCTTGGTCTTTTTGTGTTGTGAAGGATATTAAAACAAGTTCTTTCCATTTCATAATATTTTCTTTGAAGATATTTTACCCAATGGTCTGTTGTAGACCATTCAACGGGGCTCTCTACACACCCTCATAAGCTCATACAAGCTCCTTTAAGCTGATATGGTGCAGGAATCAGCAGGTTAAAGCTTGAACCCACTTTATCTCCTTTTTGGTTTAAAATTGCATGTTTTATGTGGATTTGTGTGAATCTGTTGTTAGATGCTAGTTAAGTGTTAGTTCATGCTTATTTATGTTTATGATACATGTTTGAGTAGTTATTAATCAGTTTGAAGTGATTTTCATAAAATTTCTTTGTAAAATTTCATAATCAGTTTCATAAAGGGGTGTTTGGGGTTACATGTTTAAGCATTATGGGTGACACACATGACCTAAAGACAGTCTAAACATACTTTAACAGGGTAGTAATAGGTTGATTGGTAGTTTGGTTTGAGTAACATAGAAGAAATCTGAGTTTGCTTAGTTCAAAATTTGGTAAAATATCATATGTTCATTCAGCAGGCCTAAACAAAGTTGTTTTAGTAGATTTGGACCTTTATTTTTGGAATTTGTTAGAGTTAGAGGTAATATAGGGTTTGAAGCTTGTTTGTTATGATTTGGTGTGTTTTGTGCTTAGTCCTTGTGGTTTAAAATTCGTCCAATGACCATTTGAACCAGCAAACTGTTCCATAGACCCCATATTAACATCAGTAACATTCATTGTCCGTTTTTGTGATTTTATTTGCTTGGAGGTTGGAGTTTTTTGCTTGTTGTGACTCCCCACAACCCAACTGGTTGTGGGGGTGCCAATTGTGTCCAAAGAAACCATCAAACCAGCTCATAAATTGTCCTAGTTAAGTTTCTGTAACAACTAGTGGGAAAAAGTTCCCACTGCTAGGCATATAGTTCCTACTACTAGTGCTAAAAGACAAGGCCAACAGACCTGTCAACATCAGTGGTGTAGTTTTTTTATCTTTAGTGACCTTTTTAAGGTATTTTTCATAGATTTCAATTTTCCCTGTCTTTATTATTTATTTTAATATTTTTCACAAAGTTTATTTTTATTTTACTGTTCATTTTGTAATTTTTAGAATTAATTCATTTTAAATTAGTTTTAAATATTCTGTCTTTTGCCTTTTAGTGCAAAAAAGTAATATTTTTAAGTTTTTCAAATTTTCTTAGATTCAGAAAAATATTTTAAGATTTTTAGTTAAAAATTTTCACTGTTCACTCTTTTTCTTTATTTTTTAGATTTTATTTAAGTTTAAATAGGTTTTAATTCAAACTGTTTTGTCTTTTAGTGTAAAAAATTACTTTTTTCAACTCTATTTTTCTACTGTTTAGTAATATAAAATAGGATTTTTGAAACAGTAAGTTTATTTTAGCATTATTTTATTATTTTTAATCATTATTTAGTTTAAAAATTGTTTTTAGCATTTATAAAAATTGAAAAATAGTTTTCAAAATTTAGGAAAAATACTTTTTAGTGTTTAAATAATATAAGTGAGATATTTGTTTAATAAAATAATATTTTGGGCTTCTTCTTAATTATATTTAATTTTAGGGCTTTAATTAGCATTTAAAATTGAATATTTAATTAATAAAAGGTTTTAAAATCTATTTATTGAATTTTTATTTTTATTTGTATTATTTTAGACTTAGTTTTAATTTTTAAATATTTTTAGCTTTAGTTTTTAATTTTGTCGCGTTTTACGTATTTACGTCATCGTTTTACGTCTCACGTCGTAGTGTAATCGTAGTTTAACTCGTCTTTTAATTTTCTATTCTCTAAACCAAAAACGACACCAATCTAAACATTGTTTTTATATAATTGGCACACAACTCATACAACTCCTCCGAGAACGAACTTGGACTTTTTGTCTTCACGGTTTTCCTAAACCGTGTCGATTAATACTTGCCCATTATACGTCTTTTTCCTAAAAGCGTATTTTTACCGCAATCATTTTGGCGCCGCTGCCGGGGAGGTGCTTTTAGTGCCATTATATATATCGTGTTTGTGTGACTAGTGCGTTTTTGCTTTTCAATTTTTGGAAAGCGTATATAACGTACATACTCATTTTTGTTATTTTTCTCTATTATACTATAATATCCAAATAAATTGTGTTTAATTTTCCTAAATTAAACAAAAAATAATCGTTTTACTATATTGTAGATATATTGGTTTTCGTTTTCTTTGTGAATATTATTAATATATTGTATTTACGTATCACAATAAATATGCTGTAACACCCCACTTGGATAAGTGGACCGTTACGTGTATTTATGGCGTGTCATCAAAGCATAAGGTAAATGTCCTAAAACATTAACTGACCATAAAGGAAATACCGGAATCAAACATCGGCAATCCAAACATAAGCCCAAAACATGAAAATAAAATACTGAATGAAAGGACTAAACAATGTCCAAATAAGCAGAATAATTTAAGAAATGCATAAAGTAAGAAGTCTGGATAGCTTCCATCCAAATGCACATACTCCTAGAATCCTAAAAGCGTCCTCGTGTACCTGCCGTTAGAACATGAAAGGAACTACTGCTGAGCATAACGCTCAGTGAACGGATATGAAACATGATAAGGAATTACTGAAATGAAGCAATTGATAAAATACTGAAGTTGTAAGACTGATAAGTAAAGTTGCAGCGGAAATCTGTGTATAATCTGTAAAAGCTGATTTATAAATAATAAAGCTGAACTGTTATCTGTCAATCTGAAAACATGCATTTACTGTATTTTATTTGCCAGAGCTTATATAGGTCATGTGCTGTAACAACGTTGCATGAATAACTGGAGGGGTGACCTCGTCATGCTGTAGAGGGGTGACCTCTAAATAACTGTGCTGGGTGGAGGGATCAGCTCCAGTGTTAAGGATGTAGAGCACACACCACATTCACCTGCTAAACTGTAAACTGTAGCCTAGGATGCATCCATACGCCCCACTAATAATACTGATAAAATGGCCAAGCTGAGCTGAGTGGGACGATGCAGGATATCACTCTCCTGCATGTGAGTCACGACACCGGTGCCTCTAGTGTCGTGGTTACGGTACCTCCGTAACTAGTACATAAACTAATCATGCTTGTATACAATGCTCAGGCAATTTATTTTATTATTAACATGATTACTGATAAGCTTAAACATATACTGGGGAAAACATTTGGCTGTAGACGGGGAATCCTAATCATGCATAAAAAAGGAAGTCCTTATTGAAAGGACGGGAAATCCGTACCTCGTGTCCAGTAATGAAATAAGACTGAAAGCTGAAGATCTACTCCGACTTCACGGTTACTACATAAATTAACGGATGCGTATATAAGTTGACTGATGTTTATTTATTTATTGATCTTAATTGTTCTCAGTTTGATTCATTTACTACTTGTATTACTGTTTGTATATAATCTGATAAGTTCTGACTGCTCGCTAATATTACTGATTTAATGTACCATGTATTCCTAGTTACTGCATACTGTATATTCTGGTATTACTATAAATAGTAACTTGTTATAATTAGAAAGTTTCCTAATTTAGAAAATTTCCAATTTAATATCTTTAAATAAAATTATTTGTAAATCATAGGTTTTAGTAGGATAAACATGATAAAGCTTAATTTAATTTTATTAATTAGATTAATAAAATTTGGACAATATAATTAATTAATTATAAAACTCATTTATAAAATAATTTATCCATTCATATAATTCGTGGTTCCCACCGCTTGTGTTAAGTTCCCACTGCTTATACAAAGTTCCCCCTGTTTGTGTTAAGTTCCCACTGCTTATACAAAGTTCCCCCTGTTTGTGTTAAGTTCCCACTGCTTATACAAAGTTCCCCCTGTTTGTGTTAAGTTCCCACCATTTTTGTTATGGTTCCCACTGCTTTTGTTTCTGACAAACCCAAACACTCCCTGCTGTAAACTGCAGTCCCAAACGCCCCCTTTTTTTTGATTTGCGTCTGTGTAACCAAAACACCCCTGTTTCTTTTTGTTTTCAAACCGAACACCCCTGATGGCTTGCGGTTCGAGGTTGGGCAACAAAGAGACCACCGAGACCCTTGGTGGTCTCGGTTGTGAAGATCAAATCCCACCGTTTGGTTTGTTACTGGGCTGCGAATCAGATTAAATCCACCACCCAACACATATGCGGGTCGCGGCTGGCAGTAGAATCACCACACCGAGACCAATTGGTCTCGGTTTTCCCTGACTTCACCAAAACCCAACACTCCCTGATGGATCGTGAATCAACAAACAGAAAGAAAGAAAAATGTGATTGGGATTACCTTTTATGTGATCTGGAAATACTCGATAAACACACGAATTGACAAACCAAAATCAACCCGTCACCCTTCTTTGTTTTCCGGCCGGCGGCTCTTTCACAAACCCTATCTCGTTTCTTTTTTTTTTTTGTCGCTGTGAGAGGGAAAGGGGAAACCCCCCGTGTCTATTTTTTGTACCAATGCAAAATGGGCTTAAAGCCCACTACTTCTTCTCTTTTTTTTTTAAAGAAAACCGGCCCAAGGCCCTTTTATACATATACTTTATTTTATTTTTCCGCGTCAAGAATTAGTGTGCGTGTACGTGTTCGTAAATCGTGTTTTAAATTCCTGAAAACGTAATACTCTTCTCCGTAATTAAATTATACATACGTAATGTTTTACTGAAATTTAATAATTATTTTCTGAATAATTATTCATTTGCAATATTTAAATAAACTAAGACTACGTGTATTTAATATTAACGTTGCATTATTTCTGTAAAATAATTAATTCATCTGTAATATTTTCTGAGACTAAATACTTATTAACTGAGTAAACTGTAATATCTATAGTATTTAAATAAACTGGAATGCGTATTTAATTTATGCGTTTCTATCTCTGTCTAATAATTAATACTTACATAGTTTATTTAAAATTAAACTGCGTATTTAAATATTCTGATTTTTAAATACGGGTTTTACATATGCAATATCTCCAAAAGCGTGAAAACGCAACCTTAATTGAGATTTCATCACTCAATTATTGTATTCGAATCCAAAGCAAAAGTTTAAAGGCAAAATAGATAAATACTTTCGTGAGGCTTAATTTTGATTAACACAAACTATAAGGTGGGTATAAGGCGGTTGTATTTCACGACCTAAGGGAAAAAGGCTCTTAAGTGCTTAGCGCCGCCTCGTTTCCCCCGCTTGCTTGTGCGTGTTTTGAGAAAGAGGGCTAATCAAGGGTTTGTCGCCCAAGTATTATCTACGTATCATATATTTGCTTTTCTTCAAGATTAAACCCTCTTGAACATTTTGGTGTTCCACCAACGTTCTAAAGTCATCGAAGACGTTCACTCCACATGATCGTTTTCATTCCTTGAGGCTCCTTTAATCTAGAAATTGATTCGAGTCGAGATTTGTAGATTTGAGTCTACGTAATACACCAAAATCCAAAAAAATTAAAAAAACAATCAAAAACCAAAAAAACTGAAAAAACCAAAAAACCGTAAAAAGAATCTTCTTTGCTACCCCCATTCTACGCTTAGTGCAAGCGCACTCGATCGAAGGATTATTCTAATTCTAGTGACGCTTCGAATCGACGCAATCGTAATCGAAGGAATCGACGACGTAGACGAGAATTAGAAACCAACGTTCCTAATATCGTTGTTAAAGAGACCGTAGACGAGATGGCCGACATTCGTTCGATGATGGAATTGCTCCAAGCGCCCACCGAGGGTTATGGAGACGCGATCGTAATTCCCGCTATCAAAGCGGAGAATTTTGAGGTTAAGAGCGGAATGCTTTCGTTGATACAAGCTACGAAGTTTCGAGGTCGTGAGGCGGATAATCCTCACGATCACATTCGGAATTTCGATCGTCTTTTGGCCACGAGCAAGTTTAAGAACGTCAACGCCGATGTCGTCAAGCTTATGCTTTTTCCGTACGCGCTCGATGGTGCCTCCAAGGATTGGTACGAGAAAGAGCCACCTAATTCCATAATTACGTGGTAGGATCTCGTTTCCAAGTTTGTTAATCATTTTTTCCCACCGTCTAAGACGACGGTTTTCAAAAACGAGATTACGAGATTTGAGCAAAAATCGAATGAATCTTTTAGAGACACGTGGGATCGTTTTAAGGAACTGCTTAGGCAATGTCCTCACCATGGATTTTTCGAGTTGCACCAAATCGATACGTTTTACAACGGTCTTATTTTCAAGAACAAGATTCGTTGAATTCCGCCGCCGGTGGCAAATTTTTGTGTAAAACTCCGAAAGATGCCTTAATGATTATCGAGAATCGATCCAAGGTTTACCAACTCCGCAATGAACCGAGTGTTGCCGATGTCGCCTGTATAACCCACAAAAATAAGGTCATTACTTAATCCTACTTTTCAAATATTTTTGAAGTATTTATGACGTTAAATATTATTATGTTTAACGGTTTAAGTTGAAACCGATATTGAATATTTTATTTTTAATATTTTGACGAGCAACGAGGACTACTAGTGATCACGATACCAAGGATGCCTAAATTTTATATTTTATTATCCATCGTTTCTATAATTAATACTTTCGACGATACCGTTTTAATTACGTATTAAGTCGTTATATTATTATTTTTCGTGTGCGTTTAAACTTTTAAAAAGTATTTTTATGAAACCCGAGTCCCGTGAATATTTGTAAAATTGACTAATAGTCATTTCCCGCTTTTTAGCTAACTATTTTCATTTTGGACCAAAACTATCACAAATTGGCAAAACTAGCCCTCCACCCACCATATATAAACCATTTCTACCTACCACAAACACATACATAAACAAATTTATTAAAAATCTCTCCGACCCCTTTTTTTTCTTTTTAGCCGTGAACCACAAGGACACCAAAACCCAAATTTTTCTTCAATCCAAGCTTGAATCTTACAAAACTAATTCAACTCCACCTCCTAATTTTTTAAGGTGATTCTAATGATACCAATTTCATCAAGATGCATTACGTTTTTGATTTTTTGATAAAAACTAGGATTGTTAGGTGGAGATTATGATCATGCATGTGTTAGTAGTGATGATCAAGAGATTTCATGCTATGTTTTTGTTAAAAAATTGATTTTTAATTTTTAGGTTTTTGATTTTTAGGATGATACAAGTGTTAGGATTGGTTTATGATGATATTAGGGGCTTAGGTTGATGACAAAAGTTGTTGGAATTGATCAAAAACATGATTTTGTATGGTTTTTATATAGTCAATTTTGAGGCCATTTTCGGAGGTCTTAAGTCTGAATATAGGTTGATATAATGGAATCATGTTGTAGAGAATTTCGTTAGTTTCGATTTGATATAAAGTAGGCCTTCCAACTCCAAACGAGGTGGAAGATATGCTAGTTTGATTTTTGTGTACCGGGAGACGAGTGTTGACACAATCCGAAAATTGTTGTCGATATTTGGATCGAATCTCGGGGACTATAAAATGAGTTTCAAAAGGATTCAAGAGCTTTTCTCAGACTCTATAGTTAGTGTTTTGAGTCTATTTTTAGAATCAAGTGTTGGTTTTATAAATGGAGTTGTTTAGAATAGTCAAAATGGTTTCGTAAGTCAAGGTCGCTAAACTGTCCGAATTTTGTAATTCAAAGATGTGTCGGGCAGGGAACTTTAGAAGTAAAATCTTTTGATGAGCTCTTGGGAGGACTTTCTACATATAGTATGTGAGTTCCTCAGGTAGTATCATGAAATGTTGAGGTGTCTAAGTATGGGAAAACGACTTGGACATTCGGTATGTTCCGGCAGATTTTTATTAAAGGCATAGAATAATGAAGTGAATGTGTAGAAAAGTATAATAGTATCACTTGTGTCGTTTTCTCTCGAGTTTGTTGTGAATTTATGAGTTGAGTTTTATATTCTTATGTATGGTTTATTTCTCGAGTCTATTATTAATGAACGCGTCTTATTTGATAGGTTGCGGTTCTCGTGTTTGAAAGGCATCATCTATCGTCGGCGATCGTCTTCAACTACTTCTTGTACTTAAGGTGAGTCTATAGCCTCGTTTGCGCAATTATATGATTTTTAAAAACCGCGAGGGGGAATACATGTTTTGTAAACTTAGAACACAAGATTTTTATGGTATGCGTGTCCCTCTATGAATGGACCCGTGGTTGCCTTTGAACTGCATTAAGTGATTGCCTTTGTTAAAGCCTCAATTATGGACCGTTAATTAACCTATGATGGGTTAACCGCTAGTACAATTAATAGATCTATGGGGGAAGCCGCCTCGGTTCAGTTTGTGTGGACTTGTCATAGAAGCTTAGGCCCGACCTCCACACTGTTTGAACATATTGTATTGAGAAGTCAGGTATATGGCAGTGTACCAATAATCTGGAGGTAACCGACAATTAATAAATCTCTCGTCTTATTAGACTGATATGGGAGTGACTAAGGGCTCGGTTCCATGAGCTTGATGCAATTTATGCTATATACAATTATTATTGTTGATGCAAATTATTATTTGATGCTTGTTGCCTTCAAGTATGCCACAAACTTATAATCTTTGCTTGTGTTCAAAATGATTATATAAACCTGTAGTTTCACTCGGATTTTTTGCTGATGATTTTCTCACATGTATTTCAGGTAATCAAGAAGTGTGAAGCTTGGAGCTCACGGGAATGAAGTTGTGCACTACTTTTGTAATATAAACTCTTTGAATGTTTATCGTTCCTTTTGTTTAAAACAATTTAAATCTTTTGTTTTAGTTGTACTTTGGTTACGATGTCTTGGGACTACGCTACTCTGACAAATGTTTTAGGAACGATAAATTTGAAACGTCTCTTTTCGAGTCGTTCTTTAAAATTATATCTTATTCTATCATTGTTTAGCACCCAAATATGTATTCCACTGCGTGTGAATTTGGGGGTGTTAAATCGCCAATGTTAGTAATTCTAATCGCGACATTGAGAGAGTTGATGCGAAAGTCGACAAGTTGATGAATGTGTTCACGTCGTTCTTAATCGATATGCAAAAGAAAGACGCTCCCGCTACAGTGAAAGCGGTTGAGGCATCGTGTACGTTTTGTGGTGGTCCTCATAATTATTACGAGTGTGCGGCTACGGATGGCCAAACATCGAGTGTTAACGCGTTAAACAACAATTTTCAAAATCAAAATAACGCAGGTCCATCACAAGGAAACTTTAATCAAGGCAATAATTTTCAAAATCGTAACAATTTTCAAGGAAATAATCAACAAGGAAATTTTCAAAATCAAGGTTATAATCAAGGTCGGAATTTAACTTGGCAAAATCGAGATAACAACAATCAAAACTCGAACTTTTCGGAGAACACTAATCAAGGGAATTTTCAAAGAGGGACGATGTAGTGATTTTACTACCCTTTAGGAAAAGAGCGTAAAAGCGGCAAGTATTAACAAGTGATTTAGGAAAACCACAAGTAAATGACCGAAAGTGGGGATCGTTCTCAAGGAGGCTTGTGTGTTGTGTAAAGAGATGATTAAGTGTTTGTGATTATATTGATGAGAAAAGAAAAATAGAAAAGAGATTAGAAAAGAATGACGGTTACGATTATGAATTAAACTAAGACGAAGTCGTGCACGTAAAACCGTAAAAAGTGACCAAATTTAAAAATTACCCTAAAAATTTCTAGAAAATTAAAATAAATCCTAAAAAATGTAATTAGAGTTTACAAAAAATCAAAAAATGCTCAAACCTTTTATTTAATTAAATATTAATTTTTTAATGCTAATTAAAGCCCAAAAAATCAATTTAATTAACAAAAAGCCCAAAATGAGATTTTTTAACTTGTAAACCTCTAAAATGACTTAACTAAATTTAAAACTATTTTTGAAAATTTTAAAATTAAATAAAACTATTTAAAAATGATTAAAAACAAATAAAACTTAAAATATTTCTAAAAATTAATCTTATGACAGTAAAATTAATCTAAAAAATTTAAAATTCCTAACTTAATGTATTTGAACTAGGAAAAATGAAAAACTTGCAAAAATATAAATTTTAATTTTTGATAATAAAATAATAATAAAATATTAATAAAAATCCAAAAATTATAAAAAATTCTAAAAAGTTGCAAACTAGTTTATTTTAACCTAAATAAAACAGAAATGAACTTGAAATTACAAAATTACCCCTATTGGGCCTTCAAATGGGCCAAATACCCAAACAGTCCCTTAATGGGCTTAGAAATTGGCCCAATAAGAAAAAGTCCACAGAATTGGCCCAAAAGCTCCAATTAAGCTTAAAGTATGCTTTTAAACACAATTTTCAAAGGCCCAAACGCTGAAAATGAGCTTAAGATAGCTTATTTCAAAACAGCTTATTCTTAATGGGCTTTTTGGCCCATTAAGCTCTAAGCTGATGCCATAAGCTAAAATTTTACCCACGTCTTTCTCTTGACCTAAATAAGCTATTTTCAAAAATAAACTTGAAATAAGCCCAAGGAATAAGGCTGAAATAAGCCAAAGCTCTCTTCACAAAATGACAAAATAGTCGTTTTTTAGTTCTAGGCTATTTCAAGAGCTGATTCAAGTTGCAATAAGTCACAAATAGCTTAACTAAGCTTAATAATAAAAAATCTTTAAAAAAGAACCACTCAATAAGCTGGAATAAGCAATAAGCAATTTTGTAAAAGTCAACTAAGTTCGTTTTCTAGTCAAACCTAAAAGTCAAAGTCCACAAAGCTCCAGATCTCTTAAATGGGTCAAATAAGGAAGATTGATTACAAAAACAAAGTTGTTGCAAGTCCCAATAAGCTAGAATGGCTTAAGAATAAGCTGTTTGATGATTAACACTAGTAGTGGCTAGTTTTGGGGGTTCAACAATGGGAAAAGTTTCCACTGCTTGACCTTTTTTACTTTTTGTCTTTAGTGACTTTTTGTTGTATTCAAGTTAAGCAAAGTCACCCAAGTGATCAGTGAATCACAGGGAGTCAATAACAACAATCAAATCACAAATTCAACTAGCCAATTAATACAGTTTAATCAAAAGATCCACAGACATGCACCAGATATGAACAATAAGCAGGTTTCAACCAATAAGCACTTTTAGCAAGAACAAGCCAGCCAAACTTCACCAAATGCATACACAAGCTATAAATAATTCAAATGAACATAAATAAACAGGTTTCATGCAATGGTTCAAGGTCTGGATCAAGATTCAAGCTCAAAAATGTTACTGATGAACAAAGAACATGCAGTTTGATACTTTGCTGATATACTTGACCACAAATCCAATTTCAAACACTCAAATCTTCTTAACAGGTTATATAAACTTTGTTTAATCACTTGTATTCCCTAAGCATGCATACAAACTAAGTGTTTCCAAAATCTCAGGTCAAAACAAGCAGATTTCCAACTTTTATAGCACAATCAACATTTTGATGTTTAAAAGCCAAGAACTTGCAGCAAATAGCACTCAACCAAGTATCTAACAAATATCAACAATAAACAACACTTTCCAATAACTCAAAAACACTTTGCAAGCTTAAACAGGTTAACCCAAACACCCCTTAACTTTTTCAATCCAAGATTTAACAAAGTAAAAGTGTGATTAAATGTTACCCAAGCCCAATCTAACACAATAATATCATCATCATGCAGTATCAAGCAATTTTAAGCCACAAAATCAACAATAACAACAACATAACACAAATTCACAAAAATCAAGTATTTTTTCAGATTTTTGAGAAAATGACTCAAACCTCATGAATGTACATCCACACTCACGAACTTTTGAGCTTATGTGCCTAGCAAAACAAGGCATAAGCTTCCACAACAAAGCTGCTAAGATTCAACAAGGTTAGAACACAAAATATGAAAAACAGAAAAGTGAAAAAGCTTGATTAATGCAACCTTGTTCCCACTCCTTGATTATCCCTAAACCACAAGCTTACAACACCTTGATAAGCTCCTTATCAGGGTGATATAATCACTTGCAATCCAAAAATTCCAAGGGTTTGAACCAAGAACTTAGCAAAATATCAAGATTTGAACTTTGAGCAATTTCTTGCACTAGGTTTGAAAACAGGGTTTAAGACTTAACAATCACAATAATATATCATTAACAAACAACTAAAAAGGTTGGCACTTAGAATTCGTCACACAATTCAAACACAATTCATTAATCATGAAAGAGGATTTACATAATGTTGACCAATAAGAAAAGCAAGAGCAGGGCTCAATGTTAAACCCTAATGCCTTTATATAGGCTACAAAGACAATCTAGAAAGCATAAAAACGTAACCCTAATGCTGGTGAAGTCCTTGAATTGCCCTTGATGGTTTTGAATAATTTGAACTCACGTGAACTCTTTTGGCAGTTTGTTGAGGTGTATAGCTGTTGGAATATGATCAAAGGCTCTCAATGAAGCTTAGAATCAAAGTTGAATACAATTCGTTGGATGGCTGGCATGTTTTGGCAGTTTCCTCAACCTTTGTAGTAGGGGAACATTCATGTGACTTGGGTAGTGATGTGGCACCAAGTTTAAAAGTTGAGATGTGATTAAAAGGCCATTAATCAATAATTTGGAAAAGATGGTGGCTTAATTCATAGTAATTAGTGAATGCCTAATTTTGCCAAGAACACGAAGAACAGCTTGTTTAATCTTGTTTCGTTTTTAAATATGTGTTAACCGCCCAAAACTAATATTAATTATGGGTTAGTTAAGTCTGGTGTGAGTGGAGGATGAGGTGGAGGGATGGTGGGCTGTGATTGGTGGAAAGGGTTTAGTGGGACAGGTGTCACAAGCTGGTTGGTTAAGGTTTCTTTGGCTGTCTGCCAAGTTTGGCCCCTCGTCTCTTTTGTTTCTTTCACTTCTTGTTTAATAACACAAAATCCGAATCCCTTTGTTATTAAAGTTTCATTTTTTAGACTTTTGCCCCAAATACTTTTCTAAAGTATTTTCAGGGGTATTTCTTGCCATTTCTTGATTCTTGAAGGGCTGTTTTGGCATTTTCTTCAAACATTATGGTCTTGACTTGTATTGTTGACTTTTTGGAGGACTAATATTGACAAGTATTCAAAATGGAGGGACCATTCTTGCCAATTCTTCAAAGTGGAGGGCCCTTTTGTAAATTTGACAAACTTTAAGGACCAAACTTGTAATTATGAATAAACAAGGGTTTAAAGTGTCAATTCTTCAATATTGGAGGACCCTTCTTGTACAATCTTCAATTCTTCAAGGGTTATTCTTAGAAAATCACCATTAAGGCTTGGTTCATTGTGAGGCTTCGTTTCCAGTGTTCGTTTTTGCTTGTTTCTTGTGATCTTTTGTCATTTTCTCAATATCCGTACCTAAACTACACAAGTAACAAACACAAGCATATATTTGGCATTTTTCATGATATTTTATGCATTTTAAGCCCGTTTTGGACGATGAGACTATGTATAAAAGCAGTCTCATCACTCCCCCATACTAAACCATTGTCGTGCCCTCACGCAATGCTAGAATAAAGTATCGTAGCACCTCAAAAATTCAATTTTATGCACCTTTATTGAATAATAAACTAGATACACTACTGCTATTACTACTACTTGCGTTTTAGACATAATGTATGATTTTCATCGCAAAATGGGACATTTAGGTTCATAGAACAAGAACACGTGAATGCTTCGTTAGAAATAATTTCGGCGTCCTCGATTTTCACCCCAATTCCATGCTAAGCGTGTAACGAGATCATTGTCATTATAAGTTAGTAATGCTAACACTACTCATATGCCCTAATCACGTACTTATCCTCCCATTTTCCTAAGTGGTATCTCTTATATTTTGTTTTTGTCTTGAATGTTCACGAGGATACATTTTTTACTTATGCGATGATAGAGATTTAGGTCTAAAAATTGAGTCATAACGGTGTAACCAAGACCATCGAATTAATAACCCCTCCTAATAGACAACGATGTCAAAAAATTAAGTCAACAAGAAGGATCAATAAACACGGTTTTATAACGGTTTTGAACATGAGACTTATTACCAAGAATTTTATATGCCCCCTACCGGATGGGCCTTATTATCATAGGTTTACCTCCATCTTTTATTCAACTTCGCCATGAAGCTTTTATTATGACTTCGGTCTTGCCTTGCCTTTTATTATCCTCCTCATCGGTGGTTTTATTATGGCCAAAGACGTATATCCTCACGCTAAAAGCGAATTTTGGATCTTTAAAGCTTCAAAGATTAAGGCATAATTCACTTTCAATTTCGCATAGATTTTTCGGCCTTGTGAGCTTTAAATTGTTTTCTTGATTTAGGTGAGTACTTGAAATCTTATTATTGGGTGAAGCTTTCGATTATTCGGGTTGCCAATACTTCAAAACCGTGACGCTAGCGATACCTTAATGTCTTCCCATTTAATTACATGGAAGCTACTAGAAAAGACTAGAAACCAACAATCAAGACTAAACCGCTAAGTCAATATTTATTTAGCAAAATATATTTACAAGCGAAGGGAGAATAAGCAAACAACGAGAACACATGAGTTTTTGAAAGAATACTAGTGCTCTACGTTTAGCATAGTAACTTATAATTAACTCTATCGTTTCTCGTCCTCATTTAAGAGACTTAGCCTAAAAATTTAAGGAATCGAAGCTAAGTGCTCAACACGCACAGTCGAGTAAAAGATTACTCTTATTCTCGCCATCGGAAAACCTACATTCGTGTCTTCAAACACTTATTAAATATGAGAAAAAAATTTAAAATTTGGCCATTTTTAGCTTTATTTTGCAACAAAAAGATAAACTTTGGAAAGCGTGAAGGTTTGGCAAGACAAGTATCTATTCACCCCCCCCCCCATACTAAAGTTAAACATTGTCCTCAATGTTTCGAGTCTAAGGGTTGGAAACCCCCATACTAGAGACGTAGTCGAATGCTTAATCTAGCATGAAAAGGGTGTAACCGTTAAATTTAAAGCCGTTTATGAAGTGTGCTATAAACCTAAGGTTAGAACATAAAAGGATATCATGTGTGGATATTGAGAAATTCTTCAAAGCAAACGATCGATTGCTCACCTAAAATGAACACGAGAGGCTCCAATCGTGAAGATCATGATCATCTAAAAACCACATATCACAAACAACCACGAAACAAAGGTTGGAAGGGCACAAATCCCCTCATGTTACTTCATTAGAAAGCGATAATATGTACATGGGATAAGCATGGGACTCCCCCACGAGGCTCCTCGTTTTTGATTACCGAATCATGAGCTCGACTCGATCCCCTCAATACTAATTATCATTAGGGAAGGTGATTTGGTCGAGGTAGTTCAAAGATGGAACTTCCCCGCCAAAGTAGTGCTTCAACCTATGTCCATTCACCTTGAATTTTGGGCCATCATTTTAAGCTAGCTCGATGGTCCCATAAGGAAAAACTTGGGTAACGGTGAATGGACCGGACCAACGGGATTTCAACTTGCCGGAAAGATTTTCAAACGTGAGTTAAAAAGCAACACTTGATCTAATGTTAAAAACCCGGTTTTTAATTTTTGAATCATGAAACTTTTTAGTCTTTTCTTTGTAAATCAATTAAATTTCATAAGCAATATCTCTTAATTCATCTAATTCATTTAATTGCATTTTACGGTGTTTTCCCGCGGTCTCAATATCATCATTACAATGCTTAAGGGCCCAATAAGCTTTGTGTTCGAGTTCAATTGGCAAGTGACAATTCTTCCCATACACAAGCTTATAAGGAGTGCACCCGATGGGTGTCTTATGAGCGGTCCGAAAGGCCCATAAAGCATTGTCCAATTATCCGACCAAGATTGTCGGTTCTCTCCAATCGATCTCTCCAAGATCCTCTTCAACACTCGTTTTGAAACCTCGACTTGCCCACTCGTTTGTGGGTGATAAGCCGTAGAAAGACGATGTGTAACCCCATATTTCCTTAAGACTCTTTCGAATTGGTCGTTACAAAAATGGGTTCCACGATCGCTTATGATCGCACAAGGGGTTCCAAACCGAGAAAACAAGCTTTTCAAAAACTTGACTACCACACGAGCATCGTTTGTGGGCAAAGCCTTAGCTTCCACCCACTTTGATAGGTAGTAAACGGCGACAAATATTTACTTATTACCACGAGATGATGGGAACGGCCCCATAAAATCAATTCCCCAAACGTCAAAGATCTCACACACTTGGATATTGTTTTGTGGCATTTCGTCATTTTGTGAGGCTTTTCCTTGTCGTTGGCATAAGTCACACGACTTCACAAGTGCATGTGCATCTCGGTAAATAGTAGGCCAAAAGAAACCGCCATCAAAGACCTTCTTAGCCGTAATATTAGCACCTTGGTGACCACCCGTGGGTCCCTCGTGACAAGCTTTAAGGATATTAGAAGCTTCGTTGCCAAAGCACAACGTCAAATGATTTGATCCGCACAAGTCCGAAGAGATAAGGGTCGTTCCAAAAGTAGAACTTGACGTCACGAAAGAATTTTCATTTTTGTTGAGTCGTCATACCCTTAATGATGAAGTTCCCCGCATGGTAATTTGCGATGTCCGCAAACCATGGGGTGGATGAATCAAGCTTAGAATTCAATACACCAAGTGTCTCGAGAGGAAATGTTTCGGTAATTTTCATTGGCTCGTAAACACTTTGGTGAGGATCTTCTAAACGAGAAAGATGATCGGCCGCTAGATTCTCGGCTCCTTTTTTTCAAGGATTTCGACATCAAACTCTTGTATGAGGAGAATCCAACGAAGTAATCTCGGCTTTGCATCTTGTTTAGCCATGAGATACTTGATAGCCGAATGATCCGTATACACTATGCATCGAGACAAGACGAGGTAAGGTCGGAATTTCTCAAATGCATACACCACAACAAGGAATTCCTTTTCCGTTGTAGTGTACTTAAGTTGAGCCTCGGTCATCGTCTTGCTAGCATAGTGAATAGGCAAGAAATGTTTTTCATGACGTTGCCCCAATACTGACCCAATAGCGTAGTCACTAGCATCACACATGAGCTCAAAGGAGAGGTTCCAATTGGGAGCAACAAGAATGGGAGCTTCGGTAAGTTTCCTCTTAAGGATTTCAAAGGCTCGTACACAATCTTCGTTAAAGACAAAAGGAGCATCTTTTTCGAGGAGATGTGTAATAGGTCGAGAAATCTTTGAAAAATACTTGATGAATCGACGATAAAAGCCGCGTGGCCTAGAAAACTCCTAACTCCCTTAACGGTTTTGGGATGAGGTAATTTGGCGATGACGTCTACCTTAGCTTTTTCTACCTCAATCCCCGCTTTCGAAACCTTGTGCCCTAAGACGATTCCTTCCTTAACCATAAAATGACATTTTTCCCAATTAAGCACAAGGTTGGTTTCCTCACAACGTTTTAACATTCTCTCAAGATTTGATAAACACGAAGTGAACGAACAACCAAACACAGAAAAATCATCCATAAAGACTTCCATCGTCTTCTCGATCATATCATGAAAAATAGCATCATGCACCTTTTAAAGGTTCCCGGTGCATTGAAAAGGCCGAATGGCATTCTACGATAAACAAACATTCCATATGGACACGTAAACGTAGTTTTTTCTTGATCACGAGGATCGATGGGGATTTGGAAGTAACCAGAAGAACCATCTAAAAAGCAATAGAAATCGTTTCCCGTAAGACGCTCCAACATTTGGTCCATGAAGGGCAAGGGAAAATGGTCTTTACGAGTGGCGTCATTCAACTTACGATAGTCGATACACACCCTCCAACTGGTCACGAGTCTAGTTGGAATTAACTCGTTGGCATCGTTTGGCACAATGGTCATTCCTCCCTTCTTAGGGACACAATGAATAAGACTCACCCAAGGGCTATCGTAAATAGGGTAAATCATTCCCGCGTCAAGGAGTTTTAGGACCTCCTTTTTGATGATGTCGTAAATTTTGGGGTTCATCCTCCTTTGACATTGGACTGCGGGTTGTAGTCCTCCTCCATTAAGATTTTGTGGGTACAAAATTTGGGATCGATCTCCTTAATGTCGGATAATTTCCACGCAATTGCCCTTTGTGATCCTTTAGAACATCGACAAGTGCGGTTTTTTCATCATTCGAGAGATTTTTCGCAATAATAACCAGCAACTTGTCGTTCTCCTCCAAAAATACATATTCAAGGTGAGGAGGTAAATCTTTCAACTCGAGGATTGGTGGTTCCTCAATTGAAGATTTGGGCTCGATACTTATAACCTCCTCGGGTGGAGGAAATGGGAAATCGTTAAGAAAATCCTTAATAATCGAGAAGTCCTCATCGTTGTCGAGGTCTTCGTCACAAGTACGTGGAACATCAAATTCTTTCAACGTAAAACCACCACCTACAATTGGAGTGAAGGATGGTGTTGAATTATCAAGAATAAGATCGAGCATAGTGGGATTGCCACTATTTTCATCGTCACCAAAACCTAAAACTTCTTGTGAAAATTCCTCGCAAACAACGTCGATCATATCAACGAGGTTTATGGTCGCGACGGAATAAACATGAGAAATTGGAGAATTTTGAGTTGCGTTTATTACAAGTTCCTCGTCGTTGAAACATAAGGTGATCTTTCTAGCATGCACATCAATTAAAGCCATAGACGTATCTAAAAACGAACGACCTAAAATAAGAGGAACTTGAGGATCCGTGGGAATATCGACAACGATAAAGTCTACCGGATAATAGACTTTCCCACTTTCATAAAAATGTCTTTGGCCAATCCACATGCGGGAATCGTGGAATGATCGGCCAACTCGATAGACATTAGTGAAGGAGTAATATTAGGAAGATTGAGCGACTTGAAGATTGCAAGTGGCATCAAGTTAATACTAGCACCAAGATCGGCCAAGGCATAGCATTCTTCCATTTCTTGGATTTCATATGGAATCAAGAATTTACCGGGATCACTGACTTTTTGAGGTATGTGATTGAGATAAACCGATGAACAACTAGACAAGTGATGCAATTTCTCCTTGTTGTTCAACATACTCTTAATGTTAGCATCAAATCGAGGCATCATGACCAAAGCATCGACAAAACTCACATTGAAATGCACGTCACGAAACATTTTCATAAAAAGCTCAAATTAGTAATTGTCGCGCTCTTGGCGTTTCTCCTTTCTAAGTCTCGATGGATAGGGCAAAGGTGGTGTGGGTTGAGGCATAGGCATAGCCTTTGGAATCTCGGGTTCCAAATGTGGTAATGGGTCAACCGTAGGTGTGGCATGAGCGGTACTTCGTGGGATTGGGACATGCTCCTTTTCAACCACCACCTCGGGTTCTTCCTCAATTGCTTCCTCCGTAGGAGCAATTGGTTGAGGAGTGTGGTAATCACTTTCATCTCTTCCTTAGGGTTCAATATCTTATTGCTAGGAAGACTACTCGAAGACGGTTTACACATTATAGCCTCAAACATGGATGAAATTTTATCCGCCAACATAGATTGCCTCTTCTCGGCCTTAATCATCTCTTGTTTTATTTCATGTTTCCCTTGTTCCATTTTTTGTTGGTTTTGTTGTAACCTAGTTATATTTCCCTCCATTTTGTTTGTATGGATCTTAAGCTCATTTGCTAACTCATTTTTTAACTCCTTTTTCAAGTCATTCTTAAACTCGGATCTTAGGCTAATGATATCTCTTTGAATATTATCAAACCTAGCATCGTTTCCATTTGCGTATTCAACAAATTCATTTGGAAGATCTTTCAAAGTTTGCAAACCCTTGTTGTTGTTTTGAAAATCATTGTTTTGATTTTTGTTTGAAACTTGATTGTTATTAGCCCCTTGATTCCCATAATTGTTCCCTTTGTAATTGTTTTGAAACCAACTTGATTGTTTCGATAGTTGTTGTTAGCATTTTGATTGGGAGAAAAACCCGGTGGAGTCAATTGATTAGAGCGGGTAACTTGACCATTTTGGTTGTAAGTTCCCGTGGCCGCGTAGGCACTCGAAGTGTTACCACCGTTGGTAATTCACTTGGAGAAATCATGACCTCCACCACAATACATACATGAAACCTCAACCGCTTTAGCCGTAGCGGGAGCACTTTGTTCACCAACTTTGAATTCAATTAAAAGTCCTTTAAGCTTATCAAAGATTTTGTTTTCCAAGTTCGCCTCAATTTGGCAAGCATCGATGGTATTGGACAATGAAGGTGAAGCCGAAGACGAAGCCTTACGAACTCTCGATGTGTTACAAGGACTATACACCTTAGATCTATTCTCAATTATCAACAACGCTTCCTCAACCGTTTTACACAAAAAATTACCACCCGCGGCGGCATTAAGATAATCCCTTTCATGATCATTTAAACCATTGTAAAACGTGTCAATTTGATGCAAGTCGGAAAATCCGTGATGAGGACACTCATGTAACATTTCCTTAAACCTATTCCAAGCCGTTGAAAAGCTCTTATTAAATTCTTGTGAAAATTTTGAAATCTTGTTTTTCAAATGTGTAGTCTTGGAGGGCGGGAGAAATTGGTTCACAAATTTTGAAACGAGATCCTTCCACGTCAATATAGAATTGGGTAGCTCTTTCTCTAACCAAATTTTAGCGGGCCCCGCTAAGGAATACGGAAAAAGCATCATCTTAATCGAATCATTAGCAACATCCTTAAATTTGCAAGTGGCGGTAAGACGATTGAATTGGCGGATATGGTTGTGCGGGTTGTCCTTTTCATCACCACGGAATTTGTTGTTTTGGATCATCGACAACAAACCCGTTTTCACTTCAAAATACCCCGCAAGGATGGCGGGAATCACAATAGCCTCTCCATAACCCTCGGTGGGTGCTAGAAGTAACTCCATCATAGTTCGATTTGCCATGGTTGGTTCTTCTTCTACGATAGGTTCGTCAATAGGAGACTCCTCATAATAACTCGGATTTACTCAGTTAAAAATATCGTTGTTCTAGTCTTTTCGAATTGAGAAAGGGAAGAATGTGCGACTCAATCGTCTTTTGGTTAAGGAAAATATTTGTCATTGTTGAAAAATAAATGTGCAAGACTTTAAAGTAAATTGACTGTTAATTAAATCTAAAACTAATTTAAACTTAAATGGTGCCATATTTAAACTTTAAAAAGTAAATTAATTAAATGACTTAAAATTAAAGCGTGACGAAAAATTAAATGGCTAATGTAATAAAAATGTGAACTTGAAATTTAAAATAAAGAAAAGCAATTAAAATGACTTAAAGAAAAATAGCGGGAAAATAAATGCTTGAAAATAAATGAGGATAAACAAAACCTGAGATGGAATCCAAAATACTGTCACTATTCGGAATACCCAACAAAGTATGCTTATCCGGAATATTCTCCTAGCCTCTTATCCGGAATGTTAATCAGCTGATTATCCGGAATACGGTTCCAAGACTTATCCGGAATATGGTATGTCACTCCTTATCCGGAATATCCTTTGGTTCCTTATCCGGAATGTCTGCTTCTGCTTATCCGGAAGAATAGGTCTGCAAATTATCCAGAATCTCAGTCCGGAATACTATCCGGAATAACTGTTGCTGCTTATCCGGAATGACTATCTCGATGCCTTATCCGGAATAAGTTTTTGAACGTATCCGGAATATACAAACAACCACTTATCCTGAATATTTCTTCAAAGCGTTATCCGGAATAAATCTCAAATCCACTATTCGGAATAAACCAACTCCTCCTTATCCGGAATGTCCTGAACTTGACCCTTATCCGGAATATTGTTCCAATCTATATCCGGAATAAACACCAGACGCTTATCCGGAATCCAGTGGTGCAGACTATTCGGAATACTAGGGTTTTACCAAAACCCGGATAGAACTAAAATTAAATAAGCTAGAGACAAAAATTAAGCTAAACACAAATAAGCACTTATCTAAAACTTTAACCAAAACACTTTTAAGAAAAAGCTATTAAGCTAAAATTTAAAAACTTTTAAAAACACTAAATACTAAAAATATTAAAAATCAACTTTTAATAAGAAGCACAAATAAGCTAAAGATTCAATAAGCTAAAACAATCAAGAACATAAAAACATAACAAGTAATCAAATAAGCATGACAATAAGATAATAAGCACAAAGATTAAGCAAAACAAGAAAGGTAGAATGAGAGATTAATAAAAACTTGATTAAAGAAAAGATTAAACAACAAAATTAAAAACACTTACATGGAATTCAAGGAATTTAAGTGCAAGACAAGTATTTAAATTGACAATTAATTAAAATGACATGAAATTAAGGTGGAAAGACTAATGTGTCAAATTAGCTAACAACTCCTATTGACACATTAGGAGTCTATTTATAGTGATTAGGAAAACTAAGCATGTGTTGGTTCCTTCTTCTTTCTTTCTCGACTTCTCGTCTTCTAATTTCTTCGACTTTTTCGACTTCGTCTCGGGATTAATTAAACTCGTCTTGTAATTTCTTCATTAATTTAGACTTGAGTTCTTCGGCTTTTATTAAACTTCCATCTTTAGACTTTTTCTTCGATAAATCTTCAGAATTGGCCTTGGACTTCCGTTCTTTTGGCACCCTTGATCTTTCGACTTCGTCTTTTGTCTTTTTCTTCGATAAAAGCCCGTGAAAGCCCGTGTTTTCCTCCCTTTTCACATTTTGATCCTAAATCACAACAAAAACACAAACCACGCATAATTCCGACATTTACGACATAAAATACACGTTTTGGCTTGGTTATTATTGTAGTTAAGTGGTAAAAGGATGGGTGTTTACACACCTATCACCTCACTAGAAAGATTAGGAGTAGGTGTGGACTCCTTTCGGTTTTTCCGTTTACGTGCACGTCTTGCTTGATTACGAGTAAGCATAAACGGCACGTATAACGTGGGGATGAGCAAAGAAGATTCTTTTTGGTGTTTTTAATTTTTCCAATTTTTTTGTGGTTTTTGATTGTTTTACCTTTTTGGATTTTGGTGAATGTATTAAGTAGACAAAAATCTACAAATCTCTCCCTTAATCAAATCTCTTGATTAAAGAAGCCGCAAGGAATGAAAAAACGATCACGTGAAGTGAACGCCTTCGATGACTTTAGAACGTTGCTGGAACACCAAAACGTTCAAGAGGGCTTAATCAAATGAAACCAAGAAAATATATATGATACTTTTTTTTTGGTAACCGTGATTTCCGACTCATTGGCCAACTAATCTACGGGGTTTGAGCCCACCGCCACACAGACTCAAACCAGGTAAAGCCCTCACTTTTCATGAGGTTGGCGTGGCCACTTCAAGGTTGTTTGCACCTAGTGGGAATTGAACTTGAGACCTCACACACTTTGGAGTGATAGCCACAAATCTTTTTGCCACTAGGCCACCCTTGAGTGGTTTATATATATGATACATAGATAATACTTTGGTTGGCAAACCCTCGATTAGCCCTTTTTATCTAAACACGCACAAGCAAGCGGGGAAACGAGGCGACGCAAAGCACTTAAGAGCCTTTTTCCTTAGGGTATATTTTATAATACCCGCCTTATACCCACCTTATAGTTTGTGTTTGTCAAAATTAAGCTTCACGAAAGTAATTATCTATTTTGCCTTGTTTTTTTTCTTGTTTGAGATTCGAATACAATGATTGAGTAATGACCTCCCAATCAAGGTTGTGTTTTCACACTTTTGGAGTACTTGTGAATTTATTGTTCTATGTATACAATATAGTAATATTCACACAAAAAAACGAAAAACCGATAATACGTATTAGTAGAGTACTACTAATACAAATAGCTATTATGGCTAGTATAAAAATAGCAATTGTTCAAATCAAAACACAACACGCCTCCCCGGCAGCGGCGCCAAAATGATGTAGTGATTTTACTACCCTTTAGGAAAAGAGCGTAAAAGTGGCAAGTATTAACAAGTGATTTAGGAAAACACAAGTAAATGACCCAAAGTGGGGATCGTTCTCAAGGAGGCTTGTGTGTTGTGTAAAGAGATGATTAAGTGTTTGTGATTATATTGATGAGAAAAGAAAAATAGAAAAGAGATTAGAAAAGAATGACGGTTACGATTAGTAATTAAACTAAGACGAAGTCGTGCACGTAAAACCGTAAAAAGTGACTAAATTAAAAAATTACCCTAAAAATTATTAGAAAATTGCAATAAATCCTAAAAAATATAATTAGAGTTTACAAAAAATCAAAAAATCACTCAAACCTTTTATTTAATTAAATATTAATTTTTTAATGTTAATTAAAGCCCAAAAAATCAATTTAATTAACAAAAAGCTCAAAATGAGATTTTTTAACTTGTAAACCTCTAAAATGACTTAACTAAATTTAAAACTATTTTTGAAAATTTTAAATTAATTAAAACTATTTAAAAATGATTAAAAGTAAATAAAACTTAGAATAATTCTAAAAATTAATCTAATCATAATAAAATTAATCTAAAATTTTTAAATCTCCTAACTTAATGTATTTGAACTAGGAAAAATGAAAAACTTGCAAAAATCTGAATTTTAATTTTTGATAATAAAATAATAATAAAATATTAATAAAAATCCAAAAATTATAAAGAATTCTAAAAAGTTGCAAACTAGTTTATTTTAATCTAAATAAAACATAAATGAACTTGAAATTACAAAATTACCCCTATTGGGCCTTCAAATGGGCCAAATACCTAAACAGTCCCTTAATGGGCTTAGAATTGGGCCCAATAAGAAAACGTCCACATAATTGGCCTAAAAGCTCCAGTTAAGCTTAAAATCTGATTTTAAACACAATTTTTCAAAGGACCAAAAGCTGAAAATGAGCTTAAGATAGCTTATTTCAAAACAGCTTATTCTTAATGGGCTTTTTGACCCATTAAGCTATAAGCTGATGCCATAAGCTAAAACTTTACCCACGTCCTTCTCTTGACCTAAATAAGTTATTTGCAAAAAGAAACTTGAAATAAGCCCAAGGAATAAGCCTGAAATAAGCCAAAGCTCTCTTCACAAAACGACAAAATAGTCGTTTTTGAGTTCTAGGCTATTTCAAGAGCTGATTCAAGTTGCAATAAGTCACAAATAGCTTAACTAAGATTAATAATCAAAAATCTTTCAAAAAGAACCACTCAATAAGCTGGAATAAGCAATAAGCAATTTTGTAAAAATCAACTAAGTTCGTTTTCTAGTCAAACCTAAAAGTCAAAGTCCACAAAGCTCCAGATCTCATAAATGGGTCAAATAAGGAAGATTGATTACAAAAACAAAGTTGTTGCAAGTTCCAATAAGCTAAAATGGCTTAAGAATAAGCTGTTTGATGATTAACACTAGCAGTGGCTAGTTTTGGGGGTTCAGCAGTGGGAAAAGTTTCCACTGCTTGACCTTTTTGACTGTTTGTCTTTAGTGACTTTTTGTTGTATTCAAGTTAAGCAAAGTCACCCAAGTGATCAGTGAATCACAGGGAGTCAATAACAACAATCAAATCACAAATTCAACTAGCCAATTAATACAGTTTAATCAAAAGATCCACAGACATGCACCAGATATGAACAATAAGCAGTTTTCAACCAATAAGCACTTTTAGCAAGAATAAGCCAGAAAAACTTCACCAAATGCATACACAAGCTATAAATAATTCAAATGAACATAAATAAACAGGTTTCATGCAATGGTTCAAGGTCTAGATCAAGATTCAAGCTCAAAAATGTTACTGATGAACAAAGAACATGCAGTTTTGATACTTTGCTGATATGCTTGACCACAAATCCAATTTCAAACACTCAAAATCTTCTTAACAAGTTATATAAACTTTGTTTAATCACTTGTATTCCCTAAGCATGCATACAAACTAAGTGTTTCAAAATCTTTAGGTCAAAACAAGCAGATTTCCAACTTTTATAGCACAATCAAGATTTTGATGTTTAAAAGCCAAGAACTTGCAGCAAATAGAACTCAACCAAGTATCTAACAGATATCAACAATAAACAACACTTTCCAATAACTCAAAAACACTTTGCAAGCTTAAACAGGTTAACCCAAACACCCCTTAACTTTTTCAATCCAAGATTTAACAAAGTAATAGTATGATTCAATATTACCCAAGCCCAATCTAACACAATAACATCATCATCGTACAGTATCAAGCAATTTTAAGCCACAAAATCAACAAGAACAACAACAGAACACAAACTCACAAAAATCAAGTATTTTATCAGATTTTTGAGAAAAGGACTCAAACCTCATGAATGTACATCCACACTCACGAATTTTTGAGCTTATGTGCCTAGCAAAACAAGGCACAAGCTTCCACAACAGAGCTTCTAAGATTCAACAAGGTTAGAACACAAAATATGAAAAACAGAAAAGTGAAAAAGCTTGATTAATGCAACCTTGTTCCCACTCCTTGATTATCCCCAAACCACAAGCTTACAACACCTTGATAAGCTCCTTATCAGGGTGATATAATCACTTGTAATCCAAAAATTCCAAGGGTTTGAACCAAGAACTTAGCAAAATATCAAGATTTAAACTTTGAGCAATTTCTTGCACTAGGTTTGAAAACAGGGTTTATGACTTAACAATCACAATCATATATCATTAACAAACAACTAAAAAGGTTGGCACTTGGAATTCGTCACACAATTCATTAATCATGAAAGAGGATTTACAGAATGTTGACCAATAAGAAAACCAAGAGCAGGGCTCAATGTTAAACCCTAATGCCTTATATAGGCTACAAAGACTATCTAGAAAGCATAACAACGTAACCCTAATGCTGGTGAAGTCCCTGGATTTCCCTTGAGGGTTTTGAATAATTTGAACTCATGTGAACTCTTTTGGCAGTTTGTTGAGGTGTATAGATGTTGGAATATGATCAAGGGCTCTCAATGAAGCTTAGAATCAAATACAATTCGTTGGTGGCTGGCATGTTTTGGCAGTTTCCTTAACCTTTGTAGTAGGGGACCGTTCATGTGACTTGGGTAGTGATGTGGCACCAAGTTTAAAAGTTGAGATGTGATTAAAAGGCCATTAATCAATAATCTAGAAAAGATGGTGGCTTAATTCATAGTAATTAGTGAATGCCTAATTTTGCCAAGAACACGAAGAACAGCTTGTTTAATCTTGTTTGGGTTTTAAATATGTGTTAACCGCCCAAAATTAATATTAATTATGGGTTAGTTAAGTCTGGTGTGAGTGGAGGATGAGGTGGAGGGATGGTGGGCTGTGATTGGTGGAAAGGGTTTAGTGGGACATGTGTCACAAGCTGGTTGGTTAAGGTTTCTTTGGCTGTCTACCAAGTTTGGCCCCTCGTCTCTTTTGTTCCTTTCACTTCATGTTTAATAACACAAAATCTGAATCCCTTTGTTATTGAAGTTTCATTTTTTAGACTTTTGCCCCAAATACTTTTCCAAAGTATTTTCAGGGGTATTTCTTGCCATTTCTTGATTCTTGAAGGGCTGTTTTGGCATTTTCTTCAAGCATTATGGTCTTGACTTGTATTTTTGACTTTTTGGAGGACTAATATTGACAAGTCTTCAAAATTGAGGGACCATTCTTGCCAATTTTTCAAAGTGGAGGGCCCTTTTATAAATTTGACAAACTTTAAGGACCAAACTTGTAATTATGAATAAACAAGGGTTTAAAGTGTCAATTCTTCAATATTGGAGGACCCTTCTTGTACAATCTTCAATTCTTCAAGGGTTATTCTTGGAAAATCACCATTAGGGCTTGGTTCATTGTGCGGCTTCGTTTCCCGTGTTCGTTTTTGCTTGTTTCTTCTGATCTTTTGTCATTTTCTCAATATCCGTACCTAAAATACACAAGTAACAAACACAAGCATATATTTGGCATTTTTCATGATATTTTATGCATTTTAAGCCCGTTTTGGACGATGAGACTATGTATAAAAGCAGTCTCATCAAGGGAATCAAAACCAAGCTTTCAATCAAAATTTTAATGGCTCAAATGATTTTCAAAATTACATTAAATCAAATGAGGCTAAAATGAAGAGATTAGAAACGCAAATTGGTGAAATGAAAAATGAGTTTTCCAACACTTTGAGAGGTCAAAATAATAAAATCGATCAAGGTCAAAGTGAGATTAAAAAGATTTTTTCGGCAATCATGAGCAATCAAGCGAGTTCGTCTTCGAGTATGTTACCTAGTAACACCGTACCAAACCCGAAGGAACAATGTAAAGCCGCATCGTCTATTGGAAAAAGTCGTGTGATTACCCCTACCCTTGATGGATTTCGAGTTGTTCCTTCTTCTCAACCCTCGACTTCTAAGACGCCTTCATGTTCTAAAGTCGATGGGGTGAACGTGGCGACCAAGGAAAAGAGTGCACACCCTCGTGTACCTCGAATTTCATCGACGGTTCGAAAAGAGAGGTTAATCGACCTCGCCAAAGTAACCCTTGAAGAAACTTGTGCATCGATCCTTCTAAAAAACCTAAAAGGAAAATGCCGAGAAAGGAAGAGGATCCGGGCCAATTTCTATTACCTTGTGATTTTTACGAGATTGAGGGATGTTTAGCCCTTGCCGATTTAGGTGCTAGCATCGATCTTATGCCTCATTCTCTATGGAAATTGATGAAATTGCCTTCACTTACCCCCACGAACATGACAATCGAGCTTACAAATTGTACACCACTATACCAATTGGGATAGCCGAGGATGTCTACGTTAGAGTTGGAAAGTTTGTTTTTCCCGCGGATTTCGTCATATCCGATTACGAGTGTGACCCTAAATGTCCCATTATTTTAGGTCGACCATTTTTATCGACGGCTCGAACCGTAATCGACGTCCACGAGGGGAGACTCACTATGAGATACGGGGAGGAACAAATGGACTTTTTCGCAAATAAATCCCAAGTTTCTAATGATCATGATAAAACCGAGGTTCTAAAACACGATGTTTCAAATTCTAATGATTTCAAAATGTTAACTTTAGCGGAAAATATGAGGCTTGATGCATGTTTTGAAAGAATTAAAATGAACGGTTTATAGATGACGATTTTAATGATAAAGAATACGTGTACTTAATTCAAAAGGTATTCGTAAATTTATGGATGAAAAATCACTTTGGGATGTATTTGGCGAAACAAGTGAACAACCAATTCTGAAGGGCGACGTTAGTGCCATCACAACAATGACCAAAATGGACTCGTCTTCGCCACCTTCGAAGGACCACGTCTTTGAGGCTTCAACTTCTAACACCATCGAAGTGCCTCCATTTCCTAGCCCAACACCCGTTGAGGCTAAAGGTTTCATCGACATGGATCCTCTTGTCCTTGAAAAGTCACCTACGCATAGCCCTAGGGCTTGTAAGACCATGGTTGTGAGTGCTCACATCGAATCTTTCTTTGACGATGACGATGGTGATTTTGCCAAGATTGATCACGTGCTTAAAAATCCACATGCAATTTTTATTCTCCTAAAAAGAATTCTAAATGTGGTAAGTACGATGATTACGAGTTTGATCCCGAGATTGAGGAAATTATTGAACGAGAGCTAGCTCTTTTGCCTCCACTTCCACCTACAAGTGAGGTGGATCTTTCCAAAATCAAGGATGAAGTTAATGAGTTGGAACGTCTTATTTTTGATGACGAACCAACTCACGTGACCCAAAATCCCATTCTCGACGAGTTACCTAATCAACACTCCTCAAATGAGAATGATGTTTATCACATTTATGAGGAGTTACCTAATCAACACTCCTCCCTTATGAATGATGATTTTGTGCTTGATCGTGATCTCTTCGAGAGAATTTCAAATATCATTAATGAGGATTATGAAGAACTTTGGTTCGATAAGCCAATTTACGATGAAGAAATCGATGAGATGCACAATCATGAGGATGACGAATATGTTGACCCCGAGGGGGCGGTGTTCTTTTTTGATCGACGTTTTGAGAACTTATACAATCCACCACCCCCTAACCGAGACTTAAATGTGAGGTTTTTTAGCGTGAATAATTTTGAATTTGAAACGCCAAATACTTTTGACATCATAAAATCGGGTTTTCATAGAGAGTTTTTGAACGATGAAAAAGGAAAAGATTTTAAAAGTGATTTAAAAGATTTTTCTACATGTTTAACTCCGTCATTACCGCGTTATATGAGTGCTACCACCTTGTATACTCCTTTTGACGATGGTTGGTGTGGTTTTAGTGTGGGAGAAGCCCCTTATGTTCCCTCACATTTCTCCACCGAGGACAAGATTTTTGATCCCGGAATTGCTTGTAAAGGGAAATCTCGGTCTTCCACCGATGCAATAAATGGAAAATCTTTTCATATGCTTGGTGTGAGTCTACCTCGAGTAGCTCATTGTGTTGCCTTACCCATTGTCCCACCTTTCTACTTCTCATCTCTTTTCTTCAAACCCTTTGGGTTTCTAGCACGTGTTGAAGTAGCGTTGTTTCGTCTTTCATCTGAAAACGAGGACGCTATCTTTGACCCCGATATACGTTTATCGGGTTTTTAAAGTACTCCATGTACTTTTGGGCATTGTTTATCATGTAAGCCCCACCAAAAATGACCAAACCATGATTATCCCTAAATAATCACATTTATGGAGATTCGAGTCGAGCTTTTGACTCGGTTATCAAAAACAAGGTGCCTCGTGGGGGATTCTCATGCTTATCCTTGTAAATATAAATGCTTTCTAATTAGTTAACGAGGGGAATTGTGCTCTTCCAACCTTTGTTTCGTGGTTGTTTGTGATTGTGATTCATTAGGTTCATCGTCATCATTGAAGCCTCTCGTGTTTGTTTTATGGATCACTCGAGCTTCGATCGTTGCCTTTGTAGATTCTGATATCCGATTATATCCTTTTATGTTTTAACGTTTATCTTATTAGCATAATTCATAAACGGCTTTAAGGTTATTCGTTTTACCCTTTCCTTGCTCGAGATTAAGCATTCGACTTCGTCTCTAGTATGGGGTGTTTCACCCCTAGACTCGAAACATTGAGGACAATGTTTAGTTTTAGTATGGGGGTGAGTAGATACTTCAACTTGCTTACGTCACCATGCAACCCAATTTTCATCTTTTTGTTATCGTTTTATGCAAAATAAGGCTAAAAATGGCCAAATTTTAATTTTTTTCTTATTTTTCATAAGTGTTTAAGACACGAATGTAGGTTTTCCTATGGTGAGAATAAGAGTAATTTTTTACTCGAACGTGCGAGTTGAGCACTTATCTTCGATTCCTTAACTTTTTAGGCCAAGTCTCTTAAATGAGGACGAGAAATGACAGAGTTAATTATAAGTTGCGTAATCTTTCACGATCTCATGTGTAGTAATTATTAGCTTATTCTCCCAACGCTTTTGTTTAAATAAATGCAATAAGTAAGGTCGTATGATTTAAAAGGTTACTTAGCGTCTAGCCCAAGATCGTTTAAAGGTTGCTCGTGTTCGAATAGAGTTCATAGCCAAGGCATAACTTATTGAACTGGGATGCGAAGATTGGCAAGTTCCAAAAAAGGCCCTCACAAGGCATGAGGAACTCCATTTTGTTGCTAAAGATCCAAGATGATGTGAAGTATCATTATTCCAAAATCAATATGAAGGATCGAGACACACGAAGAAAAGCAATATACTCCCCTAAAGTGTTAACTTGGATTCACTATGAACACGGGTTCGATCTGGAGGTCGGGGAGGGTGATAGAGATGTTTAGCCATGGTTAGTGAGAGAAAGAGAAAGAGTTTCTCTAATAAATGTGTTTTTATTAGACAGAGAAAGTAAAGAAAGTATATGAAGAACCTCACCCCTCCATGGAAGTATGAAGGGGTATATATAGCACGGGACTTGGACTATTACATATGAAAATATTAGTCCATGCAAGTCCCGGCTATGAAACTAATGTAATTCCATTAGTCGCATACATTTTAAGGCTAACAATCTTCCCCAATGTGGAGACATACGGAATTACTTACAATGTTCCTAACAAATGCAAATACAACAAAAATATGACAGTATTAAGTTTGCTTCCAATGCTGAGGATGACGTCGTTGTCTTCAAGTCTTCTAGAAAAACTTATACCCCAGTTTGAATCCTCTTTATCTTTGCTTGTTGAGGAACCATTGTATCATGTATGAACTGGATTAACTTCCCCCAATTCATACCACATGTCTTGAAAAGCTTTCTTCATAGACTTATTTTTTACGAAGCTTCTGAATCAGCTTCCCCCCAAACCAATATCCCTGTCTTGAGCAGAATCTGTAGCTTGAATAATCTTCTATCTTTGACATTTAAAGTGCACAGCGGAATTTTGTAGAAGAAGAAGCAAACCACGCCAAGTAACTGATACCTTGACATTTTTGGTCTTCATGATTATGTGTTTGGGGGAACATGTAAGAAAGCAGCAACAAATCTTCTCACACTTGTAGAATACTTCCCCGTGGAAGTTGAACTAAGTACTCCAAAGTAAACGTTCTTCCCCCATGATGTGACGAACTTTCGGAAGCATCATCTGACGTGTACGGTCAAAATCACGAGATGTTCTTGTCGAAATTATGATGGTGACGAACACTCGGTAGCATTCATGTCAAAAGTATGGTGGTTAAGAACACTCGGTAGCGTTATTTTCAAAAGTATGGTGGTTAAGAACACTCGGTAGCGTTCTTGTCAAAAGTATGGTGGTTAAGAACACTCGGAAGCATCATCTGACGAGTACAATCAGAATCACGAGATGTTTGTGTCTGAAGTAGAAATCTTTGTTGACATTCTGTAGCTCAAGTTGCTCGTGAGAATTGTTTGCTAATCACATCTCTACTCATTTACTCTCTGGCTAAACTTACCAACCTCGTATTCTTTCGGCTATCTATAGTGACCGCTGATGAAGTAAACCAGATATTCCAAACTTGAAACTGAAGTACAATCCCCCAAATTTGTTACTTACGCTTAGCACTTGTGTTGATTGACGAACGGTGCAGAGAAACGTCTCTTAGAATCTTATACATAAAGAGAGAGGTATAAGATGTAGAACACCTCTTGAAGTATCCACAACTCCCGGTGAGTGTGACACTAAGCACTACAACGTAACTCCTTAAGTGATAGTTGTCCATGTCGTCGACCACCCACCCCTTGACAGTGGAAACTAGATAAATCAAGTCTCAATCATTAATGCTCAAGCGAATCATCAATCTATAGAATGGGATGAAAGAGGCTCGATGATGAATTGAGTAGACGCCTTCCTGATATTCCACTTCAACTTCAAATAATAAATACCAAATCCACTTCGTAGTCACTTGACATTACTTTGCCCCGAATACTAGCCGTTTTGACAATTTCAGTGAATCTTAAAGGATCGTTTTAGTGTTTGTTTGTTTTTGTCGTGTTTGTTGTGTGTGTCGAGTTTGAGTGAGTGTTGTTAACTTGAGATCCAACGATGACTAAAGAATGAGAAGTCTTCAACGACGTTTACTTAACTTTGACTTTTAAGCCCGATTCAGTCAAATGCCCAACAGATGCGTGGATTAGGGTTTCAAAAATGAGGGTTTTCTTTGACCGGGATGAGTATGTATAACCAAAGCCCATTCTTATAATTCTTACAAACCAATAAGAATGCAACTCAAGTCCATCTATAATCGGCCCATGAAAAGAACAAATGACCGATCCATTTGAATAGTCAACAAATCCATTTGAATACACAACCCGGTCCAACTTTTCACGCACACCTAATCACATGGGTATATAAAACTCCTATAACCCTAATTTAACTCATACCTCAGTCATACTTCACAAAGCACGCCGTTATTCTCACACCTACCTTGTCCATCCTCTCCATCTATCCTAGAAAGCTCCGTCCCCATCAACTTCTAATACATTCGTTCCCATCTCATTCTTACAAACAAATATAACAAATCTCATCTCATTATTCATTCACTGAATCACATACGCAAAACCCACAAATACAATCCATTGATCTTACATCAAGACCAACGAATCATATAGACAAACCACCCTCAACCTTTTATCTTTAATACGTTTTATCTTCATGATCCATAAACGGGTCACTAGTAGGTGTTGTTCTCGGGTAGATTATCTGTTTTCGATTTGCAAATGATTTTCATGAAACGAAACTGAGGCATGATGAAAACATAATTGTTATACATCATCCTTTATATTTCGAATAGTTAATCCCAAAAAGGGATAAACCCTCACAGATCAATGAAGATATTATTATTCGAAAAAGATCTTTTAAGATCTCGACATGCATGTCAATAGCGAACAGAATCTGAGATCAATCTATTTTTTCTGTTTGAAAATCGATTCTAGTTGGGTTTTAGTGACGATGGGATAGGATTAGATAGAGTTGGTGTTGATGGGAGTTAAAAGATGATATGATAAATACTGGTTTTGGTGTTGTTGAGTTTGGTTGTTGGGATGAGTTGGTTTTATTGGAGTTTTAACCTTTGACTCGGTCGAGTTAACCAGGTCAACTCGGTCAATACCGAGTTGACACGGTGTGAAGTTATGTAATTGAGTCAACTGAATGTTTTCAGAACCATCGAAATATGAATAGAGAATCCATCGGAATATAAATAAGCCATCGGAATACGAATAAACCATCGGAATATATAATCCATCGGAATATTCCATCGGAAAAATCCATCAGAATAATCAATCCGAATAATCCATTGGAATAAGCCCATCTGAAAAACCATCGGAATCACCATCAGAAAACCCATCGGAATAAGCATCAGAAAAACTGTTGGAAAAGGGTTTTGAAACCGAAAATAGTGGATCTGGTCCATTTTTTTTGTTTTTCTGTCCTTTTGCCAATAAAAAATTAGTTGATGTTGTAAAGGACACAAAAGACGAGAATAAAAATGACTAAATAATTTATGACAGAGACATGATAATGAGAAATAGATAATATCAGACGTGATAAAATCAGTAAAAAAAGATAACCAGAATAGTATGGACATGAATCAAACACGAATTCGAACACACACACGAATCAAAAACACGAAACACCCCCGGTTAGCTCTGATGCCAATTGTTAACTTAGATTCACTATGAACACGGGTTCGACCCGGAGGTCGGGGAGGGTGATAGAGATGTTTAGCCATGGTTAGTGAAAGAAAAAGAGAGAGTTGCTCTAATAAATGTGTTTTTATTAGAGAGAGAAAGTAAAGAAAGTAAATAAAGAACCTCACCCCTCCATAGAAGTATGGAGGGGTATATATATAGCACGGGACTTGGACTATTACATATGACAATATTAGTCCCTGTAAGTCCCGGCCATGAAACTAATGTAATTCCGTTAGTCGCACACATTTTAAGGCTAACATAAAGATCATGGAGAAGTCTATCCAAAAAGACCCTAACAAGTTATGAGGATAAATATATCCAAGTCCTAAAAGGAGGCGGATCGGTGTATATCAAAATCCCAAATAACGATTGAAGAAAAATGATGAAGTCGTGGTCCAAGTTTGAAGAATCTCTCAAAAATGTCAAGTGAAGAAATTCCATATATGAAGAGAAGACCATTATTTCAAGAACGTCTTCCAAGATTTGAAGTTCGAAACACATGCCAAATATCGGTCCGAGAAAGGTCTCAAATCGTGAAACGAGTTATGCCAAGATATGAACTTAAGGAGATTATGAGAAGTCGTTTTAAAAGATCGTGTCCTTCGGCGAACTATCGATTAAATCGTGCTACTTTATTTTCTGCCTTAATAAAATATCAAAATAAGTCAAACATGCATCCTCGTGATCATTAAGACAAAATAAAATATAAGAGATACCAATTATGAATAAGGGAGTCTAATTACGTAATTAACACTCATGAGTAATGATTGTGTTGCTAACTTATAATAACAATGATCTCGTTACACGCTTAGCATAGAATTGGGTGAAAATTGAGAATGACGAACTTATCTCTATGAGGCATTCACGTGTTCTTATTCTTTGACCCTAAAAGTCACTTAATCGTGGTGAAAACAATACATTATGTCTAAAACACGTGTAGTAGTTTATTTAAGTTTACGTTTCAATAAATGTCACATAAAAATGAATTTTGGAAGTGCTACGATACTTAATTCTAGCATTGCGTGAGGACACGGAAATGGTTTAGTATGGGGGAGTGATGAGACTACAATTATACATAGTCTCATCGTCTAAATCGGGCTTAAAACGTTTAAAATATAATTAAAATATCCCAAAATATGCTTGTTTGTTCATTGTATTTTAGGTACGGATATCGTGAAATCAACAAAAGATCACTAGAATCAAGCAAAAACGAACACGGGAAACGAAGCCGCACAAAGAACCGGACCCGAATCGTAAATTTCCATTGAAGTCCTTAAAGTTTTGAAGATTGGCAAGATTGGTCCCTCATCTTTTGAAGACTTGTCATATTATACCCTTGTGAAACTCAAAATTACACAATGGGTCCCTAATATTTCAAGATTATACATGATTGGCCCTTTAAGAATGCAAACATTTCTTTTTATGTCCTTGAAACAAGTGTATAAAAGTTTTTGTGGCCAATTTAGAAAAACAAACACTTCATTATAAAGGAAATGGGAGTTGATGCTGTTTGAAACTAATGCGACAAGTATATGGGATTCAAGGGACCAAAATGGGGACACGAAGAAACTTATCACAGCCACTCACACACTGCCATGTTACCCACCAACCAATCACAACCCCACCCCTCACTCCACCCTCCCACGTCACACTCCACTACTAAAACTATTAACAGATTTTTTTAATTAAATCTGTTTAATAAAACTTTTGGGGATAAACATGTTTTTAAACACAAAAAGGGATTAAACTTCACCTTCTTAACATCTCTAATCCAGACGAACCCTAATCATAATCCCTCACTAATCAAAGGGTTTTCAACACATAATGTCCAGAATGTTAATTAAACCCCTTCTCACCAAAACCCCACTCCTATTTTCCCTCCCCGTGACCACAAGAGACCCCACACGTGTCCCCTGTTAATTCAAAAATGGCAAAGTTAGCATCTTTTTAGAAAATCAACGAACAAGGAATCAAACTTGGTCCCAAAGGCTCCCAATGAACGGTTTTGATCAAATTAACAGCTGTCTCATCACATGACACGAATTTGACCAAGTTTGAAGTGAAGACTCAAGAGGCAGCTTTGGAATTTCATGTATTAGGGTTTAGGGTTTCTAGTATCTTCTTAGTTAGTCTATAAAAGGAGCTATCAACTTGTGATAAGTCCTTTGTTCCAGATTTTGAACATTTTTTTGTAAACCCGTTTTTATGAATATTTACAGTATAAATTTGGCCTTGCAACATGTTCATTCTCTGAGTTCCATTTATCTTTCATGTTTTTAGTTTAAAATTTACTTTTTATGAAAAAATTCTTTAGAGTTTATCAAAAAGTTTTCTTGGATTCAAAGAAATTTGGTCAAGAGTTTTTTTTAAAACCTTTGGTTAATAGGACATTCATACAAAAGATTTGACAAATCCTTTGTATGAATTGAGTATAAGCTAAAGTTATATTTAACTTTTTGGTTATTGTGTATTTCAAAAGTTTGGTTTTTCAAGATTTTTCAAAAATCTGTTTATTGTGTACTCACCTCTTACTATAGCAAAAGCTACAAGCTTTCAGCTTGTAGACTTTTGTTTACAAGTAGTGTTTTCCTTGGTCTTTTTGTGTTGTGCAGGATATTAAAACAAGTTCTTTCCGTTTCATAATGTTTTCTTTGAAGATATTTTACCCCAATGGTCTGTTGTAGACCATTCAACGGGGCTCTCTACACACCCTAATAAGCTCATACAAGCTCCTTTAAGCTGATATGGTGAAGGCATCAGCAGGTTAAAGCTTGAACCCACTTTATCTCCTTTTTGGTTTAAAATTGCATGTTTTATGTGGATTTGTGTGAATCTGTTGTTAGATGCTAGTTAAGTGTTAGTTCATGCTTATTTATGTTTATGATACATGTTTGAGTAGTTATTAATCAATTTGAAGTGATTTTCATAAAATTTCTTTGTTAAATTTCATAATCAGTTTCATAAAGGGGTGTTTGGGATTAGATGTTTAAGCATTGTGGGTGACACACATGACCTTAAAGACAGTCTAAACACACTTTAACAGGTTAGTAATAGGTTGATTGGTAGTTTGGTTTGAGTAACATAGAAGAAATCTGAGTTTGCTTAGTTCAAAATTTGGTAAAATATCATATGTTCATTCAGCAGGCCTAAACAAAGTTGTATTTGAAGATTTGGACCTTTATTTTTGGAATCTGTTAGAGTTAGAGGTAATATAGGGTTTGAAGCTTGTTTTTTATGATTTGCTGTGTTTTGTGCTTAGTCCTTGTGGTTTAAAATTCGTCCAACTACCATTTGAACCAGCAAACTGTTCCACAGACCCCATATTAACATCAGTAACATTCATTGCCCGTTTTTGTGATTTTATTTGCTTGGAGTTGTGAGTTTTTTCTTGCTGTGACTCCCCACAACCCAACTGGTTGTGGGGGTGCCAATTGTGTCCAAAGAAACCATCAAACCAGCTCATAAATCATCCTAGTTAAGTTTCTGTAACAAGCAGTGGGAAAAAGTTCCCACTGCTAGGCTTATAGTTCCCACTGCTGGTGCTAAAAGACAAGGCCAACAGACCTGTCAACATCAGTGGTTTAGTTTTTTGTCTTTAGTGACTTTTTTTAGGTATTTTTCATAGATTTCAATTTTTCATGTCTTTATTATTTATTTTAATATTTTTCACAAAGTTTATTTTTATTTTACTGTTCATTTTGTATTTTTAGAATTAATTCAATTTAAATTAGTTTTAAATATTCAGTCTTTTGTCTTTTAGTGCAAAAAAGTAATATTTTTAAGTTTTTCAAATTTTCTTAGATTCAGAAAAATATTAAGATTTTTGTTAAAAAAGTTCACTGTTCACTCTTTTTCTTTATTTTCTAGATTTAATTTAAGTTTAAATAGGTTTTAAATCAAACTGTTTTGTCTTTTAGTGTAAAAAATTACTTTTTTCAACTCTATTTTTCTACTGTTTAGTAATATAAAATAGGATTTTTGAAACAGTAAGTTTATTTTTAGCATTATTTTATTATTTTTAATCATTATTTTAGTTTAAAAATTGTTTTTAGCATTTAAAAAAATATAAAAATAGTTTTCAAAATTTAGGAAAAATACTTTTTAGTGTTTAAATAATATAAGTGAGATATTTGTTTGATAAAATAATATTTTGCGCTTTTTCTTAATTATATTTAATTTTAGGGCTTTAATTGGCATTTAAAATTGAATACTTAATTAATAAAAGGTTTTATAATCTATTTATTGAATTTTATTCTTATTTATATTATTTTAGACTTAGTTTTAAATTTTAAATAATTTTTAGCTTTAATTTTTAATTTCGTCGCGTTTTACGAATTTACGTCATCGTTTTACGTCTTACGTCGTAGTGTAATCGTAGTTTAACTCGTCTTTTAATTTTCTCTTCTCAAAACCAAAAACGACACTAATCCAAACATTGTTTTTATATAATTGGCACATAACTCATACACCTTCGCCGAGAACGAACTTGGACTTTTCGTCTTCACGGTTTTCCTAAACCGTGTCTGTTAGGACCATTGGAATAGTTATTTGTAATAGGTAGACTAGGAGGTATGTAGTTCCTCCTGGTCATAGTAGTAGTAGGAGCAAGTCGTGCTCCTGGTCTTATAGAAAGTCAAACTTTATTATTTAGTTATTATTATGTTAGGATATGCATGAGATATGTTAGGAAAGGATATGCATATCAGTTTTACACGTTTTGGTTAATGTTGTATTAGGGTTTCCTTGTAGTATAATAGGAACCTTATGTAGAAGGGTTATACACACCTTCATCAAACACAATTCTAGTTATTATTAATATTAGAAATCCTTATAAAAGGATCAAGTCGTTATAGTTATTATGTTCTTCTTCATAGTATTTGTATTCCGCACTTATATTGTGTATCGAGTCTCCCTGTGAATAGACTTGTGATTACAGAAGTCGTTCACCGTTCCTGACAGGCTGCAAGATCCACATCTAGTGGACCCAACAAGTGGTATCAGAGCCTGGGAGAGTCTCTGTACAAGAAGAATCAATTTTTCTCATTACTAACATCTTTGTTTAATCATGTCTGCCTCAAGTTCTACTCAAACAGGAGAAGATAGTACTCCTAGAACTCAGCAACCTCAGCAGATCATTGCTACGGTTTCCAACACAAATGGTAAGTTTCCTCTTCTAAAAAGGACGAGTATGATAGCTGGGCAATGAAGATGGAATGTTGGATCACCAACACTGATCGAGACCTTTGGAAGATCATTCTGAATGGAAACAGCAGGAAGTTGACTAGAAGAGACAAGAATGGTAATATTACTCTTCTTGACCCTAAAACTCATGAAGAAATCACAGCTGTTCAGAAGGAGATCAAAGCAAAAACTATTTTGCTTCAGTCTCTTTCTGATGATCACATGGGTGACTTCTATCATTTGGATGATGCTAGAGAGATCTAGAATGGAATAAAATCAAGGTTTGGTGGGAATAAGGAGTCAAAGAAAATGCGAAGATCCATGCTGAGAGATGAATTCACAGAATTCAAGATCTCAGAAACTGAAGGTATCCATCAAGGGTATGACAGGTTCCAAAAGATATTGAGCCAGTTGAATCAACTTCGGTCAAAACCTGACGATGGTGATATCAATGCAAGGTTTCTTAGAGCCTTACCCTACTCATGGAATCAGGTGGTAATCTCTCTCAAAGCAAAAGGTGGTCTTGACTATCTTAATTTTGATGATTTATTGCATATGCTCAAAACCTTTGAGCCTCATGTGAGGGATACTCAAGTGATTCTTTTCCTACTCCTGCTAACTCTGCCTTTGTGAGTTCTATGGGATCCAGTCCCATGTCTTATGCTAGTAGCCCAAGCAATACTGTGTCTTCTCAACATACTTTTCAGCATACTTCTAATCCTGAACCAAAAGCCAAGTCTGGTAGCATGGTAGAAGTTGTTCTTCACTCTTTTGTTGCTGACGTTGATGCTCAATAGCAACTTGCTTTTGATGACTTCAAACAGGTTGATAAACTTGACCTGGATGAAATGGATCTCAAATGGCAGATGGCCATGCTCACTCTTAGGGTTCACAAGTTTGAGAAGAAAGTTGGTCGAAAATTTAATTATAACCCAAGAGAGCCAGCAAGATTTGACAGAAGCAAGGTTTGATGCTATAACTGCCAGCAGCAAGGTCACTTTGCAAGGGAATGCCCTAACAAGCATGACCAGGAGAAGAGCAGATATTCAGCTTTTAAGATTCAGGAGGTGAAGGATGACAAGAAGGCGTTGGTGTCTGTTGACTCTATGGTCAACTGGAATGATCATCAGAATGCTACCCTAGAAACAGCTGAGCCTTCTACTGATGTGTTTGCAATGATTGTTGGGAATTTGTCTGATGCCGAGGAAGCAGAAGAGTTTGCTCTTATGGGCATCTCACCTCAGGTACAACATTGTCCTCTTGGTTGTCATGATAAATATTCAGAATTGTTGTCCCAATATAATGACTTAAATGATCAGAATGATAAGTATTTTTTAGAGGTTCAAGCCTATAAGGCTTCTTTAAAAACATTGGAACAACAAAAGAGGTGGCTTCAAGATACTCAACGTGAGTATGAGGATAAAATTAGGATACTGAACATTGATTTAGAAAACACAACAAATATGCTTAAATACACCGAAAAGGTAAAAGATGACAGTATCAAAGAAAAACAAGAAATGAAGGAAAAATTAGATGCTACACTTCTGAGATTTGAAAAATGGCAAAAGGCACCTAAGAATCTTTCAAAAAAAAATTGATAGTAGCATGTCTGGTAGGACTAAAAGAGGGTTAGGATTTGATAAATATATTGGTTCAGAAGATGTGTTTGATTTATCTTTTTCAAGTATCTTTGATCTTGACAAGGAGGAAGAGGGAACACCTAGCTACAATAGGTTTAAACCAGCAGTAGAAATGCATGTTGTCCCTCCACCTCTTACAGGAACTTTTATGCCCACTACTAGGCATACTGACTTGGATGGATCACAGATGCATGAGTCCCCAAAAAGTTCTACTAATACTAATGACTTTGTCTCGTGTACTTTCAGTGACAAAGCCAGTGACTCTGCATCATGTGGTTCAAGTGAAGAGTCGAGACCTACAAGTTCCAAGTCAAATGACCATGCTGCTACTAGTGCTAGGAAGTGTGAAGAGATAGTTGCTTTTACTTCAACAGTGTCTATTCCTAGTTTATTGAGTCCTAGGAAGAATGTTTCTCCTAGAATTGTGTGTAACAAAGTTAGCAGTATGAAACAATTCATTCTAATAAAAGGTCGTTTAAAACATGTTTTGTTTGTGGGGGTGAATTTCATTTGATTAAAGATTGTGATTTTTATGACAAACATTCTTCTGTACATCAAGCATTTCCTGCTTCTGATCCACCAGGAGTTGTTCCATATTCTTCTAGAAGACTAAACCCAAGTGCTCAATCTTTTTCCTCTTCTAGAAGGACCTCTCCATTAGTTCCTGATCATTGGAGAAACACTGGATTAATATCAAATAGACCAACCAGTAACTATTTTCATAATTTTAATCCAAATTATGCATATAATTTTGACCACATGTATTTTAGGTTGGGAAATCTGGGAACTGCTGTTAAGCCCTCAGCAGGTTGTTCTTGGTCAAACAATAACACCCATATGATGAATAGGCAACCAAAGAACAACGGTGGATCTCATCAATCTTCTTGGCTATCCTCTAAAGATCCACAAGGCAGGCTCAAACCTGAAAAGGTTTGGGTCCCCTTAAGACACTAACTTTTGTATATCTCTTTTCTTGTTGTTGTAGGTTACTCCATACCAAGATCCTACTCTAGGAATTCGGCACTATCTGCACTATCTGCATTGTGAAGAATCCTGTTTTTCATCAACGTACAAAACATATTGAAATTCGGCACCACTTTATCCGGGATGCCAATGAGAAGAAGTTGATACAGGTTCTTAAGGTGCATACGGATGATAATGTTGCTGATCTGTTGACTAAAGCCTTTGATGGTCCTCGGTTCAACCACTTGGTGGTTCACATTCGGATGGTCAATCCTTGAGACCTAGGATTGAGGGGAGGCTTAGTGTACATATTTACTTGCACAGATTAACATATTGGTAGTTTTTAACAACAGATTGTATGGGTTTTTACGGTATGTGTTCCTTCTAGTGGGGGATTTTGCTCACTTCCGGTGGTTTTCTTCATTAATGGTTGGCTTCTAGTCATTTATGGTTGGCTTCTAGTGGATAAAAATCCTTCCTTATCAAGTAATGGTTGGTTTCTAGTCTTGGTTTAGGTCACTGTTCACTTCGTTGATTTCTGTTGACCACATTGTGCTTCTAGTGTTGACCCTTATGCGTTTTGACTTTTAGTCAACGCAAGCTAATTCTGGTATATATCATCTTATTTAACTTTGGTAAACTGGGATTTGCAAATAATGTTATAAGGGGCAAGTGGTTACTTTGCATTAACTGCCTAATTTGAAAGGGCAACCCACATTATTAGGGGTCAATGAACAGTTACTAGACCATTATTTATGGTCAATTACCCCCCTTGACTCATTCATCACAATCATAACACACACACACACACACACGCTCCTACTCTCTCAATCCCTAATCAATCATCTTCCATCACTTCCAATCAACATCAATGGCTTCTTTGGTCTACCAACCTACTCACAATAAGGTAGCATATCTGGGAGATGGTCCTAAACGTGATGAATTCACAGACATACTAGAGTTTATTGAGGCTTCTAACCTCAGGTATGCTTTTACTGTTTACCCAATTGTTTATGATAGTGTGATTCGCCAGTTTTGGGATACTACTACACTTGTTACCGTGTTTGGTCGCCCACGTGAACTCCATGCTACCATTGATGGACGTTCTTATGTGGTTACTGAAGCCTCTATTAGGAGTTCCCTTCATCTTCAAGATGAAGGTGGTGTTGTTTCCATCCTTAATGTTGAGGTTTTGGAGGGGATGGCTGCTATTGGTTATAACCATAGGGGGAAGTTTAACTTCCAAAAGAATAGGTTTCCCCCCCCCCCCCAGTGGAAGCTTCTAGTGTACTTTTTGATTCACTGCTTAAGCCCCAAGTCTGGGAGTTGGGATGCCTTTTCCATTCCTTTGGCTACTAGTTTGATCTGCATAGCACAGGGTAGGGTGTTTAATTTTTCTCGCTATTTGTTTGATGGGATGGTTAGCAATTTGACTAGTACTGGTTCTAGGAAGCAAATTTTTATGTATCCTAGGTTTTTGCAGCAGATACTTGTGTGTTTACCTCGTGATAGGGAGGAATATGAGACCCCCAAGCTTACTGCTAAAGTTTACTACAATATGGCTTTTGGGTTTAAAGGGGATTGGAGGCCGCTTACTGATGCAATGCTGGGCCTTGCCCAAGGTCCTCCTGATGTTGTTCCTCCGGCTGTCGAAGCCGAGGAGGAACTTCCATTAGGTGATGATCTTATGGAGGAGGAGCATCCTACTGGTGGTGCACCTAATGTGGTTGTGGAAGATCCAGTTGAGGAAGTGGTGGTTGAAATGCCATCCACTTCCAAGGATGCCCCCTCTTCTATGCCACATTCGTCTCCATTTGTGGATACTCCCCCTCCTAGTCCAGCACCTCACTCTACTGATAAGCCCTCTGGTTCTAGTGCTCATGATGATGATCCCTTTATTGCTTCTGGTTCCAATGAAGCCTTCCCAGATCCAAGTCCTCTTGGTGGGAAAGCGGAGGAGCCTACTACACTGACTTCTTTGCTTGATCTCATGCACATGTACCATGAAAGGATTCTTTCCTTGGAGGCGGATTTGAATCAACGTCGTAAGCTTACAAGGGAATTTGTTCTTCCAATGTCTGACCGGATTAAAGCTTTGGAAACACAGCAGAGGAGGAGGAAGAAGCATGTGTTACAGTCTGATTCTGATGAGGAGGTTGAGGATCTTGTGGAGGATGGCTTGAATTTGCTGGCAAAGGCTGCTTTTGCTGATAAGCCATATGCTGATCTGCCGATTCCTTCTACTTCTTCAAGCATCCCTCCTACTGCTGCTACTCCTAGACCAAAGGAAGATATTGTTGGTACTACTGTTGGACCGTCTCATGATCCTAAGGGGAAAGCCCCTATAACTACTGCTCCCTCACCCCCTCGCAAGCGTACTCGCAGACAACTTGAGGAGGACGGGTTGGGTGAGGAGGCTGCACAAAGAATGCAAGCGGAGATTGACCAAGATGCTAGGGCTGAGGAGGAAACTCTTCAGAAGAAAAGACGTGAACAGTTGCAGCATGATGCTATGCATTGGGATGATAACGATTGGATGCGGGTGCTCACTATTCTTACCTTGGATTATTCGCAGTTTACTGATCTCTTGGGTGCTGATGTGAATGAGCAGAATTTTATTCCACGAGCTATGGCGTTAATGCGTAAGCAACAATTATCGCTTGCTGCTCAACTGCGTGAGAAGCGTCAGAACAGGCCTTTGACAAGAACCGAGGAGAGAAAGTTAATGCAGACGTATGTCAAATATCAGTCGGGTGCTCACTTTACTGTTGGTTGGACATGGGAACGAGTTAGGGCGTTGTCTTTTGACGAGCTTAAGGATCTGTACGAAAGAATGATCAGGCGTCAGAACACACCGGTTCCAGAGCGTTTCATCTATCGTCCTCCTCCACGAGTGGTTCCTACTTCTCAACCTGCTATTGCTCCTGGTTCTTCATCTGATGTTCCTCTTGGTTCTATTGGTATCCCATCTGTTGTTGATGTTTCTACAGCTGGTACCACACCTACACCTTCGGTTTCTCATCCTGATTCATCTTCGGGTCCTACTACCACCACCACCTATGCTACCACTACCACCACCACTTATGCTACCACTACCACCACCACTGCTACTCTTGCTATGGCACAACCCTCACCACCCGTGACTGGCTCTCAACCTACTCCTTCTCCGGGTGCTGCTACCATTGATCCTTTGGTTGGACAAGGTGTTGATTCTACTTCTGCTGGTTCTATTCCTGCTATGAAGGTAAAGGTTGAAACCTCGTCTGGTGCTCCAACTCCTCGTTGTTCCATCCGCAAGAAGATGGCTAGACGTGGCAAGTCTGTTCCTTATGAGAAGTGTGCTCCCGAGAATCTTATTGATGCAGCTTCTGATAGTGACTCAGAATTGCCAATGGGTAAGGGGTTTATTACTGCTTGGACGGTTAAGCCATCCACAACTATTCCTTGTACTTTCACCCATAGGATTTCCATCAGTGATGGTTATTTTCGGTATGCTTCGGGTTTGCAAGGTGTGTTGACTTGGGCGGATCATAGGGATCTGATGTCGTTGTATGGGTTTGTGGATGCTGGTATGCCTACTCATCCTAGTGATGTGTCCACCTGGCCTTGTCTGACAATGTGGGCTGATTTGAAGATGATGCTTGATTCCCCTCCACATGCTCCACATTCTGGTGTCTAGAAGGACCATCCACGCTGGGTAATCAAGAGATGGAAGTTATATGCTGGCTGTGGAGTGCATGTCTTGGATTTAGAGTCTGGTGCTATGGTATTCATGCTTACGGATATGTACTATCCGTTAACTATTGCTACTATAGAGGCCATGCTCGCGTGTCACTTGCAGATCTCTAATGCTCCTTCAGGGAATGAGACTTCCATGGCGACTACTCTGGTGGAAGGGATACAAGCTCGATTGCAAGCTGAGAAGGTGGTTGCGTCTGGTATGTGATGGGTATGTTTGTAAGTTTTTATGTTTTGTGTTTTATGTTCATCTGTTTATACTAAAATTCTTTTCACCAATATGTACAGTGATTGGTGACTTATGTAAAACCTGTAAATTTCAGGTTTTGACTTGTAAACATTGTGTACGTCACTTCATGATATCTAAATATTTTATTACATTTTCTTTGCATGAATCCTTTGAATCATCATATGCATCTCATAAGCATGCATCATTCTAATCATCTGAACAGGAAAAACAACCATATCACAATTTTTTATTGTGACTATGAGTATTTTTAAAAAGCATGACCACATTTGTATGGCTATATCTCAATTAGCATACTGGACGACAAATGATCTATTGTGAAGGACTTTATGTCAGCTGAAACATAAGATCACTTGCATGCATCTCACAGATTTTTCTAAGAAATCCAACGTCATGATCACAATATATAACTGGCTACTCATATATATAAATATATTTTTGAATTAAATAGTATATATATATATATAAATATATATATTTTACACAATAAATGGCTTTAAACTACGATGACCATTAATTTTACACGTGAACACTACAATAGCACATTTTATAATTACCTTATATATATTTCTAATAAAATCACCTAAGGACCCTACTTTCACCAAAAGGCTCTAAACATAACCAAAATTACTTAAACTCAAACGTACTCACAATAATATGACCTTAACTCATTTAGCACCTACCTAAACACAAGAACTAAACACAAGTCGAACCTAAACTTATACTAAACCATATATACTTACTTATATACTTAACCACAACCCTTTTATACCAAAACCTTTACACTCCTCACAAATTATCTAACTATACATTAACTTATATACTCAATACACAAATTTAAAATCTTCCTCCTTACTTACACCACAAAACCGCCGGTTTTCCTCATTAAAACCATGGGAAATTTGTACAACATGAGCAATTAAGGAATGGTACTAGGAACTTGGTTTAAGAAGCTAAATGACACATCCCTCTCCCTTGTGCTTTAGCCGTGTGTATCCTCAACACCACACATAAAATCTTGTACAAACTTAACAAGTTATTACCAACACAACTTGCCCTCCCTTCTTGGAATCCTACATGCGTCGGATACTACCCCAAAACCTAGCATCGTTGTACCAAATGGAACATTTAAGGAATGTACTTCCTAGTACAAAACAAATATTGCTAAATCCATCTCTCCCTCTCTCTTGCCGTGTCTCAACCCCAAGCCACACCTTCACTTCACTCTTGGATATATAGGAAGCAAGACACATATTACTTCACCATCACCACAAAATTCGGATCAAAAGACCCTCCCACATAACACCTAGACTTAACCGAATCTCACCTCATCACATTTACTACCAAATCAAAGACCTTCAAGCATTGAAGTCTAGACATTTAAAGCTCCTAGGACTCGTGTGAATATAAGCCGACGCATCCCTATCTCTTTTGTCAACACCTTGGCCAAACAAGTAAGTGAAAACTCTACTAGACCTATTTCCTAATTTTCATTCGCCTTTCATCTTGTATCATGCACATATGAGCTTAAGGAATAACTTAGGTTGCCATGCATACGTAAACTTTCATGATAATGTCATCCAAGTAACATATAAGCTACGGCTTATATAATGGGTGAGCATACCATGCCTTAGAATTCGTATACATGGAATGGCATGTTGGACACCTTGCTTAAAAATCTTAAGGGAGAACTAGTTTATAAAGGAGCACTCTAAAACTTTAATAAGCCGAACCTCTATAAGCCCATATTGTATATAAGCCGCGACTTTTAAATCAAGAAAACTCATCTAAACCAATGTACTACTAAAATAAGCTAACTTGGTAATTAAAACCAATATAAGCCGAGACTTAGATAAGTTAAATAAGCCTTTAGAGATATAAGCCTAAAAATATAAACTATGGATAATAAGCCGAATGTTTAAGCCTTAATATAAGCCCAAAAGCCTCCAAAAATATAAGCTCATGAATTATTAGTGGGATGAATATAAGCCTTAGTCAAAAAGAAAATAATAAACTTACATAAGCCACATATATAAGCCGAGACATATAAGCTAGAAACTAAACCTATATTGTTAAGCAAAACTTAATATAAGCCCACTAAGCTTAGGCCCAATAGTAAGAATAATTAACATTTACTAATTACTTTAACTTTAACCAAGCCCAATCACTTTTTACCCTAACCGGATATTAATGGGCCGTGTAGCCCAATATTGAAAATCAACTAGGTACTAATTGTGCCAAAAGTGTCATATGGTGAAAGTTTGGGCCCGAATGTGAAAATAGTAAAAACTAATATCTATTTTTACTTACTATTACTACTTGGTAAAATTTAGTAAGCCCATTAAGCTAAACAAAACAAACCGTGGCCCTTAATGGACCACCTAAGCCCATTTAACTAAATTGGGTAACTTTTTGGGCCGGTTATGTCAATTGCCAAAAGATGTGTCCAAACTTGTAAACTAAGTGAAACCCCTAATTATTTTCGTGACCCTTATATAGTCCAAGGGTCGGTTGTGTCACTTTTGAAACTATAGGGTACCAAAACAATCAAACCGCGAGCTAAAATAAACTACGAGGACCTTTATTGCCACTTTCGAAACTTAAATCAAGCCCTAATCCCACTTATAATTATGCCGTGGGATTGGAGGGGGCTGTTTTTCCAACTCTCGAAAGATTTTCAAGCCCTAGGGATGTATTTCGTAAAATGGAATTAAACGAAAAGGACTAACGATGTAATAAATCTAACGGATGTAAACTTAAGGATAATCTTTTCTAAACAACTATAATTACAAAGAAATATCATAGTTTTAATTAGATGAAATAATAAAACTTGTCTTTTGTAAGATGAATTATTTACACATCGTACGAGATTGACAAAGCTCGTTAACCACTCCTCTTTTGAAACCTTAATAAAGTATAAGTTATTCCTTTATAATAAATTAAATAAGGCATAGGTACTTATTTAAATTACGATACCTTAAAACAAATTATTAAACACTTGTATATATATACATTTTCCATTGAACAAAAAATATATGTACATACCTTTAGTTCACTATTAGAACCAACACTTAAGCCAACGTAACAAATCTATAAGTTGTGATCATGCATTTTTCATATGTACCATTCATCATGCATAATTATTGTTGCATTTACTGAGATATCTAAATTACTTAGGTAATTTCTCCAGTTCGTGACTATACTGTGACATCATCCTCACTACCTCATTATCACTAAGGTGAGTTCATGGCCCCATCTTTACTGTTTTATAACTGGGGGAGAAAACATACAAAAACTATTTATATGCAAGCATGCACAGACAACAACAATTTATTTGCCTACTGTTTGCTCCATTCCCGTGGACTGTATTAGTTAATAGTGTAGCGCGAAATGTATGGATAGATCTATTCGGGTATTGACAACACCCGGCCTGTCGTGATCAGCTGTCACGTGATGCTTAGGCCGAGCAGCAGGTTTATGTCATTGTCGGATTAAGGGAAACCACATCAGGATAGACCCAATGGGCGTACTGAGAATCATGTCTAGCTTCTATTACAGGGCAGTAGGAACTACTGTAGTATTGGGCTGTGATGTCCTGCTACCTTCGTGATGCTTTGCATATTAATACATTATTTAATTAAACCTGTGAATTCACCAACCTCGTGTTGACCCCCACATTTTACTTTTATGTTTTCTCAGGAAAGTAAGCAGGTTCATGCATTGGATTCCAGCATTATAGGAAAGCATCATGTTGACCAATGGGCTGGGATATTTAATTCTGTTTTGTAATAAATGTGGTTTACTTTTGGACAAGATACTAAATGTGTACGATTAATTCATGTAATATGTTTTCAAATGATATTATAATCATTACTCTATATGCTATGTGTTATCGATCCACCCAAGTAACACCCCAACTACTATTCCGCTGCATTTGACCAACTTCAGGGTGTTACAGAAATGGTATCAGAGCGCATAGTTATAGAGAACCAGATCAAAAACTTAAAAATTTTTAAATAATAAAAATTTTAAACTGGACTATAACTGAACATAAAAATCAGTCTAAAAAGAAAAATTGATTTTTGGGAACCTATAAGTTAGGCATATGGCATTTTAGGGCATGCATATTATGTGAACTAACTTCACATTGATTTATTCTCTCGTGGCAAATAAATCACATAAGTATCTATTTATGCTTTTGACATCATGGTTAAAAGTTTTAAAACCTCATCGCATATGCATCATGTAAAAACCTTTTATATTGTGTAAGTTGAGAACTTGCTCAAACTATAAAATATTACTTTCAGATATCATGATGACGCCCACTATTGTTACTACCTTCGAGGAGCTTATGGCTCCTACCATCACCCCCTTGTCTCCGACATCAGTACTAGCTGGACCTGCATCAGATACAGAGTCCAGAGAGACCAGCAGGACGGAGTCATCGTGCTCACAGATTCGCCTACTCCTTCACCACCCACTGCACCTCCTTCTACACCACATCATGTAGTACCTGCATCCCCTCCTAGAGAGGCGGACCAGGTCGTACCTTCTCTACCATCCTTACCACCACCTTCCGTACCTAGCACCTACCCCACCAGTGTCTTGCCACCTCGTAAGAGGAGACATGACACTATCCCTGACTCGACCTATGAGGTTGGAGAGGGATCAGGAGCCGGGCAGGCTAGACTTAGTGCCCTTCAGGCACAGGTTGATGCACTCACGGCCCGACAGGCACAGGATACCACCCTTATCCACTCTCTACTACAGGCAGACCAGCAGGGTCGCGCCATGCTCCAGGAGAGACTTGACTCTCTCTATTGGGCCATGGCCGGGGAGTCATATACCACCAGAGAGACCATACACTGGCTATTGGATGAGGTAGCTTATCTCCGTTGCCGTTTAGCTATGCTGGAGAGTCATTCCTACGAGACTCGAGCAGCCATCTACACACAGGAGGACACTTTCAGGACCTTCGTGGACTTGGCAGATCTCCGTCATCAGGGGATCACTACAGAGACAGAGCAGTTACGGAGTGCCGACACTACACGTCAGCAGCAGCTACTAGAGGCCTTGAGATACACCAGAGAGACCCGGAGTGCCGTGATCCGTATGCAGGACGAGCGTGCACCACCAGCTGGACCACCTGCACCCGCAGGCAGCCATACTAGTGTAGGGTAGATTCTTAGTAGTTGTACATCATGACAAGCACTGAGTTGCATCTCAGCTCTCATGATTTATCTCTTTTGTACTTATTTTCTTTTCAGTTGTATTCGTAGTACCTAACCTTAGTAGGTAGGATATCTTTTGGTTGTAATACAAACATATGTACCACTATTTCAGACAGGTTACTATGACCCCGTCTTAGATCGGTTGTACTTGTACTATATTGTTGTTTGCCAGGAATAACATGCTACTGTTCACTTGTTTGTTTACATTTATATTATTATGAACTCTTAACGGATTATCAAATTTGTTGTGAATTCTATGCATAAACATTACCCATGTAGTTTAATATAACCATCTTTATCAAACTAACAAATCTCAGTCTTTCTTATAGAAAAATGCCACCAAGGCGCGCACGCCCAAACCCCGCAGAAACACCTGCAACGACTATGTCCGATGCACAACTCAGAGTACTGATTGAGCAAGGCATCACTGACGCCTTAGCTGCCAGGGAAAACCGCCCCAGCGGAACCCATGGAGACAGTGAAAACTCTAATAACCGAAACCGCGAAGCTCGAGGATGTACTTACCCTGACTTCCTAAAATGCAAACCCAGCTACTACAAGGGCAAGGAAGGGGTAGTCGAGCTCATGCAATGGTTTGAGAGGACTGAGACCGTGTTTCGTATCAGTGACTGTACTGAGGAGAATAAGGTGAAGTTCGCCACCTGTACGCTTTTGGAACATGCACTCACGTGGTGGAACTCACAAGTTGCTACCCTCGGACACGATGGAGCCTATGGGATGACATGGACTGCGTTGAAGGAAAAGCTTACCATGAAATACTGTCCATGTAGTGAGATCAAAAAGCTGGAGATTGAATTATGGAATCTCAAATGCACCAATTTCAATATTACGGGTTACAATCAGAAGTTCCAGGAATTAACTTTGATGTGTACACGTATGTACCCAAAGGTGTCAGACAAGATAGAGAAGTACGTTAGTGGACTTCCAGACTCTGTTCATGACAGTGTGCTTGCATCTCGACCTACTACCGTCGAGAGTGCCATTGAGTTTGCCACAGAACTAGTGGACAAACGTGGTCGTGATCATATGATTAGACAAGCAGAACACAAGAGGAAAGTCGATGATAACTACCGTCACCATCCCCAGACCCAACAGTCCAAGAGACAAGGCTTAGGACAAGTCTGCAGTGCTGTTTCCTCAGGACCACCACCATACGTGGGAAGCAAACCAAAATGTTCAAAGTGTAACTTCCATCACTACCCCACTGTTGGATGCCGAAGACTAGAGCAGGGCAGTGCATATGTTCCGATCAACAGGAACAACTTCAATGCCAACAACAAGTCCCACAACGGCAACAGGCAGAATTCCCGTGGAGGTGGATACCAAGGAAGCCGCCAGCTCACTGGCAGTGGAAACATGGCTCGTAAGGAAATCCGTTGCTTTGCTGTGGAGAGATTGGACACATCAGACCTGACTGTCCAAAGCGTAAGAATGAAGGCCAAAGCGGAGCACCCGCCAGAGTTTATGTCATAGGAGAGAACAGGACCAACCCCGACTCCAACGTAGTTACTGGTACGTTCCTTCTGAATAATCGCTATGCAAATATTTTATTCGATACGGGAGCCGATAGGAGTTTTGTATCAACTGAATTTGGTAGCTTACTAGACATTTTACCAACCCCGTTAGATAACTGTTATAGAGTCGAATTAGCAGACGGAAAGATCATTAAAACTAATACCATCATAAGAGGCTGTACCTTAAACCTTCAAAATCACCCATTTGATATTCAATTAATACCCATACAACTAAGTAGTTTTGATGTCATCATTGGTATGGACTGGTTAGCCAAGTATCATGTAACTATTGTATGTGACGAGAAACTAGTCCGTATACCATGGGGAAGTACAGATCTAATTATCCGAGGAGACGGAAATTCGGATAAAACAGACACTAGATTGAGTGTGATCTCGTGCACCCAAGCCCAGAAATATCTACTAAAAGGATACCCTATCTTTTTAGCGCATATCTCTAAAACAGATCGAGAAGAAGAACCCAAGGAGAAACAAATCAAGGATGTACCCATCGTCCGTGATTATCCTGAAGTCTTTCCAGACGACTTGCCAGGATTACCTCCGACCCGTCAAGTTGAATTTCAAATAGACTTGGTGCCGGGAGCGGCACCTGTAGCCAGAGCACCCTACCGTTTAGCACCTACCGAGATGAAAGAACTCGCGGAACAACTCAAAGAACTGTCAGATAAAGGCTTTATCAGGCCCAGTTCCTCGCCTTGGGGAGCCCCAGTATTGTTTGTCAAAAAGAAAGACGGCTCATTTCGGATGTGTATCGATTACAGAGAACTGAATAAGTTAACTGTGAAAAACCGTTACCCGTTACCACGAATCGACGACCTATTTGATCAACTACAAGGATCAAGTGTGTACTCCAAGATCGACTTACGATCCGGGTACCACCAGTTGAGGGTCAGAGAAGAGGATATACCAAAGACAGCTTTCAGAACACGATACGGTCATTATGAATTCCAAGTCATGCCATTTGGACTAACTAATGCACCAGCCATATTCATGGATCTCATGAATCGAGTATGAAGACCCTATCTGGATAAGTTCGTGATAGTGTTCATTGACGACATTCTCATCTATTCCAAGAATGAGCAGGAACACGGAGAACATCTGGCTCAAGTACTAAAACTGCTTAAGGAAGAAAAGCTGTACGCAAAATTCTCCAAGTGTGATTTTTGGATTCCTAAAGTACACTTTCTCGGTCATGTGATTGACGACAAGGGAATCCAAGTTGACCCTGCAAAAGTCGAATCCGTGAAGGATTGGACATCTCCCACATCGCCGAAGGAAATTCGTCAATTCTTAGGTCTTGCCGGTTACTATCGACGATTTATCGAAGGTTTCTCTAAGATTGCTAAACCAATGACTAAGCTCACCCAGAAAGGTATAAAGTTCGTATGGGGAGAAAAAGAAGAAGCTGCATTCCAGACCATCAAACAAAAGTTATGCAGTGCACCCATTTTAGCCTTACCGGAAGGTAACGAAGACTTCGTTGTCTACTGTGACGCCTCGCACAAAGGGTTGGGAGCTGTGTTGATGCAGAGACAGAAAGTGATTGCTTATTCTTCAAGACAACTAAAGAAGCACGAGCAGAATTACTCCACCCATGATCTAGAACTTGGATCCGTAGTTTTTGCTTAAAAAATCTGGAGGCACTACCTATACGGGACTAAATGCACAGTTCACACCGATCACAAGAGCTTGCAACACATTCTAGATCAGAAAGAATTAAACATGAGACAACGTCGCTGGATAGAACTACTCAGCGACTACGATTGTGAAATCAAATACCACCCGGGAAAAGCAAACGTAGTTGCAGATGCACTAAGTCGAAAGGGAACTGATCCTCCCATGAGAGTTCGAGCCTTAGTCATGACCATTGATTTGGACCTACCCAAGCAGATATTAGAGGCCCAACTACAAGCACAGAAGCCTGAGAATATCGGGAAGGAAGACATAGGAGGAATGCTTAGGACGGACCTGAGCAAGGAGAGGTTAGAAGCTAGAATGGATGGAACGTTGTGTCTACATGGAAGAAGCTGGCTACCCTGTTATGGAGACTTGAGAACCGTGATCATGCATGAGTCCCATAAATCCAAGTACTCCATACATCCTGGATCCGAAAAGATGTATCAAGACGTGAAGAAATTATACTGGTGGCCGAACATGAAAGCAGACATTGCCACCTACGTGAAGAAATGTTTGACTTGTGCTAGAGTTAAAATAGAACATCAGCGACCATCAGGGTTGTTGGTTCAACCCGAAATACCAAAATGGAAATGGGACAATATCACCATGGATTTCATCACCAAACTCCCTACATCGTCCCACGGTTACGATACAATTTGGGTAATCGTAGACCGCCTCACAAAATCAGCTCACTTCCTACCTATCAAGGAAAATGATTCTCTGAGCAAATTAGCCAAAACATACCTAAAGGAAGTTGTGACGAGACATGGGATACCAGTCTCAATCATCTGCGATAGAGATGGCAGATTCACATCAAACTTTTGGAAAGCTTTTCAAAGAGCTTTAGGAACAAACCTGGATATGAGTACCGCATACCACCCACAGACAGACGGTCAGAGTGAACGAACAATCCAAACACTAGAAGACATGCTGAGGGCATGTGTGATCGACTTTGGAAAAGGATGGGTCGAACACATTCCATTAGTGGAGTTCTCCTACAATAACAGCTACCATGCCAGTATTAAGGCGGCACCATTTGAGGCTCTCTATGGTCGCAAATGTCGTTCGCCAGTATGCTGGGCAGAGGTGGGAGAATTTCAACTAACAGGACCCGAACTGATCCAAGAGACTACTAAGAAGATCACCCTCATCAAGCAACGAATTCAAGCTGCCCAGGACAGACAGAAGAGTTATGCTGACAGGAAACGTAAACCTACGGAGTTTGCTGTAGGTGATCGTGTCATGCTAAAGGTATCACCTTGGAAGGGTGTTGTACGGTTTGGGAAACGGGGAAAGCTAAATCCACGTTACGTAGGACCCTTCAAAGTGATTGCCAGAATTGGAGAGGTCGCCTATCGCTTAGAGTTGCCCCAGCAATTGAGCCGAGTACACCCTACCTTCCACGTCTCGAACTTGAATAAGTGCTATGCAGATGAACCTTTAGCAATGCCATTGGAGGGAGTCCATTTTGATGACAAACTTCAATTTATAGAAGAACCAGTGGAAGTCGTGGAGAGAGAAGTTAAGAAGTTGAAACGAAGCCGAATCCCGTTAGTTAAAATACGATGGAACTCTAGGAAAGGGCCTGAATTTACTTGGGAACGCGAAGACTCGTTTAGAGCCAAGTACCCGCACCTTTTTACCTAAGCAGTGACGTCATCTTAAGCTTTGAGGACAAAGCTAAAATAACGGGTTTATGCTGTAAAACCTGTAAATTTCAGGTTTTGACTTGTAAACATTGTGTACGTCACTTCATGATATCTAAATATTTTATTACATTTTCTTTGCATGAATCCTTTGAATCATCATATGCATCTCATAAGCATGCATCATTCTAATCATCTGAACAGGAAAAACAACCATATCACAATTTTTTATTGTGACTATGAGTATTTTTAAAAAGCATGACCACATTTGTATGGCTATATCTCAATTAGCATACTGGACGACAAATGATCTATTGTGAAGGACTTTATGTCAGCTGAAACATAAGATCACTTGCATGCATCTCACAGATTTTTCTAAGAAATCCAACGTCATGATCACAATATATAACTGGCTACTCATATATATAAATATATTTTTGAATTAAATAGTATATATATATATATAAATATATATATATTACACAATAAATGGCTTTAAACTACGATGACCATTAATTTTACACGTGAACACTACAATAGCACATTTTATAATTACCTTATATATATTTCTAATAAAATCACCTAAGGACCCTACTTTCACCAAAAGGCTCTAAACATAACCAAAATTACTTAAACTCAAACGTACTCACAATAATATGACCTTAACTCATTTAGCACCTACCTAAACACAAGAACTAAACACAAGTCGAACCTAAACTTATACTAAACCATATATACTTACGTATATACTTAACCACAACCCTTTTATACTAAAACCTTTACACTCCTCACAAATTATCTAACTATACATTAACTTATATACTCAATACACAAATTTAAAATCTTCCTCCTTACTTACACCACAAAACCGCCGGTTTTCCTCATTAAAACCATGGGAAATTTGTACAACATGAGCAATTAAGGAATGGTACTAGGAACTTGGTTTAAGAAGCTAAATGACACATCCCTCTCCCTTGTGCTTTAGCCGTGTGTATCCTCAACACCACACATAAAATCTTGTACAAACTTAACAAGTTATTACCAACACAACTTGCCCTCCCTTCTTGGAATCCTACATGCGTCGGATACTACCCCAAAACCTAGCATCATTGTACCAAATGGAACATTTAAGGAATGTACTTCCTAGTACAAAACAAATATTGCTAAATCCATCTCTCCCTCTCTCTTGCCGTGTCTCAACCCCAAGCCACACCTTCACTTCACTCTTGGATATATAGGAAGCAAGACACATATTACTTCACCATCACCACAAAATTCGGATCAAAAGACCCTCCCACATAACACCTAGACTTAACCGAATCTCACCTCATCACATTTACTACCAAATCAAAGACCTTCAAGCATTGAAGTCTAGACATTTAAAGCTCCTAGGACTCGTGTGAATATAATCCAACGCATCCCTATCTCTTTTGTCAACACCTTGGCCAAACAAGTAAGTGAAAACTCTACTAGACCTATTTCCTTATTTTCATTCGCCTTTCATCTTGTATCATGCACATATGAGCTTAAGGAATAACTTAGGTTGCCATGCATACGTAAACTTTCATGATAATGTCATCCAAGTAACATATAAGCTACGGCTTATATAATGGGTGAGCATACCATGCCTTAGAATCCGTATACATGGAATGGCATGTTGGACACCTTGCTTAAAAATCTTAAGGGAGAACTAGTTTATAAAGGAGCACTCTAAAACTTTAATAAGCCGAACCTCTATAAGCCCATATTGTATATAAGCCGCGACTTTTAAATCAAGAAAACTCATCTAAACCAATGTACTACTAAAATAAGCTAACTTGGTAATTAAAACCAATATAAGCCGAGACTTAGATAAGTTAAATAAGCCTTTAGAGATATAAGCCTAAAAATATAAACTATGGATAAATAAGCCGAATGTTTAAGCCTTAATATAAGCCCAAAAGCCTCCAAAAATATAAGCTCATGAATTATTAGTGGGAATAATATAAGCCTTAGTCAAAAAGAAAATAATAAACTTACATAAGCCACATATATAAGCCGAGACATATAAGCTAGAAACTAAACCTATATTGTTAAGCAAAACTTAATATAAGCCCACTAAGCTTAGGCCCAATAGTAAGAATAATTAACATTTACTAATTACTTTAACTTTAACCAAGCCCAATCACTTTTTACCCTAACCAGATATTAATGGGCCGTGTAGCCCAATATTGAAAACCAACTAGGTACTAATTGTGCCAAAAGTGTCATATGGTGAAAGTTTGGGCCCGAATGTGAAAATAGTAAAAACTAATATCTATTTTTACTTACTATTACTACTTGGTAAAATTTAGTAAGCCCATTAAGCTAAACAAAACAAACCGTGGCCCTTAATGGACCACCTAAGCCCATTTAACTAAATTGGGTAACTTTTTGGGCCGGTTATGTCAATTGCCAAAAGATGTGTCCAAACTTGTAAACTAAGTGAAACCCCTAATTATTTTCGTGACCCTTATATAGTCCAAGGGTCGGTTGTGTCACTTTTGAAACTATAGGGTACCAAAACAATCAAACCGCGAGCTAAAATAAACTACGAGGACCTTTATTGCCACTTTCGAAACTTAAATCAAGCCCTAATCCCACTTATAATTATTCCGTGGGATTGGAGGGGGCTGTTTTGCCAACTCTCGAAAGATTTTCAAGCCCTAGGGATGTATTTCGTAAAATGGGATTAAACGACAAGGACTAACGATGTAATAAATCTAACGGATGTAAACTTAAGGATAATCTTTTCTAAACAACTATAATTACAAAGAAATATCATAGTTTTAATTAGATGAAATAATAAAACTTGTCTTTTGTAAGATGAATTATTTACACATCGTACGAGATTGACAAAGCTCGTTAACCACTCCTCTTTTGAAACCTTAATAAAGTATAAGTTATTCCTTTATAATAAATTAAATAAGGCATAGGTACTTATTTAAATTACGATACCTTAAAACAAATTATTAAACACTTGTATATATATACATTTTCCATTGAACAAAAAATATATGTACATACCCTTAGTTCACTATTAGAACCAACACTTAAGCCAACGTAACAAATCTATAAGTTGTGATCATGCATTTTTCATATGTACCATTCATCATGCATAATTATTGTTGCATTTACTGAGATATCTAAATTACTTAGGTAATTTCTCTAGTTCGTGACTATACTGTGACATCATCCTCACTACCTCATTATCACTAAGGTGAGTTCATGGCCCCATCTTTACTGTTTTATAACTGGGGGAAAAAACATACAAAAACTATTTATATGCAAGCATGCACAGACAACAACAATTTATTTGCCTACTGTTTGCTCCATTCCCGTGGACTGTATTAGTTAATAGTGTAGCGCGAAATGTATGGATAGATCTATTCGGGTATTGACAACACCCGGCCTGTCGTGATCAGCTGTCACGTGATGCTTAGGCCGAGCAGCAGGTTTATGTCATTGTCGGATTAAGGGAAACCACATCAAGATAGACCCAATGGGCGTACTGAGAATCATGTCTAGCTTCTATTACAGGGCAGTAGGAACTACTGTAGTATTGGGTTGTGATGTCCTGCTACCTTCGTGATGCTTTTCATTTTAATACATTATTTAATTAAACCTGTGAATTCACCAACCTCGTGTTGACCCCCACATTTTACTTTTATGTTTTCTCAGGAAAGTAAGTAGGTTCATGCATTGGATTCCAGCATTATAGGAAAGCATCATGTTGACCAATGGGCTGGGATACTTAATTATGTTTTGTAATAAATGTGGTTTACTTTTGGACAAGATACTAAATGTGTACGATTAATTCATGTAATATGTTTTCAAATGATATTATAATCATTGCTCTATATGCTATGTGCTATCGATCCACCCAAGTAACACCCCAACTACTATTCCGCTGCATTTGACCAACTTGGGGGTGTTACAACTTACATTCTAGTTAGTTAAAAAACATACTTTTTATATAATATCTGCTTATACTTTAAACAAACCATGGCTTTTACACTTGTGAATAATATAATATCTGCTTATACTTTTTCAAAACATTGGGTTACTTTTGACTGCTTCACACTTGTGCTGGTTTGGTGTTTCATCTGATGTTGGACCTGGTCCACACAACTAATGGTGCTCAACTCACCATGTCTCACAGACAAGAAAGAGTTGATTCACCATGAGGGTACGGCTCTTGGTGTGATTCTCAAATCCGTTGATGGTTGCCAGGTTACCCAAAACTGGATGGTTTTCACTTGCCATGGTCCTAGACTGAAAAGTGGCTAATCCAAGGGGGTACGGCTCTTGGTAAAGATTTTATCAAATCCGTTGATAGCTATAATAGCTTGCTCAAAGCTATAGGGTTTTCAACTCACCGATGCTTCATTGCTAAGAGTTGGCGAGTCCAGAAGGGTACGGCTTCTGGTAAAGACATATCAAATCCGTTGACGGCTGTGATGGTTTGCCTAAAATCATCAGGGTACCCCCACTCACCATTGATTCAAGTTCTAAGACTTGGGTTGGGTTCTGGTCTCCCAGGGTGATGCTTATTCCACCATAAAGACTGACTAGCCCAAGAGCCAGCAACTACTTGGTAAAGGCTCATCAAATCTGCTCATGTTGCTGTGAAGTATCAACACGATGCTGATTTGTTTCAATCTTTGGAGAAGCTTCTAGTGTTCCTTGTTGTAGCGGTTCTTATGTTCCTTATATTGTTGATGCTGCTGTTTCTTTTGCTGATTCAATCCTCAAGCTTTATTGCACGATTTACCAGGAAACTTGAACTCAACAGGTCAAATTCAAGTTTAGGGGAGGATTGTTAGGACCATTGGAATAGTTATTTGTAATAGGTAGACTAGGAGGTATGTAGTTCCTCCTGGTCATAGTAGTAGTAGGAGCAAGTCGTGCTCCTGGTCTTATAGAAAGTCAAACTTTATTATTTAGTTATTATTCTGTTAGGATATGTATGAGATATGTTAGGAAAGGATATGCATATCAGTTTTACACGTTTTGGTTAATGTTGTATTAGGGTTTCCTTGTAGTATAAAAGGAACCTTAGGCAGAAGGGTTATACACACCTTCATCAAACACAATTCTAGTTATTATTAATATTAGAAATCCTTAGAAAAGGATCAAGTCGTTATAGTTATTATGTTCTTCTTCATAGTATTTGTATTCCGCACTTATATTGTGTATAGAGTCTCTCTGTGAATAGACTTGTGATTACAGAAGTCGTTCACGGTTCCTGACAGGCTGCAAGATCCACATCTAGTGGACCCAACAGTGTCGATTAATACTTGCCCATTATACGTCTTTTTCCTAAAAGCGTATTTTTATCGCAATCGCCAACTAATAAATAAGTTTTTTTTAGCAAACAAACTTCATTACTAAGTTCTTGGATCGAATCTTCATGCCTATTTCTAGCCCTAAGCAACCTAGGTATGATTTGAACAGCGCCAGGACACATGGGTGGATCAACCCAATCAATCCACCTACATGCTGGTCCTTGGAATGGGCAAGCATAGAAACTACGACCTGGATGACGATCTGTCCAAGAAGTCTTGATTGTAGCAACGCGACCACATGAGCAGAAAACCATCTCTTGATTTTGATTTTAGGTTTTTGATACTAGACTGTTGCAAAAGGTAGGTGTGTGTGTTAGGGACGAATATGTGTGTAAAAGTGGGTCTGGTGATATAAATGCATGGGAGAGTAAGTAAACGACCAAATTACCCCGCCCCTCATAGCACTTAACGAGCAAAATAAACGACCATCCAAGATAGGGACGATTTTTTATCGTAGTTGTAAACGATAGGGACGACTAATGGAGTTATTTTGAGATAGGGACGAAAGTTGATGTTCAGTGCAAACGATAGGGATGAATCTTGAATTTTTTTCTAAAAAATATAACCATTTTTATCCTCAATAATTAACCATTTTTCAACTAAAATATACATTTCACGCTTATGTACCATTATTTAACTAGAAAAACACATTCACATACACACTGAGCTCGCCACAATGGAGCCGTAGTGGTGACTAGAAGCAACGCCGACTAAGAATAATCTGACGACGAGGATCGGGGATGATCAAAGAACCTCATATGAGACATATTGTTTAGTGAAAAAATGTAAAGTAACGATAATTATAAATGAGAAGTTTAATATTAAGAATGAGAAAGAGTATAAACTTTCACACTTAGCCACACCACTCATAAAGAGTCATGAGGGGTGTATGGTGATAGGTGTGTAAACACCCATCCTTTTACCACTTAATTCTGGCTAAAACGAGACCAAAACGCGTATTTAATATCATTTGTTTGGAATTATGCGTGGTTTTTGTGTTTATTGTATTTTCAGAGCCAACCGGATGATTATTGAAGAAAACATGGGATTACACGGGTTTTACCGAAGAAAAAGACTCAAGATAAAGTCTATTGTCCAAGAGATGCAAAAGATTTGAAGTCACTGGGCCTATTCGAAGATTTATCGAAGAAAAGGACCAAAGATGGAAGATTTACATAAGTCGAAGAAACTCAAGTCTGTTAAACGAAGAAATTAAAAGACGAGTTGAATTTAATCGACGACAAATCCCGAATCAGAATCGAAATCGTCAACTTTTCTGAAAAGACGAGAAGACAAGAAGAACGGGAGAAAGCCCACTCACCAACCAAGGGGAACACCTATATATAGTCCACCCCTCACACATTTAGGCAGTTAGTTTTTAGTTTTCTTTTCTTCCCCTTTTTTCTCCCTTTTAGTTCGTAGCATCACCAACACCACTAGGGTGTTTGGTGATCTTGATCTTTGATTTTCAATCTTGTAATTTTAATCCTTGTTTTGTCATTGTTAAAACATTAAATCATCAATACAAGTTCTTGTTTAATCTTTCCATTTCATCTTGTTCATCTCCATTTATTTGGGTTAAAGTTTAAGTTCTTGTTTGATTGATTTGATCTTTAAAAAGTTGTTGAATTTGTGTTTTTACTGTTGGGATTTGTTACTTATGGTTATTAGATGATTTGTGGTTAATTTGGTAAAAACCTTTTTGAGTATTTAGTTTGATTTTTGATTAAATTCGTCTTCCTTGTTCTTCGGGGTTTAGTTACTGTATTTGTGTTTCCAGACTTCCGGATGAACACAAAACTTCCGGATGAACACAAAACTTCCGGATGAACTGAAAGTTCCGAATGAGCACAAAACTTCCGAATGAACAAAAGTTCCGGATGAAGGTTATTTTCAAAAAGTTCCGAATGAGTTTATGTTAAGAAAAGTTCCGAATGAGTTTTTTGTTTAAAAGTTCCGAATGAATTGATTGTTCCGAATAAACTTCCGAATCAAAGTTCCGGGTCAACTTCCGAACCAAAGTTCCGAGTGAAGTTCCGACTCAAAGTTCCGAAGAAAGTTCCGGATCAGCTTCCGAAGAAAGTTCCGAGTGAAGGATTTCTAAAAGTTCCGAATGAAGACTTCCGGGTGAAAAGTTCCGGATCAATAGTTCCGAATCAAGGTTAAAACTTCCGAATCAAATTTCTTTTAATTTTACTTACTGTTTCTTTTTGTCTGTCTTACTATTTCTCATTGTTTCTTATTTTAAGTTTGATTTTAATTCAAGTTTTGTTAATTGTTATTAATTCAATTACTTTTAAATTTAATTTTACATCTTTAAGCATTTAACATTTAGTAGATAGAAAACCACTTCCCTTTTTAGTAACCAAGAACAATCATTCCACTTAAGGCCGAGATCAATTCGAGAGGATACCGAGAGACATAAATTAGAACCCATTGAAAATGCTAGTATCAAATGGCGCCGCTGCCGGCTCTTCTCGTTAAGATCAAAAGTTTTTTGTGAGAACTTGGATTTTGGGATCCGTTCCCCATGAACGTTACCTTTTTCATAAAATTTTCAAAAACAACTAAAAAATATAAAAATTTTCAAAAATCCAAAAAAAATTAAAAAAACATAAAAAAACCAAAAATATTTTTGCTTTGTATTTGCCTTGTTAGTTCTTTTGCAGGTGTATGCGCACTCGATCCACGTCTTATCAAGAGCCCGAGCCTCTCGATCACTTAGACATGGCCGGTGTACCACCTCCAAACAATAATAACAACAACAACCCGCCCTTCAACAACATGAATAATAACAACAACAATGAGCCTCAACCGGATAATCGCCCGATGATTGAACTGCTACAAGCTCATGTAGACGGCAACACTGATCCAATTGTCATACCTCCAATTGCCGCCAACAACTTTGAGCTCAAATCAGGCTTTATCCAGATGGTCTCCGCTCAACCATTCTTGGGGCGTACCATTGATGATCCACACGACCACATCAAGAGATTCTTGCAACTCACTAACACGGTCAAGTTCAATGGTGTTCCACAAGAGGTTATCAGGATACAACTTTTTCCCTTTTCTTTAGAGGGACAAGCCCGGCATTGGCTTGCTAAGGAACCGCCACAGAGTATTCTCTCGTGGACGGATTTAGAAACCAAGTTTATCAATTACTTTTTCCCACCCTCTCGTACTACCGCTTTGCGGAATGAAATCATAAATTTTGAACAAAAGTACGATGAGTCGTTCAGTGAATCTTGGGATCGTTTTAAAGATCTTTTGAGAAAATGCCCTCAACATGGTTTTACCAAAGTACATCAAATTAATACTTTTTACAATGGTTTAAGCATGAATGACCAAGATTCACTAAACAGTGCCTCGGGGGGTAATCTTTTGGCTAAGACTTCCAATGCTGCTTGGGATATCATTGAGAATAAGTCTCGTGTGCAAACCAAGAGTGTTCTGACCAATGTCGCTAGTGCTAGCACTAGTGACAGCGACAAGCGACTAGACAAAATCACTACGCTTCTTGAATCGCTAGTTACCCACACCGTCAGCAACAACAACAGCAACAACGCTAAAAACGCTCAAGTCAATGCTGTTAGCCAACCATGTGAGATATGCGGTGGTCCTCACTCTTACACCACTTGTACTACCACCCAAGACTACCCTGCCGAAAATGTGAATGCAGCTTATGGCACCTATCCTCAACCTGCTTATCAAGCTAGACCTCAAGGTGACCGTAATTTGCTTAGCTACCGCTCCAACAATTATCTTTCCCCACCCGGTTTTCCTCCTACCAACCCAAACCAACAACAAAACCTCAATCGCCCTCCTCAACAACAACAACAACCTCGTACACCATACATCCCACCACATAAGCAGCAACAACCACCTCAACGAAACAACCAAGTTTACCAACAACCTGCTTATCAACCACCCGCATACAATGCTCCTCCCAACCAACCCACCGCTCTACACCAAGAAGTGGAAACTTACATGAGGACGAACGATGTGATCATGGGGAATCTTCAGAGAGAAGTGCTCAACCTAAAAGCAGACTTGGTCAAACAAGGAAACGATTTGAGAGCTGACATGAGAAATACGTTGGATAGCCAAACGAATGACTTGAAGAACATGATGGCTAGTTTCTTCCAAGGTAATCAACCCTCTTCTTCGGGTACTCTTCCGAGTAACACCGTTTCGAATCCAAGAGGGGAGATGAAAGCAATCACCACTCGCAGTGGCAAAGGCACAAAGGAACCCGGGCTTCCTATACCTCCACCGGTGGTTGTGACTAAGGAGAACGAGTCACCTGCTCCTATTCCTCATCCTTCTCCTTCCCCAATTTCTCCACCTCTTCCTTCTACCCCTCCTCCACCCAAGGATGTGAGTGATCCTATTCTCCCAAAGCCTTCCTCTTCTTCCAATATACCTTATCCATCTAGGTTGAGGAAAGAGAAGCTCAAAAGCAAGGACGATATTCAAGTTTCGAACTTTCTTAAGATGTTCAAACAATTGAATTTCAATATCTCCTTCACTGAGGCTCTCGCTCACATGCCTAAGTACGCAAAAAATTTTAAAGATCTTCTGAGCGACAAGGAAAAGCTTCTTGATATTGCCAACACCCAACTTAATGAGAATTGCTCTGCAGTGCTCTTAAGGAAATTGCCAACCAAGCTTGGTGATCCGGGTCGTTTCTTAATCCCTTGCAATTTCCCGGGAGTAGAGAATTGCATGGCCCTAGCCGATCTAGGTGCCAGTATTAATCTAATGCCTCTAAGCGTTTGGAAGCAATTATCTCTCCCTGAGCTAGTCCCCACCAAAATGACTTTGGAATTAGCTAACCGTACGGTTGCTTATCCAGTGGGGATAGCCGAAGATGTCTTTGTAGGAGTCGACAAATTCACTTTTCCTGCCGATTTCGTCGTCGTCGACTACGAGATGGACCCTCGTGTTCCCTTGATCGTGGGTCGTCCATTCTTGAGGACCGGTCGCACTCTCATCGATGTTGAAGCTGGTGAGCTTATCATGAGAGTGGGTGACGATAAAATTGTTTTCAACATGGGAAAGTTGTCTAAACAACCTTATTCCAACGAGAGTGTTAATTGTATTGACGTTCTTGATGAGGCTTGTGAAGAACACTTTAATGATGCTTGTAAAAATATTCCTACCTCTCTTCCCAATGTTGAAACCGTTTCCTCTATTGATTCATCACTGTCTCTATTTGGAGAAAGTGATTTGTTTTGGAACAATCTTGAAGCCACCATGGGATATGTGAACTTAGCTACTGATAATTCTCCCACCGATGGGGATGAAGACATGCATTTCTTTGACAACCTTCTCAACGAAGACAATCCTTCTCCTCCATCTCCCACGGTTATTGCTATCGATACTCCGACTTTGAATACGCCTCCCGTCGAAAATCCTCCAGATTTAGAACTTAAGGAGTTGCCGCCCCATCTCGAGTACGTGTTCCTTGAAGAAGAAAAGAAGTCGCCCGTCATTATCGCGAAGGATTTGAAAGATGAAGAGAAAACTCGCCTCATTGCCGTGCTTAGAGATCATAAGAAGGCTATTGCTTGGAAAATCTCTGATATTCGCGGAATTGATCCTCACTTCTGCACATACAAAATTCTCATGGAGGACGACTTTAAGCCCACAATTCAAAGCCAACGAAGGGTGAATCCAAAAATCCATGAAGTCATCAAAACAGAGGTTATCAAACTTCTTGATGCGGGTATGATTTACCCTATTTCGGATTCACCATGGGTTAGTCCAATCCATTGTGTGCCTAAGAAAGGCGGCATCACCGTTGTGCCCAATGCAAACAACGAGTTGATTCCTACCCGTCTCGTTACTGGGTGGAGAGTTTGTATAGACTACCGCAAACTCAATGATGCCACGAGAAAGGATCATTTCCCTCTACCTTTTATGGACCAAATGCTTGAACGTTTAGCGGGTAATGAATATTACTGCTTTCTTGATGGTTTCTCGGGTTATTTCCAAATACCCATCGATCCCCAAGATAAAGAGAAGACAACATTCACTTGTCCCTATGGCACATTTGCTTACAAAATAATGCCTTTTGGCTTATGTAATGCCCCCGGGACTTTCCAAAGGTGCATGTTAGCTATCTTCCATGACATGGTTGAACAAACCATGGAAGTCTTCATGGATGATTTCTCGGTCTTCGGGGATTCCTTCTCTTCTTGCCTTGCCAATTTGGAACGTATGCTTAAGCGGTGCGAAGACACTCGCCTTGTTCTGAATTGGGAAAAATGCCATTTTATGGTAAAAGAAGGCATCGTGCTAGGACACAAAATTTCCAAAGGCGGTCTTGAAGTATACCGTGCTAAAGTCGATGTTATCGCTAAGTTGCCTCCACCTTCAACCGTGAAGGGTGTGAGAAGTTTTCTGGGTCATGCGGGCTTCTACCGTCGATTCATCAAAGATTTTTCTCAAACCGCTCGCCCGATGACTCACCTCTTGGAAAAAGATACTCCTTTCATCTTTTCCGAAGAATGCCTTGAAGCCTTCAACTCGCTTAAGGATAAGCTAACTAAGGCACCCGTCTTGGTTACCCCTAATTGGGAGCTGCCCTTTGAGTTGATGTGTGATGCTAGTGACTTTGCTATTGGTGCGGTTCTGGGACAAAGAGTGAACAAACACTTCCAACCAATCCATTACGCTAGCAAGACAATGACGGGGGCTCAATTGCATTACACGACAACCGAAAAAGAGCTTTTAGCTGTTGTCTATGCCTTTGAAAAATTCCGCCCCTATCTTGTCCTTTCCACCACAATCGTATATTCCGATCATTCCGCGTTGAAGTACTTGTTGACAAAGCAAGATTCCAAACCAAGACTTCTTCGCTGGGTTTTGCTGCTCCAGGAATTTAAAATCGAAATTCGCGATAAAAAAGGAGCTGAAAACCTAGTCACGGATCATCTCAGCAGACTTGAGGATCCTTACCAAGGGGATCATCCGAACAAAGAAATCAATGATTCTTTTCCCTTGGAGACCTTAATGTCTATAAATTCGAATTCTGATGAAACCCCGTGGTTTGCGGACTTTGCAAACTACTTAGCGGGTGGAATTCTTAAGGAAGGGTTAACATCCCAACAAAAGAAAAAGTTCTTCAACGACATTAAGACTTACTTTTGGGATGACCCTTACCTATTCAAACAATGTGCCGACTTGATTATTCGCCGATGTGTTGATGGACCGGCAGCTTCAGAAATCCTTGACGCTTGCCACAAAGGACCCACCGGTGGTCACTTTGGTCCCAACTACACCGCCAAAAAAGTGTTTGACTCGGGATTTTATTGGCCCTCCATATATCGTGACGCTCACAATATGGTTAAACGTTTTGAGGATTGCCAAAAACAAGGCACGATCACACATAAAGACGAGATGCCTCAGAATTTCATTCAAGAATGTGAAATCTTTGATGTTTGGGGTATCGACTTTATGGGGCCATTCCCTTCTTCTAAAGGAAACAAATACATCCTTGTAGCCGTTGACTACGTTTCAAAGTGGGTTGAAGCCAAAGCTTTACCTACTAATGACGCAAGGGTGGTTTGTAACTTTTTGAAAGCTCTATTCGCTAGATTCGGTGTGCCTCGTGCCATTATAAGTGATCGTGGGACTCATTTTTGCAATGACCAATTCGTAAGAGTCATGGCTAAGTATGGTGTAAATCATCGTCTTTCCACAACCTACCACCCACAAACTAATGGCCAGGCTGAAATATCCAACCGAGGACTAAAGCGAATTCTTGAAAGGACCGTGGGAGAGCATCGTGCCTCATGGGCTGATAAACTTGATGATGCTTTGTGGGCTTTCCGTACCGCATACAAGACTCCGATTGGTTGTACACCATATCGTCTCGTGTACGGGAAAGCATGCCACCTCCCCATTGAGTTGGAGCACAAGGCTTACTGGGCCTTGAAGTGGGCTAATTTTGATATCAACAAAGCTGGTGACCTACGCAAGATCCAACTCAATGAGCTCAATGAACTCCGTAATGAGGCTTATGAAAATTCTTTGATCTATAAGGAAAGAACTAAGCTCATTCACGACTCTAAGATTAAGAACCGAGAGTTCCATGTTGGAGACAAAGTTTTACTCTTTAACTCTCGGTTGAAAATCTTTTCGGGCAAGCTCAAATCTCGTTGGTCCGGCCCATTCACCATTGCCCAAATTTTTCCATATGGTACTCTCGATCTCGCTCAACCCGATGGACCTAATTTTAAGGTGAATGGCCAACGAGTGAAGTTGTACTTTGGCGAGGACACCCCTCAGGAGGTGATTCCATCCCTCACCACGTTTCCCATGAACTAATTTTGGGTCGAGTCAGGCTCGTGACTCGGTTATAAAAAACAAGCGCTCCTCGGGAGGCAACCCGAGTATCTATCATTTTATGTTTTAACCTCCTAAGTGTAGGGGGACTTCTATACGTGTTTGTTTTTTGTGTGGTGATGTGATTACAGGGATAAGTGCACTCTTGGAATCTCTTAAGAACCGTGCTCCCGTGTTATCCGAAATCCGGTTCTATCTCTCAACTATCGTGATTCAATTTTCTTCATACTCACATTTGAAATTGATCACTTTAGTCGTCTCTTCCTTAACTTGAGTTAACCAACGTGCACAATGTCATAAGTGTAGGGGGGACTTTTCCCACATGCTTAAACATTGAGGACAATGTTTATCTTAAGTGTAGGGGGGACTTCTATCAAAGTTTTAAGTGGACTTTTCCATGAAAATGCCTTCATTTAATCGGAAAATCATATTTTTCAACATTTTTCAAATTTTTAATTAACTTTGGCCATTTAGTCGTAATTTTTAAATTTTTATCATTGCTTTCATATGTATATATCCCGCAATAAAGTCAAATTTTAATAAAGTGGTGTAGCTAGTTTAGAAATCTTTGACATATTAGGCCCGTTGCGTTTATTTTGACTCAACCCGAATAGACTTATCCAAGTTTATTCTAGCTAGTATCCTTAACCATGTAGACCTTAATTGGTTTATTAGGCTAAGTGTCCACGAGTCTCATTACTTGAGATTTTAAATTGTGGAGGACGAGAAATGATAGAGTCAATTATAAGTCGGTATTCTTGCGCAAGCTCACTTGGTGTAATTATTTGCCTATTCTCCCATCACTTGCTAATAAATTATCTGCAATAAGTAAGGTCGTACGATTTGAAAAGTTACTTAGCTTCTAGCCCAAGATCGTTTAAAAGTTGCTCGGTAATGATAAGAGTTCATAGCCAAGGCATAACTTATGAAGCGGGGCGCGAAGATTGGCGAGTGCAAAAAGGCCCTAACAAGGCATGAGGATTCCATTTTATTGCTAAAGATCAAAGGTGATGTGAAAAGCATTATTCTCAAAGTCAATATGAAGGATCAAGACTCACGACGAAAAGCAATCAACTCCCATAAAGATGATGGAGAAGTCTATCCGAAAAGACCCTAACAAGGTATGAGGATAAATAGATCCAAGTCCGAAAAGGAGGCGGATCATTGTATCTCAAAATCTCAATTAGAGATTGAAGCATAATCATGAAGTCGTGGTCAACAAAGTTGGAGTACCTCTCAAAAGTCTCCAAGTGAAGAAACTCTATGAACGATGAGAAGACCATTATCTCAAGCACGTCTCTCAAGATATGAAGTATGAAGTACATGCCAAATATCGGCCCGAGAAAGGTCTCAAATCGTGAACCGAGTTATGCCAAGATATGAACTTTTTGATATCCCGAGAAGCAGTTTTAAGAGATTTTGTCCTTTAGCTAACTATTGATCAAATCGTCCTACTTTGCTTTCAGCCTAAATAAACTATCGAAATAAGTCCAAAAATGCATCTTCATGATCATTCTAAGACAAAAATAAAATATAAGAGATACACATAGGAATAAGGGAGTTTAAGCATTTAATTAAGCCATGTGTGTAAGTGTTTGAATTGCTAACTTATAATAACAATGATCTCGTTTTTAAGCTTAGTTTGGGGAACGTGAAACTTGAGGGTGATAAATCTTCGCAGCACCGAAGCCCTAATGTAAGTCCTCGATCTCTTTACAAGTTATTTCCACGTAAGCTATTTTCTATCCTTTTGTTTACTTTAAAGTTTTAATTTCTTTTAGTACTTTAATTTTTGTTTAGTATTATTTTAATAAGGCCAAGGTTGATTGATTATGAGAAAAGTATAAATTTGCTTTATCACTAAGCATTGCATGAGGGCATGGCAATGGTTAAGTGTAGGGTATTTGATAGGTGTGTAAACACCCATCCTTTTACCACTTAATTCTGGCTAAAACGAGACCAAAACGCGTATTTAATATCATTTGTTTGTAATTATGCGTGGTTTTTGTGTTTATTGTGTTTTCAGAGCCAACCGGATGATTATTGAAGAAAACATGGGATTGCACGGGTTTTACCGAAGAAAAAGACTCAAGATAAAGTCTATTGTCCAAGAGATGCAAAAGATTTGAAGTCACTGGGCCTATTCGAAGATTTATCGAAGAAAAGGACCAAAGATGGAAGATTTACATAAGTCGAAGAAACTCAAGTCTATTAAACGAAGAAATTAAAAGACGAGTTGAATTTAATCGACGACAAATCCCGAATCAGAATCGAAATCGTCAACTTTTCTGAAAAGACGAGAAGACAAGAAGAACGGGAGAAAGCCCACTCACCAACCAAGGGGAACACCTATATATAGTCCACCCCTCATACATTTAGGCAGTTAGTTTTTAGTTTTCTTCTCTTCCCCTTTTTTCTCCCTTTTAGTTCGTAGCATCACCAACACCACTAGGGTGTTTGGTGATCTTGATCTTTGATTTTCAATCTTGTAATTTTAATCCTTGTTTTATCATTGTTAAAACATTAAATCATCAATACAAGTTCTTGTTTAATCTTTCCATTTCATCTTGTTCATCTCCATTTATTTGGGTTAAAGTTTAAGTTCTTGTTTGATTGATTTGATCTTTAAAAAGTTGTTGAATTTATGTTTTTACTGTTGGGATTTGTTACTTATAGTTATTAGATGATTTGTGGTTAATTTGGTAAAACCTTTTTGAGTATTTAGTTTGATTTTTGATTAAGTTCGTCTTCCTTGTTCTTCGGGGTTTAGTTACTGTATTTGTGTTTCCAGACTTCCGGATGAACACAAAACTTCTGGATGAACACAAAACTTCCGGATGAACTGAAAGTTCCGAATGAGCACAAAACTTCCGAATGAACAAAAGTTCCGGATGAAGGTTATTTTCAAAAATTTCCGAATGAGTTTATGTTAAGAAAAGTTCCGAATGAGTTTTTTGTTTAAAAGTTCCGAATGAATTGATTGTTCCGAATAAACTTCCGAATCAAAGTTCCGGGTCAACTTCCGAACCAAAGTTCCGAGTGAAGTTCCGACTCAAAGTTCCGAAGAAAGTTCCGGATCAACTTCCGAAGAAAGTTCCGAGTGAAGGATTTCTAAAAGTTCCGAATGAAGACTTCCGGGTGAAAAGTTCCGGATCAATAGTTCCGAATCAAGGTTAAAACTTCCGAATCAAATTTCTTTTAATTTTACTTACTGTTTCTTTTTGTCTGTCTTACTATTTCTCATTGTTTCTTATTTTAAGTTTGATTTTAATTCAAGTTTTGTTAATTGTTATTAATTCAATTACTTTTAAATTTAAGTTTACATCTTTAAGCATTTAACATTTAGTAGATAGAAAACCACTTCCCTTTTTAGTAACCAAGAACAATCATTCCACTTAAGGCCGAGATCAATTCGAGAGGATACCGAGAGACATAAATTAGAACCCATTGAAAATGCTAGTATCATATGGCATAACACATCTTATCTATTACATATTTTGACTACGACTTTATAATGCCATTGAATGAGTTTGACTACGACTTTATAAGTTTGAAGACGTTATGTGATTGGCAAGTCAAACCCGATGGTCAAACAATAAGTCTAAATATTAGTATATATATATTATTTTGAAAAATATGATTTGTCACTTTTATAAAGAATAGCACTTAAGGAACCATTCTTGCCAAACTACAATACTTGTACCTAACAAGTATATCTTGTCATTTTCTAGAACTTCACAAGATTATGGTATCATGAAGAGTTATGTCAATGTGGGTCTAGAGAATAAAAGAATATGGAAAAGCTACAACATGATGCTTATTGATGAAAAGGATTAAGGCTTCAATTCATGGTTCAAGCTAGTGAGGCATTTACACAAGTAACATATTATCTTAAGTTAATTATGAAAAAGTGAATTAGGATTCATGAACTCAATTTGGGAAAACTGGGTAAAAAATGATTTTAAGCTAATTGATGGGTTATAGAATTACGGGTTAACTTATATTGTAAAAAGTTAGTCAATTTGGGGGTTTTCATCATATGATCAATATATGATGATTAAGATGAAGGGTACGTTATTTGTTATAGTATTGCTTTAAGTGAAATTGGTTAATTATGATGATTATGGTTAGAATCCATGAAACCAAGGATGATGGTGAATTAGGTTAATATATAACTAAGAACGTGACTTAACTGTGGATGTAAAACCCGCATAAAATATCATGAACAGTACATTGCATGAAATAACGAATCAATTAAAACCTTCTAATTATAATATACGACACGTGTCACGGATTTTAACTTACAAGTATTATTTATATTATAAATGTACCATGAACATTTACGTATAATATTTAATTCACGACACTTGAACTCGATCATACATGAATAATTATTAAGTCAAGGAAAAATTAATGGTTTTGGTTTGTGCTCCCTTTGTTGGCCGCGGCATAAGACAAACAAAAACGGAGAGGGCCTTTTGGCCCGGCCCAATATTAATCCAAGTAGTAAAACAAAACATCGGGGAATTAGCTCATATCTTATTTTCAAGAAAACAAAAGAAAAACCTTAGCTAGCACTTGTAGCTGTCGGTTTTGGGCAAGAACAAGGGGGAGAAAAATCGAGTTTTGATCTTGGGTATTTTCATATTGGTGTTCGTGAATCAAAGTCTTATTTAATCACGCATTGGTAAATGACACTAAACTCTTTTCTTTTCAATTAAAGATTTAATTATGTTCTTATTTAATTTATTCATGAACACATGATTAAGAAGGATAAAAACATGTTTAGGATCGGGTTCGGTGTTTGGTTTGGTTCAGCTTCACCCAAACCGAGAGTCAGGGGACTTTTGTGGCTGTTTTGGTCCATAAGTCGCAACCCATTTAGGGTGCGGTGGTGTTTGTGTACGGACAGTAGCAATCCAGGACCCCAACGGGGGAAACCTGCTCTTTCAGTGGCAACCGAGACCGGTTAGGGTCTCGGTGGGTACAATTGTCACGGCAGTGGGAACCGGCTTGGGGTCGGTGGGTGTTTTGGCTTCATAGTAGGAACCGGCTAGTGCCGGGGTGAACTTTGGCTAGCCAGTGGCGAGCCACGGCTGCAGCCAAGGGCCACTTAGCCGCCTGCTAAGCCACCAGCCGCCGATGGGGTGGTGTTGGTTCGATTTGTTTGGCTCGGTTTGTTTTATGACTCGGGTTAGGGCTCAGGTATAGTTATTTGATCAAGCTATGTTTTAATTAATTAATTAAATTATTCCCTTCAAGTATTATTAATAATTTAATTAATTCATGACTTAGGTTATTTAATTACATTAAATAAATCATATATAACCTAAGTATTTAATTAGACTTAACTAAATTAAACCATGACTCAATTTAATTAAATTGTATAATATAAATTTATTAATTTTATCATTATATTTTATTAATTAATAAACCATGTATTTTCTTTATTAATTAATAACCATGAATAACCTATAGTATTTACTTAATAAACTTTACCATTATTATCATGACTTATAATTTTTGACCAGTAAGCTCTAGCTTATATTTTTAGACTTAATAATCCATCTTATTTATAATTATGGAAACTTTTTATTTCAGGAAACTCACTATTTTTGGAAACCTTCTATTTTTAGAAACTTACAATTTTTGAAAACTTTCTATTTTGGGAAACCTTCTATTTCTAGAAAGTTACTTATTATTACACCACAAGTATAGTAATACAATAACACATGTAATACATAATAAGAATACCAGTACAACATGAATAAAATACCAGATAACATTTAAAACAGTAAAACATGACAAGAACATATAGAATAAGTTAAGAACAATAGAACCAGTAACACGCTCAGTAATCAGACAACTCATACATGTCCCTTATTTATGTAGCACTTGTGAATTCAGAGTAGGAATTTCCATCTTTCCATTTTTCATCGTTCACTAGACATAAGGTAAGGATGTTCCATACTTCAGTATGGACATTCTCTTCCTTTATTAGGATTCCCCATTTGCAGCCATCTGTTTTCCCCAGTTATTTTATATGTTTTGAATGCTTATGTTTTATTTTAAATGCATGAGCTATATACATGCATGTCAGTTCCACCTAGTTATGGAGGTACCATAACCATAACATGGAGGCACCAGTGTTATGACTTCCGCACGACGGAGTGATTGCTCGTGGTGTCCCTTTCAGTGTTGGCCATTTATTTATATTATCATGTGGGGCGTATGGGTGCATTCTAGTTACATGTTTTCAGTCAGGATTTTCATGGTGAATGTGGTGTGTGCCTTGCATCCTTCACATTGGAGCTGATCCCTCCTACCTAGACTAGTATAATTAGAGGCAACCCCTCTAATTGTATGATAAGGTCACCCCTCCATGTATTCATGCCAATTGATACCTTCATGACCTATATGTGCTCTTGGCTAATTAAAATACAGTTTACATATAAAAACATAAGTATTTTCAAACTATAAAACCATTTTTTTTAAACATGTACCAGGTTTTCCAGGACTTATGTATTTCCGCTACTAATTAGTCTTTATTATGATATGTCATTTCATACTATCTCATATATCCTGTCACTGAGCGTATTGCTCAGCCGTCCATGTCCCAAAACGGCAGGTACCGAAGGACAGACTTAAGCATTTGGAGGACGTGCATAGGATGGAAGTTGCCTTAGAATTTTTCTCCTTTTTTCCTTCTCATACTTATGCTTGTTTGGACACTTGTTTTGCCCTTCTCATTTCATATACTTTATTTATGTTTTGGGCTTATGTTTGGGAACCGATGTTTGATTCCGGTTTTTCCCTTTTGGTCATGTATGTTTAGTACATATTACCTTTCATGCTTTGATGACACGCCATAATTATCTTGTGATATTCCATTTATCAAAATGGGGTGTTACAATTACTGTATCAGAGCCTAAGGTTTTGACCTGTAGGCTCTAAAACTTGACCTGTGACTAGTGGGTAGTCACCAGGAGCTTCCTAAGCCGACGCTTGTTATTCCACGTATTGATATTTTCAGCACCTTGTTGTTTTAACCATGATGTTTTCCCCAGATTTTATTGTTCTAATATGGATTGAACAACCGTTATCCATAATTAGTTACATGTCGTTGTTTTATGCATGATGTTTCCTTGTGAACTTTGGCTAATATGGAGTGAACCACATTAGTTCATACTTGGTCACGCGTTTTCTGTTAAGTTTTGACAGTGATTTTCACTTATTTATTTTCATGTATTATTGCTGCATGTATGTTGACTAAGTAATGGTTGGTACATGACTGGCCATATTTAGTCGCATGTGCTTTTCATTCGAATTTTGTTTTGGTGAACCGACCCATAGGCGTTCACTCTTGCCATGTCAATTTTGTTTTGGTGAACCGACCCATAGGCGTTCACCCTTGCTCATGTCAATTTTGTTTTGGTGAACCGACCCATAGGCGTCAATCCTTACTCATGTCAATTTTGTTTTGTGGACCTACCCATGGTCATCCACACAAGTGATTTTTCAGATTTCATTTCATTACAGTCATATTTCTTTCATGTCCCCTCATTAATTGTTATGTTCTTTATGTCATTTATGTTTTCATACTATCATGGTTAACTTCGTTTTCATGCTGATTATGTTTTATGCTCCTTTATGTTAATTTTGTTCCATGATTCTTCGTGTTGATTTTGCTTTCATGCTTGACATTGATGGATTGTATTTAATCATGCTTTCATGATAGTCATGGTTGGTTTTCATTAATCATGTTTCATGTTGGCCATCAGTCGATTCCGTTTAATCATGTTTTTGTGCTTCTTACGCAACTTGAACTATGTCTACGCTAAATTAGCTGGACTATTACGTTATATTGTTCAGTTTGGTTTTAACCATTTGATCTTTTACCTTCATTTGATCACATCAGATGGTTTACACCCGTATCATTCATCTCATGTGTATTCCACGTGTACTCCATGTACCGTATTCCACGTGTACCCCATGTACCGTATCCCTTGTGTATTACACGTACCGTAATCCATGTGTATTTCACTTCCAATACTCCACGAGTATTCGCTAGTCGATTCTCAATCATCTCAGACGTATTCTACTTGTTGATATTCTACAAGATGCTGATGTCGCTCATAACTTGGAGATGTTACTAAATGTTGATGTTGCTTCTTATTGGGGACGCTACGAGATGTTGATGTTGTCCACAACCTGTAGATCCTATAAGACGAAGACAAAGGCGTTAGATCAAAGTGATCGGATGAGAAGATGCTTTACCACCAAACGATTTCCATCACAATCCATGTCCCTACCTTTTAGTTATATGTCACACATCATTCAGTTGTCTTTTCAGTCATATGAGTGGGAACCGCTACCAACCGGCAACTCAGCTGAATAGTTACATGATTCACCGTCATAAGGATGACCGTCATGGAACTGACAGACAAGACGATAGTAACCACTACTGTGACAGCAACTATTCTAGCAATCACAACAGAACACCAGTCACAGACGTTATCAGAAATACAAAGGGTCAGCAGTCCAACCGATCCGCCAATTCTGACATGATAACCTAAGAGTTTCAATTTTATTCGTTTCATGCCTCGAGACACATGTCAAGACATCAGTCAAGACACATGTCATAAGCATATTTTCTCAAGGCACATGACTCACATCTATCTTCTGAATCAGCCCTAAGAAATTCAGGGTACCCTCCAAGGGGTATATCCATTTTGTTGTGCCATGTATTAATCAGGCCACAAGAATTTCAGTACCATCATCGGCGTACTATTCGCGTTTAGACACGCAGGATTCGTTCTGCGTGAGACAGGCAAAACACATTCAGTGAGATCTGTCATGTTTGCTTCATGACACTTTCATTTCTTAACTTCATATTTCATATATCCGTGACCATAAAGGACGCCATTCGTATCACCCATGTATACGAAGGATTTTCCTTCAGTCTAATGATAAGATCCAATATGCTAACGCACTTAACTCTAGCAGATGTGAGTTAAATATGATTCTGATTATGGACTATGAACAGCACACCATGTTACGATTGGTCGCCATTCATATCAGATTATGTACAGCGATGTTCAGGCTCCTGAATACATCCAGCATGGTTTTCCATCAGGAAAATCTATACTAGGGATGAGCATTTCGACCCGAATCCCGAATTGAACCCGAACCGTTCTCGGAACCGTACCGATTCCCGATACCCGAATCCCGTTCGGTACGGTACCGGGACTATGAAATGAGGTGAAAAAAAATCGGGACCACTAATTTGGGACGGGACCGGTACCAAATCGGGAAATTCCCGAAAAAGAACGGGAAAATCCCGATTTCCCGGTACTGGTACCGATTCCCGTACCGGTACCGATACCCGAATCCCGTTCGGTACGGTACCGATACTATAAATTTATGTTCGGGTATTAAACGGTACCACTAATTCGGGACGGGTTCGGGACGAGACCGGTACCGTGCTCATCCCTAATCTATACAAATTAATTATGTTGTGCAAGCACATATTTGTTATCGCATGGATGCGAAGTTTTCCAGCTATCAGTTATGACACGACTACTGAAGTTCCTTCTTATTCATAATCAGCCGATTTATCTCATAGAATTTCAGATGTATTCCTAGAAGGACTTCTGGGTATACTACCTATCCACGAGGTGGAACTTAACATTGAGTATGTTAGGGAGCAGAATCAGTTTACAAGGCTCTTTGTCGCATGGGCTTCTTGAGTTCAAAGAGTTGAAGGATCAGCTGCACAAGGTACTTGAAGAAGCTCATTCGCCAGGTGTACCACGATGGTGTGCACCGATGCTGTTATTAAGGAGAAGGACGATAACATGAGATTATGTGTCGACTACGTCAATTTAAACAAATCACCATCCATAACCGTCATCCTTCTCCACGTATTGACGACGAGTCCGATCGACTATAGGGTGCTAAACACTTTTTACAAGATCGACTTATGATCATGCTGCCAACAGTGACGAGTGAAAGAGCATGACATTTCCATGACTGCTATTCGCACACGAATTGTCATGCTAAATTCATGATTTTGTTTTAGTCTTACGAATGCTCTAGCCGCATTTATGGGCTTGATGGATGGAGTTTCCCATGAACTCATAAAAAAATTCGTTATTGTTCTCATCGAAGTCGACTTGACCTTCTCTAAGTCTAGGGAAGAGCACGAAGACCATATTTGCACTATGTTGCAAATTCTACGACATAATAAATTTCACCCTAAAATTTTTCCAGTATGAATTCTGGTTGATGACAGTGACACGCTGAATCACATTGATTCTCATGGTTAATCTTACCATGACTCGGCTTACGCATAAAGGAGATAACTTTACACTATATTAGGTGTTTCAGGGGGTCCTATGCTAAGAGAAGTCTAATTTCAAAGACTCATAGTTTTCCAAATCCCTATGTATCCAGTTTCTATGAAGCAAGATACAGTTACGTTCATATCTAAGTACCTAACATACCAACAGGCTAAGATAGAACACCAACAGACTAGGAGCTATTCCACCATTTGAAATTTGGAACGAAGAAGGGACAAGACCTCCATGGATTTTGATATCGGGCTACCGCAGGCTCCGAGGAAGCATTATGCTATCTGGGTGTTGTCAACAGTTTGACTAAGTCTGTAAAATCCTTCCATCCGCAAGGATTTCACAGTCAGCATATTATCAGACATTTTCCAGCCAAGAATCGTCTGATCACTTGGTACTCCCTCAGCTATCGAACCAGACGAAGGTTCACGTTCGTGTTCTTTATTTAAGTCCACGTCCTTGTTCAATTTACGATCTTCTTTCGCACTCACGTTCATGACACTGTTCACGTTCATGATCGTATCCTGGCTTACGATTTACGTTTCATATTTCATCGTGGGAGAGTTTCGCAGAAGCTTGGGAGACCAAACTCAAATTTAATAAACTTTCCATTCTCAGACAGACGTTCCATGTCATATTTTGCGTCTCACCTCGTATCGTTGGTGTTACCTCCTCAGTTATCCCATGTTCACGACATGTTTCACATGTCATGTTCATTCCACGTTTCTCACATCACGTTCGCGATATGTTGCACGTATCATCGTTCACCCTATGTTTCTCATAGTTCACTCACCATATCTCCACGTATCACGTTCATAATTGTTCACGTATCACGTTCACAATTGTTCACGTACTACGTTTCAGTATGCCTCGCACATCATTGCTAAGATGTTATTAATGTCAGTTATTCCGGGTTATTTTGCATCGTAACGTTTCATTTACCCTTCACGTTATTTCTCATCCACTCGATCAGATTCATGAGGTTGTATCTTACGATGATAAACCAGAAACTTTTCTGTATCGTCAAGACAGAGTCATGAAAACCAAGATTATTATTTTTCGCCAAGATCTTTTAGAGGACCGTTCCGAGCGGGAAGCCACTTGGAAACAGAGGAGTCCATCTGGATTCTTATCCTCTTTTCCGTCCATGAGTCAGATATGTTCCTTTCAGTCACGTCACGTTATAGGTCCTTATCAGTCACGTCACCTTCACGTCCTGTCGGAGTATTGTATCTCTAATTCGAGGATGAATTATTCTTTTTAGAGGGGAAGAGTTGTAAAACCCGCATAAAATACCATGAACGGTACATTGCATGAAATAACGAATAAATTAAAACCTTCTAATTATAATATACGACACGTGTCACGGATTTTAAATTACAAGTATTATGTATATTATAAATGTACCATGAACATTTACGTATAATATTTAATTCACGACACTTGAACTCGATCATACACGAATAATTATTAAGTCAAGGAAAAATTAATGATTTTGGTCTGGGCTCCCTTGTTGGCCGCGACATAAGACAAAGAGAAAGGGAGAGGGCCTTTTGGCCCGGCCCAATATTAATCCAAGTAGTAAAACAAAACATCAGGGAATTAGCTCATATCTTATTTTCAAGAAAACAAAACAAAAACCCTAGCTAGCACTTGTGGCCGCCAGTTTTGGGCAAGAACAAGGGGAGAAAAATCGAGTTTTGATCTTGGGTATTTTCATATTGGTGTTCGTGAATCAAAGTCTTATTTAATCACGCATTGGTAAATGACACTAAACCCTTTCCTTTTCTTTTCAATTCAAGATTTAATTATGTTCTTATTTAATTTATTCATGAACATGTTTGAGCAAGAAGATGTATGTGCAACGTGATAATTGCGGCGATATGCTTGTTGTTATAGAGTTGATCTAGAGGTTTGTGTAATATAAGGTATTTGATTGTAATGAGGCTACATGTTGTATGATATATAATGACGTGTTATGCTTGTTTTACTTACTAAGCGTATAATGCTTACATGTTATAGTTACTAATGTTTTGTAGGTGTATTTGTAAAGAAAGTAATATATGGCTTAAGGCCTAGAAATTGGGAGCATGGGTTGATGACGGTTAGCTAATGTGAAGAAGCTTAATATAGTCAGAATGCCGAGCTCGGAGTAAAGTTGAACCCCAAGTGTCGTAAAGGGTATTTTGGTAATGTTGATATGTGTCAGATACTTTGTGTATGTCGATGTTAAAGGTCAAGGTCACTTGTTATAGTTTTATGTTAAAAAGTATGTAAATGGGTCAAAAGGAGTGTTTGGTAAACACGTAAACTATATATTGACGGGTCGTTTAGACCATGAATAATTATGAAAATGATGTATTTTAATGTTTCATTAAGTTCTGGAAAATTTCTTAAAGTTTCGAGTTGTGAAAGTCGTATTCTGAAAAAATGTGAAATATGCAAGAACGGAAAAATATGGGCTCGGCCTATGGTCGTGGCTACTCGGCCAGCGGCTAAAGGCCACGAAGGGTCGAAACTAGGCTCAGCATGTGGCCGTTAGAGGTGCGAATAAACCGGATTAAACCGGATTCGGATTCAAAATCCGGATTTGATAAATCCGGATTTTTGAAAATCCGGATTCGGACCGGATCGGATTTTTCTGAATCGGATTTTTTCGGATAAAAATGTTCGTATCGGATTTTTTTCGGATTAAAATTTTCGTTATCAGATTTTAACGGATTTTTTCGGATCGGTTTTTTCGGTTAAAAAATGTTCGGATCGGGTTTTTTCGGTTAAAAATGTTCGGATCGGGCTTTTCGATTAAAAGTGTTTGTACCGCCTTTTCGGAATTTATTTACAAACATTAAAAAAATACAACCATAAATTGGGTAACAAAAAAATAATTATAACTCACCCCACGCGTATGAGCATTATTGTACGGGTACCAGGTTAACAAAAACGCAAATGATTTTTATAAAAATTGGGTAACAAAAAAATCACCCCCACGCATATGAGCATCCCACACACCCCCATGTCCAAAACAAACGGAACCAACTTTTTCAACTTAATTTACCATTATACCTCCCCTGCCACTCGTATAAATAAAATCCCCCCTATTTCCCAAACTCAACCGGATTGAACCGGATTAAACCGGATTTAACCGAATATATTTAATAAAAAAAAAAATTATTAAAAACCGGATTTATCCGGATTTTTTAAAAACCGGATAAATCCGGTAAATGATCCGGTTTTTATCCGATTTTCAGAAAATATGGAAATCCGGTCTAACCGGATCGGACTAAAAAATCCGAACCGGATTTTAAAAATCCGGTTTTTGAAAATCCGGATCGGATTTTTTGACCGGATTTTTAAAAATCCGGATCTGACTTACACCTCTAGTGGCCGTGAACCCTCGGCCAGCGGCCTAAATGTTTTTGAGAAAGTTTGGCCTGCGGCTAAAGGAGTTAGAGGGCTTAGCCGGCGGCCTTGAACCTCAGCCCGCGGCTAAGTCCATCAAAAAATGTTTCCAGTGTTTGTCAAACTTTCATATTTTTAACCACTGTCTCTATTTTCTTTCACTAAACAATGTCTCGTATCATATACTTTGATCATCTCAGCCTCAAAAGGTGTTTTTATACTCTACAGCCCTAAATTTGGCCAAACCTCATATGGGCGTAAATTTTATGAACTGTTATCAGCCTATGTTTGTTTTCACGTTGGTGGTAAATTACTAGTTCTGCGACTTTGAATGCATTTTCCAACCGATAGAGATTGCAAGTTTTTGACAAACCTAGTGGCAACGCACATTTTTTGAAATTTTATGGAAGTTGCTCTCGTCTAGTTCAGGAGTACCAAAAAGTAGCGGTGAGCAAAACGGACCACGGACTGGACCAAAAAATTTGGCCCGAGCCAGTTTCGGTCAGGTCTTCGGTCCATCCTTTCTTTATTTTAGGTTTTTGGTTTGGTCCGGTCTTAAAAAAAACCCAACAATTATGTCTTGTTCGGCCGGACCGGAGTGGACCGAGGACCAGACCATTTCGATCCGGTCTTCGGTCCGTGTTTTGGCCAAAGTTTGTTTTGGTCCGATCCGGTTTTCGGACAGTGCGCACCCCTACCAAAAAGTAACAACTAAGCAGACTCCAATATTTTGCACATAACCATTAACAAACATATGAGGCCAACCATCAAGCTTACTACTTATAAAACAAACAGAGTAATATAAATTCCTGCAACTTTGTTCATAACCAAATAATCTAACTGTCGTTAACTACAAAATCATGGAGGGAAACAAATCTATTACAAACCCATTACTAACAATACTTTTGGGCCCGATTTTAGATTCTGTTCAGCATTCGTAGTGAGATCAGTGTTTCTGTCTCCTATTCGACATGAGCCTGCGTGTATTAAATAAATCATGTTCATATGAATCTTTACCAACATAATAGTGTGATCAACCACATTGTTTGAATTTCCATTGCAAATAAAGCATCTTTGTCCCCTGGATTACAATGTTTTTTTGCACGCTTTTCTTCAAATTTTGCAATATCAATACTAGAGTTGAGGGGACCATACCTTGACATTTTCAGGGCATTGAAGACCCATTATCCATATTGATATCCAGGTTCCAGTTCCTAAATAGATAATAGGTTACTATTGTTCAAGTAGATTAAAGTTAAAAAAACTGTAAGGTGACAAACATGATACCTTTCTGCAGCTTCTGTTTTTAATGCTTCGAGGTAGCTTTCAATTTCGACACATGCAGCATTTATTGCTATGTTTTTCTCACAGAGCTCCTTCCACTGCGCTGATAAAGCATTAAGCTCGTACGCTGTGTTTTGCTGTTGCAAAGCAGAAGAGACATTTAATACGAACAAATTTCCAATAAATAAGATAAGTTGCTAAATTTACCACGTGAAGTACCTGATGATATTTTCGTTCTCGGTTAACACTTTCTATCTTTTCATTTACCTCAGCTGCTTGTGCTTGCATTCTGCAAACAGAAAGAAAAAATATGAGATGTGTAAATTTAAAGTTGATCAAGAGAAATATGAAGCTTTTCCAATTTTCGAGAGAAAGATTAATAAATTTTTCATGTCAGATATGTGCAAGCCATTTCACCTTAAATGTTAACCATCTTCACTAGGTCCCTGGCATCAGCTTTTATAATACACACACATACAATGGAAAGAAAAAAGGAGAATAAACATACAGGTTTTTGAAAAAGTAGTTTCACGAATGCTTGTTTCCTAGAACATCACATATTATAGGTTGGAAGTTGATAGATGTTGCCAGGTGTTATTCTCTATCCTCATAGTACATGTATGCATTTATAAAACAAAACAAAAGGAGCTAAAAAATGTGACAGAATCATACTGTACTTGTAAAAGAAATATATGCTGCAGAAGCTAAAAGCATTATTTTTCTTACAGGTTACAGCATAAAGTGCATTAACAGTATTCTAATTCAACACTCTGTTACGGGGTGCCATATTGTAACTTTAGAAAATTGCACAGTAAAAACCCAGAGCATTTGAATTATACATAAAAAATATGCCATTATTGTTAAAGGAAAAAGGGTATAAAAACTGCATCAGGCATCATGCATTTAAACCATTTACACATGCTATACAGTTTAATAACGCCTTCAACAGAGAAACAACATATAATCCTAATAATATGTAGTATTAAAAGGGGACAGGGGTTTAATAAACTCACCTTGATAAGAATGCTTCTAGTCTCTGATTATGCTGCTTCCATACATCAGCCCCATATTTAGCCATTAGATCCAAATTTTCCTGCCTAACATCACGCGAGAGTATATTACACACAAAATGATTAAAGAAGTTATGCAGAATCATTTTTCATTAGCATGTCAAAAACCAGATTACACTAATGCAAACCCGATATACCCCACCTATAATATCTCGTCAAATAAGATATGGAAATACAATTACAAGTCAAGATTCAGTTTTACCTAACAACTTGATGCTGCAGTAAACGCTGAGCTTTCTGAACTGCCTGTTTCCAAGCAGTTTCATCATTTCGTGATGGAACATCAAGCCCGTATTTTGACATATCAAGAGGCATCATAGGTTTTCCAGCTCTCACCCTCTCATACTCTCTAGCAAGCATTGGATAATCCTGAAAAAATATAAATCGTAATTAGAATACTTTTACTCAAATAATAATTTACTATGAGTAAACCAAACAAGCCTTAAAACTTTAGTGAGGTATTATAGACGATAAATATACTACATATGAGTTTACTAATATAGATGAATAGCCAGGAGATAAAAGTAAAATTAGGTTATTAATAAAGTAAGAACAAATAAATAAACTACAATTATTGTACAAGACAAATTTAGAACAAAATTGCTCAAAAATAAGGAACATGAAAGTCTATGCTTGGAGACTAGGTATCCTATCATGGTCAAGTTGATTTAGTTTCCCCGTCTAACTACGTATCATTCATATCTCTCCTAGCGCTCTATGATTAAGTTATGAGAGCCTTAGAGCTCTACATATCGACAATAGCGGATTCAAAATTTTCATGTACCCGAGTCAGTGGGGATACATGCGGGTCATGAAAGCCGACAATTAGATAATGAACGTATTGATAGCCAAAATGTTAAAAATCCAAATACATATAATACTTGCAAAACAGTCATATAACTTTAATACAAAAGTCGCAAAGTATACTTTATTAAAGTGCAGAATTCATTCCATAGAACATATACAACAGCCAGCACAAAATCAACAATCTGCCAGCAGTAAACCCTCAGAACAAGGGCTACAGCAGCCAAAACAAAACTAACCACCCAAACTTCTCTACAGAAAATCCAAAAGATGGGTTTCATCTTCTAAAATAAAACCCAGAAATTAAGCTCATAATCTCATCATAATAAGTGTTCCAGTCACATGGCTCAAGTTTGCATTGCAAACTATATTTTACTAGAAGATAGTTAATTCTTATTAATAACTTAACCTAATCTATGAAATTTAGCATTCTTCACACACCTATAAATCAAGATTGTGATGTTCTATCGTTCTAATAGTTTGTTGGTTATTAATGCAGTTAATCTACTACTTAGTTTTCACTAAAACAATTGCGCAACATCCTATTCCACATCATCCAACATCCCTAACACGAAGGTGGCAGATTAGGCTGATCCTCTTCACTACAATCTAAAACATAAATTCCTTTTAGCAACCAATATATCATACCAACATCACCCTCTAAACATTCTCTTTTACTGCCTCTATCTGTTGCCATACATCTAGAAATGTGAAATCTATATGATTCATATATAGCTAGTCTAGACATCAACATATTTGAAGGACTTTAACACTAGCTTACTAAACCACACGCGAAAATTCACTTATGTTTAAAATACGATATTTCTCTGATTCCTATAAACTAGCCTAGCATCAGACAAGTCTCAAAAATTCCTTGGTAACCAGCTCTTCATCGCATGGTAGCACATAGTTTCTGATACAACCAAATGAAGAAGGGGAGATAAGCATGTTGATGTAGCGTATGATGGTCATGACGATCGTATGACTCAAAAACAGTGACAAGTAAACCATTTTGATACAAACACATGGGTGGTGATTAAGCAGCCAAGATATCTATATCTATACAAGTAATTACAATAGTGATACTGAAATCTAGCCTATTACGGTGTTGTATTTCACCCTACCAAAAATGTCACAATGTATATCACAAACACAATTGTTATACTTCTAGGGTGTTCTCTGGTCAAGTCAATTATTACGGTCAATTGTATTATCAGTGTGGTAATGTTGAGCATTCGTGTTACAATACGCGTACTGCACCATGTGAATATCTTTAGTCTGATGAAACGCAAGAAGATAATAAGCAAGAGATCTCATTATCAACCTCATATCTAAATGTTCTTAGTCTGATGAAACGCAACAAGATAATAAGCAAGAGATCTCATTATCAACCTCAACCTCAAATCTAAATGTCATTAAGATAGAAAAGCGACTGAAGCGACCCAAAGCGCCTTATATCTGTTAAAGCAAGGCATTTTACTGGAGCGAGGAAAGCGACTGAAAAGCGATCAAAAAGCGGCCTGAAAGCGCTCGCTAATGTCCAATTTTTAAATATTTAGATAAAGAAGATGTACAGCCGACCCTAATCTTTTAAATTAGGTGAAATATTTACAAAACTAACCCTTTAGTAAAATATTATAAATACTACTCCCTCCGTCCCTAATTAAATGTCCACGTTTGACTTTCGAAGTCATTTTTTATAAACTTTGACCGTTAATCTTTTTGTTTGTCTTATATAATACTTGGTGAAAATCACACTAATGAAAATATTTTTAAAACTCAATCCATTCGTATGATTTGTCAAGTATTATATAACACATACACAATAATTTAAGGTCAAAGTTAAAAACGGTTGACTTCGAAAGTCAACAGTGGACATTTATTTAAGGACGGAGGGAGTACCACTTAGTTAACAATTTTTAATCACACGATCTCTCTCTTCCCACGTGTCACTTGAACATAGGGTAAAATGCTTACTGAAGCGCTGGCTTCTCGCTTTAGGAAAAAGCATGTCGCTTTGAGGTCGCTTTCGCCTTTAACTACCTTGGGTATTTGTCCAAGCTTATTTTATGAGCTTTTAATCTTATAGGAAATTAAATAAGCTCATTTTTTTAGGCTTATGCGTTTATCCACTTGAGTCAATAAAGCCCATAATCTGGAAGGATTGAGCTCACGAGCTTATCTTTCAATAAGCTCATAAGCCCATCATATAAGCTTAGACAAACACCCCCTAAACCACCTCACACACACATTACACTTCACTTTACTCCAATCACATATCAAACGTAACATTCAATTTTATTCATCAAACAATAGAAACTTATATGTATGATAATTCACAGTAATAAACCTTTTTGGCCACATACATAAAAAACGCAAAAACGATAACCAACCCTGCCTAGCGCGTACATCTCTATACAATCAATTAATTTCGCCTTAATAAAGTATGTCACCTTACGCATATTACATAACGAAAGCAAAGGCGATAACTATCCCTCGCATAGTGATATAACAACCTCGGGGTGTTTGTTTCGGCTTATGTGTTGGCTTATGAGCTTATTTGATTCCGGCTTATATTCATAAGCCCCAATTTCCCAGCTTATTTCCAGACTTGTAGGTTATATAAGTTTATTACATACGATAAACTTATATAAACCCTTTCCCGAAATCAACTAGCAAAACAGGGCTTACAACCGGCTTATATAACCAGCTTATGGCTTATTTGGTTTGGGGCTTATGTTTGATAAGCAAGCTTAAACAAACCCCCGAAAAGCTGAAACCAAATTGAGTTGACAAAACCCTAAAAAGAATTAAAAAAAAATGATATAAAAAAGAAAGAAAAAGGGGGTAAACCTGAAAGTTGAACTTAGCAACAGGAGGGAGATCTTTAAGATAATCAGAAGGCTTTTTAGAACTGCGACGCATTTCGTCTTCGATTAAACGGTCAACGTGAGCTTTGACTTTGGGGTCACCGTATTCGTCGTCTATGTAAGGTAAGGCGTCGATTTGTACGGAGCTGCTTGACCATGATGGTCGTGGTGGGGCTTCTAGAAGCATTACGGTGTCTCCGTTGTTGTTGCTCGACATTCTTTGGTTTTGGTTTTGGGAGGAGTGTGGAGGAGGAGGATCAGGGATTGTTTTATGGTGTTTTGACTAACCGAGTTCAGAAAAGGGTAAGTTTCTCTTTTAGTTTTACTTGGGCCGGGTAAAAAGATTGAACCGGGTCGAAAATATAAGTTACTTGATTTAATTAAGTTTGATTTTCGATTTCCTATATACTACTCTACTCGTACGCTTACCAAAATTGAACATAAAAATAAATTAAATAATAATTTTTTTATTATACTTTTATATATGTGTTTTTAAAAAGATATGTTCAATCAATAATTATAATTTAATTATTTGTTTTTTTAGTTTTTATTTTTAACTAATTGTTTTAGTATATGAATCGTGTAAATTAATATAAACTGATTTCAATTTTTATTTTTTAAATTTCATACTCTTTTTACTCTCGATATTTTATTTTAAATAATTATATCTTAATTATTACTACATTTATCATAAAATTATAGTCCACTTTTCCTTTTTTAGTTATGTCAAATTAATTATTCACTTTTAAAAATAGATAGTAAATTTAGATCCAGATTACTATATTACTCTTAGTTAAAGTTATAATTACGAATTTTAAAGAGTTTTAAATTAACTGGTTAAGGGTAAAACTGTCTTCATGTATAAAGTAAGAGAGATAAAGCTATAACTATAATATTTTTTTAAACTGTGTGTTTTTTATCGTTGGACAATAATTTTGAGAAAGAAAAAGTAATCAACAGTTGTAACACCAGTGAATGTTCCGTATGATGCTAAGCTATTGTCTCAAGAGCTGTTCAGTATGAGCATCCCTCTTAAGTTGCGACTCACTTGAGGATGTGATATCCCGAGCCCAACGTCGTTTATTTAATCCTATTTTATGAATATTTTTGAAATCTTTAAGAAATTTCGTTTGCTATATATTTGACGGTTTAAGTTGAAACCAACGTTTACGGTCGTAATTTAACGTTTGACGATTTAAGAAGAACCGATGACGACTACGATACCGACGGATGCCCAAAATTTATCTTTTATTATCGATTGATCGATATTTGAGTTTTTCGAAGTTTTTATTTTTATTACGTGTTAAGTCGAGTCGAAACCATATGAATATTCGTTTTGTGTGCGTTAGAACCATTTAAAGATATTTTGAGGTAGCCGGGACTAAACCCGACTCCCGTAAAATTTTAAAATCGATTAATAGTCATAATCCCGCTCTTTAAATACTTGTTTGCCATTTAAGGCCAAAAGAAAGCCAAAATTTCATTTTGGTCCCTCCTAACCTTACAAAATAAGCAAACAAACACACACTCTTCATTTTTAACTTCAAAAATTTTCTCCCCTCTCCCTTGTTCTCCTTTAGCCGCCGGCAACCACCACCACCACCATTTTTCGTGGGTTTTTGAAGAATCTAATCAAAGACCCACCTTCCTTTCATCATTGTAAGTGTTTTAATCCACTCATAACATACATGCAACAACTTGATTTTTCCAAGAATCAAAGGTTTTTCAAAAATGTGTTTTGATGTAATTAAATCATTAATTTGTTTAATTAGTGAGTGGGTAATGTTAATTAACCCATAAAACAAGATGGGGATTTATGATTTTGGATTTCTACAGCCCCAAAACCCACGAATTTTTGGGGGTTTTTGGGTGTTCATGGTGTTTGATGAAATGTGTCATGGGTTTGTGTTTATAAAGTTGTTTTTGATGTTTTTAAATGAGTTAAACATGTTGCATGCTTCATTTGGTAAATGGGTTTTAGAGTGGATTTGATATCCTAGGTGTTAGGGACTGATTAAGGTGTTTAGGAATGGTCATGAGTGGTTAAGTTAGGACTAGGTGTCGTTAGAATGGGTCGAAATGATGTTTTGATATGGTTTTGTAAAGGGTATTTTAGATCAGAAACTTTAGGGGTGTTTTTCATGGGTTTAACTTTGCAAGCAGGTCATAAACATAGAATATAGTTGTAGAGCTTTGTCTTAGCTTCATTTTGGTATAAAGTAGAGCTTACGACTCCAAACGAGTCAAAAGTTATGATATTTTGAAAGTTCGTGTACCGGGAGATGAGAATCAACACAATCCGAATTTGTGTTTGGTTTTGGGTCAAATCCCAGGGACCGTAGATAGAGTTTGGTAAATGATTTAAAGTTAATTTTTGGTTTCAAACCTGCATTTGTGAGTCTATTTTTAGACTTAGGTGTCGGATTCGTCAATGGTGTATTTTAAATGGGTCAACCAAGTCCAACATGGTCAACGTGCAAAATCAGTCCTAAAAGTGTACGTCTAGTAATGTGATGTGTAACGAGTCATATAAGTGAAAACTTTTCATGGGATTAAATATGGGTTTTATACAGGTCATGAGGTATTTTTGTGAATTTTCTTGAAATTTATATAGGTGCTTAAGTCATAGCAAACAACCCGTACTTTTGGTAAGTACCGGCAAATCTATAAAATGGGAATCAACTTTAATTACGTAGGTAAATGGTATAAGTCTAGTAACAACTACTTGTTTGGTTTTGGCGTGAGTTTTCATAAGCATTAAGTGTTTCGATTTGCGTGTGTTTAGTACAATAATGTACGCGGAGTATTGATTTGGTTTTCGTACCTTGATTTTAGGTCAAGTGTTAGATTTTTCCGGGCATCCACGTCGTCGGTGATATTTCTCGTTACGTCTTCGCTAGAACCACTACTACTACGCAAGGTGAGTCTATAGCCTCGCTCTTTATTTATTTCAAATGTTTTTACCCGCGAGGGGGATACATGCTATTTAAATGAAAATGAACATAAGTCATGAATGATTGTTGGACCCGAATGTTGCCTCGAAATTGTGTTGAGTACCTAGTTGCAAAAGGCCCTAATTTCATGAACTATTAACTATTGTTTAATCCTAGTGTGGATTGAAAATAGCCGCTTATACAATTTGTAGTACTACGGGGCTAACGACCCAATGCTAGCCGAGAAGCTGTACGTTGAGTAAGTTCTGCGGTAGATTATTTTGTATAAGAGATAAGGTATAATTGCAACTGATGCCTTTAGAAGGGGCACTGGTTTCATCTGAATCACGCCGGTAATTATTACGCGGGTGATTGAGTTAACGGATTAGTGTCATGAGCTTAAACACAATTGTCATAACCTTGAAAATAGATTGTGAGTACGACAATGCTATTGAATGATCATGATTGGTTTTTAATACTTATGTTCAACTTATGATTTGATAAACCTATAGATTCGCTCAACCTTTGTGTTGACGATTTTAAGCATGTGTTTCAGGTAACCAAGATTGATAGCAGCGGAGCATGCGAGGATGGAAGTTGTTGTGGCTTGGCGGTCTACTTTGTTTTTCCTCCCTTATTTAACTTAAAACTCTTTTATATTATGTCATGTGAACGAAAATGTACTTTTGGGTTGAGATTCAGTGGGGACCTAAACGCAAACTCTGTTTTGTATTATCTTGGGATTTGGAAACTGTAGACTTTGATGTTTTAATCAATCTTTAATTTATGATTAAATTTCTACGTCTCTTTGAGTCGTTGGAAATAGCTTATGCGTGATGATAACTGTCTAGCACCCAAATGTTGTAGTCCCGCTGCGCATAGCATTTGTGGGGGTTTTATAGATTGGTAATCAGAGCCATGAGTTATAGAGAACTAGGTCATTTTGAAAAATCCTAAACTATAACTTTTGGTGTCGTAAGAAATTGTCCAAGCACACAACTATCCTGCATGGCTCCGGTAAGATTTCTTTACCATCGCTTTATATTTTAGATGTATCCCTCAAACTAACAAGAATTCCCTAGTATTTAGTAAGTAAATACTTTGATATATATTGAGATATATTGTTGTGTACGTTGAGTACTTATCATCGTAATTTGCAAATTCTTGTAAAGATTATCTTATATGTTGCATGTAATTGGCATATGGGCTACATTGCATTACATGGCAACACCGCGTTGTAATCCTACGTGTATATAGGAATGATTGTATGTATAAGTATGTATATACTATGGTATTTAAAGGCATTGCACGCGAAGCAATGGTCCTTGAGTGATTATCGTACATGTTATAATGCGGTTTTGTTGAGAATACGGCCTTACCGCTAATTATCAATCTTGATAATTAATTTATTGTTCAAATAACCGAGTGTGAACCTCGTTTGATATTCTATATACGTAAATAATTCTTTGTAACATATTGTATATTGACTAGAGTGATCTCGATGGTCGTTATCGCACCGTGATGTGTCATTTTGGGACATCTTCTTTTTGGAACGTAAATTACTATCGTATTACTTTATTTCCTTTATTCCTAATGGGTTTGATATGTTAGTTGGCGCAACTATAATATAGACGAAGTATAATCAACGATGCGTACATCGTAGCGACGAATCACATGTGTATGTTATAAAACGTGGTTGAGGCGTATTGCCATTTAATCGTTGTTTACTATTCTACTTGAATTTAAAGATGTGTTTTAAAATAGACTAGCGTTGTGATCAATCATGATAACTTGGAATTTGGTTGGTTTTTGTGTTAATTTTGGTGGAGTACGATTTCGAGACTCATCCGAGGCCGATAACAATACTTAGTTGACATACGTATTCTCGCTTCGTTTATTTCATTTTGTTTTGTTGTTTCATTATTTTAAATTCGATATTATACATGACGAGGTCCGGCATTTGTGCGATTTACATAAGCATCAAATTTTGTTGATTGAATGATTTAAACATAAAGTGTTTTACATATTTAATACTTGGCGGATGAAATTTTTGGATAAAAATGACCTACGATATGTCTTGTAACAAGTAAAACTCTTATAGAGAGTAAAGTGGCAATGTGAAATTATTTTCCTTCAACCTTGGTTGGTAAATCGTAATAAGTAATTTGTATTACTCGTAAAATCCTTGTTTTCATATATTAATAATTTGATATTAGAAGCTAGTGATGGATTTGTTAAGAATTTGTTTAATATAATTTGAAAAAGGAGTTTATAATAAAATTTACGATATGATTGTTGAGTATATATAACTTGGATTTAGTATGAATTAATTTTCGGGTCAATGTAGCAGACTTTTGGCGTATCTTGTAATATAAAACATGAGTAGAAGAATTGGTCATGTATTTTGGAGCTAGAGACTTTGTAAAAATTGGTTTTATTTTAAACATAAGGTCATGTTATATGCATTGGTATAAACTAGAACTCGTCACTCGTTGTAGTAAATAAATTGGGATAAAATCGGAATATACACTTTAAGTATGAAATTATACTGCTTGAAACAAATTACTAAATATTGATGGAACATTATTTTATTCCGCTGTGAGATGTGTTAATTTTAAAATCGTTTGATAACGGGCTAAGGATTAAAAGTTGAATTTTATATATCTTTGAATTATTGAAATAAGCATTTTAATTATTTATTATTATTATTATTATTATCGAGATTCAAGTGTCGACTAAATCAGTAAGTATCCGAGATAATACTACGTGAAACCTCTTTAGCATCTGAGTCGAATTGCGAGAATATGATTTAACAAAACAGTTTTAAGGAAAACATGTGTGTAATAAAAAGTCAAGGTTAATTTTAAGAGTCAATTGGACTAATTTGAGTTGTGTTGGTTACTTGCATATAGGTGATAAGATAAGTCGTATAAATAATAACATAAAACTTGGAAAAATTTTACTATGCACGTTTTTGGTACTTAAAATATTGATATTAATGAGATTTTGACACAAGTATGGAGATTTTCAAACCTAATGATTTTACCGGTTATAATAACCGAGTCACCGAATCAACTAATGTTAGAAATTTTCTTGCAATTGAAATTTTTCCAGAAATAAAAACTTTGTAAAGATTGGAAAATGAAAGGTATAAATTCTTTAATGGTGTAACACAAATTAAAAATGTGTAAATGTTCGGTTTTACAATGTACAAGGTAACACTAATTACTATACGCAACTGGATTATACAACACACGCCTACTTGTATTATTTTCTTAAGACGTAATATTTAGAGTCACGATGGTTCGATCGTACAACATCCCTTCTTTGATTTTGTGGGTCTTTATCTAAACTTAAATAGTCATGTTATTTTTCGTTTTAATATTGTCAATGGCATGAGACCATTATTTATTTTGAATTGCTACTTCACGATTACATGATAATAAGGGTATGTCACCCGGTGTATTCTTGGCATGTTCATGGACGCCGTAACTTTTCTTCTTTCGGTTAATGGAACCTAAGATTTTTGTATTTACTTGAATGATGCTATAAATCTTCATTAAAGTGGTTACTTATTTATATTAAACAAAAGCGAGGAGGCGAAGCCGCTTTACCAAATTGTAGAGGTGAAAGAACTCGATCTTCCTGGTGAAATTGTTTCTATTCGACCAAGTGATTATTCTCCTCTCTCCGTATACCCTTGGTGGAATGTGTGTGCAACTCGAGACGATGGGAATTATGATCGTTGTTTTATTTCTCACGCTTGTGTTGATATTCAATTTTTACTCAATGTATTCGTAGATCGATGTTGTTATCCCGAGACTTTTGTCATATATTTGAAGTATCTTCATTTTCTAATGTAGTTAATTTCCGTTGGAAAATATATTGCTCGTTTACCTCGTTCGATCTCATTGATTTTTAATTTTATTACTTGTTGTGCTTGCAATGATCTTTAATCATGAAATACCTTACCGTTATTTTGTGAATAGTCTATTGTGAAAATAGGTATGAGTGTGTCAAATGGTTCGTTAAACCCAATGTAAATGGTGTCGATTTATTTATTTAATTATTTATTTATTTCCCTCATAAAAAGACAAAGTAAAAGTATGTTTTCCAAAGTGGACGAAACATGTTTGGTGTGTTTCTTAATACGATAGTAATAATATTTTCCCATTTCAAATTCCACTTCAAGTGATTTAATTATTTTTAAGATTAGGTCGAAAAATTTCATAGTCATCTTCGGTGTGTCATAATAATGTTTGTGTTGTCACTCGATCCTCAATTATGCACAGCTTAGCTAACTATGCATAATTCGGGAAGAGTCCTGTTTTGTTGGTTGTTGTTGCTTGATCCTTAAGTATGCATGATCTAGCTAATTATGCATAGTTTAGGAAGGTCACTATCGTGTCAAACAAATTGGTCATCTTGAAACTTGTAGTGTTTTGATAAATGTTTGGATGAGAACGTTTTTAAAAATGGTGGTTCCTTATACAAGTAATCGTATTCTCTTTGATTCCTAAAGAAAATCCTGAATTTTATGTGTTCCTTGAAATCTTTTCTTTCGTTTGGCGTTGACTTGGTAAGTCACCTTGACCGAGTAATTTTGGAAAATGTTTTTATGTGTTGAATGTAACATGCGAATTTCATCGGAATCACGAGGGTGTTGATGAAATACCAAAGGGGCGCGAATCGACACTGAGAAGAGTTTTTAACAAAAATAGAAGACTTCCGAAGTAGAGGAAAACCGAGTTTGAATAACTCTAAGGGAAATGATGAAGACTTCTCCTACATCGAATGTATCGTACTTTAATTGCTTCTTTTCTTGTTCTTTTGATATGACAACGACGCATGATAAATTGTTGAAGTTTACCAACTGTGCATCGGTAATTGGAAGACCATTCCAATTGTCGTCTTCGTTTATTTAAGTGAGGAATCCTCTTTGCTTGACTCAACCATCCTTGATTATCGATGGTTAAACGATAGATAGCCATAGTTGATGTTTTTGTGGTAAACCATTGCCTTTTATGTATTTATGTGGTAAGTGATCTAGTCGAGTGATCGTAAGTTGTGGGAACTTGAGATGACATTGTCCAATGAAGTCCGATCATGGAGAACACGTGCCATGTAATATATTTTTTTTAACTGTGAACGATGATGCTTATTAAGATTTTGACCACGTTTGGGATGGAAGTGAGATGGTGTTCTTGTAATATCTTTTGGGTATGGATCCGTGTGTGAGCACCCTGCGATGACATATGTGTGTATTTTATTTCTTTTTAGATATGCATCCATAGCTGGCAAGCTCGTAAACCTTCTTTAACTTGCAATTTTCTTTTGACTGGACTCATCCGGTATCCTGTCAATATTTCTTATTTTATCATGGCTTGGCTGATTAGCAAGCATGAGTTAACTTGATTAAACAGATTGACTTGGCATGGTTGGGCTATTTTTGCAAACATGTCGTAATGTGGTTATATGTGTTTTATTTTGGCTCTTGTGTTTGATTGGATTGTGATGTTTTCGAGAGAGTTATGTATACGTCGAATGACTTCTGTATCGATCGGTTCATTTTCGATGAGCTAGGGTTGTATGTATGTAATATTGCAGTAAGATGATTTTGTACGACTGATATTAATTACCTCATCTTGTATATTTTGAACGTTTTTCGATTGGGTTATGTGCGACCCGTGTGATTTTTCTTTGTGAGTAATTATTTTTATAAGACCAATGAACCAAGTGAAAGGACGATTCGAAAGATGGAAAACATGCTCCGAACATGTGTGATTGATTTTGGTAGTTGTTGAGATCGACCATTGCCGTTGGTAGTACCTTTGTACGACAACATTTACCATGTTAGCATTGAGGCTGCAACATTTGAATAATTATGATGATGAAAATATAGATCGCCAGTGGAATAGAATGAAGTAGGAAAAAGTCAGTTGAATGGACTTGAAATGATTCAAGAGGCTACGGAAGAGATGGGGTAGATTAAGAATCACTTGCTAACCGCGAGAAGCTTTGAAAAGAGACGTGTTGATAACCGTAGGAAGAATTTGGGAAATTGAAGTGGAGATCATGGATCGAGATGTTCAGAGATTGAAGCAAGGCATAATACTCATTGTGAAGGTGTAATGGAACCCGAGACGTGAACCGAAATCCACATTGGAATGTGAACACCTCTTTAGTAAGAAGTACCCTCATCTTTCTAGTAGTACAAAATGCGAGTATAAGAACCGGAGAGCGCCGGGACGTCGCTCCCTTAAGGAGGGGAGGATGTAACACCAGTGAATGTTCCGTATGATGCTAAGCTATTGTCTCAAGAGCTGTTCAGTATGAGCATCCCTCTTAAGTTGCGACTCACTTGAGGATGTGATATCCCGAGCCCAACGTCGTTTATTTAATCCTATTTTATGAATATTTTTGAAATCTTTAAGAAATTTCGTTTGCTATATATTTGACGGTTTAAGTTGAAACCAACGTTTACGGTCGTAATTTAACGTTTGACGATTTAAGAAGAACCGATGACGACTACGATACCGACGGATGCCCAAAATTTATCTTTTATTATCGATTGATCGATATTTGAGTTTTTCGAAGTTTTTATTTTTATTACGTGTTAAGTCGAGTCAGAACCATATGAATATTCGTTTGTGTGTGCGTTAGAACCATTTAAAGATATTTTGAGGTAGCCGGGACTAAACCCGACTCCCGTAAAATTTTAAAATCGATTACTAGTGATAATCCCGCTCTTTAAATACTTGTTTGCCATTTAAGGCCAAAAGAAAGCCAAAATTTCATTTTGGTCCCTCCTAACCTTACAAAATAAGCAAACAAACACACACTCTTCATTTTTAACTTCAAAAATTTTCTCCCCTCTCCCTTGTTCTCCTTTAGCCGTCGGCAACCACCACCACCACCACCATTTTTCGTGGGTTTTTGAAGAATCTAATCAAAGACCCACCTTCCTTTCATCATTGTAAGTGTTTTAATCCACTCATAACATACATGCAACAACTTGATTTTTCCAAGAATCAAAGGTTTTTCAAAAATGTGTTTTGATGTAATTAAATCATTAATTTGTTTAATTAGTGAGTGGGTAATGTTAATTAACCCATAAAACAAGATGGGGATTTATGATTTTGGATTTCTATAGCCCCAAAACCCACGAATTTTTGGGGGTTTTTGGGTGTTCATGGTGTTTGATGAAATGTGTCATGGGTTTGTGTTTATAAAGTTGTTTTTGATGTTTTTAAATGAGTTAAACATGTTGCATGCTTCATTTGGTAAATGGGTTTTAGAGTGGATTTGATATCCTAGGTGTTAGGGACTGATTAAGGTGTTTAGGAATGGTCATGAGTGGTTAAGTTAGGACTAGGTGTCGTTAGAATGGGTCGAAATGATGTTTTGATATGGTTTTGTAAAGGGTATTTTAGATCAGAAACTTTAGGGGTGTTTTTTGTGGGTTTAACTTTGCAAGCAGGTCATAAACATAGAATATAGTTGTAGAGCTTTGTCTTAGCTTCGTTTTGGTATAAAGTAGAGCGTACGACTCCAAACGAGTCAAAAGTTATGATATTTTGAAAGTTCGTGTACCGGGAGATGAGAATCAACACAATCCGAATTTGTGTTTGGTTTTGGGTCAAATCCCGGGGACCATAGATAGAGTTTGGTAAATGATTTAAAGTTAATTTTTGGTTTCAAACCTGCATTTGTGAGTCTATTTTTAGACTTAGGTGTCGGATTCGTCAATGGTGTATTTTAAATGGGTCAACCAAGTCCAACATGGTCAACGTGCAAAATCAGTCCTAAAAGTGTACGTCTAGTAATGTGATGTGTAACGAGTCATATAAGTGAAAACTTTTCATGGGATTAAATATGGGTTTTATACAGGTCATGAGGTATTTTTGTGAATTTTCTTGAAATTTATATAGGTGCTTAAGTCATAGCAAACAACCCGTACTTTTGGTAAGTACCGGCAAATCTATAAAATGGGAATCAACTTTAATTACGTAGGTAAATGGTATAAGTCTAGTAACAACTACTTGTTTGGTTTTGGCATGAGTTTTCATAAGCATTAAGTGTTTCGATTTGCGTGTGTTTAGTACAATAATGTACGCGGAGTATTGATTTGGTTTTCGTACCTTGATTTTAGGTCAAGTGTTAGATTTTTCCGGGCATCCACGTCGTCGGTGATATTTCTCGTTACGTCTTCGCTAGAACCACTACTACTACGCAAGGTGAGTCTATAGCCTCGCTCTTTACTTATTTCAAATGTTTTTACCCGCGAGGGGGATACATGCTATTTAAATGAAAATGAACATAAGTCATGAATGATTGTTGGACCCGAATGTTGCCTCGAAATTGTGTTGAGTACCTAGTTGCAAAAGGCACTAATTTCATGAACTATTAACTATTGTTTAATCCTAGTGTGGATTGAAAATAGCCGCTTATACAATTTGTAGTACTACGGGGCTAACGACCCAATGCTAGCCGAGAAGCTGTACGTTGAGTAAGTTCTGCGGTAGATTATTTTGTATAAGAGATAAGGTATAATTGCAACTGATGCCTTTAGAAGGGGCACTGGTTTCATCTGAATCACGCCGGTAATTATTACGCGGGTGATTGAGTTAACGGATTAGTGTCATGAGCTTAAACACAATTGTCATAACCTTGAAAATAGATTGTGAGTACGACAATGCTATTGAATGATCATGATTGGTTTTTAATACTTATGTTCAACTTATGATTTGATAAACCTATAGATTCGCTCAATCTTTGTGTTGACGATTTTAAGCATGTGTTTCAGGTAACCAAGATTGATAGCAGCGGAGCATGCGAGGATGGAAGTTGTTGTGGCTTGGCGGTCTACTTTGTTTTTCCTCCCTTATTTAACTTAAAACTCTTTTATATTATGTCATGTGAACGAAAATGTACTTTTGGGTTGAGATTCAGTGGGGACCTAAACGCAAACTCTGTTTTGTATTATCTTGGGATTTGGAAAACTGTAGACTTTGATGTTTTAATCAATCTTTAATTTATGATTATTTCTACGTCTCTTTGAGTCGTTGGAAATAGCTTATGCGTGATGATAACTGTCTAGCACCCAAATGTTGTAGTCCCGCTGCGCATAGCATTTGTGGGGGTGTTATAACAGTACACATACAGGATTCATAACCTCATGATTTTGTAATACTTAATATTATTTTATAAACCAACATTAAATTTTTAATACTTAAATAGTCAAGATTTTCATGGACCTACGAGTTTTACATGAGTTTTTATTATGTGATAATATTAATTGATATTTTGTACAATTATATTTGTTGCATAAAAGATTAAATTTTATTTAACTGAAATGTTAGACATCCGTTTCTAGACATTGTGTGTTTAGTAACACATAACGACCTTGAAAAATGTTGTTGTAATATGTAAACTCCCGTCTATTTTTTTCATCTCATACCGATGTTGATGTCTTGTATTCTTTGATATTTATATTCATATTACTAATAATTTACGTAAATTGCTTTGTTTGACTTTGTTAAGTGTCAAAATAAAAAATAAAAAAAGTTTGTTTTTATTTGAATATTGAAAGTCCTTAATTCTAGCTTGAAACGATTAAGAAGAATATTTAACACAAGTAAATACTTTTCAAACGTAGTACTTTATTATTGTATAACAAGTATTACATGTGTTATGGATAACACAGTTTGAGGATAATGTGTTGTGTACACTTTGGACAAAATAAAGCTAACTCAAGAACATAGGCACAGTTGTTCTTTCTATGAGTTCTAAAGAGTTAATGTGTGTAATCTAACAAAGTGAACAACATTAACTCTAGCCTACATATCATATTTATAGTGGTACGAGTTTGACTTCTAGTACTGGTTGATGGTGACTACACAAAACAGACAATGTCAGACATCTATCAAAAGATGCTCTTCTATTCTTGGTAGTCTGCCACAACGCTTTAGGGAAACAAAGCTGACATAGTTTCCCTTTTTCTCATACCTTGTACTTTAGGCTACATAACTTCCCGCCTAAACACTTAGGTATGTCCAAAGTGTACTGAGTGTTAACAGGGTATTGCCACCCCTGTTAACACTCAACCACTCATAGTCCCTGATACATTTTGGCTGTTATCCAACACAGCCAATGAGTATTTCTTCAAGTAATCTTCGACTTCTTTGACAATGTCTCTGACATGGACTCCTCTGTGGTTACTCACAAAGACTTAGAACTCTGTGAGTCTTGGGTTACTTGCCTGTCTCTAAGGCACATGCAAGTTAATATCAAACAGCTTAATTTAAGTTTAAATCTATGACTAAGGGAATTCTAATAAACTTAGATTCTCAACAAATATTTATGTGATTTGTTGATTTTTTTTAATATAACATATATTTTTAAATATAAAGTTTAAAGATATAAAGTTTAAATGGGTATTTTGATTATTTTCTAAAATTAAAAAAAAAAATATAAAAAAACTATAAGTTTACATTTATTTCCGTTTAATAAATTTAAAATTTAACCACTAAAATTTTATTAATCCTCTCAACTTTTTTTAAGTTTTTTTTTCACAAGTTTTACACATATATATTTTTTTTGTTTTCATTAAATTCTTCTACCAAATTTTTTAATTTTGACTAAATTTAACTCAATTTTATTTTTTTTCGACTAATCATCGCTCGACTTTGATTATGTTTTAAAATCAAAACCATTTAAAATTAGTTTAAGTTAATTGCCTAAAAATAAACATAATTATTGTTAATCTTTAAAGTCAGTTTAAGTTAATTGCCTAAAAATAATAATGACCATTAGTTGGCCCGCCGCATCAAAGTCAAGTAACGTCAATTTATGAGTCCAGCTAATGGTAGGAGGTCAAACTAAAGGCGTAGGTTCAATGAGATTAAACGAGGTCCAAGTTGACGGGGTCCTCACATTTTTGTTTTTTGGACTTGGCTCCTCACAATAATTGACGGGGTCTCAAGATCAATTGAACCTTTCACCAGCTGTGTTGTAAATAGTTACCAACGTGTTGTTATTGTTCGGGGGTCTTCCATGACAATTTTTTTATTTAAGTTTTCGATTCGATACTGAGCCCACTAGTTTTAATGTGATCAACTTTTTGATAGCTCGTAATTGGTACAGACAGTGGCGGAGCTATACAGTTAATTTTGGGAGGGCCAAAATGTAAATAATTCATTTTATAGGTGTTAAATTAGTAAATTCTTATATAATAATACCCCTGCAAGTACAGAAAACTCAATGCCATAAAACCCAGAATTTCATTCCAAAACCACCAACATGTAACATTTCTGCAAATTCTAACAACATATCAGTAAAACTTGTTGGAATTTATAAAAAAACCTTTTATCATATTGACACATTAATAATCACGAGTACGCAGCGGAATATAGGATCACGTATAGACAAGTAATTAACATAAACGATAAAGAATCGCGTACCTTTTATCGATGGGTTAAACACCTTTATCGAACCACTAATATAAACGAAAACCCTAAAGATCAAACAATGATCTCTCTAAGAATACGCACACAATACGTTATAGCAAACAATTAAGTATGCTAGTACCAATAGTGATAAAGCCTATTAATATTTGTCAAAACAAATATTCGCAAAACCAACAGTTTGGTATTTTAGCTAATCGCACTTATAAAAAAACAAACGATCAACAATTGTTTTTTTGTTTTCTTGTTTTTTGGTTTGTATCTTATATATCACAACAATGACAAAAGGTCATTGTATATATAGACAATCAAAGTCAATGGTAGTAGTCCAATACAATTAGGAAAACTAAAACGTGACTTATACTACATATGTCCTTTTATTGTTTTTGTATACAAACTTTAATTATAGTTAACATTTAACTATTGATTATAAAATCCTCGTTAACTAACTAATTAATTAACGTTTGCAATAGCTTATCACTAATTAATATATTACATATAATATATTAACGTATAATTGTTTTACATATTAACGTGTGCGTCTCCTTAGGCTCGGGACGACTTCCGGACATATATTATTTACGTGTACATATTCCTTCAGCTCCCACTTGGACATGTACAATAATATAATATAATAACATTGGTTAGCGTCTAGCAACACGCCAATGCTCCCGGAACCTCTCGAGTGTAGTTTTCCATAAAGTACATTTAAATGACTTAAACATTTACAATCCCTTTGTTTCTCAAATGCCATGTTAATAATGGATATGGATCATAGTCATTCCATTTTAACTATTCTGTTTCTCGCATTACATAATTAATATAGATTACCAATCTAATCGAGACAAATCTAGATTATCATTGGGTATGGCCATACACACATCTAATTAATTAACGAGGGGCCCAGTAGCATTATTCTTCAATCCTAGTTGAATGAACAAATTCTATCTTGACTACGCGTGCCTCTTACATGCTTCAAGATACAAATGATTATAGTCTTTATTACTACCTTATTCAGGATAGCGTTAGATCTATAGCAAAAAGTACCATCCACATATATAAGACCTGCTTGCATCTCAAGTCAAAGGATTTAGTAATGTAAATCATTTACAAGTTTCACTTAAAGACGTCGATCCATAAAGTGATTGACTTGTTGGTAGGAGATGTCCAATATACAACTTTTGGATATCGTATGAGTTGGTGAACCGTTCTTACATATTCTACGAATATTGCCATCTCTCATATATGTCTTAATTTAATTATATTCCCATATAATTAATTGACACAGACAATTTAGAATAACATATTATTCAAGGATTTAAACATGCAAAAATAGGACCAATAAATATTAAAGAAAATGAATATATCCAATATTTCAATTCATAAAATAAATATTGTTTAACAATATCCTTTATCCAAATACTAAAACAGATTACATGAAACTACTAGCAGGACGAATTCCCATGCTCCTAGCATGTTGAGTAAGCTTTTTACCAGGTAAAGCCTTCGTAAAAGGATCTGCTAGATTATTATTTGTATGAACTTTAACTAGATCAATCTCACCCAGTTTGATACATTCTCGAACATAGTGATATCTCCTTTGATAGTGTCTGGCGCCTCTCTGAACTCCCGGTTCGTTAGCTATGATGATTGCACTTGAATTGTCACAGTACATCTTTATAGGTTCTTCATTGGTAGGAACTACACCAAGTTCTCCAATAAACTTCCTCATCCAAACAGCTTCCTTTGCAGCTTCAGAAGCAGCGATATATTCAGCTTCTGTGGCAGATTGTGCAGTAGTACTTTGTTTGGAGCTCTTCCATACTACCGCGCCTCCGTTCAAAACGAAAACATACCCAGTTTGAGATTTAGTGTCATCTCTATCAGTTTCAAATCCAACATCACAATAACAATTAACTTGTAGCTCAGTAGCTTCCGGATTTCCACCATAAACCAAAAACGTATCCTTAGTATGTCTTAAATACTTAAGAATATTTTTCACAGCAGTCCAGTTCACCTGGATTTTGCTGAAATCGGCTTGTAATATTTTGCGCGAACGCAACATCAGGTCTTGTGCATCTCACAGCATACATAATAGAACCTACAACCGAAGCATAAGGAACATTTTGCATACGCTTCATCTCTTCAGATGTAGTAGCACCTTGTGTTTTATTTAAGTCAGTGTGCACTTGCATAGGAATGAGACCACGCTTGGAATTATCCATTCTATACTTCTTCAAGATCTTATCAAGATATGCATTTTGACTTAGTCCAATTAACCGCTTCGATCTATCTCTATAGATTTTGATTCCAAGAATAAATGCCGCTTCCCCTAAATCTTTCATAGAAAAACATTTTCCAAGATAGGTCTTTACCTCTTGTAAACTTGGAATATGATTTCCCATAATGATTATGTCATCAACATACAAGATTAGGAAAACAACATTACTCCCACTAGCTTTTTGATATACACATGGCTCATCTAGATTTTGATCAAAACCAAACTTTTTGATTTCTTCATCAAATCTTTTATTCCAACTTCTTGATGCTTGCTTAAGTCCATAAATGGATCTTTGAAGCCTACATACTTTTCTGGGATGCTTAGGATCAACAAAACCTTCCGGTTGTTCCATATAGATTTCTTCTTCTAAGTAACCATTCAAGAACGCGGTTTTTACATCCATTTGCCATATCTCATAGTCATAGTACGCTGCTATAGCTATGAGAATCTTAATAGCTCTCAAATCTGCAACAGGAGAAAAGGTTTCCTCATAGTCAACACCATAAGTTTGTGTAAACACTTTTGCTACAAATCGAGCTTTATAGGTGTGTACAATGCCATCCATGTCCGTCTTCTTCTTGTAAATCCACTTACCCTTTACGACCTTCGCATTGGGTGGTAAATCTACAAGTCTCCAGACATGATTATCATACATAGATTTCATTTCCGCATTCATAGCAACAATCCACCTATCGGATTCAGAATCCAATATTGCATCTCTGTAGTTAGTGGGTTCATTAAGATCCCCTAAACTATGTTCCTCGACTTCTACATTTAGACATAGTCGTTCAGGTGCTTTGATTGTTCTTTTTGATTTACGAATGGGGACAACATCCTCTTCTTGAGTTACATCAGGTGCAAGACTTTCTTCCTCAATTGGATGTTCGCTAGTAGTTTCAGAAGGTAAAATATCTTCATCCTCTAGTTCTACAATCCTCCCACTCTCTTTTTGAACTATGAGATTCTTTTCAAAGAAATCTGCATACCTCTCAACAACTATTTTGTTTTCAGGTGGGTAGTAGAAATAGTAACCCATAGTTTCCTTAGGGTAACGTATGAAGACACACTTAACCGATCTTGATTGAAGTTTGTCAGGCGTGTGACGCTTCACATGTGCCTCACAACCCCAAACCTTTAAGTAAGACAAGTTAGGAACTTTTCCATGCCATAGTTCATATGGAGTCTTGTCAACCTTCTTGGTTGGAACCATATTGAGAATGCGTGCAGCAGTCTCTAGAGCATAATCCCAAAAGGATAGTGGCAAAGTAGAAAGACTCATCATTGATCGAACCATGTTTAGCAAAGTTCGATTTCTCCTCTCAGAAACACCATTGTGTTGTGGCGTGTAAGGAGGAGTCAACTGTTGGACAATTCCACTAGCCTTTAGATAATATTTAAATTCTTGACTAATATATTCACCACCACGATTCGATCGAATGGCTTTAATAGTCTTCCCGAGTTGATTTTCTACTTCATTTTTAAATACCTTGAATGTTTCAAAGACTTCATGTTTATGTTTAAGCAAATAAACATAACCATAACGACTATAATCATCAGTAAAGGTAATGAAGTATGTAGCACCTTGCTTTGACACATGTCTAAGTGGACCACATACATCGGTATGGATTAATCCAAGTAGATCTTTCACCTTTTCCGTTTTATGCGGAAAGGATTTCCTTGTCATCTTTCCCGATATACAAGAAACGCATTGATCAAACGGTTCATTATCCGTTGAGTTTAAAAGTCCATCATGTTGCAACTTTTCAATTCGCTTCTTGATAATATGAGCAAGTCGACAATGCCAAAGATAAGTCGAATCTAAACTTGCTTTAGATTTATTATTGCTAATCGAATATATTGAATTCACAATTTGCAAAGTAGGATCATGCATATCAATTTCATAAATACCATTAACACGGATACAATTAAAAATAAATCATATCATTAAAAGAAACGGTCATACCAGAATGCGTAAACTTATGAATAAATCCTTTATCATGCAAACAAGAAACTGAAACAACACCTCTAGTTATAGTAGGTGCATAATGACAATCATCCAAAACAAGAATTAAACCATTAGGTAAAACTAAGTCAAAACTTCCAATAGCTTCTACTTCAGCACGTACCCCGTTTCCAACATACAAGTAGACAACACCTTGCTTCAGCTTCTTTGCTCCTCTAAGTCCCTGTTTTGTGTTACAAATATTAGTACCACAACCAGTGTCATACACCCAGGAATTTTTAAAACAAGCAAATAATTCAATAGTATAAATACCTGAAGAAGTGGACGATCCAACTTGCTTCTTCTTTTTCATCAACTCAGCTAGATAAACAGGACAATTCCTCTTCCAATGTCCAACCTCTTTGCAGTGGTGACATGTGGAATCTTTTGCCGGATGCTCTTTCTTATAAGGTTGAGGCTTTTTAGGTTTAGGAGGATAAGAATTTTTAGGACCCTTATCCTTACCTTTACCTTTAGCCTTACCTCCTTGCGGTTTGTACTTCTGGATCCTACCACCTTGGATCGCCATCACTTGTGGTGTAGAAGAAGATGCAACATTTGACTTCTTGTTCTTCTTAACTCCTTTCTCAAATTCAATAAACAAAGAATGAACTTCACTAATTGTCTTCCCCATGCTTTGCATATTGTAATTTTGCACAAAGCCCTCAAAATCACTCGAAAGTGAATTGAGGATCAAGCTGACAGAGACAGCTTCTGGAAGAACATAGTTGAGAGTTGCCAAATGATCCAAATAACTTTTCATCAATAGAACATAATCGCTAACGGATTGACCCTCTTCCTGCTTGCATGAATGGAAAGTGTGTACTAACTCTTGTAGTTCGACCCAGGAGGCTTTCCATACATCTTTTGGAGCTCAGTTATCATGTCCTTAGGACTTTTGTATTCAAATTGCTGATAAAGCGATGGAGACATAGTTCCAAGCATTAAACAAGCAACTTCATTATGACGATCATAAAGAGCATTCCATTCTATTAATTGTTCATTAGTAGCATTAGCACCAGGATGGTCAGGCAAAGGTTTGTCATACACATCCTCTAGTTTCTCCACACGCACAACTAGTTTGAGCACGCCTAACCACTCATTGAAGTTGGGACCAGTAAGTTGTTGCTTCTCAAGCATCGACCTGAAAGCCGAACTGTTTTGTTTGGTTTGGGCATTATTCATTGCCATCTACAAATAAACAAAGTTCAATAATTTAGTATTTTCGATAATACTTCCTTTATAGAAAATTAAATACCCATGTTTATAAATAAACAATTAATTTCCTAAAAGCTAGAACCCACCAAGACATATCACCACCGCATCAGTTGATCTGCTAGTGATGATGATATTCAAAGGGTAATTGACGTTCAATAATTGCATCCAATACAACTTCTAGAATTATGGGACTCAACTTTATATACATCACTTGTGACAATTCAAAAGTGAAAAAGTGAGCATGTTTATCCCATCTATTGCCACGAGTTAAGGTCTCACTTATCTTAACTTGCTTAAGTCGTCCAACTAAAAACTGTGATTATATAGCACCGACGTCTCACAATCGAGTGTATTATATCACCTTGGGTTACAAAATCACCATAGTCCTACGTATGGTGAAAGAGTAAGTGCAAGTGCTTTTACACGTTGGAAGGCAAATAAACTTATTTCAAAGGGTATAAATTTTGACAATTCAAAACATGTACAAAGAAGCATGCAACATCTTTGTATCATGATAATTTATAAAATTTACTCAATTCGTTAATTATAAACATCACTTATTTAACTTACAATTCAATTGTATAAATAGAGATATCATAAAAATTGACAATTCAACATGTATTCTATTTAAAGAAGTTTAATTTTATCACGGGAAAAGATTAAAGAATGATTAAAATCATTCAAACCCTAGACCATTCGCGGCTTCCTAAATAGTATGCAAGATAAGGAGACTACAAGTAGTCAGGCATTATAGGGCAATGGTATCTACAAGACCGAAGTCTTGATGAGTCTTCCCGAACCTTAGCCTTGCAACTAGATAGTACTTTTGCAAATTACGTCATTAATAAAATTTTACAACTTTAAAATAGAAAACAAATTATAAACTTGATTCTTGCTAATCACGGCGTGAGTTAGATTTAAAACCATGTAAGGGCGATTCGTTTGTTGCCACATATGATCGTGCAAGAACAAGATTATAATAAATCAAATTTCATATAGTTTTAGTCCGGTTTATTTTTATTTTTCGAAAAACCCTTTGCTTGAACCATGATACATAACAATTATAATCAAAAGCAAAACAAAAAAACATTAACCTAAAACATATACCCAATTAACAATTAATCACATAGTTCATGCATACCACATCAATCATGACTTCAGTTAAAACAATTAATCAAGAACACATGATCCATGGTAAACTTGCATGATTCCCATGGATCGAACCATAAATTAACAATTAACAACGTGATAAATAACGACTAATTAACAATTAACAACATATTTATCAACAAAAATTGCATACAACTTAGGGTTTGTCTAATTAATTTTATTAACCCTAATTAGGGTTTATGAAAACCTAATCATCAAATAAAATAATTCAAACGCCATCATAATAAGTTTACACAATTTTATCTCTTTCGTTTTTTTAATGTAATTAAAAGCTATACGAACGGCTCGTGATGCCACTGTTGGAATTTATAAAAAACCTTTTATCATATTGACACATTAATAATCACGAGTACGCAACGGAATATAGGATCACGTATAGACAAGTAATTAACATAAACGATAAAGAATCGCGTACCTTTTAGCGATGGATTAAACACCTTTATCGAACCACCAATATAAACGAAAACCCAAATATCAAACAATGATCTCTCTAAGAGTACGCACACAATACGTTATAGCAAACAGTTAAGTATGCTAGTACCAATAGTGATAAAGCCTATTAATATTTGTCAAAACAAATATTCGCAAAACCAACAGTTTGGTATTTTAGCTAATCGCACTTATAAAAAAAAACAAACGATCAACAATTGTTTTTTTTGTTTTCTTGTTTTTTGGTTTGTATCTTATATATCACAACAATGACAAAAGGTCATTGTATATATAGACAATCAAAGTCAGTGGCAGTAATCCAATACAATTAGGAAAACTAAAACGTGACTTATACTACATATGTCCTTTTATTGTTTTTGTATACAAACTTTAATTATAGTTAACATTTAACTATTGAATATAAAATCCTCGTTAATTAACTAATTAATTAACGTTTGCAATAGCTTATCACTAATTAATATATTACATATAATATATTAACGTATAATTGTTTTACATATTAACGCGTGCGTCTCCTTAGGCTCGGGACGACTTCCGGACATATATTATTTACGTGTACATATTCCTTCAAAACTAGTATACTATTTTAAGTTGTGGGGAGGCCGCCGTCCTGTGTGGTCCTCACGTAGCTCCGCCCTTAGGTACATATGAACTTCCGTAGTCACAAGAAGAATTTTCTCCTGTTTGGATTTAAACCTTTTACTTTCACTTCAAAGGCAAAAAATTTTGAAAAAAAACAAAATTTAAGCGGAAAATATAAAATTACCCTGTTTTTATTTCGTGACACATCAAACCTGAGATAACTATATGAGAATGTGGATGTTTGGGAAAATGAGATCACGTTGAGTCTTGTAAAGAATCGAAATTAAGTTTTATATTTTTGTAAATTTGTTTGACAAATGAAATCGTAACTTATTGTTGCTAAATTATTAAAAATGACATAATTGAATAAGTGTTTGGTATAAGTTATTTTTGTAGCTAAATAAGTACAATAATTTTTAATTTATAAGTTTTTGGCTAAAGTTTTTAGCCCTTTTTATGAGTGGAGCTTATAGATACTTTTGACTTATAAATATCACAACCACGTGTGAAAAACAAAGCTAATTTTATAAACCGACTTATTAAAACTCGAGCCCTAATAAACCTCTCACCTCACCAAACAAAAATATTTCTTCACCTACTTATGGAAAACAAAACTAAATTCAATAACTAACAAACTCTTAACCTACTTATGAAAAACATTTTGTGTTCGGATAAAAAAAATGTTTGTGCTGCTAAAAAAAATAAGCATACAAAACAAGCGATAAGCAGAAAAAATAAGCAATACAAAACACCCACAAAGTAAAAGAAACAAACATTATGCCTTCTTGGACTACAACCAGCACCGCGTAGAGAATATTATACAGGGCATTCAACCGAAAGATTACACTTATTCAGAGTAATTAGCATCTAATACTCACATCTGAGTCTCACAGTTTCGTTGTGTGTAAAACATTTTAGTAAGCAGGGTTCTCAGTTTCTTTTAGAGTTCAAATCTATGTTAGTACTGCAATAGGATTTGAACAAGGGATGTTGTCCTCTGCATTCAACATTAAAATAGTTGGAAACATACTACAAAGGTAAAAAAGCTTTAGTGTCGGCGAAGTCAAACTACAAAGGTATAAAATGCAATATACAATGCTCTTATATTGGGCTACAAAATGACAATAAAAAGTTACAAGGTTGTCGTACTCAACCATTAGATGAACTTTTAAGTTACATTCTTTTCAGTAGAACTCGGTAATCGTAAGAACACCTCAACCTTTCTTCACAGGCCTTTGAACATATGACTTGTTAGGGTCTTCCGTCTTCAGCTTTGGTGGTCGAAGTTCACCTTTCTTCACCTACACACATCATAACGAAAAAATCCAGCAATGTCAAGTCATTTTTACAATACCCGTGTAGTAGAAATGGCCAATGGGTGGGTCATGTAATGTGTAAAAACTCATTCGGGTCAGAACAGGTCACTTTTTAGTCCAGGCCAAAAAGTTTGGTCTAGTTGACCTGTTAGCATTTTATTCGTTCCTTTTTTCTCAAGTTCTATCGATGATAACCAGTGTAGTATATATGATTCAAGAGATTACATGATTAGAAAAGATAATAATGGATGTAAACATGTATATACACACGGGGTTACTTTTGATCCGTTTGACTCGTTTATTTTGAACTAATTTTCTAAATTCACCATTTGACCTAAATTAACCCACTAATTTAAATGAATGAACACAACGCCACTACAATACAAAAGAATGAAAGGCGGAAGAAAAGACATATTGGATAATCATGTTACCTTCTTTCCCCCTTTCATGAAGTCCCTCCAGCTGGAAACCTGATTAAGATGATAAGAATATAGGAAGTCAGATCAGCAATGCGATACAGCATAAAAGAAAACAAAAACTTAACATTGTAATTCATCAACATTAATATTTTTTGTATCTGGATAGTGACACTTGTACGATAAATTCTTAAATATGTTAACATTCTCAGGTCTAGTGCCGCTCCGTCGGGATTGTCATTGTTGCAAAACAGGACAAAAGTAGTACTTTATAATAGAATACAAACCCTATTTTCTCTGGTTCCTTCCCACTGTTCCTCGTGTTCTCGCTTTCGTTTCCACATCTCTTTAGTTTCTGCCTCATCCTTCTTCAATCTACCTTCCTCCTCAGAAATCTACACATAATTAAGTGCACAACTTATTAACATTAGCTACATTAACAATTACAAGGTATATCAACTTTAGCTAAAGATATAATATAATAGGTCATTATTGACATACTCTCATCTGCATTTTCCTCCTCCGCCATTCTTGGTCAGTTAGTATTTCCCGAACCTTCAATTTTAGCTGCTGTTGATAAGCCTCTGATTTTTCATACTCTTGCTCATATTTTCCCTGCAAAAAACATTGAACGAAAAGAATATCATAATCTGCGTACTTTCAAAAGCCTAAACGACCAGCCATTAGCTCCGGTACCAATATGGCAACCAAAGTAACAGATAGACAATAAAGGGAAAGATAACAAAAAATGAATTAGGAAAAAGAGGTGCTTTAGAACTCTTAACAAAACCAATTGGATGCTCTGTGGCTAATGTTCTTTGAGGGTGGCCTTGATAGTATCCTCAAGTTTTTTTTGATGCAAGGGAATACAAAATAAGTAATAACTTAGTCTAATAAAGGCGCCAAATATAAAACGCAACCTCATATCATAAACAGTTTAGAACATTCAAATCTCACTTTCCACATATCACGAACTCGTAACCCCACATCTGTATCCATGCAACATACTCAAAGCTAAATAACATAATGATTAAACTCTAATACTCAATCGGATGCATTACTGCGTATGCATAAACGAGTTCTATATATTTCAGTTCTAGCAAACATTTCTTAATTAATGAAGCAGCTACCTAGAAGATCTCAATGTAAGTGACTGAATAGGCCATGATTAATTAGCGCATAGACACAAGCTTTTATATTATAGTTGGATGTTATTAACTTGTTAATGCCACTCCCTAAGTGCCTGAACTTATGATTTCAGAGCTCATCAGCTTATGCCTAATATCGAGCTTTGCAAAGTTTTTTAGAAAAGTTCAAGATGTTACGCTACAAAATTTTGAGGATTGCAATTCAAAAGAAAAGAGCATTTGAAACTCAGAAACATACCAACTTCCTGCTAGTAAAAAAAGGTTGGAAATTCTAATATAAAAAGAAACACCTTCATGCATCAAAGTGTCAAAACACGGTTTCTTTCTAAGATTAACATGTAAACTTGATGATACTAACACTAGAATTATGCTTTAATTACCTCATCAACCAGTGACTTCAGCTTAGAAGCAGTGTCTTTCTTTAGTTGCTTTTTTCTCTTCGCCCGAAGTTCTTCTGCAAACGAGTCAAGTAAATTTTCAGATTATCATAGCAAATGAGGAAAATATTGTGATACACGTAATTTTAAAGTCTGAATATCAGTATGGCACAAAAAATGATCATTGCATTTTAGCACTTCAAATCCAATCACAAATTCAGATCAACGCTGTTCTACATATTATTAAATCACATGAGATGTATTCAACTTCATTTTCACTAACGTGTAGCAATTATGATCTTAAACGACAGACAGACACTGATCTGCTGCATTCAACCATATATTATAAGACATAAAAATTTCCTTATCCTGACAAGTGTGACAATTAGGATCCAAAAGCATCATTATGTTAAATGTATGCATACACATATGAGCCCATTGCCACAATAATATCCTGAACACAACACATACAATCCCAAAGAAATCATAATGTTAATTGTTGAAATGTCTCTGTTTTGTCCTTGAAATTTTGAATGATTTATACATATTCAACTTGGGAGTTTTAGAGTTAAAAAGTATATAAGGCTTAAAGGACACTAGTGATATTAGTTGCAGAATTACTTTACTATTTCGACTAGATTCTATTCGTTACGTTCATCCAGTTCCTATTTAACAAAAGAGGCTAATGGATCTTTGCTATTGCATATAATCTAAAAGCTCCAGTTTACCCATATAAAATAAAATTGGTTGTTCAACCAGGGCTAGTCAAATTTATAGCATCTGTAAGACACCTTGTGCCTACATACTTGAAATCTAATTCAATGCAATGGAACTCTTTAGTCCCAATGGTAGCAAACAAATCATAGCAGATCTGGAAACTTGTAGGCATAGGTCATAACACATGTCAGACCATATAGCAGATATGATATATCATCAAGACATTAAGGTTTGGGCACATCACCAGAAATAATACATGACCTACTAAAGTAGAAGTAGAACGTAGCTTTAGTACAAACCTCTTGCTGCATTAATTTGGTTTACAAGATACTCTCTTTCTTGTGGATCCAGTAATAGTTGTTGGGCTTTCGCAAGTGCTGTGCAAAACGAGAGTGAAGTGATTGTTATTGTAGTATAAGAGTGGGATCCAGTAATACTCTCTTTCTTATGGATCCAGTAAACAATGTTTAACAAAACGCTATACGTACCACCAAAAGCTTCCTTTGCCTGGGGATGCTTGCATTTGTCAGGATGGACCAGCAACGACAACTGTGTTTCACCATCACAAATTTTAGAGGGTTCATACATGGCGTTTTTATAAAATGCCTAACACAAACTAAGAATCTTAATCAACATACATTATTAGAACGAGAGTATCACCTTACGGTATTGCCTTTTCACTTCTTCTGGAGTTGAATCGAATGGTAAATTAAGATACTCGAATGCATTTAGCTTGAAGCATGAAAGAATCCTGTGATAGTTGTTATTTCAAAGCCATGTGTTAGATCATGATAAAAAATCTCATATTGTGTAGCACATAAAGTGATAAACCATGTAGAATGTGATACTAAGAGTGGCAAGATAAGTAGAAGGAAGTAAAGAGGCCGTCTATGGGGTACCTAAGTAGTATATTAAAGCGAAATTCACAACCATAATCAGATGACCAGTCTTTATAATTATCATAATTGAAAATTTTACTCATGTTCTAAAATTAAAAACCTAATAGAACAGGGAATATATAGAAAAAACTACAACCTAGCGAAAAAAGTTGATTTATAGGGTTCATACTCATCCTAGCTTAACAAACAATACTAATAAGTATCATAAGCGCTAGGGGTGGAAACGAGCCGAGCTGCTCGTCAAAAGCTCGAGATCGGATCGGTAAAAAGCTCAAACAAGCCGAGCTTAAACGAGCTCGAGCCCGAGCTCGAGCTTAAGTTGCAGCTCGTTTATTAAACGAGCTCGAGCCCGAGCTTTACGTACAAAGCTCGTTTGGGCTCGCGAGCGTAAACGAGCCTAATGTTTTATATACGAGCTTCTTAACAAGCTTAATAACAAGCTTGTTAACGAGCCTAATTTAGATATATTAAGAGCCGAGCTCGAGCTCGAGCTTTGTAAAACTTAAACGAGCCGAGCTCGGGTCATTTCCACCCCTAATAAGCGCTCACAAAGATATACCTCATCCATATATTTCTTATTGTCTTGTTATTCTCGTTACAAAATTACAAACCCATGACCAAAATAATAACGAATTACTTCTTAATGTTGACCGTCTCATATAAATAAAAGTAGTAATTCAAAAAGCTAACTGTATCCGAACAATACTGTATCAGAATATAATGTCTCACATTTATGCACAAGCTCAAAACAATTATCTTTTACATGGATAAACTGCCTATGTGTATGCTTAATTTCTGCTTGTTTAATTAAGCGCTGCAAGGTGACTAGACATCTAGATCCGCTTATTGCTTTTCAAGACACTTCTATATACCTTGCTTATCCTAGGATAGCCTAATATTCATTTCTGATTCCGACTCCAAGAATATAATCATTTTCAACTGTATCAACAAACTAAAATCTTCGACGGCTTGAGGAGGGATCGTAAAGACCTACTATAGGTTTTTCTATACTGACTGATGAATTGGCTATCTAGTTACTCTCCACAAGTTAAACAAATTCAAATTAAAATAACATTTAGATTAACAGTCTACACATTGTTAAAACGGAACTAACTCTTTAAGTTGAGAAAGTTGGGCTAAGCAGGAAATTTGATAAGGTTTATTCATAATCGAGCATACACAACCTGCTTTCCACAGCTTAACGGTATAGTTATAAAATACAAAACCTACAAGTCATATAACTATTGTAAATTGTAATTATCTCCCTTCACCTTAGGATAAATCTTAACCTAGGCGCCAATAAAAAAACTAGATGCACGTGTATATTAATTAAAATGTGATGCCCCATTTCAAATTCAACAAAACATAAATTAGAAATCAACTATACACTTCTACCGTAATGAGGAACGCAAACGCAACGGAATAGAACCGACAAAACAAGCCCCTACAACTTTATAGCACTCGTTATTAATCTAACTACCTATGGTTTTAACTTCTAAGGGGGTGTTTTTAAGCTTATTATTTGGCTTATGATCTTATGCGGTATTGGCTTATGTTTCGTGAGCTCATTTTCCAGCTTATTTTAAAACATATGAGCTTTTAAGGTGTTTGTTTAGGCTTATTTGTGAGCTTATGAGCTTACATGATTTCGCCTTATTTTTCATAAGCACAAATTTTGTGCCTTATTTTAACACCTATGAAATTATATAAGCTTACTACGCGTAGTAAGCTTGTATAAACCCAAAAATCATCAAAATAAGCCGGAAAATTTGTGCTTATGAAAAATAAAGCGGAATCAAATAAGCTCATAAGCCCAAAATAAGCATAAACGAACACTCCATAAGCATAATCTGAGATTTAAAACCAATTAAGGGGGTGTTTGTTTAACCTTAAACAAACACCCTAAAATCTATTAATAATAAATGGAAATTGAATAAAAAACAAACCTGGTGACTTCGTTATCGCGTTCAACCTCGCTAACTTCAGCGTAGAAGGTTTTGAGAAGCAAATCGTCATCGATTGATGATGATGACGTGTTGTTGGCTTCTCCCATCGGACCCCCCTTTTTTTCTTCTGGGTTTCCGGTGATTTTTTTTTTTTTGGTTCAAATTAGAATAACTGTTTGTTGATGTGGGTGGGTTGTGTTTATTATAGTTTGGATTTAGACCCTTTTATATGAGAATATTAGCTATATGAACCTTTTATGACCGTATATTACGAAAACGATCCACTAATTCGTATGTTGTTAAAAAGGTCTTCTCACGCGCTTGTTGTGCACGGTTAAAATGTGTTGCCAAGTAGACTATGACACCAAAATGTTATGACATTATATTTTATGAGGTAACAATGAGCCGTGGCAAATGTGATATCGTAGCATTTTTTTTATTTCATTATATCATTTAAATATATGAAAATAAACTTTTATAAGTAAAAATAATAATTCATTTTATAATCTGAAAAAAAAAACTTAAACAAAGCTACATGACATCGTCTTCTTCATCAAACCTACCTCATCTTCTTCATCATAAACCCCACACAAACACAAAAACACACACACACACACACACACACACACATCAAATAAAAAACACACAAACATCAAACATAAACACACCCATACAAACAGAGACGGAGCCAGAAATTTGTATTAAGGGGGGCTCGAATTTTTTGCCCGGTCGTAACATAGTATTCCTTGGTTTAGAAGCTAGATAAAAACTTGAATCGTTCGACACACGGAGTCAAGCGATGACAACCCTATAAGCAAATATAACATGAATTCCTCATCTATTCCCGATAGCAAAATTAATGATTCAATAGGAAAACTGCTAGTAAAAAAACCGGACTTTCATTTTTTTCAAGAGTTTTCTGATTTGACATTGGCTTCGTACCGAATTAATGGTCTTAATTTTTTTCTACCGTTTCGTAGTCCTCGGTACGGGTTTTGAAATTCGATTCAAAATGCTCGTCTCTAGTGACGCGTTTTTCAAAAGTGAGCAACTTCTTCTTGAAATAAAATTATGTGCTCGGTCAGATTAAATATAAACAAGAATCATATCTGTAAGTCTATTTTCTTTTTAAGTTATTTACCTATTGATAAAAAAAATAGCACAAAAAAATCTGTTTTACTCAAAGTATCATATTTAACTTACCTCATTAAATATCAAGAAAAAACAAAATATAAAGTAATAGTAAAAAAGTGAAAAATGAAATAGCGATACTAGCTAGCCAACATACAAAACCAACGTGTGACAATACTATGTCAGAAAAAGAAAAAAGAAACTGGCGCATGCTTTTGTATTACCGGTACTGATTTCCGATCATCTTCTCCGGTGCTCATTTCCGATCATCTAGTCGAATTTTTTTCATTTTTCACTCATAGAAAAAGATGCACTATTCGGCAGGTTGGGGGTGGCACAGCACCCCCTGGCCCCCCTACTGGCTCCGTCGTTGCATACAAACTCACTTAAAAAAACCACAACGCGACTTTTTCTGGGCTGGGGAGTACGGCGCGAGGGCCGGTGTGGTGCGTGGTTGAACTTCTGACGTCGTAGGGTACGACGCGAGGTATGGCACCACCGTACCTTGTGCTCTTAGGTTTAGGACGCATGTCATGTCTTTTAAATAAAACAACTATGAAGGTACCACGTGTCCAACTCGCGCGCATATAATAGTATGTATATGAATATGTAGGCGTGTTCCTGGTTAGTATTTAGCAGTGCATAATATAGTTTCACGTGGACGCTTAAGTTTAAACAAATAAGAAATTAACATATGAGCAATCATGTGTACCATGTTATCCATTCATGACTTAAGTTGAGTTATGTGGATGAGATTGTAAAGCATGGGGCTAAACAAGTCAGCTTGAAATTATTGTTCTTGACAATAGTGTCTTTGGCCCTATTCGAACTAAAGTTGTACATGATGCAATTATTACTCGTTGATTACCTTTTGAGTTCATCATTGTTAGCAAACCTACTGATGTGATGATGAAAGTCCAAGTTGTATCTACACCATTTGAAACATTAACTGTTCATTTAGACGTGGGTAGTTAATTTTTAAAGGATTATTATCGAAAATACTAGCAAGGTAATAACTGAGGAACTTTAAGTGGTCTTGTTACACCCAAAAACCGTTATCAGATGGGAGGGACCTTAGATGAAATTGACCAGGCCTTAAGGGGTTTGAATTGGATAAATGATATATTTGTAAAATGCATAAAATATGAATAATTCTGTTATATGCTCCAATATGGCGAATTTGATGTTTGAATACGGTGTATTAAGATAGGACTGGATATTGTCACACGCACACCTCCAAAATTCCCTGCAACGGTAAAGTAGCTTTGGGAGCTGTAACTTCATATCATGAAGAGAACTTGATACTCGAGAACGACCTCTACATGACATAGCATACAATGTAGGCTTCACATAATCCATATAGTTAAATATCTAAGAAATACATGCTTAAAAGTTTCAACATAAAGTTGATTAGTTCATATGTTTAGTTTAAAACTAATTTCCTGGACATAAATGTTTTCAAACCATATGGCATAATCAACAACATCATATAAAATGTAATGTGTATTCATCTTGTTCAATGCACAACCCATGTACCAAAGCTCGACTACGCCTCGTGCTATTTCTAACAAGGGTTCATGTGCCCCAAGGAGTCTAACCCATGACTACCTATTGTTATAGACATGCAATGCACCCCAAGGTCAACCGAACCCTATCCAAGTGGAGGAGTCACCCTCGATAGATATATCCACAACATTCGTGTTTTTTCAACCATTCAACCGATCACTAAGTTAACGGTTCAAGATGTGACCATAATTTGGGTTCCAGCTACTTAGACATTCCCATGGGCGGAGCCAAGAATTCACGTTAAGGGGGCCGAAAACAGGGTTAGGTATGAGCTTTTTAATAGCTGGCGCGAGTCTGTAGAAACTTCCGCCCCTTACAGGCAAAAAACACAATATTTTTGCTTTTAGAGGTTGGAACCTACCTGGTGTAGCTTTTTGACTAATCCTCACGTCGATTTTTATTCAATAAAATGTTCCAATTTAAGGACATAAACTCCAAACTATAAGAACATCGACAATTTAGAACACTGTTATTAAACATTTTTAAGCAAAAACACTAGTTACTACTACATAAAATAGTCGACCTTTGAGAAAACAATTATTTTTGATAGTCAAAATTGCTAATGCATACAACCTCTTTGCTAAAAAAATAGTAGTCTACGGTTCGATTCTAGAGTGCTTGACTTTCATATTATATATTCAATAACTACAAATTCAACTGTGGAATATGGTGCAATTATAAATCTAATTATATACTTTGATGTCAATTTTTCAACTCAATTGTAATAGCTCTAACTTATCATATCATTACTTGAAAACCCAATAAAATAATAAAATAACGTGTGACATGTCTATTATATCATTAAGTGGTACTAGTAATATTAGTATTTGATTACTTTAGACAGTTTGGCAAAAGTACTTATAGACACATCAAATTCGAGACCACGTGGCACGTGACAATGAATGCATAAAAAGGCAAAAGCAAAGACTATCATTTAGTACAGTATAATAAAAACACATGCTATTAGTCTTTCTTCTATCATCTTCTACTTCTTTTCTTTCATATTTATTCTTTTCTATGTTTTCTCTAATACACACACTATAACTAGTAAAAAAACATAAGAGAGATGGCTACTAAAGTCAATGAATGCTACACACACTTATCATCAGAGGAGCCTAATGACCATTTTGTCCGATTGGCAGGGGCTTAATTGAAGAGTTTACAGAATTATAGGCAGAAAACCAAGCCATGACCTAGGTTAGTTGGGCCAGTTGGAGGTGGCTGAGCACCCTCTAGCTACCCCACTGGCTCTACCTCCTGGCATTTCTTGAACTATGTCATCAAAAATATGTTATGTACAACACTAAAAACAACATTGTATCTTAACTCAAGTTTAATAAAACAATTATAAAGAGCAAAATAGTTAAATCGGGAGTGTAACTCACCTTATGTAAAACCCTCATTTTTAAAATACGACTTTTGGGTCATTTATGTCATTTCGAAAATTTGAAGTTTATTTCTGAAAATTTGAATTTATTTCAATTCTGAAAATTCATTTCATTCTTGAAAATTCAATTCATTTATAATATTTCATTTCATTTTTAAAAACTTATTTTATTTCTGAAATTTCATTTCATTTCTAGAAATTTAAAAATGTGCATTTAATTATTTAAATAAGTTTAAAATAATTATTATAATATTTTGAAAATTATGAAAATATAACATAAAGTAAATATATATATATATATATATATATATATATATATATATATATATATATATATATATATATATATATATATATATATATATATATATATATATATATATATATATATATATATATATATATATGTATATATATATATATATATATATATATATATATATATATATATATATATATATATATATATATATATATATATATATATATATATATATTTTCTTCCCTTATATTATAAAAAACGAATTTTGTGTGAATAAACCAAAGAAATCTTTTATTTTTAAGATATGACTTATATTAAGCAAGTAGTAAAGACATATTAAAACATGTTTCCCTTATGTGAGGTAAGTTACTAAAAACATAAAAATCCCCCTCCCTAAAGTTTATACCTTATGTTTTTGTGTCAAAACACAATCCCACCATTTTTTTTTTCAAGCTTTTCTCCTTAATCTCCATTGAAGAAACCTTGAAGTTCTAGGCTCTCCTTGGTGATTTTTCCTCCTTGTTCCTCCATTCATTAGTGTTTTTCTTCCTATAGTGATCATCATATCATTATATTCAGTTCATGTAAGTCTCATAATCCTTGTGTCACCTTCATAATTTTTTGTATGCTTATTTTCTTATGAATGTGATTTTAGGGTTTATAAACCCTAAAAACATGTTTAAGGTGATTGACCAATTAAAAGCTATGAACATGACTTAGATCAATTTAAATCAGCCTCATATATGTTTTAAATAAGTTTTTACATGGTTTTGATAAGGATCTAGACATCTTATGATGATCTAGATGGGTAATACTTGGCAGTTACACCTAGTATCAAAATTCGTAGTCCCAAGTCTTTTCGAATTGAAAACCGGTCTTAAGTGCGACTCAATCGTCTTTTGGTGAATCAAGAAAATGATTTGATTTGTTTGTCTATTTTAAACTATTAGCAAGTAATTAAAGTGTCGTTGAGTAAATTTGGAACTTTGACAAAATTAAACTTAAAGTTAATTTATGAAAATACTTAAAACTTAAAAACTTTGTAAAACTTGAAAACTTGAAAACTTAATCAATAGGAATAAAACAATTAATGTCCATCGGAATACACCAAATTTGCAACCATCGGAATGTCACTAGAATTACTCGTCGAAATAATTCAAACAAGAGTCCATCGGAATGTTAAACTTACTACCATCGGAATGTTGCAATGAGTATCTATCGGAATGATGCTGTCGCAATGTTCCTATCGAAAAATGGGCAGCACTTCGCCTTAACCAAGACCTTAAGACCCGTCGGAATATGCAATCGCAACCCAGATCGGAATAAGGGGTAATAACCAACCGATCGCAAAGTGGAACCCTATTGGGTTATTGCGATCAAATACCGAAAACTATCGGAATGTGTAGAAGCCGTCGGAATGTGTACAAAAACCCTTGTTTTGCGATGGATGGCAACAGTTCCGAAATTGGTGGCAAGAGTGAATCTCAATAAGCAAATGCAATAAGCTATTCTAACCGGATCTTAGTCACTTCAAAAAGCTTAAATTCGACAACTTTTCAAGATATAAAATCAAGAACTTTATGAAAGAGACTTTTAAAATAACTAATACCTTTATCAAACCTGAAAATCAATAAGCTAAAATTCGAATAAGCCAATAAGCATTACAAGCTTATGTCCTAAACGCGAAAGAACTTATGTGTAAACCAAGAAGATCAATCCTTCAACCACGAAATCATAAAATCATACGCATGAAGTATGATATTCGGATCAAAGGTAATATAAATCAAGAAGTGAAGAATGAGACTTAAGATTTAAAAGCTTAAAATTGAACTTTGATTAATGAAAATAAGCAATACAAAGATGTTTTATCTTGAAAGATTAAGAAAGAGGATGAAATTTAGTGAGAGAAAGTTTAAGACTTTCTCTCTCTAAAAACTAGAAAGAAACTTAAAAATTAAAACTAGCTAACTCTCCTCCTAATGTGATTAGGAGGGTATTTATAGGGAAGTGGGAGGCATGTGTGGTGCTTTCTTCTTTCTTTTTCTTCTCGACTCGACTTTAATTCTTCGTCTTTTCTCGATGTCGTCTCGGGATTTGAACTTGTCTTTTAATTTTCTTCTTCTATTAGACTTAAGTTCTTCGACTTCGTTCAATTTCCGTCTTTAGACTTTTTCTTCGATAAATCTTCAGAATAGGCCTTGGACTTCCGTTCTTTTTGCACTCTTGATCTTTTGACTTCGTCTTTTCCCGTTTTCTTTGATAAAAGCCCGTGAAAACCCGTGTTTTCTTCCTTTTTCATATTTTGGTCCTAAAACACAATAAAAACACAAACCAAGCATAATTCCGACTTTTACGACATAAATCACACGTTTTGGTCTTGTTATTATTGGAAATAAGTGGTAAAAGGATAAGTGTTTTCACACTTATTAAATCCCCTACACTTGACCATTGCAATGCCCTCAATCAATGCATTAATTTTAAAGCACGGTTTACATTTTCCATCATAAATAACCCACCTTGGCCTTTATTAAATACTAAACATGAAAAGATAGAACAAGTAAAGAAATTAAAAACTTACATTGGGTTTTGGCAGCCATGAACGTTTATCATCCTCAAGTTTTACGTTCTCCATACCAAGCTTAAAAACGAGATCATTGTTATTATAAGTTAGCAAACCATCACGAACTCATGTGGGCCAATTACTCACTTAGACTCCCTTATTCCTAGGTGTATCTCTTATATTTTATTTTTGTCTTGAATGATCACGAGGATGCATTGTTTGACTTATTTCGATAGTTATTTAGTCCGAAAATAAGGTGAACGATTTAATCAATAGTTAGCTAAAGGACCAAATCTTTTAAAACTGCTTCTCGGGACCTCATAAAGTTCATATCTTGGCATAACTCGCTTCACGATTTGAGACCTTTCTCGGACCGATATTTGGCAGCGACTTCATACTTCGAATCTTTGAGAGACGTTCTTGAAATAATGGTCTTCTCTTCATAATAGGAATTTCTTCACTTGAAGTTTTGAGAGATTCTTCATCTTTAGACCACGACTTCTTCATTTTTCTCCAATCTTTATTTTGGACTTTGATATACAACGATCCGCCTCCTTTTAGGACTTGGGTCTATTTATCCTCATACCTTGTTAGGGTCTTTTCGGATAGACTTCTCCATGACTTTTGGGGAGTTCTTGCTTTTCGTCGTGTGTCTCGATCCTTCATATTGATTTTCGATAAATGATTCTTCACATCACTTTTGGATCTTTAGCAACAAAATGTAGCCCTCATGCCTTGTTAGGGCCTTTTCGGACTCGCCAATCTTCGCATCCCGCTTCAATAAGTTATGCCTTGGCTATGAACTCTAATCCGTACCGAGCAACTTTTAAACGATCTGGGACTAGAAGCTAAGTAACCTTTTAAATCGTACAACCTTATTTATTGCAGATAAATTTATTAACAAGCGGAGGGAGAATAGGCTTATAATTAACTCACATAAATTCACGAAAGAATGCCGAACTTATAATTGACTCTATCATCTCTCGTTCTCCATAGTTTAAAATCTCAAGGAATGAGACTCGTGGATGCTTAGCCTATTAAATCAAAGTTTTGGGTTTTCGAGTCGCCTATCGGATCTTGCAAATTCTTAGACTTTTTCAAGTTTAGAAATCGCATTTTAAAGTTCCCTTGATAAACGATTCTCTAGGATCAATTATAGGAACTTGCGAAAAGTTCTTGTTCTTAACCCGTGAGAGTTAAGACTTTCGCGTTTTATAGCTCCCTATATAAAAGCCTAGCAAAACTTGACTTAAACACTTTAAGGATACTAGCTAGAGTAAACTTAGGTAAGTAAACTCGGGTTGAGTCAAAATGTTCACGACTAAGAAAAATCTAAACCACTTTATTAAGATTTATTCTAGTAAGGCAAGAAAGTAAACATAACAAAGGAAAATAAAACTATACAACTAGGCCAAAATAGATTAAAAATTTTTGAAAAATGTCGAAAAATCAACTTTTCCGGTTAAAATGAGGGCAAATTCATGGAAAAGACCATAGAAGTCCCCCCTACACTTGAGATAAACATTGTCCTCAATGTTTAAGCATGTGGGAGTAAACTACCCTACACTTAGGACATTGTGCACTTTGTTTAAATCTTGCTAAGGAAAGGACAACTAAAGTGAATTCAATGTGAACATATAAAATATGAAATCTTGAATCACAAGAGTTAAGGATAGAACCAGGAAGATGGGAACACGGTATCACGGTTCGTCAAAAGTCATCAAGGTGGATCTTTGAAGCTTTAATCCCTGCACAGCACAAGAAACAAGACAACAAACACATACGGGGCTCCCCCTACACTTATTATGAAAACAGTAAAGGATAGATCGCGGGTTGCCTCCCAAGAAGCGCTTGTTTTTGTTCACCGAGTCACGAGCCTGACTCGACCCATTTTAGTTCATGGGGAACGTGGTGAGGGATGGAATCATCTCATGAGAGATGTCCTCACCAAAGTACAGCTTCAGACGCTGGCCATTCACCTTGAAATTGGGCCCATTCGGCTGAGAAAGCTCAATGGTCCCATAAGGAAAGACTTTGGCGATGGTGAATGGACCAGACCAGCGGCTCTTCAACTTGCCAGAGAAGATCTTCAACCGAGAGTTAAAGAGTAAGACTTGATCACCAATGTGGAACTCTCGGTTCTTGATTTTAGCGTCATGAATGATCTTCGTCTTCTCCTTGTAGATCAGCGAGTTCTCATAAGCTTCATTCCTCAGTTCATTTAGCTCGTTGAGTTGAATCTTGCGATGATCACCGGCTTTGTTGATGTCGAAGTTAGCCCACTTCAAGGCCCAGTGCGCCTTATGTTCCAGCTCGATGGGGAGGTGGCAGGCTTTCCCGTACACAAGACGATAAGGTGTACAACCGATCGGGGTCTTATAAGCAGTACGGAAAGCCCACAGAGCATCATCTAACTTATCGGCCCACGCGGCGCGATGCTCTCCCACAGTACGCTCCAAAATTCGCTTCAAGCCACGGTTGGAAATCTCGGCTTGCCCATTGGTTTGGGGATGATAGGCGGTGGAAAGACGATGATTAACACCATACTTAGCCATGACTCTTGCAAATTGATCATTGCAAAAATGAGTCCCGCGGTCACTGATGATAGCACGAGGAACGCCAAATCGAGCAAAAAGCTGCTTCAAAAAGTTCACAACCACCCTCGCATCATTCGTAGGAAGAGCCTTAGCTTCAACCCATTTAGAAACGTAGTCGACGGCGACGAGGATGTACTTGTTCCCTTTGGATGATGGAAATGGCCCCATAAAGTCGATGCCCCATACGTCAAAGATTTCACATTCCTGTATGAAATTTTGAGGCATCTCATCCTTATGTGTGATCTTGCCTTGACGTTGGCAAGCATCACAATGCTTAACCATTTCGTGAGCATCACGATAAATGGTGGGCCAATAGAACCCAGAATCAAACACTTTCTTAGCGGTGTAGTTGGGACCAAAGTGACCACCGGTGGGTCCTTTGTGGCAAGCTTGGATAATGTCAAAAGCTGCCGGTCTGTCAACACATCGACGAATGATCAGATCAGCACATTGTTTGAATAGAAAAGGGTCATCCCAAAAGTAAGTCTTAACATCATTCAAGAACTTCTTCTTTTGTTGGGATGTTAACCCTTTGATGAGAATACCACCCGCTAAGTAGTTTGCAATGTCCGCAAACCACGGGGTGCCATCAAGATTGAGATTTATAGACATTAAGGTCTCAAGGGGGAAAGAGTCATTGATCTCTTTGTTCGGATGACCCCCTTGATATGGATCCTCAAGTCTGCTCAGATGATCCGAGGCCAGGTTTTCTGCTCCCTTCTTGTCACGAATTTCAATGTTGAATTCTTGAAGGAGTAAAACCCAGCGAAGAAGTCTTGGCTTGGAATCATGCTTTGTCATCAAGTACTTCAACGCGGAATGGTCCGTGTATACGATGGTGGGGGATAAAACAAGATAGGGGCGAAATTTCTCAAAAGCATAGACAACAGCTAAAAGCTCTTTTTCGGTTGTCGTATAATGCAATTGAGCCCCCGTCATTGTTTTGCTAGCGTAGTGGATTGGTTGGAAGTGTTTATTCACTCGTTGGCCCAAAACCGCACCAATAGCAAAGTCGCTAGCATCGCACATCAATTCAAAAGGCAGCTCCCAATTAGGGGTAACCAAGACCGGTGCCTTAGTTAGCTTATCCTTAAGAAGATTGAAGGCTTCGAGACACTCTTTAGAAAAGATAAAAGGAGTATCTTTTTCCAAGAGGTGGGTCATCGGGCGAGCGATTTTAGAGAAATCCTGAATGAAGCGACGATAGAAGCCCGCATGACCCAGAAAACTTCTCACACCCTTCACGGTTGAAGGTGGAGGTAATTTGGCTATGACATCTACTTTAGCACGGTCAACTTCAAGACCGGATTTAGAGATTTTGTGTCCTAGCACAATGCCTTCTTTTACCATAAAATGGCATTTTTCCCAATTTAGAACAAGGCGAGTGTCTTCGTACCGCTGAAGCATACGTTCCAAATTGGCAAGGCAAGAAAAGAAGGAATCCCCAAAGACCGAGAAATCATCCATGAAGACTTCCATGGTTTGCTCAACCATGTCATGGAAGATAGCCAACATGCACCTTTGGAAAGTCCCAGGGGCATTGCATAAGCCAAAAGGCATTCTTTTATAAGCAAATGTGCCATAGGGACAAGTGAATGTTGTCTTCTCTTGATCTTGGGGATCGATGGGTATTTGAAAATAACCCGAGAAACCATCAAGAAAGCAGTAATATTCATTACCCGCTAAACGTTCAAGCATTTGGTCCATAAAAGGTAGAGGGAAATGATCCTTTCTCGTGGCATCATTGAGTTTGCGGTAGTCTATACAAACTCTCCACCCAGTAACGAGACGGGTAGGAATCAACTCGTTGTTTGCATTGGGCACAACGGTGATACCGCCTTTCTTAGGCACACAATGGACTAGACTAACCCATGGTGAATCCGAAATAGGGTAAATCATACCCGCATCAAGAAGTTTGATAACCTCTTTTTTGATGACTTCATGGATTTTAGGATTCACCCTTCATTGGCTTTGAATTTTGGGCTTAAAGTCGTCTTCCATGAGAATTTTATGTGTGCAGAAGTGAGGATCAATTCCACGGATGTCGGAGATTTTCCAAGCGATAGCTCTTTTATGCTTCTTCAACACGGCGACAAGTCGGGCTTTTTCGTCTTCTTTCAGATCCTTTGCGATGATGACCGGTAACTTCTCGTTGTCGTCCAGGAAAACGTACTCAAGATGAGGAGGTAGGTCCTTAAGCTCGAGAGTGGGAGGATCCTCAATAGATGGTGAAACTAACGATGCATCATCATTAGTCACCTCTTTAGGAGAAGGAGGAGACAACGGGTCCTCATTGAGAAGTCTCTCAATAGTACGAATGTCTTCATCCCAATTGGTGGACAAATTATCATACTTAATATCGAGAGGACCCAAGCTAGCTTCGAAATCATCCAAGTCACTTTCTCCAAAAGGAGTCAATGTTGGAGCAATTGAGGCAACGGTCTCAACATTGGGTAGAGAAGAAAGAGTACTTTTGCAAGCATCATGAAAATGTTCTTCACAAGCCTCATCGAGAACATCAATAGCATTAACACTCTCATATGAATAAGGTTGCTTAGAAATCTTACCCATGTTGAAGACAATTCTATCGTCACCAACTCTCATGATTATTTCGCCTGCGGCAACATCAATGAGAGTGCGACCGGTCCTCAGAAATGGACGTCCAACGATTAATGGAACACGGGGATCCATCTCGTAGTCAACGACAACAAAATCCGCCGGGAAGGTGAATTTGTCAACGCCAACAAAGACATCTTCGGCTATCCCCACTGGATAAGCAACCGTACGGTTGGCTAATTCCAAAGTCATTTTATTGGGGACAAGCTCGGGGAGAGATAATTGCTTCCAAACACTTAAAGGCATTAAGTTAATACTGGCACCTAGATCGGCTAGGGCCATGCAATTCTCTACTCCCGGGAAGTTGCAAGGAATCAAGAAGCGACCCGGATCACCAAGTTTGGTGGGCAGTTTCCTTAAGAGCACTGCGGAGCAGTTCTCATTAAGTTGGGTCTGAGCGATGTCAAGAAGCTTTTCCTTATCACTTAGAAGATCTTTAAACATCTTAGCGTATTTGGGCATGTGAGCGAGAGCCTCGGCAAAGGAGATGTTAAAATTCAATTGTTTAAACATTTTTAGAAAGTTTGAAACCTGAATATCATCCTTGCTCTTTTGCTTCTCTTTCCTCAACCTTGAAGGATAAGGTATATTGGATGAAGAAGAAGGCTTTAAGGGAATAGGCTCACTCACAACCACGGGTGGTGGGGAAATGGGGATAGAAGGTGAAGGAGGTGGGGAAAGTTGCTCTTTTTCCTTGTTCACAATCACGGGTGGAGGTGTAGGAAGCTCGGGTTCCATATAACCTTTTCCACTACGAGTGGTGATTGCTTTCATATCCCCTCTTGGACACGCAACGGTATTACTCGGAAGAGTACCCGAAGAAGAGGATTGATTACCTTGGATGAGCGAACCAATCATATCACGAAGGTGAACAGCTTGATTATTAAAAGAGTTTTGCATGTTGGCATTAATTTCATTGTTGTGTTTGGCCATATCATTCCTTAGCTCGGCTCGAATATCGCTCCCTTGTTTCGCCATTTCTCCCTTCAAGTTGCGGACTTGACTCTGAAGATTCGTTACCAACTCCCGATTAGTCTTCATGAATGTCTCGACTTCTGGACTCACTGCCATCGGTTGATTGAGAGGTGGAGCTTGGTAGGCTTGGGAATTTCCCTGAGTTGGGTATGGGTTTCGTTGGGATTGATATTGATTGTTTGCACGAGGTTGGGATTGGTTGTAGCTTTGTTGTTGGTTTTGGCTTGCAGGAGGGAAACCAGGTGGAGCAAGATAATTGTTGGAACGATAACTTAGCAAGCCACGGTCTCCTTGAGGGCGGGCTTGATAGCCTCCCGTGGGATAAGTACCGTATGCTGCGTTAACGTCTTTAGAAAAATTTCCGTGAGTAGACGGACAATCATTGTAGGAATGAGGACCACCACATGTGTCACAAGAAATAGTAATGGCTTTAGCTTGTTGAGTTTGGTTAGAAGTAAAAATTTGGAGACTTTTTGTTAATATCAAGAATAGCACGTTCCACAACGGACATGTTGGTAGTGGAAGAAGTAGATGAAACATTGACTCTCTGATTAGATCTTGAGGATGCGGATGAATCCCAATTCTTGTGGTGAGTAGTCATGTTTTCAATCAACTCTCGACACTCCTCCGGTCTCCTTTTCATAAAGGTACCACCGGCGGCGGCATTGATCGTGTTACGATCACGAAAAGTGAGACCATTGTAGAAAGTGTCAATGAGAGTGACGGGGAGCATATTGTGATTAGGACAGCGGTCGATCAAATCATTGTAGCGTTCCCAAGCATCGAAAAGTGATTCATCATTCTCTTGCATGAATCCACTGATTTGGTTACGAAGGCTAGTGACCATGGATGGGGGAAAGTAGCGCGATAAAAAGCATTGAGTCATGTCATTCCACGTATGAATAGAATTCTTCGGAAGACGGTCAAACCATTTTTCGGCATGGTGAGAAAGCGAGTGGGGAAAGAGTTGAAGGCGAAGGTCATCCATAGAAACACCGGAGCACTTCATGCTTTGGGTCATGGTAATGAATTTGTCGAGGTGTTTGTTGGCATCATCATCCGGAATTCCACGAAATGGGTTCGTTTGCACTTGCTGGATCATGTGATGCTTCAACGAAAACTCCTGAGCCGTGACGTGCATTGGCGCAATCGGGCCTCCGCGTCCGTTCATGGTGGGTTGGCACAATTCCTCCATGGTTCGTAAATCAGGTAGGAGGACATTGTTGTTGTTGTTGTTGTTATTGTTGTTATTCAAATTAGGTTGAGGTGGGTGATTATTGTTGTTATTAACACCAGCCATAGCTAAATCTTCACGAGTCTCGGGCTCAGAATAGTTCGAAGATCTAGTACGCATACACCTGCAGAAGAAAAGTATACACATAGAATATCTATATAGTCTTTTTGGTGCAAAACCTTTTGGAAAAGAATTGCTTTTTAATGATTTTTTTTAATGTTTTTGTATTTTTGAAGAGTTTTATATTTTTTAGGATTTTTGAAAGTTTTTAAAGCAAGGAAAATAACGTTCAAAGAACGGATCCCAAAATTCAATGCGTCTCTCACTAAAAACCGTTTATCGTAACGAAAAGAGCCGGCAGCGGCGCCATTTAATATTTGGCAGTTACACCTAGTATCAAAATTCATAGTCCCAAGTCTTTTCGAATTGAAAACCGGTCTTAAGTGCGACTCAATCGTCTTTTGGTGAATCAAGAGAATGATTTGATTTGTTTGTCTATTTTAAACTATTAGCAAGTAATTAAAGTGTCGTTGAGTAAATTTGGAACTTTGACAAAATTAAACTTAAAGTTAATTTATGAAAATACTTAAAACTTAAAAACTTTGTAAAACTTGAAAACTTGAAAACTTAATCAATAGGAATAAAACAATTAATGTCCATCGGAATACACCAAATTTGCAACCATCGGAATGTCACTAGAATCACTCGTCGGAATAATTCAAACAAGAGTCCATCGGAATGTTAAACTTACTACCATCGGAATGTTGCAATGAGTATCTATCGGAATGATGCTGTCGCAATGTTCCTATCGAAAAATGGGCAGCACTTCGCCTTAACCAAGACCTTAAGACCCGTCGGAATATGCGATCGCAATAAGCGATCGCAACCCAGATCGGAATAAGGGGTAATAACCAACCGATCGCAAAGTGGAACCCTATTGGGTTATTGCGATCAAATACCGAAAACTATCGGAATGTGTAGAAGCCGTCAGAATGTGTACAAAAACCCTTGTTTTGCGATGGATGGCAACAGTTCCGAAATTGGTGGCAAGAGTGAATCTCAATAAGCAAATGCAATAAGCTATTCTAACCGGATCTTAGTCACTTCAAAAAGCTTAAATTCGACAACTTTTCAAGATATAAAATCAAGAACTTTATGAAAGAGACTTTTAAAATAACTAATACCTTTATCAAACCCGAAAATCAATAAGCTAAAACTCGAATAAGCCAATAAGCATTACAAGCTTATGTCCTAAACGCGAAAGAACTTATGTGTAAACCAAGAAGATCAATCCTTCAACCACGGAATCATAAAATCATACGCATGAAGTATGATATTCGGATCAAAGGTAAAATAAATCAAGAAGTGAAGAATGAGACTTAAGATTTAAAAGCTTAAAATTAAACTTTGATTAATGAAAATAAGCAATACAAAGATGTTTTATCTTGAAAGATTAAGAACGAGGATGAAATTTAGTGAGAGAAAGTTTAAGACTTTCTCTCTCTAAAAACTAGAAAGAAACTTAAAAATTAAAACTAGCCAACTCTCCTCCTAATGTGATTAGGAGGGTATTTATAGGGAAGTGGGAGGCATGTGTGGTGCTTTCTTCTTTCTTTTTCTTCTCGACTCGACTTTAATTCTTCGTCTTTTCTCGATGTCGTCTCGGGATTTGAACTTGTCTTTTAATTTTCTTCTTCTATTAGACTTAAGTTCTTCGACTTCGTTAAATTTCCGTCTTTAGACTTTTTCTTCGATAAATCTTCAGAATAGGCCTTGGACTTCCGTTCTTTTTGCACTCTTGATCTTTTGACTTCGTCTTTTCCCGTTTTCTTTGATAAAAGCCCGTGAAAACCCGTGTTTTCTTCCTTTTTCATATTTTGGTCCTAAAACACAATAAAAACACAAACCACGCATAATTCCGACTTTTACGACATAAATCACACGTTTTGGTCTTGTTATTATTGGAAATAAGTGGTAAAAGGATAAGTGTTTTCACACTTATTAATGGGTAAAACTTGATTTGTAAAACTAGGGTTTTGGGCTAATTGAAAAAAGGGTCATCTTATAATCACCATAAAATAAGTTTTATAAAAGCTTTTGGTATGAATCTTATGACTTTGATAATCTACTCTGAGTCTACTTTGTTAATGTGGACTCCTTTACTTTTAAGAACATGTTATGGTCGGGTTATGTCTGTTTTCCGATAAGGTGTCAAATTCGATTTTTAAGATTGAAAAACTCATGTTCACCATAAACGCCATAAAATCTTTAAAAATTCGAATCTGGTAAAACTGAGGAACATCTTTATCAGAATATTTTTGCTTCTCATCCTTTTAGGAGGATGGTATTCATGTGTTGGTGCATCTCCTGGATTTTTGCAAACCTTTTTAAAGCTATTTAGATGGGTCAAAATCGTTGCAACTTTCTGTATGTTCTGGTCAGACTGTTTTTGGGCTAGGTTGGGCTTATTGGGTCATATGATGGGTTGGGTAACCTTTGGGCTTTCATCCTTTTACAGAGGCCTTTTTGACCCATAGGTTGACCTCTGTGATTTTTTTGGGAATTTATGGGAAGTATTTAATAGGTTAGTTAAGTAGTGTAACATACCTTAAATACCGATGATGAGACTGCTTTTATACATAGTCTCATCATCCAATTAGGGCTTAAAACGCATTAAATATCATCAAAATACCCAAATATATGCTTGTGTTTGTTGCTTGTGTATTTTAGGTACGGATATTGAGAAAATGACAAAAGATCACAAAAACGAACACGGGAAACGAAGCCGCACGATGAACCAAGCCCTAATGAAGAATTTTCCAAAGAAAACCCTTGAAGATTTGAAGAATATTGAAGATTGGTCCTCCAAGTTTGAAGAATTGACACTTTATACCCTTGTATCTTCATAATTACAAGTTTGGTCCCTAAAGTTTGTCAAAATTACAAAAAGGACCCTTAACTTTGAAGAATTGGCAAATTTAGTCCCTCAACAAAACTAAATTGTCAATAATGGTCCTTCAAGAAGTCAACAAACAAGTCAAGGCCTTGAAGTATGAAGACATGTCAAAATTAGTCCTTGGAATATGAAGAAATTGCATTTTAAGTCCTTAAAACAAGTTTCAAAACTTATTGTGCCAAAACTGCCAAAGTTCAAAAGTTGTTGTGTGTTAATTTGGCGTTGATAGTCATTTAATATAACTTGAACAAAGTTTGAAACATAGGGGGGCAAACCTGCCAGACAAACAAACACAAACCCTCCACTCACAAGCTGACACCTCACCCACTCACACCCATCACCCAATCAGAATCGTCCCTCCCTCCACGTCACTCTCCACTCACCATAAACTGAATACTTAATTCAGTTTAACCCTTCCCTCCAAACAATTAATTTAAAAAACCATTAACCCAAAACGGATTAAAAACCCCCTTAATCCACCCTTAAACCCTAACTTTTCCCAGGAAGAACATCACTTAAAACAAGGGGTTTTTGGTTGATTATTTCCAGATCCATGATTAACCCTCCCTTAAACCCAAAACCACCCTTAAACTCCCATCACCATCACCTCACATGTCCCTCCAACCCTCCCCTGCCCCACTATTCACTCCCAAACAAAAATGGACAGCAAGATCAACAACTCACAGCATTTTCTTGCTCCCAAAGGCTAAATAGACGTCCTAGATCACTCCAAAGCAGCTGGCATCTCACAAAATGCCAAGATTATCACATGGCTTTGTTTAGACTGAAAAATTCAAAATCATCCAAGGGCAAGATTGGAAGTTCACTTGTTAGGGTTTCTAGTTTCCATTCAGTTCTAGAATCTCATTGTAGCCTCTATATAAAGGCAATGTAGGACGTAACATAGTTTTTGGTTCTTGATTTTTCTCTTTTTTTCACAAACTTTGTAAAGCCAGTTTATGAATTAATATAAATGGTTTAAGTGTTGCTGATGAGAAATATTGAGTTCCCTTTACATTTTCAGTTGATTTAAGTTTATTGGTTGAGTTTGGTTTAATTTCAGCAAAAGTTTTCAAGTTTTCAAAAGTTTCTGTTTCTTTTTCAAAGTTTTCTTTTATCAAAAATTTTCATATAAATCTGATACAATGTTGATTCAGAGTGTTGGATTGATGGTATTTAACCTTGTGTATGTCCATAACACCATGGCTTGTTCTGGTGTAGTGGGTACCCAAGTGTAAAATATCCATTGGTTTGGACATTTCCTATTTTTAAGCTTATCATATCCTTACCCACAAGCTCAAGCTTTCTTCTAGCTTAATCTATAAGCTAGGAGCAAGTTTTAAGATTTTACACAGTCTCCCTTGTTCTCTCTTAGCAGGTTCAAACAAGGAACATTTTTATCCATTTTTGTTAAAGAAAAACTCCATAAGCCCATCAACAAAGTTCTGCATAGGCCCCAGCCTATATGGAGGTGGTTTTTCAACCACTAAGGGTCCTGAATGTAGGACCCTTGAGGTAGTCTCTTGTTTTCCATTTCATTTTTAGATTTCTGAAAATTTTGTGCTTTATGTGATTTTGCATGTTAAGGTGTTAAATATATGTTTGAGTGCTTAAAACTGCTTAAATAGGACTTTTATTCATGTTAGTTTGGGTTTGATTCAGTTTGATTGAGTTTTGATAAGATTTGCTTTGTTAATTTTCCATTTTCATAGTTTAAGGAGTGTTTGGGATAAGTGTTTAACTTGTATTTTTGCTATTAATCTTGCCTGCAAGCTTGTTAAATTCACTTATTAGGTTGCTATAGGTTGTATGCTAGGGTAAGTTCTCAGTTTGGATAGGTTTAAAACATTTTGCATGCTTAAAATTTTGAAAACATTGCCTTAATCAGAAATCTCCCTTTTCTGCTTGTTTTGTTGAATTTGATCCATCAAGTTTGATAATCTGCTAGGATATAGGTTGTTTAAAGGTTTGTGTTCTCTTGTAAGTCATTTAATATCATTGTGTGCTTTGTTTGAAGTGTTGAATCTCACTTGTGTGTCAATTGCACCAACAACTTGTTCATTAAGCATATCAGTAACTTTGATTTGGTATTTGGTGCTTGATTCTTGTGTGTACTTGCCTGTTTTTGTGTTATTCCTGACTCATTGTACTCCAAAGAGTACAAGGGTGCCTTTGTTCCACCAAAATCACCACAAAAACTCACACAATCAAGTCCTCTTGATTGTATTCACAAGTGAATAAAACTTCACTTGTGTTCATCAGAAAGTTCAACAAACCTGGGCACGTTTTTGATTCCATCTTGTTTAATCTTGATTAATTTAGACTTGTGTTTGTGTTATTGTGCTTAACATAGTTACTAGATTAAGTGTTAAAAGTAAAAAAAAAAAAGAAAAATTTTGCAAAAAGTTCACCCTGCCTGGACTCGAACACGCGACCTTGCGTTCCAAGGAGTAACGTGTTAACCAGTGATCTAGATGACTTTTTACGTTTATACTTCATTTCATTAGTTATTTAAGGTGTTTTGTTTTTGAGCTTATTTAAGTTAACAGCTTTTTAATAAGCTGTTTCTAGCTTATTTCCTTAAGCTTTTTCAGGTTTAGCATTTTTCTTAGGATTGTAGAAGGGTGTTTGACTTTTCTGAGCAAAAAGTAAATTTTTCCCTTTATTATTTTATTTATTAGGATTTTTTTTAGGTTTAATTTTTAGAAAGTCTTTTAAAAATAGTAAAAAGTAATTTAAAAATCTGGAAAAATAATTTTTAGGTTTTTGATCATACTTTTGAGGTTTACAGCTTATTAGGTTTTTAATTTAGCTTATTTTTAATTTTATAGGATTTTAGGGTTTTTAAGCAACTTTAAAATTTAATATAAAATTATTAAATAGGTTTTAGAAAATTTGGTTTACATTTTTGTTTTAGTTACATTATTTAGGATTTTTGGTAATTTTTTAGAATTTATTTACAAACTTTTATTTTTTTTAATATTTTAATATTATTTTATTATTAAAAATTGAAGTTTCATTTTTTCTAGTTTTTTCATTTTTCCTAGGTTAAGGGCATTAAATTAGGAGTTTTGTCACTTTCCAAATATTTTTTATACTTTTCAATTAATTTCTAGAATTAATTTAAGATTTAATACATTTTAATAGTTTTTAAGTGTTTAAAAATAGTTTAATTTGGTTTTAAAATTTTTAAAAATAGTTTTTAGCTTAATTAGGATATTTTTGAGGTTTTCGAACTATAAAATCTTGTTTAAGGCTTTTTAATAATTAAAAGTGATTTTTAGGGCTTTAATTAGCATTAAAAAGTCATTATTTAATTAATTAAAAGGTTTTAGCAAGTTTGGATTTTTTGTAAACTCTTAGAATATTATTGGGGTTTTTTAGTAATTTTAGGAATTTTTAGGATAAAATTTTAATTTTGGCACTATTTACGGTTTTACGTTTACGCCTTTTTTGTCGTAGTTTAATTCATTTTCGTAACCGTCTTTCTTTTCTAATCCCATTTCTTTCTCAATCATATAATCACAAATCAATATCAATTCAATACACAACGCACTTGCCTCCTTGGGAAAACGAACTTGGACTTCATTTGGGTCATTAGTGCTCGGTTTTCCTAAACCGACACTTAATACTACCACTATTTGTCATCCTTTTCCTAAAGGGTACAAAAACACTACATCATTTTGGCGCCGCTGCCGGGGAGGTGTTTAGTGTGCCATTATTATTAGTATCGTGTTTGTGTGAGTAGTACGTTTTTGCTTTTCTATTTTTGGAAAGCGTGAATATCGTACATACTCATTTTTGTTATTTTTCCTTATTATATTATAGTATCCAAATAAATCGTGTTTAGTTTTCCTAAGTTAAACACACAACAATCATTATACTATATTGTAGATATATTGGTTTTCGTTTTTATTGTGAATATATTATTACTATATTGTACTACGTAATAACAATAAATATACAAGTACTCCAAAAGCGTGAAAACGCAACCTTGATTCGGGATTTCATCACTCGATCATTGTATTCAAATCCAAAGCAAAAGTTTAAAGGCAAAATAGATAAATACTTTCATGAGGCTTAATTTCAATTGACACAAACTATAAGGTGGGTATAAGGCGGTTGTATTTCACGACCTAAAGGAAAAAGGCTCTTAAGTGCTTCGCGTCCCTAGTTTCCTCCGCTTGCTTGTGCGTGTTTTGAGAAAGAAGGCTAATCGAGGGTTTGCCGCCCAAGTATTATCTACGTATATTATATTTGCTTGTGTTTTCAAGATTAAACCCTCTTGAACGTTTTGGTGTTCCACCAACGTTCTAAAGTCATCGAGAACGTTCACTCCACGTGATCGTTTTCATTCTTTGAGGCTCCTTTAATCGAGAAAGTCGATTCGAGGGGAGATTTGTAGATTTGAGTCTACGTAATACATTTAAAAATCCAAAAAAAATTAAAAAACAATCAAAAGCCAAAAAAATTGAAAAAATCAAAAAAACCGCAAAAAGAATCTTCTTTGCTACCACCCATTCTACGCTTAGTGCATGCGCACTCGATCGAAGGACTATTCCAATTCTAGTGAAGCTTCGAATCGACGCAATCGTAATCGAAGGAATCGACGACGTAGACGAGAATTAGAAACCGACGTTCCTAATATCGTTGTTGAAGAGACCTTAGACGAGATGGCCGACAATCGTTCTATGATGGAATTGCTCCAAGCGCTATGGAGACGCGATCGTAATTCCCGCTATCGAAGCGGAGAATTTTGAGATCAAGAGCGGAATGCTTTCGTTGATCCAAGCTACGAAGTTTCAAGGTCGTGAAGCCGATAATCCTCACGACCATATTCGGAATTTTGATCGTCTTTTAGCCACGAGCAAGTTTAAGAACGTCGACACCGATGTCGTCAAGCTTATGCTTTTTCCGTACTCGCTCGATGGTGCCGCCAAGGATTGGTACGAGAAAGAGCCACCTAATTCGATAGTTACGTGGAAGGATCTCGTTTCGAGGTTCGTTAATTATTTTTTCCCACCGTCTAAGACAACGTTTTTCAAGAACGAGATTACAAAATTTGAGCAAAAACCGCATGAATCTTTTAGAGACGCGTGGGATTGCTTTAAGGAATTGCTTAGGCAATGTCCTCACCATGGTTTTTCCGAGTTGCACCAAATCGATACGTTTTACAACGGTCTTAATTTTCACGAACAAGACTCGTTGAATTCCGCCGCCGGTGGCAACTTTTTGTGTAAAACTCCGAAAGATGCATTGATAATTATCGAAAACCGATCCAAGGTTTACCAACTCCGCAATGCACCGAGTGCTGCCAATGTCGCCAATGTTAGTAGTTCTAATCGCGACATTGAGAGAGTTGATGCAAAAGTCGACAAGTTGACGAATGTGTTCACGTCTTTTCTCGTTGAGATGCAAAAGAAAGACGCTCCCGCTACGGTGAAAGCGGTTGAGGTTTCGTGTACGTTTTGTGGTGGACCTCATAATTATTACGAGTGTGCGGCTACGGATGGCCAAACGTCGAATGTGAGTGCGTTAAATGGAAACAACAATTTTCAAAATCAAAATAACGCGGGTCCATCACAACAAGGCAATTATAACCAAGGCAACAATTTTCAAAATCGAAACAATTTTCAAGGAAACAATCAACAAGGAAATTTTTCGAATCAAAATCAAGGAGGTTATAATCAAGGTCGTAATATAACTTGGCAAAATCGAGACAATAACCAAAACTCGAATTTTTCAAACAACAACAATCAAGGCAACAATTTTTCAAGTGGTAATCAAGGAAATTTTCAAAGAAACAATCAAAACCAAGGGAACTTTAATTCTAATCAAAATAGTTCGTCAAACGATTTTCAAAATTACATGAAAACGAATGAGGCTAATATGAGACGATTAGATGGAGAAATTGGTACTTTGAAAAACGATTTTTCTAATACTTTGAAATTTCAAAATACGAAGATTGAGCAAGGGCAAATTGATATTAAAAAGATGTTTTCGGCCATAATGAACAAGTCCTCGGGTGCGTCATCGAGTTCGTTACCTAGTGACACCGTTGCTAATCCGAAAGAACAATGCAAAGCCACCTCGTCTCGTGAGAAAAGTCGTGTGATTACCCCTAACCTTGAAGGATTCCGTGTTGTTTATCCCTCTCAACCCTCGACTTCTAAGACGTCTTCTTGTTCTAAAGTCGATGGGGTGAACGTGGCGACCAAGGAAAAGGGTGCACACCCTCGTGTACCTCAAATTCCATCCACGGTTCAAAAAGAGAGCTTTGTCGACCTTACCAAAGTAACCCTTGAAGAAACTTGTGCTTCAATCCTTCTTAAAAAACCCAAAAGGCGTATGCCGAGAAAGGAAAAGGATCCGGGCCAATTTCTACTACCTTGTGATTTTTACGAGATTGAGGGATGTTTAGCCCTTGCCGATTTAGGTGCTAGCATCAATCTCATGCCTCATTCTCTTTGGAAATTGATGAGATTGCCTTCACTTACCCCCACAAACATGACAATCGAGCTTGCGAATTGTACGCCACTTATACCAATTGGAATAGCCGAGGATGTCTATGTCAAAGTTGGAAAGTTTGTTTTTCCCGCGGATTTCGTTATATCCGATTACGAGTGTGACCCTAAATGTCCCATTATTTTAGGCCGACCATTCTTATCGACGGCTCGAACCGTAATCGACGTTCACGAGGGGAGACTTACTATGAGATATGGGGATGAGAAAATAGACTTTTTCGCTAGAAAATCCCAAGGATTTAATGAGAATGAAAAAACCGAGGTTTCAAAACCTAATGATTCAAATCCTAATGATTTCAAAATGTTCACTTTAGCGGAAAAAATGAAGCTTGATGCATGTTTTGAAAGAATTAAGAAAAACGGTTTTAAAGATGATGATTTTAATGATAAAGAATACGTGTACCTAATTCAAAAGGGTATGTGTAAATTTATGGATGAAAACTCACTTTGGGATGTTTTTAGCGAAACAAGTGAAACACCAATTCCGAAGGGCGACGTTAGTGCCATCACAACAAAGACCAATATGGGCTCGTCTTCACCACCTTCGAAGGACCACGTCTTTGAGGCTTCAACTTCTAACTCCATCGAAGTGCCTCCTTTGCCTAGCCCAATACCCGTTGAGGCTAAAGGGTTTATCGACATCGATCCTCTAGTCTTAGAAAAGTCACCTAAGCATAGTCATTCGACTTGTAAGACCATGGTTGTGAGTGCTCACATCGACTCTTTCTTTGACGATGACGATGGCGATTTTGTCGAGATTGATCACGTACTTCGAAATCCACATGCAATTTTTGATTCTCCTAAAAAGAAACACGTGAAGTACGATGATTACGAGTTTGATCCCGAGATTGAGGAAATTATTGAACGAGAGCTAGCTCTTATGCCTTCACTTCCACCTACGAGTGAGGTCGATCTTTCCAAAATCGAGGATGAACTTAATGAGATGGAACGTCTTATTTTCGATGACGAACCAACTCATGTGACCACTAAAAATCCCATTCTCGAGGAGTCACCTAATCAACACTCCTCATTCGAGAATGACGTTTACCACATTCGTGAGGATCTAACTTATCAACGATCCCCACAAAAGAATGATGGTTTCGTGCTTGATCATGATCTTTTCGAGAGAGTTTCTAAGATACTCAAGGAGGGGAATGACAAACCTTGGTTTGACAAGCCTATCTTTGATGAAGAAATCGATGAGATCGATGTTCATGAGGATGACGAGTATGTAGACCCCGAGGGGGCGGTGTTCTTTATTGATAAACGTTTTGAGAACTTATATAATCCGCCACCCCCTCCCGCCAAAGACTTAAATGTGAGGATTTTTAGCGCGACTAATTTTGAATTTGACACGCCAAATATTTTCAACATTATTCAATCGGGTTTTCATAAAGAGTTTTTGAACGATGAAAAAGGAAAAGATTTTAAAAATGTTTTAAAAGATTTTTCTACGTGTTTAACTCCGTCATCACATCGTGTTATGAGTACTACCACCTCGTCTACTCCTTTTGACGATGGTTGGTGTGGTCTTAGTGTGGGGGAAGCCCCAAATGTTCCTTCACACTTTACCACCGAGGACGAGATTTACGATCCCGGAATTGCTTGTAAAGGGAAATCTCGGTCTTCCACCGATGCAATAAATGGAAAATCTTTTCGTTTGCTTGGTGTGAGTCTACCTCGAGTAGCTCATGATTTTGACTTACCCATTGCCCCACCTTTCTACTTCTTATCTATTTTCTTCTACCCCATTAGGGTTTGTGTTGAAGTAGCGTTGTTTCGTCTTTCATCCGAAAACGAAGACGCTATCTTTGACCCCGATATATGTTTATCGGGTTTTTAAAGTACTCCATGTACTTTTGAGCCTTGTTTATCATGTAAGCCCCACCCAAAATGACCATACCAAGATTATCCCTAAATGATCACATTTATGGGGATTCGAGTCGAGCTTTTGACTCGGTTATCAAAAACAAGGTGCCTCGTGGGGGATTCTCATGCTTATCCTTATACATATTATCGCTTTCTTAGTTTAACGTAACGAGGGGACTTGTGCTCTTCCAACCTTTGTTCCGTGGTTGTTTGTGATTATGATTTATTAGGTTCATCGTCATCATTGAAGCCTCTCGTGTTCGTTTTACGTAGCACTCGAGCTTCGATCGTTGCCTTTGGAGATTCCGATATCCGATGATATCCTTTTATGTTCTAACGTTTATCTTATTAGCATAATTCATAAACGGCTTTTAGGTTATTCGTTTTACCCTTTCCATGCTCGAGATTAAGCATTCGACTTCGTCTCTAGTATGGGGGTGTTTACACCCCTAGACTCGAAACATTGAGGACAATGTTTAGTTTTAGTATGGGGGTGAGTAGATACTTCACCTTGCTTATGTCAACACGCAATCCAATATTCATCTTTTTGTTATCGCAAAATAAGGCTAAAAATGGCCAAATTTTAAAATTTTTTCTTGTTTTTCATAAGTGTTTAAGACACGAATGTAGGTTTTCCGATGGTGAGAACGAGAGTAATTTTTGACTCGACCGTGCGTGTTGAGCACTTAGCTTCGATTCCTTAACTTCTTAGGCTAAGTCTCTTAAATGAGGACGAGAAATGATAGAGTTATTTATAAGTCTCGTAATCGTCACGATCTTATGTGTAGTAATTATTAGCTTATTCTCCCAACGCTTTTGCATAATAAATTGTTAATAAATATTGATTTAGCGGTTTAGTCACTATTGTTGGGTTTCTAATTTGTTTTGGTAGCTTCCATGTAATTAAATTGGGAAAACATTAAGGTATCGCCAGCGTCACGGTTTTGAAGTACTGGCACCCGAATAATCGAAAGCTTCACCTAATAATAAGATTTCAAGTGCTCACCTAAATTAAGCAAAAATTTGAAGCTCACAAGGCCGAAAAATCTATGCCCAAATTGAAAGTGAATCAAGCCTTAATCTTCGAAGCTTTAAAGATCCAAAATTCGCTTTAGCGTGAGGATATACGTCTTTGGCTAATAAAACCACCGATGAGGCGGATAATAAAAGGCAAGGCAAGACCGAAGTCATAATAAAAGCTTCATGGCGAAGTTGAATAAAAGATGGAGGTAAACCAAAGATAATAAGGCCCTTCCGTTAGGGGGCGTATAAAAGTCTTGGTAATAAGTCTCATGTTCAAAACCGTTATAAAATCGTGTTTATCGATCCTTATATTTGACTTAATTTTTTGACATCGTTGTCTATTGGGATGAATTATTGATTTAATGATTTTGGTTACACCGTTAAGTTTCTATTTTTAGACTTAATCTCTATTCACGCATAAGTCAATGATGTATCCTCGTGATCATTACGACAAAAATAAAATATAAGAGATACCAAGTAGGAATAAGGGAGTTTAGGTTCGTAATTAACACTCATGAGAAGTGATCGTGTTGCTAACTTATAATAACAATGATCTCGTCACACGCTTAGCATGGAATTGGGTGAAAATCGAGGACGACGAAATTATTTCTAACGAAGCATTCACGTGTTCTTGTTCTATGATCCCAAAAGTCACATTCTCGTGATGAAAACAATACATTATGTCTAAAACACGTGTATTAGTTTATTTAAGTTTAAGTTTTCAATAAAAGTCATCATAAAATGAATTTTGGAAGTGCTATGATACTTAATTCTAGCATTGCGTGGGGACACGGCAATGGTTTAGTATGGGGGAGTGATGAGACTGTATTTATACATAGTCTCATCGTTCAAATCGGGCTTAAAACGCTTAAAATATCATCAAAATACCCATATATATGCCTGTGTTTGCTCATTGTGTATTTTAGGTATGGATATCGTGAATTCACCAAAAGATCAAAGGAATCAAGCAAAAACGAACACGGGAAACGAAGCCGCACAAAGAACCGGACCCGAATCATGATTTTCCTATCAAATCCTTGAAGTTTGAAGATTTGGCAACTTTGGTCCCTCTACTTTGGAAGACTTGTCATATTATACCCTTGTGAACACTCAAATTACACATTGGGTCCCTAATATTTCAAGAATATACACACTGGGTCCTTGAAGAATGCAAATTGTGCATTTTAAACCCTTGGTAAAAGTTTGCTAATACATTGTGCCAAAAATGACAACTTTGCCAAAGTTGTCACATGCATTTTAGGCGTTGTTGGATGTTTAACTCAAAGTGACAAGAGAAAAGAAATAGAGGGACCTATTTGGGCAGACAAGCAAACACCTCTCCACCAACCAAGAGCTGACACGTCACCCCACTTAATCCTATAACCAATCACATTCGCCCCTGCATCCATGTCACCCCTCCACTTTGATTTTTAAACTGATTATTAATAATCAGTTGAGATTAAGTGGGAAACAACTTTTCAAAACCTTAAACAGATTAAATGTCCCTGTTTACCCACCCCTAATCCCTTTAACCCTAATCTAATCCTTAATCAAACGAAAGGGGTTTTAAGTGATAAACTCCAGATCCCTAATTGAGGTGGTCAACATCAAAACACACCCTTCCAAAAACTCACCAGCTCACTCTTGTCCCCTTATTGACCCACCCCTGTTCACCCGTCACTTTCCTTGAAGAACAATCCATTGGCTCACATCATTTGGCTTGTTGGCTACTCAAAATGGACGTCCATGATCACTTGTACCCTGCTGGCATACACAAAACTCCAACAAATTCACATGGGACGATTTGAAAGATGGCATCAAATGGGCATATACTCAAGATTCCTCAAGGGCAACATAGGAATTCTATCTGCTAGGGTTTTCTCATTGTTAGCTAGTTCTAGAATCTTCAGTTTGTAATATAAATAGACATAGCCATTTCATTGTAACTTTTGTTCCAGTTTTTGTAAAAATTTTAAGTGAAGTAATACAAAGCAGCTTTTAATTTTTATACAACTGAGTTCCTTTTAAATTCTTGTCTTAGTGTAATCAATAACCTTTGTTTGGGAAAAAGTAGTGTAAGTTTTCATTGCAAGTTTAGTTTTGAAAAAAAAAAGTTTTTCATTATCTTTTATTTATCCACATTTTCTGAAAAAACAGATTGTGAATCAAAACCCCATGGAAGTGAAAGTGGAAGTAGGGTTTTGAGCTTCACAACCTGTTTGGAAGGTTGATTTTCAAACTAAAAAGATTTCAAAAAGTTGGTGATTTCAAAGGATTTGTGAAAATTCAGTTTTCATTTTTCTTTCTTTACTCAGTTTTACTGTATCAAAAGCCATAAGCTACAAGCTTATGGCCTTTGATACTTGAAGTTTGTTCCTGTTTGGTGGTGTTATGTGCAGGTATCAAGAAACAAGCAACCATCATTCCATTTCCATTTTTTTGTTTTGTTGAAGACATTGATATCCCTAGTTCTGTTGTTGAACCTCAACAGGGATCCTCTACACGTTTCATTAGTCCATAAGGGCCAAAAACAACTCAAAATAGAAGGCATCAGCCAAGGTTTATGGCTTGAACCCTATTTCAAGTTTTTTTAAACTCTATGTGAAATTTGTGAAATTTGTATGAATCTTTTTTTTTGTTGGTGTTTATTGTTGTATTATGCTTGATTGTTGATTATATGCTTGTTAGATTTAGTATCAATAGGTTTAAGGTTGATTTGAGTCAATCTGCTTGTTAATTTTGGTTAAGCTGTCATTAAAGGGGTGTTTGGGTCTGCTTATCAAAGTAGGTACTTGGCATATATTTGTTTTGAAAACAGCTTAAACACACTTCATTAGTTGGTTAAGGTATAAAGCAGTCAATAGTTTTAATGTTTCATAGGTTTTAGATAGATTGCATGCTCATTTTTTTGTAATACAAGCTTAAAAATCAGAAAGTGCTTTAATCTGCTTGTTTTAAGCTTAATTTTGCCCACCAACTTGTAATCTGCTAGATATTAGGAGCACTTAGGTTTGTGTTTGGCTTATATGTGTATTGGTTGGATTGTGTGCAAGTGTTGAGCCCTTAAAAATCACCCTAAGTGCAAATTGCACCAGCATACCAACTCAGACCTCTTTGTGCTATATCAGTAACTGCAATTGGCCACGTTTTGTGTTTAATTCGTATTGAGCTTGCCTGTTTTTTTGATTATTGTGACTCCCCACACTTCCATGAGTGTGGGGGTGCCCTTGTTGCCAAATATTACCAAGTATCAAACAAGTTCTAAGCCAAAAGGTCCACAGACCTGTTTATTTTCATTGTCAGTGGGAAAAAGTTCCCACTGCTAGAACAAGTGTTTCCACTGCTTAGCTAGAAGACAGAAAACAAGCTAAGTGTCACTATCAGTTTTACTTTTTTTGTCTTTAGTGAAGTAAAATAGGTTTTAGACTTTCAATCTTTTTCCATTATTTTTCTTTTTTAATTCTTGATTTTTCAGTATAATTTATTTTTAGGTTACTGTTCATTTGCTATTTTTTTCATAATTTAGCTATTTTAATTAACTAATTATTATTCAGTTTTTGTCATTTAGTGTAGAAAATTTATATTTTTCAGTTTTAAAATTTTTCTTATATTTAGAAAAGTATTTTAAGATTTTTAGTTTAAAAGTTTTTCACTGTTCATCTTTTTAATCATTTTTTAGAATTAAATTAGTTTAATTAGTAAACTGTTTTGTCTTTTAGTGCCAATTTTTATATTTTTCAAACTTTTTCAATTTTCTACTGTTCATTAGGGTAATTTAGGATTTTTAAAATTGTTAAATTAATTTTAGCATTATTTTATTATTTTTAATCATTATTTTATTTTAAAAATAGTTTTAAGTGATTTAAAAATAGAAAAATAGTTTTTAAAATTTAGAAAAAATAGTTTTTAGTCTTTAGATAATATAAGTTAGTTATTAGTTCAATAAATTAATATTTTGGACATTTTGTTAACTATATTTAATTTTAGGGCTTTAATTAGCATTAAAAATTGAATATTTAATTAATAAAAGGTTTTAAAATATATTTGTTGGATTTTTATTCTTATTTATATTATTTTAGACTTAGTTTAATCTTTTAATTAATTTTTAGGTTTTGATTTTAATTTCGTCACGTTTTTCGTAATTACGTCATCGTTTTACGTTAATTCGTCGTAGTTTAAATCGTAGTCGTAGCTCGTCTTTAATTTTTCTCTTCTCAACCAAAAACGTCACTAATCCAAACATTTTTATTTTATATATTGGCACATTAATACACACACCTACTTCGAGAACGAACCCGCATTTATTCGATTCTTCGGTTTTCCTAAATCGTCGAGTTTAATACTTGCCGCACATATACGTTCTTTTTCCTAAAAGACGTGTTTTTACTCAATATCAACCGACAATATTTTAAATAAGGAAACTCCTATTTTTGGAAAGTCAATCACCTGTTTTTGGAAACTTGTATTTTAATGTATTTGATCAGTATGTATAAGTTGTGTATATATACTTTGTAGCTTTGGTGACTCGGGATTAGGATTGGTTTCGTTGTTTGTGCGGTTCTTTGTTCCGTTGTACGCTAAGGTACGGATATTCGGTTCTTTCAACAAGAACCTTTCTCTTACCCTTTTGAATCCATTCTCTTTTGATCATCCCTAAGCCTTTACTATGTTCCCCATATGTTTAATTGTTGTTTGGATATGATTCACTAAGCCTTTTGTGTGGAGTCCAATGATCGTTAGACTCAATGGTTTAGACCATTTATCTAGGATTATATCAAGTTCTTATGTAATCAAACATAGCGGAATTAGAACAAGATATAAGAACAAGATGTTATGAACAAGATGGATTTCCCCAATGATTACTTGTATTAAATAATAAAACAAATAATCTCTAGGCGTGTATGCATTAAATCCCACGCCTAGAACACGAACTCAATTGTAGGTTTACATTGTGAATGAATTGTTATGTAAAACCTACGTCTATGTTTTCTTTATATACTAGAAAACATAGCTTACAAAGAAAGCTAAAACAATAAAAAGACTCCAACGGCTTGTTCTTTTGCAACTTGTACTCTTTAGCCCTTGTCTTCTTATTTTATTGTTTTTGACGCATCAACTCATAATTTTGACCCAACAGTCTTCCCCTAGTTGATGATGTCAAAAACACTTCCCCTTAAGCTCACATTCTTTGTAAAACATATAACACCAATGATCAATAGATTGCATTGTGTAGACTTCTTCCCCTTTTTGACATAACCCAAATAGGGGTCTTGTATATAAGCAACCTTGATTTTGATGTGACAATTCGTCAATTTTAGGTCGATATTTTAATCTCGACTATTAAGTATTATATGTTTACTTTAATGAGAATTTTAAATTATCTGCTAACCGAGAAGGTTATAGCTTGAAACTTAGCGTAAGAATGCCGTTTAGGTTATAACCGGCAAGGAATACGTTAGGTATCGATATTTATTTCTCGTTATGACATAAAAATATTTTATATTGTTGTCGTTTAATTTTTATTTTATTTTCTTTTCTTTTTAATATTTTCTTTTAAAATTATTTTTCGTAATTTACGATAAACCTTTAAGTGTCGTTCGCTTATATAGCGCGTTAACATTTATTAAATTATAAGTCCTTATTTTTATATCAAAATATAGATGTTCTCTGAATGTCGATGTTTTTATTTTATATTGAGCGTTTACTTTTCGTATTTCACGTGTATCTTTAAAATCGCGTAACTTTTAAAATATTAGATTTCGATAATACCCGCTTTATTATATTATAAAGTAAATTTATCAAATAATAAAAACATCAATTGGCTGCCTCACTTTTGCCGAACCACAAAAATACAAATTAAATTAATGGTTTACATTCTTATCACATACATATAAGTAGATATTAATATAAATATGTTTCTTACTTAAAATGAAAAGAAAGATACGTGGCAATTGACACCAAATTGGTGTAAAGAAGAAACTTAATAGTTAAGTTTGGTATGTAACGTGTCATGTATTTTAGTTGTATCTCAACTAAACCAAAGAAGCTAGATGTACTCGTCATTTTAGCTTGTAAAATTTGTCGTCATCCAATCTAAGAAAGAAGCTCACAGTTTAAATACATCTCTATACTAACATACATATTTTATCATCCCATGACACCCAAATATAATACACTCTTTGAAAATAAATCAGTAGCCGACGTTATGCAAGTCAAATAGCTATAAATAGTTTATAACCGAAGGAAGAAAATGGGCGAGGCTTGATCAAGTGATGCAGCCATCAGTTTCAATTTTGCATCATCTCGATCCGTTTCGACATTTTTTTCGCATTGTCTCGAGTTTATGTCGTCGTTAGAAGCCTGTGGTTTCTCGGCTTATATTATTTCATCGTTGCACGCATGCCGCTATTATGTCGATCATTATCCTCATTTGATATCATTATCGCTAAGGTGAGTTCATAGCCTCGCTTTTATTTATTTTATTTTTTTAGAAAACCAGCGAGGGGGATAACATGCTTGTTTTATTTAAAATAAAGAGTACAACTATAAGTTGCGGTAAACCAATTAAATGGTGCAACTAGTAGTTGTGGAAGCTCTATTTACTTGAAAAGTATTTATTGAAAATGAAGGGTACAACAAGAGTTGCTGTAAACCCATGAATGGGTGCAACCAGAAGTTGTGGTAAACCCTATTTATTTTAAATAGAACACAAGGGACCCGATTGTATGCTTAGATGAAAGTTATTACATAAGTTAGCTTACAGCCTTAAAAAGACCCACATCCCATCATGAATTGTTAATCGAAAGAACGCTAATACTATGGATAGATCTATCGGGGTGACGCCCAGTCCGATGCGATTAGCTATCTCAATGTGTAGTGAAGCACATGTGTATTGGAGCACATCGGATGCATTAGTATAAGAGAAATATACGCACTTGGCTGGTGTGTTGGTGGGCTGAAATAAATATATGTTAACGTTCAATGTCATGAGGCTTATGTAATAACACCGATAATTATGTCCGTACAACATAATTGTCTTTCGATGAATTTTTAACCATGGAAGGTTATTCAGAATACTTGTGTTCTCTTTATGTAATTTAAACTCTATGGATTCACTCAACAATTTTTGTTGATTTTATAGCATGTTTTATCTCAGGTCCATAAAGAAGGTACTCAAGGAAGGTGGTTTCATGAAGCTTGCTAAATTTTGGTGACTCTGGCCCGCTTTTATAAAATATATCCATTCAAAACAACTTTTATCTTTTGATGTGTACTGTAAATATTTTAAAATTATCTGGGACCATGTATGGATTATTATCTTTTGAATGAATGAATGGACGATTTTATCAAAACGACTCGTTTTGAGTCGTTTTCTATAATTGTGTGATTGTATCATGTAAGTAACACTCAAGGACCCTTCCGCTAATGTGACCCAATTTTGAGAGTGTTACAGATTGGTATCAAGAGCTCAAGTTATAGAGAACGAAAAGATTTTCCAAAAATAAATTTTTGAAATCTTTTAACTATAACAGTTGCAAGCGAAACCTCCGAGTTGCCAATGGACGAGATGAGAGTATTTGTATGTGTATATGAGATTATATATATATGTTGTAATCTTTATCGATTATTTAAACTTGTGAATTACAAGGTATGTTTTCATTTATTTAAATATAAATTATAATTTTATTCTTATACGAGATGTTTATACGACGTAGATTGTCACAGAACCACCCTAGTCATTTTTAATGCTAGCGCTGAAGCTATTCCTGAAATGAATCCTGTTATTCTCGAGACTAAGTAAGTTGTGGATATACATGATCCCAACGAAATGGTTAATATTCTTGATGATATTCTTCTAGTTACAAGGATTTTGATTTCCTTGGTTCTTATTATTGATTCCTCAATCCGTTCATTTTGTTTAGCAAATTTAACCCCATTTTCATTAATCTTTGACATTCTACTGTTTTTAGAAACAAGTTTTTCTGAGATTGTGGTTGTTGTTTGTTAGGAATTGAGGTTGATTGGTATGGTATTCACATGCCAAATAGAATTCTATATCGTATCACTGATCTTTCTCGTTTGTTTTGATCCTAATCTTCTACGTTGAGCTGGCGATGCTTAAATAAGGTGATTTATAATCGTCTTGTTGAAATGAATTGGCCATTTATTTGAACAAGGAAATTATAAATTGTTGAACCACTAATTTCTAAATCTTATTTGGATGGATTTGATCAATTCATGGAAATAATGATTTATAAATGTGTGGGCTTAAGCGTATAGCATTCGCGTAAACAAACTCTTATTGAATTGTAATTCGTTTCCTCGACTCATTCTTTGATTTTGTTCCTCTAATTTTATGATTATGCGATGATTTATATTTGGGTTGTTCCAAAGCCGCCAATTCAGGAGGATACCGAGAGTCCTAGAAAGACACTAAAGAAATCTTCTTCTAGTGGGACCGAGGAGCCTCCAGAGCCACATGAATCACCTATTAAGTCTTAGTGAATTTGCTTATCATTTGTAGTATCCTTTGTAAATCACTAACTAAACTGTAACATCAGTTAGTAGAAAAAGTCTTTTTGAGTTGTATAGCATTAGACGATGATAATCTATAATGCATGGCAACTAAACTTGTACTTGTTTGTGATTAACGAAATGACTATCTTTTGATTCCTAATTCTTCATCGTACGATTATTATCTTTCCTTGATTGTTTCTTATAATCATTCGCTCCTTTTAAACCCTTTGTTCCTTTTAATTAATCCTAGTCTTGTAATGCGATCATTGAATGAATACTCATTGTGATTCGCGTTGTACTAGAATCATGACGCCAAAAATATGACTGGGCACGTATGTGCCAAGTTATTAGTGAACAAGTTGCTGCATCCTTAACTGAATTCATGGCCAACATGAATGATGGGGCTGGCGACTCTAGTGGGTCGGTAGTTCGGTTGGAGCAAGTAGTTCTGTGGTTTAGATGGTTCTAGAGGAGGAGCGTGTGGAACTGGGAAAAAAAAAGAAAAAAAAGAGTTGGGATACTCTTAAATAACTAGAACTTAATTATCACAAGTCATAAAAATAATTCTCAACTGAAAATCATATCATGCATTAAAGCTCGTAAGTATATCGAAAAAGGTTGTGAATCATTCCTAGCTCAAGTGTCGGGAGAAGGAATCGAAGGAAAAGCGAGTCGAAGATGTTCCAGTCATTCGTGACTATCTTTATGTCTTTCAAAAAAAAATAATAATAATAAAATAAAATAAAATAAAAAAATAAAATTTTGTCAGGGTTTCTGCCACCAATGCAAATAGAAATCTAAATCGGTCTAATTTCTGGTGCTACACCCGTGACACATGTACCATGTCGGTTAGCACCATACAAACTAAAGGAATTATCTGTGCATTTCCAAGAGCTATCTAATAAAGGTTTTATTCGACCGGGCTCGTCATCATGAAGAGCTCTGGTATTATTCGTAAGAAGAAAGATGCATCGTTTCATCGAGAACTAAATAAATTGTTGATCCAGAACCGATATCCTTTGCCAAGGATTGATAACTTATTTGATCAACTACAAATTTCTAGTATCTATTCGAATATTGATCTACGGTTTGGTTATCATCATCTTCGCATCCGCGAGGAAGATATTCCAATTATTGCGTTTAGAAATCATTATTGACATTATGAGTTCTATGTAATGTCATATGGATTGACCAATGCGCCAGCAGTATACATGGATTTCATGAATCGCGCTTGCAAGCCGTATATTGATAAAATTGTGATCATGTTTATTGATAATGTTCTGATTTATTGTAAAAAAAAAAATAAAGAAGAGCCTGGTGAACATTTGGAGACTATCTTGAATTTGCTAAGGATTAAAAAGTTTTATGCCAAATTTTCGAAATGTGATTTTTGGCTTGAATGCATGAACTTTCTTAGCTATGTGATTAATTGCAGTGGAGTTATCGTTGATTCCGCAAAAAAAAAAAAAAAAAAAAACTCTGTTTAGATTTGATTTAATTTGGGTCATTTTCGTCCGATTGACTAAATCTGCTCATTTCATTCCAATAATAAAATGATCGTGCAAACAATGAATCGTTTGTTAGTTGCTCGTAGTAGACAGAAAAGTTATGATGATGTGAAGCCAAAACTTTTTGAGTTCGAGGTAGGTGCCAAAGTTATGCCGAAAGTATCATCATGGAAAGGTGTTATACATTTTGAATAACGTGGGAAGTTAATTCCTCGTTATGTTGGGCCACTCGAGATAATATCGAGAATGGGCTCGGTGGCATAAAACTTGAATTACCTCTAGAGCTACAACGAATTCACAACACTTTTCATGTGTCGAACCTAAATCAATGTATATCCGATGAAGTTATGGATAGGGAAGTTAAGAAATTGAGAAAAAAATCGAATTTCTATTGTCAAGTCCGATGGAACTCAAGACTAGGACCAAAACACATTTATCTCTTCGATTTCAACGAGCGATCAAGGAAGAACGCAAGTTGATCTTCGGGACGAAGATTCCAATTTGGTGTGGATGATGTGACAATTCGTCAATTTTAGGTCGATATTTTAATCTCGACTATTAAGTATTATATGTTTACTTTAATGAGAATTTTAAATTATCTGCTAACCGAGAAGGTTATAGCTTGAAACTTAGCGTAAGAATGCCGTTTAGGTTATAACCGGCAAGGAATACGTTAGGTATCGATATTTATTTCTCGTTATGACATAAAAATATTTTATATTGTTGTCGTTTAATTTTTATTTTATTTTATTTTCTTTTTAATATTTTCTTTTAAAATTATTTTTCGTAATTTACGATAAACCTTTAAGTGTCGTTCGCTTATATAGCGCGTTAACATTTATTAAATTATAAGTCCTTATTTTTATATCAAAATATAGATGTTCTCCGAATGTCGATGTTTTTATTTTATATTGAGCGTTTACTTTTCGTATTTCACGTGTATCTTTAAAATCGCGTAACTTTTAAAATATTAGATTTCGATAATACCCGCTTTATTATATTATAAAGTAAATTTATCAAATAATAAAAACATCAATTGGCTGCCTCACTTTTGCCGAACCACAAAAATACAAATTAAATTAATGGTTTACATTCTTATCACATACATATAAGTAGATATTAATATAAATATGTTTCTTACTTAAAATGAAAAGAAAGATACGTGGCAATTGACACCAAATTGGTGTAAAGAAGAAACTTAATAGTTAAGTTTGGTATGTAACGTGTCATGTATTTTAGTTGTATCTCAACTAAACCAAAGAAGCTAGATGTACTCGTCATTTTAGCTTGTAAAATTTGTCGTCATCCAATCTAAGAAAGAAGCTCACAGTTTAAATACATCTCTATACTAACATACATATTTTATCATCCCATGACACCCAAATATAATACACTCTTTGAAAATAAATCAGTAGCCGACGTTATGCAAGTCAAATAGCTATAAATAGTTTATAACCGAAGGAAGAAAATGGGCGAGGCTTGATCAAGTGATGCAGCCATCAGTTTCAATTTTGCATCATCTCGATCCGTTTCGACATTTTTTTCGCATTGTCTCGAGTTTATGTCGTCGTTAGAAGCCTGTGGTTTCTCGGCTTATATTATTTCATCGTTGCACGCATGCCGCTATTATGTCGATCATTATCCTCATTTGATATCATTATCGCTAAGGTGAGTTCATAGCCTCGCTTTTATTTATTTTATTTTTTTAGAAAACCAGCGAGGGGGATAACATGCTTGTTTTATTTAAAATAAAGAGTACAACTATAAGTTGCGGTAAACCAATTGAATGGTGCAACTAGTAGTTGTGGAAGCTCTATTTACTTGAAAAGTATTTATTGAAAATGAAGGGTACAACAAGAGTTGCTGTAAACCCATGAATGGGTGCAACCAGAAGTTGTGGTAAACCCTATTTATTTTAAATAGAACACAAGGGACCCGATTGTATGCTTAGATGAAAGTTATTACATAAGTTAGCTTACAGCCTTAAAAAGACCCACATCCCATCATGAATTGTTAATCGAAAGAACGCTAATACTATGGATAGATCTATCGGGGTGACGCCCAGTCTGATGCGATTAGCTATCGCAATGTGTAGTGAAGCACATGTGTATTGGAGCACATCAGATGCATTAGTATAAGAGAAATATACGCACTTGACTGGTGTGTTGGTGGGCTGAAATAAATATATGTTAACGTTCAATGTCATGAGGCTTATGTAATAACACCGATAATTATGTCCGTACAACATAATTGTCTTTCGATGAATTTTTAACCATGGAAGGTTATTCAGAATACTTGTGTTCTCTTTATGTAATTTAAACTCTATGGATTCACTCAACAATTTTTGTTGATTTTATAGCATGTTTTATCTCAGGTCCATAAAGAAGGTACTCAAGGAAGGTGGTTTCATGAAGCTTGCTAAATTTTGGTGACTTTGGCCCGCTTTTATAAAATATATCCATTCAAAACAACTTTTATCTTTTGATGTGTACTGTAAATATTTTAAAATTATCTGGGACCATGTATGGATTATTATCTTTTGAATGAATGAATGGACGTTTTTATCAAAACGACTCGTTTTGAGCCGTTTTCTATAATTGTGTGATTGTATCATGTAAGTAACACTCAAGGACCCTTCCGCTAATGTGACCCAATTTTGAGAGTGTTACATTTGATCACTACTAACCAATATCACACTTCTAACCCAAGTTTTTAACTTCTCAAATTTCCCTCCATGAAGCACAGGTGATGCATTATAATGAATTTGAGAAATAAAAAACTTATATTAGTTGTAATAATACTAATGAGCAGTGACAAAAACCTTCACCTTAATGTCATATTTGAATGACCAACGCTTCAACAATTTAGCTTCCCCTTAAAGTGTGCCAATTATTCTTGAATCTTCAAATTCTGTAGGCTTTATGTAATGATTACATATGAAGAAATCTAATTATGACTTACTTGATGATGAAGTAGAATAACCCGAACTTGCGTTCCATGTCTTGTACTAAACATGTAACAAAGAACTTATACTCATGGCACAAAGTATAAGTAGACCTCGATCCCTTGTCAACATTCTCATCCTTTGTGAGACACTGAGCACGATAATGTAACTCCTTCAAGTGTTATGACAAGCCTTCATCACCAACCATGTAAAGCACGAACAAGTTACCTTTAAAGTCGCTAGTGCATGACTTTAAGATATGATAGAACACAAACTCGCGAAAATCTTCTTCAATCAGCAAACTTACCATAAGAATTCTTCCCCTTAAGCCAACACCTCTTCATGACAAGTCAATATCTTCATATGTAAAAGCTGTAAGCGAATAACTCTTTCACAAGGCTATCCCGATTACATAATCCAATAAAATTCTTCATGAATTGTTGCTAACTTACTTAAAAATCATTAATCCCTTTCAAAAATATCCGAGCCATAAATATCAACTTGATATTCTAAATTAAAACGGAGATTCCATGTACCTTCGTGTGTATAATCCTCCTTTTTGTATGCTTAAAACGTACCAATTTTCTCAAACAGCAGCAATCATTGTGTTATCCAATATCCTTCTCTGTCCAATATCTTTACCAGATGTATTGTCCAATATCGGACAATACTTATCAGCGCTTGAAATACAATATATCGGACAACACTGTCAACGCTGTCAGCGTTGACTTATTCTGTCAGCGTCAAAATACTTCCTGTCAGCGTCTCGATTACAAACGTCAGCGTCTAAAACACGAACGTCAGCGTCTAAAACACGAACGTCAGCGTCTACTTCTGTCCCAAAAGCTGACGTTATCCCACGTAGGTAGTACTGAATTTGTCTGAATGTTGAAAAAGCCCACGTCTAATTCACGTGCATACTTATCCCATGCATATTCAAACTATCCTAATATCCATATATATATATAGACAGTATAATGAAGTAAAATACTATCCCTAAACTTTAGGAATTTATTTACCCCACATAATTATATACACCCGTATTTACCATGTCCAAATCAACAATCAATATATTCATAATCTGATAAACAGAAAAGAATATTTTCTACCTTTAAACGTGATGAGCAGTTGTGAACCCACGATTCTTAAAAAAAACAATTCCTTTTCTGTTTATACTTGTCCACGTCCAACCTTTTGTTTGATCCAATCAAATCCCATCTGCTCTCTTTAACTCAAATCTTGGTCACGTCTTTTTACTTTCACTTGCTGTCCAATCATAAATAAATTGCTTCTAAAAATCAGGGAAGAATAATTCCTATGATTTAGCATCTCACGTCTGACTATTCTTCTGATATGTCAGAATCAAATATCTTGACCCCATCTTTTTAGTTCAACCCCACGTCCAAATTTTGATCAACTCCAATATTTCATGGGATATCATAACTGTTTCCATATTCTACCCTTAAATCACGCATGCATAGCCATTCATATATCATCTCATATATTGTCCCCAAATAAAACGTACCTTTGATAGTAGCATGTTTCATCCAACCTCAACTCTGTATTAATCACGTGAGGACAGCTAATCCACCAATATCTTTTCAATCCATCATCACGTCAACACTGAAACGATCAATCCATCATTAAACGATCAATCATCACGTCAGCACTTAACACAACAGCTACAAATACAATATATCAAGATCTAGGGTTTATATGCCAAAACGGATCTAGGGTTTCAAAAACCCTAATATCATTAAATAACTTGATCATGAACTGGTATAAACATCACAGTTTCAGTCGTGTTAGGGTTTATAAAACCCTTTTCTTGCTTTGAATCGAGCTAGGGTTTGAAGGAAACCCTAATTTATAATTTTATGTCAAAACAAAAAATCTGAAAATACTCATCAGCCAACTTCGACGCTTAATAACTTTTGATTGGGGATAAAATAGGACATTCCCTCCGGTGGATGTTTAGATATGTGTATGAAGAACACACATATAAAAGTTCGTGACGATCCAACGGTTCAATCGAAAGTTATGACCTTCTGAATACTGCTGCGCACACAAAAACGTCCAGAAAAACCCTAGACGGATTTTTCTTCTTTTCACCATACACGAACACCTTGTTGGTCCTAGCATCACGAGCCACGAGGCTCTGATACCAATTGTGGAAACCTTGGTTTCTGGATCTTTGAAGCTACTAGGAATGCATCATGTTCATATGATTGAATAATCAAAGCGGAATTAGAACATAACACATTAACAAGGTGTTTAGGCACGAATAACATGAATTAAAACAAAAGGGATTGCTCATTATATTAATAACGAACAACCACTAGGTGTGTGTACATTGAATCCCACACCTAGTCGACACACACTTTAGGTTTACATTGTATATGAAAGTTATATGAAAAACCTAATAACCCTTGGTTCCTTTTATAGTATAAGGATTAGGGTTTTACAAGAGATAAGGATAAATAAACATGTGAATCTTCTATTTAAATAACTATATACAGAATATCTCCTGCATATATATCCAAATAGAATCTTCTAAAAGCTTCTTGTCTACAATTCTATCAACTCTTGAATTGCATGTGACAATGCTTAGATTGTACACGACAACTCTTGATCCAACAATGCTGGATTAGTTCTTGTCAACACCTAAATTGCTCTTGACAACGCTTGGACAATAACTTCATGTTTTCTTCGTTTTTGAGTTTCTGCCACATCAACTTTTTGACCCAACAATCTTCCCCTAGTTGATAGTGGCAAAACTCTATGTGTATCTCTTGTAAGTTGTACATGATCTTCAGATTGCTTCCCCTCAAGTGTAGAACGTATTTCTTCCCTTTTTTGTCACATCAACAGGGAAGTAAACAATGTATGCAATCTTTGAATATTCTCCAAATGTAGCTCTATGTAATGATCTTGAAGAACAGTTAGTATAATATTTTTGATGTAATACACTTAGAGAAACCTTTGTATATACTTATGAATTTAAGTGTTATGCGGAATTTAACACTTAAACAAGAACACACAATGATATAAACAAACTTTCACTTTGATTATCAATATCAAACTTGCTTACAATGAAAGTAGTTTACGAATGAAAACTTATTATGAAACATTAACCTAAAGGTCTTCTTTTATAGACATAAGAAGCCTTGTACAATAATCTACGTATCAGCTATTCTAGGTAAAGATAAATATAGAAAATACAATGTTGTTCCTATCTTTACTAGAACTATTCTAGAATATAATAAACGCGTAGATTATATCTTTCCATCAGTGCTTGTCTTCAATGTGTCAACGCTTGACTTTATCTTGTCAACGCTTGAGCTGTCAGCGCTTGTTTTGTTCTTGTCAACGCTTGTATTGTTCTTGTCAGCGCTCAAGTGATCTGGCCTTAATTTATTCCCAATAATCCTCCCCTAAACTTGATATCCACTCTTATGATCAAGTTTCTGAATAAGCATTAAGGACTAGGAGGAATCTTACAAACCTTCTCATATTGGTAATGAATAAATCTAATCAAATCTTTTGCCACGTCACTTGAATAATCTATTTCCAGCTGAGTGTCCTTCATCTTTTCCAAAATAGCTTTGGATATGAAATACTGACCATCCACAAGTAGATACTCAGCAAACTTTGTAGAACTCAAATGGTAAACACCAGCAGCTGAATATAACCTCCATTGAAGACCACTTAGGTCATCTTCAAGATCCTTCCAAACAACAGGATCCTCATCTTTTGGTCCACACATTCTTTTGAATGTGGACCAAAGTTTTATTCCATTAGCTGAAGTTGATGCTTCAGTCTCATACTTGGTCTCCAGCAACCTCCAAAGGTCCACCAAGTCTTCTCTATCACAACTTGCAAACAAAGATATGAGAGTGGTAAAAGTGTGTACCTCTTTGCCAAATCTGCCAATCTTCCAAAACCTACATTCATCTTCTTCATAGCTCACAATTGGGTTCCTGGAATCTAATGGTAACACTTGCAACATATCTGAAGCTTCTAAAGGTGAGAGCTTGAGACTCTTTCTGATGACAGCTTCACTTGGATATAGTGGATCCATATCTTTGGGAAACTCAAATGAAATTCCCTTCTTCACTGGCCTGGGAACAATCATAGCTTTCTTGAGTTCCATTTCTTCTGCAAGTTCCTCCTTTCTTTCATCTGAAAGAAGTCTGAGAGTGTTTGCTTCCTGCACTCTCACCCAAATGGGATAAGCCCTGTTTTCCAACTCATCAAATGTCAAAGCCTTCAACTTCTGATATGTCCATCCAACTCCATGACATTTGAGCAACGTAAAGTATAGCTCCCTTCTATCCCTTTTCAACTCTGAGAGAATATTACTTGCCTTGTGTTTCGAAATAACCTGGCAATCCTTCTGAACTCTAAGAAGAATCTCCAAACCCCATATTTGATCTGAAATGGTCAAGTCTGGATTCTCCATGCATCTTTCTTCCCAAGCATTGTACATTTGAACCACCTCTGGCATGTCAAAGTCAACCTGCAATTTCAATTCTCTCAGCTTCTCCTTAGCCAACTCATCCCCATACTCAAGCCTTTCTGGTTCTATGATCATCACACTTGAGTCTGAGCTAGCTCCATCACTTCCTTCTTCTGAAGTCACAACAAATGGTGACTCTTTCATATCCTTTTTATCCTGTTCCAAGATTTGTACAGCTAATCTTCTATCAAACTCAACTTGAGCTGCATCCTTTAGAACAGTCTCTTCTACCAATATACCCTTACCCTTATCTGATGGTGCAATGGTGGGTAAGGTAGATGGTGATACCTGAGTAGAAACCTCCTTGATGATAGATGATGACTGGGATACATCACCTTCATGTGCAGGTCTGTCAACGCCCAAATTTGTCCTATCAGCGCCCAAAATATTTCTGTCAGCGTCTAACTCTGCCTTGTCAACGCCCAAATATCTTCCCTCAGCGCCTTGTGTAACCTCTATCAACATAGCTGTAAATGATAAATTTAAGTTGGTAGGAGAGACTAAGGACGTATCAAAACCTGTTTGTTTCTTCAAAGTTGTAAGGGCCTCAGCAACATCCATTGATTGACCATCATGACTGCCCTTATCACTTAGATTTATTGGATCTTCTTCCCCTTTGGAAGATTCCTCCATACCCCTCCTTGCACCAGCACTCTCCAAAACAACAATCCTCTCCCTCAATTGCTTGAGTTCAAGGCCTTGTGAGCTGACAACTTGTACTAAGTCTGCATTTTGCTTTTGCAAGCTAATGCAGACTACCGTCAATTCCATAAGAGTCATTGGTTCCAGTCTGCCCTATTCTAAAATGGGGATTTGACCTCCCAAGTCAGATTCATTGGGCAAGGATGAGGACTTAATGATGGTGGGACTGCCTTGGCCAGCATCTAAGCCAGAACCAATAGTCCCAACCTCATCCAGGTCACCAGCCACACTTGTGGTGGTGGTTCTCTCTGCTACATGGCTAGGACCACCAGAGGAGAACACTCCAGTAGTCCTTTGGCGTTTCATCAACCTATATTCAGGGGGTGTGGAAGATGGTGTGGAAGAATGGGTGGATGTGGGTTGATTAAGGGGTGTTTGGGTTTGTGAAGGTTGTGTGTCAGCGTTGGAAATAGGCACATCAACGCCAACATTTGATGTGTCAGCGTTGAAGGAAATTTGGTCAAGTTGCATATGTTCAGGTGAAGGTATGGGTTCAGGGATTGGTTCAAGTTGTGGTTGGGGGTCTTGTTGGGGTTGTGCTGCTGCAATAACAGCAAGCATAAGTTGGGTTAAAGGTAGGTCTCTATGGGGTGGTGAGTTCATCTTCATAAAAATAGCTTTCTTTTGCTCAGGGATCTTATAAAAATCATTATGATCCCTTGTGCAATAACCTTGGACATCAAAAACCATTTGTAGAAAACGGGGATAAGCTAAAGTCATTTTGTTCCCCCTTGTTTTTACACATCCCCTCAAAAATCATTTTAGAATAATTAAATTTTTGCCCTGTTGCAATACACACAATAGCACTAGCAATGGATCTATTGATCTCATTGTGTGCAGTGCATTTGGGACTCAAACATTGAAGGAGGACATGTATGAGGTACTTCCAGGCTGGGGGAAACTCCTGCTTATGATACTTGTTTAGAGTACCTTCATCAGGAAAAGGATATCCCAAAGCCCTAAGCCCTTGTTCTATTTCATTTATGGGAAGGATGGCTATACCATCAGCATCATCAAGACGCAAGGCTTGGCGTACCAAAGCCTCAGTAACCACCCAAGGTCTCCCATGAACAATAGAAGTCAATGTAGTCACTCTATTAACTGTTGAGGAACTGACAGTGTTCCAAAACTGCTTAATATGAGTGACTGGAATGAGTGGTGCATGAGAAAGAGCATACCTTAATGGGGATGCATTCAAATACGCCACCATATGTGTGTATTGAGGAAACAGAGTATCATCAGCTTCAAGATATGCAATCATGTTGTGTTGAGACCTGAACCCCAATTCCAATTCTGATGGTTTAAACTTGGGTGCCATTGATGAAAGCTGTTAAATTTAAGTGAAGAAGATGAAGTTGATAAGAGAAAATTGTGTTAGACAAGAATTATAGATACCCTGTTTAAAATAGGAGCCAAATTTATAGGAGGAAAAGAATGCATGTGATTGGCCCAAAAATAGGCAAATATTTTCAAAAATCAATCATGAAAATATTGAAAAAGTTATAAGTTATCTCATGCATTAAATGAAAGTAACAACTCCTAAAATTACGGCCTAAAAATATGTCAAAAAGTAACAACTGGGTAGGTCCCATTGAGTGTCAACGGTCAAAAATAACCTATCAACACCCAACGGCTATAATCTTGTCAACGTTTGCCTATAGCCATGTCAGCGTCCAATTTGGTCACAACAACGCTTGGAAAATTCTTGTCAGCGTCCAAAAATAAAAATGTTTTAAAAATGAAAAATGACCTAAACAAGTAATTTATCCTAGAGAAGATAACCAAAAGCTGATAATTATTATAGGGCGGCAAGCACTGTCCCGTTATGCACACTTGCTTAAGCAAGATAGACATAACAGTCCTTTAGTGTCCCTTGCTAACCAAAACTCTTAACAACCAAGTTACCTTACAAAATTCCTTGTTACTCCCAGGTAAATCCCATAACAAAATCATTTCCAAGTCTCCCAACAGACCACAACCAATTCTAGGCCAAAAATGTCTTGGCAGCATGCATAGTATATCAACTTTGCATGCTACAGTGCCTCATGATTTAGTAAAACTAACTCATACTCACCTGTGGACACAATCTAGAATTGTGATAAGAGTATCATATGGATACCCAAACATCCTAAAGGTTCCTAAAACCTCCCCTTAAACTATGATACAAAAGTTTGCTAAAATCATGCATGAACATAAAAATTTATGTCAAGATAGGAATGAAACATTCCAACTATCATCCATAAACAAAAACTTGTCCAAATGCTTCTCCATTGATCCATAAGCAACTCTGTATCCAATGGTATACTGCGAACACCATCTGCACATTTAGATTGAAAACCACAAAACTAACATTGTTGCTGACAACGCCCCGATAACACATGACAGCGTTGAGGGAAGCTTTGTCAGCGTTAGTCAATTATATTGCTGACAACGTTGCAAAAACACTTATCAGTGTTCAAGCAACCTTTGTCAGTGTTAGAAAAATATAGTGGAAAATCTAAATCATCATAAAGACCAATAACAATGCATCATCCTGTACATACTTTTACAAAAAGACTCCAAAACACATATTATGTGAGATTGACCATTCCAATACTTGTTACCAAGTATTGAAATCTCCCAGCATCAAAAGGTTTAGTTAATAAATCTGACACATTTTCCTCAGTGTCAACCCTATCTGGTTGTATTAAACCTTTCTCAAAGCAATCTCTTATAAAATGGTGTCTAATTTCTATGTGTTTAGTTTTAGAATGATGTACAGGATTCTTAATGATGCATAAAGTGCTGTTATTGTCAACAAATATCTTGGTATGCATGAAATTATACCCATAATCCAACAGCTGGTTCTGAATCCACAAAACTTGGCCACAACAAGCAGCTGCAGCCACATACTCAGCTTCAGTTGTAGAATTAGCCACCACTGTTTGTTTCTTGCATTGCCAAGAAATCAACCTGCTCCCAAGAAACTGACATCCACTAGTTGTGGATTTCCTATCAAATTTATCACCTCCATAATCACTATCTGAATATGCAATCAGCTCCAATGGTGAATCCTTTGGGTACCACAAACCAAGACCATGATAGCATCTTAGGTACCTAAAGATCCTCTTCACAGCATAAAGGTGACATTCTTTGGGAGTCACTTGATGACGTGCACAAGCACACACAGCAAACATGATGTCAGGTCTGAAGGCAGTAAGATACATCAAGGATCCAATCATGGATCTATAGTGCCTGACATCAACATCTTTCCCATCTCCAATCTTTCCCCAAGGGTGTTCTCTATCCATAGGATTAGTAGCCCTCTTTTCATGTGGAGAAAAGCCAAACTTCTTCAAGATCTCAGTAACATATTTATCCTGGGAGATGAAGATACCATCTTCTTTCTGCTGAACTTGTAAACCAAGAAAGAAGTTCATCTCCCCCATAGCTCTCATCTTGAATTTGTCTGTCATAAGCTTGGAGAAATCCTCACTCATCTTTGGATCAGTAGACCCAAAAATGATATCATCAACATAGACCTGCACAAGCAACACATCCTTGCCTTTCTTCTTTGTAAACAGTGTCTGATCTATGGTGCCCCTCTTGAATCCATTATCAACCAAATAGGTAGACAAAGTACCATACCATGATCTTAGGGCTTGATGAAGGCCATACATAGCCTTTTTGACTCTATACACTTTATCTGGATGCTCTGGATCCTCAAAACCAGGAGGTTGCATTACATATACTTCTTCAACAATAGTGCCATAGAGAAAGGCACTCTTGACATCCATTTGATAGACAGTGAAGCCCATGCAGGATGCATAGGCTAGAAAAATCCTTACATAGATCATTACATAGGTTATTAGGTTTCTCAAACTTAGATCGTTTTAGATCAAGTAATAGGGGAAGATTGGTGGGTCAAAAAGTTGATGTGGCAGAAACTCAAAAACGAAGAAAACATGAAGTTATTGTCCAAGCGTTGTCAAGAGCAATTTAGGTGTTGACAAGAACTAATCCAGCATTGTTGGCTCAAGAGTTGTCGTGTACAATCTAAGCATTGTCACATGCAATTCAAGAGTTGATAGAATTGTAGACAAGAAGCTTTTAGAAGATTCTATTTGGATATATATGCAGGAGATATTATGTATAGTTATTTAAATAGAAGATTCACATGTTTATTTATCCTTATCTCTTGTAAAACCCTAATCCTTATAGCTTCAATCCTTGAAACTGGTGCAAAGACTTCCTCATAGTCTATCCCCTCCTCTTGTGTATAACCTTGAGCCACTAACCTTGCCTTGTTTCTGACCACAATGCCTCTTTCATCTCTTTTGTTCCTGAGAACCCATCTTGTACCTATAGGTATGACATATCAAGGACAATCAACCAGCTCCCAAACATCCTGAATTGCAAATTGGTGAAGCTCATCCTGCATTGCTTCCACCCAACTTGGTTCTTTGAGAGCATCAAATATTTTCTTGGGTTCCTCTTGTGACAGAAAACAGGCAAACAAACATGCTTGCACAAGAGGGGTATCAACCTTCTTGTGTATATTGGCAATAAACCCACCAAGACCTTGATGAGATCTTCTAGTCTGAACTAGAGTCATAACATCACCAATGATCTGGGAAGGGGGGTGATTCTTCATTGTGGTAGTGAGAACTCCTCCTTCAAAAAGTCTGGTGTCCTCAACCTCACGCTCCATGTTGCCAATATCTTCTTCATCAGACTCTCCTTCATCAACATGAGGATGAACCTCTTCATATAAATTGGAAGGTTCACCTTGTTCAAAATTTGAAGAGAAAAGATGTTCAGTATTGTTGTCAACGCCTGAATCTTATTTGTCAGCGCTTGGGCTAACAACGCTTGAAGTGTGGTTGTCAACGTCTGAACCATCAACGTCTGAATTGGTCTTGTCGGTGCTTGATTTGCCTTTGTCAGCGCCTGAAGGACCATGCATGTTTGTATCTGGTGGTGCTTGGAAACCACCATTATCTTGTCCAGCAGCAGCAGCAGCAAAAGCATCTGTCCAAATGGGAATGGTAACATATTCTTGGATAGGAGATGTCTTTTCTGCTTGTGATCCAACCTTTTCATGAACCTGAGTACCTGAAACATCAACAACTTGTTCCTCCATAACATTTGAAGTTACCTTCACAATGTCTGGATTAGTGACAGGCATATAATTTAAAGTTCTAGATAAAGGTTCCAAGTCAAACAACCAATTAGGACCACTTTCAGGATCACTAGGCTTATTTTCTAAAAACCTAACATGTACTCTTTCAAGTATACGTTTTTCTTCCTTAAGATAAACCCTATAACCCTTGCTCTGCACTGAATACCCCATGAAGTAACCCTCATCACCTTTTGCACTAAATTTCCCTAAGGCATCACTAGTGTCCAAGACTACTACATGACAACCAAAAGGTCTGAGAAAACCAATATTAGGTTTTCTTCCCCAAAGTAAATCATAAGGTGTTTTGTTCTGAATTTTGTTAACCAATGCTCTATTTTGCACATAGCAAGCTGTATTAACAGCCTCAGCCCAAAAGGCTATAGGAAAGTGAGCATCAGCCAACATTGTTCTGGCTGCTTCAATTAGGGTTCTATTTTTCCTCTCAGCAACCCCATTTTGTTGTGGGGTTCTGGCAATACTAAATTGCCTAGTAATTCCTTTCTTGGCACATAAATCATCTAGCTTCTTATTCCTAAATTCTCCACCATTATCACTCCTAAGCATTTTGACCTCATTGCCAGACCTCTTCTCAATCTGAGTGATAAAATTAATTAGAATATCAGCTGTGTCACTCTTCATAGCAAGAAAGAATGTCCAAGTAAACCTAGAAAAGTCATCTGTGATGACAAAGCAATATGACTTACCATTCAAACTTTCTATATTGGTTGGACCAAAGAGGTCCATGTGTAGCATATGAAGAGGTCTAGAACTAGTGTGCACCTGTTTGGACCTGAATGAGACCTTGTGCTGCTTGCCTTTAAGACATGCAACACAAGAGTGGTCATTGTGAAAGGCCTTCTCAGGTAAACCATCAACTAAACCAAGTCTCACAAGCCTATTTATATTTTTAAAATTTATGTGCCCTAGTCTCCTGTGCCACAAATTACTCTCATCTATTGAGGCCTTAGCATAAAACAGGACATATTATTATTCATTTTAATCCCATTCAAATTCACATTATATATGTCCTTATGCCTAGGTGTTCTATACTCAATATATTTCTCATCAGGGATCTTAAAATCCTTGCTTAACACCAAACACTCAGTATCAGTAAAAAGAACTTTATTTTTGTTATCACAAACTTGTGATACACTAAACAGATTGTAATCAAGTTCTTTTACCAGGAAGACGTTCTTAAAACGCAAATTCTTGGTGAGAAGGGTTCCTTTGCCTGTGATAGTGCCATATCCGCCTCCAAAGTAAACCTTATCACCATCTTTAATGGGAGTGAAGTTTGTCAGATAATCTTCCTTCCCTGTCATGTGCCTTGAGCATCCACTATCCCAATATCCATAATCATTGACCTGTCTATGAATGCCCTGCACATAAAGAAAACAAATTAGTTTTCTTTGGGAACCCAAGTCTTAAAAGACTTGGATTCATCTGGTTGTTCAATAAGAACAGACTTAGTTCTCATAACAACCCCATTCTCATCCTTCTTAGGATGAAATACCCAGTTAACCCCAATAGGTTTTGTAATGACTTTTGAAATGTAATTAAATCTGTTACAGGTCATTGAAATCCCAGTATCATTAGGGTTTGATCTTTCTTGGGTCTCCATGTTAAGCTTGAAGAAGCTTTAGACCCCTTACCTTGTGGTTGCAAATATTTAGGTCTGGTCACGTTTCTGTCAGCGTTAGAATTTGTCCTGTCAACGCTGAAATTACCCTTGTCAGCGTTGAACCTAGGGTTTGCTACAGAAACCCATTGCCTATTTGACCAGGTGTTTGTCTTTTGAAATGGTCTTTGTCCATGAGTGTTAGACCCTCTAGTAAAGAATGGGGCAGGTCTAATCACTTGTGGACTTTACTACACACAAGGTTTGGGTCTGACAACGTTTGACTTTCTAACAACGTTGACTTTGTTCCTGTCAGCGCTGAAATTGTTCCTGTCAGCACTGGCTTTGGGAGCGTTGACACACTTGTATGCCAAGTGTGAAAAGCTACCACAAGTGTAACAAGCTTTTCTAGACACAACCTTAGGTCTAGAAGAGAAGAAGCCTGTTCCATGATTGCTAACTTGGCTCTTGGGAGACCTAGTATTCCTATACATCTCTGCATATTTAATGGTAGGTCTTCTAGCAGTGTTTGAGCCTAGGTCAACAGCTTTACCAGTGATTGGGTTAGTAACCTTAATGGGTGTGGACTCATTGGGACTTTCACATAGTAAGCCACCCTTGACAAATAAAGTAGGGTTAGCCTTCTTCCACTCATTCAGGTCAGTCAGTTTTTGTTGATACTCTTCAACTGGAGTGACAACTCTTGGTGGAGGAATGAATTCCTCCTCTTGGAGCTCTGGCAAACTAGTCCAAGATAGGTCCTTTTGTTGGACACCATAGAAGTCACCAGCTGGTGGTGGAACCAAAGAGTAATCATTCATCCCAATCCCAGTCATGTCCTTAGGATCCCTTTGTTTAGCCACACAGTCTCCTAGGGTTTGAGTGGCTCTATCAAATCTTTGAATTTTAAGGCCAACATTATCTTTATTCTTAATAGCCTCATCTAACTTAGCCTGTATCTCACCATTAACCCTTTCCATGATATTTCTAATATCCATACTAGCATCTAACTCATGTTTTAAGATATTGATTTTATCTTTTAAGTCAAATTCCATTTTCTTATATTCAGAAACGGTTTTCTCAGTTTCAGTAAGAGCTAGTTGGTAATTAGACAGTTTACATCTTTTAGTACTCATGTCATCTAATAATCTTAACACTTCTTTGTTAAGTCTTTCAGTATTTAACCTACAACCTTTGCTACAAAAAGCGTCATCATATACCTCATTATCAGATGAAGAGGAGGAGTATGCCATGAGAGCATATTCAACATGCTCTTCTTCTTCAATATCAGCAACCAAAGCTTTGTCCTCTTCAACATTCTTAGCCAGATAGCTCCAATCCCATCCCATACCATCAATTCCTTGAACTGCAACCATGGCCTTGGAATCCTGAGCTTTAACAACATGACTTGAGGGTTTACCAGCATCAGATCTTCTAGGAGATCTGCATTCCCTCATGAAGTGTCCCATACGATGATAGCTGTAGCATTCAACTTTGGATTTATCAAATCCAGCTGTGTCTTTAACATTGAAGGTCATCTTCTTTTTAAACCTTCTGTTCCACCTATTTGCTCTTATACTGGCAAGAGCCATGTTCCACTTAATGTCTATCTCTTCCAAGTGCTCATCACTTATCTGCTCAAGGTCCTCATATGTAATCACTGAACCATTGGGCAAAGAAGCAATGTAAGCACAAACAGTATCCAAATCCAAACCATCATGTTTAACTCTTGGGGAGTCACTTTTGAATGTGTCAGCGTCTGAATAGGAGACGTTGACAGGACTTGTTCCAGCGCTGACATATGATGATCCAGTAACTGGATGCATATAAGAGTCCTTCTGATTGAATTGACCTTCACTATGAGAGAAGAAGGCCATGTTGCTGGTGGTAGACTTGCTTCCATGCTCTAAAAGAGTTTCATCCTCCAACAGCCTTAGTTTGTTGTAGATGTCATCAAACGAGGAGCTCTTGTAAGTATTGTTGGCAAGAATAGATCTTGCCTCAATCTTCCATGCCTCACCAAGACTTTAAGAAAGGTAGCATTAATGTCAACATCACCAACTTGTGTCCCCATGAAGGACAACTTGCTTGTAATGTCAAGCAATCTGCTTCTCACACTACTCAGTTTCTCATTGGGTTGAGCTTTGAAGACAACATAATCATGCATGAGTTGCTTTTTCTTTTCTTCCTTAGTGTCTGCATTGCCACCATGTGCAACTTCAAGAGCTTCCCAAAGGTCTTTAGCAGATTCATAACCTCTGTATTTATGCTGATTCTCTTGTCCCAAAGAGAGCTTCAGAATATTTAGGGTTTTCATGTCAACCCTTCTCTTTGCTATGTCTTCAGCAGACACAGCTCTACCATCATCAGGTTTTTCCTTCTTGTCAGCTTCTGAACATCCAGCAACAGCTGTTCTTGCAGCAATAGCATTAGCAATCTTTTGAGCCTTATTGAATGTGTTTCCATATTCAATAATCTCACAGAGTGTGTAGTCATAGATCCCTAGATATTGCTCAAAGTTAAATTTCCACTGATCAAAGTTGGTTGCATCAAGCATAGGAATCTTGATGTTTGGTAAAGGTGAGGAGGAAGAGTTGGTGATTTCTGGAGTTGACATGATGTTGTTAGGGTTTTTGAGAAAATTAGGGTTTTGGTGATTTCTAGGGTTCTTGTGTTCTTTAAGATCAAAAGTTTCTCAACAAGCTCTGATACCACTTGTGGAGTCCAATGATCGTTAGACTCAATGGTTTAGACCATTTATCTATGATTATATCAAGTTCTTATGTAATCAAACATTGCGGAATTAGAACAAGATATAAGAACAAGATGTTATGAACAAGATGAATTTCCCCAATGATTACTTGTATTAAATAATAAAACAAATAATCTCTAGGCGTGTATGCATTAAATCCTACGCCTAGAACACGAACTCAATTGTAGGTTTACATTGTGAATGAATTGTTATGTAAAACCTACGTCTATGTTTTCTTTATATACTAGAAAACATAGCTTACAAAGAAAGCTAAAACAATAAAAAGACTCCAACGGCTTGTTCTTTTGCAACTTGTACTCTTTAGCCCTTGTCTTCTTATTTTATTGTTTTTGACGCATCAACTCATAATTTTGACCCAACATTTTGATTCGTTATAACCCTTTAGATTTGTTTTGGATTCATATACTTCTTTTGGACCAATTATGATATATGCTTTGTTATGACCTTTGATTTTGAACCCTTATGCCCGAGCCATATATATTTTGGATTTCTAGTCATGGAGGTACCATGAACATGTCAACTGATGCACCAACGACATGACACTATATAGGGCAGCGTGATTAGACCTTGACGTTCCCTTTTGGATGGCAATTTATGCTATATATTTTGTAAGTGAATATGCTAGACATGAGCTAGTGTATGTGCTATTTTAGATTTGAAGGGGGCGTATATATGCATCCTAGGTTTCGGAAATTTTAGATATTATTCGGGATATGAGTGGCATGTGTAATATGCTCCATATCATATCAAGGGTACATGGAAGTCACGCTCCATGTGCACTTGGTGACTTTTAGATTTTGATATGATATATGATTTGTATTAGGAGCTCGTAGCATACCTTTACCTTTCTTTCACTTCTTGTTGACTCCTATATTCATTTTCCATCATTCATATAACCTTGTTAATGTAGATTCCTATACTACTCTTTACTTTTAGCCTTTTGTTATATCCGTTCACTGGGCGTTTTGCTCAGCCGTTTTATTTTTCATGCGGCGGGTATTAAGCGGGAGTCTGGGGGTTGAGAGTTTGTTGAGAGCACTTAGAGTCACCCGAGTCAATAATTACTAAATTACATTTAGGATGTTCAGTACTTTCTTTTTAGACCCCGTTGTTTTGGGGATTTGATATTGTTGGAGTATGTTATGTTTTATTTTCTAAGTTTCATTTTAGACCTTCATGTCTGGATGTATCTGATAAGACACCATAAATGTTACACTTTGTCTCTTTTCGGAGCGGGTGTTACACCTTATGCATATGAATGTTGATACAAAAGTTGGATGGACCGAGCTAGACCCGAATTAGGCTTAATTCGGGGTCTTGTGGACTCCAGCTCTTGCACCAAGTGAATCTTGTTTGAAGATGCACACTAAATAACAGACACCGTTAGGCTTACCATGGGCGCTTGTCCCACGATTAGACTCCAGCGTGAGAGTAAGTAATCGGTTTGAGTATATGTGAGGGTTTTAGAGTATTCTGTATCGTACCTTTGTGGAACCCCAAGGGTTCCTTTTGTACCCGAGAGAGTCCTGGCTGGCTCTCCTACTCTTGCGGCCTAAGCAAGAGATAATGACTCAGAAATAGCTTGATCCTTATCGCATAATTGAGGCAAGTGTATATCCTGTTCCTTTAGGCGAATATAACTACAAGATAAGTTATATTCTGTCTGATCCTGTCGTAGTGCTACGAGGACTTGGTTAAGTAACCAGCTGTTGTGCGACAGTGGTTCACTAGGCCTCCTGGGCCGTGCGCACACTACGAAGTAATGATCCATATCCAATGGATATGGAGAGTACCTGTGGGTCGGGTTATCCAACCCGAATAGGGACTATACGTCATCAATGAATGTCCTTGAAATGCAATACATAAAATGATGCACATAAATCGAAGCACGAAATCCTAACCGTAACCTAATGTAATAATTATCTAGTTTAATGTATGTAGATGAAATGCATAATGCAAAATGCTAATTCCTAAATTCAAGTTACCATCATCAATACTCTAGTTTTTAGTATTTTTGGAAGTATGGAATTGTTTAAAACTAAGTTTCATGATCTTTATGTTTTTACAACTTCCAAAAGTGTCCAAATGGTCAACTTTGACGACTCATATCTCCTTCATAAAATGGAATTAGGAATTACGGCCAATTGATTTGGATAGCTTAATTATCCCTTTAAAAAGACCTTTATTGGGTCTAAGCCTCAATCGCAAACTAAGTTGGTAAAATGGCTTGAAAGTTCCTAGATTTTGACCATTTATAACTAGATGGGTCTGTTTTTAGGAAACTTTAAGGACATATAACTTTTTGGTAACACATCCCTGTACAACAAGGTTAGACTTTTTGAAAATTAGGCCATGTGAACATAAAATTACTCTTTGTGAAATTTTCCCCATCCGGACTCTAAATCCCTTAAAATAGGTTCAAACTCAGCTCATCAGTTAGCTCATCAGCCAACTCATTTTCCAAACTTAGAATATCCAGGATAGTGAATATGGTGTACTGGTGAATACGGCGTAACCATGTAAGAATATGGTGCATTATAAATATCGCGTATCCATAGGTTAGGTTGGAGATGACATATTGGCCTAATTTGAGCACAAAGACTAAGATGCCCTTGTTGATGATGTAACAACCCCGTGAATGATGATGTGCGTCGTGGTAGGTTTTTAATTCTACTAAAGTTTTAAATTTATATTTTGTCGATTTTAACCTTATTAACCTAATATAACGCTTTTAACGGGCAGTGTATCCGCTCGATCGTAAACTAGTTCGGTAAGTAGGGCGTCCATCACTAAGAGTGAGAATGTTAATTCTTATATTTACCACTATTTTAATTACTATACCTATTCTAACCTAAGAATAAAGAGTTCAACATGAGAGACTAACACTGTTTGTGGTAGTAGTCAAAGTAATGATAGTCTAACTCACGCAAGGGATAACCTAGAAGTAAATTGAGCGGTCATGTCTAACATAAACGTGTTAACCATATTCACGGTAAACTAATTTTGCTTTTATTATGATGATGTATAGTGTCCATTCGGGTTTCCCAACCCGACTCACTTATACTGGTTGGGCTCAGATACCGCGGCCGACCGAACATGCCCGACATGAACGCAAGCCGCACACGGTTTGTCGTGGGATGCGAAAGGCCGCATACGGTTATTAATGAGCAGGAGATAATTCATATAAGAATGGGATTTTCTCGATATTACGAAAAGATATGCTCAGCTTATTTAGGGGGAGGATACGAATGAACCACAAGGATATTGGGCATTCCTTGGTCCGAAAGAATAAATAACTCAAAGAGGATCTTCGAGTATAAAGGAACACTGAGGTGTCCCAAAAGCTATGATTAAACCCTAATTAAACTTTCACTCTCTACGTATATCCATGTTGATCCCTTTTGACCGTTTAAACCAAGCTTGTATGTGAGACCCCCAAAATCTGACATGGAACAACTAGGAAACGAGGGGGTAACATGTCATAGTACAAGAAACAATGAATTCAGTTCATACAAAGCTGACGAAATAAAAACATGTACATTACATCATAGAAGGTCAGAGTTTTTAAACATAGGTCCCAGAGTTTTAGAAGCGGAAAATTATATTATTTCGTCTCGATTTATAACATAAAGTTGCCCAAAAGATAGAATAAACTCCTGACAGTTTTTACTAAAAACAGTCTTATAAAAGCATCACAGAGATCTCCGAGCTGCGATAATATCCTGCGGGCTCCCATCCAAGCAAAGCTAAGTAATAATACCTGAGATTAAACATGTAAAATCGTCAACACAAAGTTGAGTGATATTCATAGGTTTAGTAGTAAAGGTGTGTAACACAAGCATTCATTTGTAAACAAGAAATATGGGAGAATGGTTACATACGATAACCATAGTCCGAAGCGTTATGATTATTATTGCAGTTCAGTTCATGAACTGAAGCTTAACTCAATGTAAGTTCCTCTAGGGAGTATTCAGCCTAAATACTCAAGTATAAACAAATATTAATGCGTCAAGGTACTTGAGACGGGGATAGTCAATCCCGATGGATCCAACCACAACATTCGCGCTTAGTACTCGAAATTAACGGTTCATGATCAGGAGAGGAAACTTAAGGCTAGACTAAAAAGCAATAATAATATCGAAAGTCTGGAAAGCATACATGTTCTGGATAGCATACAAGTTCAGGATAGCATACAGTTTTTAAATGGTTGTGTTCCACCATGTAAAATATCACCCCGTGTTTAGAAACCATGTACAAGTAAAAAGAGGCTATGAACTCACCTTAGCCACGAGGTAAGTCAATCACGGTACTCAACAACTGAGTAGAAAGAATGGTAGTGAGACGATCACCGACGATATGGATGCCCGGGGAAACACGAAAACCGCAACCTATCACAATAAGGCGCGCGTTAAGACTCGAACTTAAATATCGATATACACTAAATATAATATGACTCAAATGTTTTCAAAGTATTTATGTTTCAAAACCATTGACACGAACCAAATGAATCCATTTATCCAACGTTACTCGTTTAAACACTTGTACACTTGAAGTCGACCCGTCATAAGACGTCAAGTCAACGCAAGTAAAACTATCCTTTAACCTTATTCGAACCAGTAGCTAAGTCATTTATATAATGACTAAGCACTTGAGTAAGTCACCATGTCCGATGGTGAATACTCAACTCACGCAACACAAGCATTGAACTAAGTGTCCAAAATTAAAATCAGCAAGTACACCCGAATGTACACACCGATCTACCCTATCTAGACATGTCTGTTTTAGATGAAAATTGGTGTCAATGTCACTTATAACCTGTATAAGACCTCACCAAAATTTGAGTCAAAGTTCAACCTTTAAAACCCATCAGCTCGACACTATACTCGACCCTAAAATTTGGGACAGAATTGTATACTTGTTTTATAAAACCGTTTGGACCACTTTAAAAGTACTAACTCGACAATCCGTCTTTTGAAACCACTACTAGACTCATCAAACTAAGTTTGTAAACTTTGAAAACCAGTAGTTACATTTATCTAACCAAGCCTAAAGTCCCCGAGAGTCGACCCAAAATCAGGCACAATTTCGGATTGTGCCGACTTGCGTTTCCCGGTACACGAATACTAAAACTAGCATAACTTTTGACTCGTAATGAGTTAGAACCTCTATCTTATATCAAAACGAGCGTCTCGGAAAAATCTACAACAATTTCAAATAATCTCAGCCTATAACAAAACTTAAACCCACGAAACAATCTGTTTTAAGCTGCTGTCCCAAAATACCCGTTTAGAAATTATGTCAAATCAATTTTCCAACCAAAACCACTCATTCCTATACCTATAGTATCACTCTACTATCATACCTATCAACCAAACACTCCTAAAAACACTTGCATGTAAAATTTTAACAAAGATCAAAGATCAAAATAACCCTTTTAACATGAAAACATGATGATCCTACCTAGATCATCACATGCATGATGATTTAAACATAAATCAACCATGGAATCACAAAATCTTTGAAAGTTGATGCATGTACATGTTTTTGGTATCAAAAGAATCATAAGATGATTTCTAACATGGGTCTAATTTTTGTTTTAAGAGAATCAAGGTAAAACTTGATGATTTAAGGGTGTTTTTGTGGTGGTGGTGGTGACGAAAAAGAAAGAGAGGGAGAGGAGAGTGGTAAAATTTCTAGTGTGTGTGTATGTGTGTGTTCTTGTGAAGTAAAATGAAGGTTTAGTGTAAAAAATCAATTTATATAGTGGAGTGAGGGCTAGTTTTGCCAATTGTGTAATCTTTTGGACTTAAAAGTAATTTAATAGTTTAAAGGGTAGAAAATGACTATTAGTCAATATTGAAAATATTTACGGGGCTCGGGTTTCGTAAAAATACTATTCAAAAGTTACAATGCATCATGAATATGATTATAAACACGTAATTAAAACGAAATCTTCGAAAATAAAAATTATCGAAACAATCGATAATAAAATGTAAAATTTTGGGCATCCGTCGGTATCGCGATCACTAGGAATTCTCGTTGTTCATTGAATTGAATAAACTCGTTGTAAAACGCACGTAGGTGATTTTAAATCAAAAACTCTGATTTAAATAAATATGGAAAAATAAAATAAGAATTTTATAATTCCAGATAAAATATTTATCAATGATTAGAAATTACTTGAAAAATATAATTTATTAAAATTATCATGATCTCATGATTTACATATAAAGAATTCAAGAAAATGAAATACGTTGGAAAATTCAGAAACACGAATAAAAGAATAAAATAATGATGGGAAAGTACGGGTTCTCACAGTCTTCCCCCCTAAAGGAACTCTGGTCCCCAGAGTTCTCCTGAAAACAGTAGAAGATGCAAACAAGAGGAGGTACAAAGTGTAGAACAAATTCATTGCTTCCCAGATAATTTTTGCATCACGACGAACCTTAACAATTGGAACTCACTACGCTTCAGTACGGAGAAATATTCAAAAGATAGAATAAACATGAGAATCGCTTAAATGGACAAGGTGCGTTAAGATGAATCAAAATTGTAAATCAACAAGGGGTCGCAAATCGTGCAACTATAAAACGTGACAATCTTAAAATGTAAGAATCTAGTCACAAGCAAAATAGAAGGAAAAAAATGAATAACATATGATCATTTAAGATACAAGCTGTCATAGTCAGTTGTCTAGGATTTTGGGATTACTTTAAAACTCAGTTTAAATATATTCTTGATTAAAAGAAAATTTTACAAGGTGTAGTGATTTAAAATCAAACTATCTATATTTAGTGAATAAGCTGTTGCTATAACTTTATCTTGATCAGGATTTTCAAAGCAAAAGTAAAACAGTTCAAAATAGTTATCCTGATAGGCTTAAGAACTTTTGGACGACTGTATGAGATTATCGTTAAAACTCAGGTTTATCATTACCATTAGAGAAAATTCAGATTTTCCAAGTTATTTAAAATCATTGCTAGAAATTACAAATTAATTTAATAATTTCATTATTGAAGGTAAAGTATGATAAAATCAAATACTTTAAAAGATACAGCTTGATATCGTTTTTAAATACTAGTTATAAATTTACCAAAGAGGATGTATAGATCCGGTACTTAACTTGAAACAGTTACTTTGGTAATTTAAACATTTGATAAAATGTATAAAACGTTCTTAAAAATTAATAATAATTTTTAGAAATCCCAGAAGGTGATTAAGGTATCAAATGATAAACACGTAACATTTTCTGGTTTTCAAAAGGTGACAAGACAACAACGAATATGAATCATATAAAGGTCAACAATCTGTATGCGAGCAATAACACAAGGGAATAAAAACAAAAATCGTATCAATTCGTAACAAACATGATGGAATAGACGCGTCGATAATAATAAAAATAATGAGAAACAAACGATTATATCAATGATTAATTCACGAGTGTGGTGGACATCACCACAACGGCTTATTAAGTTCTCGGTGGTCGATACACGATCGAAGGATAAAAGCCACACAACGAATTTTCAAATCAAAGAAAATTATTAAGAAGTCACTTGAGAGTAATTCCAGTAAAATGAACAACATTAGCAATGAAAGGCGAAATCAACACATGATTCACACGAATGAATTTCAAGACGATAAAGTCTAATACACATCAAGGCAAATACACGTAATCATTGTTCACGTCCAATCATAAATCATTAATCGCGTAAGGTCTACCAAAATAGATAAAGAAGGTTGATCGATTTAGAAGCATAACAACGTTGAAACTTTCAAGTTTGGTATCAATGGTCAGAAATTAGACAAGTGGTAACGAGAATCGTATCACGAAGGGAGACGAGGTAACAGGTGAAACAAAGGTTTTTGAGTAAAGAAATATGTGTTTGAGGCATGTACTTTGTTCAAGAAAAGATAAGGGTTCATAAGTGTATGTCGCGAACTGTTGGTACTCGCATAAGAAGTAAAAGTTTTCAAAACTTTATTGTATCTAACTTTTTAAGGAACATAATTAAGAAGTTGATTCTTGGTTAAATATTTAAGGTGACTACTGTTGGGCCTTGCATGACTCCTTCTAAATTAAGAATAGGTGATCAGGCCATGCATAATTTAGGACTAGCAATGCGATGCTCATCTTCGTCAAATCAGTATTACATATTATATGATTTAAAATATGTATATAATGTCATTTGTAAAAACAGGAATCAAAATAACATATGAAACTTTTCGCCACTAAGTTACTGGCTAGATATTTAATTCAACAATTTGTTTTGTTACAAGGGTTCTTCATAAGACCAAAGTAGAATAAATTGTAAAAATACATTTTAAAATTAATATAAATTAATTCTATAAGATAACCTTCAAGTAATTTGTAAAGTCCAAGTGGAACATTTTGTAAAATGATTTGCAAACAATATCTGTTTGAGTGTATATGGTAACTTGTAAAATAGCGAGTGGGTTAGATGAGGGTAATAAATAGTAGTTCAAGACGGTCAATGAAATGGTTACAAGGTGATAAGGTTTCAAGAGGTTTAGCAGGAATCGTCAGGAGACACGTGTCAAGATGGTAACGAACGATACGAAAGCAAGAACTTCAACCTCGGTCCAATTCAGTGGTACGATAGAAGCAAAGAAAGACAATATAAAATGACAAATAAGTCATATATAAAAGAAAGGATAAAGGAATCCGTATGTGTTCATATCGTAATTCATTTGACAAAATACACTTTTAAGAAAGTAGAACATCAGTTTATCAAATTACTTGGTTCCTAAAAGTTCAAGATTTATGTATGACCGAGCTCAAGTTACTATTTGTAAACGTTTTCAAACGCAGTCAATGCTTCATGGTTGTAAAATACCATTAGTTAAAATTTTACGAGCTCGAACGAACTCAAAATGCTTCAATCCATATTTTTGAATTCTATCAGTTTTGACCCTTTTTAGTTAACTTTGACTTTTGGGTTTGACCAGACCCATTAATTCGCTAAATGAAAATTTTAAGACTCGAAGTCTAATGCAATTTGGTGTAGAATGATGTTTTGGACAACTTTCTAGTTTTACTCGAGACTTGAAACAAATTAAAAATGGACGAAAATGCCCTTGCATTAAATCTGTCAGCAAAATTATATTTTAGAATTATTCAGAAAATAACTTCTTAGATTTTACAATCTCAAATGAGCGTAACTTGCTCGATTTTAAAGTTTACTATCAAAAATATTATGTCCTAAACGAACATCTCAACAGGTAAAAATATATTTTTATGTCTAAGGTTATATAAATTTTTTTTTCTCGACACTGTTAAATTCTTTGTAAAGTTTTTGTACAAAGTATATTTTTCGACACCTCTTGAAATTAAATCTAAATTTCATGAGAACTCAAAATTAATGTACACACAAAATTAGTGGATTCCATAAAGACGAAAGAGAATAAACTGTATAATTAATCATGTAAAGAAAACACAATATAGAAATGGTTCAAGAATACCAACGAAAATCTAAGAAATAAATAAAACGACGCATGACATCCGTGTCTTAGATATCATAATGCAATGGAGGAAGGTCTCTAGGCGGTATGATTTTTCAAAATCACAAGACATATCGAGAAAGAAATAGAACATTAACAAGTCGCACTCCTGGGCGAGGAGGTTTAATGAAAGGGAGGGTACAAGTTTATGGAAATAGGATTGCATTCCAAACATTCGCTACACAATAAAGGATGAATCTCAAGATAACAATGATGGTTTCAAGGTACAAATGGACGTTGTAATTCAAAGTCGAAACGTAGAATGAACAATGAAATAAAATGTAGTCCATGTACAATTGTCGTGTAAAACGGTGACGTAAAGGTCAATCAAGATTACGAAAACTCACGATATTATTCAAGTACTGATTCAACGAATACTTCGAGATGTGTGACTCACATGGTGTCCTTTAGTCTTTTTCGGAGACACATTGAGCTACATAATGGTCTATAAACTAGGCATTCAATTACGAATGGTCGGAAAGAAAATCTGCATATCTAAATAGATATTTTAAAGAGGTTTTATAATGAAAGCAACACGTACGGTAGTAAAAATGAAAATCATATGTTTCATCGAAAACAGCCCTTATCCAATCCCGAACAATGGTATCACGAGAGTATGCACAGCATGTAACAGTGAGTCGAGAAAAACAGACGGTTCAAAACGAACGAGTATATGAGGTCAATCGTATCATGCATGAATAAGATAGCAATAGTACTCAGAAAAATGAATATGAAAAGTCGGGAGCATACGCGCTCCGAATACAAGTATGTAATGTCATGACAATATAAAAATCATTGTAACAGGATCAGTTCACAAGAACTAAAATTCAAGAAATGTAGTAAGAGCATATGTAATCATAGTAGTATCGAATGATAATTCATGAAGCACAGGCTTTGAAAAGGCATAGTAATTATCGTCATTAAAGTAAAGTAATATTTCAACATGAAATTAGGAGAAGAAATACTACAATGATAATTAAAAGTAAATAACAAGGATTAGAGAGTTACCCGCACATATATCGAACAACAATGGCAGATTCTGTGTTTGACACTTAGAACAATAAAATATCTGAACTTTCGGTTATAGACTAAGTTTTGAAAAACGACTCAGTTCCCTATAACCATCACTCTGATACCAATCTGTGTGACCCCCTAAATCTGACATGGAACAACTAGGAAACGAGGGGGTAACACGTCATAGTACAAGAAACAATGAATTCAGTTCATACAAAGCTGACGAAATAAAAACATGTACATTACATCATAAAAGGTCAGAGTTTTTAAACATAGGTCCCAAAGTTTTATAAGCGGAAAATTATATTATTTCGTCTCGATTTATAACATAAAGTTGCCCAAAAGATAGAATAAACTCCTGACAGTTTTTACTAAAAACAGTCTTATAAAAGCATCACAAAGATCTCCAAGCTACGATAATATCCTGCGGGCTTCCATCCAAGCAAAGCTAAGTAATAATACCTGAGATTAAACATGTAAAATCGTCAACACAAAGTTGAGTGATATTCATAGGTTTAGTAGTAAAGGCGTGGAACACAAGCATTCATTTGTAAACAAGAAACAGGGGAGAATGTTACGTACGATAACCATAGTCCAAAACGTTATGATTATTATTGCAGTTCAATTCATGAACCGAAGCTTAACTCAATGTAAGTTCCTCTAGGGAGTATTCGACCAAAATACTCAAGTATAAACAAATATTAATGCGTCAAGGTACTTGAGACGGGGATAGTCAATCCCGATGGATCCACCCACAACATTTGCGCTTAGTACTCGAAATTAACGGTTCATGATCAGGAGAGGAAACTTAAGGCTAGACTAAAAAGAAATAATAATATCGAAAGTCTGGAAAGCATACATGTTCTGGATATCATACAAGTTCTGGATAGCATACACTTTTTAAATGGTTGTGTTCCACCATGTAAAATATCACCCCGTGTTTAGAAACCATGTACAAGTAAAAAGGGGCTATGAACTTACCTTAGCCACGAGGTAAGTCAATCACGGTACTCAGCAACTGAGTAGAAACAATGGTAGCGAGACGATCACCAACGATATGGATTCCCGGGGAAACACGAAAACCGCAACCTATCACAATAAGGTGCGCGTTAAGACTCGAACTTAAATATCGATATACACCAAATATAATATGACTCAAATGTTTTCAAAGTATTCATGTTTCAAAACCATTGACACGAACCAAATGAATCCATTTATCCAACGTTGCTCGTTTAAACAGTTGTACACTTGAAGTCGACCCGTCATAAGACGCCAAGTCAGTGCAAGTCAAACTATCCTTTAACCTTATTCGGACCAGTAGCTAAGTCATTTATATAATGACTAAGCACTTGAGTAAGTCACCATGTCCGATGGTGAATACTCAACTCACGCAACACAAGCATTGAACTAAGTGTCCAAAATTAAAATCAGCAAGTACACCCCGAATGTACACACCGATCTACCCTATTTAGACTTGTCCGTTTTAGATGAAAATTGGTGTCAATGTCACTTATAACCTGTATAAGACCTCACCAAAATTTGCGCTAAAGTTCACACTTTAAAACCCATCAGCTCGACACTATACTCGACCCTAAAATTTGGGACAGAATTGTATACTTGTTTTATAAAACCGTTTGGACCACTTTAAAAGTACTAACTCGACAATCCGTCTTTTGAAACCACTACTAGACTCATCAAACTAAGTTTGTAAACTTTGAAAACCAGTAGTTACATTTATCTAACCAAGCCTAAAGTCCCCGAGAGTCGACCCAAAATCAGGCACAATTTCGGATTGTGCCGACTTGCGTCTCCGGGTACACGAATACTAAAACTAGCATAACTTTTGACTCGTAATGAGTTAGAACCTCTATCTTATATCAAAACGAGCATCTCGGAAAACTCTATAACAATTTCAGATAATCTCAGCCTCTATCAAAACTTAAACCCACGAAACAATCTGTTTTAAGCTGCTGTCCCAAAATACCCTTTTAGAAATCATGTCAAATCTATTTTCCAACCAAAACCACTCATTCCTATACCTATAGTATCACTCTACTATCATACCCATCAACCAAACACTCCTAAAAACACTTGCATGTATAATTTTAACAAAGATCAAAGATCAAAATAACATTTTTCACATGAAAACATGATGATCCTACCTAGATCATCACATGCATGATGATTTAAACATAAATCAACCATGGAATCACAAAATCTTTGAAAGTTGATCCATGTTGATGAGACTGCTTTTATACATAGTCTCATCGTCCAAAAAGGGCTTAAAATGCATTAAATATCATCAAAATACCCATATATATGCTTGTGTTTGTTGCTTGTGTATTTTAGGTACGGATATTGAGAAAATGACAAAAGATCACAAGAATCATGCAAAAACGAACACGAGAAACGAAGCCGCACAATGAACCAAGCCCTAATGAAGTTTTCCCAAGAAAAACCCTTGAAGATTTGAAGAATTATGAAGAAGGGTCCTCCAATATGGAAGAATTGACACTTTATACCCTTGTATCTTCATAATTACAAGTTTGGTCCCTAAAGTTTGTCAATATTACAAAAAGGGCCCTCCGCTTTGAAGAATTGGCAATTTAGTCCCGCAACAAAACTAAAATGTCAATGTTTATCATCCTCAAAGTCAAACATACCAAGAAGGACTCCAAGTTACAAGAATTACAAGATTGGTCATTTGAAAATATCAAAATTACCAAAAGGACCCTTGAGTTTGAAGATTTGGCAAAATTGGTCCCTCATCAAACATGGATTGGCAATTTCAGTCCTCCAAAATGTGAATCATACAAGTTTAGACCATTATCCTTGAAGAAAATACCAAATCAGTCCTTCAAAAATCAAAAATTGGCAAGAAATACCCCTAAAATCATTCTACAAAACTTTTTGGGGCAAAAGTGTGAAAATGGAAAAGTTGTTAAGAAGGATTTTAGCGTTGATGGGTTATTAAACTGAAATGACAAGTATTACAAAGAGAGGGGGTTAAAGCTGGCCAGACAAGATACTTACCTAGACCAACCAATGCTTGACACCTGTCCCACTCACACTCTCTACCAATCACATTGCACCATGTCACACCCCACTTAACCCGGTTTAAGATTAATTTAATCTTGGCGCCTAAAACAAATTTTTAAACATAATCCAAAACAAAAACAGATTAAACACATGTTCTTGAAGTTCATAATCCAAATTGGGGATTTTTGTTTTAGCAAAAATTAAACCACCACCTCTTCCAGATTAGTGATTAATGATGTCCTAATCACATCCCAACCTTAACATTGGTCACCCCAACAACCCACATGCTACATGGGACCTCCCCTGCACACACTTTTGGGAAGAAGACAAAGATAAGCTAGTCATCTAACGTCCCATATTGAGCTTCATACAAGCCCTTGGATCCTCTTTTCACTTGTCAGCTACCACTAAACAACAAGAAGGAGTCACATAATTCACAAGAATTCAAAATCTGCAAAGGGAAATTTGGGGACTTCATCAAGCTTAAGGTTACGTTTTTTATGCATTCACTAGTCCATTGTATGCCTATATAAAGGCCTTAGCTTTCTACATTTTAGCTTGCTCTTGAATTTTCAGTTGTTCACTTTTCTGTAAATCCTTTTCAGAATTAATGAAATGTGTTTGAAATGTTGAAGAAAGCTCAAGTGCCATCATTTATAACTGCTTATTATTGTTCTTAGTTTGATATTTCTAAATCTCAAAACCTGTTGTTAAGGAGTGTGCAAAAGTTTGCATTTTTCCTTCAAGCTTGATATTTTGCTAAGTTCTTGTTCAAACCTTGGAATTCTTGGACTATAGGGCTGATCATAGCATCCTGATATTGTGTTATCAAGGTGTGGTGAGGCTTATAACTTGGGGATAATCAAGTGTGGGGTAACAAGGTTGCATTAATCAAGGCTTTTTATTTTTCTGATTTTGATATTGTGCTTCTAACCTTGTTGAATCTTAGCAGGGTTGCTGTTGGAAGCTTGTGCTTGTTCTTGCTAGCACATAAGCTCTAACATTCGTGGGTGTGTATGTACATCCATGAGGTTTGTCTTAAAACCTTGAAAATATGATAAATTTTGGATTTTTTGTGGATTTGTGCTCTACTTGTGTTCTTGTTGTTTTCTTGGCTTGAATCTGCTTAATCTTGCATGATAATGTTGTTTATATGCTAGATTAATCATTTGGTAAACTGAATCACACTTATACTTGTTTAAAATTTGATTTGAAAAGTTAAAAGGGTGTTTGGGATTACCTGTTTGAGTTCAAATCTTGTTATTGTGTGAAGGAAAGTTTGTGTTTGTGCTTTATATCTGATATATGCTTGGTTGAGAGTTGTTTGCTGCAAGTTTTTGAGTTTAAAACCTTGAATCACACAATCTGCTATAACTTGTTGATTTTAACTATTTTTGACCTAAGATTTTGGTGAAATCTAGAATTTGTGCATGCTTAGGGTTAAAAGTTGTTTAAAAATCATTATTATAACATATGTGATAGATTTGGAGGTTTGAATCTGGCTTGTTGGTCAAATACATCAGCAAAGTATAAAACTGCATGTTCTTGTGTTCATCAGTAACTTTAAGTGCTTGAATCTTGCTTAAAACTTTGAATCATTGCATGAAACCTGTTTAGACTTGCTTATTTGAGTTTAATATAGCTTGTGCATGCATTTGGTTAAGTTTGGCTGGCTGAATATTGCTAAAAGTGCTTATTGAACCTCAACTGCTTATTGTTCTAAGTCTGTGCTAGATCTGGTGCTTAATTGAATTAACTATACAAACTGGCTGTTGCTTGTTGTGATTTCTTTGTTTGTATTGACTCCTTATGATCCAATGATCATTTGGGTGCCTTGTTGAAACTTGAATCTCTAAAAAAGTCACTAAAGACAAAAAAGTCTACAAGTCAAGCAGTGGGAAAACTTCCCACTGCTCAACACCCAAAACTAGCCCCTGCTAGTGTTAATTTGTTCTCAGCTTATCAATAAGCTATAATAGCTTATCCAGACCTGCAACAACTTATTTTTTATGATAGATCTTCATTATTTGACACATTTGATTAGACTGGAGCTTATTGGACTTTGACTTTGACTTTTTGCTAGAAAACCAACTTAATTGACTTTTTCATAAGTGCTTATTTGCTTTTTCCAGCTTATTGAGTCAGCTTATTTGAAAACTTTTTATTGAAATAGCTTATTTAAGTCATTTAAAAGCTTTAGAAACTTGAATCAGCTCTTGGGGTGGCCTAGAACTCAAAAACGACTATTTTGTCGTTTTCTGTAGATTGCTTATTGCATTTTCAGGCTTATTCCTTGGGCTTATTTCAAATTTCTTTTTACAGAAGTCTTATTTAGGACAAAAGAAGCTTGTGTGTCTAATTTGAGCTTATGGCTTTAGCTTATAGCTTAATGGGCCAAAAAGCCCATTAAGAATAAGCTGTTTGGTATAAGCTTGCTTATTTCATATTTTTAGCTTTTGGCCTTTGGAAAAAGTTGTTTAAAATCAAATTTTGAGTCGAGTAGTGCTTTTTGGGCTTATTTGGGCCACTTTTTCATTTTGGGCTGAATTTAGCCCAATAAGGAGACTGTTTTGGGTTTAGCCTTATTTCTAGGCCCATTAAGGGTATTTAGGTAATTTCAAGTTCATTTCTGTGTTATTTAGGTTAATTTAAGCTAGTTTGCAACTTTTTAGATTTTTTAGGATTTTTGGATTTTTATTAATATTTTAATATTATTTTATTATTAAAAATTAAAAATCTGATTTTCTAAGGTTTTATATTTTTCCTAGGTTCTATACACTTAATTAGGAATTTACAACTTTCTAATTATTTTTAGGGTCTTTTAATTATTTTCTAGAATTATTTTAAGTTTTTATAGATTTTAATAGTTTTTAATTGTTTAAAAATAGTTTTTAGTGGTTTTAAAATTTTGAAAAATACTTTTTAGCTTAATTAGTTTATTTTAAAGGTTTACAAACTTTAAGATCTTGATTTGGACTTTTTATTAGTTAATATTGATTTTTAGGGCTTTAATTAGCATTAAAAAGTTAATATTTAATTAATTAAAAGGTTTTGGCAAGTTTAGATTTTTTTGTAAACCCTTAGAATATTTTAGTGGATTTTTAGTGATTTTTAGGAATTTTTAGAGTAAAATTTTAATTTTGGTACTTTTTACGGTTTTACGTGTATGACCTTTTCGCCTTAGTGTAATCCGTCATCGTAACCGTCATTCTCTTCTTATCCCCTTTCTATTTTTTTTCTCATAATCATATAATCACAAAGTTAATCATCTCATTACACAACACACTAGCCTCCTTGAGAACGAACTCATTTTAGGGTCATAACTTGTGGTTTTCCTAAACTACTTGTTAACACTTGCCCTAATTGCCTTGTTTTCCTAAACAAGTGCTAATTTACAACTATCATTTTGGCGCCGCTGCCAGGGAGGCGTGTTTTGTTTTGATTTGGAAATTGTTGTTTTTATATACTAACCATAAATAGTATTTTTATTAGTAGCACTATACTAATACGTATTATCGGTTTTCGTTTTTTGTGTGAATACTATTACTATATTGTATACGTAGAACAATAAATTCACAAGTACTCCAAATACGTGAGAAATCACAACCTTGACTTGGGAGGTCATTACCCAATCATTGTATTCGAATCTCAAACCAAAGAAAAAGGCAAAAATAGATAAATACTTTCGTGAAGCTCGATTTTGAAAAATACAAACTATAAGGTGGGTATAAGGCGGATATTATAAAATATATCCTAAGGAAAAAGGCTCTTAAGTGCTTCGCGCCGCCTCGTTTCCCCACTTGCTTGTGAGTATTTGATTTTGAGAGCTAATCGAGGGTTTTGCCGCCCAAAGTATTACTAAGTATCATATATACTTTCTTGGTTTCATTTGATTAAACCCTCTTGAATGTTTTGGTGTTCCACCAACGTTCTAAAGTCATCGAAGGCGTTCACTTCACGTGATCGTTTTCATTCCTTGAGGCTTCTTTAATCAAGAGATTTGATTAAGGAGGAGATTTGTATATTTTTGTCTACTTAATACATTCACCAAAATCCAAAAAGGTTAATACAATCAATAACCACAAAAAATTGAAAAATACAAAACACCAAAAAGAATCTTCTTTGCTCGTCCCCTCGTTGTACGTGACGTTTATGCTAACTCGTAATCAAACAAGACGTGCACGTAAACGAAAGAACAAAACTCCCACTCCTAATCTTTCTAGTGAGGAGTCTCCTATTGGCGAACCCATTGTAAGAGAAGCACCAACCATGGCGAATCGAACTATGATGGAGTTACTTCAAGCACCCACCGAGGGTTATGGAGAGGCTATTGTGATTCCCGCTATCCTTGCGGAGAATTTTGAAGTGAAAACGGGTTTGTTGTCGATGATCCAAAACAACAAATTCCGTGGTGATGAGAAGGACAATCCACACAACCATATCCGCCAATTCAATTGTCTTACCGCCACTTGCAAGTTTAAGGATGTCTCTAATGACTCGATTAAGATGATGCTTTTTCCGTGTTCTCTAGCGGGGCCCGCTAAAATTTGGTTAGAGAAAGAGCCACCCAATTCTATATTGACGTGGAAGGATCTCGTTTCTAAGTTTGTGAACCAATTTTTTCCGCCCTCTAAGACTACGCACTTGAAAAATGAGATTTCAAAATTTTCACAAGAGTTTAATGAAAGTTTTTCAACGGCTTGGAATAGATTTAAGGAGATGTTACATGAATGTCCTCATCACGGTTTTTCCGACTTGCATCAAATTGACACGTTTTACAATGGACTTAATGATCATGAAAGGGATTATTTAAATGCCGTCGCGGGTGGTAATTTTTTGTGTAAAACGGTTGAGGAAGCTTTGGTGATAATTGAGAATAGGTCTAAGGTGTATAGTCCTCGTAGCACGTCTAGTGTTCGTAAGGCTTCGTCTTCGGCTTCACCTTCTTTGTCTACTACCATCGATGCTTGCCAAATTGAGGCGAACTTGGAAAACAAAATCTTTGATAAGCTTAAAGGTCTTTTGATTGAGTTCAAAGTTGGAGAACCAAGTGCTCCCGCTACGGCTAAAGCGGTTGAGGTTTCATGCATGTATTGTGGTGGAGGTCATGATTTCTCCGAGTGTATTACCAACGGTGGTAACACTTCGAGTGCCTACGCGACCACGGGAACTTACAACCAAAACGGTCAAGTTACCCGCTCTAATCAATTGACTCCACCGGGTTTTGGTTCAAATCAAAAAGCTAACAACAATTATCGCAACAATCAAGTTGGTTTCAAAAACAATTATAACAAGGAAAATTATGGTAATCAAGGGGCTAATAATCAAGTTTCAAACAAAAATCAAAATGATTTTCAAAACAACAACAAAGGTTTGCAAACGTAGAAAGATCTTCCAAATGAATTTGTTGAATACGCTAATGGGAATGATGCTAGGCTTGACAATATTCAAAGAGAAATCATTAGCCTAAGATCCGAGTTTAAGACCGACTTGAAGAAAGAGTTGAAAAATGAGTTAGCTAATGAACTTAAGATCCATACCAACAAGATGGAAGGAAATGTAACTAGGTTACAACAAAACCAACAAAAAATGGAACAAGGGAAACATGAGATAAAACAAGAGATGATTAAGGCCGAGAAGAGGCAATCCATGTTTGAAGATAAAATCTCATCTATGTTTGAGGCAATTATGTGTAAACCGTCTTCGAGTAGTCTTCCTAGCAACACCGTATCAAACCCTAAGGGTGAGATGAAAGTGATTACCACACGTAGTGGTAAGACACTTAAGGAACCGACTCCTCAACCAATTGCTCCTATGGAGGAGGCAATTGAGGAATAACCCGAGGTGGTGGTCCAAAAGGAGCATGTCCCAATCCCACGAAGTACCGCTTATGCCACACCTATGGTTGACCCATTACCAACATTGGAACCCGAGATTCCAAAGGCTATGCCTATGACTCAACCCACACCACCTTTGCCCTATCCATCGAGACTTAGAAAGGAGAAACGTCAAGAGCGCGACAAGTATCAATTTGAGTTTTTTATGAAAATGTTTCGTGATTTGCACTTTAATGTGAGTTTCGCCGATGCTTTGGTCATGATGCCTCGATTTGCCACTAACTTTAAGAGTATGTTGAACAACAAGGAGAAATTGCACCAATTGTCTAGTTGTTCGTCAGTTTATCTTAATCGCATACCTCAAAAAGTCGGTGATCCCGGTAAATTTTTGATCCCTTGTGCAATCCAAGATATGGAAGAATGCTTTGCCTTGGCCGATCTTGGTGCTAGCATTAACTTGATGCCACTTGCAATCTTCAAGTCGCTCAATCTTCCTAATCTTACTCCTTCACTAATGTCTATCGAGTTGGCCGACCATTCCACGATTCCCGCATGTGGATTGGCGGAAGACGTTTTTGTGAAAGTGGGAAAGTTCTACTATCCCGTAGACTTTATCGTTGTCGATATTCCCACGGATCCTCAAGTTCCTCTCATTTTAGGTCGTTCGTTTTTAGATACGTCTATGGCTTTGATCGATGTTCCTGCTAGAAAGATCACCTTACGTTTCAACGACGAGGAGCTTGTTATAAACGCAACTCAAAACTCTTAAAGTTCTCATGTTTATTCCGTTGCAACCATAAACCTCGTTGATATGATTGACGTGGTTTGCGAAGAATTTTCACAAGAAGTTCTAGGTTTGATGAAAATGGTGGCAATCCCACTATGTTAGATCCCATCCTTGATAACTCGACACCAACCTTCACTCCATTTGAAGGTGGTGGTTTTACGTTGGAAGAATTCGATGTTCCACGTACTTGCAATGAAGACCTCGACAACGATGAGCACTTCTCGATTATCAAGGGTTTTCTTAACGATTTCCCATTTCCTCCACCCGAGGAGGTTAAAAGTATCGAGCCCAAATCTTCACTTGAGGAACCACCTATCCTCGAGTTGAAAGATTTACCTCCTCATCTCGAATATGTCTATTTGGAGGAGGGCGAAAAGTTGTCGGTTATTATTGTGAAGGAACTTTCGGATGATGAAAAAACCGCACTTGTCGATGTTCTAAAGGATCACAAAGGGGAAATTGCGTGGAAGTTATCCGACATTAAGGGGATCGATCCCAAATTTTGTACCCACAAAATCGTAATGGAGGAGGATTACAAGCCCGCAACCCAATGTCAAAGGAGGGTGAACCCCAAAATTCACGACGTCATCAAAAAGGAGGTCCTTAAACTCCTTGACGCGGGAATGATTTACCCTATTTCTGATAGCCCTTGGGTGAGTCCTATTCATTGTGTCCCTAAGAAGGGAGGAATGGCCGTTGTGCCAAATGATGCCAACGAGTTAATTCCCACTAGACTCGTGACCGGATGGAGAGTGTGCATTGACTATCGTAAGTTGAATGAAGCCACTCGAAAAGACCATTTTCCCTTGCCCTTCATGGACCAAATGTTGGAGCGTCTTGCGGGAAGCGATTTCTATTGCTTTTTAGATGGTTTTTCCGGTTACTTCCAAATTCCCATCGATCCTCGTGGTCAAGAAAAAACTACGTTTACGTGTCCATATGGAACGTTTGCCTATCGTAGAATTACATTCGAACATTGCAATGCACCGGGAACCTTTCAAAGGTGCATGATGGCTATTTTTCATGATATCGAGAAAACGATGGAAGTCTTCATGGATGACTTTTCCGTGTTTGGTAATTCATTCACTTCGTGTTTGTCGAATCTCGAGAGAATTTTGAAACGTTGTGAGGAAACCAACCTTGTGCTCAATTGGGAAAAGTGTCATTTTATGGTTAAGAGTGGAATCGTCTTAGGGTACAAGGTCTCGAAAGCGGGGATTGAGGTAGATCAAGCTAAGGTAGACTTCATCGCCAAATTACCTCATCCCAAAACCGTTAAGGGAGTTAGGAGTTTCCTAGGCCAGGCGGGCTTTTATCGTCGATTCATCAAGGATTTTTCAAAGATCTCTCGACCCATTACTCATCTTCTTGAAAAAGAGGCACGTTTTGTCTTTGACAAAGATTGTGTACGAGTCTTTGAAATCCTTAAGAGGAAACTTACCGAAGCTCCCATTCTTGTTGCTCCCAATTGGAACCTCCCCTTTGAGCTCATGTGTGATGCTAGTGATTACGCTATTGGGGCCGTATTGGGGCAACATCATGAAAAGCACTTCTTGCCTATTCACTATGCTAGCAAGACGATGACCCAGGCTCAACTTAAATACACTACAACGGAGAAGGAGTTTCTTGCCGTGGTGTATGAATTTGAGAAATTTTGACCTTATCTCGTCTTGACAAAATGCATAGGGTATACAGACCATTCGGCTATCAAGTATCTTATGGCTAAACAAGATGCAAAGCCGAGATTACTTCGTTGGATTCTCCTCCTTCAAGAATTTGATCACAAAATTGTTGACAAAAAAGGAGTCGAGAATCTAGCGGCCGATCATCTTTCTCGTTTGGAAGATCCTCACCAAAGTGTTTACGAGCCCAAGGAAATCACCGAAACATTTCCGCTCGAGAAACTTGGTGTAGTGAATTCTAAGCTTCATTCTTCCACCCCATGGTTTGCGGACTTTGCAAATTACCATGCGGGTAACTTCATCATCAAGGGTATGACGACTCAAGAAAAACGAAAGTTCTTTCGTGACGTCAAGTTCTACTTTTGGAACGACCCTTACTTGTTTCGAACTTGTGCAGATCAAATCATCCGACGTTGTGTATTTGGCACTGAAGCTTCTAATATCCTTAGAGCTTGTCATGAGGGACCCACGGGTGGTCACCACGGTGCTAATCTCACGGCTAAGAAGGTGTTTGATGCCGGCTTTTTTTGGCCTACTATTTACCGAGATGCACAAGATCTTGTGAAGTCATGTGACTCATGCCAACGACAAGGAAAAGCCTCACAAAAAGATGAAATGCCACAAAATATCATCCAAGTGTGTGAGATCTTTGACGTTTGGGGCATAGACTTTATGGGTCCGTTCCCATCATCTCGTGGTAATAAGTATATCCTCGTTGCGGTTGACTACCTATCTAAGTGGGTGGAAGCTAAGGCTTTGCCCACCAATGATGCTCGTGTGGTAGTCAAGTTTTTGAAAAGCTTGTTTTCTCGGTTTGGAACCCCTCGTGCGATCATAAGCGATCGTGGAACCCATTTTTGTAACGACCAATTCGAAAGGGTCCTAAGGAAATATGGGGTTACACATCGGCTTTCTACGGCTTATCATCCACAAACGAGTGGGCAAGTTGAGGTTTCAAACCGAGCGTTGAAAAGGATCTTGGAGAGATCCGTAGGGGAAAACCGACAATCTTGGTCGGATAAGTTGGACGATGCTTTATGGGCTTTTAGGACCGCTCATAAGACGCCCATTGGGTGCACTCCCTATAAGCTTGTGTATGGGAAAAACTGTCATTTGCCAATCGAATTGGAACACAAGGCTTATTGGGCCCTAAAGCATTGTAATGATGACATGGAAACCACGGGAAAACACCAGAAAATGCAATTAAATGAATTGGATGAATTAAGGGACATTGCTAATGAAAATTCATTGATTTATAAAGAAAAGACTAAAAAGTTGCATGATTCTAAAATTAAAAACCGGGTTTTTAACATTGGGGATCAAGTTTTGCTTTTTAATTCTCGTTTGAAAATATTTTCCGGTAAGTTGAAATCCCGTTGGTCCGGTCCATTCACCGTGACCCAAGTATTTCCATATGGGACCATCGAGATAGCTCAAAATGATGGCCCCAATTTCAAGGTGAATGGACATAGGTTGAAGCACTACTTTGGCGGGGAAGTTCCATCCTTGAACTACCTCGACCAAGTCACCTTCCCCAATGATAATTAGTATTGAGGGGATCGAGTTGAGCTCATGACTCGGTAATCAAAAACGAGGTGCCTCGTGGGGGAGTCCCATGCTTATCCTATGTACATATTATCGCTTTCTAATGTAGTAACGTGTGGGGATTTGTGCCCTTCCAACCTTTGTTTCGTGATTGTTTGAGAATTGTGGTTTTTAGATGATCATGATCTTCACGATTGGAGCCTCTCGTGTTCGTTTTATGGGAGCACTCGATCGTTTGCTTTGAAGACTTTCTCAATATCCATGATATATCCTTTGATGTTCTAACCTTAGGTTTTTAGCACACTTCATAAACGGCTTTAAATTTAACGGTTACACCATTTCCATGCTAGATTAGGCATTCGACTACGTCTCTAGTATGGGGGTGTTTGCATCCCTAGACTCGAAACATTAAGGACAATGTTTAACTTTAGTATGGGGGGTGAATAGATACTTGCCTTGCCAAACCTTCACGCTTTCCAAAGTTTATCTTTTTTGTTGCAAAATAAGGCTAAAAATAGCCAAATTTTAAAATTTTTCTCATGTTTTATAAGTGTTTGAAGACACGAATGTAGGTTTTCCGATGGCGAGAATAAGAGTAATTTTTGACTCGACCGTGCGTGTTGAGCACTTAGCTTTGATTCCTTAACTTCACATTAGGCTAAGTCTCTTAAATGAGGACGAGAAATGATAGGGTTAATTATAAGTTACTATGCTAAACGTAGAGTACTCGTATTCTTTCAAAAACTCATGTGTTCTCGTTGTTTGCTTATTCTCCCTTCGCATGTAAATATTTTTTCCTTAATAAATATTGACTTAGCGGTTTAGTTGGGATTGTTGGGTTTCTAGTCTTTTCTAGTAGCTTCCGTGTAATTAAATTGGGAAGACATTAAGGTATCGCAAGCGTCACGGTTTTGAAGTATTGGCACCCGAATAATCAAAAGCTTCACTCAATAATAAGATTTCAAGTGCTCACCTAAATCAAGCAAACAATTTGAATCCCCACAAGGCCGAAAAATCTATGCAAAATTGAAAGTGAATCAAGCCTTAATCTTTGAAGCTTTAAAGATCCAAAATTCGCCTTAGCGTGAGGATATACGTATTTGGCTAATAAAACTACCGATGAGGTGGATAATAAAAGGCAAGGCAAGACCGAAGTCATAATAAAAGCTTCATGGCGAAGTTGAATAAAAGATGGAGGTAAACAAAAGATAATAAGGCCCTTCCGTTAGGGGGCGTATAAAAGTCTTGGTAATAAGTCTCATGTTCAAAACCGTTATAAAACCGTGTTTATCGATCCTTCTTGTTGCCTTAATTTTTTGACATCGTTGTCTATTAGGAGGGGTTATTGATTTGATGGAATTGGTTACACCGTTAGGACTCTATTTTTAGACCTAAATCTCTATTATCGCATAAGTCAAACAATGTATCCTCGTGAAACATTCAAGACAAAATAAAATATAAGAGATACAACTTAGGAAATTGGGAGGATAAGTACGTGATTAGGGCATATGAGTAGTGTTAGCATTACTAACTTATAATGACAATGATCTCGTTGCACGCTTGGCATGGAATTGGGGTGAAAATCGAGGACGATGAAATTATTTCTAACAAAGCATTCACGTGTTCTTATTCTATGAACCTAAACGTCCCATTTTGCGATGAAAATCATACATTATGTCTAAAACGCAAGTAGTAGTAATAGTAGTAATATAGCTAGTTTATCATTCAATAAAGTGAATAAAAATGAATTTTGGAGGTGCTACGATACTTTATTCTAGCATTGCGTGAGGGCACGATAATGGTTTAGTATGGGGGAGTGATGAGACTGCTTTTATACATAGTCTCATCGTCCAAAAGGGCTTAAAATGCATTAAATATCATCAAAATACCCATATATATGCTTGTGTTTGTTGCTTGTGTATTTTAGGTACGGATATTGAGAAAATGACAAAAGATCACAAGAATCATGCAAAAACGAACACGGGAAACGAAGCCGCACAATGGACCAAGCCCTAATGAAGTTTTCCCAAGAAAAACCCTTGAAGATTTGAAGAATTATGAAGAAGGTTCCTCCAATATGGAAGAATTGACACTTTATACCCTTGTATCTTCATAATTACAAGTTTGGTCCCTAAAGTTTGTCAGTATTGCAAAAAAGGCCCTCCACTTTGAAGAATTGGCAATTTTAGTCCCTCAACAAAACTAAAATGTCAATATTTATCATCATCAAAGTCAAACATACCAAGAAGGACTCCAAGTTACAAGAATTACAGGATTGGTCCTTTGAAAATATCAAAATTACCAAAAGGACCCTTGACTTTGAAGATTCGGTAAAAATGGTCCCTCAACAAACATGAATTGGCAATTTCAATCCTCCAAAATGTCAATCATACAAGTTTAGACCATTATCCTTGAAGAAAATACCAAATCAGTCCTTCAAAAATCACAAATTGGCAAGAAATACCCCTGAAATCATTTTACAAAACTTTTTGGGGCAAAAGTGTGAAAATGGAAAAGTTGTTAAGAAGGATTTTGGCGTTGATGGGTTATTAAACTGAAATGACAAGTATTACAAAGAGAGGGGGTTAAAGCTGGCCAGACAAGATACTTACCTAGACCAACCAATGCTTGACACCTGTCCCACTCACGCTCTCCACCAATCACATTACACATGTCACACCCCACTTAACCCGGTTTAAGATTAATTTAATCTTGGCGCCTAAAACAACTTTTTAAACATAATCTAAAACAAAAATAGATTAAACACCTGTTCTTGAAGTTCATAATCCAAATTGGGGATTTTTTTTTAGCAAAAATTAAACCACCACCTCTTCCGGATTAGTGATTAATGATGTCCTAGTCACATCTCAACCTTAACATTGGTCACCCCCTCAACCCACATGCTACATGGGACCCCCCCTGCACACACTTTTGGGAAGAAGACAAAGATAAGCCAGTCATCCAACGTCTCATATTGTGGCTTACTTTCTAAGCTTCATACAAGCCCTTGGATCCTCTTTTCACTTGCCAGCTACCACTAAACAACAAGAAGGAGTCACATGATTCACAAGAATTCAAAATCTGCAAAGGGAAATTTGGGGACTTCATCAAGCTTAGGGTTACGTTTTTTATGCATTCACTTGTCCATTGTATGCCTATATAAAGGCCTTAGCTTTCTACATTTTAGCTTGCTCTTGAATTTTCAGTTGTTCACTTTTCTATAAATCCTTTTCAGAATTAATGAAATATGTTTGAAATGTTGAAGAAAGCTCAAGTGCCATCATTTATAACTGCTTATTATTGTTCTTAGTTTGATATTTCTGAATCTCAAAACCTGTTGTTAAGGAGTGTGCAAAAGTTTGCATTTTTCCTTCAAGCTTGATATTTTGCTAAGTTCTTGTTCAAACCTTGGAATTCTTGGGCTATAGGGTTGATCATAGCATTCTGATATTGTGTTATCAAGGTGTGGTGAGGCTTATAACTTGGGGATAATCAAGTGTGGGGTAACAAGGTTGCATTAATCAAGGCTTTTCACTTTTCTGATTTTGATATTTTGCTTCTAACCTTGTTGAATCTTAGCAGGGTTGCTGTTGGAAGCTTGTGCTTGTTCTTGCTAGCACATAAGCTCTAACATTCGTGGGTGTGTATGTACATCCATGAGGTTTGTCTTAAAACCTTGAAAATATGACAAATTTTGGATTTTTTTGTGGATTTGTGCTCTACTTGTGTTCTTGTTGTTTTCTTGGCTTGAATCTGCTTAATCTTGCATGATAATGTTGTTTATATGCTAGATTAATCATTTGGTAAACTGAATCACACATATACTTGTTTAAAATTTGATTTGAAAAGTTAAAAGGGTGTTTGGGATTACCTGTTTGAGTTCAAATCTTGTTATTGTGTGAAGGAAAGTTTGTGTTTGTGCTTTATATCTGATATATGCTTGGTTGAGAGTTGTTTGCTGCAAGTTTTTGAGTTTAAAACCTTGAATCACACAATCTGCTATAACTTGTTGATTTTAACTGTTTTTGACCTAAGATTTTGGTGAAATCTAGAATTTGTGCATGCTTAGGGTTAAAAGTTGTTTAAACATTATTATTATAACATATGTGATAGATTTGGAGGTTTGAATCTGGCTTGTTGGTCAAATACATCAGCAAAGTATAAAACTGCATGTTCTTGTGTTCATCAGTAACTTTAAATGCTTGAATCTTGCTTAAAACTTTGAATCATTGCATGAAACCTGTTTAGACTTGCTTATTTGAGTTTAATATAGCTTGTGTATGCATTTGGTTAAGTTTGACTGGCTGAATATTGCTAAAAGTGCTTATTGAACCTCAACTGCTTATTGTTCTAAGTCTGTGCTAGATCAGGTGCTTAATTGAATTAACTGTACAAACTGGCTGTTGCTTGTTGTGATTTCTTTGTTTGTATTGACTCCTTATGATCCAATGATCATTTGGGTGCCTTGTTGAAACTTGAATCTCTAAAAAAGTCACTAAAGACAAAAAAGTCTACAAGTCAAGTAGTGGGAAAAGTTCCCACTGCTCAAAACCCAAAACTAGCCCCTGCTAGTGTTAATTTGTTCTCAGCTTATCGATAAGCTATAATAGCTTATCCAGACCTGCAACAATTTATTTTTTGTGATAGATCTTCATTATTTGACCCATTTGATTTGACTGGAGCTTATTGGACTTTGACTTTGACTTTTTGCTAGAAAACCAACTTAATTGACTTTTTCATAAGTGCTTATTTGCTTTTTCAGCTTATTGAGTCAGCTTATTTTAAAACGTTTTTGTTGAAATAGCTTATTTAAGTCATTTAAAAGCTTTAGAAACTTGAATCAGCTCTTGGGGTGGCCTAGAACTCAAAAACGACTATTTTGTCATTTTCTGTAGATTGCTTATTGCATTTTCAGGCTTATTCCTTGGGCTTATTTCAAATTTCTTTTTATAGAAGTCTTTTTTAGGACAAAATAAGCTTGTGTGTCTAATTTGAGCTTATGGCATTAGCTTATAGCTTAATGGGCCAAAAGCCCATTAAGAATAAGCTGTTTGGTATAAGCTTGCTTATTTCACATTTTCAGCTTTTGGGCCTTTGGATAAAGTTGTTTAAAATCAAATTTTGAGTCGAGTAGTGCTTTTTGGGCTTATTTGGGCCACCTTTTCATTTTGGGCTGAATTTAGCCCAATAAGGAGACTGTTTTGGGTTTAGCCCATTTTCTAGGCCCATTAAGGGTATTTAGGTAATTTCAAGTTCACTTGTGTGTTATTTAGGTTAAATTAAGCTAGTTTGCAACTTTTTAGAATTTTTTAGGATTTTTGGATTTTTATTAATATTTTAATATTATTTTATTATTAAAAATTAAAAATCTGATTTTCTAAGGTATTATATTTTTCCTAGGTTCTATACACTTAATTAGGAATTTTACAACTTTCTAAATATTTTTAGGGTCTTTTAATTATTTTCTAGAATTATTTTAAGTTTTTATAGTTTTTAATAGTTTTTAATTGTTTAAAAATAGTTTTTAGTGGTTTTAAAAAGTTGAAAAATAATTTTTAGCTTAATTAGTTTATTTTAAAGGTTTACAAACTTTAAGATCTTGATTTGGACTTTTTATTAGTTAATATTGATTTTTAGGGCTTTAATTAGCATTAAAAAATTAATATTTAATTAATTAAAAGGTTTTTGCAAGTTTGGATTTTTTGTAAACCCTTAGAAAATTTTAGTGGATTTTTATTGATTTTTAGGAATTTTTAGAGTAAAATTTTAATTTTGGTGCTTTTTACGGTTTTACGTGTATGACCTTTTCGCCTTAGTGTAATCCGTCATCGTAACCATCATTCTCTTCTTATCCCCTTTCTATTTTTCTTTCTCATATTCATATAATCACAAAGTTAATCATCTCATTACACAACACACTAGCCTCCTTGAGAACGAACTCATTTTAGGGTCATAACTTGTGGTTTTCCTAAACTACTTGTTAACACTTGCCCTAATTGCCTTGTTTTCCTAAACAAGTGTTAATTTACAACTATCACATGTACATGTTTTTGGTATCAAAAGAATCATAAGATGATTTCTAACATGGGTCTAATTTTTGTTTTAAGAGAATCAAGGTAAAACTTTATGATTTTAGGGTGTTTTTGTGGTGGTGGTGACGAAAAAGAAAGAGAGGGAGAGGAGAGTGGTAAAAATTTTAGTGTGTGTGTGTGTTTTTGTGAAGTAAAATGAAGGTTTAGTGTAAAAAAATCAATTTATATAGTGGAGTGAGGGCTAGTTTTGCCAATTGTGTAATCTTTTGGACTTAAAAGCAATTTAATAGTTTAAAGGGTAGAAAATGGCTATTAGTCAATATTGAAAATATTTACGGGGCTCGGGTTTTGTAGAAATACTATTCAAAAGTTACAATGCATCATGAATATGATTATATGATTTCCCGACACAACTTAACACGTAATTAAAACGAAATCTTCGAAAATAAAAATTATCGAAACAATCGATAATAAAATGTAAAATTTTAGGCATCCGTCGGTATCGCGATCACTAGGAATTCTTGTTGTTCATTGAATTGAATAAAATCGTTGTAAAACGCACGCGGGTGATTTTAAATCAAAAACTTTGATTGAAATAAATATGGAAAAATAAAATAAGAATTTTATAATTCCAGATAAAATATTTATCAATGATCAGAAAATACTTGAAAAGTATAATTTATTAAAATTATCATGATCTTAGGATTTACATATAAAGAATTCAAGAAAATGAAATACGTTGGAAAACTCAGAAACACGAATAAAAGAATAAAATAATGATGGGAAAGTATGGGTTCTCACATTGTAGATTTAGACTAAGCAAAATAACTTATACTTAGTCTTAGTAGAAACTTTGAATTGGTATAAAAGAGTATGTGGAATCTACTCTTGATATTATGAAGATTATTTGTGAAATGTAAAGTAACTAGACATATTTTATAAACCAAACACTTCAATATTATTAATAATACGAATACTCCAAAAAATAGTATTAGGGTTAAAAAATAACCTTGAAGACTATAATTCGTAATGTGCGTGTATTACATCTAACCCTAGGACCTCCTTTTATAATATAAGGATTTCTTTACAAGACAAAGGGGGTGTTGATAGCTACTTAAAGGGACGACTAAGCGTGAGCTACCTAGTCGGTCAGCAGGAAGATTGTTTGACATGAAAATTAATGCCACTGATTGACTCATTTTCCTTTTGAGTGGGCCAACTTAGAATATGCAATCTCCCATTCAGCATGAAACTTATTAACGTAAATCTTTAACCTGCACTTTGTATGTATTACAATTAATGATTTAATATTTTTACTAACTCCTAACATCATTAGTATATATTATAAACATGATTCTTACGCTTAAATAAGAAATTTAAGAGCCAAACTCGATTAATATGCGTTTCGTTATACGAGTAAAAATTGTTTACCGAATTTTTTTTAGTTACACTTATAAATGTCGAACGATTTTTATTGTGTACACTACTTGTATATATGTATGTTATATTTAATTACGTGCATACAATATTACAATCTTACACACTTTCATATGTGCGTTTTTTATATGCGCGTAGAGAATGTGAAAAAAATTGATGTACTAAAATCATTCTCTCAAAAAACAACAATCAAACAGTAGTTTTCATTCAGAATAACAGTCATTCAGCGACTTTGAATCATTCAGTAATTTGATTCATTCAGTGCTAAATCATAATATTTTATCAAACAGTCCCAAAGATTCTAATAGATAATTTAAATTTAGAAGATATACGCACAATATCTTCTATAGATAACATACACGTCTTGAATCTTTATCTTTCCAGCAACACTAGTATCTCTCACAACATTAATCTTGACACAGGCCAGCCTGGCCAATTTTGTACATACACTAACAACACAAATATATCACAACCAGCATTAATATAATTAATGTTGGTAATACAAAAAAATAGCAGTAATATTTATTCCCAACTATCCTCCCCTAAACTTGTTATTTCCTTCTTAAATTCATAAGTTTCTAAAATATAAATGAGAATAACTAAAACTACATAAATGTTCTCCTTGTAGTTCTATGTGTTATTTTGCATCAGCTCTTTGATATTGCTAAAAAATCCTCTTCTTTAAATCCAAAGCCAATTCTGAAACTTCATGTGAAACTGACAACTTTTCAAAAATCATACTCAACAATACGCAAACATCCAAAGGATATTCTTTGTCTGTCAACACGTAGATAAATACTCCCCCAATGTACAAACATGGTGAACTCCACATGATTAAAACAATATCCATGTAATCCTATGAGACCCTTTTCTCTGTTCCTTCCAAAGCTCATCAGATTCATCTAGTTCAAACAATCTTTTTAATTCTACCCATAACTCTCTGTCCTTGTCATGACTAGGATCTTCCTTTGCAAATTTTGCCTTAACCAAATCTTATAAGCTTTCCAAATCACTTTGTTAATGCAAGTGATGCCTAAAAACATTATTAGTGTTAACTAATCTTTCTTAGTTTTGATCACAACAAACTATACAACACATTTAGTGTAAAAGACAAAACGAATTATTTAACTAACACTATCATCAAGGTAATAATCATATCACTAACCTTTCTTAATCATACTTAGTGATCATCAAAATGATTATCCTTAAAACTCACTTTTGTTAATATGACAAAAGACTTTTTAATAAACTTTCTTTTTTAGAAAATGTTTTATTAAAATGGAAAATGAAAATTTGAAAATAGCATATTCCATATGCTATTAGAATATCCTTTGAAGGCTTCAAATACCTCATATATTCCTACCCCGCTAAAAGACAAAAAATGAAGCGTACTCTAGGGGCGAAACCTTAAGTAGCTAGACGATTCCCTAGTGACAAGGAACCGCCGGGCTAGATAAGGTACCGCGCCCAGATAGCCGTTATATATCCGTTATACTTTGCCTCCTTTAAATAGTGGGTTAAATCTCATTTTCCAACAAGCCTCTTGGACGTTTTTCTCAGCCCCCTTTCTCTTTTCTATAACATAATCATTAGTAAATGATCACTTAAAGTGTTAAGGATGATTACATATGATTATCCTCTTGATCCCCTCCTTTACCTTGTCCAATGAGAAGATCACTCACTCACTAGTGTTGTGATAAAGATGAATCTATGAGCTAGTCATATTCATCATGATACCCTTTTTGTTTTATGTCAATCCATTGTATTTATGAATTCTTGGACTAGTTGTGTTCATCCAAGTTATTTGTGAATACTTAGATTTGTTGTGTACATCTATTGCATATGTGTTTGCTTGGATTTGTGTTGTGTAGATCCAAGCTACATGTGTGTACTTGGATGTGTCTAGTTGAGTTGTAATAGATTTGATTAGTAGTTCTCACTAAACTATAAAGTGATGTGGTTGTGTCTTGTGAGTTCTTACTAAACTTGAAAGTGATTAGTAGTTGTGTTGTGTGAAGTTCTCACTTAGCTTCAAAGTGAAGAGTCGTGAAGATTGGTTCTAGCTTTGGATTAGAACTCGACATCTAGCCTTGTGTCGTAAAATGGTGAAGTAGGCAACGTCGTGAGATTGGTTCTACCTTAAGATTAGAACTCGACATCTAGCCTTGTGTCATTAAATTATGAAGTAGGCAACGTTGTGTAGATTGGTCCTAGCTAAAGATTAGGTCTCGACATTTAGCTTAGTGTTGCAAAATAATGTAAGCTACGATGTAAGGTTTTCTCCGCCAAGAAGGGAGCTTGTAGATATAGTGGAAATCTCGAGTAGGTGTACTCGAGGAGTGGAGTAGAAACGAGGATAGAGCCTCGTTGTCGAACCACTATAAATCTTGGTGTCTTCCCACTAGGTTGTCTCCTTCCTTACTCTTTACTTATTTCATTATCATTACACTTACCTATTTTCTTTGCTAGTGCATTTGAATTGAACCTAATCATTATGTAACTTAGCTTCAAGCAAAAGATAGTTTTGATACAAACCAAATTGAAAGTAATTTTAATTTGGTTGCCAATCGAAGAGAAACTATTCAACCCCCCTTCTAGTTTCTACAATTGGTATCAGAGCGATGGTCACTCAAGATCTTTGAAGTATATTGTACTTTGAAACTTGGATCGATCCATTGTCTCCTCAAATTAGAAGGTCAAGTTGTACTAAAGTTTCTCTTTGGTCAAAACTATTTTATTTTTGAATAATAGGTCTTTTAATTGATAATATTGCATCCCTCTTAAGATTAGTAGTCTTTATGCATTTTAGATCTACTCTTGAAATGTATCTACTATTTTGCATCTTGCTTTGTGTAGGTACTCATGAAGATCAATCACTTAATTGGTTGTGGATTGAGTTACTTGCACTTGTAGAAGATTCATCTTCATTGATCTTTAACATCTTTGAATGATGATACCAAGATGATTGGGAATGATACTAGTCCTTGAAGACTTAGTACTCATCATATTCATTGTTGGGCATAACATTGATTCCTTGATGGATTGCTCTTTGTGGCCAAGGTACGCTTTCGTTCTTCCACACGCCCTTTGATCATTCTTTTGATCATTGCTTGACTATGTGCTTGTTCTTGGCATCCTCGCCTTGACATTTGTTTGTGGTTTGTGATTCTTTTCTTTTATCCTCTCAAACCTTCATTTCTTGGATACTTGACTCACTATGGTGATGTAGAGCGAGTTAGTAGTAGCTGAAAGTATCAAGCATGATTTCCATGGTTTGCACCCATACGGTTAGTAGGCCCTTTGTGGGAGAGAAAGTGAATTAATACCTTGCTCATATTTTGGTTTAGACTAAGACTATTATTGAAAGTGATCTTAGTCTATACATTAATATTTGCTTTGTGTTTATTCATTACCAAAGCCGTTTAACGTTTCGCCGGAAAGGCACGTCTTAAACCACTATATATGACACAAGCTCTTCGTTACCACTATTTGAAGATTGTCATTAATCTCTTGAGCATTGGTCCTAGTCTTGATTCACTTCCCTTGACTTCTCTCCACTTTGCTATTTTGCTACGAGTAGTCGTTTGTCCATTTCGGTTCTTTTCGATCTTGATTCAACTCGTAATCCTTCATTAAAACATATTGCCTAGTGTTTTGATGATCCAATTGTGACACCCCCAAATTGAGTCAAACGCAGCGAAAATAATATTTGGGTGTCACGTAGGTGGATCAACAACAGACAAAATATAGAGCAACAGATAAAAGATTATCCTTACATTTATTACATGATTGAAAGTGCAAATAGTATTAAAATAGTCTTTAACATTGTTCGATAGTTTGAATTATTCCGAATTTATAAAACCCCAGATGAGCTCTATAAATGCAGCCTATCATGATGCTTGACTCCATGCACACCAATACCTGCTTCATTTTCCTGAGAAAACATGCTTAGAGAGTCAACATAAAGTTGGTGAATTCACAGGTTTAATTAAAATAAGTTTGGACATTAAATATTCACTAAAGTAGTAATGCACAAAGCATCAATAATTAAAAGTAATTACATTCCCATATTGCCCGAAACTAAAACTTGACAGTTAAGTCCTTAACAAATAAGGACCCTTTGCCTTATCAATCAAGGCACCCATAACAAAAATAAGTGCTGACATGTGAAACATCTGTTGTCCTGGCCTAGGCACAGTGAGCATGACTCACCCAGATGGGGACGGTCAATCCCAAATATATCTATTTATAACATTCAGGTAATTCAATAATTCTAACAGTTTCGGATGCACGGGTCATGCGGGTTCATCTACAATAGGCAATGTAATCAAAAGTTTCACAGTTCAATCCATGTCCATAAAATAAAATATGTTGCATGTTTTCTTCCCTATTAAAAGGTTTAAAAGTTTGTCAATATATAAAGTGGGGCCATGAACTCACCTTAGTAGTACAACAATAAGTCAGTAGATAAATTTGATAAGGATGCTCACAATACAATCAACGACCTAAATAATTATAAGGTCTCACTAAATGCATAACATTGCATAAAAGTTTCAGAATAAATCTGTACATGCTTAAACTGGTTTTAAGCATTTTATTACAATACTTGTATTTTGTTCATCGTTGTACAAGTTCTAATAGTATTTATTTTAAGTATAAAACAAATAATAAGGTTAAATTAATTAATCCATTTAATTAATATTTCGTACTTACGTTGTTTACAAAACACTTTAAATATTTATAAGGATAGTTTTATATACATTTAAAGTAATAGGAAATAAATATAATTAATATATTTATTTTATAAGTTAATCATTTTTAGTTTATATTGAACATATAAATAAGGTTTATAAAACGTATAACATTTTAATTAACTTCCACGTTTACGTAGTGTTTATAATTATTAAATTATAAGTTTGGAAAATAACAATTGTTACATTTATTTAGGTTTTACGTTTTAAATAACGGGTATAAATATATAGAATTTTAGGGTTCGTAATACTTTGTATAAAATACGTTTTAGTCCTTTTAATTAAATAATTTCTCGCGGTTAAATTACTTTTATACCCCTAGGGTTTCTAAATCTTTTAAATAATTACAGTTTTGGTCCCTCCCTAGTTACACGTGTAACTAGGGTTTCTTTAAGTTTCAATAAATGGCAAAAATAGTCCCTAAAGTATACGGCTCAAATTAGGGCTTATTAAAGTTTCACAACTTGGCAGTTTTAGTCCTCTAACCTTCAGTTAATATTTAAGTTAAATACAAGTTTCACAAATGCCCCCTAGGGCTTGAATATGTTTCGGCTAATGGCAGGATTAGTCCCTAGGGTTACTTAGGGCATAAATAAGTTTGATATCTTGGCATATTTGGTCCCTAAGGTTTACATTAAGTCTCGGCTAAAATCCAAAGTGATCCCTAGGTTTTCTAAAGTTTACACAACTTACCCTAACATTATATTAATTCCTTTTTAGTCCTTTTTATCACCTTTAAGTTTCGGATATGTTCAAAACACACCCTAAACTCTCGGCAATATTTATAAGTAGTCCAAAAGTTTATGTTTTTGAAATATAAGTTTCTACACTTGTTTATTTAGATCCCTTTACTTTATAAATTTATAAATCCAACCCGAAAGTTTATACTTGTTATATTTAATCCAAAATTTAGTAGATCTATTATTTAAATCCAAAACTATTATAGATCTATACTTTCAACATGAAAGTTTATAAAATCATATTTTGACACTAAAAGTTTTATAAAAACATTTATTTAGTGAAAATGATTATTTATTAAGGCAACTTATTATAGTAAGCTTAAAACTAATCTTATAAGGCATAATAGTGATCTTAACATTTTAAGGCACCTAAAAACATAAATCTAATGTTTCTAGTTATATCTAAACATTACAAGATTACCCAAAATAATATTATGAGCTTATATCTCACGTCCAAAATTCATGCATGGTTAGGTTTTCATGTTTTTTCAAGTTTAACAAGATCATGTTGATGTGTTCTTCATGGTTAACAAGTTTTTACATCATTTTATGCCATATCAAAAATCAAGCCGTGGGCTATATTAGGTTTTTAGGGTTTCATTATTTCTTTAAATGTTAACTTTTACCAGAATAACCATGTACATATTAATATGTATAAAAGTAAATGTATTAGAAAAGATAGGTTTTAACTTGGACTTACTTGTTTAGATAGGTTTAGGAGGGATATGAGAATGAGTAGAAACAAGTAACAAGCTTTCAACAATGGAGGTCTAGGGGACCTTAAACAAGCCGTGGGCTTCAAGTAGGCTTCTAGGGCTCTTGTTCTTGCTTCAAGGATCAAGGTTTCTTGTAGGATGAGCTTAGGATTAACCTTTAGATAGTATGAGACATGATTCAAGTGTAGGAAATAAGTTGGAAGGTTTGAAAATGGTGGATGTTGATGTTTAGACGTAGGTGGTTTTAGAGAGTGAAGGTGATGGAGTAAAATGTTTGCAAGTGAATTATGTTGTGAGATGTGTGTGTTTCAGCTAATAACAAGGAGAGAGAGAGATCAAAGTGGGATCTTAGTACCATGTACCATGAATCTTACCAAGATATGCATAGCTTGTGTTATGATACACTTGTTATTTACCCACATGTTCAAAACTAGCAACTTACTTTTCTTCCCGTTTTGGTTTGTGTCCGTGTGTTTCTCAAGGTCAAAGGGGGACAAGTCTTACAAGTATAGTGACATGCATGAGGGATTGTGTGTGTAAGTGTATAAGCATGGTTTGTATAAGTAATGGTGTAAGTAAAGTATGGCTTAGGATAGAGTTTTAGTGGAGTAAGTATGATTACTAGTAGGTTAGCTAGCAAATGGTGGTAGTGCATGCATGCACACATCTACACGTCTAGTATAGGCATGGGAAAAGGGTTTTTGATAAATTTTGCCAAGTGTTGTATGATAATAATAGTCCTTGTATATTATTGTAGGTATTTGTTGTGTTGTAGGTATTTTGTTGAAGCTTTTAGGTAACTTAGTAAAAGTGTATATTAAATACATTACTAAAATTATTTTACTTAAATAAAGTAAATAAATGACAATGTAAAATAATTTACATTGTTTTAAAGTGTTTATGTATTCCTTTTAGGTAATATATGTAAATATGTACATATAAAAATAATCCAAGTACGTAATAAATAAATTAAGTAAGGTTACAGTTTATCTCAAAAATGTACTGAGGTGATGAGTTTATTATTCAATCAAGTGGCCAGTCAGTTGCCAGAGTAGTCAATAAACGACTAAAGGTTTATATAAATGTAAAATAAATATGAAAGGTAGTATGACAAAAGGTATATGATAATTAATAAGTCATATAAAAGTGAAATTACATAAATTCCAAAAATAAATAGTACAACAGTTGACAAAGTCAATAAGGTAAAATCAGAGGTTTTACACCAATGTTATTCTAAAAGGTTTATGATATATTTTAGAAAAACTTGGTTTTTAAAATTTGGCATTTTTCATTGATAAAAACCTGCCTCTGTAGGCGGTTCTTTATCTTGGCGGCTCAAACCCGCGGTTCCTTATCGATAAGGTACCGCGGGCAGTAAAGTTTGTCAGAGCGCCAGTTTTAATAAAATAATCTTTTTCAAACCAAACCCTCTCTCTCCTAAAAACACACAACCAACGGTTTACCCTTTTTCCACCATTGTTGAAGCTTCCAAAACCTTCAATCACTCAAATTAATTGATTCCAAGTTGTGGGTTTCACTCATCCTTCATCTAACATCAATTAATTGTAAGTATTTTCTTTCAATTTCATCTATTTTGCTCTAGGGTTCATCCTTTCATAATTGGGGATTTTTAAAACTGAAATTGAATTAAAACCTTAATAGGAATGTGGGTTGACATGGTTATTTTACTATGATTCCTTAGGTTCATATTCATTAAGATTTCACTAAAACCCACTTGTAGAACAAATCCTAATTTTGGCTAAATGATTTTGGTTAAAAGATGGATTTGAGATGAACCCATGAACAAATAGGTAATGACATTGTTAATGCTTACCTAAAAACCTTGTTTTGAAAAACCAATGTTCTAAGTCCATTGTTGATCCAACATAGTTCATATGTTCTTGGTAAATAATGGAATAGCTACATTGTGAACATGAGAATGAAATGGATTCAATCCTTTGTTTGTCAAGAAATTTATATAACATATTCTCATATTTTTTTGATTTTTGATTCTAATTTTTCATATGAGTGATTGAAAAAATATTTTATTGTGTTTATTTAGGTACTAATCATGCCTTCACAATACCAAAAGGATCATCAACTCACCAAACAGTATATGCCAAACCTATCCGACTTCTGTCACTCAACTCACCTTGCCCATACTTTTTCCTCCCTTCAATCTCGTTGCTTTCATGAGGGTAGAGTTGTCCAAAAGGATATCAAGGATTATGTCTACATCAAGTCCATGTTTGAAAACATTGGATTTGATTGTTTGTTGAACATTAAGGAAGACATCTATCCTCGATTCCTATTAGAGTTCTTTAGCACATACTCCATCATTGAAAACAACGATGGAATATTTGTTAGGTTCATCTTGAAAGATCAACTCATTCAATACTCTCTCGAAGTTTTTGGTCAAATTCTTGATGTCCCATTTGTAGGCACTTGTCGCTTCACGGATAAATGGAAGCTTAGTGCTCTCCTTGAATCCTACAATTGTCCTCCAAATGACCATGAGGAAATTGATCTTGACTTCATTGTCGACATTGTCTCCAAAAAGCGTAACCGACCCATTAAGAGAAGCCTTCATACTAAGGTACGTTCGGTGAAACGTCATGAGGTTCTCTTAAGCGACCTTAATGATAATATGGTCCAATGGACCAATATCCTTAGGGAAAATGTGTTTTGTCTTGGTGGAAACCGGGATCATGTTCCGACGTGTTTAGTGCATATGTTATATTGCATCTTTACCAACACCAATTACAATTTGGCATATTTTATCGCTCAACGGATCAATTATGCTATTCACAAGCCTAAAAAAAACCTCCCTTACGCAATGCTTCTCACTCGCCTTTTTAAAAGGGTTGGCCGTGATTTTCCAAATCTTGATCTTTCTCAGTTTCAACCGATCAAACGGGTCATGCTACCTATTCAAGAGGTATATAAGAGAAAGACAAGATGTGATCGTAAATCCGACCAACAAGAGTTTAATGATGAGGACATGGACATGCCAACAAGTGATGGTGATGGCATTGGCACAAGTGCTCCCATTGATTCTTCGAGCTCTTCTCACCACTCCACAAACTCATTCGTGGATGGTTTAGATGAAATTGCTTCCCCTCCTCACCATTCCTCTAGTGAAGTTCCTAATAATCTCAATTTAGAGGAACTTTACCGTCAAAATCTTCGAACCCAAGGTGATTTGCATGAACACCGGATTGAGTCAAGAAAGGGAATCAAGTACTTGGGAAAAATGATCAAGGGATTAGGCAAGAAAAGGAGGTGAAGACTTTGAATTATGTCAAAGTTTACTTGTCTTGTGATGTTTAAAACATTTGCTTATTATTACTTTGGTTTGGTTGTGTATCAACTTATGCTACATGTTTGGATTACTATTTATTTTGATCCTAAATATTGTTTATGCCATCATGTTTGTGATTTACATAGCTTTGTGCATTCCTTATGATAGTTAGCTTCTTAGATTTTGATTAGTAGTTAACTTTGGCTTGTGAATCCTTTGGTAAAAATCTGGGTTAACCAAAATTTGGGATGTGGAATTTTTGAAAGACCTCTGGTCGCGGTTCCATATCGACCAGCGGCTCCTTATCGATAAGAAACCGTCAGTCCTAGATAAGGAACCGCCGCCACTGTGTCCGACAGAATCTTTTGCTTTACACTATTTTCTTCAATCTTTGTAAACTTTGCATGATTCTTTGCAAAAACCTGCATATTTCCTAAACTAGGTTACCTAAATTCATTATTCACCTAAAATGATTTTAACTCATTACTAGTTTGGATCATCCCCTCACCCATTTAAACCCACCTTGTTAGTCATGTTCTTCACACATCAAAACATCCTTCCCTAACCCTTAAACCACCCTTATCAACCATGGTTTCTACAATAACCTCAAACACCCCAAGGAAGACACTTAAGATTAGGATTAAGGTACCCAAGCCTAACTCCTCATCCTTTCACACACCCAAAAATGAGATGGTTCCAATCCTCATTTCCTCATCACCTTCACCACCCCTTGCACCATGCAAGACAACATCCACCCATGGTACTAACCACTCCATTGGTTCTACCTCATCTTCATTCAACTCAATAATGAATGAGCTCTCTTCACCCTTCACTCCAAGTGCACCCTTGGATGTGACCACACAACCCCAACCAATCCAAAGCATTCCTTTTGTGAATGACTTTGATGACACCTTGGTGACTTCACCATTTACCCCTCCTATCACCCATTTCACCAACCTTGGAGAACATACCTCCACACTCACCCATTTCCCCTTTGGGGAACATGCCTCCACTCTCACCCACATCACCCTTGGAGAACATGCCTCCTCCACCTCCACCACACTCAAACATTCCAATTTTGGGTGTCCCACTTTCCCTCTTTGGGTTTCAAGAGACTCATGGTCCTAATTGTCCATGTTGCCTCTACAACCACTACATCATCCATAACCTTAGTATGGAGATGTTTGGACTACATAGGAGGTTGCAAGAGTTCTTGCTTACCTTCTTCTCCATGCCTCCTCCTAGGAGATGAGTGATGAGTTTTCTTAATAAGTGTTTTTTTACAAAACCAAGCCAAAGAAGACTACTCATCTAGATCTAGTATTAAGCTAACTTTATATTAGTTAGTTGTTTTTTTTCTTTTGTCATTGTACTTTCTTCCTTCATGAGTTTTCCATGAAGTTAGTTAATGGATTTAGCTTTATGTGTTTCTACTCTTATGTGCACATTAATCAACTTTAATTTGAAATTAAAATTGAACCTAAATCTATCACAACCTCTAAAAACTTGACTAAAATTGGTTCAAAATGATATCTAAATATTTTGTCACCCTTTGTCAAGACATTCTTTGTGAATGTGTTGCTTTTATGCAACCCTAGCATAATTTAGTGCTAATAGAGGTAAAATTCCAAGATTTGCAATTTTTTTGAAAAAGTATTAGTTTTTCTTAAAACCCTGGAAAAACTTGGTTTCAAGTCCACTGCACGCGGATCCTTAAAGTCCCGCGGTTCCTTAAGTGATAAGGAACCGTCAGTCCCTATAAGGTACCGCAGACAGAAACTGACTTTTGACTCGTTTTTGGTCAAAATTCTTTAAACCCTATACCCTGTCAAGATTCCTTGTTTGCTCAATTTGGCTAAACATTCCTTGACACTTCACATTTTGTATTCAAATTCTTACCTTGATTACATTTTACTTATACCCCAACCTTGAGATCTCATTCTCACACCTTCCCAACCTTGAGAATTCATTCTCACACATCTCCAACCTTGAGATTTTATTCTCACACCTTCCCAACCTTGAGATTTCATTCTCACACCTTCACAATGCCTAACTCCTCCATTCCTAACCTTGACATTTCTTTGTCACAACCCCACTCACCCAAAGCTTCCTCATCCAAGCTTTCAAAGAAACCGAAAATCTCGGTTCGACCTATTTGGGTTAAGAAGAATGAACCATCTTCTTCCAAACCACCCAAAAACCCTACCTTCTCTCCAATCAAGTATTGGAATGAGACTTATACCATTAACCCCATCACCGGAGCAAAAGAAAATGTTCCCCCACCACCTCAATCCTTCAACACCCCTCAACTTAATGACCTTTCAACCTTCCCAAACCTCACAAGGCATTGTGAAAATATTTCCTACCCTATTAACCCTCCACCACCAAACCCTAGGTTTGATGCCCTACCCCCATCAAACGATTTTGTGTTGCATCATGGATCCTCGTGTGCTTGTTGTCGATTTCAACAAATTGAACTTGCTCATGTATATGAGAAGTTAAATTTCCTTGAATTCATCCTCACTCGACCTCCTATCCAAGTTTTCGTTCCGGTGGACAAAACTTCGAATTATGCATCGTTGTCTTATTTTTCCAACTAAAGGACTAACTACTCTTAGAGTCTTTATTACTTTAGTTGTTTTGGAGTCTTTTATTTTTTTTAGCAATCTTAGAAAATTATCACTCTTAGAATAGCTTATGCTTAGTGGTTTATTTTCCATATTTTTTTCTTTAGATACTCATATTGTGTGTATGACTAACTACCTTGTTATGTCTTTTCTTTTATGTAACCTTTGTGTTGTTTGTGTGTTACTTCCTTAGTTCTCTTTTGAGTTGATCATGGTTAATTTTTACAATTGCTTATGGGTGATTCCATCAATTCTAAACATTAACCCATTGACAAGTTTATCATCTTCATTGGATTGAAGCTTGATTTTGTCAATTACCTTTTTGGACATACTTAGCAAAATACTTGCTTCTAATTTGAGATTTCTTCTCTCTCTCCCTCTCAAGTTACTTAGTAGGTAGTGATCATATATACATTGGTGTTTCTTTTCTTTCTACTAACCTTTGTGTAGCATGTCACCTTAGCTCACATACTTGGTGCCCCAAGCAAGGGGGAGCAACCACCAAGGGGAAGCTACTAGCAAAGTCCAATTTTCTTCAAAAGACTTGTGCTAACCTTTTTGCTAAGACAAAGGGGGAGAAATGATAGTGATAAACTCGTTAATAATTCGATATTTCGTGTTTCTACGTAATTGAGTTTATCGTTTGACGTAATCAAAAAGGGGGAGATTGTTAATGCAAGTGATGCCTAAAAACATTATTAGTGTTAACTAATCTTTCTTAGTTTTGATCACAACAAACTATACAACATATTTAGTGTAAAACACAAAACGAATTATTTAACTAACACTATCATCAAGGTAATAATCATATCACTAACCTTTCTTAATCATACTTAGTGACAAAAGACTTTTTAATATGACAAAAGACTTTTTAATAAACTTTCATTTTTAGAAAATGTTTTATTAAAATGGAAAATGAAAATTTGAAAATAGCATATTCCATATGCTATTAGAATAACCTTTGAAGGCTTCAAATACCTCAGATATTCCTACCCCACTAAAAGACAAAAAATGGAGCGTACTCTAGGGGCGGAACCTTAAGTAGCTAGGCGGTTCCCTAGCGATAAGGAACAGCCGGGCTAGATAAGGTACCGCGCCCAGATAGCCGTTATATATCCGTTATACTTTGTCTCCTTTAAATAGTGGGTCAAATCTCATTTTCCAACAAGCCTCTTGGACGTTTTTCTCAGCCCCCTTTCTCTTTTCTATAACATAATCATTAGTAAATGATCACTTAAAGTGTTAAGGATGTTTACATATGATTATCCTCTTGATCCCCTCCTTTACCTTGTCCAATGAGAAGATCACTTACTCACTAGTGTTGTGATAAAGATGAATCTATGAGCTAGTCATATTCATCATGATACCCTTTTTGTTTTATGTCAATCCATTGTATTTATGAATACTTGGACTAGTTGTGTTCATCCAAGTTATTTGTGAATACTTGGATTTGTTGTGTACATCCATTGCATATGTGTTTGCTTGGGTTTGTGTTGTGTAGATCCAATCTACATGTGTGTACTTGGATATGTCTAGTTGAGTTGTAATAGATTTGATTAGTAGTTCTCACTAAACTATAAAGTGACGTGGTTGTGTCTTGTGAGTTCTCACTAAACTTGAAAGTGATTAGTAGTTGTGTTGTGTGAAGTTCTCACTTAGCTTCAAAGTGAAGAGTCGTGAAGATTGGTTCTAGCTTTGGATTAGAACTCGACATCTAGTCTTTTGTCGTAAAATGGTGAAGTAGGCAACGTCGTGAAGATTGGTTCTACCATAAGATTAGAACTCGACATCTAGCCTTGTGTCGTTAAATTGTGAAGTAGGCAACGTTGTGTAGATTGGTCCTAGCTAAAGATTAGATCTCGACATTTAGCTTAGTGTCGGAAAATAATGTAAGCGGCGATGTAAGGTTTTCTTCGCCAAGAAGGGAGCTTGTGGATATAGTGGAAATCTCGAGTAGGTGTACTCGAGGAGTGGAGTAGAAACGAGGATAGAGCCTCGTTGTCGAACCACTATAAATCTTGGTGTCTTCCCACTAGTTTGTCTCCTTCCTTACTCTTTACTTATTTCATTATCATTACACTTACCTATTATCTTTGCTAGTGCATTTGAATTGAACCTAATCATTATGCAACTTAGCTTCAAGCAAAAGGTAGTTTTGATACAAACCAAATTGAAAGTAATTTTAATTTGGTTGCCAATCGAAGAGAAACTATTCAATCCCCGCCCCCTTCTAGTTTCTACACACTTTTATCAAACCCTGAGAGAAAATCATTAAAATGAAAATATATTTCATTACCTTCAAAAATACTTGCTCTAAAAAATTTCTAGTATGAGTTGGCGATGACATCAATATCCTTAACAACTACCTCCCATCCAATAACTGGATATTTAATCAGCAACAGTTCTCCAACTAATCCATCAAATGACACAACTTTCATTAGACTCTACAAATCTTCATGTGTCGTATCCTCTTTTTTTCTCAACAGCTTTTAGTTTGTTGGCAATATTCTAAAATCTTTCTTTAGCAATCTGTTTATTTCTTAACTCTACTGCTCTTTCTTCATTTTATATCTTTACATTTTTGAAGTTATTCATTGCCCTTCTAAGTCTCATTACTTGGTTATACAAATTTTCATAAAGTAGCCTTGCAGATTTTTCTTTGTTGTAGTGGTTTTATTATGAATGAAGGTTAATTGCTTTTTGTGATTTGTAGTCAATACGACACTCCTCTTATCCCTTTGTCTAGCATAAGATTCCATAAAAATACTAAACCTTTCTTTATCATTTATTTCTCCAAAAAGCTGAGCTACCTCTAAATTGGCTCTTCACTCAAACCACTTACATTATGCATCCTCCTTTCATGTTCTTTATTCTTTTTAGCATCAACAACCAGTTCTTGTTCAAATTCTTTAACATATGCCTCAAGTAAAGTTTATGTTTCTGGATCAGGATCAGAATGACCTCTTTTCCTTTTCTTTTGTTTTGGCTCTTCATTCAAAACAAATTTTCCTTTTTCTTTAATGTTAATAGTTGGACCTATTTTTAAAGACAATTAAACTGCTGGCTCCCTTATCTCAAATCCTGGCAACACTACCCTTGTAACATTTTGAGTAACCATTGTGCTAAACAAGTACTGAGACTGATAGGTGTGAAAACACCCATCCTTTTTACCACTTAATTACAATAATAACCGAGCCAAAACGTGTATTTTATGTCATTTATGTCGGAATTATGCGTGGTTTGTGTTTTTGTTGTGATTTAGGACGAAAAGGTGAAAAGTGGAGAAAACACGGCATTCACGGGCTTTTATCGAAGAAAAAGACGAAAGATGAAGTCGAAAGATCAAGAGTGGAAAAAGAACGGAAGTCCAAGACCAATTCTGAAGATTTATCGAAGAAAAATTCAAAAGACGGAAGTTTACTAAAAGCCGAAGAACTCGAGTCTTATTTATGAAGAAAATTTAAGACGAGTTCAAAGAAATCCCGAGAATAAGTCATTAAGTCCAAAATTAACAAACAATTAAGAAGAAAAGGACTCAAGTGTGCAAATAAGGAAAAGAGGAAAGAGGGAGGAAGCTTCCTAAGCTCCTCCCTAATCTCCAATATAAATAACCATTAGTTACTTCATTTCTTGTTGTTGGGTGGTTTGACAAACCACCACTTCCACCATTTTTATACTTGTTATTTCATTTCTTGCACTTTAATGTCTTGTTATGCACCTTTAATTATTTAATTTTCAAGTAAGTTTTCATATATTGTTCTTGAATCTTTACTTTTCTTGTTTAAATATCTCATCTTCCTTTCTTGATTCTAGTTTACTTTTGGTGCGAATTACATATGATCCGTGTTGTTCATTAATGTTTTCGTGCTTAAAAAGTTCATCTTTTTATGGTTTGATTTAAAAGTTTGTTTATTTTAAGTTTGGAAAAGTTTTAATTTGAGCTTATTTAGTCTTTTTCACATTAGATTCGTTTAAGTTTTGGTTTTAGCTTATCCTAGTAGCTTATTACCTTTTGCTTAAATTTCGGATCAAGAGAGTAATCGGAAAGGGTATTAAACCCTTTTCCGATTTGCTCATTCCGACCAGCACCATCACCATATTCCGATCACTTGATTGGAAAAGGGTTTTACATTCCTTTTATACATTTCTTTTACATTCCAATCATCTTGATTGGAAAAGGGTTTTACATTCCTATCAGCATTCCTATTAGCATTCCTATTAGCATTCCTATCAGCATTCCTATTAGCATTCCTATCAGCATTCGTATTAGCATTCCTATCAACATTCCTATCAGCATTCCTATCAGCATTCCTATCAGCATTCCTATCAGCATTCCTATCAGCATTCCTATCAGCATTCCTATCAGCATTCCTATCAGCATTCCTATCAACATTCCTATCAGCATTCCTTTTAGCATTCCTTTTACATTCCTATCAACATTCCTATCAGCATTCCTATTAGCATTCCTATCATCATTCCTATTAGCATTCCTATCAGCATTCCTATCAGCATTCCTATTAGCATTCCTATCAACATTCCTATCAGCATTCCTATCAGCATTCCTATTAGCATTCCTATCAGCATTCCTATCAGCATTCCTATCAGCATTCCTATCAGCATTCCTTTTACATTCCTTTTACATTCCTTTTACATTCCTTTTACATTCCTTTTGCATTCCTTTTACTTATCGCAATTTACATTTTCATTTTACTTAGTAATAGATAACCAAACCATTTTCATTTCCACCAAGAACAATTGAGTCTCACTTTGAACCGGAAATCAATTTGATTAGACACCGAGAAAACGAACTCTTTCAACTAGTAAAATCTCTTTATTAGAGACCCATCATCTTTTGGCTCCTCAGAACTTTGCTATGAAACATCCTCTGTCTGTGGCTTACGAGTATCCACCATTTCATCAAACGTACTAGCAAATTCAGTGCCAGCACTAACAAACATATTACCAGTATTTACCTCCCCTAAAACCAAACCTTCATCAATTCCAACTTATCTCAACCCCAATAAAGTATTAGTTGCATCCAGTTTATTTGAATGAAGCTCCTCATCAATAAACTTCTCTTTTTCCTCCCCTGAATTGATGGGGGCTTCACTAGCAACATTAATTTCATTTGAGGAAGAGAAAACTCTGAATTTCTTTGAAGAAAATTAATTTTCATGCTAAAGTTTATGAACTAACTCTTTAAGTTGGAAATCTCCTTTGCTTGTGCAATAATAACTTGACCTTGCACATCTTTATCTTGCTCTAGAGTAACAACCTTGGTACATAGGTTTGAAACCATCAATTCTAATTGTGATAATCTATCCTCGCCACCTTCAAGGGAAGTAACCCTTGTTGGTGAATCATTGGACCTGGTTGGGGTCTTATTAAGGTTACTCATCCCCTTTGCGACTTCAGCCATAATAGAAGAAGCCCTACTAGCACTACTAGGCACACCAGCACTAACAGCCTCATATGTTTCCAAGTTCAAGGTAGGTGTCCCAAACCGAGGTACTTATAGGAGAAGGGTTGTGAGGTAGATGGAATATATTCAGCTCTTGATGATGTGGGTTAGGAAACAATTGGGCTTGTTGCTCCCTCGTCAGGACCAACTACAGCTATAGGTAACATGGTGGTTGTCAAAGGCACCACCACACCATTCCACCTTGTTAGTGCAAACATTACAATGTTTAATCGATATAATCTCTTCGTGTTTTGTTGATGACAAACGTATAACTCGCAATATATTATGTAAAATGTTAAGGTACTCGTAATCACTCAAGAATACATTTGTATACTTCTCTCGACACCTTTAAGATCGCATTCGGCATGAATCACTCAAGGAATGTACAAACAAGTCATTAACCTTACTAAGTGATCAAGGATTTAGTTTTTCTTAAAACTCACTTTTTATTAAGTGTGATAAAAGTTTTTATTAAACTTTTTTTTAAGAAAATATTTTATTAAAAAGAAAATGGAAATTCGAATTTGGCATATTCGAAAGAATATTCCCTAAGGTATATTCCAAAGAATATTCCTTAATTTGAATTTAGGATATTCCAGATGGTCTAACAATATACCCTTGAGGTATAAACTTCACCAGATGGCATTTCCCCACTGAAGGACAAAAATGCACGATCTCCAAGCCTTAGGTTCCTTAAATAGACCTACGGTTCTTTATTGATAAGGAACCGCGGGTGTTTTTTACCGTTGCACTTTTGCCCTATAAATAGTGGATCATTTCTAGCTTTTCTTTCAACCCTTTTTGCACAAATCTTTCTGTTTTCTCACAAACCTTAGTCCTTGATTAGTAGTTTGATTAATCTTGCTTTAAGATATTATTCTCTCCTTCAATCCTCTCATTTTCTCAAGTGCAAAGAGAAGATCACTCACACACTTGTGATTTAATTAAATATGAAGCCTTGATGAAGATCATCCTCTCCTAAAGATCTAGTCATGTTCATCATTTGATTTATTTGTGTCTTGTGTAGATCCAATGTATTTGTGTATACTTGGATTAGTTGTGTTGATCCATTGTATTTGTGAATACTTGGATTAGTCTTGTGTAAATAAATTATATATGTGTATACTTGGATTTGTGTTGTGTAGATCCAAGTTACATGTGTATACTTGGATATGTGTTATTGAGTTGTAAGTGTAAAACCCGCACTAAAATATCATGAACAGTAAACATGAACAGTAAATACACGAAAATACGATAAAATTTAAACTTTCCATTTATAATATATTACACGTGTCACGACATTAAAGAACATGTATCTACGTATATTATAAATGTGTCATGATTACGATAATTAATTCACGATAATTAAAACGCGAACACACACGAATAATTTAACTAACTTAGAAAAGCTACGATTTTGCTTGTGGGCTCCATGTTGGCCGCGGCTAGACAAGAGAGAAAGGAAGGAATGGGCCTTTTTTCCCATAACCCAATACAAGTCCATAAACAATTAAAACGCCAGGGGAGTTTATCATAATACAGTTTTATTAAAAATCACAAAAACCTTAGTCCTTGCCTCACCTCTTGCCGCCGGCTGATACACACCAAAAAGGGTGTTCGGGTCGATTTCGATCTTTGATAATAGGTTGTACGTGTTCGTGTTATTAATCCTTTATCATCTACGCATTCGGTAACGTTACGAACCTTTTCTTTTTAATTCTTTTATTGAATTCATGATTTCATAATAATTAATCTTAAAAACAAATCATGAAAACATGTTATGATTAATTATAAACCAAGATTAAAGGGGTGTTTGGGTTGGTTTTGCTCGGCCGAGACACGAACCGAGAGCCATAAGGCTCTCGGCGTGGCTTTTGCACCACCACCTAGACCACAAGGGTCTCGGCTTGGTTTGGTTTTGGGTCGAACGCGAGAAATGTAACACCCCATTTTGGAAATGGAAATATCATAGTAATTATGGTGTGTCATCAAAGCATACAAGGTAAAATGTCTAAACATTACTTGACCATATAAAGGAAAATACCGGAATCAAACATCGGTAGTCCAAAAGTAAAGCTCATCACACACAAACATAGTATAATAAAGGAAAAGGACTAAACAATGTCCAAAGCATAAGTATCATAAATAAAGGAAATGCATAATGTAAAGAAGGCTAGACAACTTCCAGTCCATATGCACGTACTCTTAGTGTCTACGAGCGTCCCTGAGTACCTGCCGTTTTGGGAACATAGAAAAGGAAAACGGCTGAGCAATACGCTCAGTGCACGGATGTACAATAAAGCATGAATAGGATAAGCATATAACATAATAACAGCGGAAGAAACTAAGTCCCGAGTAACCTGGTTAAGTCTTAATAAAACTGGTTTTATAGTTTGAAAGTCTTATGTTTATCTTATAAAAACTGTTTGTCATATTTTACCATTAGCCAATATAGGTCATGAATATCCACCGTGCATGAATAATTGGAGGGGTGACCTCATCATGAAAATTAGAGGGGCTGCCTCTAATTTAATATACTGGTTTATGGGTAATCATATTTAAACATAAGCAATCTAACTCATACTTATACTACGGGAAAACAGTTGGCTGCATACGGGGAATCCTAATAAGGAAAGAATGTCCATACTGAAAGGACGGGAATCCGTACCTTATGTCCAGTGAACGAGAACGATGAACTGCGAGAATCCTACTTCCGAAACACTAGTGCTACATAAATACATACATGAAATAAGTATCTGCTTACTAAATACATAGCTGGTTTTATGTCATGTCTTAGCTTATTCTATATGTTCTTACTATGTTTTACTGTTTAAAGCCTTAAACTGTGTTAAATCTTATATTCTGCTTAATCTGATTAAGTATTTCTGGTATTTCATGTGTTATTATACTTATTGTGTAATAATAAGTAACTTTCCAAAAATAGCAGGTTTCCTAAAATAGAAAGTTTCCAAAAATAGAAAGTTTCCAAAAATAGAAAGTTTCCAAAAATAGAAAGTTTCCAAAAATAGAAAGTTACCAAAAATAGAAAGTTTCTAAAAATAGAAAGTTTCCAAAAATAGAAAGTTTCCAAAAATAGAAAGTTTGCAAAAATAGATTTACTGCTTAAAATAGACAAGTTTCTAAAAATAGAAAGTTTCCATAAATAGATTAGCTGCCTTAATTAAATAAGTTTCCATAAATAGATTAGCTGCCTTAAATAACTAAGTTTCTAAAAATAGCTGGTTTCCATAAATAAATTAGCTGCCTTATTTAATTAAGTTTCTAAAAATAGAAAGTTTCCATAATTAGAAATAAGCTGGTTAAATAAGCTAAGTAAATAAGCCTAAGTGTTTTCATGATTATTTTCTAAGTCATATGATATATTGTATAGTTTAATAATTATTTCATGTAATTTAATTAAACTATAGGTTATAATATTTAATTAAAGTATAACATGTTCTAATTAAATATATTAAATACTTAGGTTAAAATATGTATTATTAAATATTAATAATATAACCTAAGTCATGTTAATTAATTAATTATATCCATGGTTTTTAAATAATTAATTAATCATAAGTCTTAATAATATAGATACTTAGGTTAAAATAATTTCATGATTATTAATAATTAATTAACCTAAGTCATGTTATTAAATTAATCTCATCTTTTATTAATTTAATTTTAACATAAGTTTATAACATAAACAAAACTAACATAACCATGATCCGGATCTAAGCTTAAAAACATGAACCGGACATGAATCGACACCGTACCCCGACCCAAATCGGGGTACCCCTTGCTGCCGTGGGACCCACACGCACCAACCAAGACCAAAATGGTCTTGGTGGTGTCGGCTAAGCAAACCGAAACCCCCTTGGGGTCGGTTGCAGCCTGCGGCCCAAAACAAAACACCCCTTAATCGACCCTCTGATTTAATTAATGATCAAAACATGTTAGATCTATGTTTAATTAGTGTGTTTTTATAAAAACAAAACGTGTTCATAATTAATAAGAAGATTAATTAAAAAGAAAAGGTTTAAATAGGTTTTATTGTATTCGTGGATCAAGAGGGTGAATAACAAACACGAACAAACAATAAATCAACAAGATCCAAGATCGAAGAATCACCTTGATTGGTGATTGTAGGTGGCGGCACAAAGAAAGGAGAAAAGGGAGGGTTTAGGTTTTTCCTGTAATTTTCTGTAAAGTAATTTTTGAGTAGTAAAAATTACTTAACCCCCTTTTAGTAAAATTGGTAATGGGCTTGGCCCATTACCCTTGTTTTAGCCACAGGTAGGGACCCCCCCCCCCCCCCCCCCCCCCGTGGGTTCCCGTACCTCGTTTCGTGTCTTGTTATTTAGTACTCGTTTATGTTTAATTATGTTCGTGTTTTAAATGTTCTCGTTACATATTTAATTACGCGCGTATTAAATATATATACGTAATTAATAATAGCTCGTGTTTTAATTACGCTCGTGATTTCGTGATCGTATGCTCGTGATTAGGTATTTCTAAATAATTATTACGTGATCGTGCATATAAAATACTTATCGTGTTCTAACACGTACGTAATACATAAACTCCTAACACGTAATCGTAATCATGCTATATTAGGAAAGTTTTTAACTAGTACGTACGATCCTAAGGGTACTATGCATGGTAAAAGCATGCGGGTTTTACAACTCTTCCCCCTAAAAAGAATAATTCGTCCCCGAATTATAGATAAAGTAAACTGGAAAAGAAGAACATACCCGAATTCAAAATATGAAATGAGGGTAAGAAGCCCAGATAGACTCCTCCGTTTCCCAAGTGGCTTCCCGCTCGGTATGATCCCTCCATAGAATTTTGACGAATGGAATCGTCTTCTTTCTCATGACTTCGGGTTCTTCTATAAAAGTGAGATCTTCACGAATCTGTTCCAGTGGATACTGAACCATGTGAAGTGGATGATATTGGTACCCTCTGAGTAAGGACACATGGAACACATTGTGCACATGCGAAAGCTGCGGAGGTAACGCCAATCGGTAAGATACTTCACCGACTCGTTCAATGATATCAAACGGTCCGATGAAACGAGGACTGAGCTTCCCTTTAATCCCGAAGCGTCTAACACCACGTGCCGGCGAAACCTTAAGGAAGACGTGATCTCCTACGTTAAAGTGTAAATCCCTACGATGCTTGTCGGCGTAACTCTTTTGACGTGACCGTGCCTCCTGAATTTTCTGCCTAGCTACTGCGATCTTCTCATTTGTCATCTCTATGATTTCTGGTCCTTCGAGTGTTCTCTCCCCAACCTGATCCCAGCAGATTAGGGCGCGATACTTTCTGCCATACAACATCTCAAATGGAGCACACTGGATGCTTGCGTGCCAGCTGTTATTGTACGCAAACTCCACCAAACAGATGTATTCGTCCCAATCACCCGTCCATTCTAGCGCACATGACCTCAACATATCCTCCAATGTCTGAATGGTTCGCTCCGACTGTCCGTCCGTTTGAGGATGAAAAGCCGTGCTAAGCTTAAGTTGTGTACCCCAAGCTTTCTGCAGACTTTTCCAAAAGCGCGAAGTGAATCGAGGATCTCTGTCTGAGACGATGCTGGATGGTGCACCGTGGAGTCTCATGATCTCTCGTCTATACATATCTGCGAGTTTACTTACCGGATCTTCCTTGCGGATCGGTAAGAAATGAGCTGATTTGGTAAGTCAATCAACGATAACCCAAATTGCATCGTGCTTCCTTTTGGTAGGCGGAAGACCGGTAACAAAATCCATAGTGATTTTGTCCCACTTCCACTCTGGAATATCTAACGGTTGAAGGAGACCGCCAGATCGCTGATGCTCGATCTTAACCTGCTGGCAGGTAAGACATTTGGAGACGTAAGTGGCCACATCCTGTTTCATACCACTCCACCAAAAGTACTGCTTGATGTCATGGTACATTTTAGTTAAACCAGGATGTATCGAGAATGGGGAGCTATGAGCTTCTGCTAGCAAAGCTTCCTGGAGTTCTTGGTCGTCAGGAACACACAGTCTAGTGCCCTGCCATACGATACCATCTGCATCTACTCTGAATTCTGTCTCCTTCTCCAAATTCTGTATTATCGCCCAAATTTCTCCGTCATCCTTCTGAGCTTCCTTGATCTTAGATAGAAACTCGGGTTCTACTCTAAGATTAGCCCAGTAACCATGTTGTCCACGTACTATGTACTCGATGTCTAGTCGCTCCAAGTCTCTTATGATTTCCTCTTCGATTCTAATGCCGTTGATCATTCCGGAATTCCTGCTAAGGGCATCTGCTACTACATTTGACTTTCTGGGATGATACTGTAGATTAATGTCATAATCCTTCAACAGCTCTAACCATCTCCTCTGCCTCATGTTTATTTCACGCTAAGTGAAGATATACTTCAAGCTCTTGTGATCCATGAAAATGTCACATGATTCTCCATATAAGTAGTGTCTCCATATCTTTAATGCAAACACGACTGCAGCAAGTTCCAGATCGTGCGTGGGGTAATTCTCTTCATAAGGCTTAAGCTGACGTGAAGCGTACGCGATCACTTTCCCATGTTGCATGAGAACACAGCCAAGTCCCTTCCCCGATGCATCGCTGTAGATTTGAAATCCACCCGTACCAGATGGTAGAGTAAGAATAGGTGCAGATACTAGCTTATGCTTTAGGTCTTCAAAGCTCTTCTCTCGATCTTCAGTCCAGACGAATTTCTACCCTTTCCGCATCAGTTTGGTCAATGGTAGTGCTAGGTGGGAAAAGTTCTCCACGAACCTACGGTAATAGCCAGCTAAGCCTAAGAAACTGCGGACTTCCGTCACCGATGTCGGCCTCGGCCACTTAGTAATGGCCTCAACCTTTGCTGGATCCATAGTGATTCCTTCTGCTGATACGATGTGACCTAAGAATGCCACCTTGTCTAACCAGAACTCACACTTGGAGAATTTAGCATACAGCTGCTTCTGGCGAAGAATCTGTAGTACTGTACGAAGATGGTCTTCGTGTTCCTCCTTGGACTTTGAGAAAATCAGGATGTCATCGATGAAAACAATGACGAATTTGTCCAGAAATTCATGGAAGATTCTGTTCATCAGATCCATGAACACTGCTAGAGCATTTGTCAGGCCAAATGGCATAACTACAAACTCGTAGTGGCCATAACAGGTACGAAAGGCAGTCTTAGTGATGTCCTGCTCCTTGACCCGTAGCTGGTGATAGCCTGACCTAAGATCGATCTTGGAGAAGTGTTTGGCCCCTTGGAGTTGGTCAAACAGATCGTCAATGCGTGGCAGTGGATACCTATTCCGAATGGTAATCTTATTGAGCTCGCGATAGTCTATGCAAAGACGCATACTGCCGTCTTTCTTCTTAACAAACAAGACCGGTGCCCCCCATAGAGATGCGCTCGGTCGAATGAAACCTCGTTCAAGAAGTTCTTGTAGTTGATCCTTCAGCTCCTTCAGCTCTATGGGAGCCATGCGATAAGGATCCTTGGAGATTGGTTCAGCTTCTGGAACCAGCTCGATACTGAATTCCACTTCCCGTGTAGGTGGTATGCCCGGAAGTTCTGCTGGAAACACGTCTTGGAATTCCGACACTATTTGTTGATCCTGAATCGATGGAGATTCAGCATCCATGTCGTGAACCGTAGCTAGATAACCCTCGCAGCCATGTGACAATAGTGCACGCGCTTGCAGGGTGGATATGACTTGTACAGACCGTCCGGGTATGAACCCATTATGAATGTACTCTGGTGCGTTGACATCACCGAAGATAACTCGATATGAATGGCAGTCTATAGTAGCATGATATTTGGATAGCCAATCCATGCCCAAAATCATGTCGAAGTCATTCATGTCCAACGGAAGTGCGTCGACAGGTCGAACCTTATCATCAAATTCTAGGGGAAGACTCTTGTATACATGGGTGATTAATACAGAGTCCCTCAAAGGCGTGGAAATAGTAAGCCTATTTTCTAGTGGCAAGGGAGGCATCCTAATGTTCTTAGCATAAGCAGTAGAAATAACCAAGTGAGTAGCACCCGTATCGAAAAGAACACATGCAGCGCGACCATACATATACAAGATTCCAGTGATGGTACCTGTAGACTTGTTGGCCTGGTCTCGACATGTCGTGTAGACACGCCCGACAGTAGGAGGCGGCTTGGTATCAGCATGTCCCGAAGTACCCTCCATCTCGCCCTTACGGCAATCCTTCATAATATGGCCAGGAAGACCACACTTGAAGCACGCGTCAGTATTACGGCGACATGGTCCTGGGTGCCTACGATGGCAAGTAGAGCAAAGAGGATGAGTGTATCCTCCAGCAGGTGCTCTGGCTGGCTGAGGACCTGATAAAACATTTTACATGAGACATAATAGAATTGGGTACAAAGGACGAAGCATATAATCGTAAGATTGAATACCAGTAATAGCTGGACGGCTAGGCTGCGAACCTCTCTGGTTCTGGTCACTACCGTTTCCATGGTTCCTGGTAGAAGTTTGCTTAAAGTGTCAGAATATGAGTCATAACATAAAACATAAGGAAGTTCGTAAGTATTAGGACCTGCTGTTGCTGGATTGCCCGACGTTGTTACGGTAATTGTCATTACCGCCACGCCTACCCGTAGCAGATCGGTCATTAGTCTGACCGTTTCCCTTAGGCTGATGAGGCTGCTGCTGAGTAGCCGGCTGAGACCGGTCCCCAGTTTTCTGCCTGGAAGATACATTTAAAGAGATGAATAATTGACATATGGAAAGTATACAGATTGGTCACCGCTTGAATACGAAGGTTTACCTCTTGTCGGGTCTTTCAGCTTCCCCGAACTCATCCCTCTCCTGCAGCATCTCCAGACTACGTGCTGCATCCGCTACTTGTGCTACCGTATCCAACGGAGCACCTGACAAGTTATTTGAAATCCTTGGATTAAGAGCCCAACGGAAATGTATTGCTTGTTCTTCAGTGGTGCCCGCAGCTGCTCTCAGGACACCAGTGTAGCGGAGGAAACGCTGCATGAAGTCATTGCTGTCTTCGTCAGGTCGTTGTCTGAGGCTATAGTATTCCCTCATGAGCTGATTCCTTCCTTCCATGGGAAAGATGTTAGGCGGAGGAGGATAACCGTCGTTATGAAGAAGAGCGTCTTGCATCTCTGCATCAGCAGCTGCAAATATTGCCCAGATATCGTTTGCGTTTTCCATCTGACAGTATGACATAAAACGTATGATTAAACAGTTCAAAACATAAAATATAAAATACATACATGAAAAAAAATTTATACTAAAAATTTCACGAGAAAAATTTTATGCAAGAAAATTTTTGTGTATGAATGCGTGATGCAGTTTTATGAAAACTTTGTATGCTCGAGAGTGAACGCCTCTGGTCAGTTCACTCAAAACAAAAGACATATCGAGGGGACGCCTATGGGTCAGTCCCAAATCTAAAAGTTTCGATAAAACACATGCGACTAAATAGGGCCAGTCCTGTACCAACCATTACTTAGTCAAAAACCCTGTAACAATGACATGTATATGTATGCTTAAAAATGATGAATGCATGAAAACAACTGTCAGTTCTAGGAAGACCGTAGTGACTACCCACTAATCACAGGTCATATTTGAGAGCCTACAGGTCGAAGCCTTGGCTCTGATACCATAATTGTAACACCCCATTTTGGAAATGGAAATATCACTGTAATTATGGCGTGTCATCAAAGCATACAAGGTAAAATGTCTAAACATTACTTGACCATATAAAGGAAAATACCGGAATCAAACATCGGTAGTCCAAAAGTAAAGCTCATCACACACAAACATAGTATAGTAAAGGAAAAGGACTAAACAATGTCCAAAGCATAAGTATCATAAAGAAAGGAAATGCATAATGTAAAGAAGGCTAGACAGATTCCTGTCCATATGCACGTACTCTTAGTGTCTACGAGCGTCCCTGAGTACTTGCCGTTTTGGGAACATAGAAAAGGAAAACGGCTGAGCAATACGCTCAGTGCACGGATGTACAATAAAGCATGAATAGGATAAGCATATAACATAATAACAGCGGAAGAAACTAAGTCCCGAGTAACCTGGTTAAGTCTTAATACAACTGGTTTTATAGTTTGAAAGTCTTATGTTTATCTTATAAAAACTGTTTGTCATATTTTACCATTAGCCAATATAGGTCATGAATATCCACCGTGCATTAATAATTGGAGGGGTGACCTCATCATGCAAATTAGAGGGGCTGCCTCTAAGTTAATATACTGGTTTATGGGTAATCATATTTAAACATAAGCAATCAAACTCATACTTATACTACGGGAAAACAGTTGGCTGCATACAGGGAATCCTAATAAGGAAAGAATGTCCATACTGAAAGGACGGAAATCCGTACCTTATGTCCAGTGAACGAGAACGATGAACTGCGAGAATCCTACTTCCGAAACACTAGTTCTACATAAATACATACATGAAATAAGTATCTGCTTACTAAATACATAGCTGGTTTTATGTCATGTCTTAGCTTATTCTATATGTTCTTACTATGTTTTACTGTTTAAAGCCTTAAACTGTGTTAAATCTTATATTCTGCTTAATCTGATTAAGTATTTTTGGTATTTCATGTGTTATTATACTTACTGTGTAATAATAAGTAACTTTCCAAAAATAGCAGGTTTCCTAAAATAGAAAGTTTCCAAAAATAGAAAGTTTCAAAAAATAGAAAGTTTCCAAAAATAGAAAGTTTCCAAAAATAGAAAGTTACCAAAAAAAGAAAGTTTCCAAAAATTGAAAGTTTCCAAAAATAGAAAGTTTCCAAAAAACCAAAAATAGATTTACTGCTTAAAATAGACAAGTTTCTAAAAATAGAAAGTTTCCATAAATAGATTAGCTGCCTTAATTAAATAAGTTTCCATAAATAGATTAGCTGCCTTAAATAACTAAGTTTCTAAAAAATAGCTGGTTTCCATAAATAAATTAGCTGCCTTATTTAATTAAGTTTCTAAAAATAGAAAGTTTCCATAATTAGAAATAAGCTGGTTAAATAAGCTAAGTAAATAAGCCTAAGTGTTTTCATGATTATTTTCTAAGTCATATGATATATTGTATAGTTTAATAATTATTTCATGTAATTTAATTAAACTATAGGTTATAATATTTAATTAAGTATAACATGTTTTAATTAAATATATTAAATACTTAGGTTAAAATATGTATTATTAAATATTAATAATATAACCTAAGTCATGTTAATTAATTAATTATATCCATGGTTTTTAAATAATTAATTAATCATAAGTCTTAATAATATAGATACTTAGGTTAAAATAATTTCATGATTATTAATAACTAATTAACCTAAGTCATGTTATTAAATTAATCTCATCTTTTATTAATTTAATTTTAACATAAGTTTATAACATAAACAAAACTAACATAACCATGATCCGGATCTAAGCTTAAAAACATGAACCGGACATGAATCGACACCGTACCCCGACCCAAATCGGGGTACCCCTTGCTGCCGTGGGACCCACACGCACCAACCAAGACCAAAATGGTCTTGGTGGTGTCGGCTAAGCAAACCGAAACCCCCTTGGGGTCGGTTGCAGCCTGCGGCCCAAAACAAAACACCCCTTAATCGACCCTCTGATTTAATTAATGATCAAAACATGTTAGATCTATGTTTAATTAATGTGTTTTTATAAAAACAACACGTGTTCATAATTAATAAGAAGATTAATTAAAAAGGAAAGGTTTAAATAGGTTTTACCGTATTCGTGGATCAAGAGGGTGAAGAACAAACACGAACAAACAATAAATCAACAAGATCCAAGATTGAAGAATCACCTTGATTGGTGATTGTAGGTGGCGGCACAAAGAAAGGAGAAAAGGGAGGGTTTAGGTTTTTCCTGTAATCTTCTGTAAAGTAATTTTTGAGTAGTAAAAATTACTTAACCCCCTTTTAGTAAAATTGGTAATGGGCTTGGCCCATTACCCTTGTTTTAGTCGCGGGTAGAGACGCCCCCCCCCCCGGTGGGTTCCCGTACTTCGTTTCGTGTCTTGTTATTTAGTACTCGTTTATGTTTAATTATGTTCGTGTTTTAAATGTTCTCGTTACGTAAATACCATACTCTTATATATTTAATTACGCTCGTATTAAATATATATACGTAATTAATAATAGCTCGTGTTTTAATTACACTCGTGATTTCGTGATCGTATGCTCGTGATTAATTATTGCTAAATAATTATTATGTGATCGTGCATATAAAATACTTATCGTGTTCTAACACGTACGTAATACACAAACTCCTAACACGTAATCGTAATCATGCTATATTAGGAAAGTTTTTAACTAGTACGTACGATCCTAAGGGTACTATGCATGGTAAAAGCATGCGGGTTTTACAAGAAAGGGGAACCTCGACCTCACGTCGGGGTGTGTATGGTTTGATGATCGTGTTAACCGAGACCAATAAGGTCTCGGTGGGACTTAATAACAAGAACAGTGGGAACCGGCTTAGGCCGGGGTCAAGCTGGGCTCGGATGTGGCTAGCCGAGGCTCGGCAGTGGGAACTATAGGCCACCAGTGGCAACCGGCTAGCCGGTCTAGCCACTGGTGGGGCTGCGTTTGGTTTTTAGCCACCGGCTGACACCACTAGCCGCCGGCTATGTGGTGTCGGCTAGGCATTTTCGGGCTCGAGATAATTTTTAAACACGGGTTCGGGCTCGGGAATTTTAAAAAGCAGTTTATTATTTTAATTAAATTATTTCCAAGACTATATAATTTAATTAAAAACATGACTTAGGTTATAATATTAAAATTAGTATTTCATGACTAACCTAAGCATTTATTTAGCTTAATTTAATTAAACATGTATTTTAATTAAATCCATATAACCAATAGTTTATTAAATCAACCATGTTAATTATTTAATAAGCTATAATACTTAATCCATGACTTGTATTTTTAATAATAAACTTCACTTTATATTTTAATCCAGCTTATTTCTAATTATGGAAACTTACTATTTTTGGAAACTTTCTATTTTTAGAAACTTACTATTTTAGGAAACCTGCTATTTTTAGAAAGTTACTTAGTATTATAATACCTTATTACATGAATAATAAACAACAGAATACAAGAATAACTACAGATTAACACTTAAAACGGTTAAAACATGACAGAACATGAATAATAAGCTAAGAACACAGAACCAGTAAAACACATGTATCTCAGATAACTCATACACGTCCCTATTCTTATGTAGTATTATCCGTCAAGACGGAGTAGGTTCTTCAGCGTTTCCGTTAGCTTCTATTGGACACAGTGTACGAATTTTCCAGTCCTTCAGTAAGGACAATCTCTTCCTTTATTAGGATTTCCCGTATGCAGCCAACTATTTTCCCAATAGTTACAGATTTAAATGCTTATGTTTTATTAGTTACCTTAGCCATACACATGCATGCCAGTTTCACCTAGTTATGGAGGTACTGTAAAACCCGCATGCTTTTACCATGAATAGTACCTTAGCCATATACATGCATGCCAGTTTCACCTAGTTCGGGTTACCCCTTGTGGCCCCCCTTACCCGTGGCTACAACAAGAAACAAGGGCCAAGCCCATGCAAATTTACTAAACAAGGAAAAAGGAGAAAACTTAGTTTCATAATAACAAAAATATTGAAAAAAAGAAAAACCCTAATCTCTTCTTTCTCCTCTCCTTTGGCTGGCGGGTATAAACACACACACAAGGTGTGTTTGGTTGATTTTGGTGTTGATTTATTACAAGGATATTAGTGTGTTCATCCTCCTTTGATTCAGGTGATCGGTATAACCCTAAACCTCTTTTCTTTTTATGTTTTTGATTTACTAATCACATGAAATCATGAATGTTTTAATAACAAATTAAAAACAAGTTATAAATCATGTAATTAAACATGCGGGTAAATTAATTAATGGTTAAGGGGTGTTTGTTTTGTGGCTGACGCATGAACCGAGCCCCAAGGGGGTCTCGACTTGATTTTTCTCGCACCAACCGAGACCTCAAGGTCTCGGTGTGGTGGTCTTGTGTCACGGCAGCAGGAACCAAGGGAAACCCCGACCTCGGTCGGGGTATGTTTGTGTCGGGTAGGTCTCGGCTAGAACCAAAAACCACCACCGGCTTAAGCCGGTGGATAATTAAGGAAAGCAGGGGGAACCCCCATGCCGCGGCAGCAAGGGTAACCACCGGCTAGCCGGTGGGAACTTTTGGCTAGCCGGCAGCTAGGTTTTGACCAAGGGTGTGTTTGTGCCGGTTCACGGGTAAAACCGGTCCGGTTCACACATGTTTAGATTTAAAACACAGTTCGGTTCATGGGTCATTTTTTTACAAGATTAATTATATGTACAAGTTTATTTTTACAAGACTTAAATTAAATTAATTAAAACATGTACATGATTAATTTAATTTATACATGACTTAGGTTATTAATATTATTATTAATACAGGAATTTTAACCTAAGTAATTATCATCTTATTTAGACTATATAATTAATTAATTATTAAAATCATGACTTATAATTAATTAATTTACATGACTTAGGTTATATTATTAATAGATAATAATACATGTTTTGACCTAAGTATTTTTACCTTTATTTAATTAAACCATGTTATATTTAATTAAATACTTTAATTTATAGTTTATTTAATTCACATGAAATAACTAATAAACTATACTATTTAATTACATGAATTAGAATATTAATCAGTAAACACTTAAGCTTATATAATTAGCTTAATGATCCAGCTTATTTCTATTTACGGAAACTTTCTATTTTTAGAAACTTATTTAATTAAGGTAGCTAATATATTTATGGAAACTTTCTATTTTTAGAAACTTATCTATTTAAGCAGTAAATCTTTTTTTGGAAACTTTCTATTTTTGGAAACTTTCTATATTTGGAAACTTTCTATTTTTGGAAACTTTCTATATTAGGAAACCTGCTATTTTTAGAAAGTTACTAATTATTACACAACAAGTATAATAATACATGAAATACAAGGAATACTTAAACAGAATAGACATAATACATGATAAACACAGTATAAAGCTTAAATCAGTAAAACATGACATGAACATATAAAACAAGCTAACACATGATATAAAACCAGTTACGTACTCAGTACTCAGATACTTATACACGTATGTATTTATGTAGCATTAGTGATACCGAAGTAGGACTCTCTTTCGTTCGTCTTCTTCGTTCACTGGACACAAGGTACAGATTCTCCGTCCTTTCAGTATGGACATTCTTCCTTATTAGGATTTCCCGTATGCACCAACTATTTTCTCTAGTATATGTTTTGTACGTTTTTGAATTGCTTATGTTTAATTAGAATACCTAAAGCCATATACATGCATGACCAGTTTCACCTAGTTATGGAGGTACCATAACCATAACACTAGAGGCACCAGTGTTATGACTTCACCACGGCGGAGTGATAGCTCGTGGCGTCCCTTTCAGCTTTTGGCCATATTATTATTATCAGGTGGGGCGTATGGGTGCATCCTAGTTTACATGTTTTCAGCAGATTATTCAGTGTGAATGTGGTGTGTGCCTTGCATCCTTCACAAGGAGCTGATCCCTCCTACCCAAACCAGTATATTAAATTAGAGGCAACCCCTCTAATTTGCATGACGAGGTCACTCCTCCAAGTATTCATGCACGTGGATAATTCATGACCTATATTGGCTAATGGTAAACATGTTAAATAGTTTTTACAAGATAAACATAAGGCTTTTCAAACTATAAAACCAGTTTTACTAAGATATAACAAGGTTATCCAGGACTTAGTCTTTTCTGCTGCTTCATGTTTATATGCTTATGTTATTTATGCTATACTTGTATATCCGTGCACTAAGCGTTATGCTCAGCCGTTTTCCTTTTCATGTCCGCAAAATGGCAGGTACGCAGGGACGCTCGTAGACTTTAAGCGTACGTGCATATGGATTGGAAGCTTCCTAGACTTCTTTACTTTATGCATTTCTTTATACTTTGATACTCATTTCCATGGACATTGTTTAGTCCTTTCATTTACAGTACTTATGTTTGTGTGTGATGAGTTCTACTTTTGGGGTACCGATGTTTGATTCCGGTATTTCCTTTATGGTCATGTAATGTTTAGACATTTATCCTTGTATGCTTTGATGACACGCCATAATCATGCGTGACATTCTATTTATCAAAATGGGGTGTTACAATTATGGCATCAGAGCCAAGGCTTTGACCTGTAGGCTCTCAAAACACGACCTGTGATTAGTGGGTAGTCACTATGGTCTTCCTAGAACTGACTATCGGTTTTCATGCATTCATCATTTTCATGTATACATATATATGTCATTGTCGCAGGTTTATAACTAAGTAATGGTTGGTACAAGACTGGCCCTATTTAGTCGCATGTGTTTTGTCGAAACTTTTAAATTTGGGACCGACCCATTGTCGTCCCCTCGCCATGTCTTTTGTTTTGAGTGAACTGACCATAGGCGTTCACTCTCGCGCATACAAAAGTTTTCATAAAACTGCATCATGCATTCATGTACTAGTTTTTCCTGCATAAAATTTTTCTCATGATTTATTGGTATAATTTTTTTTCATGTATATAGTTTATGTTTTGATCAGTTTAATCATGTATTTTATGTTATACTGTCAGATGGTTCTCACACGCGAGCAGGAACAACTCAATGCAGCAACCCAAGCTGCAATGTAAGCTATGCTTCCTCAGCTAAGGAACAAAATCAGGGCTGAGGTTCAGGCTGCCAACATTCAACAACAGCACCCAGTACCTCCTCCTCTTCCTCCGACAACATTGGCCACATGGCTGGAGAGATTCAGTAAGCTCCGTCCTCGAGCTTTCGAGAGAACAGATAGCCCCAGTGAAGCTGAAAGCTGGTTGGCTCACATTGAGAAGATCTTTGATGCTATGGGCTGTGACCCCGTCTTCAAGTCAAGGTTGGCATGCTACCGGTTCAAAGGTGATGTGTTAGCATGGTGGATAGCACTGAAGCAGTCTGAGGGAGGTGATGATTGGGTGGCTGGTTTGACGTGGGCTCAGTTCATGGATAGGGTAACGAGACAGTTCTTTCCCAAGGCTGAGCAAGACAAGCTGAAGAGGGAGTACCATGGGATCCGACAGAGAGTTGGGGAGAATAACAACGAGTTCATGCATCGCTTTCTTTGTTTGGCTGGTTTCCTTGGTGCACCAGCAGGTACTCCTAAAGAGCAAGCACACCACTTCAGGTGGGATCTTCGTACATCGGTCGCAAACAACTTGGTGTGTGCACAAGTCGCCGATGCAGCACGTAACCTGGAAATGCTGCAGGAAAGAGATGAGTTCGGGGAAGCCGAGAGACCCGATAAAAGGTAAACATTCGTATTCAAACGGTGTCCAATCCGTATTCTTTCAGTATATGTCAGTATGTCATCTCTTTAAATTGTATCTTCCAGGCAGAAGACCGGGGACCGGTCTCAGCCGGCTACTCAACAACAGCCTAATCAGCCCAAGGGAAATGGTCAGACTCACGACCGTTCTGCTACGGATAAGCGTGGCGGTAATGATAATTACCGTAACAACGCTGGACACTCCAACAGCAGCAGGTCCTTATATTTACGCATTTTCTTATGATTACATGTTATGATTCTTAATTCTGACACATTAGCAAATCTTCTACCAGGAATCATGGTAACGGTAGGGACCAGAACCAGAGAGGTTCACAGCCTAACCGTCTAGATATCACTGGTATTCAATCTTACGATTATCCGCATTGTACTTTCTACCTATTATCATGTCTCATGTATATTGTTTTATCAGGCTCTCAGCCAGTCAGGACACCTGCTGGAGGATATACTCATCCTCTTTTCTCTACTTGCCACCGTAGGCACCCAGGGCCATGTCGCCGCGACAGCGATGCATGCTACAAGTGTGGCCTTCCTAGACATCGCATGAAGGATTGCCGCAAGGGCGAGATGGAGGGTACATCAGGACATGCTGATACCAAGCCGCCTCCTACTAGTGGACGCGTTTACACGACATCTCGCGATCAGGCCAACAAGTGTACAGGTACCATCACTGGAACCTTGTATATGTATGGTCAAGCTGCATGTGTTCTGTTTGATACGGGTGCTACTCACTCGGTCATTTCTACTGCTTATGCCAAGAATGTTAGGATACTCCCCATGCCACTAGAGAATATACTGAGTATTTCCACGCCTTTGAGAGACTCTGTACGTATAACCCATGTGTACAAGAGCCTTCCCCTAGAGTTTGACGACAAGGTTCGTCTTGTTAACGCACTTCCGCTGGACATGAATGATTTTGACATGATTTTGGGCATGGATTGGCTATCCAAGCATCATGCTACCACAGACTGCCATTCATATCGAGTCATCTTCAGCGATGTAAATGCGCCTGAGTACATTCACAACGGGTTCGTACCCGGCAGGTCTGTACAAATCATATCACCCCTGCAAGCACGTGCTTTACTTTCACATGGTTGTGAGGGTAATGTAGCTACTGTTCATGACATGGATGCTGAATCCCCATCAATTTAGAATCAGCCGATAGTGTCAGAATTCCCTGATGTATTTCCATAAGAACTTCCGGGCATACCACCTGCACGTGAAGTAGAATTTAACATCGAGCTCATCCCAGGAGCTGAGCCGATTTCCAAGGCTCCTTATCGCATGGCTCCCATAGAGTTGAAGGAGCTGAAGGATCAATTGCAAGAACTTCTGGAACGAGGCTTTATTCGACCGAGCGCATCTCCATGGGGCGCACTGATCTTATTCATTAAGAAGAAGGACGACAGTATGCGTCTTTGCATAGACTATCGCGAGCTCAACAAGATTACCATCAGAAATAGGTATCCACTACCACGTATAGATGATCTGTTTGACCAACTCCAAGGGGCCAAACATTTCTCCAAGATTGATCTAAGGTCGGGCTATAATCAGCTACGGGTTAAGGAGCAGGACATCGCCAAGACTTCTTTCCGTACACGCTATGGCCACTACGAATTTGTAGTCATGGCATTTGGCCTTACCAATGCTCCACAATGTTCATAGATTTGATGAACAGAATCTTCCATGAATTTCTGGACAAGTTCGTCATTGTCTTCATCGATGACATTCTGATTTTCTCTAAGTCCAAGGAGGAACACGAAGACCATCTTCGTACAGTACTACAGATTCTTTGCCAGAAGCAGTTGTATGCTAAATTCTCCAAGTGTGAGTTCTGGTTAGACAAGGTGGAAATCTTAGGTCACATTGTATCAGCAGAAGGAATCACGATGGATCCAGCGAAGGTTGAGGCTATTACCAAGTGGCCAAGACCGACATCAGCGATTGAAGTACACAGTTTCCTAGGCTTAGCTGGTTATTACCGTAGGTTCGTGGAGAACTTTTCCTGCTTAGCACTACCATTGATCAAACTGATGCAGAAAGGGGAGAAATTCGTCTGGACTGAAGAATGAGAGAAGAGCTTTGAAGACCTGAAGAAGAAGTTAGTATCTGCACCGATTCTTACTCCCCCATCTGGTACAGGTGGATTTCAGATCTATAGTGATGCATCAGGGAAGGGACTTGGCTGTGTTCTCATGCAACATGGGAAAGTGATCGCGTACGCTTCACGACAGCTTAAGCCTTATGAGGAAAGTTACCCTACGCATGACTTGGAACTTGTAGCAGTCGTGTTTGCATTGAAGATATGGAGGCACTACTTATATGGAGAATCATGTGACATTTTCACGGACCACAAGAGCTTGAAGTATATCTTCACTCAGCATGAATTGAACATGAGACAGAGGAGATGGTTAGAGCTGTTGAAGGATTATGACATCAATCTGCAGTATCATCTCGGAAAGGCGAATGTAGTGGCAGATGCACTTAGTAGAAAGTCCGGAATGATAAACGACATTAAAATTGAGGAGGAAATCATAAGAGACTTGGAGCGACTAGACATAGAGATCATGATACGTGGACAGCACGGTTACTGGGCTAATCTTAGAGTGGAACCCGAGTTACTCTCTAAGATCAAGGAAGCTCAGAAAGATGATGGAGAAATCTGGGCGATAATTCAGAATTTAGAGAAGCAGATAGAATTTCGAGTAGATGTAGATGGTATCTTATGGCAGGGCACGAGACTTTGTGTTCCTGATGACCAAGAACCCCGGGAAGCATTGTTAGCTGAGGCTCATAGCTCCCCATTCTCTATCCATCCTGGTTCGACCAAGATGTACCATGACATCAAGTAGTACTTTTGGTGGAGTGGTATGAAACAGGATGTTTCTACTTACGTCTCCAAATGTCTTACCTGCCAGCAGGTTAAGATTGAGCATCAACGATCTGGTGGTCTTCTTCAACCGTTAGATATTCCAGAGTGGAAGTGGGACAAAATCACCATGGATTTTGTTACTGGTCTTCCGCCGACAAAGAAGAAGCACGGTGCAATTTGGGTTATCGTAGATCGACTTACCAAATCAGCTCATTTCTTACCGATTCGCAAGGAAGATTCGATCAGTAAACTCGCCGATACTTATAGAAGAGAGATCATGAGACTTCACGATGCTCCATCCAGCATCGTCTCAGACAGAGATCCTCGGTTTACTTCGCGATTCCGGAGAAGTTTGCAGAAAGCTTGGGGTACACAACTTAAGCTTAGTACGGCTTTTCATCCTCAAACAGACGGGCAGTCAGAGCGAACGATTCAGACATTGGAAGACATGTTGAGGTCATGTGCATTGGAATGGACGGGTGATTGGGACGATTATATCTGTTTGGTAGAGTTTGCATACAACAACAGTTGGCATGCAAGTATCAAGTGTGCTCCTTTCGAGATGTTGTATGGCAGAAAGTGTCGCGCTCCAATCTGTTGGGATCAGGTTGGTGAGCGAACACTTGAAGGACCAGAAATAATAGAGCTGACTAATGAGAAGGTCGCAGTAGCTAAGCAGAAACTGCAAGAAGCAAGGTCACGTCAGAAGAGTTATGCAGACAAGCATCGTAGGGACTTACATTTTAACGTAGGAGATCACGTTTTCCTTAAAGTTTCGCCGGCACGTGGTGTTAGACGTTTTGGAATAAAAGGGAAGCTCAGTCCTCGATTTATCGGACCGTTTGATATCATTGAACGAGTCGGTGAAGTATCTTACCGGTTAGCGTTACCTCCGCAGCTTTCTCATGTCCACAATGTGTTTCATGTGTCCTTACTCAGAGGTTACCAGTATCATCCCCTTCACATGGTTTAGTATGTACTGGATCAGATTCGTGAAGATCTCACTTTCATAGAAGAACCCGAACGAGTTCTTGACAGACAAGAACGAGTCATGAGAAGGAAGACGATTCCATTCGTCAAAATCCTTTGGAGGGATCATACCGAGCGGGAAGCCCCTTGGGAAACAGAGGAGTCTATCCGGGCTTCTTACCCTCATTTCATATTTTGAATTCGGGTATGTTCTTTTTTTTCCAGTTTACTTTATCTATAATTCGGGGACGAATTATTCTTTTTAGAGGGGAAGAGTTGTAAAACCCGCATGCTTTTACCATGAATAGTACCCTTAGGATCATACGTACATGATTAGAACTTTCCTTTTATAGCACGTTTACGTTTCACGAACAAGAATTACAAGTATTACGTACGTGTTATAACACGATAAGTATTCATTACGTATTAAGACACGATAATTATTTCAATAATAATTATAATCACGAACATACGAACATGAAATCATGAACGTAAATAATCATGAGCTTAGTATTATGTATGTATGTATATTTATTACGATCACGAATACATATAATAAGACACGAACGATAATTATTAAATTACGTTAAACACGAACACGAGAACACACTTATTATTTAGACACGGAAAACATTCGGGTTACCCCTTGTGGGCCCCCTTACCCATGGCTACAACAAGAAACAAGGGCCAAGCCCATGTAAATTTACTAAACAAGGAAAAAGGAGAAAACTTAGTTTCATAATAATAAAAATATTGAAAACAAGAAAAACCCTAATCTCTTCTGTCTCCTCTTCTTTGGCCGCCGGGTATAAACACACATACAAGGTGTGTTTGGTTGATTTTGGTGTTGATTTATTACAAGGATATTAGTGTGTTCATCCTCATTTGATTCACGTGATCGGTATAACCCTAAACCTCTTTTCTTTTTATGTTTTTGATTTATTAATCACATAAAATCATGAATGTTTTAATAACAATTTAAAAACAAGTTATAAATCATGTAATTAAACATGGGGGTAAATTAATTAATGTTTAAGGGGTGTTTGTTTTGTGGCCGACGCATGAACCGAGCCCCAAGAGGGTCTCGGCATGATTTTTCTCGCACCAACCGAGACCTCAAGGTCTCGGTGTGGTGGTCTTGTATCACGGCAGCAGGAACCAAGGGAAACCCCGACCTCGGTCGGGGTATGTTTGTGTCGGGTGGGTCTCGGCTAGAACCAAAAACCACCATCAGCTTAAGCCGGTGGCTAATTAAGGAAAGCAGGGGGAACCCCCATGCCGCGACATCAAGGGTAACCACCGGCTAGCCGGTGGGAACTTTTGGCTAGCCGGCGGCTAGGTCTTGACCAAGGGTGCGTTTATGCCGGTTCACGGGTAAAACCGGTCCGGTTTACACATGTTTAGATTTAAAACACGGTTCGATGCATGGGTTATTTTTTTTACAAGATTAATTATATGTACAAGTTTATTTTTACAAGACTTAAATTAAATTAATTAAAACATGTACATGATTAATTTAATTTATACATGACTTAGGTTATTAATATTATTATTAATACATGAATTTTAACCTAAGTAATTATCATCTTATTTAGATTATATAATTAATTAATTATTAAAATCATGACTTATAATTAATTAATTTACATGACTTAGGTTATATTATTAATAGATAATAATACATGTTTTAACCTAAGTATTTTTACCTTTATTTAATTAAACCATGTTATATTTAATTAAATACTTTAACCTATAGTTTATTTAATTCACATGAAATAATTAATAAACTATACTATTTAATTACATGAATTAGAATATAAATCAGTAAACACTTAAGCTTATATAATTAGCTTAATGATCCAGCTTATTTATATTTATGGAAACTTTCTATTTTTAGAAACTTATTTAATTAAGGCAACTAATCTATTTATGGAAACTTTCTATTTTTAGAAACTTATCTATTTTAAACAGTAAATCTATTTTTGGAAACTTTCTATTTTTGGTAAATTTCTATTTTTGGAAATTTTCTATTTTAGGAAACCTGCTATTTTTAGAAAGTTACTTATTTTTACACAACAAGTATAATAATACATGAAATACAAGGGATACTTAAACAGAATAGACAGAATACATGATAAACACAGTATAAAACTTAAATCAGTAAAACATGACATGAACATATAAAACAAGCTAAGACATGATATAAAACCAGTTACGTACTCAGTACTCAGATACTTATACACGTATGTATTTATGTAGCATTAGTGATACCGAAGTAGGGCTCTCTTTCGTTCGTCTTCTTCGTTCACTGGACACAAGGTACAGATTCTCCGTCCTTTCAGTATGGACATTCTTCCTTATTAGGATTTCCCGTATGCAGCCAACTATTTTCCCCAGTATATGTTTTGTATGTTTTTGAATTGCTTATGTTTAATTAGAATACCTAAAGCCATATACATGCATGACCAATTTCACCTAGTTATGGAGGTACCATAACCATAACACTGGAGGCACCAGTGTTATGACTTCACCACGGCGGAGTGATAGCTCGTGGCGTCCCTTTCAGCTTTTGGCCATATTATTATTATCAGGTGGGACGTATGGGTGCATCCTAGTTTACATGTTTTTAGCAGATTATTCAGTGTGAATGTGGTGTGTGTCTTGCATCATTCACAAGGAGCTGATCCCTCCTACCCAAACCAGTATATTAAATTAGAGGCAGCCCCTCTAATTTGCATGACGAGGTCACCCCTCCAAGTATTCATGCACGTGGATAATTCATGACCTATATTGGCTAATGGTAAACATGTTAAACAGTTTTTACAAGATAAACATAAGGCTTTTCAAACTATAAAACCAGTTTTACTAAGATATAACCAGGTTATCCAGGACTTAGTCTTTTCCGCTGCTTCATGTTTATATGCTTATGTTATTCATGCTATACTTGTATATCCGTGCACTGAGCGTTATGCTCAACCATTTTCCTTTTCATGTTCCCAAAACGGCAGGTACTCAGGGACGCTCGTAGACTTTAAGCGTACGTGCATATGGATTGGAAGCTTCCTAGCCTTCTTTACTTTATGCATTTCTTTATACTTTGATACTCATTTCCATGGACATTGTTTAGTCCTTTCATTTACAGTACTTATGTTTGTATGTGATGAAGTCTACTTTTGGTGTACCGATGTTTGATTCCGGTATTTACTTTATGGTCATGTAATGTTTAGACATTTATCCTTGTATGCTTTGATGACACGCCATAATCACGCGTGACATTCCATTTATCAAAATGGGGTGTTACAGGTACCATAACCATAACACTGGAGGCACTAGTGTTATGACTTCATCACGGCAGAGTGATAGCTCGTGGCGTCCCTTCAGTTTATTTGGCCTTTATTATTTATTTATTATCATGTGGGGCGTATGGGTGCATCCTAGTTACAGTGTCAGTCAGGATTTCATGGTAAACGTGGTATGTGCCTTGCATCTTTCACAAGGAGTTGATCCCTCCTACCCATACCATATTAATTAGAGGCATCCCTTCTAATTGCATGAAGAGGTCACCCCTCCAAGTATTCATGCACGTTGTTGACCTCATGACCTATATTGGCTTTTAGTATATTAAACTAATACAGATTTTCATAAGTAAACATAAGCTATGTCTTCAGAACAAAAACCAGTAAACATGTTATACATCTAGGTTTCCCAGGACTTATTCATTTCCGTTGCTTTCATGCTTTATATGCTCTTTATATTCTTTAACTACTCTTTGTTTCCATGCTTTATTGTATATCCGTGCACTGGGATTTATGCTCAGCCGTTTTCCATTTCCATGTTCCCAAACGGCAGGTACCCAGGGTCGCAAGTAGGATCTCAAGAGTATGTGCATTCGGATGGAAGCTATCTAGCCTTCTATGTCTTATGCATTTATCATACTTTATCTTACTTTATTTCATGTTGGACATTGTTTAGTCCTTTCTCCTTTTGTTTTGTGAACCGACCCATAGGCGTTCACTCATGGACATATCATCATATTTAAATTGATCATGCATTTTAAACTGTTTTATGCATCATAAATAAATTCATGTTTTATACACTGTTCATGCATTTTTCTATTCATGACATATTTTGTCAGATTCATTATTTATGTTGCATTTTGTTTAAACTGTCAGATGGTGAACACACGCAATGCTCAAGAGTTGGCTGCAGCTGTCAATGCAGATTTGCAAGCCCTCCGTCCCCAACTTCATAATGAAATCAAGGACGAAGTTCATGCTGAAGTCCAGGCTAAGGGCGTTCAGTTAGGCCCTCATCAGCAGCACAACAATAATCCTCCACCTCCATCGCCTGTTACCCTTATGACTTGGTTGGAGCGATTCACCAAACAGAGACCCCGTTTGTTTGAGTAGACTGATAGCCCCTCTAAGGATGAAGCTTGGATTTCTCACATTGAGAAGATATTTGATGCGATGGGTTGTGATGGTGTTTTCAAGGCAATACTGGCTTGCTATAAGTTTGTAGGTGATGTACTGCAGTGGTGGAAGTCAGTCAAGCAGTCCAACAGTGGTGATGATTGGGTTGCACTGCTGACATGGGACCAGTTTAAGGAGCTCTTCCTTAATCAATACTTTCCACATGTTGATTAGGAGAAACTTAAGAGGGATTATCATAATATCCGACAGGTTGCTGGGGAGAACAACAATGAATTCATGCAGAGGTTTCTCCGTTTGGATGGATACTTGGGTGCAGCAGCTAGTACTGCTGAGGAGCAACCTGAGAAGTTTTGCTAGGCTCTTCGCACTTCGGTTGCCAACAGTTTGGTATGTGATACGTTCACTACAGTAGCACAGGTGGCCGATGCAGCCCGTAAGCTTGAGATGCTTCAGGAACGAGAGGAGTTTGGTGATGACCGATCAGTGAAGATGTATCTTCAATCACCAACCGTTAATCATTCATTTCATTCAGTATTTTCCTTCTTATATCATCCTCTGTTCAACTCTATATTTCAGACAAAAGACTGACGACCGGAAACCTACAGTCGCTCAGCAATAATCATCTAAGGGAAACGGTCAGTCCAACGACCGTTCTGGTTCAGATAGGCGTGGCGGTAATGATAATTACCGTAACAATGCCAATAACTCTAACAACAGCAGGTCCCTACATTTAAATTCTTTCAAGATTAAATTGTCTTATGTTATGGTATTCTGACACTCAAATGAATCATATTGAGGAACAATGGTAACGGCAGGGATCAGGACCGTAGAGGTTCGTAGCCTAACCGTTCTACTTCATCTTGTAACTATTTAACCTTCTATGTAATCAAGCTTATGTTCCATGATCATGTCTCATGCATGTAATCCTGAAACAGGCTCTCAGCTAGATAGGACGCCTGTTGGAGGGTTCACGCATCCTATCTGCCCTACTTGTTCCCGCAAACATTCTGGTGTTTGCCGCCGAGGTACTGGTGGTTGTTTCAAGTATGGCCAGCAAGGCCATCAACAGAAGGATTGTCGCCAAGGTGATATAGAAGGCACCTCTGGACATGCCGAATCCAAACCACCTCCTACTTCAGGTCGCGTGTTTACTACTACTAGAGATCAGGCGAACAAGACTTCAGGTACCATAACTGAGAATCTTTTTATGAATGGTCTAGCAACATGCGTTTTGTTTGATACTAGAGTGACTCATTCAGTCATATCCACTACTTTGCTACACGTGTTAGGATTTCCCCTATGCCATTAGATATTGCCTTAAGCATTTCCACGCCACTTAGGGACTCTGTGTGAATCACTAAGGTGTACAGAGATCTTCCCCTAGAATTTGATGATAAAATCCGCAGAGTTGACGCACTTCCTTTGGACATGTGCGATTTTGACATGATATTGGGCATGGATTGGTTATCCAAACACCAGGCTACGATAGACTGCCACACTTATCGAGGTTATCTTCGGTGATGTTAAATCTCCAGAGTACATACACCATGGTTTTCTGCCAGGGAGGTCTGCACAAATTATTTCATCCATAGAGGCGCATGCATTACTAACACACGACTGTCAGGGCTTCATAGCCAACATTCATGACATTACTGCCGAGTCTCCATCGATTCAAGATCAGCCTGTTGTGTCAGAATTTCCTGATGTATTTCCTGATGAACTTCCAGGCATACCATCTGTTCGTGAAGTCGAGTTTGGAATTGAGCTCATTCCAGGAGCAGAGCCAATTTCCAAGGCTCCTTACCGTATGGCTTCTATTGAGCTTAAATAATTTAAAGATCAGCTGTAGGAACTTCTGGAGTGAGGTTTCATCCGTCCCAGTGCATCGCCATGGGGTGCACTAGTACTTTTCGCGAAGAAAAAAGACGAAAACATGCGTTTATGTATAGACTATCATGAGCTGAACAAGATCACGATCAAGAATCGTTATCCTTTGCCGCGTATTGATGACCTTTTCGATCAACTTCAGGGCGCCAAGTATTTCTCCAAGATCGATCTGAGGTCCGGCTACCATCAGTTACGGGTTAAAGAGCAGGATATTTCTAAGACTGCTTTTCCGTACACGTTATGGCCACTACGAGTTCGTAGTCATGCCATTCGGACTTATAAATGCTCCAGCAGTCTTCATGAATTTGATGGAGCGTGTCTTCCATGAGTTTCTGGACAAGTTCGTTATCCTTTTCATTGATGACATCCCCATTTTCTCCAAATCCAAGGAGGAACATGAGGAACACCTTTGTACAGTTTTGAGATCCTTCATCAAAAGTAGCTGTATGCCAAGTTCTGCAAGTGTGAGTTTTGGTTAAGCAAGGTGGCATTTCTGGGCCATATTGTATCTGCAGAAGGGATCACCATGGATCCTGCAAAGGTTGAAGCTATCACTAAATGGTCGAGACCTACATTTGTAACAGAGGTCAGAAGTTTTCTGGGTTTAACTGGATATTACCACAGGTTTGTAGAGAATTTTTCACGCTTAGCCTTACCTTTGACTAAGCTAATGAGAAAAGGAGAGAAATTCGTCCGGACTAAAGAACGAGAGAGGAGCTTTGAAGACCTTAAGCAGAAGTTAGTGACTGCACCGATTCTTACTCTCTCATATAGTACAGGTGTATTTCAGATCTATAGTGATGCTTCAGAAAAGGGTTTAGGCTGCGTTCTCATGCAACATGGTAAAGTTATTGCATACGCATCACGGCAGCTTAAACCTTATGAGGAAAACTATCCTACCCACGATTTGGAGCTTGCAGCAGTTGTTTTCACATTGAAGATCTGAAGGTATTATTTGTATGGTGAATCATGTGACATCTTCACAGATCACAAGAGTCTCAAGTACATCTTCACCTAGAAGGAACTAAACATGAGACAGAGAAGATGGTTAGAGCTGCTAAAGGATTACGACATCAACATTCAGTACCATCCTGGTAAGGCGAATGTGGTGGCAGATGCTCTAAGCAGAAGGTCAGGTATGATTGCTGGCATCTGGATTACAAAAGAGATCATCCGTGACCTGCAGATGACCGATATTGAGTTTTTTATACGAGGACAACATGGTTACCGGGCGAATCTTAGACTCGAACCAGACTTACATTCTAGGATCAAGGAAGCTCAGAAAGACGATGGTGAGATTTAGGCTATCATTCAGAACCTTGATCAGCAGACGGAGTTTCGTGTTGATGATGACGGTATCTTATGTCAAGGCACTAGACTAGTTGCTCCTAATGACTCTACACTCAGGGAAGTTGTGCTGACTGAAGCTCTTAGCTTTCCATTTACCATACATCCTGGTTCCACCAAGATGTACCACGACATCAAGCAGCATTTTTGGTAGAGTGGTATGAAGCAGGATGTTGCCACCTTCGTTTCTAAATGCATGATCTGCTAGCAGGTTAAGATCGAACACCAGAGAGCTAGCGGTTTACTGCAACCACTGGATATTCCAAAATGGAAGTGGGACAAAATCTCCATGGATTTTGTTACTGGTCTTCCGGTGACTCAGATGAAACAAGACGCCATCTGGGTTATTGTTGATAGATTGACCAAATTTGCTCATTTTCTGCCAATCCGCAAGGAGCATCCGGTCAGCAAATTGGCAGACACCTTTCAGGAGGAGATCATGATACTGCATGGTACTCCATCAGAAATCATCTCTGACAGAGATCCCCGTTTCACCTCACGTTTTTGGCAGAGTCTGCAGAAAGCTTGGGGCACCAGACTTAAGCTCAGCACTGCCTTTCATCCTTAGACCGATGGACAATCAGAGCGTACCATTCAGACATTAGAGGACATTTTGCGGGCGTGTGCTTTAGAATGGACAGGAAGTTGGGATGATTATATCTATCTAGTGGAGTTTGCATACAACAACAGTTGGCACGCTAGCATCAAGTGTGAACCGTTTGAGATGTTGTATGGTAGGAAGTGTCGCGCCCCAAACTGCTGGGATCAGGTGGGCGAACGACTAATTGAGGGTCTAGAGATGATTGAGTTAACTAATGAGAAGGTCACCATCGCCAAGGCGAAGCTTTAGGAAGCTCGTTCTCGCCAGAAGAGCTATGTTGATAAGCGTCATAGAGATGTATCCTTCAACGTAGGTGATCACGTTTTCCTCAAGGTATCACCTACACGAGGAGTTAAGCGTTTTGGAATCAGAAGGAAGCTCAGTCCTTGCTTCATCGGACCGTTCGACATCATAGAACGCGTTGGTGAAGTGCCATATCGTTTAGCGTTATCGCCTCAGCTATCACACGTTCACAGCGTGTTCCATGTGTCTTTACTCAGAGGATACAACTATCATACCGTTCATGTTGTTCTATATCCGCTTGATCAGATTCGAGAGGATCTTTCATATATCGAAGAACCTGAGAGAGTTCTTGAGCGACAAGATCGTGTCATGCGGAGGAAGACGATCCCTTTTGTCAAAATCCTCGGGAGGGATCATCCTGAGCGGGAATCCACTTGGGAGACGGAGGAGTCTATACGGACTTCTTACCCTTATTTCCAATTCTGATTCGGGTATGTTTCTTTCAGTTTATGTTTTCTTTAATTCGAGGACGAATTGTTCTTTTAGAGGGGAAGAGTTGTAAAACCCGGATTAAAATACCATGAACAGTAAACATGAACAATAAATACACGAAAATACGATAAGATTTAAACTTTCCGTTTATAATATATTACACGTGTCACGACATTAAATAACATGTATTTACGTATATTACAAATATGTCATGATTACGATAATTAATTCACGATAATTAAAACGCGAACACACACGAATAATTTAACTAACTTAGAAAAGCTACGGTTTTGCTTGTGAGATCCGTGTTGGCCGCGGCTAGACAAGAGAGAAAGGAAGGAATGGGGCTTTTGGCCCATGACCAAATACAAGTCCTTAAACAATTAAAACACCAGGGGAATTTATCATAATATAGTTTTATTAAAAATCACAAAAACCCTAGTCCTTGCCTCTCCTCTTGCCGCCGGCTGTTACACATCAAAAAGGGTGTTCGGGTTGATTTTGATCTTTGATAATTCGTTGTACGTGTTCATGTTATTAATTCTTTATCATCTACGAATTCGGTAACATCACGAACCTTTTCTTTTTAATTCTTTTATTGAATTCATGATTTCATAATAATTAATCTTAAAAACAAATCATGAAAACAAGTGATGATTAATTATAAACCAAGATCAAAGGGGTGTTTGGGTTGGTTTTGCTCGGCCGAGACACAAACCGAGAGCCATAAGGCTCTCAGCGTGGCTTTTGCACCACCACCGAGACCACAAGGGCCTCGACTTGGTTTGGTTTTGGGTCGAACGCAAGAAAGGGGAACCCGACCTCGCATCGGGGTGTGTTTGGTTTGATGATCGTGTCAACTGAGACCAATAAGGTCTCGGTGGGACTTAATAACAAGAACAATGGGAACCGGCTTAGGCCGGGGTCAAGATGGGCTCGGCAGTGGCTACTGATGCTCGGCAGTGGGAACGATAAGCCACCAGTGGCAACCGGTTAGCCGGTCTAGCCACTGGTGGGGCTGCGTTTGGTTTTCAGCCGCCGGCTGACACCACTAGCCGTCGGCTATGTGGTGTCGGCTAGGCATTTTTGGGCTTGGGATAATTTTTAAACACAAGTTCGGGCTCAGGAATTTTAAAAAGCAGTTTATTATTTTAATTAAAGTATTTCTAAGACTATTTAATTTAATTAAAAATATGACTTAGGTTATAATATTAAAATTAATATTTCATGACTAACCTAAGTATTTATTTAGCTTAATTTAATTAAACATGTATTTTAATTAAATTCGTATAACCTATAGTTTATTAAATCAACCATGTTAATTATTTAATAAGATATAATACTTAATCCATGACTTGTACTTTTAATAATAAACTTCACTTTATATTTTAATCCATCTTATTTCTAATTATGGAAACTTACTATTTTTGCAAACTTTCTATTTTTAGAAACTTACTATTTTTGAAAACCTGCTATTTTTAGAAAGTTACTTAGTATTACAATACAAGTATTATAATACCTTATTACATGAATAATAAACAATAGAATACAAGAATAACTATAGATTAACACTTAAAACAGTTAAATTATGACAGAACATGAATAATAAGCTAAGAACACACAAAACCAGTAAAACACATGTATCTCGGATAACTCATACACGTCCCTATTCTTATGTAGTATTATCCGTCAAGGTGGAGTAGGTTCTTCAGAATTTCCGTTAGCTTCTACTGGACACATGGTACGGATTTTCCCGTCCTTCAGTAAGGACAATCTCTTCCTTTATTAGGATTTCTCGTATGCAGCCAACAGTTTTCCCAATAGTTACAGATTTAAATGCTTATGTTTTATTAGTTACCTTAGCCATATACATGCATGCCAGTTTCACCTAGTTATAGAGGTACCATAACCATAACACTGGAGGCAACAGTATTATGAATTCACCACGGCCGAGTGATAGCTCGTGGCGTCCCTTCATTTTATTTGGCCTTTATTATTTATTTATTATTATGTGGGGAGTATGGGTGCATCCTAGTTACGATGTCAGTCAGGATTTCGTGGTGAATGTGATGTGTGCCTTGCATCCTTCACAAGGAGATGATCCCTCCTACCCATACCATATTAATTAGAGGCATTCCCTTTAAATGCATGACGAGGTCACCCCTCCAAGTATTCATGCATGTTGTTGACCTCATGACCTATATTAGCTTTTGGTATATTAAACCAATACAGATTTTCATAAGTAAACATAAGTTATGTCTTCAAAACTAAAACCAATAAACATGTTATACATCTAGGTTTCCCAGAACTTATTCATTTCCGCTTCTTTCATGCTTTATATGCTCTTTATATGCTTTAATTACTCTTTGTTTCCATGCTTTATTGTATATCCGTGCACTGGGCGTTATGCTCAGCCGTTTTCCATTTCCATGTTCCCAAATGACAAGTACCCAAAGGTCGCAAGTAGGATCTCAAGAGTATGTGCATTCGCATGAAAGTTATCCAGCCTTCTATATCTTATGCATTTATCATACTTTATCTTACTTTGTTTCATGTTGTACATTGTTTAGTCTTTTCCCTTTACAGTACTTATATTGCTTGTGTTGAGTTACTTGGACTACCGATGTTTGTTCCGGTATTTCCTTTTATGTTCATGAATGTCTAGACATTTACCTTGCATGCTTTGATGACACGACATATATTTATGTTATATTCTATTTTTACCAAATAGGATGTTACAGTAAGAGTTGTGTGTTAGTTCTCACAAAACTATAAAGTGATGTGTGGTTGTGTCTTGTTAGTTCTCACTAAACTACAACGTGATATGTGGTTGTGTCTTGTGAGTTCTCACTTAGCTTTAAAGTAAAGAGTCGTGAAGATTGGTTCTATCTTTCGATTAGAACTCGACATCTAGCCTTGTATCAGAAAATGGTGAAGTAGGCAACGTTGTGAAGATTGGTTATAGCTTTCGATTAGAACTCGACATCTAGCCTTGTGTCGAAAAATGGTAAAGTAGGCGACGTTGTGTAGATTGGTCCTACCTAAGATTAGGAATCGACATCTAGCTTAGTGTCGGAAATGTGTAAGCGACGTGTATGGTTTTCTCTACCTTGAAAGGAGCTTGTTGACTAGTGAAGTAACTCTCGAGTTGGGTACTCGAGGAGTGGAGTAGGGCGAAGAGGTGCTTCGTGACCGAACCACTATAAATCATCGTGTCGGTACTTTCCTTTACATTTATGTCTTTACTCTTATTGATGCATTTATATGTTATTGTGTGTTATGTGCATCACATAATCTAAACATCTAAGTTGCGGAAAAGCTAAGGCTTATTACGTGTGTGCTTCATGTTTAGATTATGGTCAAGTGTGCATCCTTTAGTCTAAACATCTTAGTTGCAGAAAAGCTAAGGCTTAGTACGTGTGTGCTTAATGTTTAGACTATTACTTGATGTACTCTTGATTTGATGTGCTTGTGTGTTTACTTACTTGTAGTTTATTTCTTTCAACAAACACATCTCATACTTAGTCAAACTTGATAAGGAATTTGATACAAAGTATTGTTTAAATTTAACATGTATCAAATGGGTTATCCCACTGTCGGCGGTTCTTTATCGATAAAGAATCACGACCTCAATAAAGAACCAAGCACAGTGGGTTTAACGAAATTGTTTTGAAAATTAATGAGAAACTATTCAACCCCCCCTCTGGTTTCTACACACATATTATTACTTCTTTTCATCTATCCAAACACCTTGTGTGTAAGAACAAGACTCATATACCCCCTCTTATGCTTCCTTAAAGGACGACTCATCCCAGTAATAATAATCATTAAAAATCTTAGGAACATAAGAAACTTCTTCTGACTACTTATATTTTTTACCATATTAATAAAAATCATATGGCTGAAGTTGTAAGTTTTGTTTGAAGAGAGACAAACCAAAGTTGTAGCAAGATTTCTCCCAAACTGATCCCATGAGGCACTCTTTTTACTCATGCAAAGGAGTAGGTTATGAACTAGGAATCTCCATTTTGGTGAGAAGGCTCCCTTGTAGAATGTAAAGGAACCATCACCAACATACCTAGTAGTAGTCATGTCATCCAAAATCTTTGTGTTCATCATAGTATAAACTCCCTTAGCATCATATAGCCTAAGATGATCCCTAATATGTGCCTCAGAAACCATTATCTCCTCTCCATTGATTGTATCTTTTAGCAAAACAGTCCCATCAACAGCTTCTCCCATAATAGCAGTCCTTTAGAATTGATAAATGATGGTTTTTAGGATTTTGGGGTTGAATTTGAGAGCATGGTGAATATGACTTCTTGTTAGGAAGTCAAAGACTTCATGAAAGGCTTGCTGATCATTGTCCTTCTCCAAGTAGGAAATCTGGTTATGTTTGTCACAAAATGCTAGGTTCACCATGGTTAGTATTACAAAGATTAGTGATTAAATAAGATATAGGTTTTTAGGTTAAAGTTGTGATTGTAAAAATGAACTTGTGGTAAAAGGAATTGGGATTATATAGTCGAATTAAAAGGATGTGATTGGGCCATGAAATTCAAGTTGCCAATTATAGGGTAAGATTAAGTATTAATTGAAATTTAGAAAATGTTATGTAAATATCTTTGAAAAATATTACCTAAGGGCGAAGTAACTGGCATAAAATCTCAACGGTAATAATATAAACTTCCTTCCAACCAAAACTAACGGATATGCACCATGATTAAGAACACTACCAGCATTAATTCTAATATTGGCAGTATTAATCCTTAAACAACATTAATCCCTTTACCCAGCAAAGTAAAACCCAAAACTGTTATATCTAATCACTAAAATGTACATCAATGAGTACAAAACAATTATTAAACAATACACAATAGTAAGAACCCACACACTTTTATATTTAAAAAAAGCTTCAAGATCTAAACAAGTCATCAAAGTCCTCAAAGCACACTCATATACACGAGATAGACATTGAAGCATGCATTGTTCCTTTCTCATAAAAATCCATCAAGTTTTGGTCTAATAGTATGCTCATACATAAAATACTGCACACATACACTTAGGTTGCATTAACCTCTGGTTTGTGAAAACCATTATCAGTACTGAGTACTGCATGTGATCAGATATGCTCATTATAAGAGCCTTCTTTGAAAAACTTTGAAAAATCATATAAAATCAACCGTAGAAAAATCATATAAAATCAACCGCGTTCAATCCGACTAAGATTTTTGTAAACTTTAAAAAATCATATAAAATCAACCGTAAGTCCGTAAAAGTCGTGCCACCCGCCATTTCGAACGTAATTAAATTTTCTTCCTTTTAAGAAAACTTCCAAACCTTAAACTTTAAAATTGGGTTGTTTTATATGTTCCATTCTTTGTCCAAAGAATTGAGTCTCGGTTTGTTGTAAAACTTGTGTTTTACTCTTTTCTATTAAGTTGGACATCTCTTGTTGATATATCTTTGAAAATTGATATATCTATAAAGTGTTGAACTTAGTTAAAATTTTGAAATGGGTGGAAAACTATTTTCAAATTAAATCAAGCTATGTATACTTTGTTGTATCTAACACTCAAAACAAAGACGAATGCTTTTGTTGTTTTGTTATGTGTTTTTGACTTTCTTAAGTGATCATTACTATTGGTAGTAGTGTTACTTGCTTGTCTATTCTTTGTGCATTGCATATAGGATCAACATCTCTTAGTTTACAAATGTTACATAAACATCTTGTATACCTTGTTATGTTTATTAACACTCTTAGGTTTAAAAGCTTTGTGAGCTTGTCAAATCTATTGATGGCGGTCGTCTTACTCGATCATTATATTGTTAGTTCAAGTAGATTAATGTCTCACTATAAAACATGAAACACTATTTAAAAATCTTAGTTATTTTCTCTTAAGAAGTGTTAGTGGGAATCAAGAAATATTTCGAACATATATCAATTCATTATTCAAATTATGATTGATATCATTATCGAATCTAATTGACATGTTTTTTTAGTGTAGACATGAATGTAGGTTAATATACATCGGATCATAACTCACACTTGTGTTAATACTGTTATATTGAATCTACTTGTTCAAATTGTTAGACAAATTTGTTTAATAATTGCTTATAACACGCAATGGAGTCGGTTTGACAACTTGGGTGTTTCATCCGAAATACTCAAGTAATTTACACTGCAATGCAATTTGTAAATGTGTCATTTCCGAAAAACCGATCAAGAGTATTCTAACAAATTGTGTAAACTTGGTTTATACAATTCAATGTTATTGGCCTCAGGATCTATTAAGGTAAATAACCTTAACTGGACTCTTTTGACAAGATATGCAATGGTGCATTCTTAACCCCCCCCCCCTTAGGTTGTGCATTGCGTCATCATACAATTTCCATCTTTGCTACACTTTATTAGGCAAATGTAGGAATTACATTTTGTCTAACTTGAGAATGACTACTAGATAATTTATTGCACTAGAAATTCAATTCGACCTAACGGTTGGATTGCTTCGAGGAGAAGTTAGGTTCGTGTATAACCCGTAAAAACGGTCGTGTTTAGCCTTAATTGAGTACCTCTAGTGATAGTCTTATACTCATTCTCTAAATTGATTAAATGGCTCTTCCTAAGTATGACTAATGATAGTTTACATCGATGAACTTTGTGTGTCATTAGGAGTCTTATTTTGTAGGTATTAGGTTTTTCTTAGCCTTCTTCCTATGTGCTAATTGAACCTATGTGTTTTTCCTTTATGTGTTTTTCTTAGCCTTCTTTCTATGTGCTAATGAGTACAAAACTATTTTTTAAACGACGCACAGTAGTAAGAACCCACACACTTTTATATTAAAAAAAGCTTCAAGATCTAAACAAGTCATCAAAGCACACTCATATACACGAGATAGACATTGAAGCATGCGTGGTTCCTTTCTCATAAAAATCCATCAAGTTTTGGTCTAAAAATATGCTCATACATAAAATACTACACACATACACTTAGGTTTCGTTAACCTCTGGTTTGTGAAAACCATTATCAGTACTGAGTACTGCATGTGATCAAATATGCTCATTATAAGAGCCTTTTTGACAAGATTTCTAGCATAAAGTTGTTCTCTAAACCAGATTTCCTAAGACTAACACACCATAAAAGGAATGGCAAATAGTGAGCCAACTAGTATAAACTAGTAAGCTAATAACTAGTAAAACAACCCAAATGTAGTGTACATCATGTAGATCCTTCCATACTTATTTGCTTGTCTTGCAAATATTAGTCCAAAAACCAAGAAAATATTTGCCCAAAACATTTTCCTTATTATATTTGAAGAATCTGACCAACAACATTAAAATTTGCATAACCAAAATTAGAACTTACACTACCATAAATAATTTAACCAAAAACCCAATTTTGACCAAAAGCAACCATGATTAATACAAAACTCTACAACACACAAGACAAATTAGTTTTCTCGAAGAACCCAAGACACATTATGGTCACGTCTGGTTGGCCCAACAAATTTGTATGTATTGTAAGAACTTTTCCCATTCAAGGTACTCATATCATAAGTAGCATTACCCTTGATCCAATCCCAAGTTTAATATTTCTTATTTTCATCATAAGATAATATCTTTATTGTTTCCTGTATCTTAGTAGTTCTAGCAATACTTTCTTTTGGCTGATTCTGTATATTACCAGTACTGTGAGTACTAACTTTTGACCTAGTTTATTTGGGTCTCCAAACCATGTTGCTATGCACTGTTTTGTTATGAAACTTGTTGACAGCTCGATTCACCTTGGTAGTTTTGTTCTTAGTGTATTTTGATTCACTCTTATTAAACCTAAGCCTAACAGCTTTATTTCTTTGATAAGAATTTTGTTGGTCCAAAGTTGTTTTTCTTAGAAAAGGTGTCTAATATGTGGTTATGCTACATAGGGTCTTGGTCTAGTACTACCAAAGTGTGGTATTGGGTTGATAGAATTAGCAATCCTACCAAAATTAACTTTCTTTTGGCTGACTAGTTTTAGAACATTTTTTAGCAATACTGATTTGTGAATCATCCTAGTCTTAGGACTTGAGTTGTTCCTTTTTGGTATAGAAGTTGTTATTGAAATTGTTCCCATAGTGTGCCCCTTTTCTATAGTTCTTCCTGCAATTGGCCTGTAAATGATAAAAACTACCACACATATAGCAAGTCTTATTCTACCCCTTTTGTTGGAACTTTTGATTATTCCAATTTCTTTGGTTTCCTCTAGGTTTTCTAGTTTTGTGCATTTCAACATTTTTAACAAATCTTCTAACAGGTTGATATTTAGGGGCATTGGGGTTCAATTTTCCATCCTTCTCAAATGTTGGTTTCTCTTCTAACTTAGTTGTAGATTAAGAGTTAGTGCTACTTGAATTGCTAAAGCTCAGATGTCTAATCCTTAATCTAAACATCAATACTAGTATTGTAGTTGGTGAATGTCAGCACAAGATTTGCTAGGAGCAACATCATCATCACTCTCCTTTTTTGTGCTCAACCTTAATTGTCACAAACTCATGGTCCTTCTTTTGAAATTCTGGCAACCTAGTGTATGACAAATCTTTCATAAGAGAAAAGTACACAAAAGGGGGCTCAACAGTGTGGTAATCACCATAGTATCCTATACCCTACTTGCATTTGTTAAAAACCAGACTATCAATCATCTTTTCTAAAATTTTAGTTGTACTGCGAAAACTCTTGAACTTAACCTCGTTATCATTTTACTAGTTTCACTAGTTTCTAGTTTTGACTTAACTTCAGTCATTTCGAAAGCCTGACTTGTTATCTCTATTTTAAGAAGAATGATAAAATCCTTAAAATCTATTTCTTATTCCTTATAGCATTCTATCTATTCTTCTAACATTAAAAATCATCTTTTATAATTTGACACGCTACATTCAGAGCATTTATAGTTCTTGGTGATGTTATCACAGTACTTTTGGATTTCATTAAATTTTCCTTGACAAACTTTAGTACAATGTTTATCAAGAATTGCCCTCAGAGTCTGAAAATACCATGAGAGCCATGTTAGTAGCAGGCTTCTCATCTTCCATGAAACCCCAATCAGTACCAACTTCATCAATAGCCATCAATGTCTTTGTAGAACGTTCTTCAACAATCACCATCCTGTCTTGAGGCTTGCTCATTTTCTCCTGGCTTCTTGGACTTTTGGACTCCGTTGCAAAGTGTCCTCTCTTGTGGAAGTTGTAGCACTCCACCTTTGAATTTTCAACCCCAACTTTGTCACCAACATTTAGAGTAATTTGCTTACCTGTCCTTTTGAGAAACCTTCTTGCTCTCATGCTCAAAAAGGCGAACTAGTTCTTTATTTCCAATTCTTCTAAGTCATCATCAATAAGTTGCTGCAAATCACCAGCAACTATCTCTGCTACATTCTCATAGTTAGACAAGAATTCATAGATGGTACCATTACTCAACCCAGAAGTACTGGTAGTAGGACTACCAAAACTAAAAGATGTACTAATAACATTAACAATACTACCAATATTAACCTTATTACTACAACTAGGTTAGAGACAAATGCTAAGTTAGTGGCATTATAAGTTTACCCGTCCTTTTTCTTAAGTTTATGTTCAACCATTTTTAAGTAATTGTATAGATCATCAATATTGACTTTGTCAATATCATGTTTATTTTTCTAAATGGACACCTTTATAGCCATCTCTGTAGGTATGCTTCTGAGAAACTTAGCATTGATATCCTCCTGCTCAGCCTTTCTGCCCAAACTTATGAGTCTACTCACAACCCCTTCAAGTCTATTATAAATAGATCAAGTGATTTTGAGCCAACGACATTGAAGTTTTCAAACATTGACTTCAACAGTGATTTCATTGGCTTATTTGTGGAGGCATTTCCATCAAATCTCAAAACAAAAGCATCAAACATAGACTTTACATCTCCATGCTGTTGAAAAACAAGAATATGCTCATTAGGTATAGCTAACATAACTATACTCCTAGCCTTCATACCATTCGTCCTTTTCTTCTTCTCATCAGTGGTTATCTCCTTTGCTTTACCATCAGATGTAGTACCAGAAGGATTAGTATGAGTATCTCCATGGACTTCCCATAAACCATAGTTGTATATATGCACAAACTGATTAAACCTAAAAATTCATTCTTCAAACTCTCCTTGTATGAAGACTGAAACCTTGTTCATGGTGTCTGGTTTTGAAACTTCTAGATCCATCTCTTTTATTGAAAAAAAGTCTTTAGTAAACTTCAAGATCAAAGCTTGTCAATAAGCTCTGATACCACTTGCTGATCCCTTTGATTGTTTAGACCTAGCTTATATTTAGACTAAGCAAAATAACTTCTACTTAGTCTTAGTAGAAACTTTGAATGATAACAAAGAGTACGCGAAATCTACTCTTTGATATTATGAAGATTATTTGTGAAATATAAAGGAACTAGACAACTTATATAAACCAAACACTTCAATATTAATGATAATACGAATAATCTAGAAAAGAGTATTAGGGTAACTAATAAAAACTTGAAGTCTAGAATTTATAATGCGTGTGTATAACATCTAACCCTAGGTGTGACAACCCTAGATTTTGGATTTGTCACTTTTGACTATTTGACTTTGATTATGTGCTTAGTGTGCGTTTACGAGCATTCTGTTTATATTTGAGCCTTGGATTGGATGTTAGTCATCGTTCGTGTATTGCGTGGTGCATTATATAAGGCTATGATAGGGTTAGTTCATGCTCGTTTGTTCACTTGGATGTAACTATGATAGAATGTGGTGATATTTTGGTGTTTACGTATACGTATAAGTGTTATAGTAATAGTATTTTTTTTAGGATTTACAGTTTAGCATTTAGAGGGCTCGGATGAGGTAATTAGTCATATGGATATTTTTCGGGATGGTTTTAAGTCATTTAGGACTTAAATATAAAGTTTATTTCAAAATTTGAGATTTTTTATAAAAGTGTATATTTTACGTCTTTTACGGTAAAACGCGTAAATTTGACTAGTTTTACGGTTTTGAGGTTTTGGAAGCTTTAGGAGCTGAAATAAATTAAGGTAAATTAATGTAATGTTAATAACATAATATTAAATAAAAAAAATAAAAAAAACGAAATTAGGGGTGTTTGGGCCGGTTTTGACCGATTAAAGAAAAGAAAAAAAAGAAAAAAAGGAAATAAGGTAAGTGGGCTTGTAGTTGGACTAGGATTTTGTGCTATATAAAGAATACAAACATAATATCAAACACGTTTTTTCTATTCCCTGGAGTTTTAGTCGACCAAAAAGAGGAGGAGAATTAGGATTCTTCAAAAATTTGGGTTTTTACATCTTCCATTAATTTAAAGCTTGTTGCTAGTGCGAGGACTTGTGAAGAAGCATTCAGGTGAGTTTATAGTCCCATTTTGCTACGTTTTTAAATGTTTTTCCAGTATGGGATGGAGATGACACTTGCAATGTTCTTTAACATGATTTAGTACTATATTTTAAAAAGTGTGGACATAAATGTGATATTGTGTGACTTGCGTGCTTATGTGTTCTCATATGTGCTTTGATATGTGTTCTTATATGTGAATCTTGATTGTGTTATGATTGGGATTGGTACATAGATGTATGGGCGTCTATGGGACCAGTTGTGATGTGTGTGGAGCGTGGGGCACGATCCGTCCTGAGTTCTTGGTTCTGAGCTCTTGGTTCGTGGGGCACGAGCCGTCCTGAGTACTTGTGCATCGTCTCTTTGGAGGCAAGATATCTCGACGGGGATATAGTTCATCTTCCACAGGTGGTGTGGGAAAGATCCGGATAGTGTGGTGTGTTCTTGTGTGTGTGATGGGATACTTCTTGATTGTTAATAGTGTGGTGCATTGTTCTTATTGTGTGTTCTTGATTGTTATAGTGTGCTTTGTGAATTGTAGATGTGATCAGTACTTGTTTTAAGTTTTGTTGTGGATGTATGTAACATGATTATCACATTATGGTCCATTACTATAAATTGTTTTTCTTCAACTTATTTACAGCGGTTGACAAGGTTTCTTAAGATATTTTGATAACTTAAACCTATGTTCTCACCAACTTTATGTTGACAGATTTTAGTGTCATTTTCAGGTGAGATAGTTGAGAAGGATGATGTTAGAAGTGGCTAGAGTCTAGAGGCTTCTAGGATTGCATTAGGAGGAATCCCTTTCCTCTTAGTATTTATTTAATGTTTGAATAAGTGGTACATTTTAGACACCTATATGTTTGATGTTTGTTTATTTGTTTGTCTTTGGTAAGAGGTAGGACTGTTACCTACTTACCTAGACGCCTGCATTGTTTGAGATATTGTCATGACATTGTGTCACCTTTTTATGACATTTCTATTTCATTTAGTTAACTCTATAGACACGCTATTGTTGTGATGATATCCATACGTTGTAACACCCCAAAATTTATACAACACAGTACAGCGGAAGACTAGTTGGTGTTACGGGATAACACATTACTCACATCATAGACAACGCATAAAAATCGCGTCGTTTATTAATAAATCATTTCCATTCATAATTATCAAAGTTACATCGGTCCCAAGTCATATTATTTCATACAAAGTTTTACAAAGTATTTGAATGGAAAATATTGTTTAAGTGCGGGCCATGAATTCTTGTTGTCTTCCCGAGAATTACCTTCAAGTACCTGAGATAAAACATGTTAAAAAGAAAAGGTCAGTGATAACGCCGAGTAAATTCATAGAGTTTAATAAATTCCATCAATATAACTTTGGTATAAATATAGTACCAAAAATCAATTCATACAAACCATTGTAATAGGCCGTAAAATAGCCAAAATCATTTTATACAAATCTTTGTAATAGGCCATAAAATAGCCAAAGTCATTTTATATAAATCCTTATCGAAAATCATAATATAGGCATTTTCCTTAAAAATCATTATACGAGCCAATGTCGTAAAAACGTCATACAATACGTCTTATAACGTTGTATGAAAATAAAAACCGTTATATGAATATGGTTATGAAAACCAAAATACAAACATAATATCAATAGTATGACCCTGTATTGCTAGTCAGGCAATACATCGTAATTCGGAGCGTCTATTAGTATTTTGTTAATTTTGGATTATTATAAGCCGCATGACATTGTTACCTTACTAAACCAACAACGGGTAGCTAACCCGATACCAATTTTGCCCATCTAAAGTAGCGTGTCGTCACAAAGGTCACGCTATGGAAATCTTCTCATACATAAATTCGCTTACCAATCAATGTGGCACGACGGGGATCAACCGTCAAGGCGCGAACTGGGGTGATCGTCCCCAAATAGTACTATTAAATGCATAAGCGTCTACCAAATCCCGGTAGTTCACAATTCATGCTAATGGGACTTTTAGTGACATAACCTAACTTTAATAATCCATTTAATTTCATCTATCGGGTCCTTTATTCATTTATCGGGTCATACAATCGGGTCATTCAATCATTCGGGTCCAAATCAATAAACAAACAATTGGGACAAATGGTGTCCAATTTTTTATAAAAACTTAACATGTTATCTCCCTCGCGGGTTTATAAACCATTTCATAAAAACATTTAAAAGAGTGCGAGGCTATGAACTCACGTTGATGTGGGAAGGCGGGTTATCGGCAATTCGGACGTACGGTACGTGCTTCAATCACGGAAACCTAGACAAATAATACTCGTCTTAGACTCATGTCTAATGACTTTATAAAAATAACGATTATGTATACATATGATGATTATATATATATGATGATCAAGTGGGTTTACATATTCTCGTTTACTCATTTTAGTGTTATATTTCGATAACTTTACGTGTCTTAAGTCCAATAAGCTTATTATAAGTTCTTTAACTTGTTTTAATCCCTTTTATACCTATATTATCAGTATCTACACTTTACAAGTTGGGCCTAAATGGGTTAAGCCCAATAATAAGTTCATAAGTATTTTAGTCCATTTTTGTTGTATTATTAGTCCAATAACGTTAATTTAGTCCGTTAACGTCCGTATGTTATATAGTTCGGGTTTTATCGGTTTTTACTTGTTATACATGTCTATATATCAGTATATAAGTTTTATAAAGTTTTCATTAGACGGGTCCAACCATCTAAGTTTTATTTAACAAAAACGTTAAATTTACGGCAATAGCCGAAAAAGTCGTAAAAATCATGTTTATAGTTTTATATCTTATAAAACATAACAAGTTACCATTTTTATAAAATGTACACTTATTTAACCTTTTACATATTTATATAAATAGAATTCATGAGTTAGTGGGTTTTAATTTATATTTTATACTATTAAAATTTGAGTGCTTATATAATAGTATTATTCTTTAATTTCCAAAATCTGATTTTTATCTTCACTTTCACCAAAACTGCCATATCTTGAGTTCTATATGGAGATAGAAGCTCAAATTTTTATCACATAAACTACATGATATGTGCTACATTTAACTCTCGTATAGCTACTGTTGAATCATCCTTTAAGTTTTTTCTAAAATCGTCCAAAACAGTAACCTCAGATTTATACCCTAAACTTGTTTTGATCATATCTCACTCATTACTTTGATTCAATTGCATGGCCAACTCTCACATGTGTACAAGACCCATAGCTTACTGTAAATGGATTCTAATTCATCATTTTATCAGTTTACCATATGGCTCTTTACTGTTTTTATACAGCCTATTATTTAAACAAGATTTACCCATTTTTACTTATAGTTTTTTATCTTTTTATCCATGATTATCAACAACAAATCCCCACATAACATTTTTATCATCATATAATCATCATAAATATATACAATAGGAAATAAAATACATGTTTACATAATCAAAATAACAAGACGATGAGGAGGACAATCTTTATACTACCATGATGATGTAGGTTGATCAAAACATGGATTTTTGATGGAGAAACTTGTGATGCACCAAGACCATCTTCAAGACCATCATTCTTCATGAGAACCTTGTGGAAAATCAGCCCTCCTACTCCATGAAAACTCCTCCTTGGATGTTATAAGCACCACCAAATCAATAGGGTTTCAAAAGGGCTTCAACATATGCAAGTATAACATAGGATTTCATGGTTGTTTTTTTATCAAAATGGTGTTTGTGGAAGAAATATGGGACGGCATATATGAGGTGAAGAGAGAAAATGGGTGTTGATTGCATGGTGTAAATGGTAAGAATGAGCTAGCTAGTGGTTTTGGTAAGTTGTTAGCTTACAAAGTAAGCTTAAAGGTCAAGTGTTAGTCACTTTGCTTAAGGCTTGACACCTAAGGGTGTTAAGTCCATGGTTTGGCCGCCCCATGTTAGTGGGGTGGGGCAAGTGTAAACTTGTCTCATCCCACTAATTTACGGGTATTCCTCGATTCTAGTTTCCTCGATTTGCGTGCCCTCGGGTCGTTTTACGAAAAACGTTTTTATAAATTATGAATCAACGTCACAAAACGAATCCAATAAAAATTGTCTCATCAAAAACGGAGTTCGAAAACGTAAATACGTAATCCTAAGGTTTCCGGTTTAGTCGTAAAGGACGTTAAATAAAAATCGTAAGTCCTAATCTCTTCTCGTAAATTTGTGAGTTTATGAACCAACACAAATTTAAAACTCCAAAATAATATTCACGGATAAATTTATTTTCTGAAATGTCGGGCTGTCACCAAAGACGGTGTATGTAAACGTAAGCACGTAACGTTGAATCCTCCGGTTTAGACGTAGTCGATGCTACTTCAAGACGTAAATCCAAATTTCTTCCCAAAAATAAGTGAGTTCATATTGTAACATTAAAATAATATTTTTAAATAATATTCGAGAATAAAATATCAACCATAAATTGACGGATTGTCATAGCATTTACCCCTAAACAGGATCTTTGTCCTCAAAGATCATCTTACCTTACTACTCGCTTCTTATAGAGTTAAAGCCATGTGGGTATTTCCTCCACATTCGGTCTTTTCTCACAAGTGTAATCCATTATAATACGCGAGTTTCATCAAACATAACTACGGGAATAAGATCAGGCTAAATGTTGACTTACTTTCTCTATCCATGATGTTCACGGGTTTCTGATGAATGCAACTTTTCGCCGATCTAAGCTTTACTAAGAATAATCAGATTTTCACTTGATAGATATTCCATCAAGTTCGATATACGAAACATAATTCACGCAGTCTTTGAAGTCCTAGGGTAGATCCAGCTTATATGCCTTTCAATCCCAACTTTTACATCATCTCAATGGTCCCATACAACGGGGACTTATATCCCATGATTTGTCAGATCATGAATTCGTTTTTCCAAGGTTAAAATTTTTGGCATAACTTCGCTACCCATTTGGCACTTCAAGATCTACATTTCATATTCACATAACCTCCTGCCCACTATCGGCAGTTAATAATCAAATCCTAATTTCAACAATCATTTCAAATCTCGCGGGTCGGGTATTTTGCAAGGTTAGGTTCGCCATCATAGGAAACCTTAAACCTAAAAGACATGTCCAACACACAATGGGTGTATGTCGGATGTCTTCATCTCAACTCCTGCTTACAGATGCTCTAAGATTCAGATCCTAACAAGATTCGATCTCGATCCTAATACGATAATTATTAATGATAATCTCCCCAAAGGAAAACGATTATACGCTCTATAACCAAAGGTCAATCATTCAAACATAGAACAGTGCTTATAGTATTTTGTATCGTTACTTTACCTCGTCCCTTCGATTGGGGTGGTACATAGTACTCTCATCAAGGTTCGTTCTCAATGACTTCTGAGCAAATCTCTAGAAATTCGATGCGAAGCGAGGATCTTGATATATAGATGATCGATACAGGCACACTATGTTTATATAACTCTTCTGCATTTATCATTAACGGTAATGATATTAGCAAATTTGGTCAGTCTGTCGACGATGACCCAAATCGAATCAAATTCAGATGATGACCTTGGCAATAGCTAGACGTTTATTAATGTATGAGGCGATGTCTGCCTTCATAATTGCCATCAGTACAACTTCTTCAGACAAAGATACTTTTAGTCATAAATGACATAAATAGAATACTTATACTTACAAATTCCAACATAACGATCTCTCAAAATCTCTATATTTAGGCCACTACAAGTGACCTTTAAAACATTTAACGCTATTGGCTTCTCAATTTTAATGGTTCACATTAGTCGTGAAACCTCTTTTATAACCTATATTATCCTTTTTACAAACATTGTTTATTTTTATATCATTCGGCAATTTATTTTGCACCTTCATTATTAAGGAACACGTCCTAATAGATTTTGTATCCTTCTTATAAACATCGGCTATATTTTAAATTATTCGGCAATTTGCACATTCATTATTAAGAAATCCATTCTAATTGGTTCTTTATCTTTTATACATAATGCGTCGGTATCTATATTCACTTCTCATGATGATATAAATATCATAACTGTATTTATTCAAAATTCTTTCTTCATATCTTCTATGTTTCAGTTTCGTCTCATCTATCATTTTTATCCGTTTTACTCAATCCGTCGTCTAAAGCGTCGATAATTATTATAAATAATTATTAGTTAATTTTTATGAAACGTAAACGTTAAAAGTTTAAATTTCTTAGTTCGACCAATTATATAAAATGTTCAAAAATAAATTTGACTTTAATTATTAAGATTTTTGCTGATTTATTGAAAATATTTAATGAGATTCGTAAATGTTCGAAAAACCTTTGTTTATACTTTGGTCAAAATTTCCTTAGTTTGAAAAGCGTAAATTATCGTTTCAAATTTCAAGTCATGTTTTAAATGGTTTCCTCAATCCTTCTTAAGTTATCTTGAGGTATACACAAACATTTACCCCTAAACAGAAATTTAGTTAAATGGTTTGTGTATAAGGGAATAATCCCTTTAAAAATCCTTTGTTAAAACATTTGTCAGAACATATTTCCATTTCTTTTTGGTAAAATCCAAAGTCTTAAGAGGGCTCTTAATTTTTGAAGAATCTATATGCATACATCTTACCATTATTAATCCAACGGTCATTTTATGTAAAGGATTAAGTTTTTAATCCCTAAGCGTTAATGGTTCTAATCTTTGAAAAGTCAACATAGCTTCCATTATTTATTAATCACACGGTTAAATCATGTAAGGAATTAAGTCTTAAGTCTTATGTTAAATATTTAAGGTACATGTTTTCATTGTTCGGCCAATTCAGGACAATCTATAAATAATTATTAACTCATTCTTATTCGTATAAATAAACAAACGGTCCTTAATGATCACAAGCATGAATTTATCAAATTACAGCCTACACATGTGATTCACCAAATTTATGAATACTACATGTGTATTAATTAATCCAAACGACATCACGTGAAACTCGTAATGTTCATTACAAGTACCGAATGTAGTGATTGGAATAAATAATCTTTTTCGCAGATGCGAAGTTGATGATAACCATGCTATGGATCAAATTTGCTAGAACCTTGTAAATGATCGAACAATTCTTCCATTTCGAGTTATGGATATCGTTTTCGATTGTCAATTTACTCAGTCACAGTAATCTATAAATATAAGGAAAGATAACACCATAGCTCTTCAGGATGACAGGCTTGGTATAATAAAATCTTTCTCCGACAACTCTCAGTTGTACGGTAGTTCCTTTAATTTAGATGGTGCGGACATATAGTGCACAAGCCATAGATGCAGCACCGAGAATACAATTAATACCAATTTCAACTTGCCTTAATGGCGAAAGTCTAGGTAAGCCATCAACAAATACTTACTAAAGTTTCAAATAACAGAAACATCTTTTAATAATTCAATATTAGGTTCTTCTAGATTACAATGTCTATGACTAATTCACAATCATTCACGGTATAATTTCAAGTCTAAATGCATGATAAAATCATCCATCAAGAATTATTTAGATCACTTCGATAGTCAACATCTTATCATTTGGGGGAATTCTATCCGAGTTCCCATCAATTAAGACAATGTCGTCATGTCATAATCAATCAATCCATTCTACTGGCACTATCAACTTTCCAGTTTCATTGCCTTCGATAAGATGTGGACTTCTCAAAAGACTAATAATAATTCATAATCCTTCACAAATTCAGGGATGTTAGGATACACAACTACTATTAAAAGAGTAAGGTCAACGCATAATCTACGCGATAGAATTTCAAATCAGATACAGACGAAAACATTTAACGAATATGAATATATCCCATGTTTTCATAATTTGAGTACGCATTCGAAAGCTCCTCGGATCGTTATCCAGGTCATTCAAATGAAATCAAATCATAAGAAATGATAGGAACGTCGATACATCCAGTCGGGTATCAACACTCGGTAATCAAATACTTTTCCTAAGAATCTCACTACGGGAGAATTGGACAAGAAAGAATAGTCAATTGTCAAATAAGACAATTTCCACAGATGAGTTAATTCAACTCAAAAGAATAAATAGTACGGGCACATATGTAGGTGTCCCTAACACTATGTCCCTATTTTTCACTTCTTGCAGATCTCATAAAATTTAATCTTTCACAACCTTTAAAGAGAATGTAGTGTTTATTAATCAGTTTTATGGTGACTACTAATCAGCCTTGCATGGTCCATTCCAAATTGTATGTAGGCGCGCAACTATATACAATTTTAAGATTAACGATGCAATACTCAGTTCGTCAAAATTTTATCATCATGTTTATAATAAAAACATTTTCATGCTTAATTCTTAAATAAGAATCAAAAATATATTTACAAATGTTTTCTTTGTTATGAAAACAATTAGGTTTTCCAAAGTGTTTTATAAACAACCTCATTTCAATAACAATCACTTATAAATCTCACTATGGATAATCCTTATAGTGATGATAATTAAATTTTCTCAAAGGATACCGTTTTAACTTTATAAAAACAATGAGTGATCTACAAAAGAGTGATGAAGAGTTGTTCACCAAGAACTAACTACAATATGATAGGAAATGAGCTTAGCCAAATAATCATGAGGTTCATGATCTCGATGGCACTCAAAAGAATAATTCACAACGTAACTCGATTCAAGATGAGTACTTGTTCAATGGTTGCATCACTAATGCGAGCATTAGAGACAAGCAAGAAAAGATAGATAACATCGATACATGTAGAATTTAGCAATCTAAGGTAGTCTTTTTATTAATCACAAACAAGTCAAAATTGTACCGTAACACATTACGTGTCACTATGTCATACAATTCTCAGAACTCATCCTACCAACTGATGTCTCAGTTAAGTTAGGGATTTTTAAAAGATACCACAATGAATACTAATCTACAAGAGTCATTAGGTGTTCCACATGTCCCAGAAGATCCATCGGTCTCAATTCAGAAGAAGATTTCTTCAATTTATTTCTTGGACACTAGGCATCCTCGTCAGTGGCAATGGCCTAGGAACAGCCCTTAACACAAACTAACAATCAATTAAAACCTTATAATTCAATCACAGGACTTAATAACATCCTCTTAACAATCTCATATTCCATATGGGTTAAATTTTATTTCATTCATGTTTCAATCAATTTTATACTCAATTCGATATCCTACTTCATTATCCAATACTTACAACCTTATTCTTCGGCCTTGTAAAGGCAATACGATCTCAATATGAATCAACACAAATTTTCCAATCCTATTAGCTCTTACAACAACAATTATTAAATGAGTCATTAATATGAAATGACTTGATCATTCAACTAGACTTCTCGGAAAGGTATTAGTGGCAATGAGGCTTTTGGGTAACGGTTCCAATAACAGCCTCAAGTGCAACATCCACCCTTTCGATTTCAATTTAAGAATTGGATGACAACGAATCAGATGACATCTTCCTAGGTGGTAACATTTTGTCAAACTCCACTCTATAAGGAAAGATTGTCATGACATCGATATCAGTTTCAATCTCGCCAATTCTTATTCAAGATCACAATTAACTAATATCTACATTTCTACGAATATTAACCATTTGTTGGGATCATAAATATCCACAACTTGGTTTAGATCTAGGATATCTAGAATTCCTACGAGAATAGCTTCGATTAATTTACTAGGGGATTTAGGGTTTCTTGTGACAATCAACGTCGTATAAATACCTCGTATAAATATCAAAATAATCATCAAACAATCATGTAATCAAATTACATCATATATATATATATATAATCCAAGTTATATATATATTAAAAATAACACTTCTCAGTCTGGCCTTGTCGGTAACTCGGGAATTCTTCGGCACCGTTATAGTCAAAAGATTTTTAGACATTTTTTTTTAGAAAAATGTTTATAGTTAAAAGATTTTGAAAAGTTTTATTCAAAACCTTGGTTTTAAAAATCTTTCGTTCTCTATAACGAGAGCTCTGATGCCAAACTGTAACACCCCCAAATTTATACAACACAGTACAGCGGAAGACTAGTTGGTGTTACGGGATAGCACATTACTCACATCATAGACAACGCATAAAAATCGCGTCGTTTATTAATAAATCATTTCCATTCATAATTATCAAAGTTACATCGGTCCCAAGTCATATTATTTCATACAAAGTTTTACAAAGTATTTGAATGGAAAATATTGTTTAAGTGCGGGCCATGAATTCTTGTCGTCTTCCCGAGAATTACCTTCAAGTACCTGAGATAAAACATGTTAAAAGAAAAGGTCAGCGATAACGCCGAGTGAATTCATAGAGTTTAATAAATTCCATCAATATAACTTTGGTATAAAATTAGTACCAAAAATCAATTCATACAAACCATTGTAATAGGCCGTAAAATAGCCAAAATCATTTTATACAAATCTTTGTAATAGGCCATAAAATAGCCAAAGTCATTTTACATAAATCCTTATCGAAAATCATAATATAGGCATTTGCCTTAAAAATCATTATACGAGCCAATGTCGTAAAAACGTCATACAATACGTCTTATAATGTTGTATGAAAATAAAAACCGTTATATGAATATGGTTATGAAAACCAAAATACAAACATAATATCAATAGTATGACCCTGTATTGCTAGTCAGGCAATACATCGTAATTCGGAGCGTCTACTAGTATTTTGTTAATTTTGGATTATTATAAGCCGCATGACATTGTTACCTTACTAAACCAACAACGGGTAGCTAACCCGATACCAATTTTGCCCATCTAAAGTAGCGTGTCGTCACAAAGGTCACGCTATGGAGATCTTCTCATACATAAATTCGCTTACCAATCAATGTGGCACGACGGGGATCAACCGTCAAGGCGCAAACTGGGGTGATCGTCCCCAAATAGTACTATTAAATGCATAAGCGTCTACCAAATCCCGGTAGTTCACAATTCATGCTAATGGGACTTTTAGTGACATAACCTAACTTTAATAATCCATTTAATTTCATCTATCGGGTCCTTTATTCATTTATCGGGTCATACAATCGGGTCATTCAATCATTCGGGTCCAAATCAATAAACAAACAATTGGGACAAATGGTGTCCTATTTTATAAAAACTTAACATGTTATCTCCCTCACGGGTTTATAAACCATTTCATAAAAACATTTAAAAGAGTGCGAGGCTATGAACTCACGTTGATGTGGGAAGGCGGGTTATCGGCAATTCGGACGTACGGTACGTGCTTCAATCACGGAAACCTAGACAAATAATACTCGTCTTAGACTCATGTCCAATGACTTTATAAAAATAACGATTATGTATACATATGATGATTATATATATATGATGATCAAGTGGGTTTACATATTCTCGTTTACTCATTTTAGTGTTATATTTCGATAACTTTTATACTAGTTTACTAGTTTTACCCATTTACATGTCTTAAGTCCAATAAGCTTATTATAAGTTCTTTAACTTGTTTTAATCCCTTTTATACCTATATTATCAGTATCTACACTTTACAAGTTGGGCCTAAATGGGTTAAGCCCAATAATAAGTTCATAAGTATTTTAGTCCATTTTTGTTGTATTATTAGTCCAATAACGTTAATTTAGTCCGTTAACGTCCGTATGTTATATAGTTCGGGTTTTATCGGTTTTTACTTGTTATACATGTCTATATATCAGTATATAAGTTTTATAAAGTTTTCATTAGACGGGTCCAACCATCTAAGTTTTATTTAACAAAAACGTTAATTTTATGGCAATAGCCGAAAAAGTCGTAAAAATCATGTTTATAGTTTTATATCTTATAAAACATAACAAGTTACCATTTTTATAAAATGTACACTTATTTAACCTTTTACATATTTATATAAATAGAATTCATGAGTTAGTGGGTTTTAATTTATATTTTATACTATTAAAATTTGAGTGCTTATATAATAGTATTATTCTTTAATTTCCAAAATCTGATTTTTATCTTCACTTTCACCAAAACTGCCATATCTTGAGTTCTATATGGAGATAGAAGCTCAAATTTTTATCACATAAACTACATGATATGTGCTACATTTAACTCTTCTATAGCTACTGTTGAATCATTCTTTAAGTATTTCCTAAAAATCTTCCAAAACAGTAACCTCAGATTTATACCCTAAACTTGTTTTGATCATATCTCACTCATTACTTTGATTCCATTACATGGCCAACTCTCACATGTGTACAAGACCCATAGCTTACTGTAAATGGATTCTACTTCATCATTTTATCAGTTTACCATATGGATCTTTACTGTTTTTATACAGCCTATTATTTAAACAAGATTTACCCATTTTTACTTATAGTTTTTCATCTTTTTATCCATGATTATCAACAACAAATCCCCACATAACATTTTTATCATCATAAAATCATCATAAATATATACAATAGGAAATAAAATACATGTTTACATAATCAAAATAACAAAAAGATGAGGAGGACAATCTTTATACTACCATGATGATGTAGGTTGATCAAAACATGGATTTTTGATGGAGAAACTTGTGATGCACCAAGACCATCTTCAAGACCATCATTCTTCATGAGAACCTTGTGGAAAATCAGCCCTCCTACTCCATGAAAACTCCTCCTTGGATGTTATAAGCACCACCAAATCAATAGGGTTTCAAAAGGGCTTCAACATATGCAAGTATAACATAGGATTTCATGGTTGTTTTTGATCAAAATGGTGTTTGTGGAAGAAATATGGGACGGCACATATGAGGTGAAGAGAGAAAATGGGTGTTGATTGCATGGTGTAAATGGTAAGAATGAGCTAGCTAGTGGTTTTGGTAAGTTGTTAGCTTACAAAGTAAGCTTAAAGGTCAAGTGTTAGTCACTTTGCTTAAGGCTTGACACCTAAGGGTGTTAAGTCCATGGTTTGGCTGCCCCATGTTAGTGGGGTGGGGCAAGTGTAAACTTGTCTCATCCCACTAATTTACGGGTATTCCTCGATTCTAGTTTCCTCGATTTGCGTGCCCTCAGGTCGTTTTACGAAAAACGTTTTTATAAATTATGAATCAACGTCACAAAACGAACCCAATAAAAATTGTCTCATCAAAAACAGAGTTCGAAAACGTAAATACGTAATCCTAAGGTTTCCGGTTTAGTCGTAAAGGACGTTAAATAAAAATCGTAAGTCCTAATCTCTTCTCGTAAATTTGTGAGTTTATGAACCAACACAAATTTAAAACTCCAAAATAATATTCACGGATAAATTTATTTTCTGAAATGTCGGGCTGTCACCAAAGACGGTGTATGTAAACGTAAGCACGTAACGTTGAATCCTCCGGTTTAGACGTAGTCGATGCTACTTCAAGACGTAAATCCAAATTTCTTCCCAAAAATAAGTGAGTTCATATTGTAACATTAAAATAATATTTTTAAATAATATTCGAGAATAAAATATCAACCATAAATTGACGGATTGTCACATACGTCGCGCCCCATATTCCGCCATGGTGGGGTGTGACAAAATGGTATCAGAGACAATGGTTATACGGAATTAGGTTGCCTAGTCGCGTAGCCTAGTCTATAGCTTAAGGGTCCTTGCATATAGGCGTCATAGGGGTATATGTGCCTTTTATAATAGTTGATGTGTTTGGATGTTATTTTTGTGATATTTGTTAAGTTATGAACTAGTATGGTTCATACTTAACTACATGTTATTTTCTTTACGAGTTTTGACTAGTGCGGGTTAAACTATAGCCATATACGCTAGTCATTGTTGGATTCCGTTTAATTACATTTTCATGTTCTTTATAAATTTTGAATTTTGTCTACGGTGGTTCAGCTGGATTACGAGTTTATATGTTTCATGCATTGGCTACGTTATTTTAATACATGGATTTTGGATCTTATTTTATGTTGTGGTTATGTGTTTATATGAGTTGTAGGATCTATGTGCTTATTTGAGTTGGTAGACCGATGTGTTATGTGTAGTATTAATTCTTATAAGTGTCATCATAGGAGGGAGTGCATTAGTGAAAGGGACTGGTATAAGTATGGTGGCCAACATAGTTATACAAGTACCACGACATCAATGAATTCCTAAATATGGTTGCATGAAAGAGGGTTAATACATGCTTGTTTATAGTATATGCTGGATGGATTTGAGTGTATGTATGCCTATGCCTATATATGTATATATCCCTTATACTTATCGGTTGTATTCTTAGGATGGTTTTCTAGCTCTTTTCTCTTTGGGATGTTCAACTTCGGTAGTATCGCATTTATCGAGTCCTCATTTCACGTGTTTGTTTGTACGGTATTTTTGGTGTAGAGGCTATTGACAGGGTGTAGATTTCTTTTTGGAATAACGATATCTTTTGTTTGGAGTCTTACTTGGTAAAAGAATAAAACTTGCAAATAGTAAAATAAAAATAGTTATTAGTAGTCGATAAAATGAGGGTAAAGTGTCGAAAACGTTTGAAATAAGGTGGAATATAATTTTTTTAACATATAAGCATGACTTGTTTATTTTAAAATATTTTAGTTTTGATCACCTAAAGTTATTGTTCTTTAGTTATAATTCTTGTTCTTATTAACTTAAATTTGTTAAAATCATGTATTAATCATATGATGGGTGAGAGTTTAAATTTTCTAGAATTAAAATAAATTAGACCTTGAATTTTGTAATTAATAACGGGTTTTTTTGGGTTTAAAATCGTTTTGGTCATAACTTATTCGTTTTTAAAGCTTTTTGAGTGATTCAAAAGCCTAAAATTATGTACTCGGAACGTACTTTTCAAATATTCAGAAAGTTTGGTAATTGGAAGTCAGTAGCTTGGTCGAATTAATTGTACAAGTGTTGAGTTCAAGGTTAATTTTCGGACAACATGGTTTAAACTTGTGTTTTAGGTATTTTGGAGGAATGAACACTTGGAGGGTTAACATCGAGATGAGTTGGAATGAAATTTGAGAGTTCTTTAGACCTTAGAATACGTGGTTATATTTGATGAGTTTTGATTTATGGTATTTATGAGTAAGACCGAAATCGGGGTGACAATTTTAAACCCGTCGAGTTATGTGATGGCTCCTAACTTGATTTCAAGACAGTTCTTGTTTGATGAGTTGCGAGATTTAGTTAGGTTGATTACATAACTTTATGGTTTTAATAATTTTCCTCTAGACGGTTAAGGCTCATGTGTTGTTGGTTGAAATTATTTTAGTTTAAACTGAGTTCACGTTTGAACGTGAAGGTTTTATCAAGGATATGTATCCTCGTTTGTTTGCTGAGAATAAGTTTGATTTTGGGAGTAAATCTCGGGACGAGATTTCTATTAGGAGGGAGTGATGTGACAACCCTAGATTTTGGATTTGTCACTTTTGACTGTTTGACTTTGATTATGTGCTTAATGTGCGTTTACGAGCATTCTGTTTATATTTGAGCCTTGGATTGGATGTTAGTAATCGTTCGTGTATTGCGTGGTGCATTATATAATGTTATGATGGGGTTAGTTCATGCTCGTTTGTTCACTTGGATGTAACTATGATAGAATGTGGTGATATTTTGTTGTTTACATATACGTATAAGTGTTATAGTAATAGTATTTTTTTAGGATTTACGGTTTAGCATTTAGAGGGCTCGGATGAGGTAATTAGTCATATGGATACTTTTCGGGATGGTTTTAAGTCATTTAGGACTTAAATATAAAGTTTATTTCAAAATTTGATATTTTTTATAAAAGTGTATATTTTACGTCTTTTACGGTAAAACGCGTAAATTTGACTAGTTTTACGGTTTTGAGGTTTTGGAAGCTTTAGGAGCTGAAATAAATTAAGGTAAATTAAGGTAATGTTAATAACATAATATTAAATAAAAAAACGAAATTAGGGGTGTTAGGGTCGGTTTTGACCGATTAAAGAAAAGAAAAAAAAGAAAAAAAGGAAATAAGGTAAGTGGGCTTGTAGTTGGACTAGGATTTTATGCTATATAAAGAATACAAACATAATATCAAACGCGTTTTTTTCTATTCCCTGGAGTTTTAGTCGACCAAAAAGAGGAGGAGAATTAGGGTTCTTCAAAAATTTGGGTTTTTACATCTTCCATTAATTTAAAGCTTGTTGCTAGTGCGAGGACTTGTGAAGAAGCATTCAGGTGAGTTCATAGTCCCATTTTGCTACATTTTTAAATGTTTTTCCAGTATGGGATGGAGATGACACTTGCAATGTTCTTTAACATGATTTAGTACTATGTTTTAAAATGTGTGGACATAAATGTGATATTGTGTGACTTGCGTGCTTATGTGTTCTCATATGTGCTTTGATATATGTTCTGATATGTGAATCTTGATTGTGTTATGATTAGGATTGGTACATAGATGTATGGGCGTCTTTGGGACCAGTTGTGATGTGTGTGAAGCGTGGGGCACGATCCGTCCTGAGTTCTTGGTTCTGAGTTCTTGGTTCGTGGGGCACAATCCGTCCTGAGTACTTGTGCATCGTCTCTTTGGAGGCAAGATATCTCGACGGGGATATAGTTCATCTTCCACAGGTGGTGTGGGAAAGATACGGATAGTGTGGTGTGTTCTTGTGTGTGTGACGGGATACTTCTTGATTGTTAATAGTGTGGTGCATTGTTCTTATTGTGTGTTCTTGATTGTTATAGTGTGCTTTGTGAATTGTAGATGTGATCAGTACTTGGTTTAAGTTTTGTTGTGGATGTATGTAACATGATTATCACATTATGGTCCATTACTATAAATTGTTTTTCTCCAACTTATTTACAGCGGTTGACAAGGTTTCTTAAGATATTTTGATAACTTAAACATATGTTCTCACCAACTTTATGTTGACAGATTTTAGTGTCATTTTCAGGTGAGATAGTTGAGAAGGATGATGTTAGAAGTGGCTAGAGTCTAGAGACTTCTAGGATTGCATTAGGAGGAATCCCTTTCCTCTTAGTATTTATTTAATGTTTGAATAAGTGGTACATTTTAGACACCTATATGTTTGATGTTTGTTTATTTGTTTGTCTTTGGTAAGAGGTAGGCCTGTTACCTACTTACCTAGACGCCTGCATTGTTTGAGATATTGTCATGACATTGTGTCACCTTTTTATGACATTTCTATTTCATTTAGTTAACTCTATAGACACGCTATTGTTGTGATGATATCCATACGTCGCGCCCCATATTCCGCCATGGTGGGGTGTGACACTAGGACCTCCTTTTATAATACAAGGAGTCATTTACAAGGTAAAGATTCTAAGAAAAAATTTGAACTTAGAAGATGTACACACAATATCTTCTGTAGATAACCTACACGTCTTCAATCTTCATCTTTCCAACAGCACTAGTATCTCTAACAACATTAATCTTGACCAAGGCCAGCCTGACCAATTATGTACATACACTACCAGCACTAATATATCACTACAAGCATTAATATAACTAATGTTGGTAATACAAAAAGCAACACTAATATTGATTCACAACCATCCATATACTTACTCTCACGTAAGAGTCTAATTGTGGAATCCGCTCACACGATAAGGTCAACGGTGTTACTTTTTTGTGCATTATCCTTCAACAAATTCACTTTGTGCATGAGTCGGAGCTCTTTATCTCGAATTGTGAGATATTTTGGCCGTTAGAGATGCAATCCAACCTTCGTATCAACAAGTTGGTGCCATCTGTGGGACCCTACACTCGTAGCGAATCTCTAACATAAGCAAACATGTTGAATCAACTTCCATGGTCTCGACCGGAAGAAACACTGTGAAGAAACCCGTTGCGGAGGGAAGAGAATGCGACTTAGTCAACACTTCTGTTGTCTAATGAGACTCGTATTATGCACGTTTTCATACCCCAAATAGGACTTAAAATGGATAAATATCATTACATGTATGCCAAATACTTGTTTTCTCTATTTATATGTGCAGGCACGGATATCGAGAATTCACTTGGAAATCACAAGATGTAGAAAAATGGACACAAGAAACAAATTCGTACAATAGAATCGAAGTCGGATGTGAATTTACCAATTTACCCTTAAAGATATGAAGAATTACAAGATTGGTCCCTCAACATTCAAAGATTTACACTTTATACCCCTCTAATATCATAAAGCACCAAGGGGTCTGATGCATCTGGTGGATGATGGAATGAACAAGTTTTAAATTTATAAACACGAGTTACCAAAATGAACTAAAAATGCAAGGGCAAGTATGACCCCTTTGTTTAGCTATTAGTGCAATCCTTAACAGGATCTCGATCTATAAAAGGGATCAACAGGTCCCTCTGGCAATCTTTCGCTTAATGTCAAACTGGTCCCTCTATTCTATTTAACATGCATTTAGCTTTATTAACATTCATCCAAGTTTGCTAAATGACACTTTTAGTCCCTCATATTTATAAATCTATTTCTAAGGACTTGAAATATAATTTCTTCATTTGTCAAAGATTTATTTTGTACAATATTCAAACTTTAGGGACCCCAATATACTTTGTGATATTTGAGAGGCATAAAGTGACAACTTGTGAAGCTTGAGGGACCATTCTTGTAATTCTTCAATTCTTTAAGGGTATTTTGGTAAATTCACATCCGACTTCAGTTCTTTTGTACAACTTCGTTTCCCGTGTTCGTTTTGTTTTGTTTTTTTATTTCCAAGTGAATTAACGATATCCGTGCTTGCACATATACAAATAGAGAAAACAAGGGTATTTGGCACATATTTGATGATATTTTCCGTATTACAAGTCCGGTTTGGGACACGAAATGATGCATAATTAGAGTCTCATCAATTCCCCCATACTAAACTATTACCGTGTCCTCACGCAATCCTGTAATTAAGTATCATAGCACTTCCAAATATCATTTTTATTCAACATTTATTGAGAATTAACTTAACCTGATGCGTTTTGGACATAATGTATTGTTTTCATCACTTAAAAGTGACTTTTAGGATCATACAACAAGAACACATGAATGCTTCATAGAACTAATTTCATCGTCCTTGATTTTCACTCAATTACATGCTAAGCGTGAAACAAGGTCATTATCGTTTATAAGTTAGTAATGCTAACACTACTCATATGCCTTAATCACGTACTTAGACTCCCTTATTCGTAATTGGTTTCTCTTATATTTTATTTTTGTATTAATGATCACGAGGATACATATTTGACATGTGAATAGAGATTAAATCAAAAAATAGAGTCAAAACTGTGTATGCAAAATCATTAATTCGGTCTTGCCTTGCCTTTTATTTAACTCCGCCATGGAGTGTTTATTATGGCCAAAGACGTATATCCTCATCCTCGAAAGGAAATTTTGGAGTTTTAAAGCTTTAAGATTTTAAGACATTCACTTTGATTTTGCATTGATTTTAGCCTTGTGAGCTTCAAATTTTTGCTAATTTTGGGTGAGATGAACGTAAAATTATTATTGGAAAGCTTTTGATTATTCGGTATGCCAATACTTCAAATCCGTAACGCTGGCAAACCACAAATGTCTTCCCAATTTAATTACATGGAAACTACGAGAATTAGTTAAAAATAAAAAATAATGATCAACCCCCTAAAACAATATTTATTAACAATTTGTTTATATACAAGCAATGGGAGAATAAGCAAACAATTAAAACACATAAGTTTTTGAAAGAATAAGAATACTCTACGTTTAGCATAGTAACTAATATAGCTATTTTGTGTGTATTGCAATTAAGTTCGTTTCCTCGACTCACTCGAATTGATTTCCGATTTAACATGGATTAATTGTTCTTGGTAAAAGTACTTGATTTGGTATTTAAAGACTAAAAAAAACTATTTAAAATTAATAAAAACTAATTAATCTAATTGAAAAGAAAATATCTAAATAAAACTACTTTTAAACTATTAGAAATTATAATTAAACTAAATTTTGACAAAACTATTAAAGACTAATTAAAACTTAATTAAAGTAAAACTATTTGAAAACTAATTTAAATTTAAAACTTAAAACTAAATTTTAATCTAATTAATTTTAAACTATGAACTTTCTAATGAAATTTATCTAAAACTATTAAGTGAAAACTAATTTTAAAAACTAAATTTAAAAACAATTTAAATTTATTAAAATATTTTTATTATTTTATTTTTTTAAAACTTTATAAAAGAAAATATAAAGAAAACTTTTAATTAAAATTAATAAAACTATAACTTTGAATTAAAACTAATTAAACTAAACTTATATTAAACTTAATTAATAAAACTGTAGCTATTAATAAAAGAAATTATATTAATAAGACAAATGGAGATAACACACAAATAGAGGTCTAGCTAAGATGGTAAAGGTGTAGTGCAGTTAAACGAAAGGTCTAGAGTTCGAGTCTAGTAGGGGACGAATTTTTGCTAATTTTATTTATTTTTGGAATTTAAACATGAACTCACAGACCAAATGAGTCTGTGAGTTTTATAAGAAGCAAAAATAAGCAACAAACACAATGATAAGCCAAACTAATCAGAATCAAATACGCAAATTAATCTAAGTAGACATAACGCAAATAAGCTAAAAAAAGAACAAAATTAAATAAGCAGTTGAGACTTAATAAGCAAATAGATTAACTAAAAAATAAGCAAAGCTAACTAAAATAACCTATAAACCAGCAAATTAAAATAAGCAGACTTAAACAAATGAAAACCAATATCTAATAAGCTAACAGACTAAAATCCAAAAATCAGATAACCGAACTAAAAATCAGCACTCAATCCCAAAATAGGTAACTAAACAATCCCAAACTTAAACAATAAGCACACTCACCAAGCAGACTCAAAACCAAATCTGATAAACTCGAATCCGAATAGGCAAAACTAAGCAAAACTAACAAATCAAAACTTAAACAAACAAAATAAGCAATAAATCCTACAAAGTAAATAAAACAGATCCAAACAAACTTAATACCAAATAAGCAAAACTACACAAGCAGATTATATTAAACCAAAACTTAAACAATAGCTAAACAAATAAAACTTGAATCACATATACATAACCGATAAAAAACATAAGCAAATAATTATAAATAAACTAATTAATAAAAAAAACTTGTAAAATAAAAAGAGATCAAACAAACCTGATGACGAAACCGTTAGGAAGAAGACGCGGCGCTGAGCCGTCTTACTTAACCTAAACCGAAACCACCACCTTAAACAAACCGAAATATACCTCCGAGAGCACCAACACCACTCGAACAGATTTATATTTAACTTCCCAGTAGGGGAAATTAATAACCACTTATTTTACTTTTAATAATTAATTTAAATATTAATCAACTAATAATAATAATTTTAATGACAAAAGTAGCTTAAAGAAATAATGCAGTGAACTTTGAAATAAAATAAGATAAGATTGGACTGAATAGAAATTTCATTAATAATAAAAATCATTACAATACTGGAAAAAAATTGAAAATTACAATTTACCTAAAAACTAATTTTGCATAAATAAAAATAAAATAAAAAAATAAGGCACACCAATTACAGATTTGATGGGGGTATTTATAGCCAACCCCCATGGCTTCTTCAAGAAGTTTTGAGGAGTAAACTTCAATCTTGGCCGTTTGATCGCATCTTCTCTTATTCTCTTTCTTCAGTTCTTCATCCAATGGCTGAAAACACATTACCCATCACACGGATTGCCACCGTGGATGGGTTGTGTTTCTTGTGCTAGTTTGATGCCTAGGTGGGATCATTTTATTGGAGGATTGGTGGTGGAGACGTGTTTAAACCAATCAAATGAAGGGATTTAGCCACGTCAATAGAGGAGCACCATCTTCTACATCCGAATTTCATAGGGATTTAATTTCCATGTGTGATATACACGCGTGAATCACATGCTTCAGGTGAAAACCCCAAAAATCATCTTACTGATTAGGGTTAGGGTTAAAAAGAGGGATCTGGTTATTTGTTGGGAGAGAGAGATAAAAAGTGAGGGGTTGGTTTCTTTTTTGTATCGGAAGTGTGTGTGGAGTGGGTAAAACGTGGTTGAGTAAATATTGGGATTGACCAAAGAAAGTTAAGACTTTTTCTTTTGACCAAGTGAAATAAATATTTCACGTAAAGCCCTTTTTTAACCGTCCAAATGTGTTGGGCTTGGGCCAAAATTTTCATCCGTCCCCCTTTAATTGAAGTTTGGGCTTTTATCTGGCTCCAATCCGTATCTCATGTAGCTCTTGGCCTTAAATGGGCTTATTTACCAAAAACTAAGTAATAATCTTCCAATATTGGGCTTTTGGGCCCAATAAGAACATGTGGGACCCACTTGGCCCAAGCTCTTCATAAACGGTTAAATCCGCTAAAATCAAACTCATATTTGGCTTCCTCGATCTTTTCTTTAAGCTCGTGTCGAATTTGCTGGTTTTTGTGATCTTTGGCACACTTTTGGTCTTTGACTTTGTCTTTGTCTCTTTCTTGGACTTTTCTTCAACATTTGACCGTGAAATCCCGTGTTTTCTTTCCTTTTGATCTTTTGTACCTATTTCACACAAAAACACAAAACCACGCGTAATTCCGACTTTTACGATATTAAACACATGATTAGGTCTTGTTTTTCCTTGATTTTAGTGGCAAAAGGATAAGTGTTTACACACTTATTAAATCCCCTACACTTGACCATTGCAATGACCCCATGCAATGCATTATTTTAAAGCATAAAGTTACATTTTTCTCATAATTAACCCATCTTGGCCTTTATTAAGATATACTATTACTACTACGATGAAAAGATGAAACCTTTAAAGGAAACAAAAGTTATAACAATTTATTAACTTGGAAATTATTTGATGGAAGAAACTCGTAAAGAAATCTAAGACTTAAATTAGGGCTTTGGTGTCATGAATATTAATCACCCTCAAGTTTCACGTTCCCCATACCAAGCTTAAAAACGAGATCATTGTTTACCATAAGTTCTCAAGTTAAAACCACTTATATAAGTCAGTTATGTAATACTCTTTCTCCAATTCCTAAGTTGTATCTCTAGCTTTTAAGGATTGTCATTCACCTGTAGGCTCATTTGACTTATCTGATAATTATTAATCCAAAAATGAAGGCAAAACGGTGCAAACCCGACACTCAAAACCTAACCTCGTCCTAAAAAACGTTGTCACTAAAGTAAGCCCACATCAAGGATGATTTAACACGATTTGGGGAATAAATTCCCGGACCTAAAATTTGGCCAATAGTACTACTTCCTCCAAAGTCATGTTAACTTTATGTAGAGTTTAGCAAGTTCACATCATATACCCTTAGGCTCTTTAAGATGTAAAAATGCTCCTCATCTATTGTCCACACCCTAAGGCTCCTTGAACGATAGACAAGGGAATTGATTTTTGATCAATTTTTATTCAACACTTACCATGCCATACACCCTAAGGTTCTAATGACAAGGTTCGTGCTACATGCCCCACACCCTAAGGCTCCTTGAGGTCATGTTCTAATCTTATTCTTTCTTTATTTATGATATATATAGTAGGCCAAATTCCGCGGTCCCATGGTCTGAATACCTCCTACTTAGTGGTTATGAGCCACCTTAGTCAGAAGTCCACAACGCTGGCACCCTCAATGTGTTCATGCTTTAATTACAAGGAGATAAAAGATTTGGCTAAGAATTAAGATATCTGATGAGACTGCTTTTATACATAGTCTCATCGTCCAAAAAGGGCTTAAAATGCATTAAATATCATCAAAATACCCATATATATGCTTGTGTTTGTTGCTTGTGTATTTTAGGTACGGATATTGAGAAAATGACAAAAGATCACAAGAATCATACAAAAACGAATACGGGAAACGAAGCCGCACTATGAACCAAACCCTAATGAAGACTTTCCCAAGAAAAACCCTTGAAGATTTGAAGACTTATGAAGAAGGGTCCTCCAATATGGAAAAATTGACACTTTATACCCTTGTATCTTCATAAGTACAAGTTTGGTCCCTAAAGTTTGTCAAAATTGCAAAAACGGCACTCCACTTTGAAGAATTGGCAATTTTAGCCCCTAAACAAAGCTAAAATGTCAATATTAGTCCTTCTCAAAGTCAAATACATCATGAAAAACTCCAAGTTACAAGAATGACAAGTTTGGTCCTTTGAAAATCCCAAAATTACCAAAAGGACCCTTGACTTTGAAGATTTGGCAAAAATGGTCCCTCATCAAACATGAATTGGCAATTTTAGTCCTCCAAAATGCCAATCATGCAAGTCAAGACCATAATCCTTAAATAAAATACCAAATCAGCCCTTCAAGAATCACAAATTGGCAAGAAATACCCCTGAATTTACTTTACAAAATATTTTGGGGCAAAAGTGTGAAAACTGAAAGTTTGATTACATAGGAAATTCAGTTTTGGGGATTAAATCTGCAAATGACAAGAAAAGGGAAGAAAGAGCGTTAAAGCTGGCTAGACAAGATACTTACCTAGGCCAACCAATGGGTGACAACTGTCCCACTAACACCTCTCCACCAATCACACCACTCCTTCCCTCCACCTCACCTTTCCACTCACCCCGGATTAAATAAATTAGCAAAACCTTGGCGCCTTAACATTTATTTAAATGTTAATCACCCCTTAATCAGATCAAAACCACCACTATTTACTCCAAGAACACAATTGGGGATTTTTGATTGTGTTGTAATTAGGCCATGAAAACCTCCAGATTTATGATTAATGGTGTCTTAATCAAAACCCAACCTTAACTTTTACCACCACACCACCCCCACATGCTACATGGGACCTCCCCTTCTACAAAAATGAGGAAGATGCCAAAACAGTACCAGCAATCCAACCATCCACAAAGCTGCTTACCTTTTAAGCTTGTTACAAGCCCTTGGATCACTTTTTCACTTGCCAACTCATGCTACAAGCCAAGAGAAAGTCACATGTTCTTCAAAGTTCAAAATCTGCAAAGGGAAATTTGGGGACTTCCTTAGCTAGGTTTTACGTTTTTTTCTTGCTTTCCTAGTTCACATGTAGCCTATATAAAGGCCTTAGCTTTCTACATTTTAGCTTGCTCTTGAATTTTCCTTGTTCACAAATCTGTAAAGCTCATTTTCAATCTTAATGAAATGTGTATGAATTTTGTGAAGAAAGCTCAAGTGCCATTGTTATAATCTGTTTACTATTGTTCTTTGTTTATTATTTCTTAAATCAAAAACCTATTTTCAAAAGAGGAGTGTGCAAAAGTTTGCACATTTTCCACATTTTCTTGATATTTTGCTAAGTTCTTGGTCTATCTTGGAATTCTTGGGCTATAGGGCTGATCATAGCATCCTGATATTGTGTTATCAAGGTGTGGTGAAGCTTATAACTTGGGGATAATCAAGTGTGGAGGACAAGAGTTGCATTAATCAAGAAGTTTTCAAGTTTCTGTTTTGATAATTGTGCCTCTAACCTTGTTGAATCTTAGTAGGGTTGTTTGTGGAAGCTTGTACTTGTTCTTGCTAGTACATAAGCTCAAAATTCGTGGGTGTGGATGTACATCCATGAGGTTTGTATACTTAATCCTAAAATCTGCTTAAAACTTGATTTTTGGTGATATTTGTGTGTGACTTATGTTCTTGTGTACTTTGTGGCCTAATATTGCTTGAATCTGCTTATCTTAGTTGTTATTGAGTTAATTTGGGCTTGGGTGGTCTTAAATCTCACTTTTGATTTGAAAATCTTGGTTTTGAAAAGTTAAAAGGGTGTTTGGGATTACCTGTTTGAGATTGAATCTTGGTATTGTGTTGTTAGAAGTGTGTATTTGTGGTTGTTATCTGATATATGCTTGGTTGAGAGTGTTTTGCTGCAAGTTTTTGGGTTTGAAACTTCAAATCATATAATCTGCTATAACTTGTTGAATTTAACTGTTTTTTACCTAAGATTTTGGTGAAATCTAGTATTTGTGCATGATTAGGGTTAAGAGTTGTTAAAACATCATTATTATAACATATGTGATAGATCTTGAGGTTTGAATCTGGCTTGTTGGTCAAATACATCAGCAAAGTGTAAAACTGCATGTTCTTGTGTTCATCAGTAACTTAAGGTGCTTGAATCTTGCTTAAAACTTGAAATCATTGCATGAAACCTGTTTAGACTTGTTCATTTGAGTTTATAATAGCTTGTGTATGCATGTGGTTGAGTTTGGCTGGCTGAATATTGCTCTAAGTGCTTATTGAACCTAAACTGCTTATTGTGCTAAGTCTGTGACAGATCTGGTGATTGTTTGAATTAACTGTACAAATTGGCTGTTTCTTGTTGTGAATTATTGATTGTTATTGACTCCTTATGATCCAAGATCATTTGGGTGCCTTTGTGAAATCTGAATCTCCAAAAAAGTCACTAAAGACAAAAAGTCAAACAAGTCAAGCAGTGGAAAAAGTTTCCACTGCTCAACACCCAAAACTAGCCCCTGCTAGTGTTAATTTTTACTTAGCTTATCAATAAGCTATTTTAGCTTATCGAGACCCGCAACAACTTATTTTTTGTGATAGATCTTCATTATTTGACCCATTTGAGTAGACTGGAGCTTATTGGACCTTGACTTTGACTTTTTGCTAGAAAACCAACTTATTTGACTTTTTCATAAGTGCTTATTTGCTTTTTCCAGCTTTTTGAGTTTGCTTATTTGAAAACTTTTTGTTGAAATAGCTTAATTAAGTCATTTAAAAGCTTTAGAAACTTGAATCAGCTCTTGGGGTGGCCTAGAACTCAAAAACGACTATTTTGTCGTTTTCTGTAGATTGCTTATTGCATTTTCAGGCTTATTCCTTGGGCTTATTTCAAATTTATTTTTACAGAAGTATAATTTAGGCCAAAAGAAGCTTGTGTGTCTAATTTGAGCTTATGGCATTAGCTTATAGCTTAATGGGCCAAAAAGCCCATTAAGAATAAGCTGTTTGGTATAAGCTTGCTTATTTCATACTTTCAGCTTTTGGGCCTTTGGAAAAAGTTGTTCAAAATCAAATTTTGAGTCAAGTAGTGCTTTTTGGCCTTATTTTGGACACTTTTTCATTTTGGGCTCAAATTTGGCCCAATTAGGATCTGTTTTGGGTTTAGCCCAATTTCTAGGCCCATTAAGGGTATTTAGGTAATTTCAAGTTCATTTCTGAGTTATTTAGGTTAAATTAAGCTAGTTTGCAACTTTTTAGAGTTTTTTTATGATTTTTGGATTTTTAATAATATTTTAATATTATTTTATTGTTAAAAAATAAAAGTCTGATTTTCTAAGTTTTTATATTTTTCCTAGATTGTAGACACTTAATTAGGAATTTTGCAACTTTCTAAATATTTTTAGAGTCTTTTAATTATTTTCTAGAATTATTTTAAGTTTTTATAGTTTTTAATAGTTTTTAATTGTTTAAAAATAGTTTTTAGTGGTTTTAAAATTTTGAAAAATACTTTTAGCTTAATTAGGTTATTTTAAAGGTTTACAAACCTTAAGATCTTGATTGGGACTTTTTATTAGTTTATATTGATTTTTAGGGCTTTAATTAGCATTAAAAAGTTAATATTTAATTAATTAAAAGGTTTTGGCAACTTTGGATTTTTTGTAAACTCTTAGAATATTTTTGTGGATTTTTAGTGATTTTTGGTAATTTTTAGGGTTAAATTTTAATTTTGGTGCTTTTTACGGTTTTATGTGTACACCTTTTTCATCTTAGTTTAATACGTCTTCGTAACCGTCATTCTCTTCTTATCCCATTTCTATTTTCCTTTCTCACAAATATAATCACAAAGATAATCAATTCATTACACACACACTAAGCCTCCTTGAGAACGATCCCCATTTTGGGTCATTTGTACACGGTTTTCCTAAATCGTCGTACTTAATACTTGCCACTTTTGCTCTCTTTTCCTAAAGAGTAGTAAAACCACTACATCATTTTGGCGCGGCTGCCGGGGAGGCGTGTTGTGTTTTGATTTGGAATTGTTGTTTTTATATACTAACCAAAATAGTATTTGTATTAGTAGCACTCTACTAATACGTATTATCGGTTTTCGATTTTTGTGTGAATACTATTACTATATTGTATACGTAGAACAATAAATTCACAAGTACTCCAAATACGTAAGAAATCACAACCTTGACTTGGGAGGTCATTACCCAATCATTGTATTCAAATCTCAAACCAAAGAAAAAGGCAAAAATAGATAAATACTTTCGTGAAGCTCAATTTCGAAAAATACAAACTATAAGGTGGGTATAAGGTGGATATTATAATATATATCCTAAGGAAAAAGGCTCTTAAGTGCTTCGCGCCGCCTCGTTTCCCCGCTTGCTTGTGAGTATTTGATTTTGAGAGCTAATCGAGGGTTTTGCCGCCCAAAGTATTACTAAGTATCATATATATTTTCTTAGTTTCAATTGATTAAACCCTCTTGAACGTTTTGGTGTTCCACCAACGTTCTAAAGTCATTGAAGGCTTCAATTCACGTGATCGTTTTCATTCCTTGAGGCTTCTTTAATCAAGAGATTTGATTAAGGAGGAGATTTGTAGATTTTTGTCTACTTAATACATTCACCAAAATCCAAAAAAGGTTAATACAATCAAAAACCACAAAAAAAATTGAAAAATACAAAACACCAAAAAGAATCTTCTTTGCTCGTCCCCTCGTTGTACGTGACGTTTATGCTAACTCGTAATCAAGCAAGACGTGCACGTAAACGAAAGAACAAAACTCCCACTCCTAATCTTTCTAGTGAGGAGTCTTCTATTGACGAACCCATTGTAAGAGAAGCACCAACCATGGCGAATCGAACTATGATGGAGTTACTTCAAGCACCCACCGAGGGTTATGGAGAGGCTATTGTGATTCCCGCTATCCTTGCGGAGAATTTTGAGGTGAAAACGAGTTTGTTGTCGATGATCCAAAATAACAAATTTCATGGTGATGAGAAGGACAATCCACACAACCATATCCGCCAATTCAATCATCTTACGGCCACTTGCATGTTTAAGGATGTCTCGAATGACTCGATTAAGATGATGCTTTTTCTGTATTCCTTAGCGGGGCCCGCTAAAATTTGGTTAGAGAAAGAGCCACCCAATTCTATATTGACGTGGAAGGATCTTGTATCTAAGTTTGTGAACCAATTTTTTCCGCCCTCTAAGACTACGCATTTGAAAAACGAGATTTCAAAATTTTCACAAGAGTTTAATGAAAGTTTTTCAACGGCTTGGAATAGGTTTAAGGAAATGTTACATGAATGTCCTCATCACGGTTTTTCTGACTTGCATCAAATTGACACGTTTTACAATGGACTTAATGATCATGAAAGGGATTATTTAAATGCCGCCGCGGGTGGTAATTTTTTGTGGAAAACGGTTGAGGAAGCTTTGGTGATAATTGAGAATAGATCTAAGGTGTATAGTCCTCGTAGCACGTCTAGTGTTCGTAAGGCTTCGTCTTCGGCTTCACCTTCTTTGTCTACTACCATCGATGCTTGCCAAATTGAGGCGAACTTGGAAAACAAAATCTTTGATAAGCTTAAAGGACTTTTGAATGAGTTTAAAGTTGGTGAACCAAGTGCTCCCGCTACGGCTAAAGCGGTTGAGGTTTCATGCATGTATTGTGGTGGAGGTCATGATTTCTCCGAGTGCATTACCAATGGTGGTAACACTTCGAGTGCCTACGCGGCCACGGGAACTTACAACCAAAACGGTCAAGTTACCCGCTCTAATCAATTGACTCCACCGGGTTTTGGTTCAAATCAAAATGCTAACAACAACTATCGCAACAATCAAGTTGGTTTTAAAAACAATTTCAACAAAGGAAACTATGGTAATCAAGGGGCTAATAATAAAGTTTCAAACAAAAATCAAAATGATTTTCAAAACAACAACAAAGGTTTGCAGACGTTGAAAGATCTTCCAAATGAGTTTGTTGAATACGCTAATGGGAATGATGCTAGGTTTGACAATATTCAAAGAGAAATCATTAGCCTAAGATCTGAGCTTAAGAACGACTTGAAGAAAGAGTTGAAAAATGAGTTAGCTAATGAACTTAAGATCCATACCAACAAAATGGAAGGGACCGTAACTAGGTTACAACAAAACCAACAAAAAATGGAACAAGGGAAACATGAGATAAAACAAGAAATGGTTAAAGCCGAGAAGAGGCAATCCAAGTTTGAAGATAAAATCTCATCTATGTTTGAGGAAATTATGTGTAAACCGTCTTCGAGTAGTCTTCCTAGCAACACCGTATCAAACCCTAAGGGTGAGATGAAAGTGATTACCACATGTAGTGGTAAGACACTTAAGGAACCGACTCCTCAACCAATTGCCCCTACGGAGGAAGCAATTGAGGAAGAACCCAAGGTGGTGGTCCAAAAGGAGCATGTCCCAATCCCACGAAGTACCGCTCATGCCACACCTACGGTTGACCCTTTACCAACATTGGAACCCGAGATTCCAAAGGCTATGCCTATGCCTCAACCCACACCACCTTTGCCCTATCCATCGAGACTTAGAAAGGAGAAACGTCAAGAGCGCGACAATTACCAATTTGAGCTTTTTATGAAAATGTTTCGTGATTTGCACTTTAATGTGAGTTTCACCGATGCTTTGGTCATGATGCCTCGATTTTCCGCCAACTTTAAGAGTATGTTGAACAACAAGGAGAAATTGCATCAATTGTCTAGTTGTTCGTCGGTTTATCTTAATCGCATACCTCAAAAAGTCGGTGATCCCAGTAAATTTTTGATCCCTTGTGCAATCCAAGATATGGAAGAATGCTTTGCCTTGGCCGATCTTGGTGCTAGCATTAACTTGATGCCACTTGCAATCTTCAAGTCGCTTCTTCCTAATCTTACTCCTTCACTAATGTCTATCGAGTTGGCCGATCATTCCACGATCCACGCATGTGGATTGGCGGAAGATGTTTTTGTGAAAGTGGGGAAGTTCTACTATCTCGTAGACTTTATCGTTGTTGATATTCCCACGGATCCTCAAGTTCCTCTCATTTTAGGTCGTTCGTTTTTAGATACGTCTATGGCTTTGATTGATGTTCATGCTAGAAAGATCACCTTATGTTTCAACGACGAGGAACTTGTTATAAACGCAACTCAAAACTCTAAAAAATTTCTCATGTTTATTCCGTTGCAACCATAAACCTCGTTGATATGATTGACGTAGTTTGCGAGGAATTTTCACAAGAAGTTATAGGTTTTGGTGATGAAGAAACTAGTGGCAATCCCAATATGTTAGATCCAATTCTTGATAATTCGACACCAACCTTCACTCCATTTGAAGGTGGTGGTTTTACGTTGGAAGAATTCGATGTTCCACGTACTTGCAACGAAGACCTCGACAACGATGAGGACTTCTCGATTATCAAGGATTTTCTTAACGATTTCCCATTTCCTCCACCCGAGGAGGTTATGAGTATCGAGCCCAAATCTTCACTTGAGGAACCACCTATCCTCGAGTTGAAAGATTTACCTCCTCATCTCGAATATGTCTATTTGGAGGAGGACGACAAGTTGCCGGTTATTATTGCAAAGGAACTTTCGAATGATGAAAAAACCGCACTTGTCGATGTTCTAAAGGATCACAAAGGGGCAATTGCGTGGAAGTTATCCGACATTAAGGGAATCGATCCCAAATTTTGTACCCACAAAATCTTAATGGAGGAGGATTAAAAACCCGCAATCCAATGTCAAAGAAGGGTGAACCCTAAAATTCACGACGTCATCAAAAAGGAGGTCCTTAAACTCCTTGACGCGTGAATGATTTACCCTATTTCCGATAGCCCTTGGGTGAGTCCTATCCATAGTGTCCCTAAAAAGGGAGGAATGATCGTTGTGCCAAACGATGCCAACGAGTTAATTCCCACTAGACTCGTGACCGGATGGAGAGTGTGCATTGACTATCGAAAGTTGAATGAAGCCACTTGTAAAGACCATTTTCCCTTGCCATTCATGGACCAAATGTTGGAGCGTCTTGCGGGAAACGATTTCTATTGCTTTTTAGATGGTTTTTCCGGTTACTTCCAAATCCCCATCGATCCTCGTGATCAAGAAAAAACTACGTTTACGTGTCCATATGGAACGTTTGCCTATCATAGAATGCCATTCGGACTTTGCAATGCACCGGGAACCTTTTAAAGGTGCATGATGGATATTTTTCATGATATGATCGAGAAGACGATGGAAGTTTTCATGGATGACTTTTTCGTGTTTGGTAATTCGTTCACTTCGTGTTTGTCGAATCTTGAGAGAATGTTGAAACGTTGTGAGGAAACCAACCTTGTGCTCAATTGGGAAAAGTGTCATTTTATGGTTAAAAGTGGAATCGTCTTAGGTCACAAGGTCTCGAAAGCGGGGATTGAGGTATATCAAGCTAAGGTAGACGTCATCGCCAAATTACCTCATCCCAAAACCGTTAAGGGAGTTAGGAGTTTCCTAGGCCACGCGGGCTTTTATCGTCGATTCATCAAGGATTTTTCAAAGATCTCTCGACCCATTACACATCTTCTTGAAAAAGAGTCACATTTTGTCTTTGACGAAGATTGTTTACGAGCCTTTGAAATCCTTAAGAGGAAACTTACCGAAGCTCCCATTCTTGTTGCTCCCAATTGGAACCTCCTCTTTGAGCTCATGTGTGATGCTAGTGATTACGCTATTGGGGCCGTATTGGGGCAACGTCATGAAAAGCACTTCTTGCCTATTCACTATGCTAGCAAGACGATGACCGAGGCTAAACTAAACTACACTACAACGGAGAAGGAGTTCCTTGCCGTGGTGTATGCATTTGAGAAATTTCGACCTTATCTCGTCTTGACGAAATGCATAGTGTATACGGATCATTCGGCTATCAAGTATCTCATGGCTAAACAAGATGCAAAGCCGAGATTACTTTGTTGGATTCTCCTCCTTCAAGAATTTGACCACAAAATTGTTGACAAAACAGGAGCCGAGAATCTAGCGGCCAATCATCTTTCTCGTTTGGAAGATCCTCACCAAATTTTTTACGAGCCCAAGGAAATCACGGAAACATTTCCGCTCGAGACACTTGGTGTGGTGATTTCTAAGCTTGATTCTTCCACCCCATGGTTTGCGGACTTTGCAAATTACCATGCGGGTAACTTCATCATCAACGGTATGACGACTCAAGAAAAACGAAAATTCTTTCGTGACGTCAAGTTCTACTTTTGGAACGACCCTTACTTGTTTCGAACTTGTGCGGATCAAATCATCCGACGTTGTATATTTGGCACCGAATCTTCTAACATCCTTAGAGCTTGCCATGAGAGACCCACGGGTGGTCACCATGGTGCTAATCTCACGGCTAAGAAGGTGTTTGATGCCGGCTTCTTTTGGCCTACTATTTACCGAGATGCACAAGATCTTGTGAAGTCTTGTGACTCATGCCAACGACAAGGAAAAGCCTCACAAAAAGATGAGATGCCACAAAATATCATCCAAGTGTGAGATCTTTGACGTTTGGGGTATAGACTTTATGGGTCTGTTCCCATCATCTCGTGGTAATAAGTACATCCTCGTTGTGGTTGACTACCTATCTAAGTGGGTGGAAGCTAAGGCTTTGCCTACCAATGATGCTCGTGTGGTAGTCAAGTTTTTGAGTAGCTTGTTTTCTCGGTTTGGAACCCCTCGTGCGATCATAAGCGATCATGGAACCCATTTTTGTAACGACCAATTCGAAAGGGTCCTAAGGAAATATGGGGTTACACATCGGCTTTCTACGGCTTATCACCCACAAACGAGTGGGCAAGTCGAGGTTTCAAACTGAGCGTTGAAGAGGATCTTGGAGAGATCCGTTGGGGAAAACCGACAATCTTGGTCGGAAAAGTTGGACGATGCTTTATGGGCCTTTAGAACCGCTCATAAGACGCCCATTGGGTGCACTCCCTATAAGCTTGTGTATGGTAAAAATTGTCATTTGCCAATCGAATTGGAACACAAGGCTTATTGGGCCCTAAAACATTGTAATGATGATATGGAGACCGCGGGAAAACACCGGAAAATGCAATTAAATGAATTGGATGAATTAAGGGATATTGCTTATGAAAATTCATTGATTTATAAAGAAAAAACTAAAAAGTTGCATGATTCTAAAATTAAAAACCGGGTTTTTAACATTGGGGATCAAGTTTTGCTTTTTAATTCTCGCTTGAAAATCTTTTCCGGTAAGTTGAAATCCCGTTGGTCCGGTCCATTCACCGTGACTCAAGTTTTTCCATATGGGACCATCGAGCTAGCTCAAAATGATGGCCCCAATTTCAAGGTGAATGGACATAGGTTAAAGCACTACTTTGGCGGGGAAGTTCCATCCTTGAACTACCTCGACCAAGTCACCTTCCCCAATGATAATCAGCATTGAGAGGATCGAGTCGAGCTCATGACTCGGGAATAAAAAACGAGGTGCCTCGTGGGGGAGTCCCATGCTTATCCTATGTACATATTATAGCTTTCTAATGTAGTAACGTGTGGGGATTTGTGCCCTTCCAACCTTTGTTCCGTGGTTGTTTGTGAATTGTAGACTTTAGATGATCATGATCTTCACGATTGGAGCCTCTCGTGTTCGTTTTATGGGAGCACTCGATCGTTTGCTTTGAAGACTTTCTCAATATCCATGATATATCCTTTTGATGTTCTAACCTTAGGTTTATAGCACACTTCATAAACGGCTTTAAATTTAATGGTTACACCCTTTCCATGCTAGATTAGGCATTTGACTACGTCTCTAGTATGGGGGTGTTTTGCACCCCTAGACTCGAAACATTGAGGACAATGTTTAACTTTAGTATGGGGGGATGAATAGATACTTGCCTTGCTAAACCTTCACGCTTTCCAAAGTTTATCTTTTTGTTTATCATTTTTGTTGCAAAAGAAGGCTAAAAATGGCCAAATTTTAAAAATTTTCTCATGTTTTATAAGTGTTTGAAGACACGAATGTAGGTTTTCCGATGGCGAGAATAAGAGTAATTTTTGACTCGACCGTGCGTGTTGAGCACTTAGCTTTGATTCCTTAACTTCACATTAGGCTAAGTCTCTTAAATGAGGACGAGAAATGATAGGGTTAATTATAAGTTACTATGCTAAACGTAGAGTACTCGTATTCTTTCAAAAACTCATGTGTTCTCGTTGTTTGCTTATTCTCCCTTCGCATGTAAATATTTTTTGCTTAATAAATATTGACTTAGCGGTTTAGTTGGGATTGTTGGGTTTCTAGTCTTTTCTAGTAGCTTCCGTGTAATTAAATTGGGAAGACATTAAGGTATCGCCAGCGTCACGGTTTTGAAGTATTGGCACCCGAATAATCAAAAGCTTCACCCAATAATAAGATTTCAAGTGCTCACCTAAATCAAGCAAACAAATTGAAGCCCCACAAGGCCGAAAAATCAATGCAAAATTGAAAGTGAATCAAGCCTTAATCTTCGAAGCTTTAAAGATCCAAAATTCGCCTTAGCGTGAGGATATACGTCTTTGGCTAATAAAACTACCGATGAGGTGGATAATAAACGGCAAGGCAAGACCGAAGTCATAATAAAAGCTTCATGGCGAAGTTGAATAAAAGATGGAGGTAAACCAAAGATAATAAGGCACTTCCGTTAGGGGGCGTATAAAAGTCTTGGTAATAAGTCTCATGTTCAAAACCGTTATAAAACCGTGTTTATTGATTCTTCTTGTTGACTTAATTTTTTGACATCGTTGTCTATTAGGAGGGGTTATTTGTGACAATCCGTCATTTTATGGTTGATATTTTATTCTCAGATATTATTTAAAAACATTATTTTAATGTTATATTATGAACTCACTTATTTTTGGGAAGAAATTTGGATTTACGTCTTGAAGTAGCATCGACTACGTCTAAACCGGAGGATTCTACGTTACGTGCTTACGTTTACATACACCGTTTTGGTGACAGGCTGACATTTCAGGAAATAAATTTATCCGTGAATATTATTTTGGAATTTTAAATTTGTGTTGGTTCATAAACTCACAAATTTACGAGAAGAGATTAGGACTTACGATTATAATTTAACGTCCTTTACGACTAAACCGGAAACGTTAGGATTACGTATTTACATTTTCGAACTCCGTTTTTGATGAGACAATTTTTATTAGATTGGTTTTGTGCCGTTGATTCCTAATTTATAAAAATGTTTTTTGTAAAACGACCCGAGGGCACGCAAATCAAAGAAACTAGAATCGAGGAGTACCTGTAATTAAATGGGGATGAGGAAAGAATAAACTTGCCCCACCCCCACATGGGATGGCCAAGTGAAGCTACAACACACCATTATGTGTCAAAGCTTAGTAACAAAGCTAAGACACTTGTCTTAACTTTGCCACCAAACCACATGCACACAAAACCACTCAAGCCAAACTAGCAACTCATTATTCAACTCATGCAACACACACAACTCTTCCTCTCTCCCCTTGAACGTCCAACACCACCATTATATCACCATCATCATCAAATTTTGACCATAAACAAAATATATAATCAACATATGTTGATAACTACACAAAAAGATGAAGATTGGGGGTGATTTTAACATATAAAAGGAGTTTTCATGGAGGTCTTTGGGCTGATTTTAAAGAAGGAGTTTAGGGCTGATTTTTTGAAGGTGTCTTCATATCCTTGGTAATCTTTAAGGTGGTCTTGATATTTCATAAGATTGGTTACTAAAACCAAGCCTTGTTCATCCAAAATCTCAACCTTTTCATCACTTTGGTGGTATAGAGATTGTTCTCCCCATTCTTCTTTTTATTTTTATTATGTAATCATGTATTTTATTTCCTATTGTATATGTATATGATGAATATATGATGATAAAAATATTGTTTGGGGATTTGGTGTTGATAATCATGGGTAAAAAGATGAAAAATTATATGTAAAAAGGTTAAAATCATGCTTAAAATGATGGCTGTATAAAACAGTAAAGAACCATGTGATGAACTGATAAAATGGCTTGAATAGATTAATATACAGTAAGCTATGAGTCTTGTACACATGTGAGAGTTGGCCATGCAATGGAATCATTAGGATGAGTGAGATATGATCAAAACAAGTTTAGAATGCAAATCTGAGTTCACTGTTTTGGACGATTTTTAGAAAATACTTAGAGGCTGATTAAATAGTAGCTATAGTAGAGTTAAATGGAGCACATATCATGTAGTTTGTGTCATAAAAATTTGAGCTTCTATCTCCATATATAACTCTAGATATGGCAGTTATGGTGAACATGAAAATAAAAATCAGATTTGGGGAAATTAAAATATAATAGTATTATATAAGCACTCAAATAAAAATAGTATAAAATGTGAATTAAAACCCACTAACTTATATAATACATTTATATAAATATTTATAAGGATAAATAAATGGACATTTTATAAAAATGGTAGTTTGATAAGTTTTATAAGTTATAAAAACTATATACTAAGTTTTACGTCTTTTCGGCTAAAACCAAAAGATTAACGTTTTTGTTAAATAAAACTTAGACGGTTGGACCCGTCTAATGTAAACTTTTATAAACTCACATACTGATATATAAACATATATAACAAGTAAAAACCGATAAAACCCGAGCTTTACAGCATATAGACATTAACGGGCCAAAGTAGCCTTAATGGACAATAAACCCGACTAATTTGGTAAAACACTATAAACTTATTTATTGGGCTTAACCCATTTGGGCCCAACATATAAAGTATAATACTGATAATAAAAGTATAATTGGGATAATGACTAGTATTGGGCTTGTAATAGGCCCATTGGGCTTCAAAATGTAAAAAAGTTGAACTAGTGTAACTAGTCTTGAAAATTACCAACACATAAACACTATAATGAATGAGTAAAGATGTATAAACCCACTTGATCATCATCATATATATAAAATCATCATATGTATACATAATTGTTATTTTGATAAAGTCATTGGACAAAAGTCTAAGACGAGTATTATTTGTCTAGGTTTCCGTGATTGAAGCACGCACCGTACGTCCGAATTGCCGATAACCCGCCTTCCCACATCAACGTGAGTTCATAGCCTCACACTCTTTAAATGTTTTTATGAAATGTTTTATAAACCCGCGAGGGAGATAACATGTTAGTTTTACTAAAATAGGACACAAATTGTCCCGATTGTTTGTTTATTGATTTGGACCCGAATGATTGTATGACCCGATGAATGATTAAATGACCCGATAGATGAAATATAATGGATTATAAAAGTTAGGTTATGTCACTAAAAGTCCCATTAGCATGAATTGTGAACTACCGGGATTTGGTAGACGCTTATGCATATAATAGTACTATTTGGGGACGATCACCCCAGTTCGCGCCTTGACGGTTGATCCCCGTCGTGCCACATTGATTGGTAAGCGAATTTATGTATGAGAAGATTTACATAGCGTGACCTTTGTGACGACACGCTAATTTAGATGGGCAATTGAGTTTCGGGCTAGCTACCCGTTGTTTGTTGTAGTAAGGTAATAATGTCATGCGGCTTATAATAATCCAATTAACGAAATACTTCATTAAGCATTAAATTACGATATATTGCCTGACTAGCAATACGGGGTCTTACTATTGATATTATGTTCGTGTTTTGGTTTTCATAACCATAATCATATAACGGTTTTTATTTAACTCCATACAACGTTATAAAACGTATTGTATGATATTTTTACGACATTGGTTCGTATAATGATTTTGAAGGCGAAAGCCTATATTATGATTTTGACAAGGATTTGTATAAAATGATTTTGGCTATTTTATGGCCTACTACATGGATTTGTACAAAACGATTTTCGGTAATAATTTTATACCGATGTTATATTGATGGATTTTATTAAACTCTATGAATTCACTCGGCGTTATCGCTGACCTTTTCTTTTAACATGTTTTATCTCAGGTACTTGAAGGTAATTCTCGGGAAGACAACAAGAATTCATGGCCCGCACTTAAATTATAATTTCCAATCAAATGTTTTGTAAAACCTGTATTAAATACAATGACTTGGGATCTATGTAAATTTGATATTTATGAATGGAAATGTTTTATTATTAAACGACGCGATTTTTAAGCGTTGTCTATGATGTGAGTAATGTGCTATCCCGTAACACCAACTAGTCTTCTGCTGTATTGAGTTGTATAAATTTGGGGGTGTTACAGTTTGGTACCAGAGCTCTCGTTATAGAGAACGAAAGATTTTTAAAACTAAGGTTTTGAATAAAACATTTCAAAATCCTTTAACTATAAACATTTTTCTAAAAATGTCTAAAAATCTTTTGACTATAACGGTGCCGAAGAATTCCCGAGTTACCGACAAGGCCAGACTGAGAAGTGTTATTTTAATATATATATATAACTTGGATTATATATATATGATGTAATTTGATTACATGATTGTTTGATGATTATTTCAATACGTATACGAGGTACTTATACGACGTAGATTGTCACAAGGAACCCTAAATCCCTTAGTAAATTAATCGAAGCTATTCTCGTAAGAATTCTAGCTATCCTAGATCTAAACCAAGTTGTGGATATTTATGATCCCAACAAATGGTTGATATTCTTAGAAATGTTAATAGTAGTTGATTAAGATCTTGAAGAAGAATTGGCGATATTAAATCTGATATCGATGTCATGACGATCTTTCCTTATAGAGTGGAGTTTGACAAAACGTTGCCACCTAGAAAGATGTCATCTGATTTGTTGTCATCCAATTCTTAAATTGAAATCGAAAGGGTGAATGTTGCACTTAAGGCTGTCATTGGAACCATTACCCAAAAGCCTCATGCCACTAGTACCTTTCCGAGAAGTCTAATTGAATGAGTGGGTCATTTAATATTAGTGACTCATTTGATAATTGTTATTATAAGAGCTATAGGATTGGAAATTAAGTGTTGTTCATATCGAGCTTTTATTGCACTTTGAAGGTCTAAGAATAATATTGAAAATATTGGAAAATGAGGTAGGATATCACATTGAGTATGACATGGTTGAAACTTGAATAAAGTAAATTTAACTTGTATGGAATAAGAAATTGTTAAGAGGAAGTTGTTGAGTTATGTGATTGAATTATAAGGTTTTAAATGATTGTTATTTTGTGTTAAGTGTGGTTCCTAGGCCATTGCCCACTAACGAGGATGCCCAGTGTCTAAGAAATAAATTGAAGAAATCTTCTTCTGAATTGAGACCGATGGATCTTCTGGGACAGGTGGAACACCTAATGACTCTTGTAGATTAGTATTTATTGTGGTATCTTTCAAAAATAATCCCTAACTTAACTGAGACATCAGTTGGTAGGATGAGTTCTTGGAATTGTAAGACATAGTGACACGTAATGTGTTACGGTACAATTTTGACTTGTTTGTGGTTAATGAAAAGACTACCTTTGATTGCTAAATCCTACATGTATCGATGTTATCTATCTTTTCTTGCTTCTTTCTAATGCTCGCATTAGTGATGCAACCATTGAACAAGTACTCATCTTGATTTGAGTTACGTTGTGTATTATTCTTTTTGAGCGCCATCGAGGTCATGAACCTCATGATTATTTGGCAAAAGCTCATTTCTTATCATATTGTAGTTAGTTCTTGGTGAACAACTTTCCATCACTCTTTTGCAGATCACTCATTGTTTTTATAAGATAAAACAGTATCCTTTGAGAAAATTGAATTTTCATCACCATATGGATTATTTGAAGTGAGACTTATAAGTAATTGTTATCGAAATAAAGTTGTTTATGAAACACCTTGGAAAACTTAATTGTTTTCATAACAAATAAAATCTTTGTAAATTTATTTTTGATTCTTATTTAAGAATTAAGTATGAAAATGTTTTTATTATAAACATGATGATAAAATTTTGACGAACTGAGTATTGCATCGTTAATCTTGAAATTGTATATAGTTGCGCGCCTACATATAATTTGGAATGGACCATGCAAGGCTGATTAGTAGTCACCATAAAACTGATTAATTAACACTACATTTTCTTTGAATATTGTGAGAGATTAAATTTTATGAGATCTGCAAGAAATGAAAAATAGGGACATAGTGTTAGGGACACCTACATATGTGCCTGTAGCATCTATTCTTCTGAGTCGAATTTACTCATTTGTGGAAATTGTCTTATTTGACAATTGACAATTCTTTCTTGTCGAATTCTTCAGTAGTGAGATTCTTAGGAAAAGTATCTGATTACCGAGTGTTGATACCCGATTGGATGTATCGACGTTCCTATCATTTCTTTTGATTATATTTCATTTGAATGACCTGGGTAACGATCCGAGGAGCTTTCGAATGCGTACTCAAATTATGAAAACATGGGATATATTCATATTCGTTAAATGTTTTCGTCTGTATCTGATTTGAAATTCTCTCCCGTAGATTATGCGTAGACCTTACTCTTTTAAGGTTAGTTATGTTGCCAGATATCTTTGAACTTGTGAAGGATTATGAGTTATTATTAGTCTTTTGAGAAATTCACATCTTATCGACGACAATGAAACTGGAAAGTTAATAGTGCCAGTAGAATGGATTGATTGATTATGACATGACGACATTGTCTTAATTGATGGGAACTCGAGTAGAATTCCCCTAAATGATAAGATGTTGATTATCAAAGGTGATCTAAATAATTCTTGATGGATGACCATATCCTGCATTTAGACTTGAAATTATACCGTGAATGGTTGTGAATTAGTCATAGATATTATAATCTAGAAAGAACCTAATATGAATTTATTAAAAGATGTTCCTGCTATCTGAAACTTTAGGAAGTATTTGTTGGTGAATTACCTAGAATTTCGCCATTAAGGCAAGTTGAATTTGGAATTGATTATATTTCTGGTGCTGCACATGAGGCGTGTGCATTGTACGTCAGCATCATCTGAATTAAAGGATTTACCGTACAACTGAGAGAGTTGTTGGAGAAAGATTTTATTCTACCGAGCTCGTCATCATGAAGAGCTATGGTGTTATTATTCCTTTTATTTATTGAATATCGTGAACTAGGTAAATTGACGATTAAAAATCTATATCCACTACCCAAGATGATAGATTTGTTCGATCATTTACAAGGTTCTAGCGAATGTTCTAAAGATTTGATCCACGACATGGTTATCATCAATTTCACGTCCGCGAAAAAGATTATCTATTCCAATCATTACATCCAAAACTTGTAATGAACATTATGAGTTTCACGTGATGTCGTTTGGATTGATCAATGCACATGTAGCATTCATAGATTTGGTGAATCACGTGTGTGGGCTGTAATTTTATAAATTCATGCTTGTGATCATTAAGGACTATTTGTTTGTTTCTAAGAATAAGAATGAGTTAATAATTATTTATAGATTGCCCCGAATTGTCCGAACAATGAAAACCTATACCTTGAATAATTAACATGTGATTTAAGGCTAAATCCTTTACATTATTTGACCGTGTGATTAATAGATAATGGAATCTATATTGTCTCTTCAAAAATTAAGAGCCCTTTTAAGACTTTGGGTTTTACCAAAAAGAAAGTGCGAATGTGTTTTGACAAATATTTTATCGAAAAGAACTTTTGAGGGATTATTCCCTTATACCCAGAACATTTAACTAAACTCCTGTTTAGGGGTAAATGTTTGTGTATACCTCAAGAGAACCTAAGAGGGATTGAGGAAACCATGACTTGAAATTTAAAACGACAATTTTTGCTTGTCAACTAAGAAAATTTTGACCAAAGTATAAACAAAGATTTTTCGAACATTTACGAATCTTATTAATTATTTTCAATAAATTAAAAAAAATCGTGTTAACTAAATTCAAATTTATTTTGAACATTTTTATATAATTGGTCGAACTAGGAAATTTAAAATTTTTACGTTTACGTTTCATAAAATTAAATATTTATTATTTAAATTACTTGCAGTATTTATCGACACTTTAAAACGTTGGATTAAGTAAAACTGATAAAAATGATAGTTGAGACGAAACTAAAACTTAGAAAATATGAAGAAAGAAATTTTGGATGAATACGGTCATGATATTTATTTCATCGAGGAAGGTGAATATAGATACTGACACATTATGTAGAAAAGATAAAGAATCAATTAGGATGTGTTCCTTGATAATGAATGTGCAAAATAAATTGCCGAACAATATAAAAATAAAAGATGCTTGTAAGAAGGATAATATAGATAATAAAAAGAGGTTCACGGTTAATGTGAACCAATAGAAATGAGAGCCGATGGCGTTGAATGTATAACAGGCCACTTGAGGTTGCCTAAAAATGGAGATTTTGAGATATAGTTATGTTGGAATCTTGTAAGTATAAGTATTATGTTCCTGTCATATCTGATTAAATGTATCTTTATCTAAAGAAGTTGTACTAATGGCAAATTATGAAGACAGACATCGCCTCATACATTAGTAAACGTCTAACTATTGTAAAGGTCATCATCTAAATTTGATTTGATTTGGGTTATCGTCTACAGACTGACCAAATCTGCTAATATCATTCCTGTTAATAATAGATTCTTGATGAAGAAATTGACTCTTTTATATTTAAAGGAGTTGTGTAAACATGGTGTGCCTGTATCGATCATCTCTATCAAGATCCTCGCTTCGCAATGAATTTCTAGAGATTTGCTCAGAAGTCATTGAGAACGAATCTTGATGAGAGTACTGTGTACCACCCCAATCGAAGGGACGAGGTAAAGTAACGATACAAAATACTAGAAATCTTGTTTTATGTTTGAATGATTGACCTTTGGTAATGAACCGTATAATCGTTTCCCTTTGGAGAGATTATCCTTGATAATTATCGTATTAGGATCAAGATCGACTCTTGTTAGGATATATATTAGAGCATCTGTAAGCAGGAGTTGGGATGAAGACACCCGACATACACCCATTGTGAGTTGGACATGTCTTTTAGGTTTAAGGTTCCCTATGATGGCGAACCTAACCTTACAAAATACTCGACCCGCGAGACCTGAAATGATTGTTGAAATTAGGATCTGATTATTTACTGCCGGTAGTGGGCAGGAGGTTATGTGAATATGAAATGTAGATCTTGAAGTGCCAGATGGGTAGCGAAGTTATGCCAAAAATTTTAACCATGGAAAAATGAATTGATGATATGAAAGATCATGGGATATAAGTCCCCGTTGTATGGGACCATTGAGATGATGTAAAAGATTGGTTTGAAAGGCATATAAGCTGGATCTACCCTAGGACTTCCAGAGCTGCGTAAATTATGATTCGTATATCGAACTTGATAAAATGCCTATCAAGTGAAAATCTGACTATTCCTTAATGAAGTTTAGATCGGCGAAAAGTTGCATTCATCAAATACCCGTGAACATCATGGATAGAGAAAGTAAGTCAACATTAAGCCTGATCGTATTCCCGTAGTTATGTTTGATGAAACTCACGTATTGTAATAGATTACACTTGTGAGAGAAGACCGAATGTGGAGGAAATACCCACATGGCTTTAACTCTATAAGAAGCGAGTAGTAATATAAAATGATCTTTCAGGACAAAGATCCTGTTTAGGGGTAAATGCTGTGACAATCCATCATTTTATGGTTGATATTTTATTCTCAGATATTATTTAAAAACATTATTTTAATGTTATATTATGAACTCACTTATTTTTGGGAAGAAATTTGGATTTACGTCTTGAAGTAGCATCGACTACGTCTAAACCGGAGGATTCTACGTTAAGTGCTTACGTTTACATACACCGTTTTGGTGACAGTCCGACACTTCAGGAAATAAATTTATCCGTGAATATTATTTTGGAATTTTAAATTTGTGTTGGTTCATAAACTCACAAATTTACGAGAAGAGATTAGGACTTACGATTATAATTTAACGTCCTTTACGACTAAACCGAAAACGTTAGGATTACGTATTTACGTTTTCGAACTCCGTTTTTGATGAGACAATTTTTATTAGATTGATTTTGTGCCGTTGATTCATAATTTATAAAAACGTTTTTCGTAAAATGACCCGAGGGTACGCAAATCGAGGAAACTAGAATCGAGGAGTAACCGTAATTAAATGGGGATGAGGCAAGAATAAACTTGCCCCACCCCCACATGGGATGGCCAAGTGTAAGCTACAACACACCATTATGTGTCAAAGCTTAGTAACAAAGCTAAGACACTTGTCTTAACTTTGCCACCAAACAACATGCACACAAAACCACTCAAGCCAAACTAGCAACTCATTATTCAACTCATGCAACACACACAACTCTTCCTCTCTCCCCTTGAACGTCCAACACCACCATTATATCACCATCATCATCAAATTTTGACCATAAACAAAAGATATAATCAACATATGTTGATAACTACAAAAAAAGATGAAGATTGGAGGTGATTTTAACATATAAAAATGAGTTTTCATGGAGGTCTTTGGGCTGATTTTAAAGAAGGAGTTTAGGGCTGATTTGTTGAAGGTGTCTTCATATCCTTGGTAATCTTGAAGGTGGTCTTGATATTTCATAAGATTGGTTACCAAAACCAAGCCTTGTTCATCCAAAATCTCAACATTTTCATCACTTTGGTGGTATAGAGATTGTTCTCCCCATTCTTCTTTTTATTTTGATTATGTAATCATGTATTTTATTTCCTGTTGTATATGTATATAATGAATATATGATGATAAAAATATTGTGTGGGGATTTGGTGTTGATAATCATGGGTAAAAAGATGAAAAACTATATGTAAAAAGGTTAAAATCATGCTTAAAATGATGGCTGTATAAAAAAGTAAAGAACCATGTGATGAACTGATAAAATGGCTTGAATAGATTAATATACAGTAAGATATGAGTCTTGTACACATGTGAGAGTTGGCCATGCAATGGAATCATTATGATGAGTGAGATATGATCAAAACAAGTTTAGAAGGCAAATCTGAGTTCACTGTTTTGGACGGTTTTTAGAAAATACTTAGAGGCTGATTCAACAGTAGCTATAGTAGAGTTAAATGGAGCACATATCATGTAGTTTGTGTCATAAAAATTTGAGCTTCTATCTCCATATATAACTCTAGATATAACAGTTATGGTGAATATGAAAATAAAAATCAGATTTTGGGAAATTAAAGTATAATAGTATTATATAAGCACTCAAATAAAAATAGTATAACATGTGAATTAAAACCCACTAAATTATATAATACATTTATATAAATATGTATAAGGATAAATAAATGGACATTTTATAAAAATGGTAGTTTGATAAGTTTTATAAGTTATAAAAACTATATACTAAGTTTTACGTCTTTTCGGCTAAAACCAAAAGATTAACGTTTTTGTTAAATAAAAATTAGACGGTTGGACCCGTCTAATGTAAAATTTTATAAACTCACATACTGATATATAAACATATATAACAAGTAAAAACCGATAAACCCGAGCTTTATAGCATATAGACATTAACGGGCCAAAGTAGCCTTAATGGACAATAAACCCGATTGTTTGTTTATTGATTTGGACCCGAATGATTGTATGACCCGATGAATGATTAAATGACCCGATAGATGAAATAAAATGGATTATTAAAGTTAGGTTATGTCACTAAAAGTCCCATTAGCATGAATTGTGAACTACCGGGATTTGGTAGACGCTTATGCATATAATAGTACTATTTGGGGACGATCACCCCAGTTCGCGCCTTGACGGTTGATCCCCGTCGTGCCACATTGATTGGTAAGCGAATTTATGTATGAGAAGATTTACATAGCGTGACCTTTGTGACGACACGCTAACTTAGATGGGCAAATGAGTTTCGGGCTAGCTACCCGTTGTTTGTTGTAGTAAGGTAACAATGTCATACGGCTTATAATAATCCAATTAACAAAATATTGCTTTAAGCATTAAATTACGATATATTGCCTGACTAGCAATACGGGGTCTTATTATTGATATTATGTTCGTGTTTTGGTTTTCATAACCATAATCATATAACGGTTTTTATTTAACTCCATACAACGTTATAAAACGTATTGTATGATATTTTTACGACATTGGTTCGTATAATGATTTTGAAGGCGAAAGCCTATATTATGATTTTGACAAGGATTTGTATAAAATGGTTTTGGCTATTTTATGGCCTACTACATAAATTTGTACAAAACGATTTTCGGTAATAATTTTATACCGATGTTATATTGATGGATTTTATTAAACTCTATGAATTCACTCGGTGTTATCGCTGACCTTTTCTTTTAACTTGTTTTATCTCAGGTACTTGAAGGTAATTCTCGGGAAGACAACAAGAATTCATGGCCCGCACTTAAATTATAATTTCCATTCAAATGTTTTGTAAAACCTGTATTAAAAACAATGACTTGGGACCTATGTAAATTTGATATTTATGAATGGAAATGTTTTATTATTAAACGACGCGATTTTTAAGCGTTGTCTATGATGTGAGTAATGTGTTATCCCGTAACACCAACTAGTCTTCCGCTGTATTGAGTTGTATAAATTTGGGGGTGTTACATTATTGATTTGATGGTCTTGGTTACACCGATAGGACTCTATTTTTAGACCTAAATCCCTATTATCGCATAAGTCAAACAATGTATCCTCGTGAAACATTCAAGACAAAATAAAATATAAGAGATACAACTTAGGAAATTGGGAGGATAAGTACGTGATTAGGGCATATGAGTAGTGTTAGCATTACTAACTTATAATGACAATGATCTCGTTGCATGCTTGGCATGGAATTGGGTGAAAATCGAGGACGATGAAATTATTTCTAACGAAGCATTCACGTGTTCTTATTCTATGAACCTAAACGTCCCATTTTGCGATGAAAATCATACATTATGTCTAAAATGCAAGTAGTAGTGTAGCTAGTTTATCATTCAATAAAGTGAATAAAAATGTATTTTGGAGGTGCTACGATACTTTATTCTAGCATTGCGTGAGGGCACGGCAATGGTTTAGTATGGGGGAGTGATGAGACTGCTTTTATACATAGTCTCATCGTCCAAAAAGGGCTTAAAATGCATTAAATATCATCAAAATACCCATATATATACTTGTGTTTGTTGCTTGTGTATTTTAGGTACGGATATTGAGAAAATGACAAAAGATCACAAGAATTATACAAAAACGAACACGGGAAACGAAGTCGCACAATGAACCAAGCCCTAATGAAGACTTTCACAAGAAAAACCCTTGAAGATTTGAAGACTTATGAAGAAGGGTCCTCCAATATGGAAGAATTGATACTTTATACCCTTGTATCTTCATAATTACAAGTTTGGTCCCTAAAGTTTGTCAAAATTGCAAAAAGGTTCCTCCACTTTGAAGAATTGGCAATTTTAGCCCCTTAACAAAGCTAAAATGTCAATATTAGTCCTTCTTAAAGTCAAATACATCATTAAAAACTCCAAGTTACAAGAATGACAAGTTTGGTCCTTTGAAAATCCCAAAATTACCAAAAGGACCCTTGACTTTGAAGATTTGGCAAAAATGGTCCCTCATCAAACATGAATTGGTAATTTCAGTCCTCCAAAATGCCAATCATGCAAGTCAAGACCATAATCCTTGAAGAGAATACCAAATCAGCCCTTCAAGAATCACAAATTGGCAAGAAATACCCCTGAATTTACTTTACAAAATATTTTGGGGCAAAAGTGTGAAAACTGAAAGTTTGATTACAAAGGAAATTCAGTTTTGGGGTTTAAATCTGCAAATGACAAGAAAAGGGAAGAAAGAGGGTTAAAGCTGGCTAGACAAGATACTTATCTAGACCAACCAATGGGTGACACCTGTTCCACTAACACCTCTCCACCAATCACACCACTCCTTCCCTCCATCTCACCTTTCCACTCACCCCGGATTAAATAAATTAGCAAAACCTTGGTGCCTTAACATTTATTTGAATGTTAATCACCCCTTAATCAGATCAAAACCACCACTATTTACTCCAACAACACAATTGGGTATTTTTTATTGTGTTGTAATTAGGCCATGAAAACCTCCAGATTTATGATTAATGGTGTCTTAATCAAAACCCAACCTTAACTTTTACCACCACACCACCCCACATGCTACATGGGACCTCCCCTGCTACAAAAATGAGGAAGATGCCAAAACAGTGCCAGCAATCCAACCATCCACAAAGCTGGTTACCTTTTAAGCTTGTTACAAGCCCTTGGATCACTTTTTCACTTGCCAACTCATGCTACAAGCCAAGAGAAAGTCACATGTTCTTCAAAGTTCAAAATCTGCAAAGGGCAATTTGGGGACTTCCTTAGCTAGGGTTTACGTTTTTTTCTTGCTTTCCTAGTTCACATGTAGCCTATATAAAGGCCTTAGCTTTCTACATTTTAGCTTGCTCTTGAATTTTCCTTGTTCACAAATCTTTAAAGCTCATTTTCAATCTTAATGAAATGTGTATGAATTTTGTGAAGAAAGCTCAAGTGCCATTGTTATAATCGGTTTACTATTATTCTTTGTTTCTTATTTCTTGAATCAAAAACCTGTTTTCAAAAGAGGAGTGTGCAAAAGTTTGCACATTTTCCACATTTTCTTGATATTTTGCTAAGTTCTTGGTCTATCTTGGACTTCTTGGGCTATAGGGCTGATCATAGCATCCTGATATTGTGTTATCAAGGTGTGGTGAAGCTTATAACTTGGGGATAATCAAGTGTGGAGGACAAGAGTTGCATTAATCAAGAAGTTTTCAAGTTTCTGTTTTGATAATTGTGCCTCTAACCTTGTTGAATCTTAGCAGGGTTGTTTGTGGAAGCTTGTACTTGTTCTTGCTAGTACATAAGCTCAAAATTTGTAGGTGTGGATGTACATCTATGAGGTTTGCATACTTAATCCTAAAATCTGCTTAAAACTTGATTTTTGGTGATATTTGTGTGTGACTTATGTTCTTGTGTACTTTGTGGCCTAATATTGCTTGAATCTGCTTATCTTAGCTGTTATTGAGTTAATTTGGGCTTGGGTGGTCTTAAATCTCACTTTGATTTGAAAAACTTGGTTTTGAAAAGTTAAAGGGGTGTTTGGGATTACCTGTTTGAGATTGAATCTTGGTATTGTGTTGTTAGAAGTATGTATTTGTGGTTGTTATCTGATATATGCTTGGTTGAGAGTGTTTTGCTGCAAGTTTTTGGGTTTGAAACTTCAAATCATATAATCTGCTATAACTTGTTGAATTTAACTGTTTTTTACCTAAGATTTTGGTGAAATCTAGTATTTGTGCATGCTTAGGGTTAAGAGTTGTTAAAACAACATTATTATAACATATGTGATAGATCTTGAGGTTTGAATCTGGCTTGTTGGTCAAATACATCAGCAAAGTGTAAAACTGCATGTTCTTGTGTTCATTAGTAACTTAAGGTGCTTGAATCTTGCTTAAAACTTGAAATCATTGCATGAAACATGTTTAGACTTGTTCATTTGAGTTTATAATAGCTTGTGTATGCATGTGGTTGAGTTTGGCTGGCTGAATATTGCTCTAACTGCTTATTGAACCTAAACTGCTTATTGTGCTAAGTCTGTGACAGATCTGGTGATTGTTCGAATTAACTGTACAAATTGGTTGTTTCTTGTTGTGATTTATTGATTGTTATTGACTCCTTATGATCCAAAGATCATTTGGGTGCCTTTGTGAAATCTGAATCTCCAAAAAAGTCACTAAAGACAAAAAGTCAAACAAGTCAAGTAGTGGAAAAAGTTTCCACTGCTCAACACCCAAAACTAGCCCCTGCTAGTGTTAATTTGTACTCAGCTTATCAGTAAGCTATTTTAGCTTATCCAGACCTGCAACAACTTATTTTTTGTGATACATCTTCATTATTTGACCCATTTGAGTAGACTGGAGCTTATTGGACTTTGACTTTGACTTTTTGCTAGAAAACCAACTTATTTGACTTTTTCATAAGTGCTTATTTGCTTTTTACAGCTTATTGAGTTTGCTTATTTGAAAACTTTTTGTTGAAATAGCTTAATTAAGTCATTTAAAAGCTTTAGAAACTTGAATCAGCTTTGGGGTGGCCTAGAACTCAAAAACGACTATTTTGTCGTTTTCTGTAGATTGCTTATTGCATTTTCAGGCTTATTCCTTGGGCTTATTTCAAATTTCTTTTTACAGAAGTCTTATTTAGGCCAAAAGAAGCTTGTGTGTCTAATTTGAGCTTATGGCATTAGCTTATAGCTTAATGGGCCAAAAAGCCCATTAAGAATAAGTTGTTTGGTATAAGCTTGCTTATTTCACACTTTCAGCTTTTGGGCCTTTGGAAAAAGTTGTTTAAAATCAAATTTTGAGTCAAGTAGTGCTTTTTGGCCTTATTTTGGACACTTTTTCATTTTGGGCTCAAATTTGGCCCAATAAGGATCTGTTTTGGGTTTAGCCCATTTTCTAGGCCCATTAAGGGTATTTAGGTAAATTCAAGTTCATTTCTGAGTTTTTAAGGTTAAATTAAGCTAGTTTGCAACTTTTTAGAATTTTTTATGATTTTTTGATTTTTAATAATATTTTAATATTATTTTATTGTTAAAAATTAAAAGTCTGATTTTCTAAGGTTTTATATTTTTCCTAGATTGTAGACACTTAATTAGGAATTTTGCAACTTTCCAAATATTTTTAGAGTCTTTTAATTATTTTCTAGAATTATTTTAAGTTTTTATAGTTTTTAATAGTTATTAATTGTTTAAAAATAGTTTTAGTGGTTTTAAAATTTTGAAAAATACTTTTTAGCTTAATTAGGTTATTTTAAAAGTTTACAAACCTTAAGATCTTGATTCGGACTTTTTATTAGTTAATATTGATTTTTCGGGCTTTAATTAGCATTAAAAAGTTAATACTTAATTAATTAAAAGGTTTTGGCAAGTTTGGATTTTTTGTAAACTCTTAAAATATTTTTGTGGATTTTTAGTAATTTTTGGTAATTTTTAGGGTTAAATTTTAATTTTGGTGCTTTTTACGGTTTTACGTGTACACCTTTTTCGTCTTAGTTTAATACGTCTTCGTAACCGTCATTCTCTTCTTATCCGATTTCTATTTTTCTTTCTCACAAATATAATCACAAAGATAATCAATTCATTACACACACACTAAGCCTCCTTGAGAACGATCCCCATTTTGGGGCATTTGTACACGGTTTTCCTATATCGTCGTACTTAATACTTGCCACTTTTGCTCTCTTTTCCTAAAGAGTAGTAAAACCACTACATCAATATCGAATCTACACCGCAAAAATCCTCATTTATTAAGCAATTAAATATACAAGCGAGAAGAAAGAGCCACAAAAACTCATATAAGCAAGAATTAACCCTTAAACTTATTATCAACTCTATCATCTCTCGTTCTCCACAATTTAAAATCTCAAGGAATGAGACTCGTGGATGCTTAGCCTAATAAACCAATTAAGGTCCATATGGTTAAGGATACTAGCTAGAGTAAACTTGGATAAGTAAACTCGGGTTGAGTCAAAATATTCACGACGGGCCTAAAATATCAAAGACATCTAAACTTGTTAGAACCATTTTATTCATTTATTTATTTTTTAACTTTATTCTTGAAATGAAAAATATAAATACGATGCGAGGAAAGAAAATAAATGGAAATACTACTAGGCCAACATAGATCAAAAATTTGAAAAACGTTGAAATTTTTTTAATTTTCCGGTTAAATGGGGTCAAATTCATGGAAAAGCCCACTAAAATTCGATAGAAGTCCCCCTACACTTAATATAAACATTGTCCTTAATGTTTAAGCATGTGGGAGAATAAACTCCCCAACACTTAGGACATTGAGTACGTTGTTTAAAATCGAGCTAAGGAAGAGACAACTAAAGTGAGTACATTTATTCATCTTATTTATATACATGTATGAATCACAATAGCAAAAACTTATCGAAGGAACCGGGTACACGGGATCACGGGTCGTGTCAAAAACACCAAAAGTGGATCTTGAAAGCACACATCCCTGCACAACATCACGACACACAAAAAACCTACTTAGCTCCCCCTACACTTATTTAAAAAATAGATAAAAAGGATACTCGGGTTGCCTCCCGAATAGCGCTTGTTTTTGTTAACCGAGTCACGAGCCTAACTCGACCCCGAATTAAATGGTCCATGGGGAAGCCTCTAATGTAATACCGGGATTAAAGATCTTATCCTCGGTCCCGGAGGAACATAACAAATGAGAGGCAGGAGGATAAGTCTTAAAAGGTAGAAAAGTCCTCTCAACATACGAAAAGTATGTGAGGTCGTGATCCACGGGAGGTGGGATGGGTAAAGGAAGCAAAGACAATGAATGCGCACCAAGTGGCAAAGCCGTAACGGTATCAAGTATAGAATAGTCAATGTCACCTCCCGGGTCAAAGCACTCATCCTCGGTAATAGGTTCTAAAGGTTGGGAGGAAAGGTGCTCGGGAGGGGGACTTGGGACAATATCTTCATTAATAAAATTATCAAAGAGAATGTCCCCCTCCGTGTCATCATCATCAATACCCGGAGTACTGAGAGATTGTTAATTTCTTCCATATATGGGTCATTATTCTCAACGGGAGTTAAAGACGGAGGTAAAGATTCATTGATAGGAGTAGAATTCAACGCTTCAATTTGAGAAATAAGAAGATGAACTTTCAATAATTTGTCGCGCAGAATAACGTCTTCCACATCATCTAAAAGAGCAAGTTCATCGGTGAACTTCTCATAAGTCGGAGAGAATAAATCGTCATCTCCTGGTGGAAATGGGTGAAAAGGAGAAATTTCAAACGTGAAATCCTCATAACATGGAGAAATGTCATCTGTAAGAGCGACCTCGTCCGTAAGCTCCGCAAAAGTCGGCACATCACAAACTTCATCAAAGAATTTGTCGAGACCAAAATCACTAATCTCACTCAATGTATCACAATCCTTAGATGCATTTGGGATATCGAGAGAAGGAATTACAATTGCACTAGGATGTTGAGCAACAAGATCATTCCAAGAAATTGAATTCTCATTGTCATCATCATCATAATAGTAAGAACGCACAAGAGGAGGAGTAGAAGCACTAAGATTAGATACTTGCTCGTGTCGGTTTTCGTCATGCGAACTAACTTTGAGTTGTTTTAAGCTTTCTAGAATTCCATCCAAAATAGTGAGTTGTTCCTCAAAAGAAGGTTGATGAACGACGGAGTATTGTGGGGGTTCAAAATTTTGAAAACCGGAATTATAGCACGGATGTGGCTCATAATTCATCGGTTGACAATAAGAAGTATCGTGAGGGCCCCACAATAGTTGCAACACGGGTATGGAGAAAAACCCGGTGCATTTTGCGGATATGGATCCTCATATATGGGAGAGGTGAAGTACGAATTGGCTTAATTACAAAGTGGACAAAATCCAAGTTGTGTATTGTTGATATAATAGCCGCATCGCTCACATGTACACCATTGACATGTTTGATAACCATTTCATGGTCTCCCACACCTTACGCAGTACGAATCCATGAAGAATTAAAAATAAGAGGGGTAAAGAAAAGAATTAAACACAATAGAGGATAAAGAGGAGTATTTTTGGTGTAATACTTTAGGAAAAGTATTACTTTTGGATTTTTTTTATTTTTTTGGTGCAAATCTTAGGAAAGAGTTTGCTTTTTATGATTTTTTAATTTTTTGTATTTTTATCTTTTTGATTTTTTATGTTTTAGATTTTTTTTAACAAGAAAAATAACGTTCAAAATTGAACGGATCCCAAAATCCAAATCGTCTCACGACAATTCGTCAATCGTAAGGAGCGAAGCGGCAGCGGCGCCATTTTAATGTAGCTACTTTGTGTGTATTGCAATTAAGTTCGTTTCCTCGACTCACTCGAATTTTTAAAAATAATTGACTTATAATTGACTATATCATTTATTGTCCTTAATTTAATGAGACCTACCCTAATATAGTTAAAGAACGAAGCTAAGGGCTCCACCACGCTCGGTCGAGTAAAAAATAACTCTTATTCTTACCAACAGAAACCTACATTCGTGTCAAAAAGTTTATAAAAAGACGAAAATTTTTAAAATTTGGCCAGTTTTTGCACTTGTTATAACAAAATGATGAAAATTAGATTGCGTCGAAACTTAGCAAATCAAGTATCTATTTACCCCCATACTACAACTAAACATTGTTCTCAATGTTTAAAGTCTAAGGGTGAAACATCCCCATACTAGGGACGAAGAGTCGATGCTTAATATCTACCATGGAAAGGGTATAACGAATGATATAAAATCCGTTTATAAAGTGTGTTAAAAGATAAACATTAGTTAACAAAAGGATATCATTGGATATTGGATTCTTCAAAGCAAACGATCGAAGCTCGAGTGATGCGTAAATAAAACGAACACGAGAGGCTTCGATGAAGATTGATCCTAAATAATCACATCACAAACAAACCTAAAAACAAGGGTCGAAAGAGCACAAGTCTCCTCACATTAAAATACACTAGAAAGCAACAATATGTACAAGGATAAGCATAAGATTCCCCCACGAGGCGCCTCGTTTTTTATAACGAGTCAAGAGCTCGAATTGAATCACAATAAATGTGATCATTTATGGATAACATGTTCAGGTCCATTGCAAAGAACCGATATTAAGTACTAAGTCCTTTGATGGTGCAAATACTGGGGTCGAAGATGACGTCGTCGTTCGGATGACACACGAGATAATGTCACTTCAAGCAAAATCCCAAAGGGATCAAAGAAAATAGAAAATAAGTAGAAGGGTGGGACAAAAAATTGAGCTACCCGAGGTAAACTCACACCAATAACATAGAAATATTTTCCATTTATTGCATCGGTAGAAGAGTGAGATTTCCCTTAAAATACGATTACGGGATCAAAATTTTCGTCCTCGGTGGAGAAATGGGAGGAATCAAAAGGGGCTTCCCCCACACTAACTCTACACACACCATCAAAAGGATTAGATGGTGTAGTAGTAAGCTCAACAAGCGGTGATGAAGGTGTAAAAAGAGACTCATCAATTTGATTTGACATTTTAAACTCTTTTTTACATTTTTCTTTATGAAAACCCGTTTTGCCATCTAAAAGATAAAAAATATTAGGCATCTCTAAAACATGGTTTGGTACACTAAAACGCTTAGGCGTCTCTAACTCAATAGGCACACTACTCAGATTAGACATCTCAAAGACGATGCTAGGCACAGTAAAAATTTTGAGGTTTAGGTTATGGGTGGGAGGGGGATTATAGATATTTTCAAAACGTGAATCAATGAAGAAAACATCCCCCTCCGGGTCAACATAAAGGTCATGATCTGAAAGATCGTCGATATTATTGATTTTCTCATCACAAATGGGTTCATCAAACCAAGGTTTTTCAAAACCGTCCTTAATAATCTTGGAAACTCACTAAAAAATATCACGATCTAACACAAAACCATCATTCTTGATTAAGGATTGTTGATTAGAAAAATCCTTAAGAATGTGATTATCGACATTCTCAATAGAGGAGTGTTTATTATATCACTCCTCGAGAATGGGATTGGTGGTCATAAGAGAAGGTTCGTCATTATGAAGAAGACGTTCCAACTCATCAAGTTCGGCCTCGGGATGGATAATGTGATCCTTACTTATGGAAAGTGGGTCAATAAGAGCAAGTTCTATTTCAATTTGTTCTTTGATCTCGGGGTCAAATAGAAACTCATTTGAAGAGGTTTCTTTAGGAATATCCTTAAAGTGGCTTGTAGATGATGAAGTATGTGCTCGATCTCGAAAAAAATCACCATTGGGATCAAAGAAAGAGTTATGAGCAATATTTTGAGAAAATTCCTCAATTGTAAAAACCATAGTCTCATTGGTCAATGAACTCGGTGTAAAAGGCTCCTCAATGATGGGTGATTTTGCCTCGATAATGGTCAATTGGTCCTTCGGAGGTGGTGATAACGATTTCTCATTTAGACTTGTCGTGATGGAACTAACGTTTTCCTCTAAAATTAGTTTGTCATTCCAACCCTCGAATAAATCCCAAAATGAGTTGTCCATGCATTTACATAAACCTTTTTCAATTAAATAGGCATACTCTTTGTCATCAAATTCATCATCTTGAAAACCATTTTTATTAATTATTTCAAAACATTCATCAAGTCGTTTGTTATATTGGAAAATATTCTTTTGAGAAATATTAGTTTGTTTTTGGGATTTACCGGTTAAAACTTCGATATTTTCTTCCCCATATCTTAAAGTCAATTTCCCACCGAAAACGTCAATTTAGGCGCGAGCTGTCGCTAAAAATGGTCTACCTAAGACGATAGGGCATTTAGGATCTTACTCATAGTCGGAAATAAGAAAATCTGCGGGAAACGTGAAATTTCCAACCTTAACATAAATATCCTCGGCTATACCAATTGGTTTATCAATTGTACAATTTGCTAGCTCGATGATCATGTTAGTGGGGGTAAGATTAGGCAATTTCATCAATTTGCAAATGGAGAGAGGCATGAAATTAATGCTAACACTGAGGTCGACAAGTGTTATACATTCCTTGATCTTTGGAAATTCACAAGGTAAGAGAAATCAACCAGAATCTTCTTCCTTCCTAGGAATGTGCCTTTTAGGATTCCTTAGAAAAATCGTGACACAAGTTTCCTCAAGGTGCACTTTTGTCAAGTTAATAAATCTCTCTTTTTTAATGGTGGATGGGATAAAGACATACGAGAGGGTTTACAAGTAGAAGGAGAAATATTAGACTTAGAAGAAAAAGATTGTGTAATCTCATCCATGGTCGCCACTTTCTTCCTTTCGACCTTAAAACATGATGAGGTCGAAGGTTGAGATGAATGCACAACTCTAAAATCCATCAAAGGCAGGGGTAATCACACCACGATTTCCATGAGACATAGTGGCTTTAACATGCTCCTTCAAGTTTGTAATGGTGTTACTTGGTAACGAACCCGAAGTGGACGGTTTATTCATTATAGCCGATAACATACTCTCGAGCCTACCTTGATTTTGTTCAATTTTAGTATTTTGACCCTTCAAAGTATTGGAAAACTAGTTTTTTAAAGTACCAATTTGACCTTCTAATCTATTCATATTTGCATCATTTGATTTTCATATAATTTTGAAAATCATTTGACTCATTTTGTTTTTAATTAAAATGCCCTTGGTTTTGATTCCCACCATTGTAATTCCCTTGATTATGATTTTGAAAATTACCATTAGAGTTTGAACTTTAACCTTGATTATGAAAACCTTGATTTTGATTGTTGTTGTTAAAACCTTGATTTTGATATCTTAAATTTTGCCCTTGGTAATATCCTCCTTGATTATTATTTCCTTGGAAATTGTTTTGATTTTGCATATTGTTGCCTTGATTGTTTTGATTAAAACCTTGTGGTGGACCCGAGTTATTTTGATTTTAATTATAATTTCCATAAACCCCATTACGCTCGACGTTTGGCCATCTGTAACCACACACTCATAATGAGGATGTGGTCATATACACGAATTCTCAACCGCTTTTACTATAGCGAGAGTGTCCTTCCTTGATTCACTAAACAACCTTGTAAAAACATCGGTCAATTTATCGACTTTCGCATCAACTTTCTCAATGTCGTGATTAGCATAGCTAACATTGGCAACACTCGGTGTGCTACGAAGTTGGAAAATTTTTGACTTATTCTGGATAATCATTAAAGCGTCCCTAGGATTTTTACACAATAAGTTACCACCCGCGTCGGAATTTAACGAATCTTGCTCATAAGGATTAAGATCGTTATAAAAGTGTCGATTTGGTGCAACTCGGTAAATCCCTGGTGAGGAAATTGCCTAAGCAATTCCTTGAAACGATCACACGCCTCTCTAAACGACTCATTAACTTTTTGGGTAAACCTTGTGATCTCGTTTTTTGAAAAACGTGGTCTTAGACGGAGGGAAAAAATGATTACAAATTTGGACACGAGATCGTCAATTGCATCATTAGGCACTTGCCTAAATTTACAAGTAGCCATAAGTCGAGAATTTCGAATGTGATCAAGAGGATTATCCATCTCATAACCATTAAACTTAGTCGCTTGAATTAAAGACAATATTCTCGATTTAATTTTGAATTTATCCGCAAGGATATCGGGAATCACGATCGCCTCTCCATAATCCTCGGTGGGTGCTTGGAGTAACTCCATCATCGTTTGATTTTCTGCCATCTCATCTTGGGCTTCAACAACAATAGGATTCTCTGGTCCTATATCTTGTTGATTCCTTCGATTATGATGTCGTCGATTCGTCACGTAGTTAGAATTAGGATAATTAGAAGAACGAGTGCACATGCACTAAAGAAGAAATTAGAGAGGTTAAGAAAATAATTAGAATGAGATAGCAAAGAAAATTATTTTTGTTTTTGATTTTCAATTTTTTTGTTTTTTTGGTGTATTAGTAGATAATAAATCCACATAAATCTCTCCTCGAATCAAACTTTTTAATTAGAGAATCTAAGGAATGAAGGTAATTACTGGAGCAAAAACCTCTGTTCGACTTTGTAGTGTATGGTTAACACTACAAGGGTTCAATAATTAAGCATAAGCAAATAAGAAGCATAATACTTTGGTTGGCACACTCTTAATCAATAATCACATTCAAAGTACGCACAAGCAAACGGAGAAACAAGGTGGCGCGAAGCACTTAAGAGCCTTTTTCTTTAGGTTGTATTTTATGACAACCGTCTCATACCCACCTTATAGTTTGTATTAATCGATATCAAATTTCTTAAGAGTATTTATTTATTTTGCCTTTTTCTTTGTTTGATCGATACCACCAAAAATTATCTAATCGATAATAAGTAGGGTGAGTTTTTCAACTCTTTTAGAGATATGTGTATTTATTTGTTCTACGTGTACAATATAGTAAACAAAGAAAAACGAAAATGATTTGGTGTTAATTGAGTACAATTAACACGATTATTATATGGCTAATAATAGAAAAATATATGCACAATATGGACACTTCCCAAAATGGAAGGAAAAAAATGTAACTACTCAAACAAAGACGTTAAATGACACTCTAACACCTACCCGACAACGGCGCCATTTGATAGTTGTAGAAATAGGGTAGTATATAAATAGACGTATACGATTTAGGAAAACCGTATGTGTAATTAAAAACCACGAGTTCGTTGTACGAGGTGAGGTAAGGTGTATTAAAGCGGTCCTTAGATCGATTACGAGATTGGGAGTCAAGGGTTTAAAAGTAAAAAGACGAAGCTACACTAAAACAGTTAAAAACTAAGACGAATTACGTTGTCACGCAAATCGAGATTAAGATAATAAAAATTAAAAATAATTAAAAATTTAAAACTAATTAATTTTTACTTAAATAAAACAAAATGAAATTAAAAAAGATTAAAAACCCTTATTGGGCCTCCAAAAACAGTCCAAGTTTAATGGGCTTTTTGGCCCATTAAGAAAAACTTTTGAAAATCAAAATTGTAATAGGCTTTTAAAACTAAAAACACTATTCTAAACAACTTTTTCTGAAAGCCCAAAAGCTGAAACCTAACCAAAAAGCCAAAATAAGCTATAAGCTAACTTATTGGGCCAAATAAGCCAGTAAGCTCAAAACTCAAGCTTATTGTCTAATTTTTGTGAACCTCAATATTTTGGGATAACTAAAACACTACAAAAAGTATTTTTAAAAAGCTTAAGTGATAAGCTCAAAACAAACAAATTAAGTTTTGCACAAATCGACAAAATAGTCATTTTGTGTGAAACTTCAATGTTTTTCCTTGAAACTTGGCACACAAGCTGGAATAAGCTTTAAAACGACTCAAGACCCTTGAAATCTAGAATAAGCTAAGTGGAAAAGATAGAAAAAACCAATAAGCACTTATTTAAATTGTAAAACCCGCATGCTTTTACCATGAATAGTACCCTTAAGATCGTACGTACTAGATTAAAACTTTCCTTGTATAGTACGATTACGTTTACGTGTTAGGATATTACGTATTACGTACGTGTTAGTACACGATAAGTATTTACTACGCACGAACACGCAATAATTATTTGACAATAATTAATCACGAACATACGATCATGAAATCACGAACGTAATTAAATCACGAACTATTATGAATTATATATATATATTTATTACGAGCGTAAATAAATATATTAGGTCACGGTAATTATTTTGCGAGAACACACAAAACGCGAACACAAATAAACACGAACAAACACGTAAAACACGAACACGAGAACACACTTATTAATTAGACACGGAAAACATTCGGGTTACCCCTTGTGGGCCCCATTACCACGAAATTAAGGAGGAAGGATGGGCTTAGCCCATCAATTTTTACTAAAAGGAGGTTAAGGAAAATTACACTACTCATTTTTTATACAAAAGAATTTTACCAAAACCCTAAAAAGATTTCTTCCTTCTTCCTTTGTTCCTCTTTTGGCCGCCACCCATAAAACACCATGGAAGGGTGTTCGGGTTGATTTTGATCTTGGAATTTATGCAAGAGTTCGTGTGTGTTCATCCTTGATCGATCCACGTATTCGGTATACCTTTTTAATCATTTTTCTTTTGTTTTGGATTTAAAAATTAAATAAGAACATGATGTTTTAAAACCTAATTAAAAACATAGATCTAACATGTTTATGATTTTGGGGTAGATCAAAACAAGGGTTTTTAGGGGTGTTTGTCTAGCCGACGCCTAAACCGAACCCCTAAGGGGTCTCGGCTTGGCACATGGACCACCACCGAGACCTCAAGGTCCCGGTTTGGTGATGTGGGTCCCACGGCAGCAACAAACCAAAGGGAACCCCGAAGTGGTTCGGGGTATGGTGTCGATTTCATGTCTAGTTCATGGTTTTTAGTCTAGATCCGGTTCATGGTGTATGTTTAGATTATTTTTATTTTTATGATCTTATGTTAAAATTAAATTAATAATATGACATGATTAATTTAATAACATGACTTAGGTTATTTTAATTATTAAAATCATAAAATTACTAACCTAAGTATTTTATGTTTTTAAGACTTATGGTTATAATTAATTAATTAATTAATTATTTAAAAACCATGGTTATAATTAATTAATTAACATGACTTAGCTTATATTATTAATAAACAATAATACATGTTTTAACCTAATTATTTAACTTTATTTAATTAAAAACATGTTATACTTTAATTAAATATTTTAACCTATAGTTAATTTAATTACATGAAATAATTATTAAACTATACATTATATCATATGACTTAGAAAATAATCATGAAAACACTTAGGCTCATATACTTAGCTTATTTGACCAGCTTATTTCTAATTATGGAAACTTTCTATTTTTAGAAACTTAATTAAATAAGGCAGCTAATCTATTTATGGAAACCTTCTATTTTTAGAAACTTATTTTTTTTCAGGCTTCTAATCTATTTATGGAAACTTATTTAATTAAGGCAGCTGATCTATTTATGGAAACTTTCTATTTTTAGAAACTTATCTATTTTAAGCAGTAAATCTATTTTTGGAAACCTTCTATTTTTGGAAACTTTCTATTTTTGGAAACTTTCTATATTTGGAAACTTTCTATTTTTGGAAAATTTCTATTTTTGGTAACTTTCTATTTTTTGAAACTTTCTATTTTTGGAAACTTTCTCTTTTAGGAAACCTGCTATTTTTGGAAAGTTACTTATTATTACAAAGTAAGTATAATAATACATGAAATACCAGAAATACTTAATCAGATTAAACAGAATATAACATAATCATAGTTTAAGGCTTTAAACAGTAAAACATGGTAAGAATATATAAAATAAGCTAAGACATGACATAAAACCAGCTACGTATTTAGTAAGCAGATACTTATTCATGTATGTATTTATGTAGCACTAGTGTTACGGAAGTAGGATTCCTCTCAGTTCATCTTCTTCGTTCACTGGACATAAGGTACGGATTCCCGTCCTTTCAGTATGGACATTCTTTCCTTATTAGGATTCCCCGTATGCAGCCAACAGTTTTCCCCAGTATATGTTTTATATGTTTTTGAATTGCTTATGTTTAGTTAGAATACCTAAAGCCATATACATGCATGACAAGTTTCACCTAGTTATGGAGGTACCATAACCATAACACTAGAGGCACTGGTGTTATGACTTCACCACGGCGGAGTGATTGCTCGTGGCGTCCCTTCAGCTTTTGGCCATTTATTTATATTTATCATGTGGGGCATATGGGTGCATCCTAGTTACATGTTTTCAGTCAGGATTTCATGGTGAATGTGGTGTGTGCCTTGCATCCTTCACAAGGAGCTGATCTCTCCTGCCCAAAAACCAGTATATTAAATTAGAGGCAGCCCTTCTAATTTGCATGATGAGGTCACCCCTCCAAGTATTCATGCACGATGGATTTTCATGACCTATATTGGCTAATGGTAAAATATGTCAAACAGTTTTCATAAGATAAACATAAGGCTTTTCAAACTATAAAACCAGTTTTATGAACATGTTCCAGGTTTTCCAGGACTTATACATTTCCGCTGCTATTAAGTCTCTATTATGTTTTAGTCATTTATACTATGTCTATATCCGTGCACTGAGCGTTTTGCTCAGCCGTTACTTTCCTTTCCATGTCCCAAAACGGCAGGTACCCTAGGAAAGACTCGAGCATTTGGAGGACGTGCATAGGATGGAAGCTGCCAGAGACTTCTTTTCCTTTTTGCCTTCATATACTTATGCTTGTTTAGTCTTTCATTCATTTCCTTTGCTTTATTATGTTTTGGGCTTATGTTTGGGAACCGATGTTTGATTCCGGTTTACCCTATGGTCATGTAATGTTTTAGACATTTATCCTTGTATGCTTTGATGACACGCCATAATTACGCGTGACATTCCATTATCAAAATGGGGTGTTACAATTATGGTATCAGAGCCAAGGCTTCGACCTGTAGGCTCTAAAACCCGACCTGTGACTAGTGGGTAGTCACCAGGAGCTTCCTAAGCCAACTTTTGTTATTCTACGTATTGATGTTTTCAGCGCATTGTTGCTTTAACCATGATGTTTTCAGCACCTTGAGGTTTTAACCTTGATGTTTTCATCGATATTGTTTTACTAATATGGATGGACAACCGTCATTCATATTTAGTTATGTGTCATTGTTTCATGCATAATGTTCCTCGAGAACTGTGGCTATGTGGACTGAATCCCAGTAGTTCATAATTAGTCACATAAAATTTTATCTGATAAGTTTTGACAGATGAGTTTCATTTATTTATGTTTCATGTATCATTGTTGCAGGGATTATGACTAAGTAATGGTTGGTACAGGATTGGCCCTATTTAGTCGCATGTGCTTTTATCGAAACTTTTAACTTTGGGACCGACCCATAGGCGTCCCCTCGCCATGTATTTTGTTTTGGAACCGACCCATAGGCGTTCCCTCGCACATATAAAGGTTTTATAAACTATATTATGCATTCATGCACTGTTTTTTCATGCATAAAATTTTTCTCATGATTTAAATTGGCATAATTTTTTTATTTTTTTCATGTCCCCTCATAAGTTATTATGTTTTTATGTCAAGTATGTTTTCATACTGTCATGGTTAACTTCAGTTTCATGCTGATTATGTTATACACTTTTTCATGATAGATGGTTTCATGTTTCTTCATGATAATTCCGTCTTCATGTTGATTATGTTTTACGCCTCTTTTGTTATTTACGTTGTCCTGCAAGACATTGTTAGATTTCATTGAATCATGCTTTCATGATAGTCATGGTTGGTTTTCATTTATCATGCTTTCAGGCAAATCATCGCTGAATTTTGTGTAACCACACTTTAACGTTTCCGTTATAACCAGAATGATGTCTATGCTAATACTGCTAGGTTATGATGATGGTTTTCCTAACCGTTTAACCGATTTACTTTCCTTAAATCATGACAAACGATCGACCCCCATACCGATCATTTCGTGTACATTCCATGTGTACTCTATTTACCTTATCCCACGTGCGTACTTCCACTTGCTGATACTCTTCAAATTGCTGATGCCGCTCATAACTTGGAGATGCTACTAAAGGTTGATGCTGCAGACGTTCGGAGACGCTACGAGATGCGGATGCTGTTCACAACCTGGAGATCCTACAAGACGAAGACAAAGGCTTCGGAGCAAAGCAATTGGACGAGAAGATGCTTCACCATCAGATGATTTCCATCAATCATTGTCCCTAATTCTTAGTTACATGTCACACGTCATTCGGCTGTCATTTCAGCCATATGAGTGCAAGCCGGTACCAGCCGGCCACTCAGCTGAATAGTTACATGAATCACGGTCATGAGAATGACCGTCATGGAACTGACAGACAGGACAATAGTAACCACTACTATGACAGAAACTATCCTGGAAATCGCAACCGAGGCTCCGGCCGCGGACGTGATCAAACATACAAAGGATCAGTAGTCCAACCGATCCGCCAAGTCTGGCATAATAACCTATTATTGTAGTTCTATTATTTTACGTCTCGAGACACATGTCAAGACATCAGTCAAGACACATGTCTCACGTACACTTTCTGAAGACACATGTCAAGACATCAGTCAAGATACATGTCTCACGTATACTTTCTGAAGACACGTGTCAAGACATCAGTCAAGACACATGTCTCACGTATACATCCTAAAGACACATGTCAAGACACCAGTCAAGACATATGTCATGCTTATAGTTCCAAGAAACGAGTCAAGACACATGACTCACGTCCAACTATGGAACATTTCTAGAAATTCAGGGTACCCTCCAAGGGTATATCCATCTTGTTGTGCCATGTATTAATCAGGCCACAAGAATTTCAATACCATTACGGGCACATCAGTGAGAATTGTCACGTTGCCGATGTCACTTTCACTTCTTTCATATATTCATGACCATGAAGGACGCCTCTTGTATTCCCACGTATATGAAGGTTTTCCTTCATCTTAATGATGAGATCCAAGCTGCTAACGCATTTCGTCGGACAGACACGAGTTGAAGTTTATCCTAATTATGGACTATGAACAGCACACCATGCTATGATTCATAATTATGTGTAGTAATGTTCAGGCTCCTGAATACATTCAGCTTGATTTTCCATCGGGAAAATCTATACAAATTATCTATGCTTTCCAAGCACGTGCTTTGTTAGCCATGATTGCTAAACTTTCTAGCTGTCAGTAAGACACGACTACTGAAGTCCTTGTACGCATAACTAACGGATTATTCCAAAATTGTCCCTTACATTCCAGAAGAACCTGCAAGGAGAAGAATGGTACCATGAGATTTTGTGTCGACTACCGTCGATTTAAAATAAATCACCATTCATGACCGTTATTCTCCTCCACGTATTGACAACATGTCCAATCAACCTTATAGTGTTAATCACTTTTCCAAGATCGAACTCATGATCATGCTGCCAATAGCGACGAGTGAAAGAGCAGGACATGTCCATGACTGCTATTCGTACACGACTCGGTCATGCTAGATTTATGATTTTGATTTAGTCTCATCAATGCTCCAGCCGCATTATAAGAATGAGTTTCCATGACTCATAAGCAAATTCAGCAGTGTTTTCGTTGAGGATAACCTGATTTCCTCTAAGCCTAGAGAAGAACAGGAAGACCATATCTGCACTATATTGCAAATTCTATGACAAGAGAAATTTTACCCTGGAAAATTTTCCAATATCAATTCTGTTTGATTTCAGTGACACGCTGAATCACATGGCTTCCTACGGTTAATCTTACCATGACTCAGCTTATGCGTAAAGGAGAGAACCCTACACTACATTAGGTGTTCTAGAAAATCCTACGCTAAGAGAAGTTTCGACTCATAGACTCAGAGTTTCGCAAACTCCTATATATCAAGTTCGATGAAGCAAGATACAGTTACGTTCATATCTTCATACCTGTCATACAAACAGGTTAAGATAGGACACCAACAGACTGGGATGTTTTAATCATATGAAATTGTGAATCGAAAAGGGACAAGATCTCCATGGATTTTAGTTACCAGATTTTAGCAAACTCAGAAGAAGCATGATGCTATCTGGGTTATTGTCAACAGTTTGATCAAGTCTGCAGAATCCTTACATCCGTACGGATTTCAGAACTAACAGATTGATCGGACATGTTCCAGCCAAGGCTCATCTGATCAGTTGGCAATCCCTCAGTTATCGGGTCAGACAAAGATTCACAATTGTGCTCTTTATTTACTTCACGTCTTCATTCTAATTCCACGACTTGCTTTTGCACTCGCATTCATGACACTATTAACTTTCATGATGGCGTCTCGGCTTACGAATTTATGTTGTTTTTCTCATTCTGGGAAGTTTTGCAAGAACTTGAGAGACCAGACCCAAGTTTAGTATAACTCCCTATCCTCAGATAGACGTTTCTCGTCATATTCTATGTCTCACCTTGTAGCGTTGGGCGTTACCGCCATTGTATTCTATGATCATGATATGTTTCACATGTCATGTTCATTCCACGTTCCTCATATCATGATCAAGATATGTTACACGTATCATGGATCACGATATGTTTACTCATACTACACTCGCCATATCTCCACGTAGCACGTTCAAAATTTTTCATGTATCACGTTCAAAAATTTTCACGTACTACGTTTCTTTATCTCTCGCGCATCGTTTCTAATTATCAGTTAAGTCAGATTGTCTTGCATCGTAACGTTTCAGTTACTCTTACACGATTAATTCTGATTCCCTCGATCGAATTTAGGGGATCTACCTTACGTTGATAACCAAGAACTTCTTCGTATTCCAAGTCAAGGTCAGGAGGACCAAGACTTATCGTTCGTGTCAAGATCTTATGAAGGAATCGTTCCAAGAGGGAAGCCTCTTGGAAACGGACAAGTTCATCCGGACTTCTTATCCGTTTTTTTTTTCTCTTATCGATTAGATATGTCCTTTCAGTCATGTCACGTTCCATGTCTTTTCAAGACATGTCACGTTCCACGTTCCCTTCTACCATGTCACCTTCATTTACGTTATTTTGCATACCTTTCCAGTCTGATTCGGGTATGTTTCGCTTCTAGTTACGTTATCTATAATTCGGGGACGAATTATTCTTTTTAGGGGGGAAGAGTTGTAAAACCCGCATGCTTTTACCATGAATAGTACCCTTAAGATCGTACGTACTAGATTAAAACTTTCCTTGTATAGTACGATTACGTTTACGTGTTAGGATATTACGTATTACGTACGTGTTAGTACACGATAAGTATTTACTACGCACGAACACGCAATAATTATTTGACAATAATTAATCACGAACATGCGATCATGAAATCACGAACGTAATTAAATCACGAACTATTATGAATTATATATATATATATTTGTTACGAGCGTAAATAAATATATTAGGTCACGGTAATTATTTTGCGAGAACACACAAAACGCGAACACAAATAAACACGAACAAACACGTAAAACACGAACACGAGAACACACTTATTAATTAGACAAGGAAAACATTCGGGTTACCCCTTGTGGGCCCCATTACCACGAAACTAAGGAGGGAGGATGGGCTTAGCCCATCAATTTTTACTAAAAGGAGGTTAAGGAAAATTACACTACTCATTTTTTCTACAAAAGAATTTTACCAAAACCCTAAAAAGATTTCTTCCTTCTTCCTTTGTTCCTCTTTTGGCCGCCACCCATAAAACACCATGGAAGGGTGTTCGGGTTGATTTTGATCTTGGAATTTATGCAAGAGTTCGTGTGTGTTCATCCTTGATCGATCCACGTATTCGGTATACCTTTTTAATCCTTTTTCTTTTGTTTTGGATTTAAAAATTAAATAAGAACATGATGTTTTAAAAACCTAATTAAAAACATAGATCTAACATGTTTATGATTTTGGGGTAGATCAAAACAAGGGTTTTTAGGGGTGTTTGTCTAGCCGACGCCTAAACCGAACCCCTAAAGGGGTCTCGGCTTGGCACATGGACCACCACCGAGACCTCAAGGTCCCGGTTTGGTGATGTGGGTCCCACGGCAGCAGCAAACCAAAGGGAACCCCGAAGTGGTTCGGGGTATGGTGTCGATTTCATGTCCGGTTCATGGTTTTTAGTCTAGATCCGGTTCATGGTGTATGTTTAGATTATTTTTATTTTTATGATCTTATGTTAAAATTAAATTAATAATATGACATGATTAATTTAATAACATGACTTAGGTTATTTTAATTATTAAAATCATGAAATTACTAACCTAAGTATTTTATATTTTTAAGACTTATGGTTATAATTAATTAATTATTTATTTATTTAAAAACCATGGTTATAATTAATTAATTAACATGACTTAGGTTATATTATTAATAAATAATAATACATGTTTTAACCTAAGTATTTAACTTTATTTACTTAAAAACATGTTATACTTTAATTAAATATTTTAACCTATAGTTAATTTAATTACATGAAATAATTATTAAACTATACATTATATCATATAACTTAGAAAATAATCATGAAAACACTTAGGCTTATATACTTAGCTTATTTGACCAGCTTATTTCTAATTATGGAAACTTTCTATTTTTAGAAACTTAATTAAATAAGGCAGCTAATCTATTTATGGAAACCTTCTATTTTTAGAAACTTATTTTTGTTCAGGCAGCTAATCTATTTATGGAAACTTATTTAATTAAGGCAGCTGATCTATTTATGGAAACTTTCTATTTTTAGAAACTTATCTATTTTAAGAAGTAAATCTATTTTTGGAAACTTTCTATTTTTGGAAACTTTCTATTTTTGGAAACTTTCTATATTTGGAAACTTTCTATTTTTGGAAACTTTCTATTTTTGGTAACTTTCTATTTTTGGAAACTTTCTATTTTTGGAAACTTTCTATTTTAGGAAACCTGCTATTTTTGGAAAGTTACTTATTATTACACAGTAAGTATAATAATACATGAAATACCAGAAATACTTAATCAGATTAAACAAAATATAAGATAATCATAGTTTAAGGCTTTAAACAGTAAAACATGGTAAGAATATATAAAATAAGCTAAGACATGACATAAAACCAGCTACGTATTTAGTAAGCAGATACTTATTCATGTATGTATTTATGTAGCACTAGTGTTACGGAAGTAGGATTCCTCTCAGTTCATCTTCTTCGTTCACTAGACATAAGGTACGGATTCCCGTCCTTTCAGTATGGACATTCTTTCCTTATTAGGATTCCCCGTATGCAGCCAACTGTTTTCCCCAGTATATGTTTTATATGTTTTTGAATTGCTTATGTTTAATTAGAATACCTAAAGCCATATACATGCATGACCAGTTTCACCTAGTTATGGAGGTACCATAACCATAACACTAGAGGCACTGGTGTTATGACTTCACCACGGCGGAGTGATTGCTCGTGGCGTCCCTTCAGCTTTTGGCCATTTATTTATATTTATCATGTGGGCCGTATGGGTGCATCCTAGTTACATGTTTTCAGTCAGGATTTCATGGTGAATGTGGTGTGTGCCTTTCATCCTTCACAAGGAGCTGATCCCTCCTGCCCAAAAACCAGTATATTAAATTAGAGGCAGCCCCTCTAATTTGCATGATGAGGTCACCCCTCCAAGTATTCATGCACGGTGGATTTTCATGACCTATATTGGCTAATGGTAAAATATGTCAAACAGTTTTCATAAGATAAACATAAGGCTTTTTAAACTATAAAACCAATTTTATGAACATGTTCCAGGTTTTCCAAGACTTATACATTTCCGCTGCTATTAAGTCTCTATTATGTTTTAGTCACTTATACAATGTCTATATCCGTGCACTGAGCGTTTTGCTCAGCCGTTACTTTCCTTTCCATGTCCCAAAACGGCAGGTACCCTAGGAAAGACTCGAGCATTTGGAGGACGTGCATAGGATGGAAGCTGCCAGAGACTTCTTTTCCTTTTTGCCTTCATATACTTATGCTTGTTTAGTCTTTCATTCATTTCCTTTGCTTTATTATGCTTTGGGCTTATGTTTGGGAACCGATGTTTGATTCTAGTTTACCCTATGGTCATGTAATGTTTTAGACATTTATCCTTGTATGCTTTGATGACACGCCATAATTACGCGTGACATTCCATTATCAAAATGGGGTGTTACATAAATAATCTACTTGTTTGTTTTATAATAAAAAGTAAAATACAAAAGTTGAAACTTTGAAAATAAGTAAAAGAGGCTAACAAACAAAGATTAACTACAAAAATTAAGTTGTTGCATGATTAGAATAAGCAGAAAAGTTGAATAAGCCAAAATGTGGCTTATTGGACAATTTTGTACAAGCTGGTTAAATTAAAATCAAAGGAAAGTCTAACCAATAAAGACCATAGGGCAAACTAGTTAGAGTGCTTGTGTGTTGAAGGAAATGTCAGGGGTTCGAGTCCCTTGACTCTTTTTTTGCTTGTGATTTCTTTTTTGGACAGAATTAAGCTCAATAAGCGAGTTGGGCTTTGATGACGTATAGTCCCTAGTCGGGTTGTAAACCCGAACCACGGGTACTACCCATATCTAATCCATTAAGTAATATTATGATAGACAGTGCTGAAGCCCACGAGGCCCAATAAGTCGTTGTCGCACTCTGGCCGCATGTGGATTGGACAGACTGAATCATAATCTAATTAGGATTATGATTCACCTAAGCTAAGAGGATATACACTAGCCTTATTTACATGAGGATCTTGTTGTATATGGTAATTATCTCTTTCTTAGGCCACAAGTTTAGGGAAGCACAATTAGGGTTTTATCGGGTATAAAAAGAACCCCTCGGTTCCACAAAAGGTACGATTCACATAATCTTTAAATCCTCATCGATTACTTACTCTCACGCCGGAGTCTAAACATGGGATACATTCCCACTGTGAGTCTAACGGTGGTAGTTCTTTAGTGTGCAGGGTCTTTACACAAGTTCACTTGGTGCTACAACCGAAGTCCCTAACACTCGAATTAAGCTATTTCATGTCAAGCGCGGTCCATCTAACTTTTGTATCAACAAGTTGGCGCCATCCGTGGGACCCTACACTAAACTCTCAATATGACTAAGATCGGTGCGTTCAATCAGAAAACAGGCGGAAAAGAAGCATCGACGACTGATTCCCAGATCACGTCCGTCGAGCTAACCTCTGGAACAACCAGCGGGGCAAACAACATGAACGTTGTGAACCACCTTCACAAGGAGTTTATCCGCCGTTCTTTACTCTTATACCTACACTAGGAGGGGAAGCCCTAATCAAGGATCAGCATAACCTCCTCCCAAAAAGGATAAACAAAAACAGCCCTTGCGGAAACAGATGATGGAATGATCGTTGCCACTAAAGCACGAGAGATGGATGAGTACGTCACTCAAAATTTTAACGTTCTCATTCCGCTCGTCACCGCACGTATGAGGGCTGAACAAGTCAAAAATCAAGGCACGACGAATCCGGAAGAAGGACACCTAAACCCAGAACAACAAGATGTATATCAAGAAGCCCTATAAACTCCCGCGGAAAAAGGGAAGGAATCACAAGGTGGGAAACACGATAGATTCTGCCATAGTAAGTCCAATCAAGGAACGCGATCCCCGAGCGATTACTCGCCTAGCTTTGACTCTGAGGACCATCACCCCAGTCGTCGTAGGCCGAGGTACTCTTCGTCGGAAACTTCGAACAACGAGGGCGAGCACAGGAAACACTCCCATCGGGACTTTCAGTGTGAGTACAAGGACTTATCTCTTCCCTGGCGTTGAAAAAGGGCCAATTCCTTCACAAAGCGCATCCAAAATTACTTGGAGAGCAAAAGGCGACGCATGTCGTCAAATGTAAAGACCTACGATGGTACCACTGATCATGATGACCATTTGAAGGTCTTCGAGTCACAGGCGGGAGTTAAACTGTGGCTATAACCTACGTGATGTCATATGTTTAATTCTACCCTTATCGGTTATGCGCGAAATTGGTTCTTTAAACTCCCGCACCGAACTATTTATGGATTCGAAGATCTACGAAAAGCTTTCAGAAGAAAGTATACGTGACAAAAAAAAAGTGCGATAAGAGCCCCATGTCACTTGCAAGAGTCAAGCAAAAACAGGGGATTATCTGGAAGATTTTTTGGAACGCTTCAAGAGCGAGTGCAATCACATCAAGGAATGCCCTGAAATCTTAAAAAAGTTTGGTTTCGTGACAGGGATAAATAATCAGGACCTAATAAAGAAACTAAACGACAGGACTCATGATACCTTCGTTAGAATAATGTGACGAGTCAGATCCTTCATCCAAGGAGAGGTCGTAGCTGCGGACAGCAAACGAGGGACTTCCAACTACAGATCCCAGGATCAGCCGAAGAGGCAGCCTAATAATCAGAACAATGGTCGAAACCTCGACTACCAAGGAAGTCAATATGGGGATGTGACAACATCATCAAGTTCACCCCCCTCAAGATGACGACGAGGAAAATATTCTTATCAAAGGGTGCGAACTTCCCAATACCTCCTATTGGGAATAAAATGAGCTAATTCACTCAGACACTGACAAGAGGAAATTGGACGTTGACAAGAGGAAATGAAGCGCTGACAGATCAAGCACTGACAAGAAATATTAAAGCGCTGACAAGAAGAATTCCAACCACTGATAGGAATACTTAGTCAACACGTGTAATATTTGAAGTTGATAGGTTATCCTTTGTACACGACTCCTTATGTTATAAAAGGAGGTCATAGGGTTTGTTGTTTATATACACATTATTCAGTTTTCACAAATTTCATTGTAAGCAAGTTCGATTATTAATCTAAAGTGAATGTTTGGTTTAACTGTTTGTTTGTTCTTTATTCTAAGTGTTAATTCCGCATAACATTTGGATTGTTCATAACAACAAAGTTCCTCTACGTGTTAAACTTGATTTAATCTTGTTAACACAAAACAAATCGATCTAAGTTTGGGATCAACAAGTGGTATCAGAGCTTGTTGAGGAACTTTGATCTAGAAGAACAATAAACCTTAAAAACACCGAAACCCTAAAACCAGAAAAGATGTTTGCTACAGAATCTTCTTCCTCATCAAATCACAACCTAAAAATCCCCATGCTCGACCCTGACAACTTTGAACAATGGAAGTTCAATTTTGAACAATACCTTCAAATTCATGATCATACTCTCTGGGAAATTATTGAATTTGGAAATCAATTTGATAAAGCGGCTAGGATTGTTGCTGCTATTACAGCAAGAACCACTGTTGGTTCTTCTGCTGAAGAGCGTAGATGAAGACCTAAAAATGGAAGAGCTATCGCAACTGCAGATATAGTCAAAATAAGGAATGACATGAAGACCTTAAGCATTCTTAAACTGTCTTCGGGTCCAAACAATCAACAGAAGTACAAAAGTTTTGAGTCTGCCAAAGAACTTTGGGCAGCTCTTCAAATCAACTATGGTGGTAATGATGTTAGCCTCAAAATATTGAGTCAAACAAGAATGATCGGTCATAGGTTTATTATGTATCGTATTTTAGAACGTTGTAATAGGTAGTAGGTTAGTCGTGTTTTACGGGCTCAACTTTAAGCTAAAGTTCATTCATAAGTAACTAAAGCCTAAAGGAAAGCCCGGACCATGTAGTATAGTCCATACAAGCCCACATGTAGGGGGACTATAAATATCCTTCCTAACATGTTAGGAAGGGTGTTGGTTATTCATTTTCTCTTAATCTAATATCACCTAGTTTCTCCAACCATTCTCTCTACTTTCTCTCACTACTTTCTCTCTCTAGAATTCATCTTCTTCATTTATTCTCTTTCTTTAATTCGTGTTCTATTATCCAAATATAAGGGACAACAATTGGTATCACTCGCCATGAGGTAGTTTTGTGATTGGTTGTTGTGTTTTCATTTGATTTGTTTGATTTGATCCTTATTTCTTCCACGAATTCAAGATTTTTTATGTTTTTCGTGTTCTAAATCTTGCTACAAATCTTCTCTATAGTTGTAGTAGTGATTCGAGTATTTTGGTTTGGTTTAAAACACGAATTTTGTGCTCAAAGTTGCGAACTTTAGTTTTCCATTGTGACTGAATTCCATCGGAAAGTACAAGTAAGGACAGTTTGATCGTAATAACCCTAGGGTTTTACTTTGCGATCATTTATTATGATACCCCTTATTCCGACGTACATTGCGATCGTGGATTACGGCGGAATTAAGGCACATTGAAACGTTACTCTGTCAAAATTCCATTTGCCATATTGCTATATAGTGAACATTCAGATAGAAATTCCGATAGAACATTGCGATAGAAGGGTCATTGCGACAGGAACATTGCGATAGAAGGGTCATTGCGACAGGGATCATTGTGATAGGAATATTGCGACAGGGTTATTGCGACAGGTCATATTCCGACAGATTGTATTCTGATAGGTATTTCGACAGATCATTCCGACAGCATTCCGATACTACATTACGACAACCTACATTCCGACAACATTCCGATGGACATTCCGTTGGCACATTCCGATGGACATTCCGATGCTATGTTTTGCTAAATTTTGTTTGAATATTTTTTAGACTTAGCCACCAACTAGACTAGTTTTGGAATATCATTTACACGAAGATAAAAAAAAGAGTTAAAATTTCCCCGTCAAGTAAATTCAAAATTTTTCCATACTAGTTTTAGGACATTTCTAGCTCAATTTCAAAATTTGGTGATACAAATTTTTTTGGTCTACCGTTTTGTCGGACTGAGGATTTTATTGTCGGACTGAGAAAAATAGCAATTTTCGGAATTTCAACAACAACCCAATCACATCATATCTACTTAAGATCCATATTCACTTCATCATTTCAGAGAATATTGAGATGGATTCTACTGCAGAATACCGTGTGACGAACAACAACATAATGGTGGCGGGTAACAAAGAGAGACCACCAATGCTTGTGGCCGGTCGATATGCTCAATGGCAATCACGTTTTCTTCGTTATCTTGATACAAGACCTAATGGTGATGCATTGAGGCAATGTATTAACAATGGACCATATGTTTTCTCCGATATCACTGTTCCTCATACACCAGCCACTGACACTACCACAGAAGTACCCGCAACCACAAGAAAAGAAACTTTATCTGATCTTACACCAGAGAAGCGTGCTTGGTATGACGCAGAAAAAGAAGCGATGTATATGATTCTAAGTGGAATTGGAGATGATATTTATTCCACGGTTGATGCATGCCCTACGGCACAAGAAATATGGACGGCTATTGAACGCTTGCAACAAGGAGAATCACTCAACAAGCAAGATGTTAAAACAAACTTGTTTTGGAATTTTGGTAAGTTTACTGCATTGGATGGAGAATCAATTGAGTCTTATTATTCACGATTCTACAAGATGATGAACGACATGACAAGAAACAACTTGGAGGTCTCCACCATGCAAGTCAATGTGCAATTTCTTCAGCAACTTCAACCAGAGTGGACACGTTTTGTTACTTTGGTGAAACAACATAAGCAGTTAGACAAGGTAAACTATCACACTCTCTTTGATATCTTGAAACAATTTCAGCATGAGGCAAATGAAATTCGAGCTGAACGAATTGCAAAGACGGCTAATCCACTTGCTCTAGTGTCTACCACTCAAGATCATCGATCTCGTACTCCAAAGTCATACTCCATTCAATCATCCTCCCCACGATATTCCACATCATCCAAGTCTTCATCCTCCACAAGATCACGTGACAAAGAACCAAGAGCACCATCACCACCATCTGAGTCATCATCTGAAGAGGATAGTGATGAAGATCAAGCTCAGAAGAATCAGGAAATGAAACCACAAATTGCTTTCATTATGAAGACCTACAAGAAAATCTTCAAACCCATCAACAACAATCTTCGAACATCATCCAACACAAAGAACCAATATGTTGAGAACCCTTCAAGGTATGACACACGTCGACATGGTGAAAGTCCTTCTAGGTATGATCGACATAATCCAACACATGTTGAGGGTTTTGCAAGGTATGATCGACAAAATGCCAAGTATGATACTCAGAGGATTGCTGCTGCTACTGGGAATAGGGAAACTGTTGGAACGCAAGTGGTTTAACAAAGTGGGATTCAGTGTTATAATTGCCAAGGTTATGGGCATATGGCAAAGGAATGAAGAAAGCCGAAACGGGTTAGGGACTCTAGCTATCATAAAGAGAAGATGTTGTTATGCAAGAAGATGGAAGCAGGGGTCAAATTGTCGGCTGAGGAAGGAGCAATGCTTGATGATACTGATGATAAAGCCTCCGACCAAGAATTAGAAGCACATTACTCGTACATGGCAAAGGTTGACGAAGTTCTCAACGTCACTGAAGATGACAATGGCCCTATCTTTGAAACTAAGCCACTCGATAAGGTACACACCACTGATGAATATAATGTGTTTGGTGATATTCATGAACATAGTGAGCTACCCAATGCCATTAATGACACATGTATGACGGAAAAGGTTGATAGCAATACCACACCCGATTCATCAGACATGTGCAATAATGAATTTGAGGATGATCAACATGCAAATGAATATGATGATGAGGAGCGTGTCGCGCTTGCTAATTTAATTGTTAGTTTACAAAAAGATGTCAATGAAACTAGAAAAAGTCAAAAGCAATTAAAGAAGGAAAACGCAGCGCTCACTTAAAATTTTGAAGAATGCAAAGCCGCACTAATTACATCTAGTGAGACCATTGAATGCTATAAAGATGAGCTTCTTCAGAAAACCAAAGAGCTTGAGGGGTAAAAGGGTAGTGCGTTAAAGAGTCAAAAGGACGATCTTGAAAAGAAATACAACGAAACTCTTGAGTTATTAACCAAAGAGAAACGTCAATTTAATGTTTTATTAATGGATAAACGTCAAAAAACGTACCTTGCTACCACCAAAGTTAACGAACTTAAACAACTGCTTTTGATGGATAACACTGAGTCTGCTAAAATTCTTGATGTTAAGAAACAAGAGGTTGAAACGTTAAAACAAGATTTCAAAAGTCGACATGAAAAAGATACTAAAAAAGTAACAAAACTAGAAAAACAAGTCGAATTATTGAAGAAAGTTGTTTATAAAACGCATGACTCTATTCAAACCGTAAGAATGATAGCACCTCCGTCTATGTTTAAGGGTCAAGCTAGCTTTGCAAGTCCTGATTATCTTGCCCAAGCTCAAGCTGCGAACCCGCGCCTTTATATGGATGAGTCCGAATGGACCGATCCTGAATATCCTCTTGGTTATGATGAGACATCCCTTTGGGAAGAAGAGAGTAGATCACCGGTCAATAAAGAGTTTGTGAAACCATACAATTATGCTTATGAGAATAGTCTATATGGTCTTTTCACTACACAAAAACAAAAGTCTCGTGAGGAATTGTTTTTAGAATGCAAACAAAGAAGAATTCAATGGAAGAAAGCTTTTGCTACTAAGAAAACAAACGTTTCTAAGTTCATCAACTACTTGCCTCTTGATGCTTCTAAAAGCAAGAGTAGGTAGACATTTGGTTTTCTACAACATTACATTGATAATATTAAATCCATTGTTGACAATGCATGGAAACAACGAGAAAATGAAGAGTGGAAAAAACCAATTCCTCAATATGTAACTGTGCTTATCAAACAAATCTTAATACCAAACACGACCACATTAAAAGAAAATATGCTTGAATTTGAAAGATTAATTTGGTCTGAAATGTTTGATGATTTAAAATATGTTGAGTCTATTGAGAAAGAAATTGACGATCTTCAAATGGACAAGTTCGTTTTTTTAGATGAATATGATTTACTCTTAGAAGAATGTCTCTCCAAAGATATTTTGTGTGTTACTCTTCAATCTTGTGCTGATATCGATGAATATTCTGATGTTGCAATGCAAATATCTTGATAAGATCAAAGAATGTGAGCGTCCTGAACTTGAGATTTCGAAACGTAAAAAAAATGTTGATAAAAAGGCTTTTGAGTTACTTCAACACAAAAATGATTTCATTCAAAAACATTGTCATTCTCTTGAACTTGCTTTGCGAAAATACGTTGGTAGCTTTCCACATGATAATAACTTACAAGAAAAACTTTCCATAACATTTCGAGAAATGAATGAAAAGAGTTTGGAAATTAAAGAGTTGAAAGCTCGGTTACAAGACAGGGAACTAGCAATAGCAGAGTTGAAGAAACTCGTTGCTAAGATGGGTGGGAAAATTGTGGAACCTAGTGTTAAGAAACCTGTTGTAAGACAAACCAACGAGCACAAAGTGACTAGACCCTCTGTCTTGGGAAAAACATCTATTTTCTCTAATTCTGCATTTGCAAAACCTGCGTTTGCCCCCAAGACGGATGGGAAGGATAGGTTACCACATAATACTCCCAAAACACATATTCGATCACCAAGCATTAAGAACACAAATGTGATTAAACCAGGGATGTATAGATTGGCCACTAAACCCACACAAAACAAAGAAAGTCAATTACCTCAGACTTCTAGAAACACTAATAGACGTGTGTCTTTTACTACAGGAGTAATCCCCACTGATAGTGTTTGTCGGCCTCAGCTTAAGAGCACTCGCATGAATGAAAAGGTTTGGCAAAACAAAAGTCAAGGGAAGATGAAGACAGTAGAAGACCACCTTAGGATTTTCAATGATTCTAAGAATAAAACGTCTGTAATCGCGTGTAATGACAATTTGAATGATTCGACTTTGAATGCTTTGAATGTTAAGTTTGTTTGTGTGAAATGTGGAAAGTGTGCTAATGCTAATCATGCTATGTGTGTTTCGAATAATGTCAAAGGCGTAGATACTAGAACTAAGAAGCAAATTGTGATGCCTATTAGTGCTAGAAAACCCAAACGCAAAGTAAACCATTCTGGTGTAACCCCCTGAGAAAAGTATTGCATCAGACTCCACCACTAAGACCACTAGAAGCAGAATTAGGGAATTATATGAGTCCGCTAGCAAGTCGTGGAAATGGTGGTTTGCTAATCAATGTCCTCCAGGATATAAATGGATGCCTAAAGTTAGGACAGAAAATGTGACAACGAGTGTTATTATGCCTTTAAATGTTGCTAAGGACACTAATGATTCTACAATCACAACTACTGTGGTATCCAATTTAGCAAATGCTCCATCGTGTTCTAACTCTTCTGCAGGTAATACAAATAATTCTCTTCATAATGGACTCCGGATACACGAAGCACATGACGGGGAATCTCAAGCTTCTAATTAACTTCGTGGAGAAGTTCCTGTGTACGGTCCGATTCGGAAATGATCAATTTCTACCGATCCTAGGATATGGAAATTTGGTTCAGGGGAATATTACGATCAAAACGGTATACTACGTCGAAGGGCTCAAGCACAATCTTTTCTCGGTTGGTCAATTCTGTGATGCGGATTTGGAGGTTGCTTTCAGGAAGAAGACATGTTTTGTTCGTGATTATGATGGGAATGATTTACTTATCGGTACACGGGGTACTGATCTCTACACTATTTCACTTCAAGATACAACTTCATCAACTCCAATTTTCTTCATGGCTAAAGCTTCAACGACTCAGGCATGGTTATGGCATCAACGTTTATCTCATCCTAATTTTGATACCATCAACTTGCTTTCTAAGAAAGATATTGTGAGAGGCCTTCCAAGTTTGAAATTCATCAAAGATCATATTTGTTCTTCTTGTGAGCTTTGTAAAGCTAAACAAAGTAGCTTCAAAACAAAGACTACACCAAGCTCTAAAGGGCGGCTAGATCTTCTTCATATAGATTTGTGTGGTCCCATGCGTGTTCATAGTATCAATGGGAAGAAATATGTTATGGTAATTATCGATGATTACTCAAGGTACACATGGACTCATTTCTTGAGGTCTAAGGATGAAACACCCGAACTTCTCATCAGCTTCCTTAAACTGATACAACGTGGTCTTCAAGCTCAAGTAAAAGTGGTTCGAACTGACAGAGGCACAAAATTTTTGAATTCAACTCTGAGAAACTATTTTGAAGCTGAAGGAATTGAACATGAAACATCTATTGCTCGAACACCCGAACAAAACGGTGTTGTTGAAAGACTAAACCATACTTTAGTTGAGGCTGCTCGAACATTATTATCCGCTTCAAAACTACTATTATACTTTTGGGCCGAAGCCGTGTCAACCGCATGCTACACATATAACCGATCCTTAAATATCCCAAGACACGAAAAGACACCATATCACATAATTCATGATCGAAAACCTTCACTCAAACACCTTCATGTTTTTAGATGTGCGTGTTACATTATTCGAGATGGTGAAAATCTGGAGAAGATGAAAGAGAAAGGTGATGCATGTATTCTTGTGGGATATGCAACTCAGTCTAAGGGATATAGAGTGTACAACAAGAGAACAAAATTGATAGTCGAGACTATTCACATCAGATTTGATGAATTACAAGAAATGGCACTTGAACAAAGCAGTTTAAGTCCCGATCCACAACGACAAACTACTTCCGTTCACAACCGCAAGGAACTCGGAACTCAAGACCACAGCAATGAACCGTCAAGTTCAAAGCTGGTTCCTGAACATATTCATAGAGCAAATATGACAGTGGACACGACCCTTAAAGAGTTGGAAATGTTATATGGACCAATGTTTGATGAATATTTCACGGGGGAGAAATAAGTTGTATCAAAGTCTTCCGCTGTCACTCATGATAAGAATGATGATACCGGTCATCGTCAACAAAAGGACACAACTTTATCTACTTCAACACAGGTTGCTGCAAATTTACCTCCTCAGAATATCACATCAACAACCACTCCTACTACATCAACAACTACTGTCATTGCTCCAGAGAACATAAATCAAGCAGACAATGCATTATCTGACGAAGACGAATTTATCAACCCATTCGGTACACCGGTACACGAAACTAGAGAGTCTTCTACTCGCCATGTTGATCCGTCAAATATGCATACGTTCTATCAACGACATCCTTCAACATATCATTGGACCCGAGATCATCCTTTGGTTCAAGTAATTGGAAACCCTTCACAGCTCCGTTCGTACAAGACGACAGCTTAACACCGATGACGATGTTTGTATGTTCGTACTCGCCGTGAGTTAAGCTAAACCGAAAAACATCAAAGAAGCCATGGCTGATCATGCTTGGATTGAATCAATGACGGATGAACTTTAACAATTTGAAAGACTTAAAGTTTGGGAACTTGTTGACAGACCATACGATGTAATACCATTAAATCTTCGATGGATCTAGAAAAACATGATGGATGAAGAGAACATGATCATCAAGAACAAATTGAGGCTAGTGGCTAAAGGGTGTGGTCAGAAAGAGGGTATTGATTTTGAAGAGTCATTTGCACCAGTAGCTCGTTTGGAAGCGGTTAGGATTTTCCTTGCTTATGCTGCACATAAGGGATTCATTGTCTATCAAATGGACGTAAATACGGCGTTTCTTAACGGTCCTTTGAAGGAAGAAGTCTATGTCACGCACCCAGAAGGATTCGTCAATCCTCATTCTCCTGACAAGGTGTATCGTCTCCACAAAGCACTTTATGGACTCAAGCAAGCTCCAAGGGCGTGGTACGACGAGCTCTCAAAATCTTTGGTCTCCAAAGGTTTCTCAAAAGGTTCCATTGATCTAACTTTATTCACTTATAAATATGGGGATGACATTTTGCTTGTGCAGATTTATGTTGATGACATTATTTTCGGGTCTACAAACCCAAAACATTCAAAATGGTTTCAAAAAGTAATGCACAGCAGATTTGAAATGTCTATGATTGGCGAACTAAAATTCTTTCTAGGCATTCAAGTTCACCAATCCCCAAGTGGTATCTTCATTAACCAAGCTTAGTATTGTCAAGTGATAATCAAAAAGCATGGTATGACTTCATGTGACCCCGTTGGGACACCATTATCAACCACATCCCCAGATGCTGATTTAGAGGGAGATGCCATAGATCAAACGAAATATCGTTCCATGATCGGTTCCCTCATGTACTTAATAGCAAGCCGACAAGATATATCACATGCTACGTGTTATTGTGCACGATACCAAGCACGACCCACTGAAAAGCACCTCAAGGAGGTTAAACGGATCTTTCGGTACCTCAAGAATACCATTCATTTGGGACTCTGGTATCCGAGGGAAACCGGTTTCTTTCTAACGGCCTATTCAGATTCTGATCACGCAGGGTGTCTTGATACACGTAAAAGTACTTCTGGTGGTGCATAATTTCTAGGTCAAGATAAGCTTGTGGGATGGTCTTCCAAGAAGCAGGATTGCACGTCACTTTCATCAGCCGAAGCGGAGTATGTGTCTCTATCTTCGTGTTGTGCTCAAGTTCTATAGATGAGAACACAACTCACGGATTATGGTTTCCACTTTGATAAAGTACCTATGTACTGTGACTCAAAGTCAGCCATAGCCATCTCTTGCAATCCGGTATAGCATTCCCGCACGAAGCACATTGATGTCAGATACCACTTCATAAAGGAACAAGTTGAAAGAGGTATCGTTGAACTATACTTTGTTGGAACTGATTACCAATTAGCTGACTACAAAAATTCTTTTGAAAGAGAGGTTTGCGTATCTAATTAGGCAAATTGGTATGAGATGTTTGCCTCCAGCAGAACTAGAGATTCTGGGAAAGAAGCCTGCTGGATTCATCTATCAAACATCTACCTGTAAATATCTTTGAAAAAGCAAAATACAAAAATATAAAACATATAAAAACAAAACACAAAATTAAAAAAAATCTTTCAAAATCCAAAAATATTCTTCTCGACATGACTTTCAGTATCGATAATATGGACGTGCCTAGAAATGTCGCTCAGTAACGACACGGGTGTGTACATAAAGCTCGAATGAAAGTTGTAAATATTTTTCAAAACATGTCATTTCTTCTTTTAATAAAGGAAATTGTCTATTTTGGACAATATTTCCAAACAACGGGTAGAGCAATCTATCACGGGTTGAGCTAGTCATAAAACATTCAACGTTTTGAGCTCAACACAATGGCTTGTAATCACTTTCAGATTGCAACCCGGATTAATATTCACGGGGGAGTGTACGATTTAGTGCGCTTACCCTCAGCAAAAGAAGAGAAATCTTCTTACACTTGAGTGGATTCGTCAAGACATTCAAAGTCTATGAACTCAAGTTTATGCTTTAGAAAAACCTCTTCGACAAAAAGAAATAGGATTTTTAAGAAAGCGTTGAACACAATTTTTTCAAGAATTTTTCAATGATTATTCAAAATCTTTCAAAAATTGTGTGTTCAACAACTCCATCCTCAAAAAGAGAAATGTGGATCACATCCTCACAATGACAATTCAATTGGATCAATTTTTGAGGGGGAGCATTTTAACTTCATGCAAAAGATTAACACATCTTTCTCCCGGAGAATTTCAAGACTATTTTTCAAAATATATTTTAATCAAATTTGGTATCTCTAATATCAAAAGAGTTTATATATTAGAGATAGGGGAGAAAATGTGATTAAATGTGATCTTATATAAGACTCAAGCACTTTAACTCTTACCTACATGTGCGAAACACTTTCGATTATCGATGCACATGTGAAGGGGGAGCTTTTCTGAAATGAAAAAACTATCAAGGTGTTAAATGCTTTTCAAACATCTTGTTAGACATTTGAAGTGGTTTTCATGGTTACGATCAAATACCCACAACATCTTTAATTCACGACGTTATTGGTGTCATAAGGGTGGTTAGGTTTATGTTCTATGATCCAACTAGAACCGGAGGGATCTTCCCAGAGACAATCCAATAGATTATTAGAAGTCCTTAGGAAAGATGGAGTAGAATGTGAACGTAGCTGAATGCCGACTATGTACTGACGCTAGCACTGGAACAATCACAACAAGGTGCTAGTAATGATGTATTGGTAAGCATTGAAGGGGTTGAAGAATGAAAAAGAAATGTAAGGATAAAGGGTGTAAAGAAAGAAGCCCTCCATACAACTTAGCCAGAAACCGGGTCAACACATCATGAAGACAACTCATCATGGACCCAGTAATGTGAAGCACAACCCTTTCCTAGCTACTCAGGCTTCTCTCAAAAGAAGTTTGTTTTATTGTCACGGAGAACAACAGGACTTCTATTGACTTTCTCACTTCGAGATAGTTGATATTGAATAGGTGGCATCTGCTCCAGCCTCCGACCACTAAAAGTGCACAAATCGAGTCTAGAGCCAAGAGATCAATCAAATCTCGTTAGGACACACGGATGAAGATCAAGAGAGTCCTACGCCATATCCTTGTGATATTGCTAGAACACTCAGAGTGATACTACTTAGTATTCACAATGATGAGTGGAAATCCTTCCAGTGTTAACATCAAACAGCACTACGGTAGGTCATATGCAAGATTCTTTATGAATTAAACATGTGTAAAACTGAAAAGCGACAGTGGTTTGATTCTGAATTGATTCAAACTCGTTTCAGGTTTCTACGCAATATCTTTATGGTTTTCCCAGAACATTCAGAGTGATATTCATTAATATTCATAGTGACGAATGGAAATCCTTCTAGCGTCAACCTCAAACAGCGCTACGGTAGGTAACTTGCGAGATTCTTATGAATCAAGCTTGTGTCAACTGGAAAGCAACAATGGTAAGATTCTTAATGAATCAAACTTGTTCCAGGAATTTGAATTGACGACTTTAATCAAGCGGATATTTATCCAATTGATTCACTCTTTATGTTCGCAGTCTTGCTTTGAGACGGTCGAGTAAAGAGAACGGCTAGTACAACCGCGAAACCCTGACAAGGAGATTCTTAATTGAATCTACCTAATCACAGGTACGGTATTTAATATCGTATAAAGGTCTTCACCGACCGGAGGTAAAACGCTAAAGGTGGCGTCACGGTGTACTCAGCAAAGTCAAAGATTCAAAACCACATACTCATGCCTGAAGATATATTCAACAATTAATAGTGTGAGCATGTGGATGAAGACACAAGATTACAAGATGGCAAAGACAAGTCAAGGATGATTTGAAGATCTCAAGATCAAAAAGACAAAGTCGAAAGACAACGACAAAGGCTCAAAGATCACAGCATGAAGGAAAAGGACTACTATTACACGTTCAAGACTTATTTATGGCGAGATTAGTAATCTCTACAAATTTCCTAAATGACCAAGGTTTATGACCTTTCATTGGGGGAGATTGTTAGCCTCAAAATATTGAGTCAAACAAGAATGATCGGTCATAGGTTTATTATGTATCGTATTTTAGAACGTTGTAATAGGTAGTAGGTTAGTCGTGTTTTACGGGCTCAACTTTAAGCTAAAGTTCATTCATAAGTAACTAAAGCCTAAAGGAAAGCCCAGCCCATGTAGTATAGTCCATACAAGCCCACATGTAGGGGGACTATAAATACCCTTCCTAGCATGTTAGGAAGGGTGTTGGTTATTCCTTTTCTCTTAATCTAATATCACCTATTTTCTCCAACCATTCTCTCTACTTTCTCTCACTACTTTCTCTCTCTAGAATTTATCTTCTTCATCTATTTTCTTTCTTTAATTCGTGTTCTATTATCCAAATATAAGGGACAACAAATGATGACACTACCAAAGAAAAGAAGAAACAACTTTTGCATGAATATGCTGTGTTTAAAGCTCTTCCCAATGAGAAGCTAAGTGAGGTAAGAAGCAGGCTTCTAGATATCACTAGCAAGTTGACCTTTATGGGAACAGAATATGATGATACTGATATCGTTACTACTTTCCATAAAAGTCTTGGTGATGCGTGGAAAATTTAGGCTAGGTCAATAATTGCTACAAATGCCCATAAGAGTTCTACCTTTGATGACGTCTACAATAAGTTGAAGATTGTGGAAAGTGAAATCCTACTTGATCATGGAAGCAATTCAACATATGGAAATATGGCTTTCATCTCACATAGTGAAACTCAAATAAGTGAAAGAGAGTCATATGTACATCCTATTATTGGATCACCTTGTGTCAGCGGTGGATCAACCTTTGCCAGCGCCTCACATTCAGACGCTGACACATACAATGTTGACTCACCAAAGCTTAAACCTGCTGGTATTGATTTGGATACAGTATGTGCATACATTGCCGCATTGCCCAATGGTTCCTTGCTTACTTATGAGGATCTTGAGCAAATCAATGATGAGAATTTGGAAGAGATGGATATTAAATGGAATATGGCACTTGCAAGCATAAGGGCCAACAGATGGAATAGGATATTAGGAAGGAAAATGACCTTCAATGCTAAAGAAACTACTGGATTTGATAAATCCAAGGTTGAGTGTTACAATTGCCATAGGATGGGTCACTTTATGAGGGAATGCAGATCTCCAAGAAGATTTGATGCTAGAAAGGCTTCAAGCCAAATAATCAAGGTTGAAGATGCTAAGCCAAAGGCTATGGTTGCCATGCAAGACATTGATGGTGTTGGATGGGACTGGATCTTTATGGCAAAGGATGTGGAAGAGAATCAGGCTTTAAATGCTGAGAAGGAAGAAGAAGAGCATGTTCACTTTGCTCTCATGGCCAATTCCTCGTCTTCATCAGATAATGAGGTATTTGATGATGCTTTCTGTATTAAAGGCTGTCGATTAAACACTGAAAAGCTTAACAAAGAAAATTTAAAGTTAAAATCAGATGTGTTTGATGTAGAATGTAGGCTATCGAATTATAAAATGGCACTTGCACAAACTGAAAATACTGTAGAAGTATATAAGAAAATGGAATTTGACCTAAAAGATCAAATTAACATTTTGTCTCATGATCTTAATGTTAGTGTTGAACTTAGGGACACTCTGTTGAGATCCAGAGGAGAAGTGCAACTTAAGTTAGATGAAGTCATTAAGCATAAAGAAAATGTAGGACTTAAAATTAAAAATTTTGATAAAGCCAGCCAAACTCTAGAAAAATGTGTTAGTGAACAAAGAAACCCTAGGGACATGTCTGGGATTGGGATGAATGAATATGTTGTTATTCCTCCACCTTTTGGGAACTTTTATAGTGTTCAGAGAAAGGATCTCTCTTGGACTAGTATTCTAGAACTCCAAGAAGAGGAATTTATTCCTCCACCTAGAGTGCTCCCCTAGTTGTGGAATATCAACAAAAGGTGACTGACCTTGAGAAATGGAAAGCAGACAACCCTTTTCTTTTTGTTAAGGGTGGAATGCTTAGTGAGAGTCCATTTGTGCCTACACCCATTACTGTGACCAGCCCCACTACTGGAAAACCTGTTGACCTTGGCTCACCAGTTAAAAGAAAACCTAGTGTTAAATATGCTGAAATGTATAGAAAACCTAGGTTACCACAAAGCCACGCTAGTGTTAATGGGACAGGTTTCTTTCAATCTAGACCTAAGGTTATGTCTAGAAAAGCTTGTTATACATGTGGGAGTTTTTCTCACTTGGCCTATAAATGTGTTAGTGCCTTAAAAGTCAACGCTGACAATAGGTCAACAAGGGTCAAACCCAGACCTTTTATCTAATCAAGTCCACAAGTTACTAGACCAGCTCCCTTCTTTACTAAAGGGACAAATACTCATGGACAAAGGATCTTTCAAAAGACCAACACTTGGTCTAACAGACAATGGGTTCCTGTAGAAAACCCTTATTTGGGCGCTGACAGCAACAAATTCAACACTGACAGGAACAATTCCAACACTGACAGCTATAGGTTTGGTATGAAAATGCCACAACAAGCTGGTGTTGGATCTTGTGTTAGACCAAGTAACAATAGGTATTTACAGCCTAAGGGAAAGGGGTCTAAAGCTTCATCTAGTTTGACTTGGAGACATAAACAAGACCAAAACCCTAATTCTGATGGGACTTCTATGACCTGTAACAGATTTCACTATCTTTCAAAGGTCATTACTAAACCAATTGGGGTAAACTCGATGTTTAGGCCAAAAAGGGATGAACAAGGGGTTGTTATAAGGACTAAGTCTGTTCTTGTTGAACAACTACATGAATCCAAGTCTGCTCAGGCTTGGGTTCCCAAAGAAAACTAATTTGTTTTCTTTATGTGCAGGGCATTCAAAAGCAGGTCAATGATCATGGATATTGGGACAGTGGATGCTCTAGGCACATGACGGGGAAGGAAGATTATTTGTCAAATTTTACCCCCATTAAAGATGGTGCCAAAGTGTACTTTGGAGGATGATATGGTACAATTTCTGGCAAAAGCACTCTTATCACCAACAATTTACGTTTTGAAAACGTTTTTCTGGTAAAAGAACTTGACTATAACTTGTTTAGTGTGTCACAAGTTTGTGACAACAAAAATAAAGTTCTTTTTATTGATACTGAATGCTTGGTGTTGAGTAAAGATTTTAAGTTGCTTGATGAGAAGTTTATTGAGTATAGAACACCTAGGCATAAGGACATTTATAATGTTAATCTCAATGGGATTAAAATGAACAAAAATCTGTCATGTCTTTATGCTAAAGCTTCAGTAGATAAGAGTAATCTATGGTACAGAAGGTTAGGGTACATAAATTTTAAGAATATTAATAGACTTGTGAGACATGATTTAGTTGATGGTTTTCCTTCAAAAGCTTTCCACAATGATCACTCTTGTGTTGCATGTCTTAAAGGCAAACAGCACAAAGTCTCCTTTAAGTCTAAAATTATGCATTCCAGTTCTAAACCACTTCACTTGCTACATATGGACTTATTTGGCCCAACTAATATAGAAAGTCTAAATGGTAAATCTTATTGTTTTGTTATAACTGATGATTTTTCTAGATTTACTTGGACTTTCTTTTTGACCTTGAAAAGTGATACTACCATACTTTTGATTAACTTTATTACCCAAACTGAAAAGAAAATAGTTAATGAGGTTAAAATACTTAGAAGTGATAATGGTGGTGAGTTTAGAAATAAACTGTTAGATACCGTATGTGTTTATAAAGGGATTACTAGGGAGTTTAGCATAGCTAGAACTCCACAGCAGAATGGTGTGGCTGAAAGAAAGAATAGAACACTTATAGAAGCAGCTAGGACAATGTTGGCTGATGTTAAGTTTCCCATTGCTTTTTGGGTTGAGGCTGTGAACACAACCTGCTATGTTCAGAATAGAGCATTGGTCAACAAAATCCATAATAAGACACCTTATGAGCTATTTTGGAATAGGAAACCCAACATAGGTTTTCTTAAACCCTTTGGATGTCATGTAGTAATATTAGATACTAGTGATGCCTTAGGAAAGTTTAGTGCAAAAGGTGATGAAGGCTAATTTGTGGGTTATTCTATGCAGAGCAGAGGGTATAGGGTTTACAACAAGAAAGAAAAACACATTCTTGAAAAAGTGCATGTTAAGTTTTTAGAAAGTAAACCTAGTGATCCTAAGAGTGGACCAGACTGGTTCTTTGATTTGGAACCATTATCTAGGACCTTGAATTATATGCCTGTTACTAATCCATACATTGTGAAAAGGGATTCAAATGTTGTGGAAGAACCTATTGTTGAAATTACAAGTAAACAGGTTGCTAAGGAAGAAGGATCACATGCAGTCAAGCCAGACCCCATACTTGAGTATGTTACTATCCCTATATGGACTGATGGGTTTGCACAAGCTTTTGATGCTGCCGAAAAGGAGGAAGAAGGCCCACAAGAAAAGTCAGTTGATAAAAACATGCATGCATCTTCAAGCGCAGACAAAGCCAATTTAGGCGCTGCCAGGTTAAATTCAGCCGTTGACAGCTCAGACGCTGACAACCTGTTTGGACATTTATTCTCTTCTAATACTTTTGAACATGGTGAACCTTCCATACTCAATCAAGAGGTTCATTCCATTGAAGATGGGAGTAGAAATGAAGATGATATTGGCAACATAGAAACTGGTATAGAAGACAACACACTATTTGGGGGAGGAATACTTACAACGGTGGCCAAAAATCATCCTCCTTCCCAAATCATTGGTGATGTTCAGACTCCTGTTCAAACAAGGAGGTCTCATCAGACTCAAGGTGGTTTCATTGCCGATATCCACAAGAAGGAAGATACCCCTCTTGTACAAGCATGTTTGTTTGCTTGTTTTTTGTCACAACAGGAACCCAAGAAGATTTTTGATGCTCTTAAAGAACCAAGCTGGGTGGAAGCAATGCAAGATGAGATTCACCAGTTTTCCATTCAAGATGTGTGGGAGCTAGTGGATTGTCCAAGGTATGTTAGACCTATTGGGACACGTTGGGTTCTAAGAAACAAGAAGGATGAAAGAGGTATTGTGGTCAGAAACAAGGCACGTTTAGTTGCTCAAGGCTATATACAAGAAGAAGGAATAGACTATGAAGAGGTTTTTGCACCTGTTGCAAGGATAGAAGCAATAAGGATTTTCCTAGCCTATGATTCTTGCATGGGTTACATAGTTTATCAAATGGATGTGAAAAGTGCCTTCTTATATGGCACAATTGAAGAGGAGGTGTATGTAATGCAACCTCCTGGTTTTGAAGATCCAGAGCATCCAAACAAAGTATATAGAGTCAAGAAAGCAATGTATGGACTTCATCAAGCCCCAAGAGCATGGTATGGTACATTGTCCATCTATCTGGTGGAAAATGGGTTTAAGAGGGGCACCATAGATCAGACCTTATTTACCAAGAATATTGGTCTACTTGTTTAGGTATATGTGGATGATATTATTTTTGGTTCATCAAATCCAAAGATGAGTGAAGACTTTTCTAAGCTCATGACAAACAAATTCAAGATGAGTGCAATGGGAGAGATGAACTTCTTTCTAGGGTTACAAATCCAACAGAAAGAAGATGGTATCTTTATCTCTCAAGACAAGTATGTAGCAGAGATCTTGAAGAAGTTTGGTTTTTCTCCACAGGAAAAACGGGCTAGCACACCCATGTATAGGGAACACCCTTGGGGAAAGACTAGAGATGGAAAAGAAGTGGATGTCAGGCATTATAGATCAATGATTGGGTCATTGATGTATCTTACAGCTTCTAGACCTAACATCATGTTTGTTGTATGTGCATGTGCACGCCATCAGGTGACTCCCAAAGAATGTCATCTTCATGTTGTCAAAAGGATTTTTAGATACCTTAGATGCTATCCCGCCTTGGGATTATGGTATCCTATGTTGGGTCTAAAAAGTTGATGTGGCAGACACTCAAAACGAAAAAAACATGAAGGCATTTGTTTTAGCCGCTGACACATTGTGTCTAGACGCTAACAAATGTAAACGAGACGCTGAAAGCCTTCAACGCTGTTAGAAATCTATTTAGGATAAATATTCAGAATATTTTTTATCAATATTATGTATTATTTTATGTTAATAGAAGATATGCATGTTTATTTGATATTATCTCTTGTAAAACCCTATTCCTTACACTATAAAAGGAACCAAGAGTTATAGGTTTTCATATCATTCATTATTCACAATGTAAACCTAAAGTGTGTGTTGACTAGGTGTGGGATTAAATGTATACACACCTAGTGATTGTTTATTATTAATATAATGAGCAATCCTTTTGAGTAATTCATTTGTTCTTGTGCCTAAACACCTTGTTTAATGGTTGTTGTTATGTTCCGTTGTGATTATCTAATCATATGAACAATGATCATTCCTAGTAGCTAAAAGATCGAGGAAACTTAGGTTTCTACAGTTGGTGTCAGAGCCTCATGGCTCGTGATGCTAGGACCAACAAGGTGTTCGTGTTAGTTGTTATTAAAAAAATCAGTATAGGGTTTTTCTGGGCGGTTTTGTGTGCGCAGCAGTATTCAGAAGACCATAACTTTTTATTGAACTGTTAGATCGACACGAAATTTTGTATATGTGTTCTACACACATATATCTAGATGTTCACCGGAGGGATTGTCCAGATAAGCCCTTAATCAAAAGATATTGGCCGTCGAATTTCATAGCAGATTGAATGTTTATTTTTAGGGTTTTATCTACAAACCCTAGATTTGTTGTTCGTGGTTGCTAGTTATAATCGCATTAGCTTTGGTGAGTTGGTTTTTGAACTAACAATGAACCCTAATGTGATTGATAAATCATGGAGGCTCAATACAGAATTATCTTTTTGGGTTTTCTCAAACCGTAGATTTATATGAGTCCAGCAAGTATTTTTTCATAGGATGTTTGTTTTCATGCATGCATGTGACAAAGACGTGAAGATCGTAACTTTGTAGCAGCAAAGCAAATTACAGATTTGTTTTTGGAGCAAGTAAAAACTGACATGATGGTTGTTGTTTCGTTTATTGGTTTATTACAAGGTTCAGGATGTTCACGTGATGGATTGTGATGAAAAAGATTTTTATTGGTGGAAAATATGCGTGTTCACATGAAGGAAAGCAAAAAAGAGGGAGCAGTAAGTTGTATGTTCACGTGAGAAAGAACAAAGACATGTGAATATGTTCGCTTGTTTTTAGGAGGGCAAGGACGTGTGACTAATTTCTTGAATATATCTCTACTACTTTGTAAGCTATATAAACATGGGTAAGATTCTTGATTATTATCTGCGTGACTTTATAATTGTGATCCTACTTTGTAGGAGTTATAATCAGTTATATATTAAACATATTTTTCAATGTGTGGACATATGAGGAAACATATAAAGTCATGGTTTGGAGGAGAAGATACACGTTTGCTGCTTTTTATAGTTATTCCACGATTATTATCTGCTGATGATGTCAGTGTATACACTTGACGCTGACAGGAATAAAGTAGGCGCTGACAGAAGCGCTGACATGTATTGTCCAAGATATTTGGTTTAAACACTGACAAGTATTGTTCGATATTGGACAATACATATGGTATGATTGTCGGACGGTTAAGGATCTTGGATGACAAAGGCGATACTGCTGTTTAGAAAATTTGGTTAGGTTTTGGCACACAAAACGAGGTATTTACACACAAAGGTACATGGAATCTCTATTTTATTCAGAATATCGTGTTGATATTAATGGCTCGGATATTTTTAAAAGGGGATCAATGATTTGTACGTAAGTTAGCAAAAATTCATGAAGAATTTGATTGATATTAGATTATGTAATCGGGGTAGCCTTGTGAAAGAGTTATCCGTTCCAGTACTTTTACATATGGTATGAAGATGTTATTTCATTAAGATTTGTCATGAAGAGGTGTTGGCTTAAGGGGAAGAATTCTTATGGTAAATTTGATGCTTGAAGTAGATTTTTGCGGGTATGTGTTCTATCATATCTTAAAGTTGTGGTGTTCTTTTCCACTCACACTTTAAAGATAACTTGTTCGTGCTTACATGGTTGGTGACGAAGACTTGTCAAATCTAGAAAAAAGACTATTGCTATCACTTGAAGGAGTTACATTATTGTGCTCAGTGTCTCACAAAGGATGAGGATGTTTACAAGAGATCGAGGTCTGCTTATACTTTCTATATTCATATAAGTTCGACGTCACGTGAATAGTACAAGACATGGAAAACAGGTTTGGGTTATTATACTTCTACATCAAAAATATTATAGTTATTTTTCTTCAAGATCATTACACAGAACCTACATTTGGAGCATCTTCGATTGCATACTTTGTTTCCTTCCCTATTTGATGTGACAAAAAGGGGAAGATTTACATGCTTGATTTGAGGGGAAGCAATTTGAAGATGATGTACCACTTACAAGAGATACGCAAAGAGTTTTGCCGACATCAACTAGGGGAAGATTGTTGGGTCTAAAAAGTTGATGTGGCAGAAACTCAAAATGAAGAAAACATGAAGGCATTTGTTTTAGCCGCTGACACATTGTGTCTAGCCGCTGACAAATGTAAACGAGATGCTGACAACCTTCAACGCTATTAGAAATCTATTTAGGATAAATATTCAGAATATTGTTTATCAATATTTTGTATTAGTTTATTTAGATAGAAGATATGCATGTTTATTTGATATTATCTCTTGTAAAACCCTATTCCTTACACTATAAAAGGAACCAAGGGTTATAGGTTTTCATATCATTCATTATTCATAATGTAAACCTAAAGTGTGTGTCGACTAGGTGTGGGATTAAATGTATACGCACCTAGTGATTGTTTATTATTAATATAATGAGCGATCCTTTTGAGTAATTCATATGTTCTTGTGACTAGACACCTTGTTTAATGGTTGTTGTTATGTTCCGCTGTGATTGCCTAATCATGTGAACAATGATCATTCCTAGTAACTAAAAGATCGAGGAAACTTAGGTTTCCACATCCTAAAGATTCTCCATTGGAGCTTATTGGCTATTCAGACAGTGACTATGGAGGTGATAAGTTTGATAGAAAATCCACAAATGGTGGATGCCAATTTCTTGGGAGTAGATTGATATCTTGGCAATGCAAGAAACAAACAGTGGTGGCCAACTCTACAACTGAAGTAGAATATGTTGTAGCAGCTACTTGTTATGGACAAGTTCTATGGGTACAAAACTAGTTGTTGGATTATGGGTATAATTTTATGCATACCAAGATATTTGTAGATAATAACAGTACATTATGCATTATTAAGAATCCTGTACATCACTCTAAAACAAAACACATAGAAATTAGACATCATTTTATAAGAGATTATTTTGAAAATGGTTTAATACATCCAAATAGGGTAGACACAGAAGAAAATGTCGCTGATCTTTTAACTAAACCTTTTGATGTTGGGAGGTTCCAGTACTTGGTAACAAGTATTGGAATGATCAATCTCACCTAAATGTATTTTGAAATCATTGTATAGTTTGTACAGGATGTGTACTATTATTAGTCTTTGTACAAGATTAGGTTTTCCACTTTATTTTTCTAACGCTGACAAAGGTTATTTGAACATTGACAAGTGTTAAAATGGCCGCTGACAGCAATATGTTAGTTTTGTGGTTTTTGATCTAATCATGCAGGCATTATGAGCATTGTAAAAATGGATACAGAGTTTCTTATGAATCTTTGGAGCTTACAAGGAATGGGTTAAAACTTATGTATGATGGTTGAAATGTTCACATTCCTATCTTGACATAAAAAAAATTTACATACTTTTTATTTGGAAACTTTGTATATCATGGTTTAATGGGATGTTTAGGAAACCTTTAGGATTTTGGGTATTCTTAGAATGCTGTTATCACAATTCTAAATTGTGTCCACTGGTGAGTACGATTTAGTTTTCTAATTCGTGAGGCACTGTAGCATGCAAAGTTGATATACTGTGCACGCTGCCAAGACTTTTTGGCCTAGAATTGGATTTGGTCGGTTGGGAGACTTGCGAACGTTTTTATTGGGATTACCTGGGAAGTTACAAAGGATTTATATGAGGTAACTTCACTGTTAAGAACTTTGGTTAGCAAGGGACACTTGAGGACAATTATGTCTATCTTGCTTAAGCAAGTGTGCATGATTGGATAGTGCTTGCCACCCTATAGTCATTTTTAGTCTAAGAGTTATCTTCACTAGGGTAAACTTCTTTGTTAAGGTCCTTTTTATTTTTAATTTTTTTTTTGGACGATGACATATTTTCTTTCCAACCGCTGATAAGACCAATTTAAACGCTGACATGGCAGATTTCCAACGCTGACAAGAATATAGCCGTTAGACGCTGATGTTTACTTTTTGACCATTGAAAAACATTGGGTCCTACCCAGTTGTTATTTTTGACGAAAATATGGGCCGTAATTTTAGAGAGTTGGTAACTTTTAATTAATGTATGAGATAAGTTATATATTTTTCAAGATTGTGATGATTACTTTTTGATTATAACTGCCTCAATTTTCAACCAATAGTATGTTTTACCTCTCCTATAAATACGCCTATTTTCTTTCAAACAGGGTAACTGCTATTTCTTGTCTAACTAAAATCTCTCAAACCTTCATATCTCCATTATTTTCATATCACAGTTTTCTATCATCAATTTTCATGGCACCAAAGTTTAAACCTGCTCAAGTGGAATTGGGATTCAGAAGCTAACACAACATGGTGGCTTACTAGGAGGCTGCTAATACTTTGCATCCTCAATACACTCAGATGATTGGGTATTTGAATGCGTCTCCTTTCAGGTATGCACTTTCACATACTCCACTTATCCCTATCACACACATTAAACAGTTTTGGAACACTGTCAGTTCCTCAACAGTTAATGGAGTGATTACATTGACTGCTACTGTTCATGGGGTTCCATGGGTGGTTACTGAAGCTTTGGTTCACCAAGATTTGCATCTTGATTATGCTGATGGTATAACCACCCTTCCCCTCACAGAGCTAGAGTTAGGACTCCAAGCTTTGGGTTATGCTTTGCCCTCAGTGGGCCATTTAAATAAATATACCAAACAACATTTTACCCCATCTTGGAAGTTCCTCATCCATGTCATCCTACAATGTTTGAGTCCCAATGCTCCTCACACAATGAAACCAACTGTTCAATTGGGAGTGCCATTGTTTTTATTACAACTGGGCAAAGATACAATTTTTCAAAAAATGATTTTTGACGGCATGTGTCACAATAAGGGTAACAAGATGACTCTTGCTTACCCTAGATTTTTACAAATGGTTTTTGATATGCAAGGATATTGCAACAGGGACCATGGCCACTTTTATGAGGTCCCTATTTAAAAGAAAATGGTTTTTTGGAATATGAATTCACCACCATACAGAGACTTACCACTCACCCCAGCCATGCTTGCTGTCATTGAGGCAGCAGCACACCCTCAACCTCAACCTCAACCAGACTCATTACCAGAACACCCTCCATCACCCCAATACATGGACATTGACCCTCAACCATCCGGTTCTGACACTCAAAATGTGGGCGCTGACACATCTAACCCAAACGCTGAGACCATTTTACCTCACACCCAAACACCTCCTCACACCCAAACAGACCCTCATTCCACTTCCTCTTCTGAACAACCCGGTTTTAGGTTAGAGAAACGCCAAAGGACTGCTGGAGTGTTCTCCTCTAGTGATCCTAGCCATGTAGCAGAGAGAACCACCACCACAAGTGTGGCTGGTGCTATGGGTGGGGCTGGGACTATTGACTTTGGCTTAGTAGTAGGTTAAGGCAGTCCCAAAATCATTAAGACCCCATCCATGCCCGATGAATCTCTTTTGGGAGGTCAAATTCCTATCATAGAGGAGGGCATATTAGAACCTTATACACTTTTAGAATTGACGGTGGTTTGCGTTAGCTTACAAAAGCAAAATGCAGACCTTGTACAAGTTGGCACAGGTCAAGGCCTTGAATTCAAGACATTGAGGAGAGGATAGTTGTTTTGGAAGTTGCCAATGCTAGGAGAAGGCAGGCAAGAGTCCTTTCATCAGGGGAGGATTCTTATAAAGGGGAGGAGGATGCACCAACAGAGCCATTCAATTTGAGTGACAAGGTCTCACAGGAAGAAGAAGGTGGTTCTTTTGGAAGTAAACAGGTGTAAATAGCTGAAGCCTTGACTAGTTTGAAGGAGAAGCCTGTTTTTGATGTTTCATTGATCACTCCAAAGAAGTTGTCGTTTTCAGAGATGATGAAACAAGCTACAAAGTCAGCCACTGACATTCAGAGTTTGAGCGCTGCCAAGAGCAAAGCAAGCGCTGACAGACCTACAGGTATGATTGGTGTATCCCAACCACCAGTTATCATTAGGGATGTTACTACACAGGTGCCAACAACAACTTTACCAGCTATTAGAGCAAAAGACAAGGGTAAAGGGATTTTGTAAGAAGTTGAGGTGCCAAAGAATGTAGGCCAAGTACATTTTGATTCAGTTTTGGCTGCTTAATTGCAAGAACAGGATTGGACTACCACAGAGAAGGCTAAGGATGGTAGTGATGGTGATGAGAGCTCTGATTCTAGTGTGATGATCTTAGAAGAGCCAGAGAAATTGGAGTGTGGGGAAGATGACTTAGCCGAGGAAAGGCTAAGAGAGTTGAAGATGAAAGTAGACTTTGAAATGCCTAAAGTGAGAGAAATGTATTTTGCATGGGAGTCTAAGGTAAAATAGAATCCGAATATGTCTATTACTGGACAAATTTGGGGTTTGGAGATATTGCTGAGAGTTCAGGAAGATTGCAAGATAATTTTGAAGCACAAGGCTAGCAAGGTGCTTTCTGAACTCAAGAGGGATAGAAGGGAGTTGTACTTTATGCTGCTTAGGTGTCATCAAGGTGGATGGACCTATGAAAGGTTAAGGAAGCTGTCCTTTGAAGAATAGAAGTTCCATGCTAATCCAATTTGGGTAAGAGTTTGTGAGGAGAACACTATGAGGCTTATCTCAGCTGAAAGGAAAGAAGAGATTGAGGAGAATATGCAGATCCAGAGGGCTTCTATTATGCCAAGGCCAGTGAAGAAGGGAATTCCCATTGAATTTCCAGTCCTTGACAGGTTGAATCCTAGTGAGGCAGTGATCAGAAAGAGTATAAAGCTTTCACCATTGGAGGCTTCAGATATTGCAGAGGTATTACCTTTAGATTTCAGAAACCCAATAGTTAGTTATGAAGAAGATGCAAGTGGGTTCTGGCTGATCACCAGATATGGCAAGAAGGTACATACTTTTACTACCTTGATATCATTATTTGCAAGCATAGATAGAGAAGACTTGGTAGATCTTTGGAATTTGATGAAGACCAAGTATGTGGCTGAATCACCTACTTCAGCCAATGGAATAAAGATCTGGACAACATTCAAAAGAATGATTACACCATATGAAGTAGATCCAATATGGTTGGATCTGGATGATATCAGTGGGTTACAATGGTGTCTACATTCAGTAGCTGGTGTTTACCATCTAAGCACTACAAAGTTTTCAGAGTATCTTCTTATGGATGCTCAATATCCTATGTCCAAGGATGTTTTGAAGAAGATGGTGTCTACACAGCAAGAGGTGGATTATACTAGTGATGTTAGCAAGGATTTAATTAGATTTGTTTACTATCTATTAACAAGTAATTTGTATTTGTAAGAATCCTCCTTGTACTTAGTTTTTATTCAGGAACTTGATTACTAGAGTAGATATCAAGTTTAGGGGAGGATTGTTGGGAATAAAATGAGCTAAGTCACTCAGACGCTGACAAGAGGAAATTGGACGCTGACAAGAGGAAGTGAAGCGCTGACAGATCAAGCACTGACAAGAAATATTCAAGCGCTGACAAGAAGAAGTCCAACCATTGATAGGAATACTTAGTCAACACGTTTAATATTTTAAGTAAAGATATACTCAATATTGTATTTTCTATTTTTATCTTTACCTAGAATAGTTGATAGGTTATCCTTTGTACACGACTCCTTATGTTATAAAAGGAGGTCGTAGGGTTTGTAGTTTATATACACATTATTCAGTTTTCACAACTTTTGTTGTAAGCAAGTTCGATTATTAATCTAAAGTGAAAGTTTGGTTTAACTGTTTGCTTGTTCTTTATTCTAAGTGTTAATTACGCATAACATTTGGATTGTTCATAACAACAAAGTTTCTCTACGTGTTAAACTTGATTTAATCTCGTTAACACAAAGCTAATCGATCTAAGTTTGGGATCAACACCTCCGCCAATAACCACCTCGGTGGAAAGGCGCACAGGCAACAGACACTGTGAGTACCATGGTGAGAAAGGACACGGAATAAACGAGTGCATCCAACTAAAAAGGCACATTGAGAGCCTTGTAAATTCGGGTAAGCTAAGTTATCTCGTCAAAGATGGGGAAAACACCGAAGATAAGAAATATAAGCTAGAGGACAAGCCCACAACAGTCTACATGATAGAATTGTGGTAGCACAGGACTAGGAAAAAAACTAGTCAAAGATTTTCTCGGGGAACCAAAATCTCGTTCCCACCACTCACTGCAAGCAATGTGGCTGAAGAGCCTCTGACGATAGAGGTAAGTACGGAGGATCACGTTATTCGCCGTATGTATATCGATGGAGGGTCCTCAGCTGAAATCTTGTATGAACATTGCTTCATGCGACTAAGCTCGAACATAAAAACCAACTGATACCCACCACGTCACCACTAATCGGCTTTAGTGGCGAAGTAATCTAACCCTTAGGTCAATTATGGTTGTTAGTAATAGTCGGCAATGATGAACATTCAACCATGGTTTAGATGAACTTATTGGTGATACACTCACCATCATAATACAATGGCATCATTGGACGACCAGGAATCTTGGCAATGCGAGCCTTACCATCCACGACCCATGGCATGATCAAATTCCCAGTAGAGGGAGGTGTTGTCACAATCTTCAACACTATAATACCACAATCAGAATGCAATACGGTCGTGGAGCCACCCAGAGTAATCAGAGAACCAAAAGTACCAAAAACAACACATAAGTCATACAAATCCAGATAAACAAAAGAACAAATATCCTAGGATATGCTAAAGTGCAAGATTATACTAAAACAAAGTTGTTTTGGGTCCTAGGCTACTTGGCCAGTTTCAACTTATCAAATAAGCTATCAAAAGCCTTCTAACCTAAAATCCAACTTCAAACGAAGATGAATCCAAACTTAAGCTAATTTCAAACCCAAGAAATAAAACTATAACCTAACAACTAAGTCTATATTGTTGCTGATGTGTTTGACTGCTTAAAGGGGTAAGTTTTGTCAAGTGACGACTCAGTTAGTATTCAAAACAAAACAACCATTTGCATCTATATATCATTTGCATCTTTATATATGACAGAGAAAGCCAATGATATCAAACAAACAAGCAACAAGTATCAACCTAATATCCTAACTAACATATCATGACAGAACATTGCAAGAGAATTCAAACTTGATTTTTAAACTAAAATTTTGAAACAAAGACTGATTTAAACCTATACTAGACCTAAGAAATGAGACTGCAAAGAGTTGATTATCCAAAAGCTTATGAGCCTAGATTGATAGCTAGTCCCAAACACCCCTTTTTATGTGGATAAATCCAATTAAACAAAGTAAAAATGAAATGCAAACCAAGAATAGGAAAAAAAAGCAAGATTAAATCATTTACGCTATGAAGGAACCTAAAGCAAGCAGTAAATAAGTTCACATAAGCGAATAACCATATAAGCACATAAATTGGACAGTTTAAGCAAAATTTGGAGTTCAAAGCTTTTTACCAAGGTTGACCTACATCCATGCCAACCAGAGCAGCTGATGCAACAAGTTTTGGCTTGTCTGAGCCTTATGAGCTTATTGGAATACTTTGTGAGAGCTTATGACTCCCAAAAGTCTACAAACGACAGATTTGGGGGGGAATGAGATAAGCAATGCTTGTTGGTACCTAGAACACAACAAAGACAACAAGTCTTGTACCAAGTGATAAGCTCTTTTGTCAGAAGAGCTTATCACTAGCTTATGCTACAGTGAGAAGATTCGTTCAATAAAGTTCAATGGAATTTTTTTAGAAAACCTTGAACAAGTTTTTGCAATGAAATTTAAAGGGCAGGAAAACTAACGCTAACCTATAATCCTCATAATAGCTTGAGTGTCTAATCAATCTATTATGATCATATTATAGTTTAATGGGTCTAAAAGATTTAGTCAAATTTTTTAAAAAACTTTGATAGATCGAAACTTAAATTGCTTTTAAAATGAAACTTAAATCAACAAATATTAAAAGATAGTTTGAAAAGAAATGAAACTCAAATTTTTATATTCAAAACATCACTATAGTTACATAGAAATTTTGAAGTTTACAAAACTTGGAATATGACTTGAACTAAACTATCATCTACTATTTATACATGAAGAAGACGAATTTATAAACCCTAAACCTAAGTGTGAACTTCTAATTTTGCCCTCTTGAAGAATCTGGCATATGCCTTGAAAGATGCAATATTTGAATTTGTTAATGTGACTGATTTGAGGGATACATGTGATGTAGCAGATGAACAGATGATCTTGGCCCCTTATGTTGTTGTGATGAGCACGTCCTAAAATCTTGGCCGTCCAAATGGTCTTCACTCTGTCATCTTGGAAGCGACGGGGTCACATGATGCTTGAAGAGGTCTAATTGTTGAGTTGTATGTGACTGAGTCACATGGGTGTGATTTATGTTAAGTGAGTATCAAAACCCCAAAGGTTAATTAAAATCCCCTTTTGAGAATAGATCACTTGTGTCTGGGTGGATTAAGGCAAATTAAGGAGTGTTTGATCTATTTTGGGTTAAAAAATCATGTTTCCCACCTTAATCTTGTTTAAACTTTGGTATATTGCAAAATTGGTCCTTGCGTTTTGTAAAATATAATTTGTCCAAAAACCTTTGCAAATTAACTTTCTAAAATGACCCACGACCCCCTCTCTTTTATTAAACTTGGTTTTGTTGTAAGTTTGGTAAATGTGGCAACTCTGGTCCCTTTAGAAATCTTTGACTTAATGACAAACTGGTCCCTCTCTTCTATATAACATTCATTTAGCTTTATTAACATTCATCCAAGTTTGCTAATTGACACTTTCAATCCCTCATAATTATAAATCCATTTCCAAGGACTCGAAATGTAATTTCTTCATTCTTTAAGAACTAATCTTGTAGAATCGTCAAACTTTAGGGACCCCAATGTACTTTGTGATATTTGAGGGGTAAAAAGTGACAACTTGTGAAGCTCGAGGGACCGTTATTGTAATTATTCAATTCTTTAAGGGTATTTTGGTAAATTTACATTCGGTTTCGTGTTTTTTGTATGACTTCATTTCCCGTGTTCGTTTTGTCTTTTTGTGATTTCCAAGTGAATTAACGATATTTGTGCCTGCACATACACAAATAGAGAAAACAAGAGTATTTTGCACACATTTGATGATATTTTCCGTATTTTAAGTCCAATTTAGGGCACGAAATGATGTATAATTAGAGTCTCATCAGAATACACGAAGGATCATTTTTAAAGGTTGGTTGACAATTGAGAAATATGTCATGGAACTCATCTTCAACATTGTCAAATTGTACATATCTTCATAGCACATTTCCATGCCAAATTTTGGATTTTGCCAATTAAACATCTTCCCTTATCTCTGTGCTTTTTCATCCTGGTATTGAACGTACTCCGCCATGGTTATCTCAAAATCATCCATTTTGACCTAGATTCATCACATACAAATACAAGAAACAAGAATAATAACAAACACTAAACTATATTATACTAACACTCGATTCTAAAATACTATAAAGTAAAGAACTAAAAAATTTCACTCCCCACCAGCGGCGCCAGAAACTTATGTGCATCGTGTAGGCTATTAATTTTACTCAAGTTTTAAATTTAATTTGATTTAACCTTATTAACCTGATAGAAAGCCTCTAACGAGCAGTGTATCCAGTCGATCGTAGACTAGTCTAGTAAGCAAGGTGTCGATCACTAAGAGTGAGAACGTTAATTCTTATGTATACCGATATATTCTAATTACTCTACATATTCTATCCTAAGACTCAATTATACTAAACCTAACTAATATTATGGAGGGTTTCAGCCTGAGAGACCGACTCGTATTGTGGCAGTAGTACGAGTAATGATTATATAACTCACACAAGGGAGAACCTAAAAGCAAGTCGAGGAATGGAAAGCCTAAAGTAGGGAAACGTGCTAACCATATTTACGCTAAACTAGTTGGTTTTATTATAAGTGAAATGATTATATTAACTATCGTAGACATATCATTCCTAGATTGAGGAGGTACTTCTTCCTTAAACCTGTATATGATAGACCTGTCATGAATATACATATCTACATAAAGCAAATCAGTGTTGTTATAATCTATCTTAGACGGGAAAGTAGTGGTGATATTATTGTTATTTCTATCTCAGTGAGACTTAATCCACTTACTACTTACGGATATTATATGGCGGTAGCTCAACTGTTCCATTCAATACGTAAGGATTAGGGCTAATGCTAGAAACGTCACCTGCTAGTCTAGTTAGGCAAACTAACTTACAACACGCGAGACGTTAATTGTGATCCTATTATTCCACCTATATAAATCACTACAAAAAGCAGAGAGCTTATTGACGCTTGTGAAGGCAATAAGATTAAAGTTATATGCTAAGCACATAAGTAGAATGGGCGATAAACATATTTAACATACTCACGACAACTTAAGAAAAACGAATATATCATATATTTTATATAGTCGAAAAAGAATGTAATAGGTCATCTTAGTCGTTAAAGGTCTTGTATAGTAATAGGCTAGTCGGGATAACCGGGCTTAGACTTTAAGCTAATATTGTCTAAATTAGGGGCTTTATGCCCAAGTGTAAGCTAATCCCGACCCAAGGACAAAGCCTACGAGCCCACCAAGCTTGTGGGTATATAAACCCTCTTCCATGTCAACAAGACACAACTACATCTACTTCATCAACCTTTTCTCAAGAGACAATTCTAGTGGATAATCAACAAACTCATGAAACTATCATTCAACCATCATCAACCGTCAATGCTGCAGGAGGGAACAACAATCAAGCTCGATGCACAGTTTGGCGAAGACGACTTTATCAACCCATTCGGTGCACCGATATGCGAAGTCGGAGAGTCTTTTACTCGACATGTTGATCCATCAAACATGCATACATTCTATCAACGATATCCATCCACTCACCATCGGACACGTGATCATCTATTGGTACAAGTCATTGAAATCCTTCACAACTGGTTCGAACATGTAGACAACTCAAAACCGATGGCAATGTGTGTTTGTATACACTTACCGTGAGTTCAACTGTACCTACAAACAATAAACAAGCCATGACTGATCACGCGTGGATCGAATCAATGCAAGATAAACTTCATCAATTTGAAAGACTTGGAGTATGGAAACTTGTTGACAAACTTTAAAACCCGCATGCTTTTACCATGAATAGTGCCCTTAAGATCGTATGTATATGATTAGAACTTTCCTTTTATAGCACGTTACGTTTCACGTATAAGAATTTTAAGTATTACGTACGTGTTAGAACACGATAAGTATTTATTACGTATGAACACACTATAATTATTCAAATAATAATTATAATCACGAACATGCGATCATGAAATCATGAACGTAATTTAATCACGAGATAATATTATTTACGTATATATATTTATTACGAACACGAATAATATATTAAGTCACGATTAATAATTAATTAGAACACGTAAATCACGAACACGATAAAACACGAGAACACACTATAATATTTAGACTCGAGAAAAGTACGGGTTACCCCATGTGGGGCCCCCTACCCGCGGCATACACAAGGACATGGGCTTAGCCCATGCAAAATTAACTAACAAAGGGGTTAAGGTAAAAACTTGTTTTATTATTTACAAATCTAGAAAATAACTAAAACCCTAAAAGTTTTCTTCCTTCTTCCTTGTCCTCTTTGGCCGCCGGATATACAACACCACAAGGGTGTTTCGGGTTGGTTTTGATCTTGGATATTTTGCAAGGATTCGCGTGTATTCATCCTCATTTGTTTCACGTAATCGGTATAACCTTTTTAACCTTTTCTTTTATGTTTTGATGTAATGAATCACATAAAATCATGATGTTTGTAAAAAAACTAATTAAAAACAATTATTAAAACATGTTAATGATCATGGGGTAAATCAAATCAATGGTTTAGGGGTGGTTGTGGTCTAGCCGACGCCTAACCGAGCCCCATAGGGGTCTCGACTTGGCTTATGTAACACCACCGAGACCATATAGTCTCGGTATGGTGGTGGTGGTCCCACGGCAGCAGCAAAACCAAGGGGAAACCCGACGTGGTTCGGGTTATGGTTTTTAGTTACGGGTCCGGTTCATAAATTATTTTTAAGGTTTATGATTTTACTAGTTATGTTTTAAAATTAAATTAATAAAACATGACATGATTAATTTAATGTACATGACTTAGGTTATAAATTTAATTATTAGATCATGAATTTTAACCTAAGTATTTATATTTTATTAGACTTTATAACTAATTAATTATTAAAACCATGACTATAATTAATTAATTAACATGACTTAGGTTATATTATTAATAGTTAATAATACATGTTTTAGCCTAAGTATTTTACCTTTATTTAATTAAAATCATGGTATATTTAATAAAATACTTTTAACTTATAGTTTATGTAATTTACATGTAATAATTAATAAACTATACTTTATAACTACATGACTTAGAATAATAATCAGAAAACACTTAAGCTTATATAATTAGCTTATTTAACTAGCTTATATCTATTTATAGAAACTTTCTATTTTTAAAAACTTATTTAATTAAGGCAGCTAATCTGTTTATGGAAACTTTCTATTTTTAGAAACTTATCTATTTTAAGCAGTAATTCTATTTTTAGAAACTTTCTATTTTTGGAAACTTTCTACTTTTGGAAACTTCCTATTTTTGGTAACTTTCTATTTTTGGAAACTTTCTATTTTTGGAAACTTTCTATTTTTGGAAACTTTCTATTTTTAGTAACTTTCTATTTTAGGAAACCTGCTATTTTTAGAAAGTTACTTATTATTGCACAACAAGTATAATAATACATGAAATACAAGTAATACTTAATCAGAATAGACAGAATATAAGACAAACATAGTATAAAGCTTAAAACAGTAGAACATGACATGAACATATAAAACAAGCTAACACATGATATATAACCAGTTACGTAATTAGTAGTCAGATACTTATACGCGTATGTATTGATGTAGCATTAGTGATACCGAAGTAGGACTCTCTTCCGTTCGTCTTCTTCATTCACTGGACATAAGGTACGGATTCCCTTCCTTTCAGTATGGACATTCTTTTCTTATTAGGATTCCCCGTATGCAGCCAACTGTTTTCCCATAGTATAAGTTTATATGTTTGATTGCTTATGTTTAATTTAGAATACCTGAAGCCATATACATGCATGACCAGTTTCACCTAGTTATGGAGGTACCATAACCATAACACTAGAGGAACCTGTGTTATGACTTCCCCACGGCGGAGTGATTGCTCGTGGCGTCCCTTCAGCTTTTGGCCATATTATTATATTTATCATGTGGGGCCTATGGGTGCATCCTAGTTACATGTTTTTCAGCAGATTACTCAGTGTGAATGTGGTGTGTGCCTTGCATCCTTCACAAAGAGCTGATGCCTCCTACCCAAAAACCAGTATATTAAATTAGAGGCAGCCCCTCTAATTTGCATGACGATGTCACCCCTCCAAGTATTCATGCAACGTTGATTTTCATGACCTATATTGGCTAATGGTAAAATATGTTAAACAGTTTTTACAAGATAAACATAAGGCTTTTCAAACTATAAAACCAGTTTTATTAAGACTTAATCGGGTTATTCGGGACTTAGTTTCTTCCGCTGTTATATGCTTATATGCTTATATTATTCATGCTTTATTGTACATCAGTGCACTTAGCGTATTGCTCAGCCGTTTTCCTTTTCATGTTCCCAAAACGGCAGGTACTCAGGGACGCTCGTAGACTTTAAGCGTATGTGCATATAGACTGGAAGCTTTCTAGCCTTTCTTTACTTTATGCATTATCTATACTTTGATACTCTTTCCATGGACATTGTTTAGTCCTTTCATTTACAGTACTTATGTTTGTGTGCGATGAGATTTACTTTTGGACTACCGATGTTTGATTCCGGTATTTCCTTTTTATGGTCATGTAATGTTTTAGACATTTATCCTTGTATGCTTTGATGACACGCCATAATTATGCGTGACATTCCATTTATCAAAATGGGGTGTTACAATTATGGTATCAGAGCCAAGGCTTCGACCTGTAGGCTCTCAAAACATGACCTGTGATTAGTGGGTAGTCACTATGGTCTTCCTAGAACTGACAGTCGGTTTTCATGCATTCATCATTTTCATGCATACATATATACGTCATTGTCGTAGGTTTATGACTAAGTAATGGTTGGTACAGGACTGGCCCTATTTAGTCGCATGTGTTTTATCGAAACTTTTACATTTGGGACCGACCCATAGGCGTCCCCTCGCCATGTCTTTTATTTTGGGTGAACTGACCATAGGCGTTCACTCTCGAGCATACAAAAGTTTTCATAAAACGGCATCATGCATTCATGTATAAATTTTCTTGCATAAAATTTTTCTCTTGATTTATTGGTATAAATTTTTTTCATGTATATATTTTATGTTTGATCAGTTTAATCATGTGTTTTATGTTATACTGTCAGATGGCAAACACAAACAATATCCGGGAGATGGTTGCAGCTGCCAATGCAGATTTGCAAGACATCCTTCATCAGAACAACAACTATCCTCCCCCACCTAGCATTTTCCCCACGGAAGGAAGGAATCGGCTCATGAGAGAATACTATACCATTAGATAGCGACCTGAGGAAGACAGCAATTACTTCATGCAGTGTTTTCTTTGATTTGCCGGTGTCCTGAGAGCAGTTGCGGGCACCACTAAAGAACAGGCACAACATTTTCGTTGGGCCCTTAATTCAATGATGTCCAATAACTTAGAAGGTGCTCCGTTGGACACGGTAGCACAAGTGGCCGATGCAGCACGTAAGCTAGAGATGCTGCAGGAGAGAGATGAGTTCGGGGATGCAGAGACACCCGAGAAGAGGTAAACATTCGTATTCAAGCGGTGACCAATCCGTGTTATTTCTATATATGTCAATTATTCATCTCTTTAAATTGTATCTTCCAGGCAGAAAACCGGGGACCAGTCTCAGCCGGCTACTCAGCAGCAGCCTAATCAGCCCAAGGGAAACGGTCAGACTAACGACCGTTCTGCTACGGATAGGCGTGGCGGTAATGATAATTACCGTAACAACGATGGACACTCCAACAGCAGCAGGTCCTAATACTTACGCATTTTCTTATGATTTCATGTTAAAACTCATAATTTTGACACTTTAGAAAATCTTCTACCAGGAACCATGGAAACGGTAGGGACCAGAACCAGAGAGGTTCACAGCCTAGCCGTCCAGCTATCACAGGTATTCAATCTTACGATTATTCGCATTGTCCTTTGTACCCTATTATCATGTCTCATGTAAAATGTTTTATCAGGTCCTCAGCCAGCCAGAGCACCTGCTGGAGGATATACTCATCCTCTTTGCTCTACTTGCCACCGTAGGCACCTAGGGCCATGTCGTCGCGACACCGACGCATGCTTCAAGTGTGGTCTTCCTCGCCATCGCATGAAGGACTGCCGTAAGGGCGAGATGGAGGGCACATCGGGACATGCTGATACCAAGCCGCCTCCTACCATTGGACGTGTCTACACGACATCTCGAGATCAGGCCAACAAGTCTACAGGTACCATCACTAGAATCTTGTATATGTATGGTCAGGCTGCGTGTGTTCTATTTAATACGGGTGCTACTCGCTCGGTCATTTCTACTGCTTATGCCAAGAATATTAGGATGCTCCCCATGCCACTAGATAATAGACTCAATATTTCCACGCCCTTGAGGGACTCTGTATTAATCACCCATGTATACAAGAGTCTTCCCCTAGAGTTTGATGATAAGGTTCGTCCTGTTGGAGCATTTCCGCTGGACATGAATGACTTTGACATGATTTTGGGCATAGATTGGCTATCCAAGCATCATGCTACCATAGACTGCCATTCATATCGAGTCATCTTCGGTGATGTTAATGCACCAGAGTACATTCACAACGGGTTCGTACCCGGAAGGTCTGTACAAATCATATCTACGTTGCAAGCACGTGCACTACTGTCACATGGCTACGAGGGTTATCTAGCTATGTTCCATGACATGGATGTTGAATCCCCATCAATTCAGGATCAGCCAATAGTGTCAGAATTCCAAGATGTATTTCCAGAAGAACTTTCGGGCATACCACCTACACGAGAAGTGGAATTCAATATCGAGCTCGTCCTAGGAGTTGAACCGATTTCCAAGGCTCCTTATCGCATGGCTCCCATAGAGTTAAAGGAGCTGAAGGATCAACTGCAAGAACTTCTAGAACGAGGTTTCATTCGACCGAGCGCATCTCCATAGGGCGCACCGGTCTTATTTGTTAAGAAGAAGGACGGCAGTATGCGTCTTTGCATAGACTATCGCGAGCTCAACAAGATTACTATCAGGAATAGGTATCCACTGCCGTGTATAGACGATCTGTTTGACCAACTCCAAGGGCCAAACACTTCTCCAAGATTGATCTTAGGTCAGGCTAACTACGGGTTAAGGAGCAGGATATCGCCAAGACTGCTTTCCGTACACGCTATGGCCACTATGAATTTGTAGTCATGCCATTCGGCCTGACCAATGCTCCAGCAGTGTTCATGGATTTGATGAACAGAATCTTCCATGAATTTCTGGACAAGTTCGTCATTGTCTTCATCGATGACATCCTGATTTTCTCAAGGTCCAAGGAGGAACACGAAGACCATCTTTGTACAGTACTACAGATTCTTCGCCAGAAGCAGATGTATGCTAAATTCTCCAAGTGTGAGTTCTAGTTAGACAAGGTGGAATTCTTAGGCCACATTTTGTCAGTAGAAGAAATCACTATGGATCCAGCGAAGGTTGAGGCTATTACTAAGTGGCCGAGGCCGACATCAGCGGTTGAAGTCCGTAGTTTCTTAGGCTTAGCTGGCAATTACCATAGGTTCGTGGAGAACTTTTCCCGCTTAGCACTACCATTGACCAAACTGATGCGGAAAGGGGATAAATTCGTCTGGAGTGAAGAACGAGAGAAGAGCTTTGAAGACCTGAAGCAGAAACTAGTATCTGAACCTATTCTTACTCTCCCATCTGGTACGGGTGGATTTCAAATCTATAGTGATGCATCGGGGAAGGGACTTGGCTGTGTTCTCATGCAACATGGGAAAGTGATCGTGTGCGCTTCACGGCAGCTTAAGCCTTATGAAGAAAATTACCCTACGCATGACTTGGAACTTGCTGCAGTCGTGTTTGCATTGAACATATGGAGGCACTACTTATATGGAGAATCATGTGACATTTTCACGGACCACAAGAGCTTGAAGTATATCTTCACTCAGCGTGAATTGAACATGAGGCAGAGGAGATGGTTAGAGCTGTTGAAGGATTATGACATTAATCTGTAGTATCATCCCGGAAAGGCCAATGTAGTAGCAGATGCACTTAGCAGGAAGTCCGGAATGATCAACGGCATTAAGATTGAGGAGGAAATCATAAGAGACTTGGAGCGACTAGACATAGAGATCATGGTGCGAGGACAGCACGGTTACTGGGCTAATCTTAGAGTAGAACCCGAGTTACTCTCTAAGATCAAGGAAGCTCAGAAAGATGATGGAGAAATCTGGGCGATAGTTCAGAATTTGGAGAAGCAGACGGAATTCAGAGTAGATGCAGATGGTATCATATGACAGGGCACGAGACTTTGTGTTCCTGATGATCAAGAACTCCGGGAAGCATTGTTAGCTGAAGCTCATAGCTCCCCATTCTCTATACATCCTGGTTCGAATAAGATGTACCATGACATCAAGCAGTACTTTTGGTGGAGTGGTATGAAACATGATGTTGCCACTTACGTCTCCAAATGTCTTACCTACCAGCAGGTTAAGATGGAGCATCAGCGATCTGGCGGTCTCCTTCAACCGTTAGATATTCCAGAGTGGAAGTGGGACAAAATCACCATGGATTTTGTTACAGGTCTTCCGCCAACCAAGAGGAAGCAAGATGCAATTTGGGTTATCGTAGATCGACTTACTAAATCAGCTCACTTCTTACCGATCCGCAAAGAAGATTCGGTCAGTAAACTCGCCGATACGTATAGAAGAGAGATCATGAGACTCCACGGTGCTCCATCCAGCATCGTCTCAGACAGAGATCCTCGTTTCACTTCGCGATTTCGGAAGAGTCTGTAGAAAGCTTGGGGTACACAACTTAAGCTTAGCACGGCTTTTCATCCTCAAACAGACGGGCAGTCGGAGCGAACGATTCATGTCACACCCCCAATTTATCAGAGTAAGGCAACGCAATGGGGTGCGACGGTCATGACTATCACAAGACATAGATACAAAGAACGACTATTTAAAAGTCGTTTTAATTTAATTAAAAGCATAAAACTCGTTCGGAAGCGAATTACACAGGATCATAATAAAACATTATTTCAAAAGACTTTAACATTGATCCAAATATCTATACACTAGTCACGACCATTTTTATTAAAAATCTCCCATGCATAACCACGTCACTCCTCCGTCTTGATACCTGAGAAAAACATTGCTAAAGTGTCAACACAAAGGTTGGTGAGTTCATAGGTTTAGTTATAAATAAGTGTGATGAACCATAAGATTTTATCAGGCAATCGGCATATAACCAAACAAGGTTATAATCAAAATAGTATACGTTTGTATTCCTACGTCTAAGCTCATGACACCGAAGCGTTAACCAACCAACAAGATGTATTGAGAGCCCGAGCAAATGCCTATCCCAAAGCATTCGTAACGACTCAAATGTAAGTGTATCTAATTTGGTCACACAACCAACATTAGATAGGGAGGTCAATCCCAATAGATCTATCCATAACATTCGCGCTTACACAAAGTAATTAACGGTTCACGATAGTGGGCTAAAGCATCTAGGGATATCGCTACTTAGACACCATGTAGGCAAACGTATCAAGTTTTAGCACTTATGTTCATCCGTTTAAAACGAGCAATGTTCTCACCCCAAAATAGTTAAAACAATTAAAAAGTGGGGCTATGAAACTCACCTTGATGAAGTAGCGAATATGATCAATAAAGATAGCACGGAATATCTAGGCACGCAAAATGATGCGCAAACGATCTACTCGTAACCTAAGTAAAATATTCGTACTTAGGCTAAATACAAGAAATAATAATGTACAATGCACTTGGTTGATATTTTATACTTGCTATTGATTTATAAAGTGTTTTTATACATTTTTTCATGTTCAACCATTTTAGTCACGGGGTCGACTTTGGGCTTTAATAACTCGTTATCTATTAGTCCGAAAAATAATCAGGTTCCTTGTTATAAAAACTAGACCACGAGGTTTTAACATTTTATAAACATCTCACTTTTATGAAGTCTCTAAGTACGGTAAACAATTAGACAAAGTGGTTCACTCGCAATAAAAAATAATAAGTAACGCTTCAATTATTTCTAAGTGCCAAACAAGCATTTTTGGAAATTAATTGCGGGTTCGTTACTTAACCTTAAGACAAACGGAAACCTGTTTTGAAAACTAGGTCATGTCAAGTTTAATAAGGTATTTTTAGATTTCCAGGGCATGGTCGTTTGGTCAATCAAAATCAGTCGTGAAGTAGGGCCTATGGGTCGAAGTTTATGATGTTATATGTACTATCTAGAGATCTTGGAAATAAAAGTAAAATAGTAGTTTTATGTTTACTTTTATACACGCATGCTAACATACCCACTTGCCCAATTAATTAGTACATGTTTGTCCATTGTTTCCCTGTTGGTACAGTCCACACGAAAGGGACACTATAGGTGACCCTATGTTGCTACCATTTTTATTATCCATCCTTACATGCATACATGTACATGGCATCATACATATAACATAAAAATGGGAATTTGCTTTTGTTGGTTGTTGTCTCCTGCCCACGCAGGCTACACAAGAAGGGAGGTGATCCTTATTTGTTTTTTCCTATCTTTGCACACTATACATACATACATGCTATATTTAGCAAAGGTGACAAAAGTATTGTGTTTGATGTACCCACTGTTTGTTTGCAGCCCCAAAACCAAAGGAGAAAGAATGGTCATTCTTGTACTTCTTTAACCATACATGTATGAACATACACACATACTCATAGCACACATAACACATAACAAGAATAAAAGGAAATGTATTTGTTGCCTTCTGTACCTTGTCTATGCAGGTTATCAAACTACACTTGCTATACAATCATATCATTTTCATTTGTATGTCTTATTACCCACTTGGCTTAGCTACTAGTATTTGTTTCTTACACATAGCAGGAGTACTTGTTTTAATTATAGCATTCATGAACATACATATATACTGTTTTGGTTTACTATTCACACAGGCAAAAGAAAAGGAACGGCAGGTGGTCTTTTATTTGTTCCAAGGCATATCAATAATACATACATACATAAGCATACACCTCAGTTTCTTGGTTTCGGTTTTTGTATTGTTTGAGTACACGCCTGAGATACACACGCACATCAAACCCACCATTTTATGCACAGCAAAATTTCATTACATGCATGCATACCCCCATTTACTACAGGAAAGAAAGAAGTTGGTTTGCAAGTTACTCAAAATCCTTTCATACATAGTATAACCACAGAAGAGGAAAACTATTTTTGTTGACTTTGTTCGTTTTTACACATCAGTATGGTTCAAAAAAGGGTCATGGGTTGATACTTTTAAGTTCATGTTTCTAGCTTCCTTAACCCACCCATGCACACAGCACATAACATACATTCAACATGAAACACGTGCACGCAGTACAACTTAAATACACATATGAGTTTCCTTGGCAGGGGATAGCTTTTCATGCATGCATATAAACATAACCTCTAAATCATATTTCACTTCTTCATAAAATCATATAGTCTACGTAGGTCATAGTCATGCCACACATTCTATTTATGCACATAAAATCATGATGTTCGAAAGGAGTTCTAGTTGTATTTACACCACTCCAAACGTTACATGATGGTTATTTAACACTCGAGTTTCATTTAGTTAAGTAGCCCTAGTATGTTCTCTATAAAACTAGACGTGGCTCCAAGGTTGTGGTGGTAACAGTAGGTCTATACCTCACATAAAATCATAAGGTTTGAAGTTTACTCTTACCATAAAACCCAATCCCCAGCCGTGACTTTTGTTATTCATGTTTGCAAAGATTTTAGCAAGTATATTATCAACCAATGTGAAATGAACAAAGTATATGAACTTACAAAGGGTCCTAAGATAATTGATGAAGATGGAATAGAACTAATGATCTTAACCCGAATCAAATAAATCCGATCAACCAAATACTTATTAAATCCTTAGCTCGTAAATCAAGCAACTCGTGACCCTTGCTTCTTTCTTTAGCCGTGACCTAATATCAATGAGTTTTAATGTTTTTCTTGATGAGCTTTTGTTCTTGAGTGTGTGTTTGAGTGGAGAAATGGGTTAGTATTTATAGGCTTCAAATGAGTTTAGGGTTACTATTACTTAGTTATGGTTTTTAGTTGGTTCATAACTAGTTTTAAACCATGATAGTACATCATGGAAAGTTGGATTTATGTTGGGGAAGAACAATGCCTTGATTTTCGTCCATGGCCACAAGAAAAGAAGGGAAAAGGTGATGTACAAGTTGACTACTTCAATGTTAGTTGTAGTTTTAAGGCTTTGGGGATTCTATGGTGGAAAGGATGTGTACCCGTTGGTTTGAAAGAGAGGGAAGGGGACACATTGTACAAGCTTTAATGAGTCAAATGTAGTACTAGGTTGAATTATGAGGTTGCAAAAATAGAAAATGTGGGTTGTAGCAAAAGGACATGGGGGACCGGTGTAGGAAATGTAGTGGCAAGGAAGGAGTTTTGTATTCTTTCATTTTCAATATTGTGTAAGGTTTAGTTTTTGTATAAATGTAAGTTTAAAGGTTTAGGTGTAGTATTGAGTTTAAGCACAATTTAAGTAGTATTAGTTTTAGTAAATTTGGTTTGAAGAGAAAAGCGCGTAACTTCAAAGTGTGTCGTAAACATAATGGGTGGATAACTTAATTTGCGTAGATAGATAATTAATTAAATTACGTTGATTTAAATAAGTGTCGACTTTTATCATAGTAGTTATTATACGTAAGGTAATGGTAGTCATTCAAGTAATAATTTTCATGATTGTCATTCATAAAAATTTAAATTCGTACACAAAATACGCGTAATCAATCGGGAACATCAATAGACACACAAGTCTAACCCGAACCCTCACGTTTCACGTAAATTAAATAGATTCAAAATTCACGTTTGTGACATTCGACATCCCTTAAATTGAGCTTCGACCCGAAGCTCATACTTCGATGAAACTTATCTATCTAAAGAGATGAGGGTATTTAAACTTAAATTGGTCTTCACGTTCCCAAGTAAACTCCGGTCCTCTTTATGCATTCTAACGCACTTTCACGATGTGTATACGACTTTGCCTAAGTCGTTTTATTTCACGGTCTACAATTTCAACGAGTTCTTCAAACCGTTAAATTGAGTTTTACTCAATATCGTTTCGTTCTTCTCATTATTATTTAAATTTTGTTTTAGATTTTTCCGGCTCTAATCTTTTTGAGTTTTATTTTCGTCAAAAACAATTGCCGCTCTTAGTATTTTTCGTTTTATACACGCTCTTGCATGTGATTGTGGGTAAGGAAATATTCGTACTAGGTTTACTCGTATCGCGTAGACGTTCTTACTTAAAACAATAGAAAAATGTTCGACGTTCATAGCACATAAATTAAAATTGACGAATAGTGAAACTTAAATATATTCTACTAATACTAATATATTTCATTTTTACGATGATTACTATGAGCATGCTCGCGTTCGACCACGATCATACGTAGTTGATCAGGCTACGTACGTCTCGGGACAAACGGTTGCATCCTCCTTTTCATCATAATTTAACTCTTTGAGGCTGTAATTTGTATATTGGTAGTCCATAGTTCATTTCGTTCGTTACCATTATTCACTTTCACAATCAACAAATTAGTCCATAGTTCATTTTATTTGTTATCATTGCTCACTTTTAACAATCAACAAAATAATTTACATACTTATTTATACTAGTTCTCGTCAAGTTTATCAATAGTTTGCGTCCTCCACATCAAGTTGTTCCTAAAACTCGATTTTTCCAAAACTTTACATGGTAGCCCTTACAAACAATGTTTCACCATTAATCACGGTGTTATACATTAAGTTGGTCGTCAAGACAGATTTTTCTAAAACTTTGCATTATCATCTACACCAAAATATTTTGTTATCAATCGTGGCATTTTTATCAGTAATACCTTTATTGATTTTACCAATTATCAAAATTTCTGCCAGTCTTTCTAATAAAGTTCTCGGTGATGGTTCCTTCAAAGTAAATTTTCTTTCTTTTCTTTTTTTTTATAATGCTTTCCAATAATATTTTATAAAACTCTTTCTTAAAAAAAATATTTGATAAATTTTTCTCTGACATATATAAAAATATTATAGGATAAAAATAATTTCTTAAGTAAAAGCTTCATAAGATATAAAAGATAATTTTTAAAAATAACTGGAAACAATTAAATAAAAATTTTAAAATACGTTACATAACCCAATTGTTTTTTTTTTGGTGGTGACATCGACGGATGTCAAGTCACTTGATTTCATAAAATAAATTATTTAATATCCACATCAGTCACTCAATTCTATCACAAAATTTTCTAGAGCTTTGATCATGCTTGATTACATCTCAAACACTTCGGTCAATTTGTGTTTTTTTTTTTTTTTTTTTTTTTTAATTTCTCAAAATTGTTCAATTTGTTTAATCCAATCAACTAGTTAATTCTATCACAAGAATTTCATCACAAAAATTGTTCATTTTGTTTTTATCTGTTTGTTCATAATCATTCTGTAGACTTTTTATGTTCGACACGCGCTATTAGGATTTCTTAGAAGTGAACACAATTCACGTCTAGGGTTCTCAAGCTTTGTGGCATACGATAATCTCTTTAACTTAAAATATGGCATAATCCTCATATAACTGTGTTCTCCCTTTAATATTAGTTGTTATATCAAACTTTGTAAATTTATAATAGCAATATTAGTTTCAAACCAATGAACTAGAACTTTTAGATCGGTCTTTGTACAATTTCTCCAATATAAATTTCTCCTTGACGTGCATTCGACTTACGCGTCGGCATGTATCCTGATAGTTTTTATATTTTTGTAACACTAATTTATGTTTGTTCCTTATGATATAGTACTTTGTGGTGTATTACAGGGGTAATACTTTATATAGAGTGTTTATCGTTGTATGTTGTATAAAAATAGGGACGACGACTTTCATTATTCCAGTGTTCGCACACCATGCAAACTAATGGTACTAATGTACCGTATTAGTCAAACGTCAATGAGGTAATCACCTTGTCAGATCATGTAAGTCTTATCCATCCTCGAGGAAATTCACTAAAATCTTAAGCTGTGTTACAACTGGCACTTGACTAAGCCTCGCAACCCAATCAAACAAGAACAGCCTTGAGGTCCAATCAAGTATTAGTCGTTAAACTTCTTAACATCTTTGGTGAATTTACTCGTCTTTAGATATTACTCAGACAATTTTACATTGATTAAACCTACACAAAACTCATCATATATGTTATACCCTAACGTTCAACTAATCACGCAAGATGTAAATTCATGAGTTTTACCCATCCACAAGAAAACTCATCAATAACCCTAAGTCGTATAACGACTGGCACTTAACTTAGTCTCGCAACTCAATCAAACAAGAACAGCCTTGAGACCTTGCTAAGTATCGTTATACCCCTTAACATTTTTGATGATTTGTCTTGGTTTTGGGTTTACTCACTACTTATCATCAACCATTACTAAATCTCACCGCGCCCAAGTACTGTTTTGGCGTATATTTTTAATTCGGCGTATATCGATATAGGGTACGTAGAAACACACAAGTGTTTAAATAGTTCATAGCAGTCCAGTGGACTGTTTTAACAAAATACGTAATAGCATAAGTATGTATATGTTTTACTCCAAATAAACATGGCACAAACCATCTTAATCCGATTTAAACATGGCACAAACCATCTTAGTTCGATTTAAACATGGCACAAACCATTTTAGTAGCACAACAATCCAAACAAGGATGCTAGGTATTTTACTTCAAAATATAAGAGAAATCGTCTTATTACACATTCCTATAAATACATCTTACATAAGGATCGTTCATACAAGGTAGGAAATACTTAATGCTAATAACACGTAGCAATCAAGTTTAAACTAACATGGCAAATCACATGGAATAATTCAAGTCACAACTTACTTTTATCGAAGACGCGGAGTGAAGTGGTTCTTGGAGATTTTTGAGTTAGTTATAGTCTAGAATTATTTTTTTTTCCCAAAATTAAATTTTTTACTCACGTTTATAAAAATAATTTTGTAAAATAACCTAGTTCTCTATAACTACATCTCTGATACCAATCTGTCACACCCCCAATTTATCAGAGTAAGGCAACGCAATGGGGTGCGACGGTCATGACTATCACAAGACATAGATACAAAGAACGACTATTTAAAAGTCGTTTTAATTTAATTAAAAGCATAAAACTCGTTCGGAAGCGAATTACACAGGATCATAATAAAACATTATTTCAAAAGACTTTAACATTGATCCAAATATCTATACACTAGTCACGACCATTTTTATTAAAAATCTCCCATGCATAACCACGTCACTCCTCCGTCTTGATACCTGAGAAAAACATTGCTAAAGTGTCAACACAAAGGTTGGTGAGTTCATAGGTTTAGTTATAAATAAGTGTGATGAACCATAAGATTTTATCAGGCAATCGGCATATAACCAAACAAGGTTATAATCAAAATAGTATACGTTTGTATTCCTACGTCTAAGCTCATGACACCGAAGCGTTAACCAACCAACAAGATGTATTGAGAGCCCGAGCAAATGCCTATCCCAAAGCATTCGTAACGACTCAAATGTAAGTGTATCTAATTTGGTCACACAACCAACATTAGATAGGGAGGTCAATCCCAATAGATCTATCCATAACATTCGCGCTTACACAAAGTAATTAACGGTTCACGATAGTGGGCTAAAGCATCTAGGGATATCGCTACTTAGACATCATGTAGGCAAACGTATCAAGTTTTAGCACTTATGTTCATCCGTTTAAAACGAGCAATGTTCTCACCCCAAAATAGTTAAAACAATTAAAAAGTGGGGCTATGAAACTCACCTTGATGAAGTAGCGAATATGATCAATAAAGATAGCATGGAATATCTAGGCACGCAAAATGATGCGCAAACGATCTACTCGTAACCTAAGTAAAATATTCGTACTTAGGCTAAATACAAGAAATAATAATGTACAATGCACTTGGTTGATATTTTATACTTGCTATTGATTTATAAAATGTTTTTATACATTTTTTCATGTTCAACCATTTTAGTCACGGGGTCGACTTTGGGCTTTAATAACTCGTTATCTATTAGTCCGAAAAATAATCAGGTTCCTTGTTATAAAAACTAGACCACGAGGTTTTAACATTTTATAAACATCTCACTTTTATGAAGTCTCTAAGTACGGTAAACAATTAGACAAAGTGGTTCACTCGCAATAAAAAATAATAAGTAACGCTTCAATTATTTCTAAGTGCCAAACAAGCATTTTTGGAAATTAATTGCGGGTTCGTTACTTAACCTTAAGACAAACGGAACCTGTTTTGAAAACTAGGTCATGTCAAGTTTAATAAGGTATTTTTAGATTTCCAGGGCATGGTCGTTTGGTCAATCAAAATCAGTCGTGAAGTAGGGCCTATGGGTCGAAGTTTATGATGTTATATGTACTATCTAGAGATCTTGGAAATAAAAGTAAAATAGTAGTTTTGTGTTTACTTTTATACACGCATGCTAACATACCCACTTGCCCAATTAATTAGTACATGTTTGTCCATTGTTTCCCTGTTGGTACAGTCCACACGAAAGGGACACTATAGGTGACCCTATGTTGCTACCATTTTTATTATCCATCCTTACATGCATACATGTACATGGCATCATACATATAACATAAAAATGGGAATTTGCTTTTGTTGGTTGTTGTCTCCTGCCCACGCAGGCTACACAAGAAGGGAGGTGATCCTTATTTGTTTTTTCCTATCTTTGCACACTATACATACATACATGCTATATTTAGCAAAGGTGACAAAAGTATTGTGTTTGATGTACCCACTGTTTGTTTGCAGCCCCAAAACCAAAGGAGAAAGAATGGTCATTCTTGTACTTCTTTAACCATACATGTATGAACATACACACATACTCATAGCACACATAACACATAACAAGAATAAAAGGAAATGTATTTGTTGCCTTCTGTACCTTGTCTATGCAGGTTATCAAACTACACTTGCTATACAATCATATCATTTTCATTTGTATGTCTTATTACCCACTTGGCTTAGCTACTAGTATTTGTTTCTTACACATAGCAGGAGTACTTGTTTTAATTATAGCATTCATGAACATACATATATACTGTTTTGGTTTACTATTCACGCAGGCAAAAGAAAAGGAACGGCAGGTGGTCTTTTATTTGTTCCAAGGCATATCAATAATACATACATACATAAGCATACACCTCAGTTTCTTGGTTTCGGTTTTTGTATTTTTTGAGTACACGCCTGAGATACACACGCACATCAAACCCACCATTTTATGCACAGCAAAATTTCATTACATGCATGCATACCCCCATTTACTACAGGAAAGAAAGAAGTTGGTTTGCAAGTTACTCAAAATCCTTTCATACATAGTATAACCACAGAAGAGGAAAACTATTTTTGTTGACTTTGTTCGTTTTTACGCATCAGTATGGTTCAAAAAAGGGTCATGGGTTGATACTTTTAAGTTCATGTTTCTAGCTTCCTTAACCCACCCATGCACACAGCACATAACATACATTCAACATGAAACACGTGCACGCAGTACAACTTAAATACACATATGAGTTTCCTTGGCAGGGGATAGCTTTTCATGCATGCATATAAACATAACCTCTAAATCATATTTCAATTCTTCATAAAATAATATAGTCTACGTAGGTCATAGTCATGCCACACATTCTATTTATGCACATAAAATCATGATGTTCGAAAGGAGTTCTAGTTGTATTTACACCACTCCAAACGTTACATGATGGTTATTTAACACCCGAGTTTCATTTAGTTAAGTAGCCCTAGTATGTTCTCTATAAAACTAGACGTGGCTCCAAGGTTGTGGTGGTCAACAGTAGGTCTATACCTCACATAAAATCATAAGGTTTGAAGTTTACTCTTACCATAAAACCCAATCCCCAGCCGTGACTTTTGTTATTCATGTTTGCAAAGATTTTAGCAAGTATATTATCAACCAATGTGAAATGAACAAAGTATATGAACTTACAAAGGGTCCTAAGATAATTGATGAAGATGGAATAGAACTAATGATCTTAACCCGAATCAAATAAATCCGATCAACCAAATACTTATTAAATCCTTAGCTCGTAAATCAAGCAACTCGTGACCCTTGCTTCTTTCTTTAGCCGTGACCTAATATCAATGAGTTTTAATGTTTTTCTTGATGAGCTTTTGTTCTTGAGTGTGTGTTTAAGTGGAGAAATGGGTTAGTATTTATAGGCTTCAAATGAGTTTAGGGTTACTATTACTTAGTTATGGTTTTTAGTTGGTTCATAACTAGTTTTAAACCATGATAGTACATCATGGAAAGTTGGATTTATGTTGGGGAAGAACAATGCCTTGATTTTCGTCCATGGCCACAAGAAAAGAAGGGAAAAGGTGATGTACAAGTTGACTACTTCAATGTTAGTTGTAGTTTTAAGGCTTTGGGGATTCTATGGTGGAAAGGATGTGTACCCGTTGGTTTGAAAGAGAGGGAAGGGGACACATTGTACAAGCTTTAATGAGTCAAATGTAGTACTAGGTTGAATTATGAGGTTGCAAAAATAGAAAATGTGGGTTGTAGCAAAAGGACATGGGGGACCGGTGTAGGAAATGTAGTGGCAAGGAAGGAGTTTTATATTCTTTCATTTTCAATATTGTGTAAGGTTTAGTTTTTGTATAAATGTAAGTTTAAAGGTTTAGGTGTAGTATTGAGTTTAAGCACAATTTAAGTAGTATTAGTTTTAGTAAATTTGGTTTGAAGAGAAAAGCGCGTAACTTCAAAGTGTGTCGTAAACATAATGGGTGGATAACTTAATTTGCGTAGATAGATAATTAATTAAATTACGTTGATTTAAATAAGTGTCGACTTTTATCATAGTAGTTATTATACGTAAGGTAATGGTAGTCATTCAAGTAATAATTTTCATGATTGTCATTCATAAAAATTTAAATTCGTACACAAAATACGCGTAATCAATCGGGAACATCAATAGACACACAAGTCTAACCCGAACCCTCACGTTTCACGTAAATTAAATAGATTCAAAATTCACGTTTGTGACAATTCAGACATTGGAGGACATGTTGAGGTCATGTGCGTTGGAATGGACGGGTGATTGGGACGATTATATCTGTTTGGTGGAGTTTGCATACAACAACAATTGGCCCGCAAGTATCAAGTGTGCTCCTTTCGAGATGTTGTATGGCAGAAAGTGTCGCGCCCCAATCTGCTGGGATCAGGTTGGCGAGCGAACACTTGAAGGACCAGAGATCATAGAGATGACTAATGAGAGGGTCGCAGTAGCTAAGCAGAAACTTCAAGAAGCACGGTCACGTCAGAAGAGTTACGCCGATAAGCATCGTAGGGACATACATTTTAACGTATGAGATCACGTCTTTCTTAAGGTTTCACTGGCACGTGGTGTTAGACGCTTCGGGGTTAAAGGGAAGCTCAGTCCCCGTTTCATCGGACCGTTTGATATCATTGAACGAGTCGGTGAAGTATCTTACCGTTTAGCGTTACCTCTGCAGCTTTCGCATGTACACAATGTGTTTCATGTGTCCTTACTCAGAGGGTACCAGTATCATCCCCTTCACATGGTTCAGTATCCACTGGAACAGATACGTGAAAATCTCACTTTCATAGAAGAACCCGAACGAGTTCTTGACAGACAAGAACGAGTCATGAGAAGGAAGACGATTCCATTCGTCAAAATCCTTTGGAGGGATCATACCGAGCGGGAAGCCACTTGGGAAACAGAGGAGTCTATCCGGGCTTCTTACCCTCATTTCATATTTTGAATTCGGGTATGTTCTTCTTTTCTAGTGTACTTGATCTATAATTCGGGGACGAATTATTCTTTTTAGGGGGAAGAGTTGTAAAACCCACATGCTTTTACCATGAATAATGCCCTTAAGATCGTATGTATATGATTAGAACTTTCCTTTTATAGCACGTTACGTTTCACGTATAAGAATTTTAAGTATTACGTACGTGTTAGAACACGATAAGTATTTATTACGTATGAACACACGATAATTATTCAAATAATAATTATAATCACGAACATGGGATCATGAAATCATGAACGTAATTTAATCACGAGATAATATTATTTACGTATATATATTTATTACGAACACGAATAAATATATTAAGTCACGATTAATAATTAATTAGAACACGTAAATCACGAACACGATAAAATACGAGAACACACTATAATATTTAGACTCGAGAAAAGTACGGGTTACCCCATGTGGGGCCCCTACCCGCGGCATACATAAGGACATGGGCTTAGGCCATGCAAAATTAACTAACAAGGGGGTTAAGGTAAAAACTTGTTTTATTATTTACAAATCTAGAAAATAACTAAAACCCTAAAAGTTTTCTTCCTTCTTCCTTGTCCTCTTTGGCCGCCGGATATACAACACCACAAGGGTGTTTCGGGTTGATTTTGATCTTGGATATTTTGCAAGGATTCGCGTGTGTTCATCCTCATTTGTTTCACGTAATCGGTATAACCTTTTTAACCTTTTCTTTTATGTTTTGATTTAATGAATCACATAAAATCATGATGTTTTTAAAAAAACTAATTAAAAACAATTATTAAAACATGTTAATGATCATGGGGTAAATCAAATCAATGGTTTAGGGGTGGTTGTGGTCTAGCCGACGCCTAACCGAGCCCCATAGGGGTCTCAGCTTGGCTTATCTAACACCACCGAGACCATATGGTCTCGGTATGGTGGTGGTGGTCCCACGGCAGCAGCAAAACCAAGGGGAAACCCGACGTGGTTCGGGTTATGGTTTTTAGTTACGGGTCCGTTCATAAATTATTTTTAAGGTTTATGATTTTACTAGTTATGTTTTAAAATTAAATTAATAAAACATGACATGATTAATTTAATGTACATGACTTAGGTAATAAATTTAATTATTAGATCATGAATTTTAACCTAAATATTTATATTTAATTAGACTTTATAATTAATTAATTATTAAAACCATGACTATAATTAATTAATTAACATGACTTAGGTGATATTATTAATATTTAATAATACATGTTTTAACCTAAGTATTTTACCTTTATTTAATTAAAATCATGATATATTTAATTAAATACTTTTAACCTATATTTTGTTTAATTTACATGTAATAATTAATAAACTATACTTTATAACTACATGACTTAGAATAATAATCAGAAAACACTTAAGCTTATATAATTAGCTTATTTAACCAGCTTATATCTATTTATAGAAACTTTCTATTTTTAGAAACTTATTTAATTAAGGCAGCTAATCTATTTATGGAAACTTTCTATTTTTAGAAACTTATATATTTTAAGCAGTAATTCTATTTTTGGAAACTTTCTATTTTTGGAAACTTTCTATTTTTGGAAACTTTCTATTTTTGGTAACTTTCTATTTTTGGAAACTTTCTACTTTAGGAAACCTGCTATTTTTAGAAAGTTACTTATTATTACACAACAAGTATAATAATACATGAAATACAAGTAATACTTAATCAGAATAGACAGAATATAAGACAAACACAGTATAAAGCTTAAAACAGTAGAACATGACATGAACATATAAAACAAGCTAAGACATGATATAAAACCAGTTACGTAATTAGTAGTCAGATACTTATACACGTATGTATTTATGTAGCATTAGTGATACCGAAGTAGGACTCTCTTCCGTTCGTCTTCTTCGTTCACTGGACATAAGGTACGGATTCCCGTCCTTTCAGTATGGACATTCTTTCCTTATTCGGATTCCCCGTATGCAGCCAACTGTTTTCCCATAGTATAAGTTTATATGTTTGATTGCTTATGTTTAATTTAGAATACCTGAAGCCATATGCATGCATGACCAGTTTCACCTAGTTATGGAGGTACCATAACCATAATACTAGAGGCGCTGGTGTTATGACTTCCCCACGGCGGAGTGATTGCTCGTGGCGTCCCTTCAGCTTTTGGCCATATTATTATATTTATCATGTGGGGCGTATGGGTGCATCCTAGTTACATGTTTTTCAGCAGATTACTCAGTGTGTATGTGGTGTGTGCCTTGCATCCTTCACAAGAAGCTGATCCCTCCTACCCAAAAACCAGTATATTAAATTAGAGGCAGCCCCTCTAATTTGCATGACGAGGTCACCCCTCCAAGTATTCATGCAACGTTGATTTTCATGACCTATATTGGCTAATGGTAAAATATGTTAAACAGTTTTTACAAGATAAACATAAGGCTTTTCAAACTATAAAACCAGTTTTATTAAGACTTAACCGGGTTATTCGGGACTTAGTTTCTTCCGCTGTTATATGCTTATATGCTTATATTATTCATGCTTTATTGTACATCCGTGCACTGAGCGTATTGCTCAGCCGTTTTCCTTTTCATGTTCCCAAAACGGCAGGTACTCAGGGACGCTCGTAGACTTTAAGCGTATGTGTATATGGACTGGAAGCTTTCTAGCCTTTCTTTACTTTATGCATTATCTATACTTTGATACTCTTTCCATGGACATTGTTTAGTCGTTTCATTTCTAGTACTTATGTTTGTGTGTGATGAGCTTTACTTTTGGACTACTGATGTTTGATTCCGGTATTTCCTTTTTATGGTCGTGTAATGTTTTAGACATTTATCCTTGTATGATTCGATGACACGCCATAAGTACGCGTGACATTCCATTTATCAAAATGGGGTGTTTCACAAACCCTATGGAGTATCGATTCTCGACTTCAATTGGATCTGGAAAAACAAAATGGAGGAAGAACGAACAATCATTAAAAACAAATCTCGTCTTGTGGTTAAGGGATATCGTCAACAAGAAGGAATAGATTTTGATGAATCATTTACTCCAGTTGCTCGTTTGGAAGCAGTCATGATATTCCTTGCTTATGATACACATAAGAGCTTCACGGTTTATCAGATGGACGCTAAAACAGCTTTTCTCAATGGTCATTTGAAGGAAGAAGTATAGGTGAGTCAGTCGGAAGGATTTGCGGATCCAGATCATCCTGACAAAGTCTACCGTCTCAATAAGGCCGTATATGGACTCAAACAAGCTCCAAGGGCGTGGTACAATGAACTATTAAACTTTTTGGTATCCAAAGGTATCTACAAAGGTTCCATTGATCCTACTCTTTTTATTAATAAATATAGGGATGACATATTTCTTGTGAAGGTTTATGTTGATGACATTATTTTTGGTTTTACGAACCCAAAAGTTTCAAAACATTTTGAAAAACTAATGCATAACAAATTTGAAATATCAATGATGGGGGAACTAAAATTATTTTTAGGCCTCCAGATTCATCAATCCCCAAATGGTATTTTTATTAAACAAGCTAAGTGTGCTCAAGAGATACTTCAAAAGCATGGTATGACCTCATGTGCTTGCGTTGGTACACCATTGTCGACTTCATCCCTAGACGTTGACTTGTACTCACCACCCATAGATCAAATGCGATATCGTAGTATGATCGGGTCTCTCATGTACCTTACAGCCAGCAGGCCTGATATTCATCATGCCACATGCTATTGTGCACTATATCAAGTTAGAACTATTGAAAAGCACCTCAAAGAGGTTAAATGGATCTTTCCGTACCTTAAGAATACCATTTACATGGGACTTTGGTATCCGAGGGAAACCGATTTTCATCTAATAGCTTTTACAGATTCTGATCACGCAAGTTTCCTCGATACTCGAAAAAGCACTTCTGGTGGCGTACAATTTCTAGGGGCAGATAAGCTTGTGAGTTGGTCGTCAAAGAAGCAGGATTGCACTTCATTGTCATCAGCTGAAGCAGAGTATGTGTCTCTATCCGCGTGTTGTGCTCAAGTCCTTTGGATGAGAACTCAACTCACGGATTATGGCTTCCACTTTGAAAAAATACTTATGTATTGTGACTCAAAGTCAGCCATAACCATCTCTTGCAATCCGGTTCAGTATTCTCGCACCAAGCACATCGACGTCAGATATCACTTCATCAAGGAACAAGTGGAACTCGTTATTGTGGAATTATACTTCGTCAGAACTGAGTACCATATAGCAAAATTGTTTACAAAATCTTTATCGCAAGATAGGTTTGAGTACCTCGTAGGCCGTCTCAGTATGAAGTATTTGACTCCAGATGATTTGGAGGCTCTGGCGAATGAATCTGCTTGATACTCTCTCATGATGACTCCTAAGTAAATTATAGCTTAGGACTCGGGCCTTAAAATAAGGAAAGTTTATCACGAACGGTAACTTATCCTGCACAACGATAAATCTGTTTTCTCGGTCATGAGCTTCTCATAATAATATTCCAAGTTTTTTAATTCTTGAAAAACGATTTCTAAGTAAATGTCAGCTTAGAACTCGGACTTCACCATAAGGAAAGTTTATCACGGATGATAACTTATCCTTCACAACGGGAAATTAATTTTTCTCGGTCATGAGCTAGTCACAAAACAATCAAAGTTTTGAGCTCATGTAACACATATACAACTATTTTAAAACCGTTGAACACAATTTTTCAAGAATTTCTCAAAAGGTTTTTCTAAATCTTTCAAAATTGTGTGTTCAACACTCCCCTCCTCATAATGTGGTTTTATATCTCAAAAATGTCATATGTTATTTGGATCAATTTTTGAGGGTGAGAGTTTAAAAAATCAAAGCCTTTAATTTTGTTGGGTACATCTCTGAAATTATCATATTTTATGTATCCAACATATTTTTAAAATGATATAAAATTGTTAAATGTAATATATTATATCAAAAAAGGTATCTCAACTCCGTACCTCAACATATTTTGTGGTATCGTTTTTCCAAAATATTGTCAAATTCTGTTTTATGACACACATATATTCTTGAGGGGGAGCAACCCGACTAAAAGTTCCAAGATTCATGCGTGCACACATCTTTCTCTCCCAACGATTTTCAAAAATTGTAATATTTTAATCATTTGGTATCTCTGATATTATATTTTTATATTAGAGATATGGGAGAAATTGTGATTAAAACATAATATATCAAAACATGTGATCTTAAAGACTCAAGTGCAACTCTTTCCTTCACATGTTAAACTATTTCGTATATCGATGCATGTGTATAGGAGGGGTACTTCAAAAATGCAAAACTTTCAAAGTATTCCAAGTTTTGATTTTTATCAAGCACTTTGATTGGTTTTTCAACGGTTTTATGGTTACGATCTATATCAAAACAACCTACTATCCACGACGTAACGATGGAGTCAAAAGGTGGTTTAGGATAGGAAACTAAGTCCTATGATCCAACCAGAACCAGAGGGATCTACCCAAGGACATTCCACAGCTAGAAATAGTTGTCCTTAGGAAAGATGGAGTTGAATGAAGCTAAATGCAGACTAATTACTTAAGCTAGCACTAGAACAATCACAACAAGGTACTAGTAATGACGTATTAGTAAGCATTAAAGGAGTTGAATATTCTATGCAACTTAGGCAGAAATCAGGTTAACACATCTATTAAAGACAAGTGTCATGGACCCAGTGATGCAATGCACAACCCTTCCCAACCATTCTAAAAAAAACTTGTCTCACTGTCACGAAGAACAACACGTTATCTATTGACTTTCTCACTCCGAGTTAGTTGGTATTGAAAAGGTGGTAATCTGCTCCAGCCTCCGATAACTAAAATGCACTTATCAAGTCTAGAGCCAAAAAAGATAAATTTATCATCTCATTAGGAGTCAATCGAGTCCTACGCATTATTCTTATGATATTGCCAGAACATCTGAGTGATACGATTCACAATGAAGATGAAAATCATGCTTGAGTCAGCATTAAACAAGCTCATGGTATGTAACTTGTACGATTCTACACGAATCAAACCTGTGAGAACTAGAAAGCAACTAACTTTACATTCTTAAGTGATTAAAACTTGATTCCAGTTTTTTTCGCAAAATCCGTGTGATCTTGCCAGAACATTCAGAGTGACACTCTTTAGTGTTCACATTGACAAATGGAAATCCTTATAGTGTCAACATCAAACAGCACTACGGTAGGTGACTCGCAAGATTCTCTATGAATCGAGCTTGTGACAAACTAGAAAGCAAAAATGGTGCGATTCTTATTTGAATCAAACTTGTTCTAGGAATCTGAATTGACGACTCTAATCAGACGGATAACTTGTCCTTATGATTCACTCTTTGTATTCGCAGTCTGTTTTGAGACGGCCGAGTAAAGAGAACTGGCTAGTACCACTGGGAAACCCTATCAAGGAGGTTCTTAATTGAATCTACCCGATCACAGGTACGGTATTATATCTAATACCGTCTAACGGTCTTCACCGACCGGAGGTAAAATGCTACCGAGTTAGGATGAAATGTTCAAAGTCATTTCGTCTATGTCTATATTGTTGTTGCATATCAAGATGGTGGCGTAGCTGTGTACTAACCGAAGTTGTCTTCACATGTTCATACCAAACGTTAAAGACTTTCGCTACTTTGAAAAACAATGGATACCTCAGGTCTAACTAAACTATATATGCATGGGAGATTGTTAGACTTTCGAAATCAACAAAGTATGAACATGTCGATTCAGAAGTCACAAGAGCGCAAGATGGCGATAATCAAGATACTCAAGAATACAATTGAAAGTCCCTAAACTATTAATATAAGGATTTTGCCTAGTATGAAAATTAAGTTCGTTGAATTATGTCTAATCGAATTGATTATTGGTTTAAGTGCGACTCAGCTGTCTTTTGGTGAAAACAATATTTGTCGTTGTTGTAAAATAAATGTGCAAAACTTTAAAGTAAATGACAGGTAATTAAAACCAAAATTTAATTAAAAAGTAAATGGTGCACAATTAAAACTTTTAAATGTAATTATTTAAATGACAAAAATTAAAGCTCGACGAAAAGTAAATTTGACAATGTAATAAAAATGCAAACTTGAAATTTAAAATAAAGAAGAACAATTAAAATGATACTAAAGAGAAATGGCGGGAAAAATAAATGCTTGAAAATTAAAAACAGGGAATAAACAAAACCTGAGTCGGAATTGAAAATACTGTCACTATCTGGAATACCAACACTTACTCTTATCCTGAATAACCAAATAGTTGTCACTACTATCCGGAATATCAAAGTAAAGCATATCCGGAATCCAATTTTCTACACGCTATCCCGAATCAAGCTTAATCCGGAATCCGTCTTCTGTCACAATCCGAAATCCAAATCTATGTGTTATCCGGAAACTGTATTCTAGACCCTTATCCAGAATTCACAATTTCAACACCTTATCCGGAATCCTATTTCTAATCCTTATCCGGAATGTGGTTCTAGGCTCTTATCCGGAATTCGACAAAAGAACTCTTATCCAGAATTCGTCTTGGAGGACTTATCCGGAATCTAGTTTTAGGGTCTTGTCCGCAATATGACTATGATGGCTTATCCGGAATGAGGGATTCGAAGTCTTATCCGGAATTCGGTTTTTCCAAGCTTTATCCGGAATATGGTCTTAATATGCTTATTCGGAATGTGATGTTTCGATGGCTTATCTGGAAAAAGAGGGTTTCAAAGGAAATTTGCAAATAAGCTAAAGACAAAAATAAGCCAAAAACTAATAAGCACTAATCTAAAAACTTAGCCAAAATACTTTTAAGAAAAAACTAATAAACCAAAATTTAAAAACTTTTAAAAACACTAAATAATAAAAATATTTAAAATCAACTTTTTATAAAATAACTTTTAAAAACACTTAATTAAATTTAAATCAAACACATAATAAGCTATAAAATCAATAAGTTAACACAATCATAAACATATAAAAATAACAAATAATCAAATAAGCACATAAACGTAAAGATTAAGCAAGAACAAGAAAGGTAGAATGAGATATTAATAAAAACTTGATTAAAAATAAGATTCAACAATTAAAAGTAAAAGCAAGAATTAAAGAACTTACAAATTAAAGGTGCAAGACAAGGTAATTAAATGACAAATTAAGTAAATGACATGAAATTAAAATTGGAAGAACTATTTTGTCAAAATAGTCAACACCTCCTAATGTGTCATTAGGAGGGTATTTATAGGAGGATTAGGGAGATTAGCATGTGTTGATTCATTCCTTCCTTTTCTCATCTTTTCGTCTTCTAAATTCTTCGACTTTTTCGACTTTGTCTCGGGATTATTTGAACTCGTCTTGTATTTTCTTCATTAATTAGACTTGAGTTCTTCGACTTTATTAAACTTCCATCTTTAGACTTTTTCTTCGATAAATCTTCAGAATAGGCCTTGGACTTCCGTTCTTTTTGCACTCTTGATCTTTTGACTTCGTCTTTTATCTTTTTCTTCGATAAAAGCCCGTGAAAGCCCATGTTTTCATCCTTTTTCACATTTTGATCCTAAGTCACAACAAAAACACAAACCACGCATAATTCCGACATTTACGACATAAAATACACGTTTTGGATTGGTTATTATTATAATTAAGTGGTAAAAGGATAAGTGTTTTCACACTTATTAAATCCCCTACACTTGACCATTGCAATGTCCTCATGCAATGCATTAATTACAAAGCAAGTTTTACATTTTCCATCATAATCAATCCACATTGGCCTTTATTAAAGAGACAAAATATTTAAAGGAAGAAAACAAGTAAAAAGATCAAAATCTTACCTTAGGGTTTTGGAATGTCATGAATGTTTATCACCCTCAAGTTTCACGTTCCCCATACCAAGCTTAAAAACGAGATCATTGTTATTATGAGTTAGCAAACTAACACAAACTCATGTGGCCCAATTATTTACTTAGACTCCCTTATCCCTAGGTGTATCTCTTATGTTGGAAATACGTTTTTTACGTATTTAGGAAGATTCGGTCACTCCGACAATATATTAAGTAGTAGCTCGTAGTTTAGATATCTTATAACATATCAAACAAGGAAAAGCCCGGTCCATGCTTGTATGGCCGGCCCAAACATGTAAGCCCAAGCCCATTACAAGGCTTGGGTATATAAACCCTCTCCTTAGATGGAGAGGGTGTGGTTCTTCATAATTTACACATAGTTATCTTCATTTTCTCTCTCTAGAATTGTGTGAAATCCCCCATATCTCTATCTCTTTCTCTCTCTAAAACATAAGCAAGATTTACATATCCTACAAATGGTATCAAGAGCCATGGGATGATTGTATTGTTTATGTGTTTGTGTTCTTGATTTTTGTAGCTTTTTGATCTATTCAAACCCACGTCCAAATTTTTTTTGTGTTTTTTATGGTTTTTTCTTGATACAAATCTTCTACATAGTTGTGGTAGAGATTTGGTATATTTACTTTGGCTAAAAACACAAAATTTTTGGGTGTTTGGATCATTTTTTGGCTTAAAATCTCGAATTTGGTGTGTTTTGTCCGAGAAAAGTGGAACATTCATATACTGCTTGTACTATTGCGACAGCCCCCATCGCAATATCTAGGGTTTTTGGATTGCGATCCATATTGCGACTGGTATTGCGATTGGATTTCATCTTGTCACATTGCGATCCATATTGCGATTGGCATTGCGATTGGAGTTCATTTTGTGATATTGCGACAGGGTATTGCGATTGGGATTGCGATTGGAGTTCTTTGTTATTGCGATCCATATTGCGATTCATATTGCGACAGGATTGTTTTTGTGATATTGCAACTAGAGTATTGCGATAGGATTGTGACAGGGTATTGCGACAGTATTGCGATTGGAAGTATTGCGATTGGGAATATTGCGATTGGACTTTTTGCGATACGAGACATTGCGACTGCATTCCTTTAGGCATTGCGATAGAACGACAAGTATTCCAAGATTTTTCAAAAACATGTTTTTGAAATTTTTTAACCGTGTGCAATTTCATCTTGGAATTTTTGGTTTATCGAGAACATAATTTAGGGGATTTTAACATTATTTCTCGGCTTCTACACACAACAACAAACACATTTACTTTCTCTCATTGATCGATCAACTTTGTAAATCTTAACTTATAGAAATGGAGTACACATCTCTTACGGATAAGTCCATCCTCTCGGGTACGGATAATCGTCCACCAATGTTGGTGAAGACTATGTATGAAGAATGGGCTTCCCGAATGGAACTTTATATGTTGAACAAGGAGAATGGACATCTGATTTGGGCATCAGTGCTCAATGGACCATTGGTATATGGTACTGTGACGGAAGGTGCTGTTACTCGTCCTCGCACAACGGGTGAAATAACTGGAGATGCTAAGATTCAAGACAAGTGTGATAAACAAGCCACAAACATCATTCTCCAAGCCCTTCCTCCATATGTCTACAAACTCGTCAGTAAGCATAAAGTTGCCAAAGAGTTATGGGATAGAATTCGTGTTCTAATGCAAGGCACCTCGTTAACTAAACAAGAACGTGTAAGCTTTATGATACTTTTAATAAGTTTGCCAATGTGCCAGGGGAGACTCTCAATGATTACTATCTGAGATTTATCCTATTGTTGAATGAGCTCAATATCTATGGCATGGCAATTCCTACGTTTCAATTGAACACCAAGTATTTGAACACTCTTCCTTCAGAATGGAAAAAGTACGTGACGGATGTTAAATTGGCTAAGGACTTGCATAACACCAATGTGGATCAACTTCAAGCTTTTCTTCAACAACACGAATGCCATGTGATCGAGGCTCGGTTGTCTACACCTCAAGTTCATGATCCACTTGCCATGTATGCTTCTCAACAACACATGGCTTATACTTATCAATAACCATCATACTTGCAGCAGCCAACACCACACACCTATCAGCAACCACATCAGCCATCTTATCAACCACTAATGATGCCACAGCAAGCATTTCAACAAAGTGTTCATCAACAATCTTTTCCACAGCAACCACCACATCAAACATCACCATCACAAGCCAACACTTCTCCAATGGGCTATACTCCTCAGCAAGGATATTTTCCAATTGAAGCACAACCAGCACAAGCCTTCTACTCCAATGAACTTCCACCAATCCAAGCACCGGTCTTTACTCCAAATGATACGCCAGTTGATGTTCTAAACCATCTCACTGCCTACTTATCAAAACTTGTTGCAACTAGAGGATTTCCACCAACAAACAATCAGCTCCGCACTTCTTCAAATCCTCGACAACAAGCCACTGTACAAGATGGTCAAGTGACGGTGCAACCTATTCAGGGAAGGCAAACTTCATATGGACCTCCTACAAGGACTGTGAATGCTCAAGCTGTGAATTCTCAAGATAATGGAAATGGAAGCCCTATTGGTCCACAAAAGGTTGTGACATGCTACAATTGCCGAGGACAGGGTCATTTGGCTAGGAATGCACTCAGCCAAAACGAAGAAGGGATGCAACATGGTTTCGTGAGAAGATGTATTTGGTTGATGCTCAGTCTAAGGGAAAGATTTTGGATTCAGAATAGTTAGCATTTCGTGCAGACCCAGGGGCCGCAGATAATGAAGGCATTGCAGTCGTTTCTACTTCTAATACAGCTTATCAAGCAGATGATCTTGACGCATATGATTCGGATTGTGATGACATTCACTCTGCCCAAGCTCCTCTCGTTGCTAATCTCTCTCACTACGGTTCTGATGTCGTCAGTGAGGTACCAACCACATCTAATACTATTGATGATAACCAACATCAAGTTGGGCATGAAAATGACAACCATGAACAGCATTCGGGAACTAGTAACTCAAATGATGTTGTACCCAATCCTACACATTTGAGTGAACCTCAACCAAATGCTACGACGGGTATGGAATCTTATGCTCAATATGATTTAGTCATGGTGCCTAAACATATTATTGATCAAATGCATATGGCTCTCAGACAGTCCATAGATACGAATTCCACCCTAACAGCTGAGCTTGCATTGCATAAAGAAAAGGTCAAAGCTTTTGAAATGGTCCCTCAAGCTGAAAAAATAACTTATTCTGAATTTGACCGATTTCATTTTGAAAATATTGAACACTTGAAAGAAATAGAATCATTAAAAGCTAATCTTTCCAATGAATTAAAAGCAAAAGAGTCGGTTGTCAATGATTTTCAGAAACTTAAAATGGATTTCGAAACTCTTGAGTCTAAAAAGTTTGAATCGGAAATTAATGCTACCAAACTTCTTAAATTCAAAGAACAACAGCTTTTAAAACAATATGCTTCCACAGAAAAGGTTCATCTTTTAACTAAATCGTTTAACGAACTCGAACTTAAACGTCTTCAAGATTTACCACCTAATCCCGGTTATGCAAAACAAGCTCAGGAATATAATCCCTGTCTTTATGATATGACCATAATTGGCAAATCAAAAGAAGCACCTTATGTTCGTAGTTCTAAGGAGACACAGTCACTTATGGAAGAAACTCATTCTAAAATGCTTTCAAAATTCCATACGATTGATTATGATAAGTTTAATAAAGATCAACTTTCTAAAAAGACATGTATTCGCTTACAAAAGGAATTAGCTGAACTGACAGTTCTTGTGCCCCAAAGTTTGTCAAATGAAAACCCTCCTAGTACGTCTCCTACACTTGTCAAAACAGATTTAACGAAGTTAATTCCACCGGTAAGTAAGGCGTCCGTTAACTTAAAGCGGTACACTAACACTTAGCCGATTTTGACAAGGTCATTTTGGAACGTACGACGACCACGGCCATAACGGAAGGTGATGGAACTTTGAGCACACTAGAGCTGCGTTCCGAGACGAAATTGTTCCGTTTGTAAAGAATGTTAAAGCTTGTCTAAGTAATCTTGATCAAGATTTGCGTTTGGAAATAGAAGAAGTTAAACGTGTTTTCAATGAAATAGATGATGCTTATGAAAACAGTTTACTTGAAATAGAACGAGTTTCACGCCAAAATGATCAGCTTCTGAAGCAAGTGATGTCTCATGATATAGTTTCCGTCTGTGTGAATAAAAGTGTTGATAATGATTCTATTGTGCATAATGTTGAATCTGTGGATAATGTGGTAGATAGTTTTGTCACGAATGTGACGCTGAGTTTTTAAAGCTTCAAGATTCATATTCTTCGCTTTCAAAACATTTTGATGAGGTTCAAACACATTGTATTTCGCTTGAATGCAAGCAACAATTTATTCAAGAAATCTTTGAAACGTCATTCGAAGGTGTTAATATCGATGATGCAAACTTTGAAAAGAATTTTCGTTTAAATTTACAATCAAAACAGCGTCAGCCAAGTGACAAAGTTGCTAAATCTTTGCCGATAGACATAGAGAAATCTAAGGAGCTTAACTGCGTGAACGTACTTGAGGCCGCTGAGAATTTAAAACTTGATCTAGATAATCGAGTTTCCAAGATTTTGTCCAAATTTGATCACTTAAAACAGAAAAATACACAACTCTTCGATTCAGTAAAGCCCGCATGTGCTCATACCACTGCACAGAATCAATCTTTGATTGAACAATTGAATCGAAAGTCGGTGGAAATATCTGATTTTAGGGAACAAATTTGTGATAAAATCTGGCCTTGGCTGAGTTAAAGGAAACACTTCGTACTCTAAAAGGTAAGAATGTTGTGGATAACGCAGCCACTGTCTCAGCATCGTCCTCTAGTGCAATCAAAAGGAACCATATAGCCGTCACACCACTTAACAAGGGGCCTAGGACTAAACCATCTCAAACTTTGGTCACTAAAGATAAGGCGGAATCAAAACCAGCTTCTAATATTCCCGTGTTGCCTTCTACAGGAGTAAGCACCACTACTAAGGCTCAAAGATCTAAGCTTAAAAGAAACAAGAAGAATGATAGGATCTTGCCCCCATATAGTAGTCAAGTGGAGAAGAAAGTAGAAGCCCATCCTAGGAATGTTATTTCTGTTTTGAATAAAAAGAATCATGTAGCTAAACCTAAAGGCTCTGCGGTTGTGCAGCGTTCTAAGCCTACTGTGAATTCTAATTTGAAATGTTGGAATTGCAACGAATGTATGTTTTCTAGTCGTCATGATTCTTGCCTTGTTGACTATGTGAATGAGATGAATGCCCGGAAAAATGGATTAGAATGGAAACCGACTGGGAAAGTGTTAACCCAAGTTGGTTGGATGTGGCGCCCCGCTGGTAGAACTTTCACTATAGTAGGAAATATGTGCCCTTTAACTAGGATCACTCCCACTAAAGCGAAGAAAGCGTGCCCTTTAACTAGGAGTACCAAGGCTACCAAAACACAAGCGTGTCCTTTAACTAGGAACACCGACACTACTATAGGAACCAAGTGCCCTTTAAATAGGTCTACTCCCACTGTAGTGCCCACGAATAATCCAAAACCTAAGAAAGTTGGAATAGTAAAACCTGTTAGTGCTAAAACTCACATTAGAAAACGCGGGAAATCTAAGGGTCACACAAATGTTAGCAATTCTAATAATCTTATATCTGTATCTGCTAACACTCTGGAACCAATAGTTTCCAATGCATTGTCTACTGTTGTTATTGAAAACAGGTGGTCCAAATTGTTCTCTGGTATTTGGACTCTGGTTGCTCCAAGCATATGACCGGAGATCTCTCTCGGCTCAGAAATTTCGTCTGCAAGTTTCTTGGTACGGTTCGATTTGGAAATGATCATATTGCATAGATAATGGGTTACGGTGAATATCATATTGGGAATGTTACAATTTCAAGAGTGTATTATGTGGAAGGTCTCGGTCATAATTTATTTTCTATGGGACAATTTTGTGATGCAAACCTAGAATTTGCTTTTCGAGAGCATACCTGTTTCATACGTAATTTGGAAGGGGATGATTTATTGAAAGGTACTTGAGGGAATAATTTGTATACTTTGTCTCTACAAGATATGATGGCCGCTTCTCCCGTATTTCTTCTCTCCAAAGCATCGAAGACTAAGTCATGGTTATGGCATCGACGGTTATCTCATCTTAACTTTAACGCTATTAATCACTTGGCGAAAAACGAACTTGTTCGTGGTCTTCCTAAACTATCATTTCACAAGGATCATTTGTGTTCCGCGTGTACAATGGGGAAAAGCACTAAGAAGTCATACAAACCCAAGACTGAAGACACCAACCAAGAGAAACTTTATTTGTTGCATATGGATCTTTGTGGCCAATGCGTGTTGAAAGTCTTAGTGGTAAAAAGTACATCCTCGTCATTGTCGATGATTACTCTCGGTTTACATGGGTGAAATTTCTTAAAACAAAAAATGAGGCACCTAAATTCATCATCGGATTTCTCAAGATGATTCAAGTGCGTCTCAACACTACTGTCCGACGCATTCGTACAGATAATGGAACCGAATTTGTGAATCAAATTTTACGTGATTATTATGAAGAAGTTGGCATTTCTCATGAAACATCAGTTGCTCGCACTCCACAACAAAAAGGTATCGTTGAAAGGCGAAATCGCACACTTATGGAAGCTGCTCGAACGATGTTAATTTACGCAAAGGTTCCATTGTTTTTATGGGCAGAAGCAGTATCTACAGCAGTGTACACCCAAAACCGGTCACTAATTCGTAAACGCCATGGTAAAACACCTTATGAGCTTTTCCATGGAAAAGTACCAGATCTATCATATCTTCATGTATTTGGTTCTCTTTGCTATCCAAATAATGATGGTGACAATTTGGGAAAACTTCAACCAAAGGCTGATATTGGTATTTTCATTGGTTACGCACCCGCAAAGAAGGCATACCGAATCTACAACCGTAACTCTCGCAAGATCCTTGAAACTATGAATGTTGATTTTTATGAGCTGACAGCAATGGCTTCTGAACAAAGCAGCTCTGAACCCGCACTTCAAGAAATGGGACCCAGTAACATTAGTTCTGGTCTTGTCCCAAACAACCCCACTTCATCATCATTTATACCACCCACTAGGAATGAATGGGATACGTTGTTTCAACCGTTCTTTGATGAATTCTTTACTTCTCCAAGTGTAAGACCCGTGAATGTGTTGTATGATGCTAAGTTATTGTCTCAAGAGCTGTTCAGTATGAGCATCTCTCTTAAGTTGCGACTCACTTGTGGATGTGATATCCCGAGCCCAACGTTATTTATTTAATCCTATTTTACGGATATTTTTGAAATTTTTAAGAAATTTCGTTTGTTATATATTTGACGGTTTAAGTTGAAACCAACGTTTACGGTCGTAATTTTAACATTTGATGATTTAAGAAGAACCGATGATGACTACGATACCGACGGATGCCCAAACTTACATTTTATTATCGATTGATCGATATTTGAGTTTTTCGAGATTTTATTTTTATTACGTGTTAAGTCGAGTCGGAACCATATGAATATTCGTTTTGTGTGCGTTTGAACCATTTAAAAGTATTTTCAAATGTTTGGGACGACCCCCGACTCCCGTAAATTTTTAAAACCGACAACTAGTCATAATCCCGCTCTTTATAACTAGTTTTACTAGTAAGGCCAAAAGAAAGCTATATATATACCTTTAGTCCCTCCACCATTATATATAAACCAAAAATAAACACACACACTCATTTTTCACATTCAAAATTTTTCTCTCCCCTCTCCCTTCTTCTCTAGCCGACGGCCAAGCCCCCACCACCATCAAAAACCACCACAAAAATTGATTTTGAGAAAATTTAATCAAAGACCACCTCTCCTATCATCCTTGTAAGTAAATCCCACCTAAAATAACATACATGCATCCATTGATTTTTTCCAAAAATTTGTGATTTTCCAAAAACGGATTTTGGTCTAATTAAACCCGTTTATTGTTTAATTCATGTGTTTATAATGCTAATTAATCCATTAAATAAGATGGGTTTTATGTTATTGGTCTTCCACAGCCCCTAAAAGCCACGAAATGTGGGGGTGTTGGGTGTGTTCAAGGTGTTTGATGAAATGTGTCATGGGTTTGTGTCTAGATTGATGTTTTGGGTATGTTTGAATGGTTTAAACATATTGCATGCTTGAATTTGTGTTTGGGTTTTATGATGATTTTTATTACTAGGGTGTTAGGACTGATTAGAGTGTTTGAGTATGATTATGAGTGCTTAGGTTGATTCCTATTGTCGATAAATGGGTTTGAAAACGAGCGTTGGGATGATTTTGGTATGGGTGATTTTAGGCAGAATGTTCGAAGTGTTTTCATAAAAATTATTTTGTAAACAGGTCTTGTGGTTAGGATGTAGTTGTAGAGCTTTGTCTTAGCTTCGTTTCGGTATAAGGTAGAGCTTACGACTCCAAACGAGTCAAAAGTTATGTTACTTTAAAAATACGTGTACCGGGAGATGAGAACCAACACAATCCGAATTTGTGTTTGGTTTTGGGTCAAATCCCGGGGACCATAGGTTTAGTTTGGTAAATGGTCAAAGGTTGATTTTTGGTCTCAAACCTGTGTATTTGAGTCTATTATTAGACTTAGGTGTCGTAGAGGTCAATGGTATATTTTAAATGGGTCAAATGAGTCCGACTTGGTCAAAGTGCAATTTCAGTCTGAAAAATGTAGGTTTAGTAATGTGTTGAGTAACGGGTCGTAAAAGCGAAAACTTTTAATGGGATTAAAAATGGGTTTTCTACAGGTCTTAAGGTATTTTTGAGAATTTTCCCAAATTTTATAAAATGGTATAGGTTTAGGAAAACAGCCCATACTTTTTGTAAGTATTGGCGAAATCGTAAAATGGATAGTAACTTTAATAACATTGATAAATGATATAAGTCTAGTAACAACTACTTGTTTGACTTTGGCGTGAGTTTTCATAAGCATTGAGTGTGTTGCATTTGCGTGTGTTTAGTACAATAATGTACGCGGAGTATTGATTTGGTTTACGTACCTTGATTTTTAGGTCAAGTGTTTGATTTTCCCGGGCATCCACGTCGTCGGTGACATTTCTCGTTACGTCTTCGCTAGAACCACTACTACTACGCAAGGTGAGTCTATAGCCTCGCTCTTTACTTATTTCAAATGTTTTTACCCGCGAGGGGGATACATGCTATTTAAATGAAAATGAACATAAGTCATGAATGATTGTTGGACCCGAATGTTGCCTTGAAATTGTGTTGAGTACCTAGTTGCAAAAGGCCCTAAATTCATGAACTATTAACTATTGTCTTGCCCTTGCGAAGGGGGAAATAGCCGCTTATACAAAGTGATAGTACTATGGGGTTGACTACCCTATCCGAGACGAGGGCTAGTACGTTGATACCCCCTGCGGACGGATAATTTGTGATAAGAGATAAGGTATAATTGCAACTAATGCCTTTAGTATGGGCACTGGTTTCATCTGAATCACGCCGGTAATTATTATGCGGGTGATTGAGTTAACGGATTAGTGTCATGAGCTTAAACACAATTGTCATATCCTTGAATAATAGATTGTGAGTACGACAATGCTATTGAACGGTCATGATTGGTTTTTAATACTTATGTTCAACTTATGATTTGATAAACCTATAGATTCGCTCAACCTTTGTGTTGACAGTTTTAAGCATGTGTTTCAGGTAACCAGGGTTGATAGCAGCGGAGCATGCGAGGATGGAAGTTGTTGTGGCTTGGCGGTCTACTTGTTTTTCCACCCATATTTAACTTAAAACTCTTTTATTATTCTGTCATGTGAGAAAAAAATGTACTTTGGGTTGAGATTCAGTGGGGACCTAACGCAAACTCTGTTTAGTATTATCTTGGGATTTGGAAAACTGTAGACTTATATGATTTTAAATAATGTTTAAATTTATGTTTAAACTTTTACGTCTCTTTGAGTCGTTTAATATAGCTTATGTGTGATGATAACTAAGTAGCACCCAAATGTTGTAGTTCCGCTGCGCATAGCATTTGTTGGGGGTGTTATAGATTGGTACCAGAGCCATGAGTTATAGAGAACTAGGTCATTTTGAAAAATCCTAAACTATAACTTTTGGTGTCGTAAGAAATTGTCCAAGCACACAACTATCTTGCATGGCTCCGGTAAGATTTCTTTAGCATTGCTTTATATTTTAGATGTATCCCTCAAACAGACATGAATTCTCTAGTATTTAGTAAGTAAATACTTTGATATATATTGAGATATATTGTTGTGTACGTTGAGTACTTATCATCGTAATTTGAAAATTCTTGTAAGATTATCTTATATGTTGCATGTAATTGGCATAACGGGCTACATTGCATTACATGGCAACACCGCGTTGTAATCCTACGTGTATGTAGGAATGGTTGTACATATAAGTATGTATATACTATGGTATTTAAAGGCATTGCACGCGAAGCAATGGTCCTTGGGTAATTATCGTACATTAAAATGCGGTTTTGTTGAGACTTCGGCTTAACCGCTAATTATCAATCCTGATAATTAATCTACTGATCGAATAACCGAGTGTGAACCTCGTTTGATACTATATATACGTAAATGATGCTTCGTAACATATTTTATATCGACTAGATCGATCTCGATTGTCGTTATCGCACTGTGATGTGTCATTTTTGGGACACCTTCTTTTTGGATCGTAAATTACTAACGTACTATTTTATTTCCTTTATTCCTTATGGGTTTGATATATTAGTTCGCGTAACTATAACATAACCGAAGTATAATCAATGATGCGTACATCGTGGCGGCGAATCATGTGTGTATATTATGAAATATGGTTGAGGCGTGTCGCCATTTAAATCGTTTTTATCATCCTACTTGGATTTAAATATGCATTTTAAAATAGACTAGCGTTGTGATCAATCGTGATAACTTGGAATTTGGTTGGTTTTTGTGTTAACTTTGTGGAGTACGATTTCGAGACTCATCCGAGGCCGATAACAACATTTAGTTGACATACGTATTCCCGTTCCATTTATTTCATTTTGTTTTGTTGTTTCATTATTTTGAAGTTAATATATTACATGACGAGGTCCGGCATTTGTGCGAGTTAAGTAAGCATCGAATTTTGTTGATTGAATGATTTAAACATAAAGTGTTTTACATATTAAATAAATGGTGAATGAAACTTTTGGATAAAAATGACCTATGATATGCCTTTTAACAAGTAAAATTCGTATAGAGAATAAAATGGACAAAGTGAAATTATTTTCCCTTTTAATCTTGGTTGGTAAATCATAATAAGTCATTATTAATACTCGTAAAACCCTTGTTTTTATATGTTAAAATTTGATACTAAAAGATTGTGACGGACTTGTTAAGAATTTGTTTAATTTAATTTGAAAAAGGAGTTTATAATAAAATTTACGATATGACTGTCGAGTATATATAACTTGGATTTAGTATGAATTAATTTTCGGGTCAATGTAGTAAACTTTTGACGTATCTTGTAATATAAAACATGAGTAGAAGATGTGGACATGTATTTTGGAGCTAGAAACTTTGTAAAATTGGTTTTATTTTAAACATAAGGTTATGTTTACGTATGCATTGATATAAACTAGAACTCGTCACTTGTTGTAGTGAATAAACTGGGTTAAAATCGGAATGTACACTTTAAGTGAGAAATTATAATGCTTGAAATGAATTATAAAATCTTGATGGAACGTCATTGGAAACCATTTGTTTGTTTAATTGTCGTTATAGAGAATCACTATGCATAACTCGATGATGCTTGTTTAAAATCGTTTGAAAAATCTTTTGTTTTATTCCACTACGAGATGTGTTAATGTTAAAAATCGCTTGATAATGGGCTAATGATTAAAAGTTGAATTTTCTACATTTTAGAATTATTGAAATAAGCATTTCTGATTAATTATTATATTATTATATTGTTATTATTTTTGAGATTCAAGTCTCGACAAAAATCAGTAATTTATCCGAGATAATACTACGTGAAACGTCTTTGACGCCTGGCTCGAGTCGCGTGAATAAAATATAGCATACAAATCAGTTTTAAGGAACACATGTGTATAATGAAAAGTCAAAGGTTGATTTTTAAGAGTTAATTGGACTAGATTGAGTTATTTTGGATATTTGTATATACGTAATAAGATATGTCGTAATAACGTAAAACTTTGAGAATTCTTACTATAAACGTTATTGGTACTTAAGATATGAACATTAACGAGATTTTGACACAAATATGGAGATTTTCAAACCTAATAATTTTTCTAGAAATGAAAACTTCGTAAAGAAGTATAAATTCTTTAATGGGGTAACACAAATTAAAAATGTGTAAATGTTCGGTTCTACAATGTACAAGGTAACACTAATTATTATACGTAACTGGATTATACAACACACGCCTACTTGTATATTATTTAATAAAGATGTATATATAATGTTTTGAGTCACGATGGTTCGATCGTACGACATCTCTTCTTCGACTTTGCGAGTCCATATCTGAGCTTGAGTAGTCATGTAACTGTTTATTTTAATATTGTCTATGGCATGAGACCATTATTTATTTTGAATTGCTACTTCACGATTACATGGTAAAAAGGGCATGTCACCCGGTATATTTTGTCCTGTTCATGGACGTTGTGACTTTTCTTCTTACGGTTAATAGAACCTAAAATTCTGTATTTACTTGAATGATACTATAAATCTTCATTAAATTGGTTATTTATTTATATTGAATAAAAGCGAGGAGGCGAAGCCGCTTTACCGAATTGTAGAGGTGAAAGAACTCGACCTTCCTGGTGAAATTGTTTCTATTCGACCAAGTGATTATTCTCCTCTCCCCGTTTACCCCTGGTGGAATGTGTGTGCAACTCGAGACGATGGGAATTATGATCGTTGTTTTATTTTTTTGACGCTTGTGTTGATATTCAATTTTTACTCCATGTATTCGTAGATCGCTGTTGTTATCCCAAGACTTTTGTCATATGTTTGAAGTATTTTCATTTCTAATATAGTTAAATTCAGTTGGCAATTATATTGCTCGTTTACCTAGTTCGATCTCATTGATTTTTGGATTTTATTATTTTTGTGCTTGCAATGATCTTGAATCCTGAACCACCTTACCATTGATTGGTGAGTAGTCTATTTTGAAAATATGTATGAGTGTGAAATGTTTCATTTAACCAAATGTAAATGGTGTCGATTTATTTACTTAATTATTTATTCATTTTTCTCATAAATAGGCAAAGTAATGTATGTTTCCAGAGTAGACGAAAAAGGTTTGATGTGTTTCTTAAAACGATGGTAACAATATTTTCCCATTTCAAATTTTATTTCAAATGGTTTAATTATTTTGAAGATTAGGTCAAAAACTTTCGTAGTCATATTGGTATGTAATAATAATGTTTGTGTCGTCACTCGATCCTCAATTATGCACAGCTTAGCTAACTAGGCATAATTCGGGAAGAGTCCTGTTTTGTGGGTTGTCGTTGCTTGATCCTTAAGTATGCATGATCTAGCTAATTATGCATATTTTAGGAAGGGCACGATCGTGTCAAACAAATTGGTCATCTTGAAACTTGTAGTGTTTTGATAAACGTTTGGATGAGAACGTTTCTTTTTAAAATGGTAGATCATTTTTGCAAGTAGTTGTAATTTCTGTGATTCTTAAAGAAAATTTTTGAACTTTCTTGTGTTCCTTGAAATCTTTTCTTTTTGTTTGGCGTTGACTTAGTAAGTCACTGTGACCGAGTAATTTTGGAAAATGTTTTTATGTGTTGTGTGTAACGTGTGAATTCCATTGGAATCACGAGGGTGTTGATGAAATACCAAAGGGACTCGTACCGACACTGAGAAGGAATTTTAAACAAAAATAGAAGACTGTCAAAGTAGAGGAAATCAGAGTTCGAGTGACTCTGAGGGGAATGACGACGACTTCTCCTACATCAAACGTATCATACCTTATTTAATTTCTTTCCTCGTTCTTTTGATATGTTTAACGACACGCGATAAACTGTTGAAGTTTACCAACTGTGCATCGGTAATTGGAAGACAATTCCATTTCCGTCTTCGTTTATTTAAGTGAGGAATCCTCTTTGCTTAACTCAACCATCCTTGATTATCGATGGTTAAACGATAGATAAACATAGTTGATGTTTTTGTGGTGAACCCTTGTCTTTTATGTGTTTATGTTGTATGTGATCTGGTCGAGTGATCGTAAGTTGTGAGAACTTGAGACGACGTTGTCCAATGAAGTCCGATCATGGAGAACACGTGCCATGTAATATATGTATATTTTTTTCTTATATACTGTGAACGATGATGCTTATTGAGATTTTGACCACGGTTGGGACGAAAGTGAGATGGTGATCTTGTAATATTTTCTTTTGGGTATGGAACCATGTGTGAGCACCCTGCGATGACACATGGATGTATTTTTCTTTCCTTTTGGATATGCATCCATAGCTAGCAAGCTCGTGAACCTTCTTTAACTTGCAATTTTCTTTTTGACTGGACTCATCCGAGAATCATCACAAATATCCTTATTTTATCCTGGCTGGGCTGATTAGCAGGCATGAGTTAACTCGATTGAACTGATTGACTTGGGATGGTTTGGCTATTTTGCAAACATGACGTAATGTAGTTGTATGTGTTATTATGGCTTTTGTGTTTGATTGGATTGTGACGTTTTCGAGAGAGTTATGTATACGTCGGATGATTAGCGTATCGATGAATTCGTTTTTGACGAAATAGGTTTGTATGTACATAATATTGTGATTAAGGTGATTTTGTACGACTAGTATTGATTACTTCATCTTTTATATTTTGAACGTTTTCGATGGGGTTATGTGTGACCCGTGCGATTTTATTTTGTGACTAGTTGTTTTTATGAGATGATGAACCAAGTGGAAGGACGATTCGAACGTTGGAAGACATGCTCCGAACGTGTGTGATTGATTTTGATAGTTGTTGAGATCAACACTTGTCGTTGGTAGTATCTTTGTACAACGACTTTTACCTTGTTAGCATTGAAGTTGTAGCATTTGAAGAATTATGTTGATGAAATGTAGATCACCAGTTGAGTGGAATGGAGTAGGAAAAAGTCAGTTGAATGGGCTCGAAATGATTCGAGAAGCTATGGAAGAGATGGTGTAGATTAAGAATCACTCGCTAACCGCGAGAAGCTTTGAAAAGAGAAGTGTTGATAACCGTAGGAAAAATTTGGGAAATTGAAGTGGAGATCCTGGATCGAGATGTTAAGAGATTTAAGCAAGGTATAACACTCATTGTGAAGGTGTGATGGAACCCGAGACGTGAACCGAAGTCCATATTGGAACGTGAATACCTCTATAGTAAGAAGTACCCCCATCTTTCTAGTAGTACGAAATGCGAGTATAAGAACCGGAGAGCGCCGGGACGTCGCTCCCTTAAGGAGGGGAGGATGTAAGACCCGTGAATGTGCCGTATGATGCTAAGTTATTGTCTCAAGAGCTGTTCAGTATGAGCATCTCTCTTAAGTTGCGACTCACTTGTGGATGTGATATCCCGAGCCCAACGTTATTTATTTAATCCTATTTTACGGATATTTTTGAAATTTTTAAGAAATTTCGTTTGTTATATATTTGACTGTTTAAGTTGAAACCAACGTTTACGGTCGTAATTTTAACATTTGACGATTTAAGAAGAACCGATGATGACTACGATACCGACGGATGCCCAAACTTACATTTATTATCGATTGATCGATATTTGAGTTTTTCGAGATTTTATTTTTATTACGTGTTAAGTCGAGTCGGAACCATATGAATATTCGTTTTGTGTGCGTTTGAACCATTTAAAAGTATTTTCGAATGTTCGGGACGACCCCCGACTCCCGTAAATTTTTAAAACCGACAACTAGTCATAATCCCGCTCTTTATAACTAGTTTTACTAGTAAGGCCAAAAGAAAGCTATAATTATACCTTTAGTCCCTCCACCATTATATATAAACCAAAAATAAACACACACACTCATTTTTCACATTCAAAATTTTTCTCTCCCCTCTCCCTTCTTCTCTAGCCGACGGCCAAGCCCCCACCACCATCAAAAACCACCAAAAAAATTGATTTTGAGAAAATCTAATCAAAGACCACCTCTCCTATCATCCTTGTAAGTAAATCCCACCTAAAATAACATACATGCATCCATTGATTTTTTCCAAAAATTTGTGATTTTCTAAAAACGGATTTTGGTCTAATTAAACCCGTTTATTGTTTAATTCATGTGTTTATAATGCTAATTAATCCATTAAATAAGATGGGTTTTATGTTATTGGTCTTCCACAGCCCCTAAAAGCCACGAAATGTGGGGGGTGTTGGGTGTGTTCAAGGTGTTTGATGAAATGTGTCATGGGTTTGTGTCTAGATTGATGTTTTGGGTATGTTTGAATGGTTTAAACATATTGCATGCTTGAATTTGTGTTTGGGTTTTATGATGATTTTGATTATTAGGTGTTAGGACTGATTAGAGTGTTTTAGTATGATTATGAGTGCTTAGGTTGATGCCTAGTGTCGATAAATGGGTTTGAAAACGAGCGTTGGGATGATTTTGGTATGGGTGATTTTAGGCAGAATGTTCGAAGTGTTTTCATAAAAACTATTTTGTAAACAGGTCTTGTGGTTAGGATGTAGTTGTAGAGCTTTGTCTTAGCTTCGTTTCGGTATAAGGTAGAGCTTACGACTCCAAACGAGTCAAAAGTTATGTTACTTTGAAAATACGTGTACCGGGAGATGAGAACCAACACAATCCGAATTTGTGTTTGGTTTTGGGTCAAATCCCGGGGACCATAGGTTTAGTTTGGTAAATGGTCAAAGGTTTATTTTTGGTCTCAAACCTGTGTATTTGAGTCTATTATTAGACTTAGGTGTCGTAGAGGTCAATGGTATATTTTAAATGGGTCAAATGAGTCCGACTTGGTCAAAGTGCAATTTCAGTCCGAAAAATGTAGGTTTAGTAATGTGTTGAGTAACGGGTCGTAAAAGCGAAAACTTTTAATGGGATTAAAAATGGGTTTTCTACAGGTCTTAAGGTATTTTTGAGAATTTTCCCAAATTTTATAAAAGGGTATAAGTTTAGGAAAACAGCCCATACTTTTGGTAAGTATCGACGAAATCGTAAAATGGATAGTAACTTTAATAACATTGATAAATGATATAAGTCTAGTAACAACTACTTGTTTGACTTTGGCGTGAGTTTTCATAAGCATTGAGTGTGTTGCATTTGCGTGTGTTTAGTACAATAATGTACGCGGAGTATTGATTTGGTTTACGTACCTTGATTTTTAGGTCAAGTGTTTGATTTTCCCGGGCATCCACGTCGTCGGTGACATTTCTCGTTACGTCTTCGCTAGAACCACTACTACTACGCAAGGTGAGTCTATAGCCTCGCTCTTTACTTATTTCAAATGTTTTTACCCGCGAGGGGGATACATGCTATTTAAATGAAAATGAACATAAGTCATGAATGATTGTTGGACCCGAATGTTGCCTTGAAATTGTGTTGAGTACCTAGTTGCAAAAGGCCCTAAATTCATGAACTATTAACTATTGTCTTGCCCTTGCGAAGGGGGAAATAGCCGCTTATACAAAGTGATAGTACTATGGGGTTGACTACCCTATCCGAGACGAGGGCTAGTACGTTGATACCCCCTGCGGACGGATAATTTGTGATAAGAGATAAGGTATAATTGCAACTAATGCCTTTAGTATGGGCACTGGTTTCATCTGAATCACGCCGGTATTTATTACACGGGTGATTGAGTTAACGGATTAGTGTCATGAGCTTAAACACAATTGTCATATCCTTGAATAATAGATTGTGAGTACGACAATGCTATTGAACGGTCATGATTGGTTTTTAATACTTATGTTCAACTTATGATTTGATAAACCTATAGATTCGCTCAACCTTTGTGTTGACAGTTTTAAGCATGTGTTTCAGGTAACCAGGGTTGATAGCAGCGGAGCATGCGAGGATGGAAGTTGTTGTGGCTTGGCGGTCTACTTGTTTTTCCACCCTTATTTAACTTAAAACTCTTTTATTATTCTGTCATGTGAGAAAAAAATGTACTTTTGGGTTGAGATTCAGTGGGGACCTAACGCAAACTCTGTTTAGTATTATCTTGGGATTTGGAAAACTGTAGACTTATATGATTTTAAATAATGTTTAAATTTATGTTTAAACTTTTACGTCTCCTTGAGTCGTTTAATATAGCTTATGTGTGATGATAACTAAGTAGCACCCAAATGTTGTAGTTCCGCTGCGCATAGCATTTGTTGGGGGTGTTATACCAAGTATTGTTGCTCCAGAACCTGAAGTAATAGCTCCGGCAACCGAAGTTGTCGCTCCAGCAACCGAAGCACAATCATATACGTTTGCACCTACAATTGGTCAAGATATACCTTCAACGAGTAATTATCAACCAACACATGCTTCAACTACCCATGTCATGCCTATTGATGATGAAGAGGATGATGATGATCACGATTTGGAATTCGCTCAAATGCGTGAACTTCCATTCTTTGGTGTATCAATTCCCGACCATAATCAAGCCGGGTCATCCACCTCAGAGGAAGCTCCTTCTACAGTCTACTCCAATCCACGGATTCGTGAACATGACAGCAAGTGGACAAAGGATCATCCTATAGGTTCTATTATTGGTGACCCTAATCGTCCGGTATCCACACGAAATCAGCTACAAGAAAATGCAATGTTTTGTCATTTTGATGCTTTTCTCACTGAAGTTGAACCTAAGACATGGCAAGAAGCTTTTACTCAATCCTGTTGGATAGAAGCTATGTAAGAAGAACTTAACGAATTCATACGTATTGAAGTATGGGAACTTGTCCCATGCCCGGATCAAGTGCAGTTACTCACTTTGAAATGGGTTTACAAGGTGAAACTCAACGAGTTAGGCGGAATATTGAAGAACAAAGCTCGACTAGTAGCTCGTGGATACAAGCAATTATTAGGCATCGACTTTATGGAATCCTTTGCACCTGTTACCCGTTTGGAAGCTATTAGATTATTCCTTGCTTATGAAGCCCACATGAATATGATCGTCTATCAGATGGATGTGAAGACGACATTTCTTAATGGTGAAATCAAGGAAGAGGTCTATGTTCAACAGCCGGATGGTTTTGTGAATCCTAAATATCCTAATCATGTGTACAAGCTTAAGAAGGCTCTCTATGGGTTGAAGCAAGCTCCACGCGTATGGTATGATTTATTGTCACAACTCCTCATTACGCAAGGCTTCGCTAAAGGCAAGGTGGATCCCACGTTGTTCATTCAGAAACGAGGTAAAGATATGATTATGGTACAAATATATGTTGATGATATTATATTTGCAGCCTCGACCCAAACCTTATCCGATGAGTTTGGGACACTCATGTCTTCCAAGTTTAATATGTCAATGATGGGCAAGGTATCATTCTTCTTAGGTCTCCAGATATCTCAGAGTCCCAGAGGCATCTTTATCAATCAATCCAAGTATGCCCTTGAATCGCTAAAGACGTATAAGATGGAATCTTGCGACCCCGTGGATACTCCAATGGTGGAACGAACTAAGCTTGATGCAGATCCACATGGAGTTTCCGTTGATCCGACACTTTATCTTGGAATGATCGGTACTCTTCTGTATATCACAGCTAGTCGACCTCATCTTCAGTTTGCTATATGTATGTGTGCTCGGTATCAAACTCGGCCTACTGAGTTACACTTGGCTACTGTTAAACGTATCTTTCAGTATCTTAAAGGAACCATTAATCGGGGACTTTGGTATTCGAAGGATTCTTCGATTGCACTAATGGCATACGCAGATGCGGATCACGCGGGTTGTCAAGATACAAGGCGTAGCACGAGTGGAACTTTGCAACTACTAGGAGATCGACTAATCAGTTGGGCATCGAAAAGGCAGAAAAGCGCTGCAATTTCAAGTACGGAAGCAGAATACATAGCTATGTCCGGTTGTTGTGATCAAATTCTTTGGATGAGATCGCAATCAACCGACTATGGTCTAGGTTTCAACAAAATTCCAATGTACTGTGACAACAAGAGTGCAATTGCCTTATGCTGCAACAATGTTCAATTCTCCCGGTCAAAGCACATTGACATTCGCTACCACTTCATCAAGGAGCAAGTGGAAAATGGAGTGATGGAGCTTTATTTTGTCCAATCTGAGTATCAATTGGCGGATATTTTCACGAAGGCTTTAGATCACGCTCGAATGGAATTTTTGGCCGACAAGCTAGGAATGAGAACTTTCTCGCCTGAGACTCTAAAGGAACTGGCAGATAAGCGAAAGAATAGCGGTGGTAAACTATTCTCCGTATCCATCATTTGTATATATTGTTTATATTTTTATCCACAAAAGCAAAATACAAAAATATAAAACCATATAAAAACCATAAAAATTGATAAATTTAAAAAAAATCCAAAAATATTTTACTTTATTTTTCAAAGGCATGTCTTTTGGTACGATAATATTTACGGCCATAGAAATGTTGATTAATATTGACACGGCGCCATAAATAGAGTTCGTACAAAAGTTGTAAATATTTCATAAAACATGCCTAAATGGCTTGTAGTTATTTCAGATTGCAACCCGGTTTTCACTTTAAAGTCAAGTATTTCTTATGAAAGCTTTGGCTCACAACGGGAATTAATTTTCTCGGGCAAGGTTTACTTTAAAACCTTGTAAGGGATCAAGTTTACTTTATAACTTGGTCTAACACAAATATATGTACGTTTCAGTGCATTTATTTGTTAAAACAAGAGAAGTCTTGTTTTTATGAAGCTATCATCTCTACAACCATAGCTATCTACAATTGGTATCTACATACTCGACGATGTGACTACTCAACCGACGACTACAGCTCTTTCGATAGAACACGGGTCAACAATTGAGGGGGAGCAATTGTCAAGCATTCAGAATCTTCGATGCCGAAAGTGCCAAGTTCACAAGTTGGTGTCAAGACAACAATACCAATCGTACACGTGGTGTCAAGAGATGACTTCAGACGTGACGAGGTGACCAACATATGCTGACAAGAACCATTTGATCTTATCATATGATGTTCTCATCAATCAGGTCCAACCTTGTCAAATTTTTTCTAATATGGTGAATATGTGATCATGTTACAAATCGGTATCATATCTCATACATTTGGTATCATGAAGATAAAACGGACTCACATTTTTCTTCCCAAAACCTTTGTTAAAACTTCATTAAATCAATTGATATTAAAAATATCGATTGGGTTAATATTTTTAATATGGGGGAGAAAATGTGATTTAATATGGGAAATTATCACAAATGGTTTGACTTAATGTGTTGGCTCTTCCCGACATATGCGAAATGTTTTCGAATATCGTGGCATATGTTAAGGGGGAGCAAAACGGATTTGCATTTCAAAAATGGATTTCATGGTGTCATATACTTACCCAAAACCCATTTATTTCACGACGATGAAGATTGTGGTGACATAAGGATGGTAGGATAGGTTAAGTCCAATGATTCTTCCAAAACCGGAGGAATCTTCCCAAGGACATTCCATAGCTAGAAATAGTAGTCCTTAGGAAAGATGGAGAAAGATTGTGAACGTAGTTGAATGCTGACCAAGTACTTAAGTTAGCACTGGAACAATCACAACAAGGTGCTAGTTATGACGTATTGGTAAGCATTGAAGGGGTTGAAGAATGAAAAAGAATTGTAAAGATAAAGGGTGTAAAGAAAGAAGTCCTCCTTACAACTTTAGGCAGAAACCGGGTCAACACATATGCTATTGAGATCATTCTAATGATGCTCGATATTGAAGATAGACATCATGGACCCAGTGATGCAATGCACAACCCATCCCAGCTAACTCAGATATCTCTCAAAAGGTATTTGTTTTAATCACACGGAGACAACACGTTATCTATCGATTTATTCACTCCGAATAAATTGGTATTGAAAAGGTGGCACTTCTCTCCAGCCTCCGATCACTAAAATCCAAAGTGCACGATCGAGTATTGAGCCATTTGAGATCATCAAATATCTCATTAGGACACACTTCCATATTTCCTTGCTTCTTCACACACTGTGAAAAGTAAGAAAGATCTTAAGAGTCCTACGCAAAATCTTCATGATCTTGCCTGAACATCCGAGTAATACGAAAGTATTTACAATGAAGATGGAAATCCTTCTTGAGAGAATATCAAAAAGCTCATGGTAGGTGACTTGTGCGATTCTTTATGAATCAAACTTGTGATAACTGGAAAGCAACAGTGGTTTCATTCTTAACTGAATTTAAACACGTTTCAGGCCTTTACGCAATATCTTAGTGCTCTTGTCAGAACACTCAGAGTTATACCTTAGTGTTCACAGTGATGAGTGGAAATCCTTCTAGTGTTAACCTCAAACAGCATTTGGTAGGTAACTTGCAAGATTCTATACGAATCAAGCTCGTGACAACTGAAAAGCAACGATGGTGCGGTTCTTAATTGAATTTCACTTGTTCTAGGAACATGAATTGACGGCTTCAAATCATGCGGATATTTTTATCCAAATGATTCACTCTTTAAGTTCGCAGTCAGCTTTGGACGGTCGAGTAAAGAGAACGGGTTTACCCGCGAAATCTTGTCAAGGAGATTTTTAATTAAATCTACCTGCCACAAGTACGATATTTTATATCGTCCAACGGTCTTCACCGACCGGAGGTATAATGTTACCGAATTAGAATAAAATGTTCAAATCTATTTTGTTCGTGTCTACTTATATTGCGGCATTTGAAGACGGTGGCGTTGCGGAATCCAAGAAGAAGTCGTCCCCGCATTTTTATGCACTTAATATCTCATCTAATTCAAGAAAGCCTAAAAGTTAAGTCTTTCGCTGTATCAAACTCTGAAGCTTTCAAGAATTACGAAGGTATAAGTATGTGGGACATGGTGTCACGAAGAGGCGAAGATCACAAGTGATGGATGCACGAGATCAAGGCAAGAGATTAATGCTCAAGACTGATATCAAAGATCATATCCGCATGTTCACCAGAAAAGAAAAAAAAAAGAAAGACGAAGACTACGAGCTCAAGACAAGCATAGTATGTTAGGTTTATTTTATTATTGTAACTTGGGTAACACCCTTGTTTGGAGTGACCTCCCTTAGGGGGAGATTGTTGGAAATACATTTTTTACGTATTTAGGAAGATTCGGTCACTCCGACAATATATTAAGTAGTAGCTCGTAGTCTAGATATCTTATAACATATCAAACAAGGAAAAGCCCGGTCCATGCTTGTATGGCCGGCCCAAACATGTAAGCCCAAGCCCATTACAAGGCTTGGGTATATAAACCCTCTCCTTAGATGGAGAGGGTGTGGTTCTTCATAATTTACACATAGTTATCTTCATTTTCTCTCTCTAGAATTGTATGAAATCCACCATCTCTCTATCTCTTTCTCTCTCTAAAACATAAGCAAGATTTACATATCCTACATCTTATATTTTATTGTTGTCTTGAATGATCACGAGGATGTATTGTTGACTTATTTCGATAGTTATTTAGGCTGAAAATAAAGTGGGACGATTTAATCAATAGTTAGCTAAAGGAAAAAATCTTTTAAAATTGTTTCCCGGGACCTCATAAAGTTCATATCTTAGCATAACTCGCTTCACGATTTGAGACCTTTCTCGGATCGATATTTGGCATTGACTTCATACTTCAAATCTTGAGAGACGTTCATGAAATAATGGTCTTCTCTTCATAATAGGAATTTCTTCACTTGAACTTTTTGAGAGATTCTTCATATTTGGACCACGACTTCTTCATTTTTCTCCAATCGTTATTTGGGATTTTGATATACAACGATCCGCCTCCTTTTAGGACTTGGATCTATTTATCCTCATACCTTGTTAGGGTCTTTTTGGATAGACTTCTCCATGATCTTTAGGGGAGTATTTGCTTTTCGTCGTGTGTCTCGATCCTTCATGTTGATTTTTGATAAATGATTCTTCACATCACTTTGGATCTTTAGCAACAAAATGTAGCCCTCATGTCTTGTTAGGACCTTTTCGGACTCGCCAATCTTCGCATCCCGCTTCAATAAGTTATGCCTTGGCTATGAACTCTAATTAATACCGAGCAACTTTTAAACGATCTTGTGCTAGAAGCTAAGTAACTTTTCAAATCGTACGACCTTATTTATTGCAATTAAATTTATTAACAAGCGATGGGAGAAAAAGCTTATAATCAACTCACATAAATTCATGAAAGAATACCAAACTTATAATTGACTCTATCATCTCTCGTTCTCCACAATTTAAAATCTCAAGGAACGAGACTCGTGGATGCTTAGCCAATTACATCAAAGATTTGGGTTTTCAAGTCATCTATAGGATCTTGCATCTTCTTAGACTTTTTCAAGTTTAGAATTCACATTTTAAAGTTCCCTTGATAAACGACTTTCTAGGATCAATTATAGGAACTAGCGAAAAGTTCTCGTTCTTAACCGGTAAGAGTTAAGACTTGCGTGTTTTAAAGTTCCCTATATAAAAGCCTAGCAAAACTTGACCTAAACACGTTAAGGATACTAGCTAGAGTAAACTTAGGTAAGTAAACTCGGGTTGAGTCAAAAGATTCACAACGTTGAAAAATTAAAACCACTTTATTAAAATTTATTCTAACAAAGAAAGAAAATAACTATACAAAGGTGAAAACAACTAGGCCAAGATAGATCAAAATTTTTGAAAAATGTCAAAAAAAATCAATTTTCTGGTTTAAATGAGGACAAATACAAGGAAAAGCCCACTTAACTTCGATAGAAGTCTCCCCTACACTTAATATAAACATTGTCCTCAATGTTTAAGCATGTGGGAGTAGACTCCCCTACACTTAGGACATTGTGCACGTTGTTTAAATCTTGCTAAGGAAAAGACAACTAAAGTGATTCCTATTTTAATATTGAAGAATATAAAATAGTGAATCAAAAGAGTTTAGGATAGAACCGGGAAGACGGGTATACGGAATCACGGGTCGTCAAAAGTCATCAAGAATGGATCTTTGAAAGCTCGAATCCCTGCACATGATAAGAAAGAAAACAACAAACACATACTAGGGTCTCCCCCTACACTATTATAAAAAACAGAGAAAAAGGATAGATACTACGGGTTGCCTCCCGAGAAGCGCTTGTTTTTGTTCACCGAGTCGTGAGCCTAACTCGACCTTAATTAGCATAGGAAGAAGCTTGAAACATATCCACCGGGATTAAATACATGGTTTTCATCCATCAAGTAGCACAAGCTTAAGGCGAACAAGGCAAGCCAAAGAAGAGTAGGCAAGGTTCCCTTAAGCAACTGTTGAGCACGGTGGTAGCAAGGGTGATGAGGTGCAAGCATATCTCCAAAAGTTCCAAAAATCTTTCCTTTTATTTCATCAGATGGATACTGAGATGGCTTAAAAATTGCAATACCGGGATCGAACACCTTTTCCTTTAGGGGAAAATAACACTCAGGCTTAGTAGACCTTGAAGAAGATCCGCTCATAAATCTCACAATCTCATCCTCAGAGGGTGGATAAAGAGGTGTCAAGACATAGGTACTACGGATATCGGTGTCGGCCGGCTTCTTCTCCTTTGAAACAGGTTTCTTCATTTTCGAAGGAGGATAAAGAGCATCATCAAAGTCCAAAGGAGGAGAATCATTCTCATTTGGGAAGTAAGTGTTGAGAAAAGTAGCAAATTCTTCCTCAAATGAGTAGTCATCCAAAGTAGGATCAAGCATTGTTGGTGGAGGATCTTCATCAAAAGTATGAACAAGGTCATCATGTGAAGAATCACTCGAAAGAGTATCGACATCATCAAAATCATCATAAGTTGGCATGTCTTTATACTCAGAAGAAAAATCATCAGAATCATCCATGTCAGAACTAGAATCATCATCATAGTCATCACAGATTGGTGGAGATTCATATATTGGTGGAGGATCTAAACTGGAGAGAGAATCATCCACATCATCTTGGAAAAGTGGATTATCATAGCAAGAATCGAAAAGAGGATTGTTGTAGACGACAAAATCATCAAGTACATTAATCATATTCGCTGATTCTCTTCCATTGGGTTTGGTTGTGATCTTCCCCATTTTAAAAACTTGTGCCTCATTCCCGACTCTTAAGATTAACTCACCTTCGGCAACATCGACTAATGCTTTTCCGGTTCTTAAGAATGGACGACCAAGTATTAATGGAATACGAGGGTCCATTTCATAATCAACAACAACAAAGTCGACCGGAAAAGTGAAGGTACCAACTTTAACAAACACATCTTCGGCAATACCAACAGGGTAAGTGAGAGTGTGATTTGCTAGCTCAAGAGTCATCTTTGTTGGTGTAAGATCGGGTAATGATAACTTTTTTCAAACACTTAAAGGCATCAGATTTATACTTGCCCCGAGATCGGCTAAGGCAGTAAATTCTTCGGTTTGGTTAAAAGTACATGGTAGCACAAAACTACCGGGATCTCCAAGTTTTTCTGGAAGTTCTTTAAGAAGGACTGCAGAATAGTTTTCATTCAGTCGAGTATTAACAAACTCGGCCACCTTCTCCTTCTTATTAAGCAATTCCTTAAACATCTTAACAAATTTAGGCATTTGGGCTAGAGCTTCAACAAGGCTAAAGGTGATGGTCACTCCCGAAATCTTCTTCAAAAAGTTTGACACTTAAATATCATCCTTGGTGAGCAATTGGGACTTGTCTAAGCGAGAAGGATAAGGGATGTTGGGTTTAGGTGGTGTAGGTGTAGCAGGTAAAGGTTGAGATGTTGAAGGTTTAAAGGTGGAAGGTGGGGTTGGTGAAGGGTGTTTCTTAGGTACTACTTCAGTAAGAGGTGGAGACGGTAATGGAGAACTAATACTAGGCGTGGGAGTAGGACGGATAAATGGTGGTGAAAGAGGTGTAGATGGAGTAACTGGTGGAGGGATAGATGGTCTTACTAAAGTTGCTCCACTGCGTGTAGTAATAGCACTCACATTCGCCCTTGGGTTGGTGACGGTATTTGAAGGAAGATAGCCCGAAGTAGAGTGTTGAGTACTTGGAAAGAAACTAGCCATCATATTCTTCAAATCATTCGTTTGATTGCTAAAAGAAGTTTGTATATCATGTCGAAGCTCGGTTCTAATATCATTACCTTGCTTAGTGATATCTCCTTTCAAGTTGATGATTTGGCTTTGCAGATTCTTAACTAGCTCTCCTTGGGTCTTCATGAAAGTTTCAACATCTTGATTAATGGGGGGTGCTTGTTGAGCGGGTGGGTGATAAGGATTTGAAGCTCGAGGTGGATTTTGGTTGCTTCTATTGTAGTTGTTGGGGTTGTGGTTTTGAGGAGAAAAATCAGGTGAAAGAAAGTTGTTAGAACGGTAACTTAGCAAGTTACGATCACCTTGAGGTCGGGCTTGATAGCTTTCCGTTGAATAGTTACCATAAGCCGCATACACTTTTTCCGGATTGTCATGAGTAGAAGGACAATCAGTGTATGAATTAGGACCGCCGCAAATCTCACAAGAAGTTGCTTCAGCTTTAACTTGTTGTTGTTGATTTGTAGCCAAGAGTTGCATATTTTTGCTCATTTCGACCATTGCGCGGGTCAATTCGGTGATATCAGGGTTTGAAGAAGTAGAAGAAACATTAACTCTCGGGTTATTCCTTGAAGATGTGGATGAATCCCAATTTTTGTGATGAGTATTCATGTTCTCTATAAGCTCTCTACACTCCTCGGGTCTTCTTTTCATAAATGTGCCACCGACGGCTGTATTAATCGTATCACGATCACGAAAAGTTAAACCGTTGTAGAAAGTATCAATTAAGGTGACGGGGAGCATGTTATGGTTTGGACATCGATCAATAAAAACATTATATCGTTCCTAAGCATCAAAAAGTGATTCATCGGGTTCTTGAGTAAATCCACTAATTTGATTTCGAAGGCTCGTGACCATGGATGGTGGAAAGTAGCGCGACAAAAATCGTTGAGTCATCTCGTCCCAAGTATGAATTGAATTCTTCGGAAGACGATCAAACCATTTTTCGGCATGGTGGGATAAGGTATGTGGAAATAGGTGAAGGCGAAGAAAATCCATAGTAACACTGGGCAACTTCATGCTTTGAGTAACGATAATGAATTTGTCGAGGTGTTTGTTGGCATCATCATCTAGCAATCCACGAAATGGACAAGTATTTTGGACTTGTTGGATCATGTGATGCTTTAACAAAAACTCTGGAGCCGTGATTTGCATCGGCGCAATCGGTCCTCCTCCTCCATTCATGGTTGGTTGACAAAGCTCCTCCATCGTTCGAAGGTCGGGTGGGGGAACATTGTTGTTGTTATTCATGTTGGGTCGGGTGGATTATTGTTGTTGTGCACACCAGCCATAACTAAATCTTCACGAGTCTCGGGCTCTAAATAAGATGAAGATCTAGTACGCATACACCTGCAAAAGAAAAAGAAAAAGATACCAAAGAAATAGAGAATATATATGTACTTGTAAAAATAAAAATAAATTCTTTTTGGTGCAAAACTTTTGAAAAAGAAATGCTTTTTATAAGTTTTTTAATGTTTTTGTATTTTCAAAAAATTTTAATTTTTATGATTTTTGAAAATTTTTGACACGAAAAATAACGCTCACGAATGAACGGATCCCAAAATTCAACGCGTCTCTCACAGAAAACCGTTAATCTTTACGAAAAGAGCCGGCAGCGACGCCATTTAATACAAGGATTTGGCCTAGTATGAAAATTAAGTTCGTTGAATCATGTCTAATCGAATTTATTACTGGTTTAAGTGCGACTCAGCTGTCTTTTGGTGAAAACAATATTTGTCGTTGTTGTAAAATGAATGTGCAAAACTTTAAAGTAAATGACAGGTAATTAAAACCAAAATTTAATTAAAAAGTAAATGGTGCACAATTAAAACTTTAAAATGTAATTAATTAAATGACAAAAATTAAAGCTCGACGAAAAATAAATTTGACAATGTAATAAAAATGCAAACTTGAATTTAAAATAAAGAAGAACAATTAAAATAATACTAAAGATAAATGGCGGGAAAAATAAATGCTTGAAAATTAAAAACAGGGAATAAACAAAACCTGAGTCGGAATCCAAAATACTGTCACTATCCGGAATACCAACACTTACTCTTATCCTGAATAACCAAATAGTTGTCACTACTATCCGGAATATCAAAGTAAAGCATATCCGGAAACCAATTTTCTACACGCTATCCAGAATAAAGCTTAATCTGGAATCCGTCTTCTGTCACAATCCGGAATCCAAATCTATGCGTTATCCGGAAACTGTATTCTAGACCCTTATCCGGAATTCGCAATTTCAACACCTTATCAGGAATCCTATTTCTAATCCTTATCCGGAATGTTGTTCTAGGCTCTTATCTGGAATTCGACAAAAGAACTCTTATCCGGAATTCGTCTTGGAGGACTTATCCGGAATCTAGTTTTAGGGTCTTGTCCGCAATATGACTATGATGGCTTATCTGGAATGAGGGATTCGAAGTCTTATCCAGAATTCGGTTTTTCCAAGCTTTATCCGGAATATGGTCTTAATATGCTTATCCGGAATGTGATGTTTCGAAGGCTTATCCGGAAAAAGAGGGTTTAAAAGGAAATTTGCAAATAAGCTAAAGACAAAAATAAGCCAAAAAGTAATAAGCACTAATCTAAAAACTTAGTGATGTAGGTTTTTCGTACACGTTTTAGGAAAAACGCGTATGAGTGGCAAGTATTAAGCGTTACGTTTTAGAAAAAACGTAAAACCGAATAAATGCGGGTTCGTTCTCGAAGGAGGTGTGTGGATTAATGTGCCAATATATATGAAATCAAGTTTGGATTAGTGACGTTTTTGGTTTAAAGAGAGAAAAAGTAAAGACGAGCTACGACTACGATTACGCTACGACGTTGACGTAAAACGATGACGTAATTACGTAAAACGCGACAAAATTAAAAATTAAACCTAAAAATCAATTAAAAGTTTAAACTAAGTCTAAAATAATATAAATAAGAATAAAAATCCAACAAATATATTTTAAAACCTTTTATTAATTAAATATTCAATTTTAAATGCTAATTAAAGCCCTAAAATTAAATATAATTAAGAAAAAGCCCAAAATATTATTTTATTGAACTAATAAATAACTTATATTATTTAAAGACTAAAAAGTATTTTTCTTAAATTTTAAAAACTATTTTTCTATTTTTAAATCACTAAAAACTATTTTTAAACTAAAATAATCATAAAAATAATAAATTAATGCTAAAAATGACTTGATAATTTTAAAAATCCTAATTTATGCTATTGAACAGTAGAAAAATGAAAAAGTTTGAAAAATGTAAATTTTTTCACTAAAAGACAAAACTGATTATAATTAAAACCTAAATAAACTAAATTTAATTCTAAAAAATGATTAAAAATGTGAACAGTAATAACTTTTTAAACTAAAAATCTTAAAACATTTTTCTTAATCTATGAAAAATGTTAAAACTGAAAAATATGAACTTTTCACACTAAAAGACAAAAGACAGAATTTAAAAAGTAATTTAAAATAGCTATTTAATCTAAAAATTACTAAATGAACAGTAAAATAAAAACTAATTAAATAGAAAAATCAAGATTTAAATAAGAAAAATAATGAAAAAAGTTTCAAAGTCTAATTCCTATTTTAGTCCACAAAAGACAAAAAACTAAGAACTTGAAAGTGACATGTTGCCTGTTTTTGTCTGCTTGCTTAGCAGTGGAAACTTGGATAGTAGCAGTGGGAACTTGGTTCCCACTGACAGTATAAAAAAATGTCTGGTGACTAAAAAGCTTAGGAAAGCTTATTGTGAGCTTATTTTTGGACAATAAGGCACCCCCACAACCAGTTGACAATCTTCAATTCTTCAAGGGTATTTTTGGAAATTCCATTCTTGGGCCCGGTTTCTTGTGCGGCTTCGTTTCCCGTGTTCGTTTTTGCTCTATTCTTGTAATATTTTGGTGAATTCACGATATCCGTACCTGAAATACACAATGAACAACCACAGGCATAATTTTGGATATTTGATGATATTTTAAGCGTTTTAAGCCCGATTTAGACGATGAGACTATGTATAATTACAGTCTCATCACTCCCCCATACTAAACCATTGTCGTGTCCCCACGCAATGCTAGAATTAAGTATCATAGCACTTCCAAAATTCATTTTATGATGACATTTATTGAAGACATAATTTTAAATAAACTACTACACGCGTTTTAGACATAATGTATTGCTTTCATCACGATAAAGTGACTTTTGGGATCATAGAACAAGAACACGTGAATGCTTCGTTAGAAATAATTTCGTCGTCCTCGATTTTCACCCAATTCCATGCTAAGCGCGTAACGAGATCATTGTTATTATAAGTTAGCAACACAATCATATCTCATGAGTGTTAATTACGAACCTAAACTCCCTTATTCCTACTTGGTATCTCTTATATTTTATTTTGTCTTAATGATCACGAGGATACATCATTGACTTATGAGTGAATAGAGATTAAGTCTAAAAATAGAGTTCTAACGGTGTAACTAAAATCATTAAATTAATAATTCATCCTAATAGACAACGATGTCAAAAAATTAAGTCAACAAGAAGGATCGATAAACACGGTTTTATAACGGTTTTGAACATGAGACTTATTACCAAGACTTTTATACGCCCCCTAACGGAAGGGCCTTATTATCTTTGGTTTACCTCCATCTTTTATTCAACTCTGCCATGGAGCTTTTATTATGACTTCGGTCTTGCCTTGCCTTTTATTATGCGCCTCATCGGTGGTTTTATTAGCCAAAGACGTATATCCTCACGCTAAAGCGAATTTTGGATCTTTAAAGCTTCGAAAATTAAGGCTTGATTCACTTTCAATTTGGGCATAGATTTTTCGGCCTTGTGAGCTTCAAATTTTTGCTTAATTTAGGTGAGCACTTGAAATCTTATTATTAGGTGAAGCTTTCGATTATTCGGGTGCCAATACTTCAAAACCGTGACGCTGGCGATACCTTAATGTTTTCCCAATTTAATTACATGGAAGCTACTAAAACAAATTAGAAACCAACAATAGTGACTAAACCGCTAAATCAATATTTATTAACAATTTATTATACAAAAGCGTGGGGAGAAAAAGCTAATAATTACTACACATGAGATCTGATGATTACGAGACTTATAAATAACTTTATCATTTCTCGTCCTCATTTAAGAGACTTAGCCTAAAAAGTTAAGGAATCGAAGCTAAGTGCTCAACACGCACGGTCGAGTCAAAAATTACTCTTATTCTCACCATCGGAAAACCTACATTCGTGTCTTAAACACTTATGAAAAACTAGAAAAATTTTAAAATTTGGCCATTTTTAGCCTTATTTTGCATAAAACGATAACAAAAAGATGAATATTGGAATGCGTGTTGACGTAAGCAAGGTGAAGTATCTACTCACCCCCCCCCCCCCCCATACTAAAACTAAACATTGTCCTTAATGTTTCGAGTCTAGGGGTGAAAACACCCCCATACTAGAGACGAAGTCGAATGCTTAATCTCGAGCATGGAAAGGGTAAAACGAATAACCTAAAAGCCGTTTATGAATTATGCTAATAAGATAAACGTTAGAACATAAAAGGATATCATCGGATATCGGAATCTCCAAAGGCAACGATCGAAGCTCGAGTGCTACGTAAAACGAACACGAGAGGCTTCAATGATGACGATGAACCTAATAAATCACAATCACAAACAACCACGGAACAAAGGTTGGAAGAGCACAAGTCCCCTCGTTACATTAAACTAAGAAAGCAATAATATTTACAAGGATAAGCATGAGAATCCCCCACGAGGCACCTTGTTTTTGATAACCGAGTCAAAAGCTCGACTCGGATCCCCAAAAATGTGATCATTTAGGGATGATCTTGGTATGGTCATTTTTGGTGGGGCTTACATGATGAACAAGGCCCAAAAGTACATGGAGTACTTTAAAAACCCGATATACGAATACCGGGGTCAAAGATAGCGTCCTCGTTTTCAGATGAAAGACGAAACAACGCCACTCCAACTAGAAACCCAATGGGGTAGAAGAAAAGAGATAAGAAGTAGAAAGGTGGGGCAATTGGTAAGTCAACATAATGAGCTACTCGAGGTAGACTCACACCAAGCAAATGAATAAGATTTCCATTTATTGCATCGGTGGAAGACCGAGATTTCCCTTTACAAGCAATTCCGGGATCGTAAATCTCGTCCTCGGTGGAGAAATGGGAGGGAACATTAGGGGCTTCCCCCACACTAGATCCACACCAACCGTCGTCAAAAGGAGTAGACGAGGTGGTAGCACTCATAAAACGATGTGATGACGGAGTTAAACATGTAGAAAAATCTTTTAAAACATTTTTAAAATCTTTTCCTTTTTCATCGTTTAAAAACTCTTTATGAAAACCCGATTTTATAATGTCGAAATTATTTGGCGTGTCAAATTCAAAATTAGTCACGCTAAAAATCCTCACATTTAAGTCGCGGTTAGGGGGTGGTGGATTGTATAAATTCTCAAAACGTCGATCAACAAAGAACACCGCCCCCTCGGGGTCAACATACTCGTCATCCTCATGAACGTCGATCTCATCGATTTCTTCATCAAAGATAGGCTTGTCAAACCAAGGTTTGTCATTCCCCTCCTTGAGTATTTTAGAAACTCTCTCGAAAAGATCACGATCAAGCACGAAACCATCATTCTTTTGTGGGGATTGTTGATAAGTTAAATCCTCACGAATGTGGTAAATGTAATTCTCATTTGAGGAGTGTTGATTAGGTAACTCCTCGAGAATTGGATTTTTAGTGGTCACATGAGTTGGTTCGTCATCGAAAATAAGACGTTCCAACTCATTAAGTTCATCCTCGATTTTGGAAAGATCGACCTCACTCGTAGGTGGAAGTGAAGGCATAAGAGCTAGCTCTCGTTCAATGATTTCCTCAATCTCGGGATCAAACTCATAATCATCGTACTTCACATGTTTCTTTTTAGGAGAATCAAAAATTGCATGTGGATTTCGAAGTACGTGATCAATCTCGGCAAAATCGCCATCGTCATCGTCAAAGAAAGAGTCGATGTGAGCATTCACAACCATGGTCTTACAAGTCGAATGACTATGCTTAGGTGACTTTTCTAAGACGAGAGGATCGATGTTGATAAACCCTTTAGCCTCAACGGGTGTTGGGCTAGGCAAAGGAGGCACTTCAATGGAGTTAGAAGTTGAAGCCTCAAAGACGTGGTCCTTCGAAGGTGGTGAAGACGAGCCCATTTTGGTCATTGTCGTGATGGCACTAACGTCGCCCTTCGGAATTGGTGGTTCACTTGTTTCGCTAAATATATCCCATAGTGAGTTTTCATCCATAAATTTACACATACCCTTTTGAATTAGGTATACGTACTCTTTATCATTAAAATCATCATCTTTAAAACCGTTTTTCTTAATTCTTTCAAAACATGCATTAAGCCTCATTCTTTCCGCTAAAGTGAACATTTTGAAATCATTAGGATTTGAATCGTTAGGTTTTGAAACCTCGGTTTTTTCATGATCATTAAAAACTTGGGATTTTCTAGCGAAAAAATCCATTTTGTCATCCCCATATCTCATAGTAAGTCTCCCCTCGTGAACGTCGATTACGGTTCGAGCCGTCGATAAGAATGGTCGGCCTAAAATAATGGGACATTTAGGGTCACACTCGTAATCGGATATAACGAAATCCGCGGGAAAAACGAACTTTCCAACTTTGACATAGACATCCTCGGCTATTCCAATTGGTATAAGTGGAGTACAATTTGCAAGCTCGATTGTCATGTTCGTGGGGGTAAGTGAAGGAAATCTCATCAATTTCCAAAGAGAATGAGGCATGAGATTGATGCTAGCACCTAAATCGGCAAGGGCTAAACATCCCTCAATCTCGGAAAAATCACAAGGTAGTAGAAATTGGCCCGGATCCTTTTCCTTTCTCGGCATACGCCTTTTGGGTTTTTTAAGAAGGATTGAAGCACAAGTTTCTTCAAGGGTTACTTTGGTAAGGTCGACAAAGATCTCTTTTTGAACCGTGGATGGAATTTGAGGTACACGAGGGTGTGCACTCTTTTCCTTGGTCGCCACGTTCACCCCATCGACTTTAGAACAATAAGACGTCTTAGAAGTCGAGGGTTGAGAAGAAGGAACAACTCAAAATCCTTCAAGGTTAGGGGTAATCACACGACCTTTCTCACGAGACGAGGCGGCTTTACATTGTTCCTACGGATTTGCAACGGTGTCACTAGGTAACGAACTCGATGAAGCACCCGAGGCTTTGTTCATAATAGCCGAAAACATCTTTTTAATGTCAATTTGTCCTTGCTCAATCTTCGTGTTTTGCAATTTCAATGTATTAGAAAAGTCGTTTTTCAAAGTACCAATTTCTCCCTCTAATCGTCTCATATTAGCCTCATTCGTTTTCATGTAATTTTGAAAATCGTTTGACGAACTATTTTGATTTGAATTAAAGTTCCCTTGGTTTTGATTGTTTCTTTGAAAATTGTTTTGATTCCCACTTGAAAAATTGTTTCCTTGATTGTTATCTTGATTTTGCCAACTTATATTACGACCTTGATTATAACCTCCTTGATTTTGATTCGAAAAATTTCCTTGTTGATTATTTCCTTGAAAATTGTTTCGATTTTGAAAATTGTTGCCTTGGTTATAATTGCCTTGTTGTGATGGACCCGCGTTATTTTGATTTTGAAAATTGTTGTTTCCATTTAACGCACTCACATTCGACGTTTGGCCATCCGCCCGCACACTCGTAATAATTATGAGGTCCACCACAAAACGTACACGAAACCTCAACCGCTTTCACCATAGCGGGAGCGTCTTTCTTTTGCATCTCAACAAGAAAAGACGTAAACACATTCGTCAACTTGTCGACTTTCGCATCAACTCTCTCAATGTCGCGATTAGAACTACTAACATTGGCGACATTGGCAACACTCGGTGCGTTGCGGAGTTGGTAAACCTTGGATCGGTTTTCGATAATTATCAATGCATCTTTCGGAGTCTTACACAAAAAGTTGCCACCGGCGGCAGAATTCAACGAATCTTGTTCTTGAAAATTAAGACCGTCGTAAAACGTATCGATTTGGTGCAACTCGGAAAAACCATGGTGAGGACATTTCCTAAGCAATTCCTTAAAACGATCCCACGCGTCTCTAAAAGATTCATTCGATTTTTGCTCAAATTTCGTAATTTCATTTTTGAAAAACGTCGTCTTAGACGGTGGGAAAAAATAATTAACGAACTTGGAAACGAGATCCTTCCACGTAGTTATCGAATTAGGTGGCTCTTTCTCGTACCAATCCTTGGCGTCACCATCGAGCGAGTACGGAAAAAGCATAAGCTTGACGACATCGGTGTCGACGTTCTTAAACTTGCTCGTGGCTAAAAGACGATCAAAATTCCGAATATGGTCGTGAGGATTATCGGCTTCACGACCTCGAAACTTCGTAGCTTGAATCAACGAAAGCATTCCGCTCTTAATCTCAAAATTCTCCGCTTCGATAGCGGGAATTACGATCGCGTCTCCATAACCCTCGGTGGGCGCTTGGAGCAATTCCATCATCGAACGATTGTCGGCCATCTCCTCTACGGTCTCTTCAACAACGATATTAGGAACGTCGGTTTCCAATTCTCGTCTACGTCGTCGATTCCTTCGATTACGATTGTGTCGATTCGAAGCTTCGCTAGAATTGGAATAATCCTTCGATCGAGTGCGCATGCACTAAGCGTAGAATGAGTGGTAGCAAAGAAGATTCTTTTTGCGGTTTTTCAATTTTTTCAATTTTTTTTTGGTTTTTGATTGTTTTTTTTAATTTTTTTGGATTTTTGAATGTATTACGTAGACACAAATCTACAAATCTCCCCTCGAATCGACTTTCTCGATTAAAGGAGCCTCAAGGAATGAAAACGATCACGTGGAGTGAACGCTTTCGATGACTTTAGAACGTTGGTGGAACACCAAAACGTTCAAGAGGGTTTAATCTTGAAAACACAAGCAAATATATATGATACGTAGATAATACTTGGGCGGCAAACCCTCGATTAGCCTTCTTTCTCAAAACACGCACAAGCAAGCGGGGGAAACGAGGCGGCGCTAAGCACTTAAGAGCCTTTTTCCCTTAGGTCGTGAAATAAAACCGCCTTATACCCACCTTATAGTTTGTGTTAATTGAAATTAAGCCTCACGAAAGTATTTATCTATTTTGCCTTTAAACTTTTGCTTTGGATTCGAATACAATGATCGAGTGATGAAATCCCGAATCAAGGTTGCGTTTTCACGCTTTTGGAGTACTTGTATTTTTATTGTTCTTACGTAGATACAATATAGTAATAATATATTCACAAGAAAAACGAAAACCAACATATCTACAATATAGTAAAGATCGTTTTGTGTTTAATTTAGGAAAACTAAACACGATTTATTTGGATACTATAATATAGTAATGAAAAATAACAAAAATGAGTATGTGCGATATTCACGCTTTCCAAAAATTGAAAAGCAAAAACGCACTACTCACACAAACACGATAGTAATAAAAATGGCACACTAAAAACACCTCCCCGGCAGCGGCGCCAAAATTTGATGTAGGTTTTTCGTACACGTTTTAGGAAAAACGCGTATGAGTGGCAAGTATTAAGCGTTACGTTTTAGGAAAAACGTAAAATCGAATAAATGCGGGTTCGTTCTCGAAGGAGGTGTGTGGATTAATGTGCCAATATATATGAAATCAAGTTTGGATTAGTGACGTTTTTGGTTTAAAGAGAGAAAAAGTAAAGACGAGCTACGACTACGATTACGCTACGACGTTGACGTAAAACGATGACGTAATTATGTAAAACCCGACAAAATTAAAAATTAAACCTAATAATCAATTAAAAGTTTAAACTATGTCTAAAATAATATAAATAAGAATAAAAATCCAACAAATATATTTTAAAACCTTTTATTAATTAAATATTCAATTTTAAATGCTAATTAAAGTCCTAAAATTAAATATAATTAAGAAAAAGCCCAAAATATTATTTTATTGAACTAATAAATAACTTATATTATTTAAAGACTAAAAAGTATTTTTCCTAAATTTTAAAAACTATTTTTCTATTTTTAAATCACTAAAAACTATTTTTAAACTAAAATAATCATAAAAAATAATAAAATAATGCTAAAAATGATTTGACAATTTTAAAAATCCTAATTTATGCTATTGAACAGTAGAAAAATGAAAAAGTTTGAAAAATGTAAAAATTTTCACTAAAAGACAAAACTGATTATAATTAAAACCTAATTAAACTAAATTTAATTCTAAAAAATGATTAAAAATGTGAACAGTAATAACTTTTTAAACTAAAAATCTTAAAACATTTTTCTTAATCTATGAAAAATGTTAAAACTGAAAAATATGAACTTTTCACACTAAAAGACAAAAGACAGAATTTAAAAAGTAATTTAAAATAGCTATTTAATCTAAAAATTACTAAATGAACAGTAAAATAAAAACTAATTAAACAGAAAAATCAAGATTTAAATAAGAAAAATAATGAAAAAAGTTTCAAAGTCTAATTCCTATTTTAGTCCACAAAAGACAAAAAAACTAAGAACTTGAAAGTGACATGTTGCCTGTTTTTGTCTGCTTGCTTAGCAGTGGAAACTTGGATACTAGCAGTGGGAACTTGGTTCCCACTGACAGTATAAAAAAAATGTCTGGTGACTAAAAAGCTTAGGAAAGCTTATTGTGAGCTTATTTTTGGACAATAAGGCACCCCCACAACCAGTTGAGTTGTGGGGAGTCTATCAATGCAATAAAACAAGCAGATTCTTCGCATAAATCACACAAAATGCACTAAATAAAGCTATTGTTCATCAGAAAGGGGGCTGTGATGTTTTATGCTGGTGCAATGTGCACAAAAGTGAAATTCAAAGGCCAAAAAGTTGCACAAACCCTAACCAAATAACATATAAGCTGAATAGAATCCTAGATTAACAGTACTACTAACAACATGCAAGATTTACTAAGAAAAGTAAGCTAAACACAAGGCAGAATGGTGGTTGCTGATTTTTATGCTATATTAACCAACTTTTAGCATACAATTTACTTAAATCCTACCCAAACTAAAAACCTATGACTAATATTACCTAAAACTATTAAATAAAGTGTGTTAGGACAGGTTTTAAGTCACAAGCTTGTCAAACTTTTAAACTGAACCCTTATCCCAAACACCCCTTTAATTTCTGGAAATCAAATTTAACAGGCCAAATCTATAAAAAAAAATGGACTTAAACTGAATTTATCCTAGTCTAGCATGCATATAAGAACCAAATAAGCATTAACAAACAAAAAAAAGAATAAGTAAGCAGGTTTATCACAACTTCAAATAACCATCACATAGAAACTTAAGAAATTAAACCAATGGGGTTCAAGCCCATACCTGGCTGAAAGCCTTCCAAAGGAATGATAAGAGGGCTTATATGTGAGCTTATAGAAGCTGTTGATGTAGAGAAAAGAGGTGGGGACCACAGCAGTCCCAAACACACCCCAATATATCTTGAAAAGGGACTCTTGTGTACCTGCCAAGATGAATCAAATAAACATAAGCCTCAAAAGCTCTAATGTAAGCTGATTTGTCAAGTCAGCTTACATGGAGCTTGTGAAACAGTAAGTGAACAGTAAAAAGAAAAGAAATGAACAAAACTTGTGAAAATTTTTGAAAACAAAAATAATCTTGAAAACACCTAATCAATCTAGAAACATTTTCTTTTTGAAACCAGCTAGTCTAAATAAATCTTAACCAAACAAATCAGCCTAAACTTTCCACTTTCACTTCCACTTTAGACTGACTTCAAGATTTTTGATAAATTTTTGCCTCAACTTCCAAAATCGGATTTTCTTTGAAAACTTTTAAAAGAAAAAAAACTGAAATCTTTTAAAACCTTACACCATTTTTTGCAAATTAACCAAAATCATTACTCTAAAACAGTAAGAATAAGGAACACAGTTTATGCACATTTAATTAAAAATATTGTAAATATTCATTAATAAGAAAAATATTACATAAACTAGAACAAAAGGGGATACCACACATTGGTCCTCCTTTTATAATACTCAATAGAAGATTCTAGGTACAAAACACTAATAAACGTGAAAATCCAATAATGCCCTTGGACGAAATTGGTCAAAAAAATGGCATGTGATGCTAGCTGGATTGGAAGTTGTTGTTATGTGATCATAGACGTTGATAAAATCCTTTGGAACCAAGTTATGTGATGTAGCCGTTGATTTCCTGTTAAGATTCCCATTTTACCATATTTGAAGGAGCAGGGGACTTTGGGGGGCCCTCATGTGGTCACGGGAGAGGTAAATGGGGAGTGGGTTTTGTTTAGGGGAAAGTAAATTTTAGTTTTGGAAACAATGAGCCAAAACCCCTTTGTAATGAAGGAGATTAGGGATTAGGGTTTGTTCATAAGTGTGTGTGTTGAGTGTGTGGTTTAATCCGATTAGGGGTTTAATTAGTTTCAAAAAAACGTTTACCTCTCTTTTACTAAACTGATTAAAAAAATTCAATTATTTAAGTAAATGGAAGGTGACGTGGGGTTGTGGTGTGAGGTGGATGTTTTTTAGTGGATGGTGGGAATAAGTGGGTGACATGGCAGGGTGTAATTGGTGGTTGGGTGTTTGTTTGTCTGGGCAAAAACAGCCCCCCAATTCTTCTTCACTTGCCACTTCTGAATAAATACACAAGACTTGTATTTCCTTTGAAATAACTTTCAAGGACTTGTCAAATTTGGCACCATGTATTAGTAAATTTTTCACCAAGGATCAAAAGTGTACAAAGGGCATTCTTCAGGGGCCATTTATGTCAACACATAAACATGAGGGGCTTGTCTTGATATAACTTCAACTTTGAAGGACCAAACTTGCCAAATCTTCAAAAATGAGGGACCAATGTTGACAATCTTCAATTCTTCAAGGGTATTTTTGGAAATTCCATTCTTGGGACCGGTTTCTTGTGCGGCTTCGTTTTTCGTGTTCGTTTTTGCTCTATTCTTGTAATATTTTGGTGAATTCACGATATCCGTACCTGAAATACACAATGAACAACCACAGGCATATTTTTGGATATTTGATGATATTTAAGCGTTTTAAGCCCGATTTAGACGATGAGACTATGTATAATTACAGTCTCATCACTTAGCCAAAATACTTTTAAGAAAAAGCTAATAAACCAAAATTTAAAAACTTTTAAAAACACTAAATAATAAAAATATTTAAAATCAACTTTTTATAAAATAACTTTTAAAAACACTTAATTAAATTTAAATCAAACACATAATAAGCTATAAAATCAATAAGCTAACACAATCATAAACATAAAAACATAGCAAATAATCAAATAAGCATAACAATAAGCACATAAACATAAAGATTAAGCAAGAACAAGAAAGGTAGAATGAGAGATTAATAAAAACTTGATTAAAAATAAGATTCAACAATTAAAAGTAAAAGCAAGAATTAAAGAACTTACAAATTAAAGGTGCAAGACAAGGTAATTAAATGACAATTAAGTAAATGACATGAAATTAAAATTGGAAGAACTATTTTGTCAAGATAGTCAACACCTCCTAATGTGTCATTAGGAGGGTATTTATAGGAGGATTAGGGAGATTAGCATGTGTTGATTCATTCCTTCCTTTTCTCGTCTTTTCGTCTTCTAAATTCTTCGACTTTGTCTCGGGATTATTTGAACTCGTCTTGTAATTTCTTCATTAATTAGACTTGAGTTCTTCAACTTTATTAAACTTCCGTCTTTAGACTTTTTCTTCGATAAATCTTCAGAATAGGCATTGGACTTCCGTTCTTTTTGCACTATTGATCTTTTGACTTCGTCTTTTTTCTTTTTCTTCGATAAAAGCACGTGAAAGCCCATGTTTTCTTCCTTTTTCACATTTTGATCCTAAATCACAACAAAAACACAAACCACGTATAATTCCGACATTTACGACATAAAATACACGTTTTGGCTTGGTTATTATTATAATTAAGTGGTAAAAGGATAAGTGTTTTCACACTTATTAAATATGCTAGAAACACTAAACTTGACTAATCAACACAGGTAATTACTTTTCAAACGTAATACTTATTATTGTATAATAAAGAATTACAAGTGTTATGGATAACACCGTTTGATGACAATGTGTTGTGCACACTTTGAACAACTAAAAACCCTAACTTATGAATACAGTCACAGCTGTTTGATTCAATAAGTTCTAAGCATTAATTTATGAATATTCTCAAAGTATTAGACATTAATGCTTGGCTACACATCCTATTTATAATGATACGAGGTTGACCTAAGTCCTAGTTGATGGTGACTACACAAGACATTCACTTTTCAGACATTTGTCACAAGATGCGCTTCTATTCTTGGTAGTCTGCCATAATGCTTTAGGGAAACAGAGCTGACACAGTTTCCCTTTTCTTCATAGTCTCGTACATACAAATGGCATGTCCAAAGTGTGCTGAGTGTTAACTGGGTATTGCCACCCTTGTTAACCCTCAACCCCTCAGAGTCCCTGATACATCTTGGTTATTATCCATCACAGCCAATGAGTATGTCTTCAAGTAATCTTCGACTTCTTTTACAATGTCTCTAACATAGACTCCTCTGAGGTTGCTCACAGAGACTTAGATCTCTGTGAGTCTTGCGATACTTGCCTGCCTCCTAAGCACAGGCAAGTGACTATCCAACAGCTTGATTTGTGTTTAAATATATGATACAGGGAATCTAACAAACTTAGATTCCCAACAATCTCCCCCTATTTAAACACAAATACAGCTAGATCTATCTAAGTTAAGGTAAGTGAGATAACAGCTTCTTCTTACTCATAACAAATCTAAACAAACATACCTCATGATTTTATTCATATTTAAAGAAAATTACAAGTACAATACAAAAGTGAAATAAAATATTAAGGTAAAATTTAGCGGGGAAATCCTTCAATAGTCATCATTTTTGATTTTTTCTTCAGCTTCAGCTATGTATGTCCTAGTATCCAATTCTGCCTGCAAGGCTTGTGCAAAAACCTTAGAATACTCTGTGTTAATCTTGAGTCCCTTTTTGAGACAAATCAGCTGAATTGTTGATGCTAAGCCTAGCTCATCTTCCCTTTGGAATGCATATTGGCAAGCTCTGTTCATGAAGGTCATACCTCTTTCAGGCTCTGTGTAGGTTTGACCATCAATAGGACTAATGATTCCATTTGGTAGTACCAAATCCCTGTGCATTCCATCCACTTGAACATCATCTGTGACGAAGGTTTCCTTAACAAGTTGAGTCATCCTTCTTCTTTTCTTTCTAGACTTTGGGGGTTCTTGTTCAAACAGCTGTGGTGGGGGATCTATTTTGAGCTTGGCTGTTGTTTCTTTAACCCAGTTAAACTTAGCTTTGAGGGTCTTAAGAAGGGTAAAATTAGCCTGACCAGTTCTTTTAGCAGCCAAGGCTTCAAGTTCAAACCATTCAGATAAGCCAAGTTTCTTTAACTTGAAGTCCTCAAAGACATCCATATTAGCTTGTTGGTTATCTCTCCACAAAATCATTTGTGGTGTGTTAGTGGACTTGTGAATGGTGTATTTGAACTTGATCTTTCCAAGTGCATACCTGTTGTTGACGCAGGCATCATAATCAGCTTTTACCTTTTTTAGTACCTCTGTGCATTTAGCTTCCATTTCCCTCAACCTTTGTCTTTGCTTCTCCCTTTCAGGTGGAGTCATCTTTCTCAGAGTTTCCTCATTAAGCTCCTTGGCTTTCTTGATTTCATTCAGCCTTTTGAATTCAACAGCCCGTTTCTCAATCTCTTCAGGTGTTAGAGGATTCTCATTAGAAGGTGTGAAGGTTGTAAATTGGGATAGGTTTGTGGTTTATCCTCCTGTCTCTAGCATCGCAGCTATTTTCTTTAGTTTGGCGTTTGTGTCTACCATAACTATTTCCTTTCCTTTCTTCGACACAAAGGATTCCACACTCATGTTTTTCAGCTCTTCAGCTCTTTTGATGAATGCCGACTGAGCTTGGGTTTGTATTGCCTTGGGTAGGGAGCTAATAGTGAACTTGAGTTTCTTGGCAGCTGGTTCACCATCATCCACAGGCTCGCTGATGTTAACCAGAGTCAGGGACTTTGATGAATCAACTTCATCCTTTGTCTGTTGCTCCCCCTTACTTTCATCCTCATCATCGGGTATGATCACTGGTGTGATGACTTGGAGAGGGACAGGTGAAGAAATAGTGTTATCAGCAGAGGTTGAGCCCTGTTTGGCAGATTCAAGGTTAAGTACCTTTTCCTTCTCCCCCTCACCTTCAGACTGTCGTTTCAGACGTTTGAATGAACGTGCCTGAGAGTGCCTTGCAATCTGTTCAACAGAGGCAGCCATATCACGTTGCCTGGTCCTAGAATCTCTGGCAATCTTCAGCAGGAGGTTGCAATTTCCATTTGTGTTGCGATGAACACGATCAATGATAAAGTTTGTGTGACGAAGTTGCCTGCTACGAACAGCTTCAAACTCTCTATGCATTGTTAAGTCATGAGCGTTAAAAAGGGCAGGGACCTCTGTTACAATGGCATCCTTGATTCGTCTAGACAAATGACTAAGTCCTTGGGACACTCCTTTTCTTGCATCATCTTTGATAGGTTCGGTGACTACATCCCTAACCGCCTGATTGATGATCCCTGGAAAGGTGACAGTGAAATTATGCATCTCAGATTTGATAACATCCAACTTTCTTGACAAGCGCTCCATAACTGATTGATAATGTTCAGGTTTAAGATTATGGATGTTCAGGCTTTGTTGTGCGTAATCATCCTCCCTTGGCAATATGTCAAAGTTGGTTTGGGAAGGATGATCAAACATGAGGAACTCAACTGTTGGATCATAAGCAGGTCTCTGGAAGACTGTAGTGGCTGAGGTAGCAGAGGTGGCAGAGGTGGGAGTTACTACAGCTTCCTTGGGAGGAGGAGTGGTATCATCAGCTGGTTGGGACACAACTATATCTTTTGGAGGAGACAAAGATTGTTGGTTATCATCTTCTTCATCATCCTCCTCCTCAAACATCCCCTCATGGAGAATCTCGTCCTCAGGCATTGATTCAGGTTCAGAGAAATCATCAACTAATGAGAGCACTTCTTCTTCAATATCAAGCAGGGGCTCTTCTTCATTTAGCTGATCCTGAATTCTTGTATCAGCTTCTTTTTCTGGCTGCTCCAGGGATTCAATGTTTGGCTGTACAATATCAACCTGCAAATTGTTTCAAATTAGTAATAAGGAAATAAAGAAGGGGAATGGTCGCAAGTTCGCTGTCCTAGAGAGGCTGAGGGCGATTACTCAGCCAGTCCAAAGGATAAATCCTTGGGATTCTTTTAAGAGTGAAAAGTATGAGGTTAATGGTCGCCATTCGCTGCCCCTAGGAAAGCTGAGTGTGATTATTCAGCCCCCCCAAAAGGTTAAAACCTTTGGGAATCTTTTTATTGTGAAACATATGTTGTTAAGGATCGCCATTCGCTGCCCCTAGGAAGGCTGAGGGTGATTATTCAGTCCCCCCCCCCAAAGGTTAAGAAACCTTTGGGACTCTTTTAAGGATGAAACATATGTGGGTAAAGATCGCCTGTTACGCTGCCCCTAGGAAAGCTGAGGGTGATGATTCAGCTCCCCCTGAAAGGATAAATCTTTTGGGATTCTTTTAAGTGTGAAAAAGATATAGGTTCAGATCGTCTTGTTACGCTGTCCCTAGAAGAGCTGAGGATGATTATTCAGCTCCCCTAAAAGTAAAACTTTTGGGATTCTTTTTCTGAGAGAACCAAGAGGCTGTGTGAGGTACAACTATTCAAGGTCGAGACATAAATGTATTCAGGTTGTTGTTTGCCTGAATACTGTCTAGAGGGTGCAGGGTCATCGGGGTGCTTTAGGAACACAAATGAATCATTCCCTGGTGCATAAACAGGGTGTACAGAAGTCTTAAGGATTTCTAAGTGTATACAATGACTTCTATGGGTCGAGGATTACCCTAACTTCACCACTCTCACTTACAGACAATTGAGAGTGTCTGCTTGTGGACCTCTAAAAGTTATAAAACTGATTACCTGTGTGATATCAACCGAATTCGGCGGGTTCCCTATTGTCTCGGCTGACATTGAGACACTAGACCCTTGTTTTTGGTCAGCTGAAGTCTCTGATTCCACAGGAGTCTCTGGAACAGAGGAGGTTGTGAGGTTCACATTCTTCTTTGCCCTGGCCTTTGCAACAGTTTTGGTGTGGGAAGAAGATGGATTTTTCTTCTTCTTTGGCTGTTGGCCAGTTGTTGCCTTGGACGTCATGGTGTGCTGCCCAGAGGTCAAAGACGTAGACTTGCCAGACACATCAGAGGTATTCACCTTCTCAGAAGAAGGGAGCAAGGACTTCACAACGGAGGGTTGTTTATTTGCTATGTTCAGCATGTGAGAGGTGACAGGGACATCTTCAGGTCCAATCTCCTTGTATATGGCTCCAGTGATGCGATAGGGCTTCAGGGAAGTGAGTGCAGAGTTGTGATAGCTGTCACCCAACAGGCTTTCAAAGATGAGAGATAGAAAGCAAACGTAGCAAATGTTTTTCTCCCTGACCTGGTTTGCTCCCTTCAGCTTTTCCACTAGGTTGGAGAATAGTAGACTTCCTACATCAACGTTTGTGCCCCAGATCAGCCCATAAGCAATAAATTGGTGATTGAAGGATATTTGATCTTGGGATCCCTGCATTCCTCCTAGGGATTTGACTATGTGAGTGAAGAGGACATGCCACATAGGGGAAAAATACTTGATCTTCATAGGAGACTTGGAGAGAACTTCAGCAGGTGTAAGAGCAGGGTTTACATCATGAGAGGTTTTAAGTGTGGCAAGGGCGTCCTTTACAGCCTTTTTGTCAACCACCTTCAGGCATTCATCGCCATGTCTTAACCCAACCATACTTGCAAAGTCTTTTATTGAGAAGGCAAAAGGGTGTTTGTTGCATGAGAGGCTAAAGGTAATGGTGTCGTCAACAACTTCAGCAGAGTACCAGAATTCCTTTACAGCCTTTAGGGACTTTGTGAGTGCTTCACTTGCATCACAATTTTTCATGAAGTTCACCAGATCTGAGTAGGATTCGTTGGGAGCCTTGAGCCATCCAATGGAGTTGTTCGATGCAAGAATGCTTTCATTTAGTTCAAAGTTGACGTTTGCTGCCTTGGGAACTGGGAATGCCATGGATTCAAGGTTGAAGAGAAACGAAAATGGAGGATGGGTTTAGAGAGAGAAGGCTTAGAGAGAGATGAGATTGTGTAAAATGAGAATAGTGGTAGGTGAGGAGAGACGTGAGACAATATTTATATTCAAATTTGAAACAGTTATTCAACCGCATTTAATGCATAGTGGGAAAATGACTGCACATGTGGGTTATCATCAGTAGAGGTAAGCGCCATGGGAACATAAGGACCATTGTCTAGAATTTCTAGAAGAAATGGTTCAAGTCCATCGAGATACACGAGGAATTGACTCTTCCAACTAGCAAAATCTTCTTCATCAAAGACTGGTACGCTGGTGACATGAGATCCGCCTCTTGAGTCAAGAAGTTGAGGTAAATCATCTTCATTAGGAGGTGGAGGAGTGAGTCTTGGTGAAGTTGGTGGTGCATTGTTGTTGGTGTTCCCAGAAGACGATGGTGGTGCATTGGTTGTTTCCGGCATGGTGGATCTTGATTATAAAACTGAGAACGATGTTTCTTGAAGGTTTTAATATCAAACACCGCTCTGATACCAACTGAAAGTCCCTAAACTATGTTAGAAACACTAAACTTGACTAATCAACACACGTAATTACTTTTCAAACGTAATACTTATTATTCTATAATAAAGAATTACAAGTGTTATGAATAACACCGTTTGATGACAATGTGTTGTGCATACTTTGAACAACTAAAAACCCTAACTTATGAATACAGTCACAGCTGTTTGATTCAATAAGTTCTAAGCATTAATGTGTGAATATTCTCAAAGTATTGGACATTAATGTTTGGCTACACATACTATTTATAATGATACGAGGTTGACCTAAGTACTAGTTGATGGTGACTACACAAGACATTCACTTTTTAGACATCTGTCACAAGATGCGCTTCTATTCTTGGTAGTCTGCCACAATGCTTTAGGGAAACAGAGCTGACACATTTCCCTTTTCTTCATAGTCTCGTACACACAAATGGCATGTCCAAAGTGTGCTAAGTGTTAACAGGGTATTGCCACCCCTGTTAACCCTCAACCCCTCAAAGTCCCTGATACATCTTAGCTGTTATCCATCACAACCAATGAGTATGTCTTCAAGTAATCTTCGACTTCCTTGACAATGTCTCTGACATGAACTCCTTTGAGGTTGCTCACAGAGACTTAGATCTCTGTGAGTCTTGCGATACTTGCCTGCCTCCTAGGCACAGGCAAGTGACTATCCAACAGCTTGATTTGTGTTTAAATCTATGATACAGGGAATCTAACAAACTTAGATTCCCAACAGCAATAGGCCATCTTAGTCACAAGAGCACAATATAAAGACTATCAAGGATAAATTGAAGATCTTCAGCACTCAAAGTCAAATGACAAAGGCTCAAGATAAAGATCACAAAAGCATGAAGGAACAAAGCCGTTACAAACAAGATCAAGACCAAGATACAAGACCTAAGAAGGAAGATCACCTCCACAAGAACGTATTCACTCAATCATCTTATGTATTTAAAGATGACCGATACATTGGGGGATATTGTTAGCCCTATATTTTATATAGTCAAACAAGAATGTAATAGGTCATCTTAGTCGTTAAAGGTCTTGTATAGTAATAGGCTAGTAGGAATAATCAAGCTTGTACTTTGAGCTAATATCGTCTAAGTTAGGGGCTTTATGCCCAAGTGTAAACCAAGCCCGACCCAAAGAGAAAGCCCACGATCCCACCAAGCTCGTGGGTATATAAACCCTCTATCATGTGTGGAAGAGGGTGTTGGTTCATTCACTTTCTCTCTTTAGTAAATTTTACCTTCCACCATTCTCTATTGTTTCTCTCTCTACTTTCTTCTCTTTCTCTCTCTAGATCTAATCTAGATCTTGTGTTATTGATTGATTTAGGATTAACATCAAACCAAAGATTAAATTAACATAAACAAAGGTGTTATCCTTTGGTCATAGTAAAATCATAAATAAACGTCATACGAATGGTAAAGGTAAACTAAACGATTAAGAACGATACCAAATACCAAACGTGTGATCAAAATATGTAGATTACAAGAGCTTCCCAACGTTGTGTAGCACTTTGCTTAACCTTCGTTGCTCTTCTTAGCTTTCAAGAGCTCTTATATATGGTTATTTAGGGTTTATAGCTGATTATGGATTCCACATTCTCTCCAAATTTTTTTGTGGGCTTTTCTTTATATAGGTTATTTGAGCCGACATGCAAATGACGTATTCGAGGCTCGAATGCAGCATATGCATGAAAATTAAAGTAGGGATCACGTTCTTTCTTTATATAACTCTTTATGTTTTATCTTTATTCCTCATATGACGTATTCGTCCTCTGGATGCGATGTACGTGGGATCTTAGTACGTAGGCTTAAAGTCTTGACGACTTCTAAAATATTCTGTATATGAATCCTAATACTACATATTGAGACTTTAATGTCTTAAGTCAACGAGGTCTTCATGGTGTACTCTTGCGCATATACGTCGTATGCTTTTGATGCATACAACGTATGTCTTCAGAATTTAGTATGCTTTAAATAATCTTGAATTAAGCTTCATAATGCGCCTTGATTCACCATTTACTATAAAACTAAATATACTCACGTAAGTATCAATATCTTGCAATAATAATAAGAAATGAGTAAATTACTTGGAATACATAATGCTATAATTATGTACTTATTTGATGTCATCATTTATCTTGTTTGTCCTTTATCCCTTACTCCAAATCTGATTTCCAAGGGTATTTTTACCCGGCTTTTTGATCTTCTACAATATCTATGGTATTTACATTTAATTATCTCATATTTAGAAGTCTCCCCATGTAACACCTCATTTTGATAAATAGAATATCACAGGATAATTATGGTGTGACATCAAAACATGCAAGGTAAATGTCAACATTAAATGACCATAAAAGGAAATACCGGAATCCAACATCGGTAGTCCAACATAAGCACACACACATGAATATAAGTACTGAAATGAAAGGACTAAACAATTTCCAAAAGAATTGAAGTAATGTAATGTATGGAAATGCATAAAGTAATGAAGGCTAGATAGCTTCCATCCGTATGCACATACTCTCAAAGTCCTACGAACGTCCCTGAGTACCTGCCGTTTGGGAACATGAAAGGAAAACGGCTGAGCAAAACGCCCAGTGAACGGATATACAATCATAGTATGAAATCACATAAGCATAATAAGACTAATAGCAGCGGAAAATTATAAGTCCTAGATAACCTGGAACATGTTTATAAACTGGTTTTATAGTTTGAAAAGACTTGTGTTTTTATATGAAAACTGTATTTAATTAGCCAATAACCCATATAGGTCATGAGGTTCACCGTGCATGAATACATAGAGGGGTGACCTCATCATGCAATTAGAGAGGATGCCTCTAATTAATTTAGTCTGGGTAGGAGGGATCAACTCCTTGTGAAGGATGCAAGGCCCACACCACATTCACCATGAAAATCCTATAAAAATATGTAAATAGGATGCACCCATACGCCCCACATGATAATATGAATAAATGGCCAAAGCTGTAAAGGGACGCTACGAGCAATCACTCGGCCATGGGGAAGTCATAACACTGGTGCCTCCAGTGTTATGGTTATTGTACCTCCATAAATAGATGACATGGCATGCATGTATATGGCTTAGGCATTTAAAACTAAAATAAGCAATCAAAACATATAAAACAAATACTTGGGGAAAACAGTTGGCTGCAAACGGGAATCCTAATAAGGAAAAAGAATGTCCATACTAAAGGATGGAATACCCGTAAGTGAACGAGGAAAGATGAAAGGATGAAAAGTCCTACCCCGACCTCACTAGTGCTACATAAATAAGGGACATGTATGAGTTGTCTGATTACTGAGCTTGTTACTGGTTCTTGTATGTTCTTAACTCATTTTATATGTTCTTGTCTTATTCTACTGTTTTAAATGATATACTGTATTATTCATGTTTTACATGTCTTATGATTATGTACTTTCATGTATTCTTGTATTATTATACTTGCAATGTAATAATAAGTAACTTTCTAAAAATAGCAAGTTCCCAAAAATAGAAAGTTTCCAAAAATAGAAAGTTTCCAAAAATAGAAAGTTTTCAAAAATAGAAAATTTCCAAAAATAACCAGTTTCTAAAAATAGAAAGTTTCTAAAAATAGTAAGTTTCTTGAAATAGAAAGTTTCCATAAATAAAAATAAGCTAGATTAAGTCTAAAATATAAGTTGGTGATTATTGGTCATATATAAGTCATGATGATTTATTAGTAAAGTTTATTAATTTAAATACTTATGTTAAAATGATTATTAAATAATAATAATAGTACATGGTTTATTAATTAATAAAGTATCATGGTTAAATAATAAATGTTACCTTATATGATTTTAATTAAATTAAGTCATGTAAAATACTTAGGTTATAACATGTATTATTAATTTTTAATAATAAAACCTGAGTCTTAATTTTAATTTAATTAAGCCTAAATAAATACTTAGAGTATACATGTTTTATTACATTAAATAAAATAACCTAAGTTATAAGTTAATTTAATTATACATGTATTTAAATAAATTAAATTAACCAAATGTGCATATTAATTTTTAATAATTCCCGAACCCGAACCCGAACCCGAACCTGAACCCAAACCCGAACCCGAACCCGAACCCGAACCTGTGACAATAAACCAACCGGGTACCACAGCCTGAAGGCTGTGGCCCCATTGCCGAGCCTCCGTCTGAGCCATAACCTCACCGAGAGCCTAAGCTCTCGGTTCAAGTCGCTGCCCGAAATAAACAAACACACCCCGACGTAAGCCGGGGTTTCCTTTCCCCTTGCTATCCGAAACAACCACACCGAGACCCTAGGGTCACGGTTTGTGAACCAAGCCGGCGCCGAGACCATGGTTGGTCTCGGTTGTGTGTCGAACCAAAACCAAACAACAACAAACAAGTAACTTGTTTTATTAATTATCACTAACATGTTTTTAATTTTGTTTTTTTAGAATATCTAAACACATGAACATAATTAAATTAAAAGAATTAAAGGTGAAGGTAAATGTTTATACCGAATGCGTGAATGGTAAAGGAATAGAACACGAACACGTATGCGTATGAAATTAAGATCAAAATCAAATGAATCCCCCTTGTTGGTTGTTTGAATGTCGCGACCACCAAGAGCAGAAGGGAACTAGGGTTTTATTTTTTTCTAAAAATTATGTATTATGAAAACTTTGTGTTTTGTTTTTACTAGTTATTTTCCAAAATGGGTCGGGCCCCCCTTTTCCCCTTCCTTGTCCGCGGGTACAACAAGCCCAAAAGGCCAAACCGAGCCTTTTTCATGTTTAAGTATTTTCGTGTTCATTCGTGTTTTAAATGTCCGTGATTTTATATTATACGTAAACACGTAACGTGCATTAATAATATACGTAGTTCCTCGTAATTAATGTTCGTGACACGTGTATATAATATAATTGGGAAGTTTTAATTAGTTCGTATGTTTACGTGGTGTACTGTTCATGGTATTTATATGCGGGTTTTACACCCTGTTAGTTAACCGTTAAACTATTTAACTAACAACCGTTGAGTATTCTTAATTGGTAATTGAATATACATAATAGATATATCAATATACTTATTACATATTTTAATAAAGAGCTATAAGTGTATAAGTGTGTGACCCCATAGGCTCAAGTACTTCTAGCCGTATAAATATTTATGGCTTTCGCACTTCCCAACAATACTACTATAGTACAAACTCGTATTTAAGGTAATAGTCCGTCCATGTGTACCAATATTTATAACTTAACTTTTTAAGACAACTATTCTGCTTAAAAACGAAATGTTTCAAATGTTCTTGGAAAGTATTGCTTAAAGTATGGAAACGTATCTATAACTTCCCCACCAAGACATACCCCCAACCTAGAGTAGCTATTTTGTTCATATAGATGTTAAGAGTTTAAAATAAGTAATTGATATTATTATTATCAAGGTTGCAAAAATCGTGAATCACTAGTCGGCCGGTCGATCACCTTGTAGTTTCTTCGTTCGGGATAATCGTGATTACTCGGATCGACATTTTTAGCAAATTTTGGGTATTTCTGGCAAATTCTGGGTATTTCTAACGAGTTTTAGGTTTTTTCGATAATATTATTCTTAAAAATCCAACTTATCAAACACATAAATAGTTAGTAGAAGCGATAAACACAAGTTTATAGTTAGTGTTTGGTATTTTTGGTAAGATTTGCATGTTTTCGACAAGTTTGACCTACCTTGACTGTCGGTGACCAGTTGACCGCTGTTAATCACCCTTTACATAAATCGGCAAGGTTGAGGGCCTTGTAGCGATAGTGACGATTAATCGACCTTTTAGACCTTCTTTGCAACACTGAGTATTATAAAAACGTATTTAAACTATCACTTTGTTTTCGTCTTGATTTAATTAATGTTTAAACAAAATTAAGAATACAAAACAAGTGAGCTTATATTATTTAAGTTCATTGTAATAAAATAACAATAATAACAGGTTTTCGTTTATCCAAACCGGACCCTAGTCTTTTAGTTCTAAGTTTTAGTAAAATAATTTTAGTAATTTAGTTGAAAAAGAATGCATGTCCACTGGGTAAAAAGTCGTTAAACCATAACGGACTCATACAATATTTACCCTCTTTGACCCGCCAATGACCGTTATATGTATTTTGGTGAAATTAGTAGTTTCATACAGTTGGGATGTTGCTACTGCAATTTAGTTCTATCTCTTTAGTGTGTGGTAGCCTTTTTTTTAGTGTGTTGTTTGTGCTTGCATTCTCGTATCTTATGGGTATGTAACCCGTGAGGAGTCATGGTGTTTGTGTTTAGTTTTGTATTTGGTGAGGGTGTTTGTATAGATCTGTTGTTTGTCGTTGTTTACCTATTGGGGCATGTCCCAGAGGGTTTGCTTTTGTTGTTGTTTGTTTTCGTTTGGTTTTTTAATGAATTGCCTTTCAAAAAAATTAGTTTCATACATGACAATTTTTCGCAAAAATTCTTATATTTTATGTGGCTACTAAATTTGGGTGTTTGGCTTATCTAAACAGTTGGGATGACTTATCTGAATGATATAATAAGCTTGGAGCTTATACTTTTGTCGTTATTTGACAATTTACCTCAATAACCCTTCTTACATGCAAATAACTAGTATGAACTAATCGTGTTTAATTGATCATTTACATTAAGAAGTTGTATATGTTACCCAATTTATTTATTCATATTTTTAGTAGTACTTGTTCATCTACCAACAATCCAACATTCCAGTATAATACAAAACAACCTACTTATAAGTAGAATTAGTAGAAATCTGAACATCGACCTGAGCCTTTTGGAGTCTCCGTTTGTTCAAAACGTTTACCCTAAACTTGTCCATTAACTGGTGAAAACCATCAATACTCTTGGGGTGTAAGGTTGTCATACCAAAATCGCGTTGCTCCGCGTAGCGTGATATGAAAAAAACCTACACCTCGTATTTTACGAGAGTTTATGCATGTCCATCGTCCTGAAAAAGAGTGATAGCTTGTTGTATGGATATGTTGTTTCTTCATGTGTACGTAAATTGGTGGGAACTTTGATGCCATCCTACATGTTGTAGTTTCATATTCGTGTTGTGAATGAAGAGGCAACCAAATCTCACACGTCCTGTGTGACTCCTTGAATATAAACAGGCCGTTGTAGAGGTCATTATTTGCCACTGGTATTGTTTTATCCGCATTGGTGAACTTAGTCCGTATGGAATTGACACGAATTTTGGAAGGATCATAGTTGTCGCTTTCTACGAAAATGTTTTCTCTGGCTTTAGCTGGAGGCACATCATTTGAATCGGAGTTCTATGGTTCTATGACCAGGGGTCTTTACTTGTGAGTGTTGGTTGGTGTAGGGTGTTTTTAAGCTTTTTAGTAAAAGCTTTATACATAGTGTTCATTCAGTCAAAATTGTGAACCGCAAACTACATTTCAGATATTTTTTATCTTGTCAGAAAGCGTGTTACTTGACCCTCCTACTTCGTGGCGATGGGTGTTGGCTCTATGCCAGGTTCTCCTAGGTATTCCGTTGTTTCATGAGTTAGAATTTGAGGTGAATCGTCCCCGCTCATTATATTTTACCGTCAAGCCTCAAGTAGTGATATAGGTTGTTTTGTCTTTATAAAGAAAAACTACGGATCTCACGGATGGTGCCAACTGATGAAGCATAGTATCACATGTCCAAGACATATGCTTTTGGTATGTGATTTATGCACCGTGACCATGTTCCATGTGTCTGACATCATTTACAAGAATCGTGAGTTTTAGATGAGAGGATTACTAATATATCCTAGGAGTATACATAAAATGGAATATAGTCTCGTGTGGGATTCACGTTGGTAACTCACAATTAATACGTGGTTTTACGCAATATTTTCTAAATGGAACCGAGTAATTCGTATAGAGAGAGGGTATAGTTTTAAGGTATTTTTTTCTGTCGTGAAGCTACCATATTATGGTACTACTTATAGAGAGATATACCAAGAGAAGTAAAGAATGAGAAGTTTGTGTTTCTTCCTTTGGCATGCACCATATTTATAAGAATGAAAATGAGATAAGGTGGGTTGTTGGCCATTCAAAATATTCTTCTCACGTGCTTACTTCGTACATCAACTACTTCCACTTAATTATTCTTTCATTAATACTTAATAAATATATATGTCAAGTAATGTATGTAACATCTCGAGAAAGCATTAAGTCCCGTAATTATTATTAGTTACCTTATTAATTAACGTGCATTGTAAATGAAAACCATGTATAATTCCCTTGTGCCGCAACTTTAGACTACCCTTAAAAAGGAGAATCTTAATCGGATACATATTCAACATTTCAGATGGTGTTAAGTTTATAAATAAGTAATCACAAACACAAACTCGATACTGCATTTCATATATTGTTCACTTTACACCAAGGTTGCAAAAATCATTAATCGCTAGTAGGACGGTCTAGTACCTTGTAACTTGTAATCGTTTTATCAAATTTTGGTTATTTCTGACAAGTATTCGGTATTACTAACGAGTTTTAGGTATTTTGTCAATATTATTCTTAAAATCAAACTTATCATACATATAAATTGTTACTATAAATGATAAACACAAGTTTACAACGAGTTTTTGGTATTTTCGACAAGGTTTACATCCCTTGACCGTTGTTGACCATAGTTGACTGCCGTTAATCGCCTTTTTAATAAATCGGCAAGGTTAAGGCCCTAGCGATTAAGCGACGATATCGATCTCGTAAATTTTTTTGCAACATTGCTTTACACAAATATATACTCCCTCGTCCCTTAATAAGCGTCCACTTTTACTTTTTTCGGTCTTTTTTGTTCAACTTTGACTGTAAATATTTATATTTGTGTTATCTAATACTTGATACAAATTATATGAATGAATTGAGTTTTAAATGTAATTTTATTGGTATAAATTTCATCAAGTATTATATTTCACCCGCCCTAATTTATTAGTCTACTATTGACTTTTGAAGTCTCTTTTATGAAATTTTGACCTTAAATTATTATCTTTGATGTTTATAATACTTAATGAAAATTATACCAAATAAAAATACATCTAAAACTCAATCTATATACATATTTCATATCAAAAATTATATAACACAACATTAATTTAAAGTGAAAGTTGAATGAAAAAGACTTTAAAAGTTAATAGTGGACTAATAAATCGGGACGGAGGGAGTATAACACAAACTTAAATATTTACGTTAAAATTGAACAACAAAAACTAAAAAAACTCAAAATAGACACTTATTTGAGGACATACACGTATATTTCTTTATTATAAGATTCTAAATTTTTTTATTTATCAAGCTTGAAAACAAGCCCAAATAAACCAAAAACCCAAAAGATCTGGCTTTAAACATTAGCCCGGTTAAATAAAATGGTTACATCTCATTTAACCAATTGTTCCCCCACTCAAAACTCATTTCCAAATTCCAATTTCCAAATTCCAATCACTCTCACCTCTTACGTCATCAACCCCCAAATTCACAAATTCAATTAAAAAAAAAAACCAAAAAAACCCTAAATCCTTCAATCTTGCTACACACACTTAATCTTAACCTCTGTTGTATATAAATCCATAAAACCAACCAATCAATCAGTCAAACCTTAAAAAATGTCAGATGATGTACTGATGCACTTTGCATCAAACTCATCAAACCAATCCGACAATTCGCTCCCGTCGAAAATAGCGAAACTCGAAGCTCGTATGATCAGTAAAACGCCTTCTGCTTCTGTTACGGCAGCTGTTAATTCTTCTTCAAGTGGTGCTAAATTTGGTGTTATTACTAACAACGGTGCTGCCATTTGTATGGAGTCGCTGGATTCTAGCGATTCGGACGACGACGATAGCGTAAGCCGTGTTTTTTATATGATTTTGTTATATTTTTTTAGAAGAATGTGGATTAGTTGGCGAATGGTTTAATTGAATAAAATGTTGCTATTTAGATCGATTAGAAGCCATAGCTTGAGAGTTAGGGTTTGTTATGTTATATAATTGGGAAAATGTAGCTTAATTTACGCCATTGTTTCCGAAATGTTACTATTTATATATTTTTATATATTTATGTTATATTTTAGAATAATGTGGATTAGTTACAAGTGTGGCGAAGGGCGAATGGTTTAATTGAATTAAATGTTACTATTTAGATTAATTAGAAGCGATAGCTTGAGAGTTAGGGTTTGTTATTATGTTATATTTGAGAAAACGTAGTTTTAATTGCGCCATTGTTTCCGAAATGTTGGTTATAGCGCGTTAAGTGTGTGAGTTTTTATGGAGTTGTTAGATTCTAGTGATTCTGATGACAACGATAGTGTAAGTTGTTGATTATTTTTTAAATTTGTGTTTTTTTATATAATTGTGTTGTGTTTTAGAACAATGTGGATTAGTTAGGAGTGTGGCGAAAATGCGAAATGTTGGTTACAGCGCGTTAATGGCGAGTGTTTTAATTGAATTAAGGGGGTGTTTGTTTCGGCTTATATGTGGGCTTATGGGCTTATTTGATTTTGGCTTATATTTCAGTAAGCCCCAATTTTGGCTTATTATAAGAATATTGGGCTCATATAAGTTTATTACGATATGATAAAATTATATAAGCCCTAAGTCTCAAAATAAGCCGGAAAATACGGCTTATGAAATAGAAGCCGAAATCAAATAAGCTATCAAGTGCAGATATAAGCCGAAACAAAAACCCCGAAATGTTACTATTTATATATTTTTATATAATTATGTTATATATGAGAACAATGTGGATTAGTAAGTAGCGATAGCTTGAGTTAGGGTTTGGTAGTGTTTAATTGAGATGAGATGCTCGTTAGAGCGTATGGTGTTGGTGCGATTGTTATGGAGGTGTTAGATTCTAGTGATTCCGATGACGACGATAGCGTAACTGCGTAAGTCGTATTTTTATATAATTATGTTATATTTCAGAACAATGTGGATTAGTTAGAATTGATGGCTTGTAAGTGTGCCGAAATGCTCTTTACAGCGCGTTAATGGCTATAGTGCATTAATGTTGGTGTGATTTTTATGGAGTTGTTGGATGTTAGTGATTTTAATGATGATGACAGATGGGTGTTTCATCTATTGCATGTTGAATTGATAGTTTTATGATTGTGGAAATTTGTGTGTAATTTTAGTTTAGGTGTGATTTGAGAACAATGTTGATTAGTTAGACGCGATAGTTTGAGCGTTTGGGTATTTTGAGTGTTTGTTTTGGAACCCCTAGTTTGATTTACGCGATTGTTGCCTAAATGTTGGTTATGCTACAATTACCGGGTGTTTGGACTTTGGAGTTGCGTGATGGAAGTGATTGTGCTTTCTGAAATAAGAGAAGTGGATAGTTAGACGGACAAGATGCGCCAAGATGCAATATAATATAGTGTTTGGATTTGCTTATGATGTATAACAAAACTAAATATTACCGTAAGTGGTTGTTTGAGTGTTTAAAAGGTAAAATAGTTAGGACCGGAGAAACTCTTCAAAAGGTAAAATAGTTAAGTTACGCTCTTGTTACTAAAATTTGGTTATGGTTACTCTCTTTAAAAGGTAAAATAGTTCTATAAAGGAATTTGGCAACTTGGTGGTGACGTGTTGGTCGTGACGAAAATGGATATTGAATGTATCATATAGCTGTTAATAAATGGTCCAATTGATAGCTAAACTATGATAGGTATATATATAATTTCTCACGCATAAAGGATGAATCTACAACAGTTTCCGTTGGATGGCTAAAATGTATCTAAAATCCCATTAATTGTCCATAATAAGTAAAAAACATATGCAGTCCGCTTTTAGGCTTCATAGTTCATAGGTGGTATTTTTTAACTACAATAGTTTTACAGCGGTTCTCCATTCAGTAGACAAAAGTAAACAATAAGTTGTAGGGTCCATTGCTAAACTACGAAAGTCATGAGATGCTAACATCATCTTTAGATCTCTTATGACTTGCATATACAATATTCCCAACTACGATATGCTGGAATTCAACTGAGAAAAGTCGCCAGAAATACTGAGATGACGCCGTGTCATGGTAGCTGCAATTAGCTTACATACGACTTATGTTGATAAACAGTGTTTGGTTGAGAGGCAGAAAATGCAAACCCAGCCATGAAGTATTTAGGAATAACATGTTTGTTGTTTAGGAACATTGAGAACTAAAGATAGATAGATTGTGAGAATGCTAGTCATAGAATGAGTTGAGTAGAACAATGTTGACTAAAAGTGAGAAGCTGATAGTCTTGTGTGACGATTTTCTGTAGAAATGGAAGTAGACACACACTGAACTGTAACTGGGTAAGATTAACAAATCAGAATGTGACAAAAGTAGACACACAATGAATGTTAACTGGGTAAGATATGACATGAGGAACAATGGAGAAGGTAGGGTGAAGTGGTTAGGAGCAGATGCGTTGGAACAACTTGAGTTAATAGGAGCCTTCAGTTCTAATATAAAATCTGTTTACTTCTAATTTAATATTTCAATAGTATTTCTTAAGTTCTCCTTTTGAAAATTTTACGAATGTCACATTATTTTTATTTTTTACATCAGTTTTTGAAGGCCCGAGTTTTATTAAAAAACACCCTCCTGTCTACCCTAATTTTATACAGATAATTGTATTATTTCAAATTTTCACCCAACAAACCTTTTTGTGCCTAAAGAAGTTATAAATCGGAAACACAATAAAAAATATAACGGGTTAAACCTCTTAGAAATGAAAAAAAATCTGTCGTTATATTGTTCATCCTTAAAAATTTTATGTGTTCCAGCTTTTAAAAGGTGGCAAGTCACGCCCTTGTTTTCACTTCAGCTAATCCCTAATTTAATCATTACTTTGCCAGAATGGAACAGAGTTTCTTATTCGAGCCAACTTTCAGAAGCGCAGAAAGCTTGCTGATGATGCTGACTCAACTGCAGCCGACCAGAATAAGGTTTATATTTTTCCTTTAAATCTTAATGACAAACTTATATAATAATCAATGTTAAAAGCTTTATCTCATCTCTTCATTTTCATTTCCTTACTTATTATGTTCCCAGTTCCCTCTCATCTCAGGGTGAGGCAAGGAATTTTACTAATTTCCTTCTTATATAAATTTTTAAGGTAGTGGTGGATGCGAGGCAAAAAGTTGTGGAGAATGTGGAGGTTAAGAGCGGGTCAGATGTAAATAGGAGAAAACAAACCCGTGGAAAGGGAAATTCTAATTCAGCCAGAGGACGTGGTTCCGTAAACAATGATCAGACAAGAATACAAAATTCTGCCTCACTTCCATCATCAAATGGTCTTCACGAGAACTCACATCAGAAGGTATATTATTTGTGTGAAATCACGTTTGGTGTTATTGCTTGTCAGAGTACCAAGAATCAGGACCTTAAAATACAACTAATAGATTTGGCCATATTTTGTGTTCCATGGTTAAATATTTACTTGGCCATCTATAGGCCAGTCATTCTTGTTTCTTAATTGGAGTTAACCATACTGTAGGGCACAACACCAAATTATTCCTACATGTGGTTTTTGGTGTATCAATTAAAAATATATACCGAAGGGGATAGTAGAGCAATGGTTTTTGGCTTGGAAGGGCTAGCGAAGTACTATATACGAAGAAAAATATTGTTTAAACCTAGAAAATTTATTGCCATTTATCTGCAGTGTCAAGAGCTATATCTTTAGCCTGATGTGAAAACCATAAACTGCTAGAATACTTCATGAGGTGTACACGACTCGTGCGTAGATCAGGCCTACATCACAGCCAATTAGATCCACTTTACCATGTGGGAATATGCATGTCTGTGAACTGATAATATTTTCTAGTTTTTCTAGTCCCATTTCTTTAACACGTGCACCATTTCTATTTTCGTTTGATAATGCAATGACATCCTCTCTCCCGGAATATTTTGCAGGAAAGTAGTAGATCAAAAGAACAACTTGGACAGAATGAACGTGCTCTGTTAGAGGTATTGTTGCAACTACTTTTTGCCCATACATGCCTCAATGTAAAACCATTTTTATGCACGTGGTGGAAAGAAACAGCACATATAAAGGCAACCTTTTTCTTCTTCTTCCTGAAATGGGAACAAAATTATGACGAATGATGCTATTTATGTGTGAGCTGTAACTTATATCTTAGATTGAATGATTCCTAATTGGAGGACGATTAAGTACACACACATATTTTTTTAGGGAAGTACGATCAAGGAGACATATTAGGGTGTCAAAGCAGGTTGTTAATCGAGTATACAGGTTAATTTTTATTTTAGACTAGCAAGTTAGCTGTCTAATGGAAATAGACGTGGATATAAATATGAATAAAGAGACCTAAGTATAATTTTGCACACACTTTTTTGTTTTATCAATTATTAAGGTGTCATTTTTGATTATAGAAACAATATATCTAGTAATTCAATCTTTAAATGAAACTAAATAGGAGGTTGTATATAATATACTTTGGAATACTTTAGATTTGTTTGACCCTTTCGCTTTTACCTGAATAATATTATTTGACCCATTTGGGATAATACACCATTCAAATCGATCCATTGGTAAATGGGAAGGTATTGACACCTCTAGTTGTTCATATTATGTTTAATGCCAGTCTTAGGCTGTTAGGGTGTATATTTCATTGTCATCAAGTTTTGTTGCTCTTTATAACATGTTCTTCCTTCTAATGCAACTTAGGAGGAACTCACATCATTGCGTGCCAAAATAACGACACTTGAGGAGGATTTACGGAAAGCACGCCAAGAGAACTCTGAATATCAACATTTATGCCAACAGTTGGAAAAGGTTTAGTTGCCTGCCGGCTCCTTATACACGAATTCAGGAACTGCATTATATCTTCTGCAATCTAGAACTGCTACTTACGTTTTTATTATCATGTGCAGGAACTTAAAGAGCTCAAAAGCAATGAACTGCAAGTGAAACCAAAAGTGAGTTTTGTCTACTATCTTTTCACTTCTAAGAATTAGCATTTCTGCATTAGGGGAATTCATTCTAGAATTTTTTGGTTAGAGTGCTTATAAGATACTCTCTTGGGGTGTGTAGTTAGCAATACCTTGTACACTATTTATGTTTCAGGATCATCTTGACAGTCGTTGTCGATTTAATGATTTGCTGCTCTTTGAATTATTTTTCCTGTTCTAATTTATTCTCTATTCTTACTAACTGCTGAGAGTATCCTTGTGTGGGATTTATTATAGCCGTCACTTGAAAACATTGTAAAGACTTATTAGAAGACGGTGTTTAAGAGTATTCCGTCAAGGCACTCGTCTAGTCTTATGGGCTTATGGCTAATCAAACTTTCCTCTTCTTTTTCCTGTCTGGTCATTTCATATAAGTAGACCATTGCAACTCTTAATTTCCCTCTTAATTTTGTTGATTCAGGATCCAAGTGAGATTTTTTTAGTAAACTAGATGTGACGGTGAAATTTTATAGGAGCAATTAGCAGTAGGGTGTTTCTTTTCTCTGCTAATAAGATCATTACATTTTTACATTTCTCAATTGCAGAGGATGAAGGTCATATCTGATCTGCTGATATCTGTGTCTAAAGCTGAGAGACAAGAAGCAAGAATGAAAGTACGACATGATTCTCTGAGACTTGGCAATGTGGGCGTTATTAGGTAAAGTATCTGGTCATATTAATCCAGTTTAGTCAGTTTTTGCTGATAGATGTCCACATGTAGACATCTTGTTGAAAGCTACATGTTGTTTGTTCAACATACAGTGTATAAATTCTTTTTATACCTAAAATCAATAACATTATGCAAACTTTTTAGCCGCAACCCAGGATCGGTGAAGCTATAAAATAAGTCACATGCTGTCTAGATTAATCTCTTTACTTATTTGTTCCAAATGCATTTAATTTCTAACTTTCCGCGTCTTTGTTCAAATTGCAGAGCTGGAACAGTCATATCTGAGACCTGGGAAGATGGGCAAGCCATTAAAGATCTTAATGCTCACCTGGTATGCCATTTTTTATATTTAAATCAGTTTTCAGTTTCCTTTATGTTCAAACAAACTAGCCAGCAGGCTCAAAGAGAACATATACACAGAAGTCCCTCGGGGAAACAAAAGATTACTTGGCTTGGAGATTGTTATTGACTCGCTGCTAAGTGAATCTAATATTTTTGCCATGGGTTCATTTTATAGCCTTGTGAAATTAGGATCTCCTTGGAAGCTAAATGCAAATAAATGCACTAATTAAAACCTAAAATTAAGAGATAACGGAGGACTATGGGTGTGTTTGGGATCTTATTCAAGTGATTATTGCGTTTTCTTGAAGCAGACTAGCTATTGTGATTGTATGAATAGCACCTGATTATCTGCTTATTATAGAGTAAATAAGCACTTTGCTATAAGCAGTTCTGTACCTACTCATTCCAAACTGCTTAAAGATAGAAGATGATTTGATTGTTAAGACTTGTGATATGTAATGCGAACTAAAGCACAAAGTTCACACTCCTAAATGTAGAGATATTGGTGCATATACAAAAACAGATTCTCTTTACAGTTAAAATGGTCAACCAACTCAATAATGACACATTGTGAAGTCATATATTGCTGTTTGATCATGCAACATAACATGAAGTCCATCTTTATACTCAAAGCTGTCCTTAATGCTTAAACAGCAAAAAGCGCATAAATGGACTTTGGCATGCACATTACTAACCAATCAATATCTTCTCTATAGAGGCGTCTGTTAGAATTGAGGGAGGCTGTTGAGAGGCAGCGGAAATCACTAAAGAAAAAACAGCCAGGTAAATGTCCATTCCATTTTTTTTAATTTCAGCCGGGTGAATAATTTTCATGACTTCGTGTTTCCAGTTTTTTGTTGTTTTGAGCATGAACATTAAAATTCCGGTATAACCAAGTTGAGGATCCAATAATTTTAAATTGCAGATAAGGGCGATAAGGGTGATGGAAGTGATGCTGAATCAGGAGCTCCAGAAGAAGATATTATCATTCAGGATGAAATATATAAATCCCGTCTAGCCAGCATCAAACGCGTAAGTTTTTCCTGTTGATTGTAATTTATTTGCACTTTTTAATTTGAAAATTTTCATTTAGCTGTTGATTTGTAACAGGAAGAAGAAGGTTATGTGCGCGAACGAGATCGGTATGAGCTAGAGAAGGGGCGACTTATTCGTGAAATGAAACGTATAAGGGATGAGGATGGTTCTCGTTTTAATAATTACCAGATTCTGAATCATCGGTATGCCCTCTTAAACCTTCTTGGGAAAGGAGGATTCAGTGAGGTTTATAAGGTCAGTTTTTTTCTTCTATGTGTGTTTTCTGTTATCTGGGCAATTATTTATTTTAACACATTCCACTTACCACCAACTTTCAAAATGATATTGTAGCTTTTCTTTTAGATGCGTTATCTGTATAAAGGTTGCAGTTTCAAGTTTCGACCCATATACTTATGGATGGTCAAATGTGAAATACGTAAAATGTAAAAAACTTAACATAAACATTTTAGATAGGAATCAAGTTTCATGGGTCGAAAGTCGCCCAAAGTGTCTTTTTAATGCATAAATCCTTCTAAATCAGCCTGAAAAAAATCAGGTTACTAAAGAATTAACTTAAAGTCTGTGATCATATATCCTGATATGATCATTTCCTTTAATTTTGGACAAAAAGTGAACGGTTACGTGCTGTGATTTGAAGCTGTTTTGACACATTATCTCCACCCATTTCGCCACCTTTAATTATCAGTATGATTTTATACAATTATCTGCAACAGTGTGAGTGCATCTACCAGCACTGATTGAAGCATCATTTATCTGTATCAGGCATTTGATTTGGTGGAGTATAGATACGTTGCATGCAAGCTTCATGGTTTAAACGCCCAATGGAGTGAGGATAAGAAGCAAAGTTACATACGTCATGCTATACGAGAATACAATATTCATAAGACCTTGGTACACCATCACATTGTTCGGCTATGGGACATCTTTGAGATAGATCAAAATACTTTCTGCACAATCTTGGAGTATTGCAGCGGTATATATATATATTCTCAACTTTTTCTATATGGGTTGTTGGTGGTCGCGCTTTTGACCCATTTACCTTTGATTTGAGCTATGTTTTATTCCATATGGGTCAAACTGCAATATCATTGAAGTTTGCCAAAAAAATGGGTTGGAACTTGGAAGTGCCACAAAGTGTATTGTTTATCTTTAAACCCTCCTAAACATTATATATAAAGAATTTGTCTTATATTGAAGTAGCATATTGTGATCATGTTTTGACACTTAATTTTTATCGAATTTTTTAAGCTGTTGGAGGAATCTAGAATTACCCGTCACCCCGCCACCCACCAAATTTGTCACTTCTATAGTTTATCTAACTTCATATACTAATCTGGTTATAATTTTATTGATTGTATATTCCTTTATCTTAATTACAGGTAAAGATCTCGATGCTGTCCTTAAAGCAACACCCGTACTGCCAGAGAAAGAAGCTAGAATAATTATTTTTCAGATATTTCAAGGACTTGTTTACTTGAACAAAAGAAACCAGAGGATTATTCATTATGATTTGAAGCCTGGGAATGTTCTTTTTGACGAATTTGGTATTGCGAAAGTAACTGATTTTGGTCTTAGCAAGATTGTGGAGGATGATGTTGGATCCCAAGGCATGGAGCTTACATCGCAGGGAGCTGGAACATATTGGTAAGTTTTCATGATTAGCGAATTACTCTCTTTGTTTGACCTTTTTATTTCAAACCTCACTTTCTGAATTCAAACTTCATATAAGTCGAGGCATGATTGATTAAGTTTTGCATATTACGAGTACTATTATAACAAAATGAAATAAATGGTCAAAGGGTCTTATGTCATTATGTCGTTTTTAACCTGTAATGATACATACATATTTACTTAAATGTGTTTCCGTCTAGTGAAGTATCATATATGAAATGTACTCGGTATCCTTTTCTGATTGGATATGACTTGAATTTGGCACAATTCCAGTTCGAACCAAGGTTCAAACTGCAATCTTGTTTAGTCAACTAACCCTTTTTCTAATTGACCATGATGATGTTGATATTTACCTTGTTTACGCATTATGTCTGAATTTAATGTTGGAAGCCAATTAGTGATTCAAATCTACATGTTTAGGTACCTCCCACCTGAATGCTTTGAGTTAAGTAAGATCCCTCTCATTTCATCAAAGGTCAGTAATACGAATTTGATATCATTTGATTCTTACTAGTCAAAGTAATGCTCTTTAGGTGTTAATTATTGTATGCCTTTTTTATCAACCTTTTGCACTGGTAAGGAGTGGGTTAGCTAAGCCATCACATGTTTTCTTTTGAAAATAGGTGGATGTGTGGTCAGCTGGAATCCTATTGTACCAAATGCTGTTTGGAAGACGCCCTTTTGGACATGATCAGACACAAGAACGAATATTGCGTGAAGATACCATAATTAAAGCCCGAAAAGTTGAATTTCCGTCTAGACCATCCGTGTCAAACGAAGCCAAGGTAACTTCAGCCGAGTTTCTGTTTCCTACTCATAATTTATAAGAGCCTCGGTGTATCCTCTTTGGCCTTTACAGGTCTTATCGCAACACTAGACACTTTCTGCATTGCGATATTCTAGAGTAAAACTAAGCTTGTTTATTTCTCCCAAAATTATGAACTGCACAAATGTTTCTTAGCATCAGTTTGATCAATTATTAGTCTCTAACCCGTAAAAAAATGAACCCTAATATTATATTTGCTTGCAGGAATTTATTCGTCGATGCTTAACATATAACCAGGAAGACAGACCCGACGTGTTAACTATTGCGCAAGATCAGTACCTCATTTATTCCAAGAAATGATCCCAAAGTGGAAATCTCGTCACTCGACAGATATAAGTTATTTTACCAGCCACAAGTTGATCTTCCCCAATCCCCATGATCATTTTGCCCATAGCCGTGCCACCTTAATTTCTGGGCTGAAAAAACTACAGCAGCCGAAAAAGCCACCTGTCTCAGGCTAATGAACAGAAAATATGGGAAATTTTCTTAAGTAGTTGTGAAGTGTTCAGTTTTTCCTTTTAAGTTTTAACCCATAAGTTGGGGTTTTCTTTCTTTTACCTGTGTACGTCTTGTTGTATGGGGCTTCTTCTTGGTATTTAATTTTGTAAATATGAGAATGGTGAAAACTTATCTTCATGGGTGAAGTGGGGATTTGAAATGAGCATTCAAACCATGTTTCAGATTATTCTTTTGTGACTGGAACGCTACAGGGACAGCAAGCATTCTTATGGATGGTCATTGTTTACCATGAGACATAGATATAACATAGATTCTGTTATGATTAGGTATTCGAAATACTATAGATTAATGACACTAATTTAGATGAATTTTGTAATCCAGCTCGACTTAAAATACAACATTTTATACACCTGTACCATTTATTTTCGGCACACAAAGTTTACTAGAATACTAGATCTTTCTTTCTTCACCGAGATATGCGATAGTAGTAACTATTAATAAAAGTAGGTAACGGGATATTAAACATCAGTAGTAGTTTAGTAGAACTTGGTTCATTACATATTCATAAGGGGAGCGATAGAGCTTGGTTCATTACATATTCATAAGGGGAGAGATAGAGCTTTGTTCATTACATAATTATAAGGGGGCGGCCCTGACACGAAAGTCTAAATAATACAGCAATAAAGAGTAACTAAATGGAATGGGTTATCAGCTAAGCCTATTCCAAGCTTACAATTGTCCATTTTCCTTCATCAATGGGTAGCACAACACTTCCCTTCGGCAACACCTCATCAGGAATGGACGTGTACACTCTGACCTTGTTGCATAGCAGGTGACTCTCCACAGATTTGTTCAGATCAGGTTCGGTGGGGATTGTAAGATCAGGTGGTGTAATTTTCATGGATGTCTCTTCACCTGAAAATTTGTTCAGATCAGGTTCAGTGGGGACTGCAAGATCAGGTGGTGTAATCTTCATGGCTGCCTCTTCACCTGAAAAGAACAAAGTAGTCATCAACGCCTATTTACCGGGGAAATCCTTTACCAAAAAATAAAATAAAAAACAGAAGTCACCAACACAAGACCAATCGAATGAGCACTTTTTTTTTTGGCTTTTTATGGTCGAAGCATAGTATAATTGCTAAAGTTTTTTGACTTAATCCGGCCAGCGGAATGGGTTGAGGACAGCCAATGACTCCATACCTTTGCCCTTACTTGAGCATGAACTCATAGGAGTCAACTTCGTCTTCTTAAGCTTCTTCATTTCAGCAACGGGTACTTCATCCACAAATGAATGGAAGTTAGAAACCAAAGTAGGTTGCTAATAAAGCAAGCGTACATTTAACATTAATGTAGAATATTTTTTGTCACTTAAGGTGTTTGGTTTGCTTATTTAATACGTTAGAATAAGTTGATAAGTAGTTTCATACAAACACTGATAATGCTTCTTAAAATTAACCAGATAAACACTGCTTTGCAAACTTCATGTATAGCCGATTAAATCAAGCTTTTGTATATCTTGACATAAACAGATACTGGCTGGAACAAACAAAAAACAAGTGATAGTTACTTTACAATTTTCTACCCATGTACATTAGACAAATTATTAAAAGAGGCTAAAATCTTATTTCAGAACTGTATATTACCATCAGTATATCAAATGCTTTTTCTTTGCAAAGTTTGTGTTTAGGTGTTTCTCATAATTTACTTACAATAGTTATTTTGTGAATATTTAGCTTAAAAGAATACTAAACTCAGAATATTGAGATAAATGCTTCAAAAATGACATTTTAACTAAACTATTTATGCTAAGACTAGGGCTACAAGAGATCCGAGCCAAGCTAGATCTCAACTAAATTTTTTTGGCTAAGCTCGGACTCGGCTCAACCTTCATGATACAGACATAGTTAGGCTCTAACAGCTCGAAAAATTGGTATAAACATCACATTTATTCTAAAATTTTGACTTCTTTGCAGCACTTGAGATACAAACAAACTACTAATATAGATGCAATGCAACTTAATCAAACATAAAGTAGAACTAAACAAACATTTCAGCAACTTCTACAGATATACAAAAAGCAAAGAAAGGATGCATACGAGAAAACGTTGAGTAGTGTGAAAAAGCAATCCCAGCAACATCATTCTTAGCAGCGTTGGATGTCCGAAAAAGCGCAGACGAGTGAAAACTTGAACCATTCACCTCAACCGAGCCTTGAAAAAGTGGGCTATGATCTGGGCCACTTTTGACACATGTATATTTTATAAAATGGTTTAATGATCTGATGATATTTTACAATTGAAAATAAGGCCTAAATAAATAGGCAGATTCTATACACATGAAAAAGGAAAGGACCTAAATATATGCATGGCTCATAATTACGTGATTGAGTGATTGAGAGAAATTAGAGGGAGTGATAAATGGACTGGATTCTATACTCCCCCGCAAGATGGAGCGTGCAGATTTCGCATGCCCAGCTTGATAAGTAAAAACTCGAGTTGTCGTGCTCCCAAAGCTTTAGTGAAAAGGTCGGCGATTTGCATTTTTGTGTCAACGTAAAGAGGTTCAATTTCTTGTGATGTAACTCGTTCCTTGACAAAGTAGCAATCCATCTCCACATGTTTTGTTCGTTCGTGAAAAACCGGATTGTTGGCGATGTGTCGAGCCGCTTGGTTGTCACAATAAAGTGGGGTAGGTCTTGTTTGTTCGGATTCAAGACCTTTTAGCAACCACCGCATCCATAAAATTTCGCTGGTGGTAGTTGCCATGGCTCGATATTCTGCTTCGGCTGAGGAGCGGGAGACCACAGATTGTTTCTTGGATTTCCAAGACACGGGAGCCCCCCCGATAAGTAGTAGATATCCGGTTCGTGATCTTCTTGTGAATGGACAACCTAGCCAGTCAGCGTCACAATATGTCACCAAACTCGTACCTCCATGTTTAGGGAAGAAAATACCTTGCCCTGGTGTTGCCTTTAGATATCTTAGAACTCTCATGACAGCATCTAAATGGTTTTGACGGGGGTCAGATACGAATTGGCTAAGCAGGTTAACTGAGTATGTGAGGTCGGGCCTTGTTGCTTGAAGGTAGAGCAATTTTCCTACCAACCGCCGATACATGTTAGCATCCACACGAACATCCTCACCATCCTTTTCGAGTTTCACGTTTTGCTCCATGGGAAAAGAACATGGTTTACATCCTAGCATCCCACAATCCTCTAGAATGTCGAGGGTATATTTTCGTTGGCTAAGTACTAGCCCATCCGTTGTACGGGCAGCTTCTATTCCAAGAAAGTACCTGAGTGGTCCGAGATCTTTGATGCTGAATTTTGTGTCGAGATGGGTTTTTGTATCTTGAATTTTTCTTTGATCGTTGCCGAATATGATTACGTCATCGACGTATATGAGGACTCCAACGAACACTTTTCCTTTCTTGTATGTGAGAAGTGAGTGATCCGCAAAGGATTGTTTGAAATCAAGCTCAAGAAGTACCGATGTAAATTTTTTATACCAATTCCTTGAAGCTTGTTTCAAACCGTATAGTGACTTTCTTAGCCGGCACACTTTCGTTCCTCCCCCGTGATTGTAACCATGTGGCATTTTCATATAGACTTCTTCATGTAGGTCCCCATGCAAAAATGCATTATTCACATCTAGTTGGTGAATAATCCATCCTTTCTTGATGGCAATGGCGATAACACTTCTGACTGTGACTAATTTTGCTACCGGTGCGAACGTGTCATGGTAGTCGATTCCCTCCTTCTGTGTGAATCCCTTGGCAACCACTCTCGCCTTGTACCTCTCTATTTCGCCATTTGGTTTGTACTTTATTTTGTAGACCCATTTCGAGTCTATGGCACGTTTGCCATCCGGTAATTCTTCTATGGTCCAGGTTTCGTTTTCATCAAGGGCCTTTAACTCCTTTTCCATTGCGTTTCTCCAATTTTTGTCCTGCACGGCTTGTTTAAAATCTCTTGGCTCATCATTGGAACTGATGGCCGTTAGAAAGGCTTTGTGGGAATTAGTAAAATTTTCATAAGAAACAAAATTTGCTAGAGGGTATACCGTTGAAGACTGTTGATTAGAGTCGGGATGTGCATGGTCTATTGATGGGGGAAGTTGGACTTCATAATCTTTAAGATGAGCAGGCCTCATTCTGTTCCGTTTTTCACGTCTAAAATTATCGCTTTGGGCTGTGACATTTTCAAACTGAGCAGTAGTATTAACCTCTTCTGGCCCACCAGCATTTTCAGTTTCGGTCGTGGGCTGCACTTGATGATCAATATGAGCCTCATGATTCTCAAGGCCCAAATCCTCATTTTCATTTTCTTCTTGCTCATCCAAGTGAGCATGTGGACTGTTAGTCACCAAGTCTTTCAAGTTGGCCTCTTCATTCTTATTAATTTCTTCTTCTTCAATAAAAGGATAACGAAAAATATCCTCTTGCTCGATGACTGTTTCGTTAATTTTTCTTGTAAAAGGAAATATTTTTTCTGCAAACTTCACATCTCTTGACACAACAATTTTGTCATGTTTTGGATCATAAATCTTATATCCCTTTGTCCCGTTTGGATATCCCATGAAAACCCCCGGTCTTCCCCTTATCTCAAATTTATCGCCTTTGGTCTCGGTGTTACGATAGTATGTCATGCAACCAAGAACCCGCATATGGTCATAGTTGGGCTTTTGGCCATAAAGTAACTCATATGGGGTTTTGTTGTCAATAACCTTTGAAGGCAATCTATTAATGATATAAGTGGCGGTTAGGATACACTCACCCCAAAATCGTATTGGAAGATTTGCTTCGACTTTGAGTGATCGGGCTGTCTCGAGTAAGTGTCGGTGCTTTCGTTCCACCACTCCATTTTGTTGTGGAGTGTGTGGACACGTTGTTTCCAAAATGATTCCCTCTTCCGCATAAAAGTTTAACATTTGATTCGAGGTAAATTCTCCACCGTTGTCACATCTTATTTTCTTAATGTTTCTTTCAAATTGGGTTTTAATCATTTTGTGAAAATTCACCAAGCATATGCTTGCTTCATACTTATGTTTGATGAGAAAAACCCAAACCGCCCGACTATAGTCATCGACTATTGTCAAGAAATAGCTTGCCCTTGTAAACGAAGGCGTTCTATACTTTCCCCATATATCGCAATGCAACAAATCAAAACAAGCAGTTGATTTCGAAGTACTAATGAGAAAAGGTTGTCTTGTCATTTTTGACTTAACGCAAGAATCACACAAATCACCATTGTTCTTGAAAGAAACATTATTAAGAAAACTTATTTGTGATAATTTCTCATCACCTGCATGCCCTAGTCTTTTATGCCACATATCTCCTGTTACCATCATCGCTTTCCTCCTTTCCAACATCCCCATCTCATAGAGACCATCTTTGCATCTACCCGCTCCAATCAACTTCTTCGAATGCAAACCCTGCATAACAAAGAATTCCGGGAAAAAGGTTACAGCACACTTTAAATCCCTTGAAAGCTTACTAACTGACAAGAGGTTGCACGTGAATTTAGGAACATGCAAAACTCCTTGAATTTTAGTTCCGTTTGGAAAAGTATGAAAGCCTCTTCCTTCTACCGGTATTGCATCTCCGTTTGGAATGATCACAGGGGACTCATTGATTGAGGCAATTCTTCCTTCAAGAATGTCCTTCCTGTGTGTTATGTGTTCTGTACATCCAGAATCAACAACCCATTTATTATTATTATGAAGTTTACCTGCCATGTTGGCCGAGCGTGGTGGTTCCCCTTCTCCAGCCTTCTTCTCTGGTGCAAAGTGATGTAGAAATTGTTCATATTGTTCTTTGGTCAAACCCGCAATGGGTCCTGTTTCTACTTCCACGGAGGCTGCCCTTGGCTTCCCTTTCTCACGCTTGTTTTTCCCTGGCCACCACTCTGGATAACCGATCAGTTTGAAACAACCGTCACGAGTATGCCCGTCACGACCACAGTGATCACAGTGATCTGTGGACTTTGAATCCTTTTGCCCAGTTTTATTGAAGACCTTGTTCCGGTTCATTATTGCTTGGAACGCTGCTGGTTCAACAGATGGTTTCTTCCCTCCAGTTATGTTCCAGTCCATTTATCACTCCCTCTAATTATGTTCCTTTGTTGTTCATCTTCTGCCACCAAGTGGTAGGCATTTCCCAAAGATGGTGTGGGTTTCATGGCAAGAATCTGGGTCCTGATGATTGAGAATTCTTGGTCGAGTCCCATAAGGAACTCATAGAGTTGTTCCTTTTCACGAAGTTCATTGAGAGATTTCCCAATGCCACAGTTACAACCATCACATTTACACTTGGGTATGGGAAGAAAGGAATGTATCTCATCCCACAACCCACGTAGTTTTGTGTAGTACGCCGAGACCGTCATGCCGTCTTGCTTCGTATTCGAGATGGACTGCTTCAATTCATATGCACGAGGTGCACTTTCTTTGCCAAATCGTTCACGCAGATCTGACCACATTTCTGCAGCGGAATTTGCGTATTTAACGCTACTTCGAATCTCCTTTTCCATTGCCGCGGTAAGCCACCCTTTTATCATCGCATCACAGCGCATCCAAGCCATGTGATTGACGTTGGTTCCACTCGGTTTCTTGATGGTTCCATCCACGAAACCTATCTTGTTCTTTGCGAACAAGAAGTTTTCCATTTCTTGGGCCCAGTCAAGGTAGTTGGTGTCGTTAAGGGCGTCGTTCACATGAACCTGTCTAGGGTAGTCGGAAGGATGTAAGTAGTATGGTGATGTATGATCAGAAGCGCTTCCGTCGTTTTTGGTGTTGTTTTGGTTGGTATCATCGCCGGCCATTTTAGGGTTGGGAAAACGGCGAGGTTGTTGATTGGATTGGTTTAGATGGAGCGTGTATTCTAACACCGCTCTGATACCATATAAAATGGTTTAATGATCTGATGATATTTTACAATTGAAAATAAGGCCTAAATAAATAGGCAGATTCTATACACATGAAAAAGGAAAGGACCTAAATATATGCATGGCTCATAATTACGTGATTGAGTGATTGAGAGAAATTAGAGGGAGTGATAAATGGACTGGATTCTATATATTTAGGTGATGCCCAACCAGACTTTTGACACAACTCGTTCAAGTTACTCTTAGTCTTAGACATTTTAAATTTTTTTTTTTTCTTAAACTCAAACTAGCTTGTTAGTACTATGTTTTATGTTTGTGTTGTGAAGGGTTTTTAAGGAGATGAAATGAATGTGTTGTACTATCATCTGCAACATTGATATGCTTTAAGAATCAAGATCTTCATATTTGTTTTGTTGTGCATTAATGTATGCCTAGTTTTCTAGACGTTTAAGGAAAGTTTTCTGAAAAGTAGTTATAGTAGAATAGAGTCACAGATGGTATTTTTGACCATGGGTAATAATGTTAAAGCAGGCTTTAACATATAACGGCCACTTTCGTCGTAACAAGTATCGGGAGGTTATTAAACCCCCACACCCCCCATTTTTACCATCTTATCCCTTTTTACTTTTTTTTACTTATTTATTTATGAGTAAAGTGCAAAAATCATTCTTGTGATTTGTCAAAAGTTTGAATTACATCCCTCGTTAATACTTAGTGTAACATACATTATTATTGTTGTAGAATGATACACCATACATGTCTGATTACGGATGATGCAATATTTTTCCGTTAAAAATTAAAACTGTTAGTTATTTCAGGGGTGTTTTAGTCTTTATACAACCCAGGAATGATTTTTGCACTTAACTTAAAAATAAAATTTGAAAAAAGTTAAAAAAAAATAAAATTCAAAAATTATTTTTTTTTAAAAAATTTCGAATTTTTTTTTTCAAAAAATATATTTTTCAAAAAATTTTGAAAAACAAAATATATGAAAAAAGTTACAGAATATTTTTTTCGAAAAAATATTTTTTTCAAAAAATATATTTTTTTAAATTTCCGAAAAAAGTTTTTTTTCAAACAAAATTTGAAAAACATTTTTTCAAAAGATTTTCGAAGAAAGTTTTTTTTTTTTAAAATTTTCGGAAATGTTTTTTTCAAAAAATTTTCGAAAAATATTTTTTTTCAAAAAAAATAAAATTTTAAAACAGAAGTTCTTAAAATTATTTGGGAAAAAAGCATTTTTCGAAAATTTTTTGAAAAAAAAAACTTTTTTCAAATTAAAAAAAAAAATAATTTATGAAATCAAAAAAAGAAATTAATTTATGAATTTTTTTTTGAAAAGTCAAGTACAAAAATCATCCTGAGCTGTAAAAGGACTAAAATACCTCTAAGATAACAAACAGTTTTAGCCCTTAATGGAAAACCATTTGCACCATCCGTCCTCAGGGACATATGATGCACTATTTTATAATCACAAAGATGTATGTTACGAGAAATATTAACGAGGGATGTAATTTAAACTTTTGACAAACCACATGGATGATTTTTGCACTTTACTTTTTATTTATTAACTTATTTTATTTTTATAATTTTGTATTCATTATGAAACACGGAAACTAAAAGTGCAGAAAATAATAAGTTTTTACAAGTTAAAAGTAATAAACTGACAAAAAACACGGAATAAAAACCGATAAAAAATGTGTTTGATTCAGAGGTGGCTCAGAGGGTGTGCAAGTGGTGCGGTCGCACTGGGCCTCGATTTATAACGGGCCCCATTTTTCTTACTTTTATATACAAATACGTTATATACTAAACATATAAGAGTCATATAATTCAATTTTACATGTAATTTCTTTTTAATTTACAAGTGAAACGAGGCCTCTTTTTTGTTATTGCCTAGGATCTCCAATGATGATGGGATGACCATGGTTTGATTGAACCAAGAAGAATATAAAGGAAAAAGATTATACTTTGGTACTTTTGTGTGAGCTAGGGGTCTTTATATTATGACCCAACAAGTTTTAAGCAATCGACTGCTTTCGAACTTTTCTTGAGGATATCTTATCAGGGGCTTTACCATAAGACCACCAAAATAACAATTTAAGCCATAATTTTATGTTTATAACAAAAAAACTTGTCGCAATTGCAAAATTATCCCATTTAATCTTCAACATTTCATGTAAAAATTTGAAATGTAATAATGGCACAAACAATATCTACTTACTTCTAGTGTCATAGACATTTGTAAGGACTAAAATGTTAGGGTATATTGCACCTGCACATACCTCTGTACGATATATAGCTTCCGTACGCACCACTCAAACATACAAAAAACACAAACAAGGCTTACAAAAGATATATTGCAATATGTAAATCAACACAAGATATAACGTGGTATCCACGAGTAGAGAAGTCGTAACAGTCCACTGAATCAAACCAGTGAGATATTATTAAGCTCCAAGCTAAATTGCCCGGGCTCGTGCCAAACTGCGCGACCCGTGCTAAACTGCACGAGGTAAAAACTCACACTCGTGATCTAGACCATGACCATAATTTACAATTACAATGAGAGGGGTATTTATAAGTGTGAAACCTTAATACTAACTTGCTTCCAATATTACATCCCGAACTAACTACATGTGGGCCAAGCCTATCTTCCAAAAGTTTCTGCTCCATTGGGAGGGAGCCTACGATAGCCTGTCGGAGCCTCCGCTCGAAGCCTATAACTCAGAGCCTATATCTCGGAGCCTATAACTCGGAGCCTATATCTCGGAGCCTACGTCAATTTTATTCTTTTCTACTTAAGATTAGAATCCCAAGGATCTTCTGCGTGAGTAGAGCCCACCTTCACTATGCTTCATCAAATTAACATCATAGCTTTTTTCTCGGAGCCTAGTGGCTTTTGATTGGAATTTAGAGCCTTCTGCTCGAAGCCTAGATCAGTATTCACAACTCAACAATCTTCCACTTGGAGATTGATCACTTCACTGCTCTTCTTCTCAAGTAATATTTGTAAACTTCAAAACAACCTCCATTAAATGATGCAATCTTCTCAAACCTTTATGTACCGCTAAACATATAGAACACACTCCAATTAACCAAACATAAGGATAAGAGAGTTTCGACACAAGGTATGTTGAGCCAACATCATGGTACTCGAATATGTATCAATTTCCCTTTAACAATGTTCCTTTTCTAACCTTTTGTACCACCGCAAACACGAGACACACTCAAACTAACTGTTAGGAATAAAATTAATGTTGGTTTATATTACATTACCAATATTAATATATTTAATGCTGGTAGTGATATTCTTAGTGTTGGTTATGTTCAATCAAAATTGGACATAGTTGAATCTTAATGCTGTTAGAGATATTGTGCTATCTTAGGCACATCCTAGAGGCACAACGCCTCAAAGCCTCAGTCGGTACTTTGCCACCGCTCTCAACTCAAACCACTCACCCTAATCCTAACAACTTCAACACACCTCATGAATGGGACCGCTGTCGATACACCCAATCATTTGTCACGGACCTCCGTCAAGAGATGGCGCTATTAGTGGATAAATATGGCCCGACCCAGTTTGTGGGTTTAGGGTCCATTAGGGTTTCAATGTAATCACCATTATAAATGGTCATTCAATAATACATAATTTTCATGGGGGTTTAGTCATTCTAACATGGTATCAGAGCCATACCCCGGTCCTAACCGTAAAACATCTTATTGCCCCGTTTCTATCCTACAAACCCTAAAAAAACAAAGCACCGATTGAAAAAAAACCATGAATAAACCTTCCGCTGCTGGTTTCTTGTTTTCTAGTTTTGTTTGTTGGCAAAGCAAACATGCATTATCACACTCCACCGATGAGCTCTTAAGTCCCACAAGATGCATCATTACCCTATCATAGTTATCTTTATTTTTTTTATTTGCTCGACATTAATAAACAACCATTCTTGTGTTAATTTTTTTTATATATTTTGTTTTATTGTGTTCAGTTCTGCTTCTTCGATCCAAATCTTAAAGTTTTCCATCTATCGCTCAACTTTACAGAATAACTAAACTTGTTTGTTTCATCTTCATGTGTTGGTGATTTGTGCTAAGGTCACAAATCCGCATAGTTGTCTATTTGGTTGGATATTTGTGCAAAGGTCACAATCCATAATTAGCGTTTATGAAGATAAATCGGATATAGTGTAGGCTTTGTGCATGGTGTGTTGGTGTGGTTGGAATTTAAGAAGAGGAATCGGACTGCTATGTCGATGTCAAGATGATGTTTTGTTAGGTTATGTTTTTTTTCTTCTTCTTGTAATCTACTCCAGTTCGAGCTTTCGCGATTTCGCCGCTCGAACTACGGGGGAGTATTAGTGGATAAATATGGCCCGACCCGGTTTGTGGGTTTGGGGTCCATTAGGGTTTCAATATAATCCCCATTATAAATGGTCACTCAATAATACATAATATTCATGGGGGTTTAGTCATTCTAACAGGCGCGAGTTACATTACACAATGTTCTTGACGGAATTGAAGCTCTCCTACACAAGCCAACTCAGTAACACCCTCGTAATGAGATATCAGGCCTTATTTCTTTCTCTTGGGTGTCTGTTCCAGCAAGTCACGGACCCCTCGGACCCCTTTCTATTTGGGTCTGACACCCCGAAAGGGTCCGTAAACTGCTGACCTTGTTTTCTACTTTATTTTTATCTTTTCAAGCATTGTAATTCCATTTTTGCTCTAGTGTTTCACATGCTACATGCTATAATTTTACTTGGGGTAAGATGAATGGTTTTTTTATTAACTAATGCTTGTGTACATGTATGCTTGTGATTTCTTGCTAACAAATGTATGTACATGATGTATCTCTCTCGTATTTTATTCTATCTAACTTTCTTTTACAGGTCTATAGGGAACACCATTCTACCCATTCTCTCTTAATGATTAAAGCATGAACAAAGGGGGGAGCATTCACGAAATGCAATGTTTCTTTTATTTATTCTACATCTCAATAAAGTCCTTTCTTGTAATATGTACTCAAAGATCATGTGTTGGTCTTGCATATATTCTTTCAATACTATCTATCTTCTAACTCTCTTTTGCAGGATTTTCATAATCCATGTCTCATGGTTTTTCTAAATTAGGGGGAGTATGAACCGAGGGGAAGACGATAGAAACAAACTTTTCTGTCTAGATTTCTCTCTTCTATCTAAATATATATCTAAAATTATTTTTCCATCTAAACCTCCCTTTTTATTTCGACAAAAAGGGAGAGAAGATAAACATAACATCATATTTGCACAAAATTATGTGTTGTTTCTAATCACCAACTAAAAATAAGTTTATGTTTTTCTTTAACAAAAAGGGGGAGATTGTGAATACAAATATCATATTAAAACTATGTTTATCTTTTAATCACTCTTAGGTTTTGTTAACGACAAAAAATCAAATACGTTTTTACGTTTGTGTTACAAACAACACTAAAGATTTAGATTCATGATTCTATGTTTTTAACTTTTGTAAAAGGTTTTTTACACTTTAATCCCTTTTGTGTAAACTTAAAATGTGTAAAAACACATCTCTCTCTCTCCATATCTTTGATGTAGAAAGTCAACCTTTGTTAGATACATTGTTTGAGTGTGATCTTGGACAAAGTATTATGAGGCAAAAAAAGTCAGACCTCACGGACCCTTTCGTAAAGGGGCGGACCCCTTTGGTAAAAGGGTCCGCGGGGTCCGAGACCTGTTGATGAGTTTGTCTATAAATACCAAGCCATCTCCAAGCATCACATTCACCCCTTTTCTATCTAATATCTCTAAACCTCCGATTATCTTTAACATTCTAACTTCTATTATTTTTACTTCTTACCTCTTGTGATTTAGATCTTTGTCTTCTTGAAGATCATTTACAAGATTTCTATATCCAAGCTTTGATCCTTCAAAGTTTACATTGTATGATTGTGTTAAGTGTTATCTATACAATTACCATTATTGTACCCAGTCATCTACTACTTGTGTAATAGTTTGGTTAGTGTTTTAGTCCTCTAAATACTTTGTATGAAGGAAGTTGTTGTACACGTGTAAAAGAGCACGACATCCTAGCTTAGGTGTCGGTAAAGATTGTAAGTAAAGTGTGAGCGTTTCTCCACCGGTGTAAAGGAGATTGTTGACTAGTGAAAGTTTAACTCTCGAGTGGATACTCGAGGAGTGGAAGTAGGGGAAATATAAGTAAGATCTTGCTAGGCCGAACCACTATAAATCCTTTGTGCATTATGGTTTGATTTATTCTTTCTCTATCTCTGGTATATACTCAATCATACTCGATCTATATCTTTGGTAATCAAATAAAAGTTTCAAAACTTAAAACTAACCGGTAAAACTATTCAACCCCCTTCTAGTTTTCTACAACTGGCATCAAAAGCTACGTACTCGAGATTTTAAAGTATATTGTATCTTAAAACTTGAATTGATACATGGATTCTGAAAATTACAAATAAGGGCAATTTATGCAAAGACCACCACTCTTTGAAACTGATGGTATTATATATGGGAAAAATCGTTTTGAAACTTATGTAAAATCTAAGGATATAGATATTTGGTATATAATCATTGAAGGTGATTATGCACTAACGGTCAAGAATGTCACAACTAACCAATTTGAATCGTTTCCACGTGAAAAGCTAACCGATGATCAAAATAAAATGTTGGCAAAAAATAATGAAGTCAAAATGATGCTTTACAATTCTCTACCCATAACGGAGTATGAAAGAATCTTTATGTGTCAAACCGCCAAAGAAATTTGGCACTCGTGAATTGTCACACATCAAGGAAACTCACAAGTCAAGGATAACAAAATTCATCTTCTTATTCAACAATATGAACAATTTTCTATCCTTGAAGAAGATTCAATTAATGTGGGATTTACACGGTTTAACACTATCATTACTTCACTCAGAAGACTTGACGAAACTTTCTCTAATAAGAAATTTGTCAAGAAATTTCTTAGAGCACTTAATCCAAAATGGAGAGCAAAAGTCACGGCCATCGAAGAATCTAAAGATCTCTCAAACTTGTCACTGGATGAGCTCATCGGGAATCTTAAGGTGTACGAGATGGTAATGGAAAAAGACTCCGAGATCATCAAATGGAAGGAGGAGAAACAAAGATCAATCGCATTAAAGGCTGATATCAAATCCAGTGATGATGATCAAGACTCTGATAGCGATGATGAAGAATATGCCATGTCCGTTCGTGACTTCAAGCAATTTTTCAAAAGGCGAGGAAGATTTGTAAGACAACCTGTTGATGATAAAAAAGCACCTCGAAAACCTTTTGACATAAAGAAAAGCAAAGAGGAAAGAAATTGCTTCCGATGTGGTGATCCGAATCACTTCATTGGTAATTATCTAAAGCCTAAACCAAAAAATACAAAGAGCATTCATAAGTGGAGCTTGGAGTGCAATTGATGACGAAAAATATGACCCCAAAAAGGAAGAACTAGCAATCATGGACCATGAAACCAACGAGGTACATTCCGACTCATCTTATTACTCCTCTTCATTAGATGATGATACTTTGCAAATAGAATATAACAAACTTTGTGAATTAATCCTTAAAATCATAAACAAAAAAAAACTTTTGAAAACTAACAAGGAAAGTTTAGAAAATGAAGTTTATGAACTAAAAAAAAAGCTACAAAGATTAGAACGAGGTAAACCATCTAATGATAAATGTGAGTCATGTCAAGAGCTTACTCTAAAAGTTGAAAAACTTAAGACTAATCAAGAGGCGTTAATTAAACAAAACTCAAAATTTATAAAGTTTAATAAAAACGCACATTGCATTGATGAAATACTAAGTTTTCAAAGGGATAGTAAAGATAAAATAGGACTGGGTTCGAGAAAAATGATTTACCTTCTAGCTCAGAAACACCACCACAAAACGACAAGATGAATGTTCCTGCACAAACTGTTACAGACAGTCACGAACCCCGTGGACCCTTTCTGCAAAAGGGTCTGCCACCCTCAAAAGGGTCCGTGGGTCTGACAGAACATCAGAAACAAAATCGTGCCAAATTTGTGACCGGGTCCCGTAAACCAAAACAAATAAATCCAGAAAAAATATACTCCCTCCGTCCCATATTAAATGTCCATTTTGAATTTTCTAAGTCTTTATTTTTCAACTTTAACTTTGAATATTTTTTAGCGTGTTATATAATACTTAATGTATAGTATATGAATGGATTGTGTTTTAAATGATTTTTTCATTGGTATAACTATCATCAAGTATTACATAACACACGAAAAGTTATTTACGGTCAAAATTGAAAAACAAAGACTTGAAAGGTCAAATGTGGACATTAATATGGGACGGAGGGAGTAACACAATATTAGAAACTAGAAAGGAACATTAGAGCTAGAAATGATCAAATTCGACCAAGACCATCTTATCCCAAACGCTCCTTTCCAAGAAGTGACCAAGGAGTAATGGGAAGGTATAATAGAGTACCATTCAACTACGACTATTAAAATCAGTTCTGAATGGGAAATTTGTTACCATGGGACGTATTTCGTAATACTCCAATTGGAATGGCCATGAGAAGCATGTTTAACCCAAACGGACTCATGAGACAATGGGGACCAAATACTTGAATTCTATAATATGTAGGTATGCATGAAAGCCGGAATTGAACCGGATGAATTGATCAAGGACAGGGGTTGTTCAAGACACATGACGGGAAATAGGAATCTCTTTAGAACATACAAACCTACAGAAAAAGGTAATGTTATTTTTGGTGGAAACGTCAAAAGCAAAATCATTGGTAAAGGTATGATTTCTAATGACCACATCACCATAGATTATATTGCTCATGTCGAAAACTTAGGATTTAATCTACTTAGCATAAGTCAACTTTGTAGTAACGAATGCAAAGTTCTCTCTGAAGAAAACGATAGTTAAATACTAAAAAATGGCATAACCATAGGAAAAGGAATTATGAAGAATAACATATATGTGATGAAATTTGACTCATCCAAAGATGCCATTTGTTTGACCACAATAGACGACACCTCTACCCTAGGTCATAGGCATCTTGGTCATATCAACATGGGTCTTTTTCAATATTTGGTTAACAAAGTAAAATATGAACAATACTTTTGTGATGCGTGCAAAATGAGAAAATAAACACACTCAAGCCATAAGGCTAAAAATGTGTATCACATCTAGGTGTCTAGAACTTTTGTATATGGATTTGTTTGGTCTATCCGCTGTGCAAAGTTATGGAGGTAATATCTACACTCTGGTCATCGTGGATGATTACTCTAGGTATACATGGACAAGATTTTTGAAAACAAAAAATGAAGCTTTTGATCATTTTGAGATTTTAAGCAAGAAAATTGAAAACTAACTATATTGTCGTATTGTGTCAATTCGAACGGATCATGGTAAGGAGTTTGACAACGAGGCACAATTCGGAGAATTTTGGGACACCAAGGGTGTCACACATAATTTCTTGGATCCTAGAACGCCTCAATCAAACGGTGTTGTAGAAAGTAAAAACCTAACACTTCACGAAATGAGTAGAACAATGCTATGAGTCAGCTATGCCACAAAAATTTTGGTGTCATGCGGTAGATACTTCTACATACATTCTTAATCGTGTCTTAATTAGACCACTTCTTGATAAAACGCCTTATGAACTATTAAAAGGAAGAAAACCTACCGTTGGGTATTTTAGAATGTTTGGAAGTAAATGTTTTATTCTTAACACTAAGGATTATCTCACTAAGTTCGAACCAAAATCGTACGAAGGAGTTTTTCTTGGTTATTCTCAAAATAGTAAAGCTTACATAGTCCTAAATAAACAAACCATGTGATGTAAGTAAATCGTACACGTTTTAGAAAAAACGTATATACGACAAGTATTAAGTAGTACGATTTAATTAAAAATCGTAAAACCGATAAATGCGAGTTCGTTCTCGAAGGAGGTGTGTGAATTAAGTGCCAATTATATAAAATCAAATTTTGGATTAGTGTCGTTTTTGGGTTAGAGAGAGAAAAAGTAAAGACGAGCTACGACTACGATTACACTACGACGATTTAACGTAAAACGCGAATGTAAATACGTAAAACGTGACAAAATTAAAAATTAAGCCTAAAAATTAATTAAAAATTAAAACTAAGTCTAAAATAATATAAATAAGAATAAAAATTCAATAAATAAATTTTAAAACCTTTAATTAATTAAATATTTAATTTAAATGCTAATTAAAGCCCTAAAATTAAATATAATTAAGAAAAAGCACAAAATATTATTTTACTGAACTAAAAACTCACTTATATTATTTAAAGACTAAAAAGTATTTTTTCTAAATTTTAAAGACTATTTTTCTGTTTTTAAAACACTAAAAACAATTTTTAAACAAAAATAATGATTAAAAATAATAAAATAATGCTAAAATTAAACCTACTGTTTCAAAAAATCTAACCTATATTAATAAATAGTAGAAAAAAGTTGAAAAACAATATTTTTTACACTAAAATACAAAACAGTTTGAATTAAATCCTAATTAAATTTAAATTAATTCTAAAAAATACTTAAAAAGGTAAACAGTAAAACTTTTTTAAACTAAAAATCTTAAAATAATTTTCTTAAACTAGGAAAAATTTTAAAACTGAAAAATATAAAGATTTTGCACTAAAAGACAAAAAACAGTTAATTAAAAACTAATTAAATTCAATTTATTTCTAAAAACCAAAAATAAACAGTAAAAAAAAATTAAACTAAATGAAAAATCTTAAAATAAAATAACAAAAATAAGAAAATTGGAATCACTGAAAAAGACCTAAAAATGGTCACTAAAGACAAAAAAGTAAAAAGACTAAAAGGGACACTTGGACAGATTTTGTCCTTTTGCTTAGCTGTGGGAAGAAAACCACTAGCAGTGGGAACTTTGTTCCCACTGACTGAATAAAAAACGGGACTGCTTGGTTTTTGGCTTGTAACTTTTTTGTTACTTGGTTTTACTTGGATACAAGGGCACCCCCACAACCAGTTGGGTTGTGGAGAGTCAAATATACAATAAAAAACACAAGTTGTTCAAAGAAATCACACAAAAAACACCCTATGCAGTCACTGTATGAAGAAATGAGGTCTGGTGGTCTAGTTGCTGGTCTATATGGCAAATTGGTGAGATTCAAGCTGGCCAATCTTGCTCAAAGCAATACCACTTAACTCCTAACTATCACACACTCCTAGTTTACCATGTATCCTAACAGATTCCAAGATTCAAATCACAAAAATACTAGAACAAGGCAGAAAAGAGACTTACTAATTTTTTGACTAGTTTTAAAACGAAAATAACATGCAACTCTCTTTAAAATCCTACAATACTGAAAACCACTACCGAGTTATACTATCCTAACAAAATAGAGTGTGTCTAGGTAGCTTTTGAACCAAAAATGTGTCAATTTTTTTTTGCTTAAACCCTAATCCCAAACACCACATAAAATTCTGAAAATGAACCTTTTCAAACCAAATCTTGCAAAAACAACTTGAAACTGATTACAATCTAATCTAACATGCATAAAAACCTCTAACAAGCATGGATAAACATAATTCACCACATAAACAGTTAATCACAATAAAATGACATAGGCATCAAATTTTTTAGCTTTCACGAGGGTTCAAGCCCAATTTACCTAGAGGGACCCACATCCAGGCCCCTCAATGGCTGAATGCCATCTCCTTTAAGTTAAAACTGAGCTCATGGCTTATGTGATAAGGCTGTTTGTAGAGATGATGCAAGGTGGGGACTACTGCAGTCCAAAACACCCCAATATGTCTTGAATCTTGATAAACCTGCTAAGAAAGAACACACCAAGGGGTCAACTGATGAAACCAGTATAAGCTATAAGCTTGGCTTATTGATTAAGCCAGCATATGGCTTATAGCTTATATAACCAAAAAAAATTAAAAATCAACTTTTGAAAACTGATTTTTTCAAACCTTTTTTTGAAACAATATTTCTAAAAGGAACTTGTAACCAACACAAACTTGAATACACTCAATAAATTTCCACTTTCACTTCAATCTATTGAGTGATTCAATCTGATAAAAACTACCTCCAAGAATCTTTGAAAACAGATTTTACTGAAAACCTTTTGCAAACTGAAAACTTTTCAAAACTTAACTACTTTCCAAACAATGAATATGATTAACCTAATAAAGCAGAGAATTTGGAACTAAGATTTTGCAAGAGATTAAACATTTCATTTTCATTACTAAACTTAAAACCTTACAAAAATTCTGGAACAAAAGGGCTTCCACATGTTGGAGCTTCTTTTATAATGCTACATAGATGGTTCTGGAAAAGCTAAAAACTAAAACCCTAATCAATGAAATTCCCCTATTTGCCCTTGGACGAGTTTTGAATTTTCAGTCAAAAACATCTTCATGTGATGGAAAGTGACATGCCAGCTGTGAAGAGTGCATCCAAAACGTTAATTTAGTCCTTTGGGACTAAGGGAACCATATGGGACGTTGGATGCCTGCTTGGATTCCTTTCTTTTTATTTCTAGGGAGACAGGGGAAAGCGTGTGGGGCCATGTGGTCACAGGGTGGTATATTTGGAGTGGGAAAGGGTTTAGGGTTACGATAATTAGGGATCTGGAGGGTTATAGGGGAAAACCCCTTGGTTTGGGGTGGTAATTAGTTTTAGGGTTTGTTCTTAAGTATGTGTATTAGGTGTATGTTTTAGTCAGGTTTAAGGGTGATTAATTTAAAAAATCTGTTTCCCACACGTAATAACTGATTAACTTAATCAGTTATTTTTAAAAACAAAGTGGTTGTGTGAGGTGGACGAGGGGAGGGGTTTGATTGGTTGTGGTGTAAGTGGGAGTGACGTGGCAGGTGTGGGTTGGTTGTGGGAGTTTGAATGACTGGTCAATAGCAGCCCCTTATCTCCTTTCATCTTGTCTCTTTGATTTAAACAACCATTAATTCAAACTTCCTTTGTAATAAAGTTTTCTTTTTCCTAATTTGGCCACATAAACTTTCTCAAACATGTTCCAAGGGCTAAATATGTATATTGACCAATCTTCAAGGGCTTATCATGTATAATCTTCAAACATGGAGGACTTTCCTTGCCAATGATGATTTCTCCAAGGTCTTTTCTTGCCAAATCTTCAAAGATGAGGGACCAATGTTGACAATCTTCAAAACTTCAAGGACCATTTTGGAAATTCATGATTTGGGTCCGGTTCTTTGTGCGACTTCGTTTCCCGTGTTCGTTTTTGCTTCATTCTTGTGATCTTTTGTTGATTTCACGATATCCGTACCTAAAATACACAATGAACAAACACAAGCATATATTTGGGTATTTTGATGATATTTTAAGCGTTTTAAGCCTGATTTGGACGATGAGACTATGTGTAATTGCAGTCTCATCACCATGTGTGTTGAGGAATCGTTGAACATAACAGTAGAAGAAAATCCACCTCCCTCTAGAACATCATCTTTGGTAGATGTTCTAGTTGAAAATCAAGCCCATAATCTTAAAGAAAATGAACCATTAAATCTTGACCCTTTAAACATCAAAGAACCAAAAGGTCATTCTCTAAACAATGTCACTGGTAAACTAAATGAAAGGACTTTAAGGTCACAAGTTTAAAATGATAGTAACTTATTTTTCTTTGTATCTCAAATTGAACCTAAAAATATAGACGAGGCCATCATAGATGAAAGTTGGGTATTTACTATGCAAAAAGAATTAAATCAATTTGTGATAAATGATGTTTGGTACTTAGTACCGAGGCTTAAAAATCAAATCGTAAATGGAACGAAATGGGTCTTTCGAAATAAGCTAGATGAAAACGGTTTTGTGTCAAGAAACAAAGCTAGGATTGTTGCTCAAGGGGATTGATGTAGTATTTTACAACACTTTAGGAAAAGTAGTTGTATGGTAAGTATTAGGAAGACGAAAAAATAAATAAATACGTAAGCGTAAACCGAAAGTCGAGTTCGTTCATCAAAGAGAGAGTTTATTGGTGCCAATTAAAACAAATTTGGATTAGTTACGTTCTTGGGATTGAAATTTTTAAAAATAAAGACGAAGCTACATTACGACGGATAAAAATAAAATCGAATTACGTGGGCACGCAAAACGAGACAGAATAATACTCCCTCCGTCCCAAAATTATAGTCCTCCGACAAAAAACACACAGTTTAAGAAATGTACCACCTTTACTGTTGGAAATACGTTTTACGTATTAGAAAGGATCGGTAACTCCAACAATAGTCTAAGTAGTAGCTCGTAGTTTAGTTAACTTAATATTAAGCAAACAAGGCCAAGCCAAGCCTACAACATGTGTAGGCCGGCGGCCCATTGTAAGCCCAAGCCCATCCCATGGGCTTAGGTATATAAACTCTCTCCTTAGTTGGAGAGGGTGGTGGTTTTCTCATAATTTACACATAGTAAAAGGTGTATTCTTTACTTTCTCGCTCTAAAGTGTGTGTGAAATCTACCATCTTTCTATCTCTTTCTCTCTCTAAACATAAGCAAGATTTACAATATCTTACAAATGGTATCAAGAGCCATGGGATGATTGTATTGTTAATGTGTTTGTGTTCTTGATTTTTTGTGCCTATTTTGATCCATTTCATAAGAACCAATTTTTTTGTGTGTTTTTTATGGTTTTTTATTGATACAAATCTTCTACATAGTTGTGGTAGAGATTTTGTATATTTACTTTGGCTAAAAACACAAAATTTTTGGGTGTTTTGATCATATTTTTGGCTTAAAATCTCGAATTGGTTAAGTTTTGTCCGAGAAAAGTGGGTAATATTCCGACAGAAACCATCAGAAAAGGGTTTAGGTATTCCGACAGCTCCCATCGGAAAAGGGTTTACATATTCTGATCGTTATTCCGACGGGTATTCCGATACTGGTATTCCGACAAGTCATTCCGACGGTTATTCCGATACTGGTATTCCGACATGTCATTCCGACGGTATTCCGATAGTTATATTCCGACAGGTTTTCCGATTGGTTATTCCGATTGATTATTCCGACAGGGGTATTCCGATAGATTATTCCGACAGGGGTATTCCGATAGTTTATTCCGACAGGGGTATTCCGATAGATTATTCCGACAGGGTATTCCGATCAGTTATTCCGATCAATATTCCGAAGATCCAAAAATTATTCCTTAAAAAATTTCGAATCGTGTGTTTTTGTTCGTCTTAGAATTTTTTGGTCATCGAGAACATATTTTAGGGGATTTCAACATTGTTTCTCGACTTCAACTCACAACAACAAACACATTTACTTTCTTTCATTGTTCGATCAACGTTTGTAAATCTTAACTTATCGAAATGGAGTACACATCTCTTATGGATAAGTCCATCCTCTCGGGTACGGATAATCGTCCACCAATGTTGGAGAAGACCATGTACGAGGATTGGACTTCCTGAATGGAACTTTACATGTTGAACAAAGAGAATGGACATCTCATTTGGGCATCGGTGCTCAATGGACCATTCGATTATGGTACTGTGACGGAAGTTACAGTTACTCGTCCTTGCACAACGGGTGAATTGACCGGAGATATGAAGATTCAAGACAAATGTGATAAGTATGCTACAAACATCATTCTCCAAGCTCTTCCTCTAGATGTCTACAAACTCGTCAGCAAACATAAAGTTGCCAAAGAGTTATGGGATAGAATTCGTGTTCTAATGCAAGGCACCTCGTTAACTAAACAAGAACGAGAGTGTAAGCTTTATGATACGTTTTATAAGTTTGCCTATGTTCCCGGGGAGACTCTCAATGATTACTATTTGAGATTCACTCTTTTGTTGAATGAGCTCAATATCTATGACATGGCAATTCCTACGTTTCAATTAAACACCAAGTATTTGAACACCCTTCCTTCAGAATGGCGTAAGTACGTGACGGCTGTTAAATTGGCTAAGGACTTGCATAACACCAATGTGGATCAACTTTAAGTTTTTCTTCAACAACACGAATGTCATGTGATCGAGGCTCGGTTGTCTACACCACAAGTTCGTGATCCACTTTCCATGTATGCTTCTCAACAAATGACCCCCCAACAAAACATGGCTTACACTTATCAACAACAATCATACTTGCAGCAACCACCACAACACACATATCAGCAACCACAACAACCATCTTATCAACCACTACTGATGCCACAACAAGCATATCAACAAAGTGTTCTTCCACAGCCTTATCCATAGTTACCAACACATCAGGCATCACCCTCACAAGCTAACACTTCTTCTATGGGCTATACTCCTCAGCACGGATATTTTCCAATTGAAGCACCATAAGCACAAGACTTCTACTCCAATGAACTTCCACCAATTCAACCACCGGTCTTTACTCCAAATGATACGCCTACTGATGTCTTAAACCATCTCACTGCCTACTTGTCAAAACTTGTTGCTACTAGAGGTTTTCCACCAACGAACAATCAGCTTCACACTTCTTCAAATCCTCGACAACAAGCCACTGTTCAAGATGGTCAAGTGACGGTGCAACCTATTCAAGGAAGGCAAAATTCATATGGAACTCCTACAAGGACCGTGAATGCTCAAGCTGTGAATTCTCAAGACGGGTCGTCCACCTCAGAGGAAGCTCCTACTACGGTCTACTTCAATCTACGAATTCGTGAACATGACAGCAAGTGGACAAAGGATCATCCTATAGATTCTATTATTGGTGACCCTAATCATCCGGTATCCACACAAAGTCAGTTACAAGAAAATGCAATGTTTTGTCATTTTGATGCTTTTCTCACTGAAGTTGAACCTAAGACATGGCAAGAAGCTTTTACTCAATCCTGTTGGATAGAATCTACGCAAGAAGAACTTAATGAATTTATACGTCTTGAAGTATGGGAACTTGTCCCATGCCCGGATCAAGTGCTGTTACTCACTTTGAAATGGGTTTATAAGGTGAAACTCGATGAGTTAGGCGGTATACTGAAGAACAAAGCTCGACTAGTAGCTCGTGGATACAAGCAATTATTAGGCATCGACTTTATGGAATCCTTTGCACCTGTTGCCCGTTTGGAAGCTATTAGACTATTCCTCGCTTATGCAGCCCACATGAATATGATCGTCTATCAGATGGATGTGAAGACGGCATTTCTTAATGGTGAAATCAAGGAAGAGGTCTATGTTTAACAGCCGGATGGTTTTGTGAATCCTAAGTATCCTAATCACGTGTACAAGCTTAAGAAGGCTCTATATGGGTTGAAGCAAGCTCCACGCGCATGGTATGATCTATTGTCACAACTCCTCATCACGCAAGGCTTCGCTAAAGGCAAGGTGGATCCCACACTGTTCATTCAGAAACGAGGTAAAGATATGATTATGGTACAAATATATGTTGATGATATTATATTTGCTGCCTCGACCGAAACCTTATCCGACGAGTTTGGGACTGATAGTTGTAAAATTACCCCTTTAGGAAAAGGAAGGCAAAATAGGGTAAGCACGACGATTTAGGAAAACCGTGTATAAATGACCCTAAAGTGAGTTCGTTCTCAAGGAGGCTAGTGTGTTATGTGTGTAATGACTTGGATTAGATTTGTGATTATATTGTTGAGAAAGAAAAATAGAAATGAGATTAGAAGAGAATGCCGGTTACGAAGACAGATTAAGCTAAGACGAAAAAGGTATACACGTAAAACCGTAAAAAACACTAAAATTAAAATTTTGCCCTAAAAATTCCTAAAAATTACCAAAAATCCACAATAATATTCTAAGAGTTTACAAAAAATCCAAACTTGCCAAAACCTTTTAATTAATTAGATAATGACTTTTTAATGCTAATTAAAGCCCTAAAAATCAAAATTAATTATTAAAAAGTCCCAAACAAGATTTTAAAGTTTGTAAACCTCAAAAATACTCTAATTAAGCTAAAAAGTATTTTTCAAAATTTTAAAAACACTAAAAACTATTTTTAAACAATTAAAAACTACTAAAATCAATTAAAACATAAATTAATTCTAGAATATAATTAAAAGACTCTAAAAATATTTGGAAAGTTGCAAAATTCCTAATTAAGTGTTTAGAACCTAGGAAAAATATAAAAACTTAGAAAATCAGACTTTTAATTTTTAACAATAAAATAAAATTATAATATTATTAAAAACCAAAAATCATAAAAATTCTAAAAACTTGCAAACTAGCTTAATTTAACCTAAATAACTCAGAAATGAAAGTGAAATTACCTAAATACCCTTAATGGGCCTAGAAAATGGGCTAAACCCAAAACAGTACCTTATTGGGCTAAATTTGGGCCCAATAACAAAAAGTGTTCAAAATAAGCCCAAAAAGAACAGGTTGACTCAAAATTTGATTTTAAACAACTTTTTCCAAAGGCCCAAAAGCTGAAAGTGTGAAATAAGCTAGCTTATACCAAGCAGCTTATTCTTAATGAGCTTTTTGGCCCATTAAGCTATAAGCCAATGCCATAAGCTAAGATCTGACACACAAGCTTCTTTTGACCTAAATAAGACTTCTGCAAAAAGAAATTTGAAATAAGACCAAGGAATAAGCCTGAAAATGCAATAAGCAATCTACAGAAAACGAAAAAATAGTCGTTTTTGAGTTCTAGGCCACCCCAAGTGCTGATTCAAGTTTCTAAAGCTTCTAAATGACTTAATTAAGCAAAATCAACAAAGAGTTTTCAAATAAGCTGACTCAATAAGCTGGAAAAAGCAAATAATCACTTATGTAAAAGTCAAATAAGTTGGTTTTCTAGCAAAAAGTCAAAGTCAAAGTCTGATAAGCTCCAATCTACTCAAATGGGTCAAATAATGAAGATCTATCACAAAAAATAAGTTGCTGCAAGTCTGGATAAGCTAGAATAGCTTATTGATAAGCTAAGTTCAATTTTACACTAGCAGGGGCTAGTTTTGAGTGTTGAGCAGTGGAAACTTTTTCCACTGCTTGACTTGTTTGACCTTTTGTCTTTAGTGACTTTTTTGGAGATTCAGATTACACAAAGGCACCCAAATGATCTTTGGATCAAAAGGAGTCAAGAACAATCAAAATAACACAATCACAAACACCCAATTGATACAGTTTAATCAATAAATCACCAGATGTTGCACAGACATGAACAAATAAGCAGTTAAGCACTTATGAGCAGTTTTAGCACAAATCAGCCAGCCAAATTCAACCAAATGCATACACAAGCTATATTAAACTCAAATAAGCAAGTCTAAACAGGTTTCATGCAATGATTCAAAGAATTAAGCAGGATTCAAGCCAATGAATGTTACTGATGAACACTAACACACGCAGTTTTACACTTTGCTGATGTATTTGACACTTAAGCCAGATTCAACACCTCAAATCTTTCAAACAGGTTACAATGACTTTGTTTAAACCACTTTTAGCCCTAAGCATGCATACACTCTAAGTGTTCCCAAAATCCTAGGTCAAAACAGGCAATAACAAAGACTCTATAGCAGATTGTTTGATTCAAGGCTTCAAACCCAAAAACTTGCAGCAAAACACTCTCAACCAAGCATATATCAGATACCAAGCACAAACAACACCTTCTAACAACATAATACCAAGATGTGATCTCAAACAGGTAGACCCAAACACCCCTCATTTTTCAAAGGAAAAGTAAGATTTAAGACCACCCAAGCATCAATTAACACAATAACTAGTAAGATTAACAGATTCAAGCTAGTATAAGCCACAAAATACACAAGAACTAAAGCAACACTCAAATATCACAAAAATCCGAAGTATTATCAGATTTTGGGATTAAGGGTGTGTACCTCATGGATGTACATCCACACCCACGGGTTTTGAGCTTATGTGCTAGCAAGAACAAGCACAAGCTTCCACAATAAAGCCTGCTAAGAATCAACAAGGTTAGAAGCACAAGTATAAAATCAGAAACTTGAAAAATCTTGATTAATGCAACCTTGTTACCCCACACTTGATTATCCCCAAGTTATAAGCCTCACCACACCTTAATCAACACAATTAGGATGCTATGATCAGCCCTATAACCCAAGAATTCCAAGGTTGAAACAAGAACTTAGCAAAATATCAAGAAAATGAAGAAAATGTGCAAACTTTTGCACACTCCTCTTTTGAAAACAGGTTTTTAACTTCAAAATCAGTAAACTAAGAACATAAACAAGCAATAATAAGATGGCACTTGGTCTTCCTTCAAAACACTTAACTCAAATTTCATAAACTGAAAAGGGATTTACAAGTGCTTGAACAAGGAAAAACCAAAAGCAAACGTCTAAGTGAGACCCTATGGCTTTATATATAGCCTTACAAGTGAGCTAAGAACAGATAAAAATGCTTAACCCTAATGCTTGAACTTCCAAAATTGCCCTTGTAGATTTTGAAAACCTTGGAGTCTTGTGAAGAATTCTTGGCTGTTTGTGGTGATAGCTGGCAAGAAAATGTGATCAAAGGGTTTGTATGATGCTTAGAAAGTAAGCACAATTGTGGGACGTTGGATGACTTGCTCTTCTTGTCTTCTTCCTCAAAAGTGTAGCAGGGGAGGTCCCATGTGGACACGTGAATGATGTGATGACCAATATTAAGGTTGGGTTGTGTTAACATGATCATTAATCACTAATCTGCACCATTTTAAGGTTTAATTACAAGTAATTAAGAAAACCCCAAATTGTGTTCTTGGTGAATAGTTATGTGTTTGATCCTGTTTTGAGTTAAGACATGTTTAAAAACATGTTAAGGCGCCAGATTTAAACTTAATTAAATAAGTTGTTAATTTGGTTTGAGTGGATTGGTGAGGTGGCAGAATAGAGAGGGGATTGGTGGAAAATGTGAGTGGGGTGAGGTGGCAGCTTCTGGTTGGTCTAGGTTACTATGTTGTCTGGCCAGCATTAAACCCCCATCTTTCATCAACTTGCTACTTTGTAAATAATCACTCAAAACTGAATTTCCTTTGTATTTAAACTTTCAGTTTTCATACTTTTGCCCCAAATACTTTTCCAAAGTATTTTCAGGGGTATTTCTTACCATTTTTGAATTCTTCAAGGGCTGATTTGGCATTTTGATGATGGATAATGGTCTTGACTTGTATGTTGAGCATTTTGGAGGACTCAAATTGTCAAGTCTTGTTTGATGAGGGACCATTCTTGCCAAATGTTGAAAGTTAAGGGTCCTTTTTGTAATTTTGGGATTTTCAAAGGACCAAACTTGTAATTTCTTGTACTTTGAAGGACTTCATGATGTGTTTGACTTTGTGGAGGACAATGGTTGACAATTTAGCTTTGTTGAGGGGCTAAACTTACCAATTCTTCAAAGTGGAGGGTCCTTTTTGTAATTTTGACAAACTTTAGGGACCAATCTTGTAATTATGAGGATACAAGGATATAAAGTGTCAATTCTTCCATATTGGAGGACCCTTCTTCATAATTCTTCAAATCTTCAAGGGTAATTCTTGGGTAAGTCTTCATTAGGGCTTGGTTCATTGTGCGGCTTCGTTTCCCGTGTTCGTTTTTGAATGATTCTTGTGATCTTTTGTCATTTTCTCAATATCCATACCTAAAATACACAAGCAACAAACACAAGCATATATATGGGTATTTTGATGATATTTAATGCATTTTAAGCCCTATTTGGAAGATGAGACTATGTATAAAAGCAGTCTCATCACTCCCCCATACTAAACCATTGCCGTGCCCTCACGCAATGCTAGAATAAAGTATCGTAGCATCTCCAAAATTCATTTATATTCACTTTATTGAACGATAAACTAGCTACACTACTACTATTTCTACTACTACTTGCGTTTTAGACATAATGTATGATTTTCATCGCAAAATGGGACGTTTAGGTTCATAGAATAAGAACACGTGAATGCTTCGTTAGAAATAATTTCATCGTCCTCGATTTTCACCCCAATTCCATGCCAAGCGTGCAACGGGATCATTGTCATTATAAGTTAGTAATGCTAACACTACTCATATGCCCTAATCACGTACTTATCCTCCCATTATTCCTAAGTTGTATCTCTTATATTTTATATTGTCTTGAATGTTTCACGAGGATACATTGTTTGACTTATGCGATAATAGAGATTTAGGTCTAAAAATAGAGTCCTAACGGTGTAACCAAGACCATCAAATCAATAACCCCTCCCAATAGACAACGATGTCAAAAAATTAAGTTGACAAGAAGAATCGATAAACACGGTTTTATAACGGTTTTGAACATGAGACTTATTACCAAGACTTTTATACGCCCCCTAACAGAAGGGCCTTATTATCTTTGGTTTACCTCCATCTTTTATTCAACTTCGCCATGAAGCTTTTATTATGACTTCGGTCTTGCCTTGCCTTTTATTATCCACCTCATCGATAGTTTTATTAGCCAAAGACGTATATCCTCACGCTAAGGCGAATTTTGGATCTTTAAAGCTTCGAAGATTAAGGCTTGATTCACTTTCAATTTTGCATAGATTTTTCGGCCTTGTGGGGCTTCAAATTGTTTGCTTGATTTAGGTGAGCACTTGAAATCTTATTATTGGGTGAAGCTTTTGATTATTCAGGTGCCAATACTTCAAAACCGCGACGCTGGCGATACCTTAATGTCTTCCCAATTTAATTACACGGAAGCTACTAGAAAAGACTAGAAACCCAACAATCCCAACTAAACCGCTAAGTCAATATTTATTAAGCAAAAAATATTTACATGCGAAGGGAGAATAAGCAAACAACGAGAACACATGAGTTTTTGAAAGAATACGAGTACTCTACGTTTAGCATAGTAACTTATAATTAACCCTATCATTTCTCGACCTCATTTAAGAGACTTAGCCTAATGTGTAGTTAAGGAATCAAAGCTAAGTGCTCAACACGCACGGTCGAGTCAAAAATTACTCTTATTCTCGCCATCGGAAAACCTACATTTGTGTCTTCAAACACTTATAAAACATGAGAAAATTTTTAAAATTTGGCCATTTTTAGCCTTATTTTGCAACAAAACGATAAACAAAAAGATAAACTTTGGAAAGCGTGAAGGTTTGGCAAGGCAAGTATCTATTCACCCCCCCATACTAAAGTTAAACATTGTCCTCAATGTTTCGAGTCTAGGGGTGCAAACACCCCCATACTAGAGACGTAGTCGAATGCCTAATCTAGCATGGAAAGGGTGTAACCAATAAATTAATAGCCGTTTATGAAGTGTGCTAATAACCTAAGGTTAGAACATCAAAAGGATATATCATGGATATTGAGAAAGTATTCAAAGCAAATGATCGAGTGCTCCCATAAAACAAACACGAGAGGCTCCAATCGTGAAGATCATGATCATCTAAAGTCTACAATTCACAAACAACCACGGAACAAAGGTTGGAAGGGCACAAATCCCCACACGTTAACTACATTAGAAAGCGATAATATGTACATAGGATAAGCATGGGACTCCCCCACGAGGCTCCTCGTTTTTGATTACCGAGTCATGAGCTCGACTCGATCCCCTCAATACTAATTACCATTGGGGAAGGTGACTTGGTCGAGGTAGTTCAAGGATGGAACTTCCCCGCCAAAGTAGTGCTTCAACCTATGTCCATTCACCTTGAAGTTAGGACCATCATCTTGAGCTAGCTCGATGGTCCCATACGGAAACACTCGAGTCACGGTGAATGGACCGGACCAACGGGATTTCAACTTACCGGAAAAATTTTTCAAGCGAGAATTAAAAAGCAAAACTTGATCCCTAATGTTAAAAACCCGGTTTTTAATTTTAGAATCATGCAACTTTTTAGTTTTTTCTTTGTAAATCAATGAATTTTCATAAGAAATGTCCCTCAATTCATCTAATTCATTCAATTGCATTTTCTGGTGTTTTCCCGCGGTCTCCATATCATCATTACAATGCTTTAGGGCCTAATAAGCCTTGTGTTCTAACTCGATAGGCAAATGACAATTCTTTCCATACACAAGCTTATAGGGAGTGCACCCAATGGGCGTCTTATGAGCGGTCCTAAAGGCCCATAAAGCATCGTCCAACTTATCCGACCAAGATTGTCGGTTTTCCCCAACAGATCTCTCCAAGATCCTCTTCAAAGCTCGCTTTGAAACCTCTACTTGCCCACTCGTTTGTGGGTGATAAGCCGTAGAAAGCCGATGTGTAACCCCATATTTCCTTAGGACCCTTTCGAATTGGTCGTTACAAAAATGGGTTCCACGATCGCTTATGATAGCACGAGGGGTTCCAAACCGAGAAAACAAGCTTTTCAAGAACTTGACTACCACACGAGCATCATTGGTGGGCAAGGCTTTGGCCTCCACCCACTTAGATAGGTAGTCAACCGCAACGAGAATGTACTTATTACCACGAGATGATGGGAACGGCCCCATAAAGTCTATACCCCAAACGTCAAAGATCTCACACACTTGGATGATATTTTATGGCATTTCATCTTTTTGTGAGGCTTTTACTTGTCGTTGGCATGAATCACACGACTTCACAAGATCTTGTGCATCTCGGTAAATAGTAGGCCAAAAAAAGCCGGCATCAAACACCTTCTTAGCCGTGAGATTAGCACCGTGGTGACCACCCGTGGGTCCCTCATGGCAAGCTCTAAGGATGTTAGAAGCTTCGGTGCCAAATACACAACGTCGGATGATTTGATCCGCACAAGTTCGAAACAAGTAAGGGTTGTTCCAAAAGTAGAACTTGACGTCACGAAAGAATTTTCGTTTTTCTTGAGTCGTCATACCCTTAATGATGAAGTTACCCGCATGGTAATTTGCAAAATCCGCAAACCATGGGGTGGAAGAATCAAGCTTAGAATTCACTACACCAAGTGTCTCGAGCGGAAATGTTTCGGTGATTTCCTTGGGCTCGTAAACACTTTGGTGAGGATCTTTCAAACGAGAAAGATGATCGGCCGCTAGATTCTCGGCTCCTTTTTTGTCAACGATGGTGTGATCAAATTCTTGAAGGAGGAGAATCCAACGAAGTAATCTAGGCTTAGCATCTTGCTTTGCCATGAGATACTTGATAGCCGAATGGTCCGTATACACTATGCATTTAGCTAAGACGAGATAAGGTCGGAACTTCTCAAATGCATACACCACGGCAAGGAACTCCTTCTCCGTTGTAGTGTATTTAAGTTGAGCCTCGGTCATCGTCTTGCTAGCATAGTGAATAGGCAAGAAGTGCTTATCATGACGTTGCCCCAAAACGGCCCCAATAGCGTAATCACTAGCATCACACATGAGCTCAAAGGGGAGGTTCCAATTGGGAGCAACAAGAATGGGAGCTTCGGTAAGTTTCCTCTTAAGGATTTCAAAGGCTCGTACACAATCTTCGTCAAAGACAAAACGTGCCTCTTTTTCAAGAAGATGTGTAATGGGTCGAGAGATCTTTGAAAAATCCTTGATGAATCGACGATAAAAGCCCGCGTGGCCTAGGAAACTCCTAACTCCCTTAACGGTTTTGGGATGAGGTAATTTGGCGATGACGTCTACCTTAGCTTGATCTACCTCAATCCCCGCTTTCGAGACCTTGTGCCCTAAGACGATTCCACTCTTAACCATAAAATGACACTTTTCCCAATTGAGCACAAGGTTGGTTTCCTCACAACGTTTCAACATTCTCTCAAGATTCGACAAACACGAAGTGAACGAATTACCAAACACGTAAAAGTCATCCATGAAGACTTCCATCGTCTTCTCGATCATATCATGAAAAATAGCCATCATGCACCTTTGAAAGGTTCCCGGTGCATTGCAAAGTCCGAATGGCAATCTACGATAGGCAAACGTTCCATATGGACACGTAAACGTAGTTTTTTCTTGATCACGAGGATCGATGGGAATTTGGAAGTAACCGGAAAAACCATCTAAAAAGCAATAGAAATCGTTTCCTGCAAGACGCTCCAACATTTGGTCCATGAAGGGCAAGGGAAAATGGTCTTTTCGAGTGGCTTCATTCAACTTTCGATAGTCAATGCACACTCTCCATCCGGTCACGAGTCTAGTGGGAATCAACTCGTTGGCATCGTTTGGCACAACGGTTATCCCTCCCTTTTTAGGGACACAATGAATAGGACTCACCCAAGGGCTATCAGAAATAGGGTAAATCATTCCCGCGTCAAGGAGTTTAAGGACCTCCTTTTTGATGACGTCGTGAATTTTGGGGTTCACCCTCCTTTGACTTTGGATTGAGGGCTTGTAATCCTCCTCCATTAAGATTTTGTGGGTACAAAACTTGGGATCGATTCCCTTAATGTCGGATAACTTCCACGCAATTGCCCTCTTGTGGTCCTTTAGAACATCGACAAGTGCGGTTTTTTCATCATTCGAAAGTTCCTTCGCAATAATAACCGGCAACTTGTCGTCCTCCTCCAAATAGACATATTCGAGACGAGGAGGTAAATCTTTTAACTCAAGGATAGGTGGTTCCTCAAGTGAAGATTTGGGCTCGATACTCATAACCTCCTCGGGTGGCGGAAATGGGAAATCGTTAAGAAAATCTTTGATAATCGAGAAGTCCTCATCGTTGTCGAGGTCTTCGTTACAAGCACGTGGAACATCGAATTCTTCCAACATAAAACCACCACCTTCAAATGGAGTGAAGGTTGGTGTCGAATTATCAAGAATTGGATCCAACATAGTGGGATTGCCACTAGTTTCTTCATCACCAAAACCTAGAACTTCTTGTGAAAATTCCTCGCAAACCACGTCGATCATATCAACGAGGTTTATGGTAGCAACGGAATAAACATGAGAAATTTGAGAGTTTTGAGTTGCGTTTATAACAAGTTCCTCGTCGTTGAAACGTAAGGTGATCTTTCTAGCATGAACATCGATCAAAGCCATAGACGTATCTAAAAACGAACGACCTAAAATGAGAGGAACTGAGAATCCGTGGGGATATCAACAACGATAAAGTCTACGGGATAGTAGAACTTCCCCACTTTCACAAAAACGTCTTCCGCCAAACCACATGCGGGAATCGTGGAATGGTCGGCCAACTCGATAGACATTAGTGAAGGAGTAAGATTAGGAAGATTGAGCGACTTGAAGATTGCAAGTGGCATCAAGTTAATGCTAGCACCAAGATCGGCCAAGGCGAAGCATTCCTCCATATCTTGAATTGCACAAGGGATCAAAAATTTACCGGGATCACCGACTTTTTGAGGTATGCGATTAAGATAAACCGACGAACAACTAGACAATTGGTGCAATTTCTCCTTGTTGTTCAACATACTCTTAAAGTTAGCGGCAAATCGAGGCATCATGACCAAAGCATCGGCGAAACTCACATTAAGGTGCAAATCACGAAACATTTTCATAAAAAGCTCAAATTGATAATTGTCGCGCTCTTGACGTTTCTCCTTTCTAAGTTTCGATGGATATGGCAAAGGTGGTGTGGGTTGAGGAATAGTAGGCATAGCCTTTGGAATCTCGGGTTCCAATGATGGTAATGGGTCAACCGTAGGTGTGGCATGAGCGGTACTTCGTGGGATTGGGACATGCTCCTTTTGGACCACCACCTCGGGTTCTTCCTCAATTCCTTCCTCCGTAGGAGCAATTGGTTGAGGAGTCGGTTCCTTAAGTGTCTTACCACTACATGTGGTAATCACTTTCATCTCACCCTTAGGGTTTGATACGGTGTTGCTAGGAAGACTACTCGAAGACGGTTTACACATTATTGCCTCAAACATAGACGAGATTTTATCTTCAAACACGGATTGCCTCTTCTCGGCTTTAATCATTTCTTGTTTAATCTCATGTTGCCCTTGTTCCATTTTTTGTTGGTTTTGTTGTAACCTAGTGACATTTCCTTCCATTTTGTTGGTGTGGATTTTAAGTTCATTAGCTAACTCATTTTTCAACTCTTTCTTCAAGTCGTTCTTAAACTCGGATCTTAGGCTAATGATTTCTCTTTGAATATTGTCAAACCTAGCATCATTCCCACTAGCGTATTCAACAAACTCACTTGGAAGATCTTTCAATGTTTGCAAACCCTTGTTGTTGTTTTGAAAACCATTTTGATTCTTGTTTGAAACTTGATTATTAGCCCCTTGATTCCCATAGTTTCCCTTGTTGAAATTGTTTTTGAAACCAACTTGATTGTTGCGATAGTTGTTGTTGGCATTTTGATTTGAACCAAAACCCGGTGGAGTCAATTGATTAGAGTGGGAATCTTGACCGTTTTGGTTGTAATTTCCCGTGGCGGCGAAGGCACTCGAAGTGTTACCACCGTTGGTAATGCACTCGGAGAAATCATGACCTCCACCACAATACATGCAAGAAACCTCAACCGCTTTAGCCATAGCGGGAGCACTTTGTTCACCAACTTTAAACTCAATCAAAAGTCCTTTTAGCTTATCAAAAATCTTATTTTCCAAGTTTGCCTCAATTTGGCAAGCATCGATGGTAGTAGACAAAGAAGGTGAAGCCGAAGACGAAGCCTTACGAACACTAGACGTGCTACGAGGACTATACACCTTAGATCTATTCTCAATTATCACCAAAGCTTCCTCAACCGTTTTACACAAAAAATTACCACCCGCGGCGGCATTCAAATAATCCCTTTCATGATCATTAAGTCCATTGTAAAACGTGTCAATTTGATGCAAGTCAGAGAAACCATGATGAGGAAAATCATGTAACATTTCCTTAAACCTATTCCAAGCCGTTGAAAAACTTTCATTAAACTCTTGTGAAAACTTTGAAATCTCGTTTTTCAAGTGCGTAGTCTTAGAGGGCAGAAAAAATTGGTTCACAAACTTAGACACAAGATCCTTCCACGTCAATATAGAATTAGGTGGCTCTTTCTCTAACCAAATTTTAGCGGGCCCCGCTAAGGAATACGGAAAAAGCATCATCTTAATTGAGTCATTCGAGACATCCTTAAACTTGCAAGTGGCGGTAAGACGATTGAATTGGCGGATATGGTTGTGCGGATTGTCCTTCTCATCACCACGGAATTTGTTGTTTTGGATCATCGGCAACAAACCCGTTTTCACCTCAAAATTCTCCGCAAGGATAGCGGGAATCACAAAAGCCTCTCCATACCCCTCGGTGGGTGCTTGAAGTAACTCCATCATAGTTCGATTCGCCATGGTTGGTGCTTCTCTTACAATGGGTTCGTCAATAGGAGACTCCTCACTAGAAAGATTGGGAGTGGGAGTTTTGTTCGTTCGTTTACGTGCACGTCTTGCTTGATTACGAGTTAGCATAAATGTCACGTACAACGAGGGGACGAGCAAAGAAGATTCTTTTTGGTGTTTTATATTTTTCAATTTTTTTTTGGTTTTTGATTGTATTAACCTTTTTGGAATTTGGTGAATGTATTAAGTAGACACAAATCTACAAAATCTCCTCCTTAATCAAATCTCTCGATTAATGAAGCCTTAAGGAATGAAAACGATCACGTGAAGTGAACGCCTTCGATGACTTTAGAACGTTGGTGGAACACCAAAACGTTCAAGAGGGTTTAATCAATGGAAACCAAGAAAATATATATGATACTTAGTAATACTTTGGGCGGCAAAACCCTCCTTTAGCTCTCAAAATCAAATACTCACAAGCAAGCGGGGAAACGAGGCGGCGCGAAGCACTTAAGAGCCTTTTTCCTTAGGATATATTTTATAATATCCGCCTTATACGCACCTTATAGTTTGTATTTTTCAAGATTGAGCTTCACGAAAGTATTTTTCTATTTTTGCCTTTTTCTTTGGTTTGAGATTCGAATACAATGATTGGGTAATGACCTCCCAAGTCAAGGTTGTGATTTCTCACGTATTTGGAGTACTTGTGAATTTATTGTTCTACGTATACACTATAGTAATAGTATTCACACAAAAACCGAAAACCGATAATACGTATTAATAGAGTGCTACTAATACAAATAATATTTATGGTTAGTATATAAAAACAACAATTCCAAATCAAAACACAACACGCCTCCCCGGCAGCGGCGCCAAAATGATAGTTGTAAAATTACCCCTTTAGGAAAAGGAAGGCAAAATAGGGTAAGCACGACGATTTATGAAAACCGTGTATAAATGACCCTAAAGTGAGTTCGTTCTCAAGGAGGCTAGTGTGTTATGTGTGTAATGACTTGGATTAGATTTGTGATTATATTGTTGAGAAAGAAAAATAGAAATGAGATTAGAAGAGAATGACGGTTACGAAGACGGATTAAGCTAAGACGAAAAAGGTATACACGTAAAACCGTAAAAAACACTAAAATTAAAATTTTGCCCTAAAAATTCCTAAAAATTACCAAAAATCCAAAATAATATTCTAAGAGTTTACAAAAAATCCAAACTTGCCAAAACCTTTTAATTAATTAGATAATGACTTTTTAATGCTAATTAAAGCCCTAAAAATCAAAATTAATTATTAAAAAGTCCCAAACAAGATTTTAAAGTTTGTAAACCTCACAAATACTCTAATTAAGCTAAAAAGTATTTTTCAAAATTTTAAAACCACTAAAAACTATTTTTAAACAATTAAAAACTACTAAAATCAATTAAAACTTAAATTAATTCTTAGAAAATAATTAAAAGACTCTAAAAATATTTGGAAAGTTGCAAAATTCCTAATTAAGTGTTTAGAACCTAGAAAAAATATAAAAACTTAGAAAATCAGACTTTTAATTTTTAACTATAAAATAATATTAAAATATTATTAAAAATCCAAAAATCATAAAAAATTCTAAAAACTTGCAAACTAGCTTAATTTAACCTAAATAACTCAGAAATGAAAGTGAAATTACCTAAATACCCTTAATGGGCCTAGAAAATGGGCTAAACCCAAAACAGTACCTTATTGGGCCAAATTTGGGCCCAATAACAAAAAGTGTTCAAAATAAGCCCAAAAAGCACAGGTTGACTCAAAATTTGATTTTAAACAACTTTTTTCAAAGGTCCAAAAGCTGAAAGTGTGAAATAAGCTAGCTTATACCAAGCAGCTTATTCTTAATGGGCTTTTTGGCCTATTAAGCTATAAGCCAATGCCATAAGCTAAGATTTGACACACAAGATTATTTTGACCTAAATAAGACTTCTGCAAAAAGAAATTTGAAATAAGCCCAAGGAATAAACCTGAAAATGCAATAAGCAATCTACAGAAAACGACAAAATAGTCGTTTTTGAGTTCTAGGCCACCCCAAGTGCTGATTCAAGTTTCTAAAGCTTCTAAATGACTTAATTAAGAAAAATCAACAAAGAGTTTTCAAATAAGCTGACTCACTAAGCTGGAAAAAGCAAATAAGCACTTATGTAAAAGTCAAATAAGTTAGTTTTCTAGCAAAAAGTCAAAGTCAAAGTCTGATAAGCTCCAGTCTACTCAAATGGGTCAAATAATGAAGATCTATCACAAAAATAAGTTGTTGCAAGTCTGGATAAGCTAGAATAGCTTATTGATAAGCTGAGTTCAATTTTACACTAGCAGGGGCTAGTTTTGAGTGTTGAGCAGTGGAAACTTTTTCCACTGCTTGACTTGTTTGACCTTTTGTCTTTAGTGACTTTTTTGGAGATTCAGATTACACAAAGGCACCCAAATGATCTTTGGATCAAAAGGAGTCAAGAACAATCAAAATAACACAATCACAAACACCCAATTGATACAGTTTAATCAATAAATCACCAGATGTTGCACAGACATGAACAAATAAGCAGTTAAGCACTTATGAGAAGTTTTAGCACAAATCAGCCAGCCAAATTCAACCAAATGCATACACAAGCTATATTAAACTCAAATAAGCAAGTCTAAACAGGTTTCATGCAATGATTCAAAGAATTAAGCAAGATTCAAGCTAATGAATGTTACTGATGAACACTAACACATGCAGTTTTACACTTTGCTGATGTATTTGACACTTAAGCAAGATTCAACACCTCAAATCTTTCAAACAGGTTACAATGACTTTGTTTAAACCACTTTTAGCCCTAAGCATGCATACACACTAAGTGTTCCCAAAATCCTAGGTCAAAACAGGCAATAACAAAGACTCTATAGTAGATTGTTTGATTCAAGGCTTCAAACCCAAAAACTTGCAGCAAAACACTCTCAACCAAGCATATATCAGATACCAAGCACAAACAACACCTTCTAACAACACAATACCAAGATGTGATCTCAAACAGGTAGACCCAAACACCCCTTTATCTTTTCAAAATCAATTTTTTCAAAGGAAAAGTGAGATTTAAGACCACCCAAGCATCAATTAACACAATAACTAGTAAGATTAACAGATTCAAGCTAGTATAAGCCACAAAATACACAAGAACTAAAGCAACACTCAAATATCACAAAAATCCAAAGTATTATCAGATTTTGGGATTAAGGGTGTGTACCTCATGGATGTACATCCACACCCACGGATTTTGAGCTTATGTGCTAGCAAGAACAAGCACAAGCTTCCACAATAAAGCCTGCTAAGAATCAACAAGGTTAGAAGCACAAGTATAAAATCAGAAACTTGAAAAATCTTGATTAATGCAACCTTGTTACCCCACACTTGATTATCCCCAAGTTATAAGCCTCACCACACCTTAATCAACACAATTAGGATGCTATGATCAGCACTATAACCCAAGAATTCCAAGGTTGAAACAAGAACTTAGCAAAATATCAAGAAAATGAAGAAAATGTGCAAACTTTTGCACACTCCTCTTTTGAAAACAGGTTTTTAACTTCAAAATCAGTAAACTAAGAACATAAACAAGCAATAATAAGATGGCACTTGGTCTTTCTTCAAAACACTTAACTCAAATTTCATAAACTGAAAAGGGATTTACAAGTGCTTGAACAAGGAAAAACCAAAAGCAAACGTCTAAGTGAGACCCAATGGCTTTATATATAGCCTTACAAGTGAGCTAAGAATAGATAAAAATGCTTAACCCTAATGCTTGAACTTCCAAAATTTCCCTTGTAGATTTTGAAAACCTTGGAGTCTTGTGAAGAATTCTTGGCTGTTTGTGGTGATAGCTGGCAAGAAAATGTGATCAAAGGGTTTGTATGATGCTTAGAAAGTAAGCATAATTGTGGGACGTTGGATGACTTGCTCTTCTTGTCTTCTTCCTCAAAAGTGTAGCAGGGGAGGTCCCATGTGGACACGTGAATGATGTGATGACCAATATTAAGGTTGGGTTGTGTTAACATGATCATTAATCACTAATCTGCACCATTTTAAGGTTTAATTACAAGTAATTAAGAAAACCCCAAATTGTGTTCTTGGTGAATAGTTATATGTTTGATCCTGTTTTGAGTTAAGACATGTTTAAAAACATGTTAAGGCGCCAGATTTAAACTTAATTAAATAAGTTGTTAATTTGGTTTGAGTGGATTGGTGAGGTGGCAGAATGGAGAGAGGGGATTGGTGGAAAATGTGAGTGGGGTGAGGTAGCCGCTTCTGGTTGGTCTAGGTTACTATGTTGTCTGGCCAGCATTAAACCCCCATCTTTCATCAACTTGCTACTTTGTAAATAATCACTCAAAACTGAATTTCCTTTGTATTTAAACTTTCAGTTTTCATACTTTTGCCCCAAATACTTTTCCAAAGTATTTTCAGGGGTATTTCTTGCCATTTTTGAATTCTTCAAGGGCTGATTTGGCATTTTGATGATGGATAATGGTCTTGACTTGTATGTTGAGCATTTTGGAGGACTCAAATTGTCAAGTCTTGTTTGATGAGGGACCATTCTTGCTAAATGTTGAAAGTTTAGGGTCTTTTTTGTAATTTTGGGATTTTCAAAGGACCAAACTTGTAATTTCTTGTACTTTGAAGGACTTCATGATGTGTTTGACTTTGTGGAGGACCATGGTTGACAATTTAGCTTTGTTGAGGGGCTAAAATTGCCAATTCTTCAAAGTGGAGGGTCCTTTTTGTAATTTTGACAAACTTTAGGGACCAATCTTTTAATTATGAGGATACAAGGATATAAAGTGTCAATTCTTCCATATTGGAGGACCCTTCTTCATAATTCTTCAAATCTTCAAGGGTAATTCTTGGGTAAGTCTTCATTAGGGCTTGGTTCATTGTGCGGCTTCGTTTCCCGTGTTCGTTTTTGAATGATTCTTGTGATCTTTTGTCATTTTCTCAATATCCGTACCTAAAATACCCAAGCAACAAACACAAGCCTATATATGGGTATTTTGATGATATTTAATGCATTTTAAGCCCTATTTGGAAGATGAGACTATGTATAAAAGAAGTCTCATCAGGGACACTCATGTCTTCCAAGTTTAAGATGTCAATGATGGGCAAGGTATCATTCTTCTTAGGTCTTCAGATATCTCATAGTCCCAGAGGCATCTTTATCAATCAATCCAAGTATGCCCTTGAATCGCTTAAGAAATATAAGATGGAGTCTTGTGACCCCGTGGATACTCCAATGGTGGAACGAACTAAGCTTGATGCAGATCCACATGGAGTTGCCGTTGATCCACACTTTATCGTGGAATGATCGGTACCCTTCTGTATATCACAGCTAGTCGACCTGATCTTCAGTTTGCTATATGTATGTGTGCTCGGTATCAAACTCGGCCTACTGAGTTATACTTAGCTACTGTTAAACGGATCTTTAGGTATCTCAAAGGAACCATTAATCGGGGACTTTGGTATTCGAAGGACTCTTCGATTGAACTTATGGCATATGCAGATGCGGATCACGCGAGTTGTAAAGATACACGACGTAGCACGAGTAGAACTTTGCAACTACTAGGAGATCGACTAATCAGTTGGGCATCTAAAAGGCAGAAAAGCGCTGGAATTTTAATTACGGAAGCAGAATACATAGCTATGTCCGGTTGCTGTGCTCAAATTCTTTGGATGAGATCGCAATTAACCGACTATGGTCTAGGTTTCAACAAAATTCCGATGTACTGCGACAACAAAAGTGCAATTGCCTTATGCTGCAACAATGTTCAATTCTCCCGGTCGAAGCATATTGACATTGGCTACCACTTTATCAAGGAGCAAGTGGAAAATGGAGTGATCGAGCTCTACTTTGTCCGTTCTGAGTATCAATTGGCGGATATTTTCACGAAGGCTTTAGATCGCGCTCAAATGGAATTTTTGGCCGACAAGCTAGGATTGAGAACTTTCTCACCCGAGACACTAAAGGAACTGGCAGATGAAGCGAAAGAATAGTGGTGGTAAACTATTCTCCGTATCCTTGGTGATCATTCGTATATATTGTCTATATTTTTATCCACAAAAGCAAAATACAAAATATAAAACCATATAAAAACCATAAAAATTGAAAAATTCAGAAAAATCCAAAAATATTTTTACTTTATTTTTCAAAGGCATGTCTTTTGCTACGATAATATTTACGGCCTTAGAAATGTTGATTAATATCAACACAGCGCCATAAATAGAGTTCGTACAAAATTTGTAAATATTTCATAAAACATGCCCAAATGGCTTGTAGTTATTTCAGACTGCAACCCGTTTTTCATATTAAAGTCAAGTATTTCTTTTGAAAGCTTTGGCTCTCAACGAGAATTAATTTTCTCGGGCAAGGTTTACTTTATAACCTTGTAAGGGACTAAGTTTACTTTATAACTTGGTCTAACGGATATATGTACGCATCAGTGCATTTATTTGTTACAACAAGAGAAATCTTGTTTTTATGAAGTTATCATCTCTACAACCATAGCTATCTACAATTGGTATCTACATACTCGACGATGCAACTACTCAAACGACGACTACAACTCTTTCAATAGAACACGGGTCAACAATTGAGGGGGAGCAAATGTCATGCATTCAGAATCTTCGATACCGAACGTGCCAAGCTCACAAGTTGGTGTCAAGACTACAATACCAATCGTACATGTGGTGTCAAGAGATAACTTCAGATGTGACGAGGCGACCAACATTTGCCGACAAGAACCATTTGATCTTATCATATGATGTTCTCATCCATCAGGTCCAACCTTTTCAATTTCTTCTAATATGGTGAATATGTGATCATGTTACAAATCGGTATCATATCTCACAAATTGGTCTCATGAAGATAAAACGGACTTGCATTTTTCTTCCCAAAAACCTTTTAAAATTTATTAAATCAATTGATATCAAAAATATCGGTTGGGTTAATATTTTTAATATGGGGGAGAAAATGTGATTTAATACGAGAAATTATCACAAATGGTTTGACTTAACGTGATAGATCATCCCGACACGTGCAAAATGTTTTCGAGTATCGTGGAATATGTTAAGGGGGAGCAAAATGGATCTGCACATCAAAATGGATTTTATGGTGATTTATACTTACCCACAACCCATTTATTCCACGACGATGAAGATTGTGGTGACATAGGGATGGTAGGATAGGTTAAGTCCAATGACTCTTCCAAAACCGGAGGAATATTCCCAAGGACATTCCATAGCTAGAAATAGTAGTCCTTAGGAAAGATGGAGAAAGATTGTGAATGTAGCTGAATGCCGACCAAGAACTTAAGTTAGCACTGAAACAATCACAACAAGGTGCTAGTTATGATGTATTGGTAAGCATTGAAGGGGGTTGAAGAATGAAAAAGAATTGCAAAGATAAAGGGTGTAAAGAAAGAAGCCCTCCTTACAACCTTAGGCAGAAACCGGGTCAACACATATGCTATTGAGATCATTTTAATGATGCTCGATATTGAAGATAGACATCATGCACCCAGTGATGCATTGCACAACCCATCCCAGCTAACTCAGATATATCTTAAAAGGTATTTGTTTTAATCACACGGAGACAACGCATTATCTATCGATTTATTAACTCCGAATAAATAGGTATTGAAATGGTGGCACTCCTCTCCAGCCTCCGATCACTAAAATCCAAAATGTACGATCGAGTCTAGAGCTATTTGAGATCATCAAATATTTCATTAGGACATCCGAGTGATACGAAAGTATTTACAATGAAGATGGAAATCATTCTTGAGCGAATATCAAAAAGCTCATGGTAGGTGACTTGTGCGAACATCCGAGTAACACGCAATATCTTCATGATCTTGCTTGAACATCCGAGTAATACGAAAGTATTTACAATGAAGATGGAAATCCTTCTTGAGCGAATATCAAAAAGCTCATGGTAGGTGACTTGTGCGATTCTTTATGAATCAAACTTGTGATAACTAGAAAGCAACAATTGTTTAATTCTTTATTGAATTTAAACACGTTCCAGGCCTCTACGCAATATCTTAGTGATCTTGCCAGAACACTCAGAGTGACACTCTATAGTGTTCACAGTGATGAGTGGAAATCCTTCTAGTGTTAACCTCAAACAGCACTTGGTAGGTAACTTGCAAGATTCAAGATGAATCGAGCTCGTGACAATTGGAAAGCAACGATGGTGCGATTCTTTAATGAATCAAACTTGTTCCAGGAATCAGAATTGACGGCTTCAATCATACGGAGAATTTTATCCAAATGATTCACTCTTTACGTTCGCATTCAACTTTAGACGGTCGAGTAAAGAGAACGGGCTTACCCGCGAAATCTTGTCAAGGAGATTTTAATTAAATCTACCTACCACAAGTACGATATTTTATATCGTCCAACAGTCTTCACCGAACGGAGGTAAAATGCTACCGAATTAGAATGAAATGTTCAAAGCCATTTTGTTCGTGTCTACTTATGTTGCGGCATTTGAAGACGGCGGCGTTGCGGAATCCGAGAAGAAGTCGTCCCCGCATGCTTATACTTTATGCACTTAATACTTCATTTAATTCTAGAAAGCCTAATAGTCAAGTCTTCCACTGTATCAAACTCTAAAGCTTTCAAGAATTACGAAGGTATAAGTATGTGGGACATGCGGTCACGAGGAGGCAAAAATCACAAGTGATGGATGAACAAGATCAAGGCAAGAGATTAATGCTAAAGATTGATATCAAAGATCACATCAGCATGTTCACCAGAAAAGAAAAAATAAAAGAAAGACAAAGACTATGAGCACAAGACAAGCATAGTATACTAGGTTTATTTTATTATTGTAACTTGGGTAATGCCCTTGTTTGGAGTGACCTCCCTTAGGGGGAGATTGTTGGAAATACGTCTTACGTATTAGAAAGGATCGGTCAGTCCAACAATAGTCTAAGTAGTAGCTCGTAGTTTAGTTAACTTAATATTAAGCAAACAAGGCCAAGCCAAGCCTACAACATGTGTAGGCCGGCGACCCATTGTAAGCCCAAGCCCATTTCATGGGCTTGGGTATATAAACCCTCTCCTTAGTTGGAGAGGGTGGTGGTTTTCTCATAATTTACACATAGTAAAAGGTGTATTATTTACTTTCTCTCTCTAAAGTGTGTATGAAATCTACCATCTTTCTATCTCTTTCTCTCTCTAAACATAAGCAAGATTTAAAATATCTTACATTTACAGCTTTCTCTCTCTTACTTTTTGCATAAAGACAGTTTTACCCTTAACCAATTAATTTAAAACTTTTTTTAAAGTTTGTAATTATAATTCAACTAAGGGTAATGTAGTAATCTCGATCTAAACTTCCTACCTATTTTTAGAAGTGGACAATTAATTTGGGACAACCAAAAAAGGAAATGTGTACTATAATTTTGGGACAGAGGTAGTAATAAAATAATACAAAAAATGAAATTTTTTAAAAACTTTAAAACTAATTAATTTTAACCTAAATAATTCAAAAATGAAATTAAAAATTAATACAAACAAGTTTTGGGTCTTGAATTGGGCCAAAATCTAAAAACAGCCTACACTAATAGGCCAAAAAGCACACTAACAAAAACTTTTGAAAATTAAACATGTAAAAGAATTATTTGACTAAAAATGATGTTTTGAACAACTTTTTATAAAGGACCAAAAGCCCAAAATGAGCCTATCACTCACTTATAAGCAATAAGCTATCTTATTGGGCCTTGATAAGCCCAATAAGCTCAAAACTTATTGACATAAGTTGTAAACAAGCACACCTTAGTATTTTGGGATAACTAAGATAATTCAAATAGTATTTTTGGAAAAGATTAATTAATAAGATCAAAATAAGCAAAAAGCAAAATGCACTTGATATGAGTGAAATCTCATATCAATTATAACATATTAAACCCTAAAACACAAAGAAAAATACCAGATTTTATGTATAAAAGAAGTATTATGGGATATTCTTTGTTGTTTGTGCTTTTGTAGGTAAAAAGATACAAATTTGATGCAAACACGGATTCCAAGGCATTATTGTTGAAGAAAAGACAAAAGAAGGACTCAAGATGACAAGTCTACAAAAGTCAAGGGACCTTTCTTGCCAAGCTTCCAAACTTGAGGGACTAAAAGTGCAAATTCAAAAAAAGTCAAACAAAGTCAAAATACCTCAAGCAAAAGTCAACTTCAGTCAAATGGTCAAAGCTGGTCAAGTTACAAGTCAAAGGGCCAAGGATGTCAAGTTATGAAGATTTGAGCTTAAAATACCAATCTGCTAATCAAAAGGACCATAGTTGCCATCTTTGGAAAGATTATAAAGCTTAATCCGTGTGATAATAAGAAGAGCCAATAGGAAGCAAGAATGAAGTGGGTTCGGATTGCCAGCTAAGTTTAATAAATAAAGAAAGAGGAAGTCAGCCGCCGTATCCTAACAGTGCAACGCACTCAACTTCTCCACCAATAAAGAACTGCCACTTCAATGATCCTCACTATTCAACTAGATAACAATCCGTGGCTTAATAATTGAGCCAATACCATCCTACCACGTGGCTTCTCTTCTCCAGATCGTATATTGAGCTAGAGGCCATTTCACGAGACACTTTCTACATGAAAAATACTCGCCATAAGAAGACGAATCCAACCCAATGATCCAGTTAGACTGGAATTTATTCATATAATTTCCCCAATTCAATCAAGAACGGATAGAGACCAATTAGCAGGTTGTGGACACGTGACATTTAGCAATTGGCGATAACACGTCAGAGGCCTCACCTACTCCTCATCTCAACTCTATAAATACCCATGTATAGCTTTCATTTGTGTGTTGTAGCTTTAGTGTGAAAAGACACACACTTCAGGTAATTCTCTCAATATGTTTTTCCCTTATTAGCATAACTTCTCAGAGTGATTGACACCACTCTGAGATAGTCTGTTAGTTAGTTATAACCACTTTTGTAACCATTTACTCCATTAATAAAATTCCACATTTACATTCACTCAACACTCAACTCTTTTACTTTATAACTGTTCCTTCATCACTCTCATGAATTCTGTTTTTCATACTTGAACAACAGAGTTAGTTTTTCTGATCTGGAAGCTATTTCAATTGATCAGAAGTTACTAGTTCATTCCTTAGTCCAGAAGTAGCCAAAATTCAGAATTTGTAGATTGTGATCAGATTTAGATGATGATGATGATGATTGATTGGGTTTGATGATGAGTTGATTGGTTAAGACTGGTGGTGATTAGTGTTTAATCAAGCTCAGCGCTTAGCTTCTTCATCAAAGTAGCCTTCAAGTTCAGTTCTAAGTTTCCTTTATAATTTCCTCTAAAAATGTTGTCTGCATACTATTTTTCTAGTTTTAGAGTATAAGTGCTTGTAATTGCCTGCTACATGTTCATTTTGTGCTTATTAATATGTTTTGATAGCTTGTTGTCTTTATTTGTTAGCTTTGAATGGTTTACTTAGCATAATTCTGTCTCAGACTAGTAAGTAGTGTTTGGTTGATTAGCTAATCTTTGATTTAGTTGATAAATTTTGGTAAAAAGAGTTTCTTTTCACTTACAAACTGATATCAATAGTTTTTGCAAGTTTTCAAAGTCAAACTCCTTTTCAAACAGGTAAATGGTAGTTAAAAACTTTGGGTCAGATTTTTAGTCTAAAACATACCAACTTCAAACCTTCATAAATTCTTCATTACTTGGAATTAGGACTTGAATTTTAGTTGTAGGTGTAGCTTAACATCCTAGCTTTCAGAATCTATAAGCCACTTTATACAGTTTTCAGATTTGAAAGAAAGATAAGCATTTGAAAGTCTCTATAATAAACTCATGTTACTATGATAATCCATTTTCATTTCAGGCTTATTCTTTTCATAAACTAGGCTATTTTCTTTCATAATTCAGCTTAACAAGTCATAAAAATAAGACTTGACTGATGAGACTGCTTTTATACATAGTCTCATCGTCCAAATCAGGCTTAAAATGCATAAAATATCATTAAAACTGCCAAATATATGCTCGTGTTTGTTTCTTGTGTATTTTAGGTACGGATATTGAGGAAATGACAAAAAGATCACAAAAATCAATCAAAAACGAACACGGGAAACGATGCCGCACCATGAACAAGGCCCAAATCTGGAATTTCCAAAAATGACCTTGAAGAATTGAAGATTGGCAACATTGGTCCCTCAAGAATTGAAGACTTGGCAATTTATACCCTTGCAAACTCATAAAATGCATTATGGTCCCTAAATTATCAAGATGTTACATGAACAGCCCTTGAAGATTGAAGAAATTACATTTCAAGTCCTTGTTTAAAGTTTGAAAACTTGTCTTGCCAAATTTGACAAGTTGGTGAAAGTTATTACAAAAGGATTCAAGGTTTTTGGCTATTTTCACAAAGTAAACAAAACAAGAGAGTCAAGGGGGCCATTCTGCCCAGACATCAAACTCTCCCCCACCACTCAGTGCTTGACACGTCACCCTCCACATCACCATACCCATTTACCCTACCCATTAACCCACAACCCACCCGATTTATTAATAAACCTGGTCAATTAGTCAAACCCCTTTCTTAACTTTCCCACCAAACATGTTTTTAAATAAAACTTTCCCCCAAAACAGATTAAACATGTTCTTAATCACCCATAAACCCTAGTTAATCCCCAGACCCAATCAACTTTAAAACAAGGGAATTTTTGCTATAACCTTCCAGAACATTGATTAGCAATCCCCTAATCAATTCCCACCACCCATATTCTTTCCCCATCACCTTGTGGACCCCCCTTGTACCTCCCCTGCAACGTCTTATTCACCCAAACCCCCAAAACCCGACCAAATCAACATCCCACATGTATTCCTTCATCACAAAGCTAAGATAAACGCTCCAGATTAAAGATTCCTCCTGGCATCATCACCTGCTTCATTTGACCAAGAGTTTCAAAGGGTAAAAGAGGGAATTCCAGAATTAGGGTTTAGGGCTTTGATTTTCTTGTATTATTTTATTAAAGCTTCTAGTCAGTTCTATAGGCTAGTATAAATATGGGACGTATGTGTCACATATCCTTTGTTCCAGTTTCTAGTTTAAACTTTGTAATCCCTTTATATTTTAATAAAGTTGGTATTTTTCTTGAAGGAATCATAATTCCTTTTGTTTTATAAAAGTTGGTGTGGTATCAAACTAGAATCTGAGTTCCATAGGTTGTTCATTAGTTCAAGGATTTTTTCAAAAAATCATTCTTGTTTTCAAATTTCTGAAAAAGTGATTGTTTTGTAAAATCTTGTTCTGAGTTTGGTTTTCCAAAGTTAATAGTGGTTTGTTTAAGTGTTTTTGAAAGGAAAAGAAGTTGAGAAAAGTTTGTGAAAAAGGTTTGGAAAGTTTCAAATTCAGATTATTTGTATTTGTGTTTCTTCATTTGTTCTTAGCAGGTTTCATTGGAAGACTTGCTTGTTGTCCAAGGATCTGCACAGGCCCGAGCCTGTTTGGAGATGGCTAAGCAGCCATTGAGGGACCTGGATGTAGGTCCCTCTAGGTAAATCCCTTGTTTCCATTTTTCAGTTTTCAAAATTTGGTGTTTATGTGAATTGAATGGATGTTGTTTGTTTGTTTGTTATATGGTTTGATGTTACTCATTTTAGGTGTTTATGCATGTTAGACTAAGATTTAATCAGTATTGTTATGATTTAAATAGATTTGGTGCTAAAAAATTGAATTTCAGATTTAAAGGAGTGTTTGGTTTAGGGTGTATTTGCTTGCTAGGTGATATAATATTGGTTAAAGACTGGTTAGACACACTCAATAGGTTGTTAGTAGGTGAATATAAGTGGTTAGTTTTCAGTTTGGAAGAGTTTTAATCAAATTTGCTTGCTAAAATATTGAATATAGCAAAAAAAATCAGTAAGTACCCTTTGTTGACTGATTTTTGTGGAATTTGTCCATCAAATCTGGTAAACTGTTAGAGGTAGGGCTTAAGTAGGGGTTGTAGTTGCTTACATGTTATTTGGGTAGCTTATGTGCAAGATTTGGCTTATTGAAATTCATATTTGTGCTAACTGAATCAGCAATATACTCCCAGACCTGTGCAAGTAAAATCAGAAACTTTGTGTGCCCTTTTGTGTGAAATCTTGTTAAGTGACTTGTGTGTTTTTGTGTTTACATTGACTCCTTATACTCAACTGAGTATAAGGGTGCCCATTTGTCCAAAGAAAACCAAGTATACAAGCTTTCCTAAGCTTAAAGGTCTCCTGACCAAATTTTTACACTACCAGTGGGAACCAATTTCCCACTGCTAGTATACAAGTTACCATTGCTTCACTAGAAAACAAAACCAACAAGGTGTCACTATCTGATTTCTAGAATTTTTGTCTTTTGTGGGTGAATTTTAGAGTTAGGACTTGAAACAAGTTTTGTATTTTTTCTAATTTTATTTTTGATTTTTCTGATTAATTAGATTTTTATTTACTGTTCATTTTATATTTTTAGATTAAATAGTCATTTTTAATTACTTTTAAGTTTCTGTTTTTTGTCCTTTAGTGCAAAAAATTAATATTTTTAGATTTCAAAAATTTTGTTAGATTCAGAAAAATAATTTAATATTTTTGGTATAAAATGTTTTCACCGTTTACCTTTTAATTATTTTTTAGAATTAATTTAGTTTAATTAGGGTTTAATTTAAATCAGTTTTGTCCTTTAGTGAAAAATTTTATATTTCCCAAACTTTTTCATTTTTCTACTGTTCATTAGAGTAAATTAGGATCTTTAAAATTGAGAAATTATTTTTAGCATTATTTTATTATTTTTTATAATTATTTTAGTTTAAAAATAGTTTTTAGTGATTTAAAAATAGAGAAATAGTTTTTAAAAATTAGGAAAAATACTTTTTGGTCTTTAGATAATATAAGTAAGTTATTTGTTCAATAAAATAATATTTTGGACATTTTGATTAATTATATTTAATTTTAGGGCTTTAATTAGCATTTAAAATTGAATATTTAATTAATAAAAGGTTTTAAAATATTTTTATTGGATTTTTATTCTTATTTATATTATTTTAGACTACTTTTAGCTTTTAATTAATTTCTAGGTTTAAATTTTTTAATTTTGTAGTTTTTACGGTTTTACGTGAACGCCTTTTCGTCTTAGCTCGATCCGTCTTCGTAACCGTCATTCTCTTCTCACCTCATTTCTATTTTCTTCTTTTCTCAATATAATCACAAAAGTTAATCAATTCATTACACAACACACTAGCCTCCTCGAGAACGATCCCCACTTTGGGTCATAAGTGTTTACGTTTTCCTAAACGTACGCTTAATACTTACCGCTTTTACCTCGTTTTCCTAAACGAGTGTGATTTTACAACTATCAATTTTTGGCGCCGCTGCCGGGGAGGCGTGTTGTGTTTTGATTGAACAATTGTTGTTTTTTATATAGCCATAATTAGTATTTGTATTAGTAGCACTCTACTAATACGTATTATCGTTTTTCGGTTTTTGTGTGAATACTATTACTATATTGTATACGTAGAACAATAAATTCACAAGTACTCCAAATACGTGAGCAATCACAACCTTGACTTGGGAGGTCATTACCCAATCATTGTATTCGAATCTCAAACCAAAGAAAAAAGGCAAAAATAGATAAATACTTTCGTGAAGCTCGATTTTGAAAAATACAAACTATAAGGTGGGTATAAGGCGGTTGTATTTCACGACCTAAAGGAAAAAGGCTCTTAAGTGCTTCGCGCTGCCTCGTTTCCTCCGCTTGCTTGTGAGTATTTGATTTTGAGAGCTAATCGAGGGTTTTGCCGCCCAAAGTATTATTACATATCATATATATTTTCTTGGTTTCAATTGATTAAACCCTCTTGAACGTTTTGGTGTTCCACCAACGTTCTAAAGTCATCGAAGGCGTTCACTTCACGTGATCGTTTTCATTCCTTGAGGCTTCTTTAATCAAGAGATTTGATTAAGGAGGAGATTTGTAGATTTGTGTCTACTTAATACATTTCACCAATTACCAAAAAGGTTAATACAATCAAAAACCACAAAAAATTAAAAAATCAAAAAAAAGGAATCTTCTTTGCTCGTCCCCTCGTTGTACGTGACGTTTATGCTAACTCGTAATCAAGCAAGACGTGCACGTAAACGAAAGAACAAAACTCCCACTCCAAATCATTCTAGTGAGGAGTCTCCTATTGACGAACCCATTGTAAGAGAAGCACCAACCATGGCGAATCGAACTATGATGGAGTTACTTCAAGCACCCACCGAGGGTTATGGAGAAGCTATTGTGATTCCCGCTATCCTTGCGGAGAATTTTGAGGTGAAAACGGGTTTGTTGTCGATGATCCAAAACAACAAATTCCGTGGTGATGAGAAGGACAATCCCGGCAACCATATCCGCCAATTCAATCGTCTTACCGCCACTTGCAAATTTAAGGATGTCTCGAATGACTCGATTAAGATGATGCTTTTTCCGTATTCCTTAGCGGGGCCTGCTAAAATTTGGTTAGAGAAAGAGCCACCCAATTCTATATTGACGTGGAAGGATCTCGTTTCAAAATTCGTGAACCATTTTTTTCCGCCCTCTAAGACTACGCACTTGAAAAATGAGATTTCAAAATTTTCACAAGAGTGTAATGAAAGTTTTTCAATGGCTTGGAATAGGTTTAAGGAAATGTTACATGAATGTCCTCATCACGGTTTTTCCGACTTGCATCAAATTGACACGTTTTACAATGGACTTAATGATCATGAAAGAGATTATTTAAATGCCGCCGCGGGTGGTAATTTTTTGTGTAAAACGGTTGAGGAAGCTTTGGTGATAATTGAAAATAGGTCTAAGGTTTATAGCCCTCGTAACACACGGAGTGTTGCCAAAATGAGCTCGTCATCGTCTCGTAGCATTAATGCTTTACATGATGAAGCAAATGAAGAAAATCGGTTTTTCGATAGGTTTTCGACTCTTATGTCCCATTGGAAAGCTCAAGAAGCTTCGAATTCCGCTTCGGTTAAAGCGGTTTCTAAGAGTTGTTTGTCGTGTGGTGGAGCTCATGATCTTTCCGAGTGCATTACCGCGGATGGTAACACTTCGAGTGCTTATGTAGCCACGGGAACTTATAACCAAAACGGTCAAGGTTCCCGCCAAAATCAAGCTCCACCAAATCAAAATGCTAATAATTATCGAAACAAAAATCAAGGTGGTAATTATCAAGGAAATCAACGTAATTACAACAAGGGTAATTATCAAAGTGGAAATGGGCAAATTTCAAACCAAAACCAAAACCGTGATTTTCAAACTACCACACAAGGTTTTCAAAATGATCACACCAAAAATCTTCAAGGAGAATTTTTGAATTATGCTAAGGCAAACGATGCTAAGTTTGACAATATGCAACATGAAATGGTTAGCTTAAGATCCGAGTTGAAAAACGAGCTTAAAAACGAACTTTCTAATGAACTTAAAACTCATGCTAATAAAATGGAAGGGAATGTTCAACGACTCCAACAAAATCAACAAAAAATGGAGCAAGGTCAACATGAGATTAAGCAAGAATTGTTAAAAGCGGATGCTAGGCAATCTAAGTTTGAAGACCGAATGGGAAAAATGTTTGAAGCTATCATGTGTAAACCTTCTTCTTCGGGTGGTCTTCCTAGTGATAACATCGTGAACCCGAAAGGAGAATTGAAGGTTATTACTACTCGTAGTGGTAAAACTTTCAAAGAACCCATTTCTCGTCCAAGTACTTCTATGGAGAAGGAAAAAGAGAAAGAACCCGAGGTGGTGGTCGAAAAGGAGCACATTGCAAGCCCACAAAGTACCGCTCAAACCACACCTACGGTTGAACCAATACCAATAGTGGAACCCGAGATTCCAAGGCCTTTGCCTATGCCCCAACCCACACCACCCTTACCTTACCCTTCAAGACGAAACAAGGAAAAGGCACAAGAACGAAATAACTATCAATTTGAACTTTTTATGAAAATGTTTCGTGACTTGCATTTTAATATAAGTTTTGCCGACGCCTTGGTCATGATGCCTCGATTTGCCGCGAACTTCAAAAGTATGTTGAATAACAAAGAAAAATTGCAAAAATCGTCTAGCTGTTCATCGGTTTTTCTTAGCCGCATACCTCAAAAAGTCGATGATCCCGGCAAGTTTTTAATCCCATGTGCTATACAAGACATGGAAGAATGCTACGCCTTGGCCGATCTTGGCGCTAGTATTAATTTGATGCCTCTTGAGATTTTTAAATCGCTCAATCTTCCCAATCTCACTCCTTCAAGAATGTCAATCGAGATGGCCGATCATTCTACGATTCTAGCTTGTGGAGTAGCCGAGGACGTCTTTGTGAAAGTTGGAAAGTTCAACTATCCCGTAGACTTTATTGTTGTTGACATTCCCATCGATCCTAAAGTTCCTCTAATTTTAGGTCGATCATTTTGGATACCTCGAGAGCACTTATCGATGTGCATGCAAGGAAAATCACTCTTCGTTTCAATGAGGAAGAACTCGTCATTAACGCAACTCAAAACTCCACGCTTTCTCATGTGTACTTTATCACGTCTTTGTACAATGTCAATCCTATAAAAAACATTTGTAAAAAGATTTCAAAAAGAGTTTTAGAAGTTGTTGATAAAAATGAAGTTCCGTCCCCTCCGCCGGTGGAGGTTAAGAGTGTTAAGACTACGATTCCTGAAACTTATATTTTTGTTAATTCAAATTTAAGCAATTAAGTTCGTTTTCCTCGACTCGACTCGAATTTGATTAGCAATTATCGTATCGACTTAACTTGTTTTTGGTAAAATAAAACTTTTTAGAAATTTTAATCTAATTAAAAACTATTTAATTAAAAGAAAACTATTTTAAACTAATTAATTTTTAAACTAAAAACATTTTAAATAAAGTCTATTTTTCAATGAAAGTAAATTTAAAACTAATTTAAAAAAAAACAAAATTTAAAAACTTAAAAGAAAACTATCTTAAATTTAAATGAAACTAAAACGAAAATTAAATAAAAATTCCTAAAGTAAATAAAATAAAAATATTTTTTTTATAAAAAACTGAATTAAAGAAATAAAATTTTAATTAAATTTAAACAAACTTAAAACTTAATATAGAAACTGCCAAAGTAAACAATCCTATATTAATTTAATGAAGGGGAATAGAACACAAAAAGGTGACTAGAACAATTGGATGTGGTGTTGGGATTGTGAACGAGAGGTCGCAGGTTCAATACCCAGCAGAGACACAATTTTTTTTGCTAATTAAATATACTGGATAAATTTTGGATTTTAAACAAACAGCAGAAAATTTGTGTCTGCTGCTTGTATAAGCCCATACATATCAGCTGACGAAAGCAAGTAAGCTTATAAAATAAATCAGAAAAGCAGGAAAACAAATAAGCTAAAGCAAATAATCTGAAGAACCAAATAAGCAGTAAGCTAAGATAAGCTATATCTTATTAATCTAAAAAAACACATACGCAAAAAGGCAGCATAAGCAATAAGTAAATCAAAACTGAAATCGTTTTAAGCTATAAGCAAAACAAGGTAAATAAAACTCTAAATCTAAATAAGCAGAATCACAAACTAAATAAGCCAAAAGCAGTAAAACTTAAAAGTCTAGATAAGCAAACCAAAATAAGCAAGAAAAACGAAAAGAAAACTTAACAATTTAATAGCTAAAACCAACTAAGCAGATTTAAACAAACTCCATTCAGATTTAAGATAAAACTAAATAACCATAAATAAAAAAAAACAGATACAAAACTTAACAAAATCTGAATGAGCAGATATTCAAAAAAATTAACACAAACCTAAAGCAGATCCTATAACTATTAAACTAAAGCTGAAATTAACAAGAAAATTAAAAAAAAGAAAGAGAAGAACACCTCGAGATGAATCCGTTGAGCCGAAGGTAAGGTGCTGAACCCCCTTTGTCACCGAGTATAAACACCACCGTAATCATCAACATCATCATCATCTTCGGTCCAAAGTCAAACAAGCCCAAGAACAATATTCGAACAGTAATCCGAACCGAACATATTTTTTTTTTTATTTTTTATTTTTTTTCTATTAATCGAATAAACACCACGAACAGTAATTCATTAAAATAAGAGAGCAGATTTGAAGATTAAAATTAAAATGGACATAAATATTAAAATGAGAACCAAATTAAATAAAAAATACTTTTCATTAATTTAAATAAATCATTACATTACTAGAAAATAAAGAAATACATTAATCCCAAAACTAATTTTGCAAAATTTAAATCTAATTAACCTTACTCCTAAAATTAATTAAAAAACTGAAAAAATAAAGAAAAGCTTAGCCCTCAATTACAAGATGTGGGGGTTTTTATAGGCAAACCCTAATAACCTTCTTCTTAGCTTCATCATTAAGCATTTAATCATGGCCCTTCATTCCATCTTTTCTTCTTTCTCTCTCCTTTCTTCTTTAATCTACGGCTGAATATAATTCTTGTGCCAAGGATTGCCCTCGTGGCATGTGTGATTTGTTTCATCCAATGAACACAAGGGATTTGGCCACGTCATGGGGAATTGAGGACCACCAGGTGGATGCTTCCGTTTTTCTTGGGGATTTATTTCCCATTTGATGTGAATTAAATGAATATGTAAAAACCCCCAAAAATGGTGGGTAATTTTTGTGATGGTGATTTTAGGGTATGGGGGTAAAAGAAATATGGTGGCTGTATGTTTTGGAAGAAGAAAAAGAAGGAAAACAGTAATGGAGTGCTTTTCTTGTTTACATCGAATGATAAATGAGGGTGTGGGGTAAACTATTAAAAACGTTTGACTTATTTATTTTGTGGGATAGGGGAAAAACGGTTGGGTGATATTTACTTTGTTTAAATCGAGAAAGTGGGTGATGTGGAAAAACATGTGGGGAGGAGTAAAAACAAATGTGTTTTAATTTATTTGGGACAAGGTAATACGTGTGAAGTGAGGGTGTTGGGTTTATATGTTGACCATGGATATATTTATCTTGTGTGTTGACTGGTCATTTGACCACTTTGTGAAAACATTGCCTCAATTCCATCCGTTCCATTTTGTGATGCAAATGGGCTTGAGGCCCAAATATCCATTCGATTCATTATAAACCTTTTTGGGCTTTTGGCCTAATTTTCATCCGTCCCATTTTCAAATGGGCTTTGTGGCTTAATTTGGGCCAAGTAAAAAGTTAAATATAACTTTTAAATGGGCCTTTGAGCCCATTAACCCAAATGTGGGACCCACTTGGCCCAATTACTTCAAAAATATTTAATCCCCTAAAATCGAGCTCGATTTTGGCTTCCTTGATTGTTTCTTCAAAAACGTGTCGATTTAGCCGGTTTTCGTGAATTTGGGCACACTTATGGTCTTTTGACTTTGTCTTCGTCTCTTTATGGACTTTTCTTCAACATTTGACCGTGAAATCCCGTTTTTTCTCTTCTTTTGATCATTTGTACCTATTTTATCACAAAAACATAAAACCACGCGTAATTCCGACTTTAACGATATAAAACACATGATTAGGTCTTGTTTTTCCTTGATTTTAGTGGTAAAAGGATAAGTGTTTACACACTTATCAAATCCCCTACACTTGACCATTGCAATGACCCCATGCAATGCATTATTTTAAAGCAAAAGTTACATTTTTCTCATTATCAACCCATCTTGGCCTTTATTATTATTACTACTAATATTATGATGAAAATATAAAAACTTAAAAGGAGACAAAAGTATTAAGGATTTATTAACTTGGAAACTATTTGATGAAAGAAACTCGTAGAGAAATCTAAGACTTGAATTAGGGCTTTGGTATCATGAATATTAATCACCCTCAAGTTTCACGTTCCCCATACCAAGCTTAAAAACGAGATCATTGAAACTACAAGTTAGCACAACTAACACTTACTCATGTGGTTTAATTAATCACTTAGACCCCCTTATTCCTACGGTGTATCTCTTGTATTTTATTTTTGTCTTGAATGATCACGAGGATGCATTTTTGACTTATTTCGATAATTTATTAAGGCCGAAAATAAAGTGGGACGATTTAATCAATAGTTAGCTAAAGGACAAAATCTTTTAAAACGGCTTCTCGAAACCTCATAAAGTTCATATCTTGGCATAACTCGTATCACGATTTGAGACCTTTCTCGGACCGATACTTGGCTTGTACTTCAAACTTCAAATCTTGAGAGACGATCTTGAAATTATGGCCTTCTCTTCATTTTGGTATACATCTTCATTAGAAGTGAAAGATGCTTCAAATGTTGACCATGACTTCTTCATTTATCCTCTTCTTTATTTAGGATTTTGATATACAACAATCCGCCTCCTTTTTGGACTTGGATCTATTTATCCTCATACCTTGTTAGGGTCTTTTTGGATAGACTTCTCCATGATCTTTAGGGGAGTAATTGCTTCTCGTCATGTGTCTTGATCCATCATATTGATTTGGATTAATGATCTTCACAATCTCTTAGGATCTTTAGCAAAAAAAGTGAATCCTCATGCCTTGTGAGGGCCTTTTTGGACTCGGGTATCCTCATGCCTTGTTAGGGCCTTTTTGGATAAGCCAATATTCGCGTCCCGCTTCAATAAGTTATGCCTTGGCTATGAACTCTAATTAATACCGAGCAACTTTTAAACGATCTTGTGCTAGAAGCTAAGTAACTTTTTAAATCGTACAACCTTATTTATTGCAAATATATTTATTAACAAGTGATGGGAGAAAAAGCTCATAACTAACTCACATAAGTTAATGAAAGAATACCAAACTTATAATTAACTCTATCATCTCTCGTTCTCCACAATTTAAAATCTCAAGGAATGAGACTCGTGGATGCTTAGCCTAATAAACCAATTAAGGTCCATATGGTTAAGGATACTAGCTAGAGTAAACTTGGATAAGTAAACTCGGGTTGAGTCAAAGTATTCACGACGGGCCTAATATATCAAAGATATCTAAACTTGTTAAAACCATTTTATTTATTTATTTATTTTTTTACTTCTATTTTTGAAATGGAAATTATTACGATGCGATAATAAAATGAAAGAAAATAAATAAAAATACTACTAGGCCAAAATAGATCAAAAATTTGAAAAACGTTGAAATTTTTTTTTTAAATTTTCCGGTTAAAATGGGGTCAAATTCATGGAAAAGGCCACTAAAATTTCGATAGAAATCCCCCCTACACTTAATATAAACATTGTCCTCAATGTTTAAGCATGTTGGAGAATAAACTCCCCTACACTTAGGACATTGAGTACATTGTTTAAAATCGAGCTAAGGAAAGGACAACTAAAGTGATTACATTTATTCACGTTTTATTTATATACAAAATTGAATCACAATAGCAAAAACTTATCAAAGGAAGCGGGTACACGGGTAACACGGGAACACGGGTCTCGTCAAAAGTACCAAAAGTGGATCATCAAAGCACATGTACCTACACAATCACAACACACAAAACAAACAACCTACACGGCTCCCCCTACACTTATTGTAGAAAATAAATAAAAGATAGATAATCGGGTTGCCTCCCGAGAAGCGCTTGTTTTTGTTAACCGAGTCACGAGCCTGACTCGACCCCGATTTAAATGGTCCATGGGGAAGCCTCGAATGTAATACCGGGATCAAAAATCTTATCCTCGGTCCCGGAGGAACATAATAAATGAGAGGCAGGAGGATAAGTCATAGAAGGTAAAAAGCTCCTCTCAACATACGAAAAGTATGTGAGGTCGTGATCCACGGGAGGTGGGGTGGGTAAAGGAGACACATTATCATCCCCCAAAGACATAGGATGGTCACTATTCGGCAAAGCCGTAAAGGTATCAATCATAGAATGGTCAATGTCACCTCCCGGGTCAAAGCATTCATCCTCATGAACGTGAATTTCTTCGATTTCTTCATCATAGATAGGCTCGTCAAACAAAGGTTTGTCGTTCCCCTCATTGAGGATTTTAGAAATTCTCTCGAAGAGATCTCAATCAAGTACGAAACCATCATTCATTTGTGGGATTTGTTGATAAGTTAAATCCTCACGAATGTGGTGAACGTAATTCTCATTAGAGGAGTGTTGATTAGGTAACTCCTCGAGAATTGGATGAGAATCGATGGTAGAATCAAAAGTAATTGGCGAAGAGGCAAATGTGAATTTATCAAAATCCGAGTTCTCAAAATCAATATCAATATCAAGTTTTAAAACACCATTTGCCTTCTCATCAATACCATGATCACAATTAAGCTCATGCGAGAAATCCAATAACACGGGATCATAAAAAGCATCCTCGTGATGGAATTTCTCGATAATCGGGATATAAAAGTCATCACTAAGGAGTAAAGAATCCGATAAATCATTAGTATCATGGTTTTCAAAAGTCGGTCTTGGTAAAATAGGCGAATCATCCTTATCCGAACCCGAAGAATAATTAAAAATGTATTCGGAATCACAAGATAACTCATCCCTATCTAAAAACTCCTTAGGTATAGGACAACTTATGGGTTCTTCTTCTATGCACTCACACTCCTCAAAAATTGGTTTCTCAAAACATGTCTCGCTAAGAGGATTTGAAGAAAGCATAAAGTCATTTGAAGGAGTAGGTGAAGGAGTCATAAAAGAAATAGGGTCATCAACGGGTAATGAAGGCTCAAGAAGAATCTCGGGATTTTCCTCAATAGGTGAGCTAATAGTATCCGTGGGTGTCAACACCGGAGGGTGAGTAAAACTCATGATAATCTCCGGGCCTTGTCTCTCCTTTATTGGCGGAGAGATGGAAGGATCCACAGTGGGAACATCACTACTAGTAGTGGTGTTAGCCTCAGTATCATCACTAAAAAACGGCTCAATATCAAATTGATCTCGATAGGTTTCTAAAATGAGCATGAATTTCCTATCGTTGGACTCTTGCATTTGTCTAGTAGATTCTTGCATCGCTTCCATGATTTTCTCATGTTCGGTCAATTTGTGTAGAATCAAGTCCATTTGAGGGTTGTGCATGTTTATTTGATTAAAGTTTTGAAAATTGCCGTCATTTGGAAAACCTTCATTATTTGAAAACCCTTGATTTTGAAATTCCTCATAAAACCGTTGATCATATTGTGGTGGGTCACTAGTTGTAGGAAAACTAGGGGAGCCAAAATAAGTATTAGTATCATAACACATACTTTCCTCAATATTATAAATCTCCTCATAAATTTTGTCACAATTAAAATAAGCATGAGGCCCACCACAAGTCGAACACTCCTCGGACATAATCTTATAACACTCTTCTTGCAATATTTCCCAAATCGGACGATTATCCATGGTAGTGTCGAAAGAAATCGAAAATAACAATAATTATTATGCTACGTAATATATTATAATAAATGAAAAATATTTTTGTATTTTTTTAGAAAAATATGTATATATATAAGAAAAACTGAAAGAAATCGTATTAAAAATTAACACTAATACGTAATATTTTTGGTGTAATACTTTTAGGAAAAAGTATTACTTTTGATTTTTTTAATTTTTTTGTGCAATTCTTAGGAAAGAAATTGCTTGTGTGATTTTTTAATTTTTTTGTATTTTTAAGTTTTTGATTTTTTTTTGTATTTTTGATTTTTTGTGCAAGAAAATTAACTTTCAAGAAGAACGGATCCCAAAATCCAAACATCTTCACGAAAAATCGTCAATCGTACGAGCGAAGCGGGAGCGGCGCCATTTTGAAACTTAGAGGTTTTGTATCCCTTTTTTATATCTATTATCGTTCCTCGGATCGACTCGAATTTGATTACCGATTAACGTTTCGACTTAACTTTGTTTTTGGTGACTAAAACTTTTGAAAATTTTAAACTAATTAAAAACTATTTAATTAAAAGAAAACTATTTTAAACTAATTTAAAAAATAAATCTGAAAACTAATTTAAACTAATTAAAAATATAAAACTATTTAAAACTTAAACAAAATTTTTATGAAAACTAATTTTTAAAACTCAAATCTAAATTTTAAACTATTTTTAAAATTATAAAAGAAATTTAAGGAAATTATTTTTTTTATCTTTTTATTTTAAAACTGATTAAAGAAAATAATTAAGTAAAACTTTTAATTAAAATTTAAATAAAACTAAAAACATTGTATTAAACTAGATAAATAAAAACTACTAGGTATTAAAGAAACTATATTAATTAATAAACTAGTTAATAACACAAAAAGGGGTGCAGAGGAGATGGAAGGGCGTTGGCCTGCTATGCGAAGGGTCCTGGGTTCGAATCCCAGCAAGACCAAATTTTTGCTAGTTAATTATATTTATTTGATTTTTTTTGGAATATGAGAAACTGAAAAGATAAAGGGCATCTGTCTCTCTTTTTTTTTTAAAGCAGTAAAGCAACACAAATATAAGCCAATAACAATACTAAATAAGCCATAAAAACTAATAAGAAAAACAGACTAAAAAGCAATAAGCAAAATAACAAAACCAATTAAGCTATAAAAACTCTCAAATAAGCAGATTAAAAATAAGCTGAAAATCAAATTTAAGCAGAAGAAAAAAATAACATAATTCGAATCCAAAACAGATTTAATAACTACTAAATCTTAAACAATATTCAAAAACAAATTAAGCAGATATTAAACTTTAAGCCAAATCAGTATCAAATCATCTAAGCAGATCAAACAGTTTAAAAATAGCAAACAAATAAATAAAACAACATGACCAGATTCTAAATAAACAAGCAGATAATCAAAAATAAATATAACTGATAAAAATTAAAATTAAAAAAAAAGGATTAAGAGATTGAGAACCTAAGACGATTTCCGTTGAGCCGAAGGTAGGCGCTGTGCCTCCTTTTGAACCGAAACAAACAAACACCATCTTCGAATCAACATCACCAAACCAAGAACAATTCCTTCGACTCGAACCAAGAACCAACAGTGAACCGTAACAGTACTTGTCGATCCAAACTAATTCGAACCAGATAGAATCATTCCGAACAGTAACCTTGTTTCTTTATTTTATTAATTTATTAATTTATTTTTTTATTTTTTTAATCAACCAAATAAAATTTCAACAGTTATATAAAAGAAAGGCAAATTTAAACATTAAAATTAAACTGACAGAAAATTAAATTGAGACCAAGGTAATTTAAATAAACTTTTCATTAATCATTAATAAAATTACAAAACTGGAATTTAAAATTACAATTTAAATCCTACAACTAATTTGCAAAAATTTAAATCTAAATTAACCTACTCCTAAATTAATTTAGAAACTGAAAAATAATGAAAAAACTTAGCCCTCAATTACAAGATGTGGGGGTTTTTATAGGCAAACCCTAATAACCTTCTTCTTAGCTTCATCATTAAGCATTTAATCATGGCCCTTCATTCCATCTTTTCTTCTTTCTCTCTCCTTTCTTCTTTAATCTACGGCTGAATATAATTCTTGTGCCAAGGATTGCCCTCGTGGCATGTGTGATTTGTTTCATCCAATGAACACAAGGGATTTGGCCACGTCATGGGGAATTGAGGACCACCAGGTGGATGCTTCCGTTTTTCTTGGGGATTTATTTCCCATTTGATGTGAATTAAATGAATATGTAAAAACCCCCAAAAATGGTGGGTAATTTTTGTGATGGTGATTTTAGGGTATGGGGGTAAAAGAAATATGATGGCTGTGTGTTTTGGAAGAAGAAAAAGAAGGAAAACAGTAATGGAGTGCTTTTCTTGTTTACATCGAATGATAAATGAGGGTGTGGGGTAAACTATTAAAAACGTTTGACTTATTTATTTTGTGGGATAGGGGAAAAACGGTTGGGTGATATTTACTTTGTTTAAATCGAGAAAGTGGGTGATGTGGAAAAACGTGTGGGGAGGAGTAAAAACAAATGTGTTTTAATTTATTTGGGACAAGGTAATACGTGTGAAGTGAGGGTGTTGGGTTTATATGTTGACCATGGATATATTTATCTTGTGTGTTGACTGGTCATTTGACCACTTTGTGAAAACATTGCCTCAATTCCATCCGTTCCATTTTGTGATGCAAATGGGCTTGAGGCCCAAATATCCATTCGATTCATTATAAACCTTTTTGGGCTTTTGGCCTAATTTTCATCCGTCCCATTTTCAAATGGGCTTTGTGGCTTAATTTGGGCCAAGTAAAAAGTTAAATATAACTTTTAAATGGGCCTTTGAGCCCATTAACCCAAATGTGGGACCCACTTGGCCCAATTACTTCAAAAAGATTTAATCCCCTAAAATCGAGCTCGATTTCGGCTTCTTTGATTGTTTCTTCAAAAACGTGTCGGTTTAGCCGGTTTTCGTGAATTTGGGCACACTTATGGTCTTTTGACTTTGTCTTCGTCTCTTTATGGACTTTTCTTCAACATTTGACCGTGAAATCCCGTTTTTTCTCTTCTTTTGATCATTTGTACCTATTTTATCAAAAAAAAAAACACAAAACCACGCGTAATTCCGACTTTAACGATATAAAACACATGATTAGGTCTTGTTTTTCCTTGATTTTAGTGGTAAAAGGATAAGTGTTTACACACTTATTAATTCCAATTGTGAATGATTCTTCGGATGATGAATATGTTGATCCCGATGGGGGAGTTTTCTTTGTTGACAAACGTTTTGAAAACTTACCACCACCTATACCAAAACGGTTTTCAAATGTGAGAATTTTTAGTGTGACTAACATTACTTTAGAAACACCAAATATTTTTGACATAATTAAATCGGGTTTTCACAAGGAGAGTGTAAAAGATGAAAAAGAAAAAGATTTTAAATTGGATTTAAAAGATTTTTCCTACAATTCTAACTCCGTCATCACCACATGTATTTAGTACTACGAGCTCGTCTTCTCCTTTTGACGATGCTTTGTGTGGACTTAGTGTGGGGGAAGCCCCTTATGTTCCCTTCCCTTTCTCCACCGAGGACGAGATATTTGATCCCGGAATTGCTTATAAAGGGAAATCTCGGTCTTCCACCGATGCAATAAATGGAAAATCTTTCTATATGATTGGTGCGAGTCTACCTCGAGTAGCTCAATGTTTTTATGACTTACCCATTGTCCCACCCTTCTATTTCTTCTCATCTATTTTCTTGAAACCCTTTGGGTTTTTGTTGGCACATGATGAAGTGGCGTTGATTTGTTTTTCCAATGAAAACGAGAACGCCATCTTCGATCCCGGTATTTTGCACCATCAAAGGACTTAGTCCTTAATACCGGTTGTTTTTGGGCCTTGTTTATCATGTAAGCCCCACCAAAAATTGACCATACCAAGATAATCCCTAAATGATCACATTTATGGGGATTCGAGTCGAGCTTTTGACTCGGTTATCAAAAACAAGGTGCCTCGTGGGGGAGACCCATGCTTATCCATGTACATATTATTGCTTTCTAATTAGTTTAATGTGAGGGGATTTGTGCCCTTCCAACCTTTGTTTCGTGGTTGTTTGTGCATTGTGGTTTTTAGATGATCATGATCTTCACGATTGGAGCCTCTCGTGTTCGTTTTATGGGAGCACTCGATCGTTTACTTTGAAGACTTTCTCAATATCCAAATGATATATCCTTTTGATGTTCTAACCTTAGGTTTTTGGCACACTTCATAAACGGCTATTAATTTATTGGATACACCCTTTCCATGCTAGATTAGGCATTCGACTACGTCTCTAGTATAGGGGTGTTTGCACCCCTATGCTCGAAACATTGAGGACAACGTTTAACTTTAGTATGGGGGGGGGGGGTGAATAGATACTTGCCTTGCCAAACCTTCACGCTTTCCAAAGTTTATCTTTTTGTTTATCGTTTTTGTTGCAAAAATAAGGCTAAAAATGGCCAAATTTTAAAATTTTTCTCATGTTTTATAAGTGTTTGAAGACACGTATGTAGATTTTCCGATGGCGAGAATAAGAGTAATTTTTGACTCGACCGTGCGTGTTGAGCACTTAGCTTTGATTCCTTAACTTCACATTAGGCTAAGTCTCTTAAATGAGGACGAGAAATGATAGAGTTAATTATAAGTTACTATGCTAAACGTAGAATACTCGTATTCTTTCAAAAACTCATGTGTTCTCGTTGTTTGCTTATTCTCCCTTCGCATGTAAATATTTCTTGCTTAATAAATATTGACTTAGCGGTTTAGTTAGGATTGTTGGGTTTCTAGTCTTTTCTAGTAGCTTCCGTGTAATTAAATTGGGAAGACATTAAGGTATCTCCAGCGTCACGGTTTTGAAGTATTGGCACCCGAATAATCTAAAGCTTCACCCAATAATAAGATTTCAAGTGCTCACCTAAATCTAGCAAACAATTTGAAGCCCCACAAGGCCGAAAAATCTATGCAAAATTGAAAGTGAATCAAGCCTTAATCTTTGAAGCTTTAAAGATCCAAAATTCGCTTTAGCGTGAGGATATACGTCTTTGGCTAATAAAACCACCGATGAGGCGGATAATAAAAGGCAAGGCAAGACCGAAGTCATAATAAAAGCTTCATGGCGAAGTTGAATAAAATATGGAGGTAAACCAAAGATAATAAGGCCCTTCCGTTAGGGGGCGTATAAAAGTCTTGGTAATAAGTCTCATGTTCAAAACCGTTATAAAACCGTGTTTATCGATTCTTCTTGTCAACTTAATTTTGTGACATCGTTGTCTATTGGGAAGGGTTATTGATTTGATGGTCTTGGTTACACCGTTAGGACTCTATTTTTAGACCTAAATCTCTATTATCGCATAAGTCAAACAATGTATCCTCGTGAAACATTCAAGACAATATAAAATATAAGAGATACAACTTAGGAATAATGGGAGGATAAGTACGTGATTAGGGCATATGAGTAGTGTTAGCATTACTAACTTATAATGACAATGATCTCGTTGCACGCTTGGCATGGAATTAAGGTGAAAATCGAGGACGATGAAATTATTTCTAACGAAGCATTCACGTATTCTTATTCTATGAACCTAAACGTCCCATTTTGCGATGAAAATCATACATTATGTCTAAAACGCAAGTAGTAGTAATAGTAGTAGTGTAGCTAGTTTATCATTCAATAAAGTGAATAAAAATGAATTTTGGAGATGCTATGATACTTTATTCTAGCATTGCGTGAGGGCACGACAATGGTTTAGTATGGGGGAGTGATGAGACTGCTTTTATACATAGTCTCATCGTCCAAATCAGGCTTAAAATGCATAAAATATCATTAAAACTGCCAAATATATGCTCGTGTTTGTTTCTTGTGTATTTTAGGTACGGATATTGAGGAAATGACAAAAAGATCACAAAAATCAATCAAAAACGAACACGAGAAACGAAGCCGCACCATGAACCAGGCCCAAATCTAGAATTTCCAAACATGACCTTGAAGAATTGAAGATTGGCAACATTGGTCCCTCAAGAATTGAAGACTTGGCAATTTATACCCTTGCAAACTCATAAAATGCATTATGGTCCGTAAATTATCAAGATGTTACATGAACAACCCTTGCAGATTGAAGAAATTACATTTCAAGTCCTTGTTTAAAGTTTGAAAACTTGTCTTGCCAAATTTGACAAGTTGGTGAAAGTTATTACAAAAGGATTCAAGGTTTTTGGCTATGTCACAAAGTGAACAAAACAAGAGAGTCAAGGGGGCCATTCTGCCCAGACATCAAACTCTCCCCCACCACTCAGTGCTTGACACGTCACCCTCCACATCACCATACCCATTTACCCTACCCATTAACCGACAACCCACCCGGTTTATTAATAAACCTGGTCAATTAGTCAAACCCCTTTCTTAACTTTCCCACCAAACATGTTTTTAAATAAAACTTTCCCCCAAAACAGATTAAACATGTTCTTAATCACCCATAAACCCTAGTTAATCCCCAGACCCAATCAACTTTAAAACAAGGGGGTTTTTGCTATAACCTTCCAGAACATTGATTAGCAATCCCCTAATCAATTCCCACCACCCAGATTCTTTCCCCATCACCTTGTGGACCCCCCTTGTACCTCCCCTGCAACGTCTTATTCACCCAAACCCCCAAAACCCGACCAAATCAACATCCCACATGCATTCCTTCATCACAAAGCTAAGATAAACGCTCCAGATTAAAGATTCCTCCTGGCATCATCACATACTTCATTTGACCAAGAGTTTCAAAGGGCAAAAGAGGGAATTCCAGAATTAGGGTTTAGGGCTTTGATTTTCTTGTATTATTTTATTAAAGCTTCTAGTTAGTTCTATAGGCTAGTATAAATATGGGACGTATGTGTCCCATATCCTTTGTTCCAGTTTCTAGTTTAAACTTTGTAATCCCTTTTTATTTTAATAAAGTTGGTATTTTTCTTGAAGAAATCATAATTCCTTTTGTTTTATAAAAGTTGGTGTGGTATTAAACTAGAATCTGAGTTCCATAGGTTGTCCATTAGTTCAAGGATTTTTTCAAAAAATCATTTTTGTTTTCAAATTTCTGAAAAAGTGATTGTTTTGTAAAATCTTGTTCTGAGTTTGGTTTTCCAAAGTTAATGGTGGTTTGTTTAAGTGTTTTTGAAAGGAAAAGAAGTTGAGAAAAGTTTGTGAAAAAGGTTTGAAAAGTTTCAAATTCAGATTATTTGTATTTGTGTTTCTTCATTTGTTCTTAGCAGGTTTCATTGGAAGACTTGCTTGTTGTCCAAGGATCTGCACATGCGCGAGCCTGTTTGGAGATGGCTAAGCAGCCATTGAGGGACATGGATGTAGGTCCCTCTAGGTAAATCCCTTGTTTCCATTTTTCAGTTTTCAAAATTTGGTGTTTATGTGATTTTAATGGATGTTGTTTGTTTGTTTGTTATATGGTTTGATGTTACTCATTTTAGGTGTTTATGCATGTTAGACTAAGATTTAATCAGTATTGTTATGATTTAAATAGATTTGGTGCTAAAAAAATTGAATTTCAGATTTAAAGGAGTGTTTGGTTTAGGGTGTATTTGCTTGCTAGGTGATATAATATTGGTTAAAGACTGGTTAGACACACTCAATAGGTTGTTAGTAGGTGAATATAAGTGGTTAGTTTTCAGTTTGGAAGAGTTTTAATCAAATTTGCATGCTAAAATATTGAATATAGCAAAAAAAATCAGTAAGTACCCTTTGTTGACTGATTTTTGTGGAATTTGTTCACCAAATCTGGTAAACTGTTAGAGGTAGGGCTTAAGTAGGGGTTGTAGTTGCTTACATATTATTTGGGTAGCTTATGTGCAAGATTTGGCTTATTGAAATTCATATTTGTGCTAACTGAATCAGCAATATACTCCCAGACCTGTGCAAGTAAAATCAGAAACTTTGTGTGCCCTTTTGTGTGAAATCTTGTTAAGTGACTTGTGTGTTTTTGTGTTTACATTGACTCCTTATACTCAACTGAGTATAAGGGTGCCCATTTGTCCAAAGAAAACCAAGTATACAAGCTTTCCTAAGCTTAAAGATCTCCTGACCAAATTTTTACACTACCAGTGGGAACCAATTTCCCACTGCTAGTATACAAGTTACCACTGCTTCACTAGAAAACAAAACCAGCAAGGTGTCACTATCAGATTTCTAGAATTTTTGTCTTTTGTGGGTGAATTTTAGAGTTAGGACTTGAAACAAGTTTTGTAATTTTTCTAATTTTATTTTTGATTTTTCTGATTAATTAGATTTTTATTTACTGTTCATTTTATATTTTTTAGATTAAATAGTCATTTTTAATTACTTTTAAGTTTCTGTTTTTTGTCCTTTAGTGCAAAAAATTAATATTTTTAGATTTCAAAAATTTTGTTAGATTCAGAAAAATAATTTAAGATTTTTGGTATAAAAAGTTTTCACTGTTCACCTTTTAATTATTTTTTAGAATTAATTTAGTTTAATTAGGGTTTAATTTAAATCAGTTTTGTCCTTTAGTGAAAAATTTTATATTTCCCAAACTTTTTCATTTTTCTACTGTTCATTAGAGTAAATTAGGATTTTTAAAATTGAGAAATTATTTTTAGCATTATTTTATTGTTTTTTGTAATTATTTTAGTTTAAAAATAGTTTTTAGTGATTTAAAAATAGAGAAATAGTTTTTAAAAATTAGGAAAAGTACTTTTTGGTCTTTAGATAATATAAGTAAGTTATTTGTTCAATAAAATAATATTTTGGACATTTTGATTAATTATATTTAATTTTAGGGCTTTAATTAGCATTTAAAATTGAATATTTAATTAATAAAAGGTTTTAAAATATTTTTATTGGATTTTTTCTTATTTATATTATTTTAGACTACTTTTAGCTTTTAATTGATTTCTAGGTTTAAATTTTTTAATTTTGTAGTTTTTACGGTTTTACGTGAACGCCTTTTCGTCTTAGCTCGATCCGTCTTCGTAACCGTCATTCTCTTCTCACCTCATTTCTATTTTCTTCTTTTCTCAATATAATCACAAAAGTTAATCGATTCATTACACAACACACTAGCCTCTTCGAGAACGATCCCTACTTTGGGTCATAAGTGTTTACGTTTTCCTAAACGTACGCTTAATACTTACCGCTTTTACCTCGTTTTCCTAAACGAGTGTGATTTTACAACTATCATTGACCAAGGTCAAAGTTGGTCAACTTTGGTCAACTCTGGTCAACATAAGCTCATTTTGGCTTATTGGCTTAATTCTTGGGTAGATTTCAGATTTTCTTGGATAGGTGTCGCTTATTTGGGCTCTTAATCAAATTTTGACAATATCAGGTCTTGTGCTTATTCCAATAAGCCAATCTTTTAAAAGTAGCTTATTACAAAAGTGCTTATTGGAGTTTTAGTTCATTTTAGCTTATTTCATTAAACATGGCTAGGTCATTTTGAATTTGCAATCTTTTGAAACAAATTTTAGCTTATTTGGTGCATTAGAACTCTAGATATTGCTTAATCTTCAATAATATCGTTTTCTTAACAAAACCTTTTATGAATTGCTTTTTGGTCCCTAAAATTTCGGTGTAACACCCGCATTTTACCTTTACTCCGCGGAACATTGATCTGGGGTATTACTTCATAGAACACAAGTCAAAAGAGTGATGAAATCAACTTTCTTTATATTTCATTGCAAAATCAAAGTTTTAAAATATAAGGTTCCCAAAATCTAGAATAATTTCAGTCTTGTGCCTCTTCATGCCATCCTTGTGCTACTCCATGCTATAAGTCACCATTTATCTGAGATATATGCTTAAAGTCAACACAAAGGTTGAGTGAATTAGGTTTTTTAATAACAATTTTGAATACAAGTATATCCTCCGGGCTACGTTGTTATACACACACATAAAATCAGTTATCATACTACACTATGCTCATGCACCGCTACTTGACATACATAAACTAACAAATTTCCCTTATGCAAGCAGTTTGCCAAACTCCTGAGTTATGCAAAATAAATTATATCTTTAGCCTAGGTAGAAACCTTCAGCTGCTAGCAAGCGCGACTTGCCCAAATAGGAGATGTCAACCCCTAAATAGTACTATTCACAATATTAGCGCTCATTTTCAAGAAATGATTAGCGCTTCACGATTAAAAAAGGACTTAATTTCCGTAGTAAACATAGTGTCAATAATCATACCATATAATTTTAAAAGCACTTGTATTCCAGTTTTAGCATATATCCCCCTCACGGGTTTTGAAATCATTTAGAAAGCATTTAAAAAGTGAGGCTATGAACTCACGATATTATATTTAAAAGTAAATTTTTTTTAAAAACACATGTATTCTAGTTTTAGAATATATCCCTCTCACGGATTTTTAAATCATTTATAAAGCATTTAAAAAGTGAGGCTATAAACTCATGATATTTTAGAAATCAATTAGTCAAAACAATTCATATTTAAGTAGCATATATCCCCCTCACAGATTTTCAAAACATTTACAAAACATTTAAAAGTGAGGCTATGAACTCACCTTATGTCCATAGGATCCGAGCTATGATCAGATATATGTCATTCACAGATAAACATCTTGATCATATAAACCACGACTTGGTCTCATAAACAGCTTGATCTCACACCAACCTGGATTAATACATTGTTGTATAGTATCAAGTCTTTAATCTTTTGTTCAATATTGTTAAGTGTTGGTTATATTTTATTTTAATGATTACTTGGTGGTAATTCTAGCACCAGTGTTCAAGCCATCATACTCAGAAGCCATTCTATAAACGTTTGAGGAGCGAGAGCACTTTAAATCGTAAACCCAACCGCTCAGTCAGAATGTAATATCGAGATGGAACATCTTTGCATAAAGATCCGTATTAACATGATACTTTCATTACTTCCTCTTATTCATGATTAATCTTCTTTAGTTTCAAAATTGGCAAAATTAGTCCTTTTGGTTATACTTTGGTATAATTGCACTTTTAACCCCTAAAGCATATAGTTCTAGTATTTGCATTTTAAACCTTCAATATTTAACCTTAGGACCTCAAACTTTCCAACATTAACTCTTATATCTTTTACTTTCATAAAATGACACTTTTGGCCCAAAATGTTAAATAGTTTCAGAAATGATAGTTTTAGTCCCTATACTTGTAAAAATCATATAACAACCTCAAAAATGGACCAAATGATCTAGGATTTTAAAACAAAGTTTCAAAACATGTTTATAATCATAATAAAAACATTTCTTCAAAATTATAGATTTTGAAATTGGTTTTGGTTATTATTTCATGTAGATTACAAAACTAGGGTTTTAAGACATCTTTAACTTATAAACCAACTGGCTAGCTCAGTTGGCCACCAAGGGAAACCTTAGGGAGGTATTCTTGGAGAGGTCTCAGGTTCGAGTCTCACCAAGGACCTTCAGGGGCCCGAATTTAATAGAAGCAGGTGTAACACCCCCAAATTTACATAATTCAATACAACGGAAGACTCGTTGGTGTTATGGGATAGCACATTACTCACATCATAGACAACGCTTAAAAATCGCGTCGTTTAATAATAAAGTATTTCCATTCATAAATATCAAATTTTACATAGGTCCCAAGTCATATTATTTCATACAAATTTTACAAAGAATTTGAATGGAAATTGTTATTTAAGTGCGGGCCATAAATTCTTGTCGTCTTCCCGAGAATTACCTTTAATTACCTGAGATAAAACATGTTAAAAGAAAAGGGTCAGCGATAACGCCGAGTGAATTCATAGAGTTTAATAAAACCATCAATATAACATCGGTATAACATTATTACCGAAAATCATTTTGTACAAATCTTTGTAATAGGCCATAAAATAGCCAACGTCATTTTATACAAATCCTTATCAAAAATCATAATATAGGCATTTGCCTTTAAAACCATTATACAAACCAATGTCGTAAAAACATCATACCAATACGTTTTATAACGTTGTATAAAGTTAAATAAAAACCGTTATATGGGTATGGTTATATAAAACCAAAACACGAACATAATATCAATGATAAGACCCTGTATAGCTAGTCAGGCAATATATCGTAATTTAATGCTTAAAGCAGTATTTCGTTAATTGGATTATTATAAGCCGCATGACATTGTTACCTTACTACAACAAAAAACGGGTAGCTAACCCAAAACTCATTTGCCCATCTAAATTAGCGTGTCGTCACAATAATCACGCTTGTGTAAATCTTCTCATACATAAATTCGCTTACCAATCAATGTGGCACGACAGGGATTAACCGTCAAGGCGCTAACTGGGGTGATCGTCCCCAAATAGTACTATTATATGCATAAGCGTCTACCAAATCCCGGTAGTTCACAATTCATGCTAATGGGACTTTTAGTGACATAACCTAACTTTAATAATCCATTTCATTTCATCTATCGGGTCATTTAATCATTCATCGGGTCATACAATCATTCGGGTCCAAATCAATAAACAAACAATCGGGACAACTAGTGTCCTATTTCATAAAAAACTAACATGTTATCTCCCTCGCGGGTTTATAAAACATTTCATAAAAACATTTAAAAGAGTGCGAGGCTATGAACTCACGTTGATGTGGGAAGGCTGTTATCGGCGATTTGGATGTACGGTACGTGCTTCAATCACGGAAACCTAGACAAATAATACTCGTCTTAGACTCTTGTCCAATGACTTTATAAAATAACAATTATGTATACATATGATGATTTTATATATATGATGATGATCAAGTAGGTTTATACATCTTTACTCATTCATTATAGTGTTTATGTGTTGGAAATTTTCAAGACTAGTTACACTAGTTCAACTTGTTTACATTTTGAAACCCAGTGGGCCTATTACAAGCCCAATACTATTCATTAGCCAAATTATACTTTTATTATCAGTATTATACTTTATATTTTGGGCCCAAATGGGTTAAGCCCAATAAATAAGTTTATAAGTGTTTTACCAAATTAGTCGGGTTTATTGTCCATTAAGGCTACTTTGGCCCGTTAATGTCTATATGTTGTAAAGCTCGGGTTTTATCGGTTTTTACTTGTTATATATGTTTATATATCATTATATGACTTTTAAAAACTTTACATTAGACGGGTTTGATCGTCTATGTTTTAATTGGCGAAAAACGTTAATTTTACGCTAATAGCCGAAAAAGTCGTAAAAATCATGTTTATAGTTTTTGTAACTTATAAATCTTATTCAACTACCATTTTTATAAAGTGTCCATTTATTTAACCTTATACATATTTATATAAATGAAATTTATAAGTTAGTGGGTTTTAATTCACATTTTATACTATATTAGTTTGAGTGCTTATATAATACTATTAAACATTAATTCTTCAAAATCTGATTTTTAGTTTCACTTTCACCATTTTTACCATATCTTGAGTTTTACAAGAAGATAGAAGTTCATTTTGGACACCATAAACTACATGATATGTGCTAAAATTAAGTTAGTTATAGCTACTGCTCATTCCAGGTATAACTATCCTTAACAGTCCCTACAAAACAGACTATTCAGATTGGTACACTCATCTTGTTTTGATCATATCTCATTCATTTTGATGATTACATTGCATGGCCTACTCTCACATGTGTATAACACCTAATACTTACTGTATATTGATTCCATTTTACCATTTTATCAGTTTAACATTTGGTTACTTACTGTTTTTATACAACCATCATATTTAGCAAGATTTTAACCTTGTTACCTATGGTTTTTCATCTCTTTAATCATATTTATCAACACTTGATCCCCACACAACATTTTTATCATCATATATTCATCATATACATATACAATAAGAAAGAAAATACATGATTACATAATCAAAATAACAAGAGGATGGAAAGAACAATCTTTATACCACCAAGGTTGTGTAGTTTATGATCAAGGCTTGGATTTTGATGGAAGAACTTGTGATAGATCAACACCAATCTTCATGGCCACCAATACTTGTAAACTTTATGTAGAAATCAGCCCTTGAACATCACCAAATCTTCTCCCTGGATGTTAAAATCACCACCAATCTATAGAGCTTCAAAAGGACTTCATCATATGTGTGAATAACACATGATTTTATGGTTAAAATTGATCAAATGAGGGTGATTAGGGGTGGTTATTGGATGAATTTTAGAGAGAGGAAGAGAGGATTTTGGTGGTTTTGCATGTGTTGCAAATGAACAAATGGTTTGAGTGGATGGTTTTGTGGTTTTGGTAGTTGTAAGCTTAGCTTACATGTGAAGCTAGTTACAAGTGTTAAGGCTTATTGGTTAAGCTTGACACCTCATGGGATGAGGTGTTGCATCCTTGGCCATCCCTAGTGGGGTGGGATAAACTTGTTTTGTCCCATCCCGCTAATTTACGGGTATTCCTCGATTCTAGTTTCCTCGATTTGCGTGCCCTCGGGTCGTTTTACGAAAAACGTTTTTATAAATTATGAATCAACGACACAAAACGAATCTAATAAAAATTGTCTCATCAAAAACGGAGTTCGAAAACGTAAATACGTAAACCTAAGGTTTCCGGTTTAGTCGTAAAGGACGTTAATTAAAAATCGTAAGTCCTAATCTCTTCTCGTAAATTTGTGAGTTTATGAACCAACTCAAAATTAGAATCCCAAAATAATATTCACATATTTATTTATTTTCTGAAATGTCGGACCATCACCAAAGACGGTGTATGTAAACGTGAGCACGTAACGTAGAATCCTCCGGTTTAGACGTAGTCGATGCTACTTCAAGACGTAAATCCAAATTTCTTCCCAAAAATAAGTGAGTTCATATTATAACATTAAAATAATGTTTTCAAATAAATATTGAGAATAAAATATAAACCAAAAATTGACGGATTGTCACAGCATTTACCCCTAAACAGGATCTTTGTCCTCAAAAATCATCTTATCTTACTACTCGCTTCTTATAGAGTTAAAGCCATGTGGGTATTTCCTCCACATTTGGTCTTTTCTCACAAGTTTAATTCATTACAATATGCGAGTTTCATCAAACATAACTACGGGAATAAGATCAGGCTTAATGTTGACTTACTTTCTCTATCCATGATGTTCACGGGTTTTTGATGAATGCAACTTTTCGCCGATCTAAACTTTATCAAGAAGTGACCAGATTCTCACTTGATAGACATTTTATCAAGTTCGATATACGAAACATAATTCACGCAGCTCTTGAAGTCCTAGGGTAGATCCAGCTTATATGCCTTTCAAACCAATCTTTTACATCATCTCAATGGTCCCATACAACGGGGACTTATATCCCATGATCCTTCAGATCATCAGTTCAAAGGTGAAAATTTTTGGCATAACTTCGCTACCCATCTGGCACTTCAAGATCTACATTTCATATTCACATAACTTCCTGCCCACTACCGACAGTCAATAATCAGATCCTAATTTCAACAATCATTTCAGGTCTCGTGGGTCGAGTATTTTGTAAGGTTAGGTTCGCCATCATAGGAAACCTCAAACCTAAAAGACATGTCCAACTCACAATGGGTGTATGTCGGGTGTCTTTATCCCAACTCCTGCTTACAGATGCTCTAATGTATATCCTCACAAGATTCAATCTTGATCCTAATACGATAATTATCAATGATAATATCTCCAAAGGAAACGATTATACGGTTCATTACCAAAGGTCAATCATTCAAACATAAAACAAGACTTCTAGTGTTTTGTATCGTTACTTTACCTCGTCCCTTCGATTTGGGGTGGTAAACAGTACTCTCATCAAGGTTCGTTCCCAACGACTTCTGAGCAAATCTCTAGAAATTCGATGCGAAGCGAGGATCTTGATAGAGATGATCGATACAAGCACACCATGTTTACACAACTCCTTTAAATACAAAAGAGTCAATTTCTTCATCGAGAATCTATCATTAACAGGAATGATATTAGTAGATTTAGTCAGTCTGTCGACGATGACTCAAATCAAATAAAATTCAGATGTTGACCTTTGCAATAGCTAGACGTTTACTAATGTATGAGGCGATGTCTGCCTTCATAATTTGCCATTAGTACAACTTCTTCAGATAAAATACATTAAATCATAAACATCATGAATAAAATACTTATACTTACAAGATTCCAACATAACTATATCTCACAATCCTCCATATTTAGACAATCACAAGTGGACTTTTAATCATTTAGCGCCGTCGGCTTCTCAATTCTAATGGTTCACATTAGCCGCGAACCCATTTTTATTATTTATATTATCCTTCTTACAGGCATCAATTATTTCTAAATTGTTCGGGCAAATTACTTTGCACCGTCATTATTAAGGAACACAATCCTAATTGATTCTTTATCCTTTCTGTATTATGTGTCAGTATCTACATTCATCTTCCCTGATGAAATAATTATCATGTCCGTATTTATTCAAAAATTATTTCTTCACATTTTCTGAGTTTTAGTTTCTTCTCAACTATCATTTTTTTATCAGTTTTGCTCAGTCTGGCATCTAAAGCGTCGATAATTACTACAATTAATTAAATAATAAATATTTAATTTTTATGAAACGTAAACGCAAAAAGTTTTTAAATTTTCTCAGTTTGACCAATTATATAAAAATGTTCAAAATAAATTTGAATTTAATTAACACAATTTTTGTTGATTTATCGGAAATAATTAGTAAGATCCGTAAATGTTCGAAAAACCTTTAGTTTATTCTTTGGTAAAAATTTTCTTAGTTGAAAAGCAAAAATTGTCGTTTCAAATTTTAAGTCTTGGTTTAACGGTTTCCTCAATCCCTCTTAGGTTTTCTTGAGGTATACACAAACATTTACCCCTAAACAGGAGTTTAGTTAAATGATTTGTGTATAAGGGAATAATCCCTCAAAAATCTTTTGTTAAAACATTTGTCAAAACATATTTGCACCTCCTTTTTGGTATAACCCTAAGCCTTAATGGCTCTAATTTTTTTTTGAAGAGTCAATATATATATACCTTACCATCATTAATCAAACGATCATTTTATGTAAAGGGTCAAGCCTTAAATCACACGTTATATGTTAATGCAATAATGACTAAAAACGTTACTTGCATTTTTCGGTCTCACTTAGTTTTGATTACGACAATATGTAAAAACAAGCATTTACGAAAACAACGAAAAACGAATTCTTGAGTTCAAGTATTTTTCATTTTACCCATTTTCACTTAAGGTATGGATAAACAAGTACTAACCTTAATCAAGTGATCAAGTGATTTAATCTTTTCTTAAAACTCACTTTTTATTAAAAGTGACAAGTTTTTATTAAACTTTATTTTTAAGAAAATGTTTTATTAAATTAATTATTTGAAATTTGAAAATGGCATATTCTTATAACTGTTAAGAATATCCTTTCAGGATATTTTTATACCCAGATAAGACCTCCACCACTAAAGGACGAAAAGGAGCGGAGTCTAGTCCGGCGGTACCTTAGCGCCTAGGCGGTACCTTATCAATAAGGTACCGCGGGCTGTGATAAGGTACCGCGGGCAGAACTAGCCGTTGGCTCCTTTGTCCTTTAAATAGTTGGCCATTCTCAACTTTTCACCTCACCTCTTTTGCACATTCATTTCTAGATTCAAACCCCTTCTTTAATCACTCAAATCTTTGATCATTTGTTTGATTATTACTTGTTTAAGAAGTGAATCTTGTTCTTCCATCTCTTCCTTTCCAAGTGCAAAGAGAAGAACACTATCCTAGTGAAGTGTTGAGTCCACCACCAAAGATCTATTGAAGATCAATTTGTATATTCTTGTAGTTGTGTCATAGTTGTGAAGATCCAAGTAGTTGTGTCTATTTGGAAGTTGTGTATGTACTAAGTATAGTTGTGTAGATTGGTCCTAACTACGATTAGGGCTCGACTTTTAGCTTAGAGTCGAAAATTGGTTAAGCGACGTGTATGGTTTTCTCCACCATAAGGATCTTGTTGTGTAGTGAAATCTCGAGTAAGGAGTACTCGAGGAGTGGAGTAGGAACAAGGAGTGAGCTTCGTTGCCGAACCACTATAAATCCTTGGTGTTCGGTTTGATCTTTCTTTACCCTTAACTCTTTACATTCCTTATTACTTTTTGCATATACATGTGTTAATATTAGACTAGCTACACTATCATTCTTTATTCTTTGTGGATATATTTTTGTTAGTATTAGTTTAGCTACACTACCATTCTTTATTCTTTGTGGATATATTTTTGTTAGTATTAGTTTAGCTACACTATCATTGTTCATATTTGTGCGTAAGAAGATTTCACATATTCCCTCAAGCCTAAGTTTTTGAAAAAGGATTTTTGGAAACCATATTTTAACAAGTAAATTTTAAGAAACTATTCAACCCCCCCTTCTAGTTTCTACAATTGGTATCAGAGCGGGTTGCTCAAGAATTTTTAAAGTATATTGTATTTTAAAACTTGAATCGATCTATGGATTCCAACAAGTACCTAGAAGGGCAATCTATGCAAAGACCACCACTTTTTGAAACCGATAGTTTTATTTATTGGAAAAATAGATTTGAAACTTATGTGAAATCAAAAGATTTAGATCTTTGGCATGTTATTACCAATGGTGATTTTTTACCCTTTCAATTTAATGAAGTTTCTAAAACAAAAGAATTAGTCACTTTTGACAAAGCTAATGATGATACTAAAAAGAAACTCTCAAAAAATAATGAGGCTAAAATGGTGATTTATAATGCTTTGCCTAAGAAAGAGTATGAAAGAATTTTTATGTGTGAAACCGCTAAAGATATTTGGAACACTCTTTTAGTAACCCACCAAGGTAATAGCCAAGTCAAAGAAAGTAAAATCGATCTTCTTGTCCAACAATATGAACAATTTGTCATCTTAGAAGATGAAACTATTGATAGTGCATTTGCTAGGTTTAACACCATTATTACTAGTCTAAAAGCACTTGATGAAGGTTTTTCTAGCAAGAACAATGTTAGGAAGTTTCTAAGGGCCTTACATCCAAAGTGGAGAGCAAAAGTCACGGCTATTGAAGAGTCGAAAGATCTCTCAACTTTATCACTCGATGAACTCATAGGAAACTTGAAGGTTCATGAGATGATAATTTTGAAGGACTCGGAATTAGTAAAAACCAAGAGTGAAAGGAAATCTCTTGCACTTAAGGCCAAGAAGGCACAAAGTGACCATGATAGTTCCTCGGAAAGTGATGATGAGGAGTATGCATTGGCGGTGAGAGATTTCAAGAAGTTCTTCAAGAGACGAGGTCAACACGTTAGGCAACCAAACTATGACAAGAAACCATTGTCAAAGAATCGGTTTGTCAAGAACGAAAAAGGTGATAGGAGTTGCTTTAGATGTGGTGATCTAAATCACTTCATTGGTGATTGTCCAAAGCCCGCTCGTGATAAGAACCACACGGCATTCGTTAGTGGCGCTTGGAGCGATAGCGGTGAAGATGATGATGACAACCCCAAAGAGGAGAAATGTCTTATGGCTCACACTTCTAAAGAGGTACATTCCAAAACCGAATATTATAGCTATGATAGTTCTAATTTAGATGATATTGAATTTGAAGGCAAATATGATAGCTTACACAAACTTAGTCTTAAATTCATAGAAAAGAATAAAACCTTAAAATCAACCAAAACTAAGCTTAAAAATGAGATCAATGAACTTAGGGAGAAATTGGCTAAACTTGAGAAAAACAAAGAGGTTGATTTAGGTTGCTTAAGTTGTGAGAAACTTAGATTAGAGAATGATGATCTCAAGAGCACCTCCATTAAATTGGAAAAGTTCATGAAAGGTACTAGTGCTCTTGATGATATGTTAAACAAACAAGTTCATTCTAAGGAAAAACTTGGTCTAGGTTTTAACTCAAATGAAGCCTCAATTAGTGAACCAAAACAAGTCAGGTTTTCACAGAAAACACCCTCTGGACGCGGTTCCACATCTTATGGCGCGGTTCCTTATCGCTATGGAACCGCGGCCATAGATAAGGTACCGCGGCCAGAAGTTGAATTTTGTGAAAATTCTGAACTTTCTGAAAAATCTAAGTTAAATGAAAAACCAAAGCATCTTACTGTTAATAAGGTTCAATTACCCATACTTGACGACAATACTATTAGTAAGTTCTATAAGCCGTTAAGTAAACCTCTCATGGGAAATAGAAGTTTATCTAGATTATCTTCTACTCCACCAAGAGTACAGAATGAGTCTAAGCCTAGAAAGTAGAACGACAACGCCTACAAGAGATAATCAAAAGAACTCACGAACTAGAAGTAAAACTCCAACACCTAGAAGGAATAATAATAACTCTAAACCTAGATCAAACACACCTAGGAGAAGTAATAAGCAACAAAATGGTTACATGAATTACTACCCTCCTCCATTTTGTTCTTCATGGGGAATTCCCACTTCATTCATTCATCCCAATCAAATGCAAGGGATGTTTGGAACTAACAATTTTGGACCCATGAGATATTGGGGACCAAATGTTTGATCTTGTGTATTGTTACCTAGATATGCTTGGGAATTGATTTGGAGCCCGATGAGTGGATTAAAGATAGTGTATGTTCTAAACACATGACGGGTAATCGAAGTTTGTTCTCGCATTACAAAGCATATGATGGAGGTAAGGTTACATTCGCTAGTAGTCTACGTGGTAATATAATTGGCAAAGGTACGGTTTCTTTTGACTCCATGACCATTGAAAATGTTGAGCACGTAGATAACTTAGGTTTTAATCTTTTAAGTATAGGTCAAATTTGTGATAATAAGTGTAAGGTCATCTTTTTGGAACATGACAGTGAAATCGTAAAAGATGGAAAAGTCATTGGAAAAGGTGTTAGAAAGCATGGGCTTTATGTCATGAAGGTTAATAAGAAGTCAAAAGACAACATATGTCTTGCGACTATAGATGATAGTTATACTCTTTGGCATAGGAGATTAGGTCACGCTAATATGTGTTTAATTCAATCTTTAGTCTCTAAGGAGTTGGTAAGACACCTCCCCAAGATTAAGTTTGATAGTCACTTTTGTGATGCTTGTAAAGTTGGAAAGCAAGTTCACTCAAGTCACAAAGCCAAGAATTTGGTTTCGACCTCTCGGTGCTTAGAGCTCCTACATATGGATCTCTTTGGACCTTCCGCCATACGGAGTTATGGAGGTAACCTTTATACCCTAGTTATAGTTGACGACTATTCTAGATTCACTTGGACTAGATTTTTGGCATCTAAGAATGAAGCTTTCGATCATTTCAAAATCTTTAGTCGAAGAATTCAAAATCAACTAGGATGTTCAATTGTTTCTATTAGGATGGATCATGGTAGGGAATTTGATAATGAAGTGCAATTTGGTGCCTTTTGTGAAGCTCATGGTATTACCCATAACTTCTCGACTCCTTGCACTCCACAATCAAATGGGGTAGTTGAAAGGAAGAATAGGACTCTCCAAGAGATGAGTAGGACGATGTTAAACGAGCAATCTTTACCTCAACAGTTTTGGTGCAATGCCGTAGATACATCGACTTATATTCTCAACCGAATTCTTATTCGATCTTTCCTAGGAAAAACCCCCTATGAGATTCTTAAAGGTAAGAAACCCTCATTAGAATACTTTAGGGTGTTTGGAAGCAAGTGCTTTATCCTCAACACCAAAGACTACCTTACCAAGTTCGACCCAAAGTCTTACGAAGGTATCCTTTTAGGTTATTCCCAAACTAGTAAGGCCTACATAGTCCTAAATAGAACCTCAGGGGTTATTGAAGAATCACTCAACGTAACCTTTGATGAAACCCCTCCTTCACCCAAGACACCACCATTGGTTGATGATGACTTGGATGAATTAGAAGTAGTTAAAGCCAAAGAGGTTAGAAAAATAGGAGTTGAAGACCTTAGTGTTGAAAAGGAAGTAAACATTAAGGAATCTAGGGATCATACTCTCAATAATGTCATTGGTGACTTAAATCAAAGGACTCTAAGATCTCAAGTCCAAAACCAAAGCAACTTCTTTTGTTTTGTCTCCTTGATTGAACCTAAGAATGTTAAAGAAGCTTTGACGGATGAGAGTTGGGTCATTGCGATGCAAGAAGAATTGAATCAATTCGTTGCCAATGATGTTTGGGAACTTGTTCCTCCACCTAGAAGTTCTACCATTATAGGAACCAAATGGGTATTTAGGAATAAACTAGATGATACGATGTTGTGTCTCGTAACAAGGATAGACTTGTAGCTCAAGGCTATAATCAACAAGAAGGGATTGATTATGACGAGACATATGCACCGATAGCTAGATTAGAATCAATTAGAATCCTTTTAGCCTACGCTTGTGCCTTAGATATTAAGCTTCAACAAATGGATGTAAAGAGTGCATTTCTTAATGGTTTGATCAATGAGGAGGTATACGTGGCTCAACCTCCCGGCTTCATTGATTTTGAGAAACCGGACCATGTTTACAAGCTTAAGAAAGCACTTTATGGACTCAAACAAGCACCCAAAGCTTGGTATGATAGACTTAAAGCGTTTCTTGTTAAACATGAGTATACCATGGGTATGGTAGACAATACACTCTTTACAAAGAAGAAAGGTTCTCACCTCATAATCGTACAAATATATGTTGATGACATTATATTTGGCTCAACTTGTCAAGAATTGTGTGATGACTTTGCCAAAATCATGCATGATGAGTTTGAAATGAGTATGATGGGAGAACTTAACTTCTTTTTAGGACTCCAAATTAAACAAATGGACGATGGTATTTTCTTTAGTCAATCTAAGTACGCTAAAGAAATGCTAAAGAAATTTGGATTAGAAGAATCTAGACCAATGAAGACCCCTATGGCCTCGGATACTAAACTCACCGTAGATGATGATTGTGAGTCGGTAGACAACAACAAATATACAGGTATGATTGGTAGTTTGTTGTACCTAACGGCAAGTCGACCGGATATCATGTTTAGTGTTTGACTTTGTGCTCGCTTCCAAGAGGCTCCCAAAACCTCTCACCTTGAAGCGGTTAAGCGTATCTTCCGATACATTAAAGGCACTATACATTTAGGATTATGGTATCCTAAAGGGACCAGCGTAGAAACCATTTTCTACGCGGACTCGGATCATGCGGGAGACTATGTGGACCGGAAAAGCACTAGTGGAGTTTGTACCTTCATGGGTTGTTGTTTAACTTCTTGGTTCTCCAAGAAACAAACCGCTCTTGCGATATCCACCACGGAAGCCGAGTATGTGAGTGCCGGTAAAGCATGCCAACAAGCTCTATGGATGAAGCAAGCGCTTGTTGATTACGGGATTTCTCTTGATGATGTTCCCATCATGTGTGATAATAAAGGCGCTATAGACCTAAGCAAGAATCCCGTGCAACATTCGCGAACCAAACACATAGAAATTAGACACCATTTCCTTAGGGATAATGTTCAAAAGGGGAACATTACTATTGAAAAGGTGCCCTCCGAGGACAACTTAGCCAATATCTTCACTAAGCCACTTAAGAGGGAACCTTTCAATTACTTGCGTCTAGGTCTAGGATTAATGGAACATCTTCCTTAAATTCCTTTCTTATTGTGTGTTTTCTATTACGACTTTGAGTCCTTGAGTCCTTTAAACTCCTTTTGAAAAATCTTCTCATCTCCCTTTCAAAACTCTCAAAGTCTCTTTCGAAAATGGTTGAGAAATTCGTTTGACATTGTTAATTCAATCTAAAAACGATTTTTCATAGATTCTCGCTATTAATATAGAGCTTACATAATTCATATGTATGATTCTCTCAAACATAGCAAGAACAAGATTGAATCATGGAGGATCATTGTGTCATGACTTAAGGTCTTGTCTTACACACCTCCTACATTGATTTTTTAATCCATGTATTTTGGTCAAATCTCTATTTGGTAAGTTTGCATATGTTTTCCTTGTCTATCTTTGCTTTTAAGCATATCCCTATGATAAGTTAGACTAGAAAAATAAGATTTGCTGAAAATCTTCCTCCAAACACCAAACCCTGCTTCTGCAGGCGGTTCCTTATGTGAACCGCGGTACCTTATTGATAAGGTACCGCCGCCATAGATAAGGAACGGCCTACAGTGGCCTTCTTTTTCGGGTTTTTGTCTGAAACTCCAGATTTGCTCCAACTTTTTTGAGAATCTTTGTTTCAAACCCTTTGACCACCCCAAAAATACCCTAAGCCTTCCCTATTTAAACCATAAGCATTTTGCATTACTTCACATCCAAAATGTCTTATTCTCCAAATGAAAGCCTTGAATCTCCTCCATTTTCTCCAATTGCTTTCAATCCAAACCCACCCAAGAACACTCTCAATCACATTTCTCCTACCAAGAATGTTGATTGTGGAACTTCCTTTCTTCCACCACTACCCTTTAGTGTTCTTCCTCCTTCTCATGATAATGTCATGCACCATGGAACATATTGTCATTGTTGTCAATATCAACATCTTGCTATGGCACACATCTATGAGGAGTTGAGCTACATCAAGAGTCTCTTAATCAAGCCTCCTCTTCACTTTGATTATGAGATCTCCAACAAGCCACCACCACCACCCTCCGCTATTACCTTGTCTTTCATATAAACATTGATTGCTTATCCTCAAGACACCACATTCAAGCAAATCTTAGAATTCTAGAATAACTAGGATTAGATTTATGCTTTTGGCTTGTTTCTTTTTCCATACTTCTTTGTATGATGTTTCCTTTAGTAACCTATCTTGGATCTTTGTCTTTGTGTTTTCTTCTCTTTTTATTTTTGTGACCTATTGCTATATAATGTTGGTTGTTTCTTTTGTTCAACTAACCCTTCTATGTAGCTTGTCACCATATCTCGATTCCTCGGTGCCCCAAGCTAGGGGGAGTAAGCGCCAAGGGGGAGTCTTTGCAAAGTCCGTTTCTTCAACACCGGATTACGCAACCTTTTTGCTTTGACAAAGGGGGAGAAATGAATAAACTCGTCTTCGAAAATCTTGTTTTTGTGTAATTGAGTTTATGTATTGTCGAAATCAAAAAGGGGGAGATTGTTAATGCAATAATGACTAAAAACGTTACTTGCATTTTTCGGTCTCGCTTAGTTTTGATTACGACAATATGTAAAAACAAGCATTTACGAAAACAACAAAAAACGAATTATTGAGTTCAAGTATTTTTCATTTTACCCATTTTCACTTACGGTATGGATAAACAAGTACTAACCTTAATCAAGTGATCAAGTGATTTAATCTTTTCTTAAAACTCACTTTTTATTAAAAGTGACAAGTTTTTATTAAACTTTATTTTTAAGAAAATGTTTTTTTAAATTAATTATTTGAAATTTGAAAATGGCATATTCTTATAACTGTTAAGAATATCCTTTCAGGATATTTTTATACACAGATAAGACCTCCACCACTAAAGGACAAAAAGGAGCGGAGTCTAGTCCGGCGCTACCTTAGCGCCTAGGCGGTAGCTTATCGATAAGGTACCGCGGGCTGTGATAAGGTACCGCGGGCAGAACTAGCCGTTGGCTCCTTTGTCCTTTAAATAGTTGGCCATTCTCAGCTTTTCACCTCACCTCTTTTGCACATTCATTTCCAGATTCAAACCCCTTCTTTAATCACTCAAATCTTTGATCATTTGTTTGATTATTACTTGTTTAAGAAGTGAATCTTGTTCTTCCATCTCTTCCTCTCCAAGTGCAAAGAGAAGAACACTATCCTAGTGAAGTGTTGAGTCCACCACCAAAGATCTATTGAAGATCAATTTGTATATTCTTGTAGTTGTGTCATAGTTGTGAAGATCCAAGTAGTTGTGTCTATTTGGAAGTTGTGTATGTACTAAGTATAGTTGTGTAGATTGGTCCTAGCTACGATTAGGGCTCGACTTTTAGCTTAGAGTCGGAAATTGGTTAAGCGACGTGTACGGTTTTCTCCACCACAAGGAGCTTGTTGTGTAGTGAACTCTCCAGTAAGGAGTACTCGAGGAGTGGAGTAGGAACGAGGAGTGAGCTTCGTTGCCGAACCACTATAAATCCTTGGTGTTCGGTTTGATCTTTCTTTACCCTTAACTCTTTACATTCCTTATTACTTTTTGCATATACATGTGTTAATATTAGACTAGCTACACTATCATTCTTTATTCTTTGTGGATATATTTTTGTTAGTATTAGTTTAGCTACACTACCATTCTTTATTCTTTGTGGATATATTTTTGTTAGTATTAGTTTAGCTACACTATCATTGTTCATATTTGTGCATAAGAAGATTTCATATATTTCCTCAAGCCTAAGTTTTTGAAAAAGGAATTTTTGGAAACCATATTTTAACAAGTAAATTTTAAGAAACTATTCAACCCCCCTTCTAGTTTCTACATTATATATTCAAGGTACAGGTTTTCGTTGTTCGGCCAATTCAGGGCAATCTATAAATAATTATTAACTCCTTCTTATTCTTATATACAAACAAATGGTCCATAATGATCACAAGCATGATTTTATCAAATTACAGCCTACACACGTGATTCACCAAAATTATGGATGCTACATGTGTATTAGTCAATCCAAACGACATAACATGAAACTCATAATGTTCATTACAAGTTCTGAATGTAGTGATTGGAATAGATAATCTTTTTCGCGGACGCGAAATTGATGATAACCATGCCGTGGACCAAATCTTTAAAACATACACTAGAACCTTGTATATGATCGAACAATCTATCATCTTGGGTAGTGGATATAGATTTTAATCGTCAAATTACTTAGTTCACGGTAATTAATAAATATCAGGAATGATAATACCATAGCTCTTCATAATGACGAGCTTGGTAGAATAAAATCTTTCTCCGACAACTCTCTCAATTGTATGGTAATTCCTTTAATTCAGATGGTGCTGACGTACAGTGCACAAGCCACAGGTGCAGCACCAGGAATATAATCAATACCAATTTCAACTTGCCTTAATGGCAAAAGTCTAGGTAATTCACCAATAAATACCTCCTAAAGTTTCAGATAACAGAAACATCTTTTAATACATTCATATTAGGTTCTTTCTAGATTATAATATCTATGACTAGTTAACCACCATTCATGGTATAATTTCAAGTCTAAATGCAGGATATGGTCATCCATCAAGAATTATTTAGATCACTTTTGATAATCAACATCTTATCATTTAGGGGAATTCTATTCGAGTTCCCATCAATTAAGACAATGTCGTCATGTCATGATCAATCAATCCATTCTACTGGCACTATCAACTTTTCAGTTTTATTGCCGTCGATAAGATGTGAACTTCTCAAAAGACTAATAATAACTCATAATCCTTCACAATTCACGGATATTTGGAGACATAACTAACCTTAAAAAGAGTAAGGTTAACGCATGATCTACGCGAGAGAATTTCAAATCAGATACAGATGAAAACATTTAACGAATATGAATATATCCCATGTTTTCATAATTTGAGTACGCATTCGAAAGCTCCTCGGATCGTTACCCAGGTCATTCAAAAGAAATGATAAGAAGGTCGATACATCCAGTCGGGTATCAACACTCGGTAATCAGATACTTTTCCTAAGAATCTCACTACGGTAGAATTGGACAAGAAGGGAATATCAATTATCAAATAAGACAAATTCCGCAGATGAGTAAATTTGACTCAGAAGAATAGATGCTACAGGCACATATGTAGGTGTCTTTAACACTATGTCCCTATTTTTCACTTCTTGCAGATCTTATAAAATTTAATCTTTCACAATCTTCAAAGAAAATGTAGTGTTTATTAATCAGTTTTATGGTGACTACTAATCAGCCTTACATGGTCCATTCTAAATTGTATGTAGGCGTGCAACTATATACAATTTCAAGATTAACGATGCAATACTCAGTTCGTCAAAATTTTATCATCATGTTTATAATAAAAACATTTTCATGCTTAATTCTTAAATAAGAATCAAAAATAAATTTACAAGATTTTTCTTTGTTATGAAAACAATTAAGTTTTCCAAGGTGTTTTATAAACAACTTCATTTCGATAACGATCACTTATAAATCTCACTTTGAATAATCCTTATGGTGATGAAAATTAAATTTTCTCAAAGGATACTGTTTTAACTTTATAAAAATAATGAGTGATCTGCAAAAGAGTGATGAAAAGTTGTTCACCAAGAACTAACTACAATATAATAGGAAATGATCTTAGCCAAATAATCATGAGGTTCATGACCTCGATGGCACTCAAAAAGAATAATCCACAATGTAACTCAAATCGAGATGAGTACTTGTTCAATGGTTGCATCACTAATGCGAACATTAGGAATAAGCAAGAAAAGATAGATAACATCGATACATGTAGGATTTAGCAATCAAAGGTAGTCTTTTCATTAATCACAAACAAGTCAAAATTGTACCGTAACACATTACGTGTCACTATGTCATACAATTCCAAGAACTCATCCTACCAACTGATGTCTCAGTTAAGTTAGGGATTTTTTTAAAGATACCACAATGAATACTAATCTACAAGAGTCATTAGGTGTTCCACATGTCCCTGAAGATCCATCGGTCTCAATTCAGAAGAAGATTTCTTCAATTTATTTCTTGGACACTGGGCATCCTCGTCATTGGACAATGGCCTAGGAACAACCCTTAACACAACTAACAATCATTTAAAACCTTATAATTCGATCACAGGACTTAACATATTCCTTTTAACAATCTCATATTCCATATAAGTTAAATTTTACTTTATTCAAGTTTCAACCAAATTATACTCAATGTGATATTCTACCTCATTCTCCAATACTTACAACCTTATTCTTCGGCCTTGTAAAGGCAATAAAATCTCATATGAACAACACTTAATTTCCAATCCTATAGCTCTTACAACAATAGTTATCAAATGAGTCACTAGTATGAGATAACTCATACATTCAATTAGACTTCTCGGAAAGGTACTAGTGGCATGAGGCTTTTGGGTAATGGTTCTAATGACAGCCTCAAGTGCGACATTCACCCTTTTGATTTCAATTTAAGAATTGGGTGACAACGAATCAGATGACATCTTTCTAGGTGGTAACGTTTTGTCAAACTCCACTCTATAAGGAAAGATCGTCATGACATCGATATCAGATTTAATCTCGCTAATTCTTCTTTAATATCGTAATCAACTAATATCTACATTTCTACGAATATCAACCATTTGTTGGGATCATAAATATCCACAACTTGGTTTAGATCTAGGATAGCTAGAATTCCTACGGGAATAACTTCGATTAGTTTACTAGGGGATTTAGGGTTCCTTGTGACAATCTACGTCGTATAAATATCTCGTATAAATACTAAAATGATCATCAAATAATCATGTAATCAAATTACATCATATGTATATATATAATCCAAGTTATATATATATATATATATATATTAAAATAACACTTCTCAGTCTGGCCTTGTCGGTAACTCGGGAATTCTTCGGCACCGTTATAGTCAAAAGATTTTTAGACATTTTGAGAAAAATGTTTATAGTTAAAAGATTTGAAATGTTTTATTCAAAACCTTGGTTTTAAAAATCTTTCGTTCTCTATGACGAGAGCTCTGGTACCAAAATGTAACACCCCAAATTTACACAATTCAATACAACGGAAGACTCGTTGGTGTTACGGGATAGCACATTACTCACATCATAGACAAAGCTTAAAAATCGCGTCGTTTAATAATAAAGTATTTCCATTCATAAATATCAAATTTTACATAGGTCCCAAGTCATATTATTTCATACAAATTTTACAAAGCATTTGAATGGAAATTGTTATTTAAGTGCGGGCCATAAATTCTTGTCGGCTTCCCGAGAATTACCTTCAAGTACCTGAGATAAAACAAGTTAAAAGAAAAGGGTCAGCGATAACGCCGAGTGAATTCATAGAGTTTATCAAAACCATCAATATAACATCGGTATAAAATTATTACCGAAAATCATTTTGTACAAATCTTTGTAATAGGCCATAAAATAGCCAAAGTCATTTTATACAAATCCTTATCAAAAATCATAATATAAGCATTTGCCTTTAAAACCATTATACGAACCAATGTCATAAAAACATCATACAATACGTTTTATAACGTTGTATAAAGTTAAATAAAAACCGTTATATGGATATGGTTATATAAAACCAAAACACGAACATAATATCAATGATAAGACCCTGTATAGCTAGTCAGGCAATATATCATAATTTAATGCTTAAAGCAGTATTTCGTTAATTTGATTATTATAAGCCGCATGACATTGTTACCTTACTACAACAAAAAACGGGTAGCTAACCCGAAACTCATTTGCCCATCTAAATTAGCGTGTCGTCACAATAATCACGCTTGTGTAAATCTTCTCATACATAAATTCGCTTACCAATCAATGTGGCACGACAGGGATCAACCGTCAAGGCGCGAACTGGGGTGATCGTCCCCAAATAGTACTATTATATGCATAAGCGTCTACCAAATCCCGGTAGTTCACAATTCATGCTAATGGGACTTTTAGTGAATAACCTAACTTTAATAAACTATTTCATTTCATCAATCGGGTCATTTAATCATTCATCGGGTCATACAATCATTCGGGTCCAAATCAATAAACAAACAATCGGGACAACTAGTGTCCTATTTCATAAAAACTAACATGTTATCTCCCTCGTGGGTTTATAAAACATTTCATAAAAACATTTAAAAGAGTGCGAGGCTATGAACTCACGTTGATGTGGGAAGGCGGTTATCGGCGATTTGGATGTACGGTACGTGCTTCAATCACGGAAACCTAGACAAATAATAATCGTCTTAGACTCTTGTCCAATGAATTTATAAAATAACAATTATGTATACATATGATGATTTTATATATATGATGATGATCAAGTGGGTTTATACATCTTTACTCATTCATTATAGTGTTTATATGTTGGAAATTTTCAAGACTAGTTACACTAGTTCAACTTGTTTACATTTTGAAACCCAATGGGCCTATTACAAGCCCAATACTATTCATTAGCCAAATTATACTTTTATTATCAGTATTATACTTTATATGTTGGGCCCAAATGAGTTAAGCCCAATAAATAAGTTTATAAGTGTTTTACCAAATTAGTCGGGTTTATTGTCCATTAAGGCTACTTTGGCCCGTTAATGTCTATATGTTGTAAAGCTCGGGTTTTATCGGTTTTTACTTGTTATATATGTTTATATATCAGTATATGACTTTTAAAAACTTTACATTAGACGGGTTTGATCGTCTATGTTTTAATTGGCGAAAAACGTTAATTTTACGGTAATAGCCGAAAAAGTCGTAAAAATCATGTTTATAGTTTTTGTAACTTATAAATCTTATTCAACTACCATTTTTATAAAGTGTCCATTTATTTAACCTTATACATATTTATATAAATGAAATTTATAAGTTAGTGGGTTTTAATTCACATTTTATACTATATTAGTTTGAGTGCTTATATAATACTATTAAACATTAATTCTTCAAAATCTGATTTTTAGTTTCACTTTCACCATTTTTACCATATCTTGAGTTCTACAAGGAGATAGAAGTTCATTTTTAGACACCATAAACTACATGATATGTGCTAAAATTAAGTTAGTTATAGCTACTGCTCATTCCAGGTATAACTATCCTTAACAGTCCCTACAAAACAGACTATTCAGATTGGTACACTCATCTTGTTTTGATCATATCTCACTCATTTTGATGATTCCATTGTATGGCCAACTATCAAATGTGTATAACAACTAATACTTACTGTATATTGATTCCACTTTACCATTTTATCAGTTTAACATTTGGTTACTTACTGTTTTTATACAGCCATCATATTTAGCAAGATTTTAACCTTGTTACCTATGGTTTTTCATCTCTTTAATCATATTTATCAACACCTGATCCCCACACAACATTTTTATCATCATATATTCATCATATACATATACAATAAGAAAGAAAATACATGATTACATAATCAAAATAACAAGAGGATGGAAAGAACAATCTTTATACCACCAAGGTTGTGTAGTTTATGATCAAGGCTTGGATTTTGATGGAAGAACTTGTGATAGATCAACACCAATCTTCATGGCCACCAATACTTGTAAACTTTATGTAGAAATCAGCCCTTGAACATCACCAAATCTTCTCCTTGGATGTTAAAATCACCACCAATCTATAGAGCTTCAAAAGGGCTTCATCATATGTGTGAATAACACATGATTTCATGCTTAAAATTGATCAAATGAGGGTGATTAGGGGTGGTTCTTGGACGAATTTTAGAGAGAGGAAGAGTGGATTTTGGTGGTTTTGCATGTGTTGCAAATGAACAAATTGTTTGAGTGGATGGTTTTGTGGTTTTGTTAGTTGTAAGCTTAGCTTACATGTGAAGCTAGTTACAAGTGTTAAGGCTTATTGGTTGAGCTTGACACCTCATGGGATGAGGTGTTGCATCCTTGGCCATCCCTAGTGGGGTGGGATAAACTTGTTTTGTCCTATCCCGCTAATTTACAGGTATTCCTCGATTATAGTTTCCTCGATTTGCGTGCCCTCGGGTCGTTTTACGAAAAACGTTTTTATAAATTATGAATCAACGGCACAAAACGAGTCTAATAAAAATTGTCTCATCAAAAACGGAGTTCAAAAACGTAAATACGTAAACCTAAGGTTTCCGGTTTAGTCGTAAAGGACGTTAAATTAAAATCGTAAGTCCTAATCTCTTCTCGTAAATTTGTGAGTTTATGAACCAACTCAAAATTAGAATCCCAAAATAATATTCACAGATATATTTATTTTCTGAAATGTCGGACCATCACCAAAGACGGTGTATGTAAACGTGAGCACGTAACGTAGAATCCTCCGGTTTAGACGTAGTCGATGCTACTTCAAGACGTAAATCCAAATTTCTTCCCAAAAATAAGTGAGTTCATATTATAACATTAAAATAATGTTTTCAAATAAATATTGAGAATAAAATATAAACCAAAAATTGACGGATTGTCACAGCAAGAGTGGGGTTTATCTCCTAAGGAGAAGGTTCGAGGCTTGCATACTGCACAATTGGATGTCACTGCAAGCTCGAATCACTAACTACTAACTCGCCGTTAAAAAAAAAGACATCTTTAACTTATAACTTCTATTTAAAATGATGAAATGACTTAGTTTCTTTTAGATTATCTTTCTAACATCTTATTAACAGTATATCAACTCTAAGAAAGTATTATAACAAAATCAAAACTTAGTTAACAAAATGATTACCTAGGATGCTCTAAAATGGCTCCTAGTGAGGTATATGGACTATATCTTCCTCATAACTCTTCAAGAACTCCTAGAAATTCTTCCAAAGCTTGATACTGATCTTAGGGACTTCTTAGAGCTTTAATGTTGGTGGGAGAACAGAATGTATGTGTGTTTAAGTAAGAAATGGAAGGATGATTCTAAAATGAAGCTAAAGGCTCATATTTATACCATTTCTAAGCCTTAGCCTCCAAGTTTTGCTATGAAACGTGTTAGAACTAGGGATCACTGACTAAATAAGCCTAGGAAAGATCTATGCAAGTCTAGGAGTGATTCATGAGGTCTAGGATCAAAAATATCTAAGTATGTGGTTAAAAACATGTCACGACTTGATTTAGATAGGAACAATGATGTGTAGCCTTCAAGTAGGTGCATCACATACTTATAAATATCCCAAAATATCCTATTGATCTGATCCTAAGTTTAAATTTATGAGGGAAAGGGTTTTGATTCATTTTTGGAGGGAAAAACCAAAACTGGGTTCAATTCTAGGGCTTGTAACTTATGGTTTGTGTTTTTGGTGATTAAGGCTTTAGGAATGTGATTAGTGATGGATTAGGTTTAATTAGGGTATATACATTGCAATTAAGAATTTTGGGTCTTTGGTTTGAAGTTTAATAAAGGCTTGATGTGAAAATGGGAAGAAAACTTAGGCGGGTTAGGGTTTCTAATGATTTAGGGTTAAGTCTTAGTAAAAGTGATTATCCTTCAACTAACTACTGATTTAAACTCAATTTATACATCCTACATTGTCCTCAAGGTGTTAATGAAGTCCCTACATTGGTTTTATTAAGTTATTCTAGGTAAACATGTCTAAAGGGTGAGAATACTCATTTTGACCTAATTTACAAGCCATGCGTTGAAATATTGTACCTTGTGCATTAAGGTACTTCTACATTGTATTAATATAATCTTATAACCTTAATTAAGTCCTATAAATATTCATAGACTTATCCAAAAAGAACTAGGTGATGATTCCATGTAGATTTCTTAATATTAGGGTTTTTAGGTCATTAATTCTAATGACTTTTTATCTTGGGTAATTAGTGTTTGTAACTTTATAAACACTTATTCTAGGGCTTATATAGTATGTTTATGACTTTTAGGGATTCTGCATTTTTAGTTTAAGGGTTTGTATAGGTTGATCATATTATGTTAGGTTGATCATATTCTATGGACAATTATAAGAGCTTAAGATCCTATGATTTGATAACTTGTAGTTTATGCTCTACCAACTTGTAACTTGACTTGAAATGAATATATAATCTTAATATGATGTATAGTTGAGTTTTATAATTTATGGCAAAAGATTAGACTCTAATTCAATGTGAAATGGTTTTGTATGCTAATCTTGGTTACTAGGTCTTAACTTGTAATTAGCCCTGGATTAGTGAATATTCGTAATTTGTGATCAATTAACTTTACTTTATTTGATAGATTGTGATTAGTATATTGTTTTTTATAATAGTACATGGATTTTATGTATTTAAATTGCTTGAAATATTGTTTATCAAGGGTTTCTAGGTGGCGATCTAGACTATTATGTATAATTACTTGTATTTAGCTTTGTATGGTTTGTTCTTTACATTCTTAGGTATTATTATGTCTTCAAAGTATAGTTTACAACTTGTTTAGAATCCTTAATGACTTATTCATATGTGTTTTCCATTCATAGTTTACCATTCTTGAGTTTATAACTCATTTATAGGGATTCTAGGGTTTCTAAGAGAATTTAGGGAATCATAGTTACATTTGAGATGTTCTTATTGATATTGAACATATTAGATCACTTTTAGATTGTAGACTTGATATATACATTGTATTGACAACATATAGGAATATGTTGTAATGGCAGTTCAGGTTGTGAGAAGCAGTTCATCTTACCAAGTAAGGTACAAAAAGCAAAAATTTCTAGCCAAATTTTCATATTGAGACAATTATAGCTTATAGCATAGATGTGAAATTTGAGGTTTGTCACAGTCTCTCCCCTTATATAAATCTCGTCCCGAGATTATACGGGTAACATAGTATATTAAGGGCAAACATAGCTCTTAGGTGTTCAAGTTCTTTCTTAGAATTTTATTCACATATCCATAATACAGTTTTAATGTTGGTATTTAGTTTCAAATCGATCTCTTTTATCATCATTTTCAGCAAAATGGTTATATATGAAATATCATTTATGTCTTAGTGGTAAAAGTTATCTTATTACCCTATAAGAATTTAGTTTAATACCAAATGGAATATTGAAAACATACCAGTTAATCACATAAATCGTCCTTAGATTCCAAAATACGAAAAGGATTGTGATTATTATTGAGTTCTTTGGGAAATTCAAGTCAATATGTCACTGCTTAATTCAAAATCTTGAATTGATTATCGCATTTTTCAAAATCAATTTGGGTAACTGATAGAGAAAAGATTCTTCACATATAGATACTGTTTAATATGGTGTAGTTTCTCATTCACAGTGAGAAATTTTTATCAAAACAGCCTTTCTAATTTTCCATTTAAATCTAGCAGTTACCTAACGGTCACTTATTCAACGTTCTATGAAGCTCTATTCTCATATAACCTTCTCAAATAGTTTCATGAACTAATTTGGGTTTCGTAAGTTGAAAATCTCCAACTTTAGCCCAGCAGATACGTAAATGGCACTTCTTTCGATAGAGTGCTTCAAGTAGTATTGCTTTGATTCTAGCATGAAAACTAATGTTACACGGAATTTTTTTTCCAATGGTAAGTGTTCTTTTCCAAAACTTATAACACATACAGGAGTATATATTTTAGTATTTGGGTAGTTCTTCCACTTAACATATTAGTACACACCAATTTTGAGTATACTTTTAGGATCAAGATGTGAAACACTCATCACGATCTTAGATGATAGATATTGATTCTCTATGTCGACAGATTACTTCTTGTATAATCTCGTCAGAGTTTCCATATTATCTGATGACGTATAGTCCCCAGCCGGGTCATGGACCTGGCCCACGGGTACTACCCGTATCCGGCCCATCACAGATGGGTGGGAATAGTGTTATTTGAGCTTATGGGCTTGGATGAACAGTAACCGCACACACGTGTGCGGCCCACGGCCCGGCATGACCGGTGCAGGGTTAGACAGAATCATACTCTTACTATTATTAGGATTTATCCCAAAGGAGAGGATATTCACTCACCATAATTAGAAGATAACAATCAATCTAAATCTGGTGATTATCCTTGCCTTGGGGCCGAAGCATCAGTGACAGCCCATTAGGGTTTCACTGCCTATATAAGGAACCCCCAAGGGTTCCACAAAGGTATTACATTCTACACTCTCAAACTCTCATCCGATTCCTATAACCCTAATCGATTACTAACTCTCACGCTGGAGTCTAATCGTGGGAAACATTCCCACGGTAAGCCTAACGCGTGTTGTTTAGTTCGCAGGATCCCAACCATACGATTCACTTGGTGCAGAAGCCGGAGTCCAGCCAACCCGAATTAAGCCTAATTCGGGTCTAGCAAGGATCACCCAACTTTTGTATCAACAAGTTGGAGCCATCCGTGGGACCATTACACTAAGCTAGAGCAAAAATCTCATCTTGAATCTTCAATGACGAAGGGGCATCCGCAGGGAAATCCCAGGAACACAAATCCTGGAAATCGGAAGTCCCAAGGGGAAGGGATACTAAATCCCAGTCGATCCCCTAGCCATCAAGCTGCCGGACCAAACAGCCGAAGTGGTCTTCAATCCATAGGGGTAACGAGCACGTTCTCCATGACCCCACCACCTACTTCGACCTTGGATAATCCTGATCCAGGGACTGCGCCCAATCCCCCTAACAAGGAGCCGCGCAGACCATCGACCGAGGAAGAAGTAGAGGTCGAACCACTCAGCGAGGAGGATCTCACTCGAGTTCTCACACAGAACTTTGATAGGATCATCCCAGGGATTGCATCAAGGTTGAATCAAGGGAGGGACCTCCAATCTAGACTCAACTTTGGCAATGCCGGACCAAGCACCTCTTCTCAAACTCAGAGGAAGAGAAGGACGCGACCTCAGGAGCGGAGCCTCTTTGAGGAAACTCCCCAACCTAGGAATGTGTTCGAACGCATAGGGGATCATCTCATGCAGGAACTAATACAGTCCAGAGAAGAGGGAGAAAAGTCCGACGGTTCACCCGAACGACCAGATCTGGAACTCACCAGAACCAACCGCCGTACAAGCGTGTGGGATAGGATGAATACCGGGAAGAAGGCTCCTGGCTCTTTTCACAAGAGCGGCCCTCACCCAAAAGATGGGGCACCACCTCCTTCTCCCGGTCCATCAAGAGAGGACTCGGATGACCATCCGCCCAAGCGTCGCCGACCTAGGCGCACTCCTCCACCGCCACCAGACAATGAGGAGTACTATGGCGGTCCCTATTACCGATAGACGGAAGCAGAAGATCTTTCCCAACCGTGGTGTGACCCTAGTCTCACCCGTCCATGGGCAGACCCCAGGGAAGATCCTTTTACTCTTCGCATACGGAATTACTCCAAGGACACAAAACGTCGCATGTCGACGTGTGTCAAGACCTATGATGGAACTGGTGATCCGGATGATCACCTCAAGATATTTGATACGCAAGCTAAGATTGAGCGTTGGCCCATGCCTATATGGTGCCAAATGTTCAACTCAACCTTGATCGGCAATGCTCGTGACTGGTTTGAAGGACTTCCTCCGCGAAGCATTGATAGCTTCACTGAATTACGCACTGTGTTCAAGAATAATTATACCGAGCGGAAGAAGTATAATTGTGACAATCCGTCAATTTATGATTGATATTTTATTCTCAATATTTATTTGAAAACATTATTTTAATGTTACAATATGAACTCACTTATTTTTGGGAAGTAATTTGGATTTACGTCTTGAAGTAGCGCCGACTACGTCTAAACCGGAGGATTCAACGTTACGTGCTTACATTTACATACACCGTTTTGGTGACAGTCCAACATTTCAGAAAATAAATTTATCCGTGAATATTATTTTGGAGTTTTAAATTTGTGTTGGTTCATAAACTCAAAAATTTACGAGAAAAGATTAGGACTTACGATTTTATTTTAACTTCCTTTACGACTAAACCGGAAACCCTAGGATTACGTATTTACGTTTTCGAACTCCGTTTTGATGAAACAATTTTTATTAGATTCGTTTTGTGCCGTTGATTCATAATTTATAAACACATTTTTCGTAAACGACCTGAGGGCACGCAAATCGAGGAAACTAGAATCGAGGAGTACCCGTAAATAAATGGGGATGAGACAAGTGGGACACTTGTCCCACCCCCACTCAAACCGTCCTAACTAAGCTACAACACACTTGATGTGTCCAAATTGTAGCTAAAAGCTTACACTTGTAAGCTAAGCTTACAAGTTAAGCCACTTCCACCTCAAAACCATTTCCACCATACCACTCTTCTCATTTCAACATGCAAAACAACTCAAGTTTCTCTCTTCCTCCTCCATTTGTGCCGTCCCATATCTCACCCTAAACATCCATTTGATAAAATATTAACCATAAAATCCTATGTTATACATACATATGATGATGCCCTCTTGAAGCTCTCTTGAATGGTGGTGATTATAACATCCATGGAGGAGATTCCTTGGTGTCTTGGGGCTGATTTTCCACAAGGAGTTCATGAAGCATGGTGGTCATGAAGATGGTCTTGGTGCATCACAAGTTTCTCCATCAAAATCCATGTTTTCATCAACCTACATCATCATGGTGGTATAAAGATTGTCCTCCTCATCCTCTTGTTATTTTTACTATGTAATCATGTATTTTATTTCCTATTGTATATGTATATGATGATTATATGATGATAAAAATGTTATGTGGGGATTTGGTGTTGATAAATATGATTAAAAAGGTGAAAAACTATAAGAAACAAGGTTAAAATCTTGCTTAATTTACATGGCTGTATAAAACAGTAAAGAAACATGTTATGAACTGATAAAATGATGAAGTAGAATTGATATACAGTAAGCTATGAGTCTTGTACACATGTGAGAGTTGACCATGTAATGGAATCATTGTAATGAGTGAGATATGATCAAAACAAGTTTAAGATACAAATCTGAGTTCACTGTTTTGGACGATTTTTAGAAAATACTTGGAGGATGATTCAACAGTAGCTATAGAAGAGTTAAATGGAGAAAATATCATGTAGTTTATGTGATAAAAACTTGAGCTTCTATCTCCATATAGAACTCTAGATATGGCAATTTTGGTGAAGATGAAAATAAAAATCAGATTTTGGAAATTAAAGTATAATACTATTATATAAGCACTCAAAATTTAATAGTATAAAATATAAATTAAAACCCACTAACTTATATAATACATTTATATAAATATGTACAATGGTAAATAAGGGGACATTTTATAAAAATGGTAACTTGTTAAGTTTTATAAGTTATAAAACTATAAACATGATTTTTACGACTTTTTCGGCTAATACCGTAAAATTAACGTTTTTGTTAAATAAAACTTAGATGGTTGGACCCGTCTAATGTAAACTTTATAAAACTCATATACTGATATATAAACATATATAACAAGTAAAAACCGATAAAAACCCGAACTATATAACATGCGGACATTAACGGACTAAATTAACGTTATTGGACTAATAAAACAACAAAATGGACTAAAACACTTATAAACTTATTTATTGTACTTAAACCATTTAGGCCCAACTTGTAAAGTGTAGATACTGATAATATAACTATAACATGGATTAATACAAGTTAAATAACTTATAATAAGTTTATTGGACTTAAAACACGTAAATAGGTAAAACTAGTAAACTAGTATAAACGTTACCGACACATAACACTAAAATGAGTAAACGAGAATATGTAAACCCACATGATCATCATATATATAAAATCATCATATGTATACATAATTACTATATTTATAAAGTCATTGGACATGAGTCTAAGACAAGTATTATTTGTCTAGGTTTCCGTAATTGAAGCACGTACCGTACATCCGAATTGCTGATAACCCGTCTTCCCACATCAACATGAGTTCATAACCTCGCACTCTTTTAAATGTTTTTATGAAATGTTTTATAAACCCGCGAGGGAGATAACATGTTAGTTTTTATAAAATAGGACACCATTTGTCCCGATTATTTGTTTATTGATTTGGACCCGAATGAATGAATGACCCGATTGTATGACCCGATAAATGATTAAAGGACCCGATAAATGAAATTAAATGGATTATTAAAGTTAGGTTATGTCACTAAAAGTCCCATTAGCATGAATTGTGAACTACCGAGATTTGGTAGACGCTTGTGCATATAATAGTACTATTTGGGGACGATCACCCCAGTTCGCGCCTTGACGGTTGATCCCCGTCGTGCCACATTGATTGGTAAGCGAATTTATGTATGAGAAGATTTCCATAGCGTGACCTTTGTGACGACACGCTACTTTAGATGGGCAAATTTGGTATCGGGTCAGCTACCCGTTGTTGGTTAGTAAGGTAACAATGTCATGCGGCTTATAATAATCCAAAACTAACGAAATACTACTAGACGCTCCGAATTACGATGTATTGCCTGACTAGCAATACAGGGTCATACTACTGATATTATGTTTGTGTTTTGGTTTTCATAACCATATTCATATAACGGTTTTTATTTAACTTTATACAACGTCGTAAGACGTATTGTATGATGTTTTTACGATATTGGCTTGAATAATGATTTTTAAGGCAAATGCCTATATTATGATTTTCGATAAGGATTTGTATAAAATGACTTTGGCTATTTTATGGCCTATTACAAAGATTTGTACAAAATGATTTTCAGTAATAATTTTATACTGATATTATATTGATGGATTTTATTAAACTCTATGAATTCACTCGGTGTTATCGCTGACCTTTTCTTTTAACATGTTTTATCTCAGGTACTTGAAGGTAATCCTCGGGAAGACGACAAGAATTCATGGCCCGCACTTAAACTATATTTTCCATTCAAATGTTTGTAAAACCTGTATTAAATACAATGACTTGGGACCTATGTAACTTTGATATTTATGAATAGAAATGCTTTATTAATAAACGACGCGATTTTTATGCGTTGTCTATGATGTGAGTAATGTGCTATCCCGTAACACCAACTAGTCTTCCGTTGAACTGAGTTGTATAAAATTTGGGGGTGTTACAGTTTGGTACCAGAGCTCTCGTTATAGAGAACGAAAGATTTTTAAAACCAAGGTTTTCAATAAAACATTTCAAAATCTTTTAACTATAAACATTTTTCTAAAAATGTCTAAAAATCTTTTGACTATAACGGTGCCGAAGAATTCCCGAGTTACCAACAAGGCCAGACTGAGAAGTGTTATTTTAATATATATATAACTTGAATTATATATATATATATGATGTAATTTTATTACACGATTGTTTGATGATTATTTCAATATTTATACGAGGTATTTATACGACGTCGATTGTCACAAGTAACCCTAATCCCCTAGTAAATTAATCAAAGCTATTCTCGTAGGAATTCTAGCTATCCTAGATCTAAACCAAGTTGTGGATATTTATGATCCCAACAAATGGTTGATATTCGTAGAAATGTAGATATTAGTTGATTGTGATACTGAAGAAGAATTGGCGAGATTAAATCTGATATCGATGTCATGACGATCTTTCCTTATAGAGTGGAGTTTGACAAAACATTACCACCTAGAAAGATGTAATCTGACTCGTTGTCATCCAATTCTTAAATTGAAATCGAAAGGGTGAATGTTGCACTTGAGGCTGTCATTGGAACCAGTACCCAAAGGCCTCATGCCACTAATACCTTTCCGAGAAGTCTAATTGAATGTGTGAGTCATCTCATGCTAGTGACTCATTTGATAATTGTTGTTGTAAGAGCTATAGGATTGGAATTAAGTGTTGATCATATTGAGCTTTTATTGCCTTTACAAGGCCGAAGAATAAGGTTGTAAGTATTGGAGAAAGAGGTAGGATATCGCATTGAGTATAAGTTAATAGAAACTTGAATAAAGTAAAATTTAACTTGTATGGAATATGAGATTGATAAGAGGAAATTATTAAGTCATGTGATTGATTTATAAGGTTTTTATTGATTGTTAGTTTGTGTTAAGGGTTGTTCCTAAAACCATTGTCCAATGACGAGGATGCCCAGTGTCCGAGAAATAAATTGAAGAAATCGTCTTCTTAATTGGGACCGATGGATCTCCCGGGACATGTGGAACACCTAATGACTCTTGTAGATTAGTATTCATTGAGGTATCTTTTAAAAATAATCCCTAACTTAACTGTGACATCAGTTGGTAGGATGAGTTCTAAGAATTGTATGACATAGTGACACGTAATGTGTTACGGTACAATTTTGACTTGTTTTTGATTAATGAAAAGACTACCTTTGATTGCTAAATTCTACATATATCGATGTTATCTATCTTTTATTACTTCATCCTAATGTTCACATTAGTAATGCAACCATTGAATAAGTACTCATCTCGAATTGAGTTACGTTGTAGATTATTCTTGTTGAGTGCCATCGAGGTCATGAACCTCATGATTATTTGGCTAAAGCTCATTTCCTATCATATCGTAGTTAATTCTTGGTGAACAAGCTTTCATCACTCTTTTGCAGATCACTCATTGTTTTTATAAGTTAAAACAGTATCCCTTGAGAAAAAAAAATGTATTTTCATCACTATATGGATTATTTAAAGTGAGATTTATAAGTGATTGTTATCGAAATGAAGTTGTTTATAAAACACCTTGGAAAACTTAATTGTCTTCATAACAAAGAAAATATTTGTAAATTTATTTTAATTCTTATTTAAGAATTAAGCATGAAAATGTTTTTATTATAAACATGATGATAACATTTTGACGAACTGAGTATTGCATCGTTGATCTTGAAATTGTATATAGTTGCGCGCCTACATACAATTTGGAATGGACCATGCAAGGCTGACTAGTAGTCACCATAAAACTGATTAATAAACACTACATTCTCTTTAAAGGTTGTGAAAGATTAAATTTTATGAGATCTGCAAGAAGTGAAAAATAGGGATATAGTGTTAGGGACACCTACATATGTGCCCGTACTACTTATTCTTCTGAGACGAATTTACTCTTCTGTGGAAATTGTCTTATTTGACAATTGACAATTCTTTCTTCTCCAATTCTCCCGTAGTGAGATTCTTAGGAAAAGTATCTGATTAACGAGTGTTGATACCCGACTGGATGTATCGATGTTCCTATCATTCCTTTTGATTAAGATTTCATTTGAATGACCTGGGTAACGATCCGGGGAGCTTTCGAATGCGTACTCAATTTATGAAAACATGGGATATATTCATATTCATTAAATGTTTTCGTCTGTGTCTGATTTGAAATTCTCTCACATAGATTATGCGTTGACCTTACTCTTTTAATAGTAGTTGTGTATCCTAATATCCCTGAAATTGTGAAGGATTATGAATTATTATTAGTCTTTTGAGAAGTTCACATCTTATCGACGGCAATGCAACTGGAAAGTTGATAGTGCCCGTAGAATGGATTGATTGATTATGACATGACGACATTGTCTTAATTGATGGGAACTCGAGTAGAATTCCCCTAAATGATAAGATGCTGATGATCAAAAGTGATCTAAATAATTCTTGATGGATGACCATATCCTGTATTTAGACTTAAAATTATACCATGAATGATTGTGAATTAGTCATAGATATTATAATCTAGAAAGAACCTAATATGAATGTATTAAAAGATGATAATGTTATCTGAAACTTTAGGAAGTATTTGTTGATGAATTACCTAGACTTTTGCCATTAAGGCAAGATTGAATTTGGTATTGATTTTATTCCCGGTGCTGCACCTGTGGCTTGTGCACTCTATGTCAGCACCATCTGAATTAAAGGAATTACCGTACAACTGAGAGAGTTGTCGGAGAAAGATTTTATTATACCAAGCCTGTCATCATGAAGAGCTATGGTGTTATCATTCCTTATATTTATAGATTATTGTGACTGAGTAAATTGATAATTGAAAGCGATATCCATAACTCGAAATGGAAGATTTGTTCGATCATTTACAAGGTTTTTGATCCATGGCATATTTATCATCAACTTCGCATCTGCGAAAAAGGATTATCTATTCCAATCACTACATCCGGTACTTGTAATGAACGTTATGAGTTTCACGTGATGTCGTTTGGATTGACAATGCACATGTAGTATTCATAAATATGATGAATCACGTGTGTAGGCTGTAATTTGATAAATTCATGCTCGTGATCATTAAGGACTATTTATTTGTTTGTTTATAAGAATAAGAATGAGTTAATAATTATTAATAGATTGCCCTTAGATGACTGAGAAATAAAAACCTGTACCTTGAATAATTAACATAAGACTAAAGACTTAAACCTTTACATTATTTAACCGTGTGATTAATAGATAATGGAATATAAATTGACTCTTCAAAAGTTAGAAGTCATTTAAGACTTTGAATTATACTAAAAAGAAAGTGCCAATATATTTTGACAAATGTTTTAACAAAGGATTTTAAAGGGATTATTCCCTTATACACAAATAATTTAACTAAACTCCTGTTTAGGGGTAAATGATTGTGTATACCTCAAGACAACTTAAGAAGGATTGAGGAAATCATTTAAACCATGACTTGAAATTTGAAACGATACATTTTTGCTTTTAACTAAGAAAATTTTGACCAAAATATAAACAAAGGTTTTTCGAACATTTACGGATCTTATTAAATATTTTCAGTAAATCAACAAAAATCTTGTTAATTAAATTCAAATTTATTTTTGAACATTTTATATAATTGGTCGAACTAAGAAATTTAAAATCTTTACGTTTACATTTCATAAAAATTTAATAATTATTATTTAATTAATTGTAATAATTATCGACGCTTTAAACGCCGGATTGAGAAAAAACTGATAAAAATGATAGATGAGACGAAACTGAAACTTAGAAGATATGAAGAAAGAATTTTGAATAAATACGGTTATGATATTTATTTCATCAGGAAAGTGAACGTAATTATTGACACATTATGTATAATAGATAAAGAACCAATTAGGACATGTTCCTTAATAATGAAGGTGCAAAATAAATTTTCGAATAATTTAAATATGAACGATGTTTGTAAAAAGGGATAATATAGATTATAAAAGAGGTTCGCGGCTAATGTGAACCATTAAAATAGAGAAGCCGATAGCGTTAAATGATTAAAAGTCCATTTGTGATTGTCTAAATATGGAGGATTGTGAGATATAGTTATGTTGGAATTTGTAAGTATAAGTATTATATGTATGTCATTTTTGACTAAAAGTATCTTTGTCTGAAGAAGTTGTACTAATGGCAATTATGAAGGCATACATCGCCTCATACATTAGTAAACGTCTAGCTATTGCAAAGGTCATCATCTGAATTTGAATCGATATGGGTCATCGTCGACAGACTGACCAAATCTGCTAATATCATTCCCGTTAATGATAAATGCAAAAGAGTTATGTAAACATAGTGTGCCTGTATCGAACATCTATATCAAGATCCTCGCTTTGCATCGAATTTCTGAGATTTGCTCAGAAATCATTGAGAACGAACCTTGATGAGAGTACTATGTACCACCCCAAATCGAAGGGACGAGGTAAAGTAACGATACAAAGTAATATAAGTGCTGTTTTATGTTTGAATGATTGACCTTTGGTAATATACAGTATAATCGTTTTCCTTTGGAGAGATTATCATTGATAATTATCGTATTAGGATCGAGATCTAATCTTGTTAGGATCTATATTAGAGCATCTGTAAGCAAGAGTTGAGATAAAGACACCCGACATACACCCATTGTGAGTTGGACATGTCTTTTAGGTTTAAGGTTTCCTATGATGGTGAACCTAACCTTACAAAAATACCCGACCCGCGAGATCTGAAATGATTGTTGAAATTAGGATTTGATTATTGACTGCCGATAGCGGGCAAGAGGTTATGTGAATGTGAAATGTAGATCTTGAAGCGCCAAATGGGTAGCGAAGTTATGCCACAATTTTTAAACTTGGAAAAATGAATTCATGATCTGACAAATCATGGGATATAAGTCCCCGTTGTATGGGACCACTGAGATGATGTAAAAGATTGGTTTGAAAGGCATATCAGCTGGATCTACCCTAGGACTTCAAGAGCTGCGTGAATTATGTTTCGTATATCGAACTTGATGGAATATCTATCAAGTGAGAATCTGATTATTCTTAGTAGAGCTTAGATCAGCGAAAAGCAGAAACCCATGAACATCATGGATAGAGAAAGTAAGCCAACATTAAGCCTGATCTTATTTCCGTAGTTATGTTTGATGAAACTCGCGTATCGTAATGAATTACACTTGTGAGAAAAGACCGAATGTGGAGGAAATACCCACATGGCTTTAACTCTATAAGAAGCGAGTAGTAAGATGATCTTTGAGGACAAAGATCCTGTTTAGGGGTAAATACTGTGACAATCCGTCAATTTATGATTGATATTTTACTCTCAATATTTATTTGAAAACATTATTTTAATGTTACAATATGAACTCACTTATTTTTGGGAAGTAATTTGGATTTACGTCTTGAAGTAGCGTCGACTACGTCTAAACCGGAGGATTCAACGTTACGTGCTTACGTTTACATACACCGTTTTAGTGACAGTCCAACATTTCAGAAAATAAATTTATCCGTGAATATTATTTAGGAGTTTTAAATTTGTGTTGGTTCATAAACTCACAAATTTACGAGAAAAGATTAGGACTTACGATTTTATTTTAACGTCCTTTACGACTAAACCGGAAACCCTAGGATTACGTATTTACGTTTTCGAACTCCGTTTTTGATGAAACAATTTTTATTAGATTCGTTTTGTGCCGTTGATTCATAATTTATAAAAACGTTTTTCGTAAAACGACCCGAGGGAACGCAAATCGAGGAAACTAGAATCGAAGAGTACCCGTAAATAAATGGGGATGAGACAAGTGGGAGACTTGTCCCACCCCCACTCAAACCGGCCTAACTAAGCTACAACACACTTGATGTGTCCAAATTGTAGCTAAAAGCTTACACTTGTAAGCTAAGCTTACAAGTTAAGCCACTTCCACCTCAAAACCATTTCCACCATACCACTCTTCTCATTTCAACATGCAAAACAACTCAAGTTTCTCTCTTCCTCCTCCATTTGTGCCGTCCCATATCTCACCCTAAACATCCATTTGATCAAAAATTAACCACAAAATCCTATGTTATACATACATATGATGATGCCCTCTTGAAGCTCTCTTGAATGGTGGTGATTATAACATCCATGGAGGAGTTTCCTTGGTGTCTTGGGGCTGATTTTCCACAAGGAGTTCATGAAGCATGGTGGTCATGAAGATGGTCTTGGTGCATCACAAGTTTCTCCATCAAAATCCATGTTTTGATCAACCTACATCATCATGGTGGTATAAAGATTGTCCTCCTCATCCTCTTATTATTTTTACTATGTAATCATGTATTTTATTTTCTATTGTATATGTATATGATGATTATATGATGATAAAAATGTTATGTGGGGATTTGGTGTTGATAAATATGATTAAAAAGGTGAAAAACTATAAGAAACAAGGTTAAAATCTTGCTTAATTTACATGGCTGTATAAAACAATAAAGAAACATGTTATGAACTGATAAAATGATGAAGTAGAATTGATATACAGTAAGCTATGAGTCTTGTACACATGTGAGAGTTGGCCATGCAATGGAATCATTGTAATGAGTGAGATATGATCAAAACAAGTTTAAGATACAAATCTGAGTTCACTGTTTTGGAAGATTTTTAGAAAATACTTGGAGGAAGATTCAACAGTAGCTATAGAAGAGTTAAATGGAGAAAATATCATGTAGTTTATGTGATAAAAATTTGAGCTTCTATCTCCATATAGAACTCTAGATATGGCAGTTTTGGTGAAGATGAAAATAAAAATCAGATTTTGGAAATTAAAGTATAATACTATTATATAAGCACTCAAAATTTAATAGTATAAAATATAAATTAAAACCCACTAACTTATATAATACATTTATATAAATATGTACAATGGTAAATAAGTGAAAATTTTATAAAAATGGTAACTTGTTAAGTTTTATAAGTTATAAAACTATAAACATGATTTTTACGACTTTTTCGGCAAATAACGTAAAATTAACGTTTTTGTTAAATAAAACTTAGATGGTTGGAACCGTTTAATGTAAACTTTATAAAACTCATATACTGATATATAAACATATATAACAAGTAAAAACCGATAAAAACCCGAACTATATAACATGCGGACATTAACGGACTAACTTAACGTTATTGGACTAATAAAACAACAAAATGGACTAAAACACTTATAAACTTATTTATTGGACTTAACCCATTTAGGCCCAACTTGTAAAGTGTAGATACTGATAATATAAGTATAACATGGATTAATACAAGTTAAATAACTTATAATAAGTTTATTGGACTTAAAACACGTAAATAGGTAAAACTAGTAAACTAGTATAAACGTTACCGACACATAACACTAAAATGAGTAAACGAGAATATGTAAACCCACATGATCATCATATATATAAAATCATTATATGTATACATAATTACTATTTTTATAAAGTCATTGGACATGAGTCTAAGACAAGTATTATTTGTCTAGGTTTCCGTGATTGAAGCACGTACCGTACATCCGAATTGCCGATAACCCGCCTTTCCACATCAACGTGAGTTCATAGCCTCGCACTCTTTTAAATGTTTTTATGAAATGTTTTATAAACCCGCGAGGGAGATAACCTGTTAGTTTTTATAAAATAGGACACCATTTGTCCCGATTGTTTGTTTATTGATTTGGACCCGAATGAATGAATGACCCGATTGTATGACCCGATAAATGATTAAAGGACCCGATAGATGAAATTAAATGGATTATTAAAGTTAGGTTATGTCACTAAAAGTCCCATTACCATGAATTGTGAACTACCGGGATTTGGTAGACGCTTGTTCATATAATAGTACTATTTGGGGACGATCACCCCAGTTCGCGCCTTGACGGTTGATCCCTGTCGTGCCACATTGATTGGTAAGCAAATTTATGTATCAGAAGATTTCCATAGCGTGACCTTTGTGACGACATGCTACTTTAGATGGGCAAATTTGGTATCGGGTTAGCTACCCGTTGTTGGTTAGTAAGGTAACAATGTCATGCGGCTTATAATAATCCAAAACTAATGAAATACTACTAGACGCTCTGAATTACGATGTATTGCCTGACTAGCAATACAGGGTCATTCTACTGATATTATGTTTGTGTTTTGGTTTTCATAACCATATTCATATAATGGTTTTTATTTAACTTTATACAACGTCGTAAGACGTATTGTATGATGTTTTTACGACATTGGCTCGTATAATGATTTTTAAGGCAAATGCCTATATTATGATTTTCGATAAGGATTTGTATAAAATGACTTTGGCTATTTTATGGCCTATTACAAAGATTTGTACAAAATGATTTTCAGTAATAATTTTATACTGATGTTATATTGATGGATTTTATTAAACTCTATGAATTCACTCGGCGTTATCGCTGACCTTTTCTTTTAACATGTTTTATCTCAGGTACTTGAAGGTAATTCTTGGGAAGACGACAAGAATTCATGGCCCGCACTTAAACTATATTTTCCATTCAAATGTTTGTAAAACCTGTATTAAATACAATGACTTGGGACCTATGTAACTTTGATATTTATGAATGGAAATGCTTTATTAATAAACGACGCGATTTTTATGCGTTGTCTATGATGTGAGTAATGTGCTATCCCGTAACACCAACTAGTCTTCCGCTGAACTGAGTTGTATAAAATTTGGGGGTGTTACAATAATAGGGACCCGGTCTCATTGGCAAGCGTCAAGCAACGATCGAGGGAGTCTACAGAAGCTTTCATCGAACGCTTCAATGATGAGTGCACACGCACAAAGACAATGCCGGAACTCCTAAAAATTTCCGACTATATGCACGCCATAACAAACAGGGAATTAATCAGACGTCTTAATGACAAGCGTCCGGAGAGGTATGACGACCTCATGGAAAGGGTCAGAAACTTCATATAGGGAGAAACCGCGGTTGCCGCGGCCTACCCTATGAAAAAAAACAGCTACCGATCGAACGACCAGTCGAAGAGACAGTCGGGCGGTCAAAGCAACCAGAACAATGGCAGGGGCTCAGATTACAAGAGCCAAAAGAAGGGAGGACGGCCGAACGATAAGTTTACCCCTCTAAAGATGTCCTACCAGGAGATATTGCTGACGGAAGGGGCAAACTTCCCGAGGCCTTCACGAATGACGACTCCGCTGGACCGTCGCCAAGGAAATCGTTTCTGCGAATTCCATAACGACAAGGGCCATGGTATGGAGGAATGTATCCAGCTCAAGAAGCACATTGAGTCACTGATCAAGTCAGGTAAACTCAAGCATTTGGTCAAGGATTGGAAGGATGGAAAAGACAACAAGAAGTACGACAAGAAGGATCCCCAAAAGGACAAACCTTCAACCATATATATGATCCAATCCAGACAGCGCCGCACGAGGCAGAAAATTAGTCAAAAATTTTCACGTGGCAGAGAAATCTCATTCCCTCCCATCACAGCAGGCGATGTGATTGATGCGCCTCTCACTATTGAGATAAGCATTGGAACACACAATGTTCGTCGCATGTATGTGGATGGAGGGTCATCAGCAGAAGTACTGTACGAACACTATTTTGTACAATTACGACCAGAAATAAGAAGCCAATTAGTACCGGCCACAATGTCGCTCATTGGTTTTAGTGGAGACACCATCTGGCCAATAGGGCAACTACGTCTGCTTGTAACCATTGGGAATGAAGAGCACTCCACCACTGTGTGGATGAACTTTATGGTGATACGCTCACACTCTCCATACAATGGGATCATAGGCAGACCAGGTATTCTGGCCATACGAGCGGTACCTTCCACGGCACACGGAATGATCAAATTCCCTATGGAAGGAGGAATTGTCACCATCTACAACACAATCGTACCAGCATCCGAGTGTCATGCCGTGACAAAACCGGTTCCACCTGTTCCACCCAAGGATGGATCACCACCTCCCAATTGGAGGGTGGCAATCCATCCTGATTACCCGGAACAAGAGGTGTCCATAGGGGGAACGCTCTCGGATAACGGCAAGAGGGCCATGTGCTCTCTCTTGAAGGCAAATTTAGATGTATTTGCATGGGAGCCCAAGCATATGACGGGCGTACCACGCGCGATAGCAGAACATAAGCTCTAAATCCGCCAGGGGTACCAACCCGTCAAGCAAAAGAAACGCGGTCAGGCACCTGAACGCAGCCAAGTGATACTAGATGAGGTACGGAAACTAGTGGACGCAGGTATCATGCGCGAGGTATACTACCACGAGTGGTTATCCAATCCAGTCATGGTCAAAAAGCATGACGGAAGCTGGCACATGTCCGTGGATTTCACGGATCTGAACGAAGCCTGTCCACAGGATTGTTACCCATTATCGAAGATTGATTGGAAGGTGGAATCCCTATGTAGATATCCCTTTAAGTGCTTCTTAGTCGCATATAAAGGATACCACCAGATCCAGATGGCGGAAGAGGACGCAGAGAAGACGGCGTTCCATACTAGTCAAGGCGTGTACTGTTATACAAAAATGCCGTTTGGACTAAAGAACGCCGGGGAAACATACCAGCGGCTTGTGGACAAAGCATTTGACTCACAGATAGGCCGCAACCTGGAGGTCTATGTAGATGACTTAGTCATCAAAAGTCATACGGAGGATGCACTTCTCCGAGATGTCCAAGAGACGTTTGACACATTGAGGAGGATTAATATGAAGCTAAATCCAAAGAAATGCACGTTTGGGGCAACGGAAGGAATGTTCCTTGGATATATGATTGATCCAAATGGCATCAAACCTTGCCCAGAAAAAACGGACCCAGTAATACAGCTACCATCCCCTCAGACACAGAAAGAGGTGCAGTCCTTAAATGGGAAGCTGGCCGGGCTAAATAGGTTCTTATCAAAGTCCGCAGAGAAGTCACTCCTCCTATTCAAAACACTCAAGAAGTGCATTAAGAAGGGAGACTTCCGGTGGACAAAGGAAGCGGAGGAAGCCTTTGGTCAACTCAAGCAACACCTCGCATCTCTCCCCATGCTAGTAGCTCCCCGGCAAAAGGAGGAGCTCATTATGTATCTATCAGCCACACATGAAGCAATAAGTGCGGTACTTATGACGGATAGGGACACAGTCCAAACTCCGGTCTACTTCATAAGTAGAACACTGCAAGGGCCGGAGTTGAATTACTCCCCTATGGAAAAGTTGGTTTTGGCACTAGTGTTTGCTACAAAACGGTTGCGCCGATACTTTCAGGCGCACCCAATTGTAGTCATTACTGACCAACCAATAAAGCAAGTCATCTCTAGACCGGATGTGGCAGGTAGGCTACAAAAGTGGAGCATTCTATTGGGAGAACACAACATATCTTATAGACCAAGGACGGCTGTTAAAGGCCAAATCTTGGCGGATTTCTTGATAGAGAAGCCGGATGAAGAAGGACCAATCGTAAAACAAGACGTAACTCCAGCAGAACCATGGGTGTTATTCACGGACGGATCTTCGTGTACGGATGGGTCAGGAGCTGGTCTCATCCTTACGAATCCGGAAGGAATGGAGTTTACGTACGTCCTTCGCTTTGAGTTCACAACCACCAATAATGAGGCAGAATATGAAGCATTGATTGCGGGTTTAAAAATCGCCGCTAGAATGGGAGTCCGCAACCTTGAGGCCTACGTGGACTCACGGCTTGTCGCGAACCACATTCTGGGAGGATATATAGCTAAGGAGGATAACATGGTCCGATACTTGGAGAAGGTCAAGTCACTCATCGCGGCTTTCAGCAAGTTTTCTATCAAGCAGGTACCAAGAGGTGAGAACAAGAAGGCGGATGCTCTTAGCAAGATCGCATCTACAAGTTTTGCCCACTTATCCAAGCAAGTCTTGGTGGAAATACTCAAGGAAAAGTCTATAACAGAAGGGGAGGTCGCTGCTATAGTTGAGGAGGACGGACCTACATGGATGACCCCGATCGTCAACTATTTGACTAATGAAACCCTTCCGGACGAGGAAAAAGCGGCACGGTGCATCAGAAGGAAGTCGCAGCATTTCGAGCTTCGAGAAGGTATCCTTTATAAGCGCTCTTTCTTGCAGCCGTGGTTGCGGTGTGTAAGACCACGTCAGGCCACTTACGTGATCAGTGAGATACATGAAGGGTTATGCGGCATGCACGCGGGCCCCTGATCCGTGGTGGCTCGAGCCCTACGCACAGGATACTATTGGCCTACCATGCATAGGGACGCACGCGACATGATTCGCAAGTGCAGTGATTGCCAAGTGCACAGACCAGTGTCGCGACATCCGCAGCAAGAATTTACACCTATTACATCCCCATGGCCATTCTATAAGTGGGGGATCGACATTGCAGGACCATTTCCTGTAGCTGCGGGGGGAGTTAAGTTCTTGATTGTCGCAATGGAATACTTTACACGTTGGATAGAGGCCAAGGCAGTCAAATCCATCACAGGCAAACAAGTTAAAAAGTTTGTTTGGGAGAACATCGTGTGCCGTTTTGGCTTACCAGGAGAAATCATCTCGGACAACAGGAAGCAGTTCGCGGATAATCCATTCAAGGACTGGTGCGCAACATTGAACATCAAACAGCGCTTCGCGTCTGTTAAGCACCCGCAGACAAATGGTCTTGTGGAACGGGCAAATAGAAGCTTGGGAAATGGCATCAAGGCACGCTTGGAGGAACGAAGTGCCAAATGGGTGGACGAACTACCACATGTTCTATGGGCGCATAGGACTATGATCAAAACAGCCAACGGGGACACTCCATTCGCATTGGCCTACGGCACTGAAGCTGTTATACCAGCAGAAATAGGAATGCCTACCATCCGCAAGACGGAGGTTAATGTCGTCACGAACGATGAGCAACTCCGGATCAATCTGGATTTGTTGGCGGAAAAAAGGGAGATAGCGGCTATCAATGAGGCCAAGTCCAAGGCTAAAATGAAGGCTTATTATGATGCCAAGGTTAAAGGTGTTTCTTTTCGACCGGGAGATTATATCTATCGTGCTAACGAAGCAAGTCGAGCGGAGAATACAGGAAAGCTGGGTCCTAAGTGGGAAGGACCGTATGAGGTCACGGAAGCCTTAGGATGGGGCGCGTACAAGTTACGTGACATGGATGGCTACGATTTAGAACACACATGGAACATCTCCAATCTCAAAAGGTGCTATCTTTGAAAGCTACGGCTTCCGCATGGATACTTCGCTATATCTGGCTTTAAAGAAGATCCATGTGCTCCCTCTGTTTTGTTTCTTATGTTTTTTCTAGGTTCTTTTTTGTTTTTAGGACTTCCCATTCTTGTTAAAACAAAAAATGTAAACGTTCTAATAAAATGCCGTGGTGCCTAGCTAGCTCCACGACTTGTTTTGTGCAAATTGTTTTTCTTTAGATTTCGTTATAGTCATATGGATTTTATTGTTATTATTATAATGTGCCATGTCTTATTCATATGCATTCGTTCAATACCGTACATGTACAATGCGCCTCCAGGTGGGGTAAGAGGATTAAGTGAACCTAATAATTCAACTTGTCACATAAGAGGGATGCAACCCCGGTGACGCGGATCATGTATGCTTACTAGACACCTTATTCACGAGACGTTGTGATAAGTTTCCATATGCCGCGCTCACGTAGTGCTTTGCATAGTAAAGACGCACGCCGCACGTCTAGTAAAGTATAGACTTAAGTTTTATTCTGGGTAAGACGTGACATGTCATGCGACACAAATATATGATGTCTAAAAGAATATAAACAAGTTTCAAAATCATCAAAAGTTGTCGTGCCTGCCACGGACTTATACATAGCACCACAAGTGTCTACAATCATGAGGTACCGTGGACATCCACGGACAAGTGTTTAAGGTTACAAACTAAACTGTCCAAATAGATAACAAATTAAGGGCACCCTACATAGGGGGGGAGAAACCTACCTATCTCCCATTGTTCTTCGGCCAGACAAGGCAATATCTCACTGCGTTCCTTCCGCTCCACAGCTTGAGCCGCATTCCTCTCCAGCACCTCGCTTAATGGTTGCTCATCAACTACGATTCTGGTCACATCCTCATAAATAGGAAGGGTGAGGTGGCTGGGCGAGGGAGTGAAGGGAGCACAGGAATGTCCCTCATCTTGAGAGAATGCACCAAGACTGAGTTTTTCCATAACCTCCATGTTCGATGCATCCTTTGTGGCTTCCAGCTCGGCCAAGAATGGGTAGTGTAGATCTCGCATTGCGGCCATGGAAGCAGTCATCTTGTTAGCAGCTCTGGTGTTGAAGAAGGCATGCTTTGTGAAGTTTTGCTTTTTCTTGATTAGCTCTGCGGCCATGACCATTCCTTCATGGCGGCCGTGATCAATGCCATCTGACACAAGGTTGGCAAACTGTTGAACAAATTTGGGGGCCTCCAACACCTTGGTAACGGCAAGACGTGCCCCGTGACCCACCATCCACCTCCGACCGGCAATGGCTGCTAGTAGTTGGGGGCATAGCACGTCATCACGTTCGGTGATAAGGGCATTTATTAGCACATCTTTTTGGGCGGACGCCTCCCTCAGCTGTTCAGTCGTGGCCCTCTCATTAGCAAGCTCCTCTTTTACTTTTTCCCTGCCTTGGATCATCGTATGTGCATCCTCAAGCCTCTTGGTGAGCATGGACACTTGGTTGGAAGAGGACTTGGCCGACGCTTCTGCTGCGGTCACCTGTATGAGATACATTACTTATTAGAATGGTGGTTATTATGGCATAGGAGTGATGCGGCGCTGATGTAGTGTTTTTGCTACCCTTTAGGAAAAGGAAGGCAAAATAGTGGTAAGCGTTAAGTGTCGGTTTAGGAAAACCAAGCACTAATGACCCAATGAAGTTCAAGTTCGTTTCCCGAGGAGGCTAGTGCGTTGTGTAATGAATTGGATTAGATTTGTGATTATATTGAGAAAAAGAAAGAAAGGAGATTAGAAGAGAATGACGGTTACGTAGACGGATTAAACTAAGACGAAAAAGGCGTTCACGTAAAACCGTAAAAAGCTACAAATTAAAAATTTTGAACCTAAAAATTAATTAAAAGCTAAACTAAGTCTAAAATAATAAAAATAAGAATAAAAATCCAATAAAAATATTTTAAAACCATTTATTAATTAAATATTCAATTTTAAATGCTAATTAAAGCCCTAAAAGTAAATATAATTAATCAAAATGTCCAAAATATTATTTTATTGAACTAATAAGTTACTTATATTATTTAAAGACTAAAAAGTATTTTTCCTAAATTTTAAAAACTATTTTTCTATTTTTAAAACACTAAAAACTATTTTTAAACTAAAATAATTCTAAAAAATAATAAAATAATGCTAAAAATAATTTGACAATTTTAAAAATCCTAAATTACACTAATGAATAGTAGAAAAATGAAAAAGTTTGAAAAATATAAAATTTTTCACTAGAAGACAAAAACAGTTATAATAAAAACCCTAATTGAACTAGATTAATTCTAAAAAATAATTAAAAAGTGAACAGTAAAAACTTTTTAAACTAAAAATCTTAAACTATTTTTCTAAGTCTAACAAAATTTTAAAAACTGAAAAATAATGATTTTTACACTAAATGCCAAAAACAGAATAATAAAAAAGTATTTAAAAATGCAATTAAACCTAAAAAATAGCAAATGAACAATAACAGAAAAATAAATTAAACTAAAAAATCAGAAATAAAATTAGAAAAATATAGAAACTGGTTTGAAAGCCTAATTCCTAAATTTAGGCACTAAAGACAAAAATTTGCAATTTCTGAAAGTGACATGTCCAAAGGTTTTGTCTGTTAGCAAAGCAGTGGAAATAGATGTGCTAGCAGTGGGAAATTGGTTCCCACTAGTAGTGTTATAATTTGGTATGGTGACTGTTTAAGCTTAGGAAAGCTTATGGCTTGCTTATTTTTGGAAAACAAGGCACCCCTACACCCAGTGGAGTGTAGGGAGTCAGATTAAACACAAAAACACACAAGTCTTTCACACAAATTGCACACAAATTGGCAAAAAAGTTACTGATGAAGCTTAACCCTATCTGATGAATAGTGTGCTGAATCAAATGGCACAAAAACGAATTTCAAAGCCCAAGAACTTGCATACAAGTGTACCAAATCACATATAAGCAATTTCAATCCCTTCTTGGACCTAGAATCTAACAATGATCAAGATTTAAAGGCCAAATTTACACTCAAGCATGCACAAAGAGGACTTACTGATTTTTGACTAGTTAATACCAAATTTGAACAAACAAATCCCTTTTAAAACTACCAAACTTAAGACCAAATACATATATCACCTAATAACAACCTAATGAATGTTTTAAACAGGATTTTAAACAAGATTTATGCCATTTAACCCAACTTAAACCCTAATCCAAACACCCCTTAATTACTGAAAATCAATTTTTATCAAACCAAAAGCTTTTCAAATTCAACCAAACTGATTTTAAACACTTCTAATATGCACAACAAACAATAAGAGGCCTAAACAAGCAGATAAAACAAACAAATAAGCAGATTTTCACAAACTCATGAAAAATCACATAAAATTTGACAACAAGGGTTCTAGACTAGTTTACCTAGAGGGACCTACATCCAGGCCCCTCAATGGCTGCATTGCCATCTCCTACAAGCTGGGGCTTGTGCTGAACCTTTTGGTTGTGGGGGATGCCAAGTGATGACTTAATCAGTCAAGCACTTCAATGAATCTGAAAAAGGGATCAATGGTCTTCTTGTAACCTGCAAGGTCAAAGAAACCAACAAGAACAAGAGGTTATCTGATAGACAACCCTACCAACTATAAGCTTGACTTATTGGCTAAGCAAGCTTATAGCTTTTAGGCTATAATAAAGAAACTTGAAAAACTGACTTTTTCTTGAATGAAAATTTTGAAAATTTAGAAAACTTGGAAAAACTTGAAACGGATGAAATAGCTTATACAAGCTTATGTAGCTTATTTGGTTATCCACCAAATAAGCTAATAGCTCCTATAACTATCACAGAAAGTCAAGGGTTTGGGTTGAGTGTCCTCTCACCAAAGCCTTCAATTTCCGAATGAAACTTAACAAATTCAGAAATGATTATGGAACTTAGATTGCTTAAATAATAACACCAACTTTTAAAAAAAATAAAAAGGAATTACTTTTATGAATCAAAATACCAAATTTTATAACTTTAAAATGGAATTACAATATTTTAAAGCAAAATCTGGAACAAGAGTAGAAGTCACAAGTCGACATCTACTTATACTACTGAATAGAAGAATGTAGAAACTAAAACCCTAGCTAAGTAGAATTCCATAAAAGCCCTTGGATGAATTTGAATTTTGGTCAAATTGGATTCTTGTGAGGGATGTTGACATGCCAGCTGCAATCTTCAATCTTGGACGTTGGTTAAGCCTTTGGCAACAAGAAAATCCATCTAGCCGTTTATTTGGTCAGGTTTTGGGTTTTGGTGGGGAAAGTGACGTGCAGGGGAGGTCCCTACAGTCACATGGGTTGGTTGGGGAGGGAATCTGGGTTGTGGGTTGGGTTTATGAGGAGGGTAATTAGGGTTCTGGAACATTAGAACTAAAACCCCTTTGTTTTGTAGATTTTAGGATTAGGGTTTATGTGGGTTATGAACATGGGATTAGGGGTGTTTAATCTATTTTGGGGGTAAATTTATTTAAATTGAGTGTTTAGTGGGAAAAAAAAGGTTGACTATTTGACCCAGTTTAATTAATAAATAAACTGGGTCGTGGTGGGTTTGGATTATGGGTTTGGACGGGTATTGGGTTGGGTAAAAGGGTAGGGTCGGGTATTGGTGACGTGTAGGGTGATGTGTAAGCTTCTGGTTGGTGGGTGAAGTTTGGTTGTCTGGCCAGTTTGCCCCCCCCCCCCCCATCTCTCTTGTTTTGTTTACTTTGTGAAAACAACCATAAACCTTGAATCTCTTTGTTTTCAACTTTGCCAATTTGTCAATTATGGCACAATAACTTTTCAAGCTTGCTAACAAGGACCATTAATGCATATTTGGATTTCATCAAGGGCATAACTTGTATAATCTTCAAACATGGAGGTCTTCTTTTTCCAATGATGATTTCTTCAAGGTCTTATCTTGCCAAATCTTCAAAAAGGAGGGACCAATGTTGACAATCTTCAATTCTTCAAGGACCATTTTGGAAATTCTTGATTCGGGTCCGGTTCATTGTGCGGCTTCGTTTCCCGTGTTCGTTTTTGATTGATTCTTGTGATCTTTTTGTCATTTCCTCAATATTCGTACCTAAAATACACAAGGAACAAACACGAGCATATATTTGGCAGTTTTAATGATATTTAATGCATTTTAAGCCCGATTTGGACGATGAGACTATGTATAAAAGCAGTCTCATCACTCCCCCATACTAAACCATTGCCGTGCCCTCACACAATGCTAGAATTAAGTATCGTAGCATCTCCAAAATTCATTTTTATTCACTTTTATTGAACGATAAACTAGCTACACTACTACTATCACTACTACTTGTGTTTTAGACATAATGTATGTTTTCATCGCAAAATGGGACGTTTAGGTTCATAGAATAAGAACACGTGAATGCTTCGTTAGAAATAATTTCGTCGTCCTCGATTTTCACCCCAATTCCATGCCAAGCGTGCAACGAGATCATTGTCATTATAAGTTAGTAATGCTAACACTACTCATATGCCCTAATCACGTACTTATCCTCCCATTATTCCTAGGTTGTATCTTTTATATTTTATTTTGTCTTGAATGTTTCACGAGGATACATTGTTCGACTTATGCAATAATAGAGATTTAGGTCTAAAAATAGAGTCCTAACGGTGTAACTAAGACCATCAAATCAATAACCCCTCCTAATAGACAACGATGTCAAAAAATTAAGTTGACAAGAAGAATCGATAAACACGGTTTTATAACGGTTTTGAACATGAGACTTATTACCAAGACTTTTATACGCCCCCTAACGGAAGGGCCTTATTATCTTTGGTTTACCTCCATCTTTTATTCAACTTCGCCATGAAGCTTTTATTATGACTTCGGTCTTGCCTTGCCTTTTATTATCCGCCTCATCGGTGGTTTTATTAGCCAAAGACGTATATCCTCACGCTAAAGCGAATTTTGGATCTTTAAAGCTTCGAAGATTAAGGCTTGATTCACTTTCAATTTTGCATAGATTTTTTGTCCTTGTGGGGCTTCAAATTGTTTGCTTGATTTAGGTGAGCACTTGAAATCTTATTATTGGGTGAAACTTTTGATTATTCGGGTTGCCAATACTTCAAAACCGTGACGCTGGCGATACCTTAATGTCTTCCCAATTTAATTACACGGAAACTACTAGAAAAGACTAGAAACCCAACAATCCTAACTAAACCGCTAAGTCAATATTTATTAAGCAAAAAAATATTTACATGCGAAGGGAGAATAAGCAAACAACGAGAACACACGAGTTTTTGAAAGAATACGAGTACTCTACGTTTAGCATAGTAACTTACAATTAACCCTATCATTTCTCGTCCTCATTTAAGAGACTTAGCCTAATGTGTAGTTAAGGAATCAAAGCTAAGTGCTCAACACGCACGGTCGAGTAAAAAATTACTCTTATTCTCACCATCGGAAAATCTACATTCGTGTCTTCAAACACTTATAAAACATGAGAAAAATTTTAAAATTTGGCCATTTTTAGCCTTATTTTGCACAAAATGATAAACAAAAAGATAAACTTTGGAAAGAGTGAAGGTTTGGCAAGGCAAGTATCTATTCACCCCCATACTAAAGTTAAACATTGTCCTCAATGTTTCGAGTCTAGGGGTGCAAACACCCCCATACTAGAGACGTAGTCGAATGCCTAATCTAGCATGGAAAGGGTGTAACCAATAAATCAATAGCCGTATATGAAGTGTGCTAATAACCTAAGGTTAGAACATCAAAGGATATATCATTTGGATATTGATAAATTCTTCAAAGCAAACGATCGAGTGCTCCCATAACACGAACACGAGAGGCTCCAATCGTGAAGATCATGATCTAAAAACCACAATTCACAAACAACCACGGAACAAAGGTTGGAAGGGCACAAATCCCTTCACATTAAACTAATTTGAAAGCAATAATATGTACATGGATAAGCATGGGTCTCGCCCACGAGGCACCTTGTTTTTGATAACCGAGTCAAAAGCTCGACTCGAATCCCCATAAATGTGATCATTTAGGGATTATCTTGGTATGGTCAATTTTTGGTGGGGCTTACATGATAAACAAGGCCCAAAAACAACTGGTATTAAGGACTAAGTCCTTTGATGGTGCAAAATACCGGGATCGAATATGGCGTTCTCGTTTTCATTGGAAAAACAAATCAACGCCACTTCATCGTGTGTCAACACAAACCCAAAGGGTTTCAAGAAAATAGATGAGAAGAAATAGAAGGGTGGGACAATGGGTAAGTCATAAAAACCATGAGCTACTCGAGGTAGACTCGCACCAATCAAATAGAAAGATTTTCCATTTATTGCATCAGTGGAAGACCGAGATTTCCCTTTATAAGCAATTCCGGGATCAAATATCTCGTCCTCGGTGGAGAAAGGGGAGGGAACATAAGGGGTTTCCCCCACACTAAGTCCACACAAAGCATCGTCAAAAGGAGAAGACGAGCTTGTAGTACTCAAAACACGAGGTGATGACGGAGTTAGAATTGTAGAAAATTCTTTTAAATCAAATTTAAAATCTTTCCCTTTTTCATCTTTTAAACTCTCCTTATGAAAACCCGACTTAATTATGTCAAAAATATTTGGTGTTTCTAAAGCAATGTTAGTTACACTAAAAATTCTCGCATTTGAAAACCGTTTTGGTAAAGGTGGTGGTAAGTTCTCAAAACGTTTGTCAATAAAGAAAACTCCCCCATTAGGGTCAACATATTCATCATCCGAAAAATCATTCGTGATTGGAATCGTAGGCTTAACACTCTTAACCTCCACCGGCGGAGGGGACGGAAAATCGTTTTTATCATCAACTCCTAAAACTCTTTTTGAAATCTTTTTACAAATGTTTTTGATGGGAGTAACATTGTTCAAAGACGTGATAGAATACACATGAGAAAGTGTGGATTTTTGAGTTGCGTTAATGACGAGTTCTTCCTCATTGAAACGAAGAGTGATTTTCCTAGCATGCACAACGATAAGTGCTCTCGAGGTATCCAAAAATGATCGACCTAAAATTAGAGGAACTTTAGGATCGATGGGAATACCAACAACAATAAAGTCTACGGGATAGTAGAACTTTCCAACTTTCACGAAGACGTCCTCGGCTACTCCACAAGCTAGAATCGTAGAATGATCGGCCATCTCGATTGACATTCTTGAAGGAGTAGGATTGGGAAGATTGAGCGACTTAAAAATCTCAAGAGGCATCAAATTAATACTAGCACCAAGATCGGCCAAGGCGTAGCATTCCTCCATATCTTGTATTGCACATGGGATTAAAAACTTGCCGGGATCACCGACTTTTTGAGGTATGCGGCTAAGAAAAACCGAAGAACAACTAGACGATTTTTGCAATTTCTCTTTGTTATTCAACATACTTTTAAAGTTCGCGGCAAATCAAGGCATCATGACCAAGGCGTCGGCAAAACTTATATTAAAATGCAAGTCACGAAACATTTTCATAAAAAGTTCAAATTGATAATTATTTCGTTCTTGTGCCTTTTCCTTGTTTCGTCTTGAAGGGTAAGGTAAGGGTGGTGTGGGTTGGGGCATAGGCATCAGCCTTGGAATCTCGGGTTCCATGATTGGTATTTGTTCAACCGTAGGTGTGGTTTGAGCGGTACTTCGTAGGCTTGGAATTTGCTCCTTTTCTACCACCACCTCGGGTTCTTTCTCTTTTTCCTTCTCCGTAGAAGTACTTGGACGAGAAATGGGTTCTTTGAAAGTTTTACCACTACGAGTAGTAATAACCTTCAATTCTCCTTTCGGGTTCACGATGGTATCACTAGGAAGACCACCCGAAGAAGAAGGTTTACACATGATAGCTTCAAACATTTTTCCCATTCGGTCTTCAAACTTAGATTGCCTAGCATCCGCTTTTAACAACTCTTGCTTAATCTCATGTTGACCTTGCTCTATTTTTTGTTGATTTTGTTGGAGTCGTTGAAAATTTCTTTCCATTTTATTAGCATGAGTCTTAAGTTCATTAGCAAGTTCGTTTTTAAGCTCGTTTTTCAACTCGGATCTTAAGCTAACCATTTCACGTTGCATATTATCAAACTTAGCATCGTTTGCTTTAGCATAATTCAAAAATTCTCCTTGAAGATTTTTGGTGTGATCATTTTGAAAACCTTGTGTGGTAGTTTGAAAATCACGGTTTTGGATTTGGTTTGAAATTTGCCCATTTCCACTTTGATAATTACCCTTGTTGTAGTTACGTTGATTGCCTTGATAATTACCACCTTGGTTGTTGTTTCGATAGTTATTAGCATTTTGATTTGGTGGAGATTGATTTTGGCGGGAACCTTGACCGTTTTGGTTATAAGTTCCCGTTGCTACATAAGCACTCGAAGTGTTACCATCCGCGGTAATGCACTCGGAAAGATCATGAGCTCCACCACAAGACAAACAACTCTTAGCAACCGCTTTAACCGAAGCGGAATTCGAAGCTTCTTGAGCTTTCCAATGGGACATAAGATTAGCAAATCTATCAAAAAACCGATTCTCCTCATTTGCTTCATCTTGCAAGGCATTAATGCTACGAGACGATGATGATGATGACGAACCCAATTTGGCAACACTCGGTGTGTTACGAGGGCTATAAACCTTAGACCTATTCTCAATTATCACCAAAGCTTCCTCAACCGTTTTACACAAAAAATTACCACCCGTGGCGGCATTTAAATAATCCTTTCATGATCATTAAGTCCATTGTAAAACGTGTCAATTTGATGCAAGTCGGAAAAACCGTGATGAGGACATTCATGTAACATCTCCTTAAACCTATTCCAAGCCGTTGAAAAACTTTCATTACACTCTTGTGAAAATTTTGAAATCTCGTTTTTCAAGTGCGTAGTCTTAGAGGGCGGAAAAAATTGGTTCACAAATTTTTAAACGAGATCTTTCCACGTCAATATAGAATTGGGTGGCTCTTTCTCTAACCAAGTTTTAGCGGGCCCCGCTAAGGAATACGGAAAAAGCATCATCTTAATCGAGTCATTCGAGACATCCTTAAATTTGCAAGTGGCGGTAAGACGATTAAATTGGCGGATATGGTTGTGGGGATTGTCCTTCTCATCACCATGGAATTTGTTGTTTTGGATCATCGACAACAAACCCGTTTTCACCTCTAAATTCTCCGCAAGGATAGCGAGAATCACAATAGCCTCTCCATAACCCTCGGTGGGTGCTTGAAGTAACTTCATCATAGTTCGATTCGCCATGGTTGGTGCTTCTCTTATAATGGGTTCGTCAATAGGAGACTCCTCACTAGAATGATTGGGAGTGGGAGTTTTGTTCTTTCGTTTACGTGCACGTCTTGCTTGATTAAGAGTTAGCATAAACGTCACGTACAACGAGGGGACGAGCAAAGAAGATTCTTTTTGGTGTTTTGTATTTTTCAATTTTTTTGTGGTTTTTGATTGTATTAACCTTTTTGGAATTTGGTGAATGTATTAAGTAGACACAAATCTACAAATCTCCTCCTTAATCACATCTCTTGATTAAAGAAGCCTCAAGGAATGAAAACGATCACGTGAAGTGAACGCCTTCGATGACTTTAGAACGTTGGTGGAACACCAAAACGTTCAAGAGGGTTTAATCAATAGAAACCAAGAAAATATATATGATACTTAGTAATACTTTGGGCGACAAAACCCTCGATTAGCTCTCAAAATCAAATACTCACAAGCAAGCGGGGAAACGAGGCGGCGCGAAGCACTTAAGAGCCTTTTTCCTTAGGATATATTTTTATAATATCCGCCTTATACCCACCTTATAGTTTGTATTTTTCAAGATTGAGCTTCACGAAAGTATTTATCTATTTTTGCCTTTTTCTTTGGTTTGAGATTCGAATACTATGATTGGGTAATGACCTCCCAAGTCAAGGTTGTGATTTCTCACGTATTTGGAGTACTTGTGAATTTATTGTTCTACGTATACACTATAGTAATAGTATTCACACAAAAAACAAAAAACGATAATACGTATTAGTAGAGTGCTACTAATACAAATACTAATTATGGTTAGTATATAAAAACAACAATTCCAATCAAAACACAACACGCCTCCCCGGCAGCGGCGCCAAAAAATGATGTAGTGTTTTTGCTACCCTTTAGGTAAAGGAAGGCAAAATAGTGGTAAGCATTAAGTGTCGGTTTAGGAAAACCAAGCACTAATGACCCAATGAAGTTCAAGTTCGTTTCCCGAGGAGGCTAGTGCGTTGTGTAATGAATTGGATTAGATTTGTGATTATATTGAGAAAAAGAAAGAAAGAAGATTAGAAGAGAATGACGGTTACGTAGACGGATTAAACTAAGACGAAAAAGGCTTTCACGTAAAACCGTAAAAAGCTACAAATTAAAAATTTGAACCTAAAAATTAATTAAAAGCTAAACTAAGTCTAAAATAATATAAATAAGAATAAAAATCCAATAAAAATATTTTAAAACCTTTTATTAATTAAATATTCAATTTTAAATGCTAATTAAAGCCCTAAAAATAAATATAATTAATCAAAATGTCCAAAATATTATTTTATTGAACTAATAAGTTACTTATATTATTTAAAGACTAAAAAGTGTTTTTCCTAAATTTTAAAAGCTATTTTTCTATTTTTAAAACACTAAAAACTATTTTTAAACTAAAATAATTCTAAAAAATAATAAAATAATGCTAAAAATAATTTGAAAATTTTAAAAATCCTAAATTACACTAATGAACAGTAGAAAAATGAAAAAGTTTGAAAAATATAAAATTTTTCACTAGAAGACAAAAACAATTATAATAAAAACCCTAATTGAACTAGATTAATTCTAAAAAATAATTAAAAAGTGAACAGTAAAAACTTTTTAAACTAAAAATCTTAAACTATTTTTCTAAGTCTAACAAAATTTTTAAAACTGAAAAATAATGATTTTTTACACTAAATGCCAAAAACAGAATAATAAAAAAGTATTTAAAAATGCAATTAAACCTAAAAAATAGCAAATGAACAGTAACAGAAAAATAAATTAAACTAAAAAATCAGAAATAAAATTAGAAAAATATAGAAACTGGTTTGAAAGCCTAATTCCTAAATTTGGGCACTAAAGATAAAAATTTGCAATTTCTGAAAGTGACATGTCCAAAGGTTTTGTCTGTTAGCAAAGCAGTGGAAATAGATGTGCTAGCAGTGGGAAATTGGTTCCCACTGGTAGTGTTAGAATTTGGTCTGGTGACTGTTTAAGCTTAGGAAAGCTTATGGCTTGCTTATTTTTGGAAAACAAGGCACCCCTACACTCAGTGGAGTGTAGGGAGTCAGATTAAACACAAAAACACACAAGTCTTTCACACAAATTGCACACAAATTGGCAAAAAAGTTACTGATGAAGCTTAACCCTATCTGATGAATAGTGTGCTGAATCAAATGGCACAAAAACGAATTTCAAAGCCCAAGAACTTGCATACAAGTGTACCAAATCACATATAAGCAATTTCAATCCCTTCTTGGACCTAGAATCTAACAGTGATCAAGATTTAAAGGCCAAATTTACACTCAATCATGCACAAAGAGGACTTACTGATTTTTGACTAGTTAATACCAAATTTGAACAAACAAATCCCTTTTAAAAACTACCAAACTTAAGACCAGATACATATATCACCTAATAACAACCTAATGAATGTTTTAAACAGGATTTTAAACAAGATTTATGCCATTTAACCCAACTTAAACCCTAATCCAAACACCCCTTAATTACTGAAAATCAATTTTTATCAAACCAAAAGCTTTTCAAACTCAACCAAATTTATTTTAAACACTTCTAATATGCATAACAAACGATAAGAGGCCTAAACAAGCAGATAAAACAAACAAATAAGCAGATTTTCACAAACTCATGAAATATCACATAAAATTTGACAACAAGGGTTCTAGACCAGTTTACCTAGAGGGACCTACATCCAGGCCCCTCAATGGCTGCATTTCCATCTCCTACAAGCTGGGGCTTGTGCTGAACCTTTTGGTTGTGGGGGATGCCAAGTGATGACTTAATCAGTCAAGCACTTCAATGAATCTGAAAAAGGGATCAATGGTCTTCTTGTAACCTGCAAGGTCAAAGAAACCAACAAGAACAAGAGGTTATCTGATAGACAACCCTACCAACTATAAGCTTGACTTATTGGCTAAGCAAGCTTATAGCTTTTAGGCTATAATAAAGAAACTTGAAAAACTGACTTTTTCTTGAATGATAATTTTGAAAATTTAGAAAACTTGGAAAAACTTGAAACGGATGAAATAGCTTATACAAGCTTATGTAGCTTATTTGGTTATCCACCAAATAAGCTAATAGCTCCTATAACTATCACAGAAAGTCAAGGGTTTGGGTTGAGTGTCCTCTCACCAAAGCCTTCAATTTCCGAATGAAACCTAACAAATTCAGAAATGATTATGGAACTCAGATTGCTTAAATAATACCACAAACATTTAAAATAAAAAAAGGAATTACTTTTATGAATTAAAATACCAACTTTTATAACTTTAAAAAGGAATTACAATATTTTAAAGCAAAATCTGGAACAAGAGTAGAAGTCACAAGTCGATATCTACTTATACTACTGAATAGAAGAATGTAGAAACTAAAAACCTAGCTAAGTAGCATTCCATAAAAGCCCTTGGACGAATTTGAATTTTGGTCAAATTAGATTCTTGTGAGGGATGTTGACATGCAAGCTGCAATCTTCAATCTTGGACGTTGGTTAAGCCTTTGGCAACAAGAAAATCCATCTAGCCGTTTATTTGGTCGGGTTTTGGGTTTTGGTGGGGAAAGTGACGTGCAGGGGAGGTCCCTACAGTCACATGGGTTGGTTGGGGAGGGAATCTGGGTTGTGGGTTGGGTTTATGAGGAGGGTAATTAGGGTTATGGAACATTAGAACTAAAACCCCTTTGTTTTGTAGATTTTAGGATTAGGGTTTATGTGGGTTATGAACATGGGATTAGGGTTGTTTAATCTATTTTGGGGGTAAATGTATTTAAATTGAGTGTTTAGTGGGAAAAAAAGGTTGACTGTTTGACCCAGTTTAATTAATAAATAAACTAGGTGGTGGTGGGTTTGGATTATGGGTTTGGACGGGTATTGGGTTGGGTAAAAGGGTAGGGTCGGGTATTGGTGACGTGTAGGGTGATGTGTAAGCTTCTGGTTGGTGGGTGAAGTTTGGTTGTATGGCCAGTTTGGCCCCCCATCTCTCTTGTTTTGTTTACTTTGTGAAAACAGCCATAAACCTTGAATCCCTTTGTTTTCAAATTTGCCAATTTGTCAATTATGGCACAATAACTTTTCAAGCTTGCTAACAAGGACCATTAATGCATATTTGGATTTCTTCAAGGGCATAACTTGTATAATCTTCAAACATGGAGGTCTTCTTTTGCCAATGATGATTTCTTCAAGGTCTTATCTTGCCAAATCTTCAAAAATGAGGGACCAATGTTGACAATCTTCAATTCTTCAAGGACCATTTTGGAAATTCTTGATTCGGGTCCGGTTCATTGTGCGGCTTCGTTTCCCGTGTTCGTTTTTGATTGATTCTTGTGATCTTTTTGTCATTTCCTCAATATCTGTATCTAAAATACACAAGCAACAAACACGAGCATATATTTGGCAGTTTTAATGATATTTAATGCATTTTAAGCCCGATTTGGACGATGAGACTATGTATAAAAGCAGTCTCATCAGGCGCGGATACATACCTTGGTTGTTGCAGCCTCAAGTTTTGTCTCAAGCTCGGCTACATGCTGGTCATGAGCATTGGCGCGGGCCGATTGTTCTTTCACAGTCGCCTCGGCGGTAGCAAGCTGGGATTGGAGGGCGGAAATTTGGGCTTCATTGTCTTTGATCATCCTCTCTCTTCGGCCAACCTTCCTCTTGAGGGACTCCACATGCCCTAAAGCAGCTTCAAATCTTACCCTCATCGAAGTACCCATCGCCATTTGATGCACCAGGGCGCCATTGTACTCATCCACCAGGTCCGCATGGCTTAGTACATTTACATCTTGTACCAAACTAGGGGGATGCAGTTGTTAAGGTACTCACGACACTCCTCGGCCTCTCTCATCCGCGACACAGTAGTGATCTTCTAGATAGGATTGAACGGTTGAGGAGGGCCGGACATCGGGATCTCTTGGGAAGCTATGGGGGTACCCTCTTCAAAGGCGGGGCCAGATCTGGTTGCGGCTGTATGCAGCACATGTTCTCTCTCCACTTCCTTCTCTTTCCCCTTCTCTTTCTGTGCATCGGGGGGAGGCGCGGTGTCAGCTTGTTCATCTCTACAAAACACACATTTGGAGTAAATATCAAGTGTTGTTTAAGGAAAGTCGTGGCTCTTAATTACAAAAGAGGTAGCCTTACATGTTATTCCCTGCTAGTTCTGATGCAGTCGGGGGAACTTGAGTAACTGGTTCCACATGTGCGGCCCACACCGTTTCAGAGGCCTGGGTAGTGCTCCCAACAGATTGATAGAGGGGGTGGTCCTCGCGAAGTTTTTTTTTTGGGGGGGGGGGGGGGGGGCATTGTGTTCACCAACCTCAGCCTGGGCGACTCTTCTCACCGCTTGTTTTTCCTGCGGGTACGCTTAGGGGCGGGCTGGGCTTCTTCTTCTTCAGCTTCCTTTTCAAGTTCTTTTTCTGCTCCTTCATCTTCTTCTTCATTGACTTGTTGCATTTCTTCCTCGTCATCGCCTAACATTTGGCAAAGACTGGAGGTGTTCCTCTCAATATTGTCTCTTTGCTCTTCCCCGTATGCGGGGGGTGGCAGTCTTAGGCGGCGAGGAGGGCCCGGCTTCGTCCTCAAGCATCATGTTATCACCATCCTCGTTGTCAAAGTCCACGGGGGTTCTCAGGAGCGTTGTTTCCTCTTAATCTGAATGGGGGTCCGGAACGGCCTCCAGGGCAACCGTCACGTTACGGGTATGCTCGAGGAGGGGTAGCTCGTTCTCACGTCTGGGACGGGATCCCTCTGGTACAAGCTTTGGGTCGCCTTGACGTAGGATTCCAAAGAAGTTCATTTCTGCCACAATAAAAGAAGTATGTTAGGCATTAACAGATAAATGTATGCGTCTTTGAGGTACGGATGCTAAACCTACCTTCACCATGCCTTCTCCAAAACACAGGATATCTGTTGGACGAGCCGAAATAGTTGCGGCTAATCCCTAGCAAACAGAGGAATGAGTCGGGAAGGTTTCTATGGAACCCTGTTCTATTCCTATCTATTTCTTGGGAATGTTGGGGATTGTATGTACTGGCGTGCGGAGGAGGGTCATGAGGTAATCTATGTTTGAAGACATAATCGGCCGGCCACACTATCGAGTCAATGAAAAAATAATGGTCGTACCAGTTTTTCAAGGAGTCCATGGGCCTATTATGGGACTGGGGGCTATTGGGAGATCGTTTCTTAAAGGATAACCAACCATTTACTAAACTAGGAGTGTAAAATAGCCGGAAAAGCTCTACGGTTGGTGGGATTCTTCTAGCGCGACAAAGGATTTCAAACTGACTAACCTTACATGCGCCTATACAGTGAAGCTGGCTAATATGTACATCATAATATCCTAAGAGATCTATGAGGAAGCGAGTGAAAGGAATGCGGTAGTTGGATGCATCAAAAAGGCGAGTATATAAGCCAATCTTTCCCTGCGGAGCCTCAGTTATGAGGTCTCCGGCACCAGGGAGTGAAGGGTGTAGATTGGTAGGAATGAAGTAATTGGTGCAAAAGTGATCTAACTGCTCCTGGGTCATTACATTGAGCAGGATCCAATGGAGGAGTTGTTTCTTTGGGCCATTACTAAATAAAAAGTTAAGGACGTGGTATTCTAACATGCGATGAAAGGGATCCGTGCGTGAGAAAGTGGTGCTAAGAAGAAAAGCTTTAATGGCAGAAATGGAGAAAAAGACTGTGTGTTTCACACAGCCGTAGGGGTGGCTTATTTATAGGGTTGCCTTGTGTGTCATGGTCTGTTGGATGCATGACACGTGTTTGCCACTATCCTTAATCGTGTGGCTAGGGTGTAAGTGGCAAGTGAAAAGTCAGGTGGGACCCACGGGTCACTTCTGACTCAGTAGTTTACGCCGCTCGAGGTTTTGACTGTTTGCACTTTGTCAATCAAGTGGCAGGTGAACAGTCAATTATGTTAGGATATGTGGTCTTACGTAAGACTAAATTCAATGCTACAGTTAATTTGTCTTGGTCGTCACGTGCGGCTGAAGTACTATTTGAATAAATTCCTAACGTCAGGCAGCCACATGTGCGGCCAAAACAAATTTTTTGATAATCATCATTTTCTCAGAAGATCTTTCTTGGTACGTCCAGGGAGCTTCTTGATAGTCTAGAGGTTACGCCTACGGCTATAACAACTAGACTGGAGGGACATGATGGCGTATAGTCCCCAGCCGGGTCATGGACCCGGCCCACGGGTACTACCCGTATCCGGCCCATCACAGATGGGTGGGAATCGTGTTATTTGAGCTTATGGGCTTGGATAAACAGTAACCGCACACACGTGTGCGGCCCACGGCCCGGCATGACCGGTGTAGGGTTAGACAAAATCATACTCTTACTATGATTATGATTTATCGCAAAGGAGAGGATATTCACTCACCATAATTAGAAGATAACAATCAATCTAAATCTGGTGATTATCCTTGCCTTGGGGCCGAAGCAACAGTGACAGCCCATTAGGGTTTTACTGCCTATATAAGGAACCCCCAAGGGTTCCACAAATGTATTAAATTCTACACTCTCAAACTCTCATCCGATTCCTATAACCCTAATCGATTACTTACTCTCACGCCGGAGTCTAATCGTGGGAAACATTCCCACGGTAAGCCTAACGCGTGTTGTTTAGTGTGTAGGATCCCAACCATACGATTCACTTGGTGCAGGAGCCGGAGTCTAGCCAACCCGAATTAAGCCTAATTCAGGTCTAGCAAGGATCACCCAACTTTTGTATCAACATTATCAATTTCCTAGATAGGAATAGATCCTGCAGCTTTAATAAGATAATTGACAATGATCTAGATAGCATCATGTCTATTTGAAGTAACAAAATCCTCATTGTTCTTTCCTATTTCCATGGAGGAAATTCATATTAAACTAGTAAGTCGGATGACTTAATATTCTGCTTTGAAAGCACAATATAAGGATTTTAAAGTTTCTTCAGGTTAAATGGATTACTTAAATCTACAAATTCCAAATCTAAGAAAAATATTGACGTATATTCCAATAGATCTATTCACCTTATTAGCGTACACGTAAGTGTTTAATGACTCATGAAATTTGGGTAGCAAGTAACAGTTTGGGTAGTCCATGTAATAACATATTCCAGAATCACTTTTATTCCATTAAATCAACATTACATCATTAATTAAAAACGAAAATTATAAATCCTACCTACAATTTAACATTATAACATTAAAAATGAAAAAGGGATAGATTACTGATTAAGCTGGGGGGGGGGGGGGGGGGGGGTTTATAGGACACCGAGAGGGGTGGTTTGTTGGTGAAGATCGATGATTCTGAGCCATTAGATGATTATCTCGCATCATCTCTCCCATTTGTTACAATCCTAGGGTGTAGATTCGTCCAAGGCACACGGATTGCCAGGGTGGAAAATCCTGTGCTAGTTTGCTGATGAGTTGGCCAAATATGATTGGCTCTTTGATTAGTGGCAGGTTTATTAGCCAATAAGAATCGAGGGATGATGAAATCAGTGCCACGTTTGCACCTTGTTCTTGGCATCTCGCGTGCTATTCACTCTCTCCCTTCCCTGATTTATCTGATTAAGTGGCGCGTGGGTTCGATTGTTGATTTAATTGATAACCCCTAAAAACTAGGGTTCATGTGCTGCGTATTCTTTCCCCAATTCTTTTTTTCTTTCCCTTCTCGTGTCTTTCTCTTTTTTTATTTGTGTTGCTTTGACCAAGGTCATTGACCAGAATGTATATAACACTCCACCGACTTTTAACTTTTCTTTCTTGGTCTTTTCAAATGTAAAAAACTATCTTCCACGTCTAACTTAGCTATTGGGCTTGGGTCCATTTCATCCTTTTATTTGGCTTTGACCCAAATTACTTCCATCCGTTTTTATATGTGGTGTTGGGCTTCAAACTAAATTATCAAAACTTCGTTAACTTTTCATGGGCTTTCATGCCCATTAACAAAATGTGGGACCCACTTAACTTTAAACTTTTACAAATCCGCGACTAAAACGAACTCGACTTTTGGCACTTGAACTTTCTTCAATCTCGTGTAGATATTTGCCGGTTTTTCGCGAACTTCGGTACCTACACACATGGAACGAAAAACAAACATATACAAGGCATTTTCTATTGATTTTATGCAATTATTGTTCGTTTTATGATACAAATGATATGAGTAAAATTGCTCATATCAAACTCCCCCTTGCTAAGCAATTTCCGTGTCCTCACGCAATGATAAAATAAAACACTAACTACACTTTTATTCAACTTTTGAAACTTTTATTTTGCAAAGACATAATGTATTGCTTTCATTATTTGAAAAATAAATTTTAGGATCATAAAACTCAAATAGATTCATCGTCCCCGACTTTTCACTTTTCCATGCCAAGTGTAAAAACAAGATCATTGTCAATCATAAGCCCCAAAATTAAACCAACTCATACAAGTAATTTGTCTTAAACTTAATCTCCTATTATTCCTAATTGTATCTCTAGATTTTATTTGTCATTCACCCAAATGCTCATTTGACTTTATTTGATATTTATTAGTCAAAAAATGAAGACAAGAACGGTGTAAACTCAACACTCAAAACCTAACCTCGACTTCAAAAAACGTTGTCACTAAAGAAAGCCCACATCAAGGATAACTTAACACGATTTGAGGGATAAATCCCCGGACCCGAAATTTGGCTAATAGGACTACTTAAAAGCAACAATAAAACCTCTAAAGTTAATTATGACTTTATATGGATTTAGCAACAATTACATCATATCACCTTGTGGCTCTTTAAGATGCAGTTGTGCTCCTTATTTAAAATCCACACCCGAAGGCTCCTTGGACAAAAATAAGGGAATTGACATCACCATCCCAGCTTATGGCTCATGATGGTGAAGAAATTTTTATTCAACACGTCCCCTTGCCATACACCCTAAGGCTCTAATGACAAGGTTAGTGCTACATGACTCCCACTCGAAGGCTCCTAGAGAACATGTTTTTATTTATTCTTCTTTATTATTATGATATGTATAGTAAGCCAAATTTCCGCAATCCCATGATCAAAAGTCCATGACACTGACACCCTTAATATGTTCTCGCTTTAATTACAAGGGAAGAAAAAGAAGGAGTTACGAGTTAAGATATCAAGCCTAAACCGCTAAAAACTTCATTTATTAAGCAATTATTATTCAAGCGTGGAAAGTAAATACAAGGAGATTAAATCAAACACAAAAATACTTGCACAAAGAAGAATTAACCTTAGAAACTTATGATTGAACTCTATCATCTCTTGTTCTCCATATTGTAAAATTTCAAAAATGTGAAATCAATGGATACTTAGCCTATTAAATCAAAGTTTTGGTTTTTCAAGTCATATATAGGATCTTGCATCTTCTTATACTTTTTCAAGTTTTAGAATTTGCGTTTTAAAGTTCCCTGGATAAACGACTTTTAGGATCAATTATAGGAACTTGCGAAAAGTTCTTGTTCTTAACCCGTATGAATTAAGACATTCACGTTTTAAAGCTCCCTATATAAAAGCCTAGCAAAACTTAATTCAAATACGTTAAGGAAAAGCTAAGGTAAAAACCAAGTCGGGTCAAAAACTATTTTTATTTTCACCAACGGAAAGCATACATTTGTGTCAAAAGCACTTATTTTCTTTATTAAAACTTAAAAATAACACTAAAAATTTAAAATTTTTATGAAAATGAGAAAAACAATTACGTTTAGACACAACAAAAGCAATAGCAAGCGATTATATCGATTGACTCCCCCATGCTAAAACCAAACATTGTCCTCAATGTTTCTTAGCTCAAGAGTAACACCCCCTTGCTAAAACACGAAGAGTCTAATGCGAAATCCTAACATGGAAAGAGCACGCAAATCTATAAGCCGTTTATTAATTATGCCTTAAGATAAAACGTTAGTCGATAAAAATCAAAGGATAAAGAGTGTGCCCCTTTTTGGCAATCAAAGATTGGAAGATCAAGTGGACCGGCAAAAACCAAACACGAGAGTCTTCAAATATTAGGTTCATACCTAAGATTCACAACACAACAAAACACGAGCACGAGCTTGAAAGATCAAGCCTTATTAGTTGCAAGAAAATAGAAAGAAGATAGAATGTATGGGACTCCCCCACAAGGCACCTCATTTTTGTTAACTGAGTCATGAGCTCGACTCGATCCCCGCATTCATTGGTCCTTAGGGGAAGTGGTAGAAACCGACAAAATGGAATAAATTCCAACATGAAGCATGCTGCCGGGGTCAAAGATCTCATCCTCATTGTCGGATGTCAAACGAAAGGATAAAACTCCAACACAAATCTCTAAAAAGAGATGGTGGTCACAAATCACGTCATGGATAAAGCATGCTCCCCGAGATAAAATCGCACCAAGATGATAGAAAAGTCTTTCAATTATAACATCGGTGAAAGGCCGATATTTCCCTAAATCAACGATTCAGGGGTCGAATACCTCGTCCTCGTGAGAGAAAGGAATAGACAACACGATGTCGTCCCCCCATGCTAATTCAAGATCAAATAAAGCACATGGTAAAGGTAGGATAAAAGTCTCATCCATAATGGAATCAACATTCTTAGCTTTAACGACCATTTCACCCTTAGGAATGTGATCAATTGGGTCATGGTACTCAATATGAGACACATGAAAAACCCGCACATTAAGGTCAAAGTGGGTGGGAGGAGGACTTGGGACGAAATCATCATCAAGTAAATTCTCTAAAAAGAGAGCATCCCCCTCCGGGTCGAGATCATCAACACCCGGTGGTATCGAATCATTAGAAGCAACAAAAGTGTCAATCTCCTCCATAAACGGATCACTATCCTCAACGGGAATAGGAGATGGAGAGAAAGACTTGCTATTAGGCTTAGAATTCAAAGTCTCGATCTTAGATATGAGAAGATAGACGTTGGATAATTTCTCACAAAGAATCACGTCTTCCACATCTAAATGAGTAAGTTCATCGGTGAACTTCTCAAGGATCGGAATAGTCAAATCAACCTCATTTCCTGGTGGAAATGGGTGAAGAAGAGTAGGTTCATCGGTAAACCCCTCAAAATCCGAGTCGTGAATATCATCTTTATAAGAATGTTCATCGGAGAACTCCTCATTAGAAAATTCACTAGAAGTTGAATCATTCTCAAAATCTTCATCACAATTTTCATCATTAGAATTAGAGAAAATCTCAAAGTGAATGGAAGAAGAAGAGTCATCACAATGTGGCAAATCACACGTTTCATTGGAAATACCATCGAACTCTCTTGGGTTTTGGACAAGAATCTCAACACTAGACTTTATTACTTCGTCCGATACCGTGTCCGGAATAGTGCTAATAAGCTCATCCCCCTTGCTTAGAGAATTGTCGGATTCCACGATGGAAGAATCAAGAATAGGAGTGGTGAAGTCATGAGAGATTTCCTCATCATCTAGGATGGGTGAATTCTCATGCTCCATAGCCGGCAAGATACAAAAAGGAAGTACGATTGCACTAGACGAAGGATGTAGAGTAATAAGATCTCTTAAAGAAATAGAATTATCCTCGTCATCGTCCAAAAGAATAGAACGATCGAGTTCACGATTAGCAAGGTATTTTGCTTCCGCTTGAGCTCGTTCTTTCTCTCGAATTTCAATGCTTAAACCATTATAATCTTGCGAAAGTTGTGTAATCTTAAGTTCACAATCTCGTTTAAATCCCTCGTCAATTATTTCTCCATGAAATCGTCGACTTCCCAATTCATTAGTTATATCATTAATCTCTTGATTGATTTGTCTCTTTTCTAGCAACATATCTTCAATGCTTTTTTCAACAACTTCAACATTTCTTTGATCATTATTTGTTGGAACATTGTTTCAAGTCGTTCAATATCGAAAGAATATTGTGGAGATTGGTCAAAACCGGAAGGATTGGAATTATAGCAAGGACTAGGCTCATAAAATTTTGATCTCTCGGTTGACAACAAAAACTCTCGTGAGGACCTCCACAATACTCACAACAAAGATATTGTTGTGATAAACTCGGTAAATCTTGTGGAAAACAATTATCATTAAAGTTTTGATTGTAGCTCGGTTCATGCTCGTAATTAAGCGAGAATCGATGCGAACAATTAATTCCAAAATGAGAATTATTTCCACAAAACTCACACGAGGGTGTCTCGTATGTAGGGTGTGGAGGTGGGTAAAAATCGAGAGAATTATTCGAAAAATTCGGATTTCCACATGAAGTAATTTCATTACAAGAAGGACAAAATCCAACTCGTATATCGTGGCGTAAGTCATTACCACAACGCTCACACGTACACCACCGACATGGTAAAAAACCATATAACGGTTCTCCACACCCTTCACAATTGACGAAGGAATTCATGGAAGAATTAAAAATTGGAGGGTGAGGAGAAAAAGAATTCAACATGATAGAGGATTAAGAAGATTATTTTTGGTATTTTTCATAAATCAATCAAAACTTTCCGAGGACGGAAAGGGTCTTCAAATCAACGATCAACAAATCTCCACGAAGACGAATCGTACACAAGATCCCCGACAGCGGCGCCAAATTTTTTGATGTGATCGTGATAGTTTAGTGATAATTAGATACGTTATAGGGTAAATTAGAAAATTACCTTTAGGAAAAAGTAATAGTTTAAAATTACCAAAGACTGATTCAATTAAACATGTGGATGAACCAAGTTCGTTGTACACGAAGATCGAGTGAATTTGAGACGTTTTGTTTCGATTTGGCCAATTGATTCGAATTGGTTTTCGGTTTTTAAACTAATATTAATCCTACAAATTTTAAAACTATTTAATTTTATCCTAAAATGCATGAATCGTAAACCCCAAATTAATTTAATCTAAAAACAATTACTTAAAAAAATTAAAACTATTAAAAATTTAAACTATCAAATTAAAACTTAATTATTAAAGTAAATTTACTCTTACACTATTTAAAAATCTATTTAAACTTTTTAAACTAATTAAATCTATTAAAAATTACTTTTGAACCAAATCTATTTTTAAAACTATTTTTATTTAAATCTAAAATAATAAAAATCTAATTATTTTAAAGACTAATTAAACTTTTAAAATCCATGTAAACTACCATTTAAATGGATCAAATATTAGATTTACATATTAGGAGAAGGCAAACGGGCAACAAGCTGCGCCGCTAGCCCTTTTTGTATAGCAAAACCAAGTCTATTAAATACAACGTTTGTGGATTTAGGAGTCAAAACATTACTATTCATAACACGTTGTATTCTCGTAAGTAGCTCCACCGCCTCAGGTGCAAGGAAACCAAATGTATCAAACGCGAAAGGAATAAACACGTGTTGATTTTCAACACTGATTTCTCGTGTTTAGTCACTTTGCACGAGGCGGCTTTTAATAAAAACATTTTTTTATTTTTTTTATTTTTATTTTTATTTTATTTTTATTTATTATTTATTTGTTTATTTATTTATTTATTATTTATTATTTATTTATTTATTTTTTTTTATTTTTTATTTTTTTATTTTTATTTTTTTTAACTGAAAATCACTTTTATTTCATTAAATCAACATTACATCATTAATTAAAAACGAAAATTATAAATCCTACCTACAATTTAACATTATAACATTAAAAATGAAAAAAAGGATAGATTACTGATTAAGCTAGGGGGGGGGGGGGGGTTATAGGACACCGAGAGGGGTGGTTTGTTGGTGACGATCGATGATTCTAAGCCATTAGATGAGTATCTCGCATCATCTCTCCTGTTTGTTACAATCCTAGGGTGTAGATTCGTCCAAGGCACACGGATTGCCAGGGTGGCAAATCCTGTGCTAGTTTGCTGCTGAGTTGGCCAAAGATGATTGGCTCTTTGATTAGTGGCAGGTTTATTAGCCAATAAGAATCGAGGGATGATGAAATCAGTGCCACGTTTGCACCTTGTTCTTGGCATCTCGCGTGCTATTCACTCTCTCCATTCCCTGATTTATCTGATTCAGTGGCGCGTGGGTTTGATTGTTGATTTAATTGATAACCCCTAAAAACTAGGGTTCATGTGCTGCATATACTTTCCCCAATTCTTTTTTTCTTTCCCTTCTCGCGTCTTTCTCTTTTTTTATTTGTGTTGCTTTGACCAAGGTCATTGACCATAATGTATATAACACTCCACCGACTTTTAACTTTTCTTTCTTGGGCTTTTCAAATGTAAAAACTATCTTCCACGTCTAACTTAGCTATTGGGCTTGGGTCCATTTCATCCTTTTATTTAGCTTTGACCCAAATTACTTCCATCCGTTTTTATTTGTGGTGTTGGGCTTCAAACTAAATTATCAAAACTTCATTAATTTTTCATGGGCTTTCAGGCCCATTAACAAAATGTGGGACCCACTTAACTTCAAACTTTTACAAATCCGCGACTAAAATGAACTCGACTTTTGGCACTTGAACTTTCTTCAATCTCGTGTAGATATTTGCCGGTTTTTCGCGAACTTCGGTACCTACACACATGAAACGAAAAATAAACATATACAAGGCATTTTCTATTGATTTTATGCAATTATTGTTCGTTTTATGATACAAATGATATGAGTAAAATTACTCATATCAAGCATATAGTTTGAGAACACAAGTATTTCAGCTTTATCAGGTCTATACTTGTCTTATATCGAATATCTTTAAGTCCATTTATAAATTCTTACTAACATAAAGATGCGTCCAACTTTATGCAAGGAAGAAATCATAAATTTGGTGATTTAGATTTATTCATTTGACTGAAGAAGCGTCCTAATTCAATCAAATAAACATAATGTAAAAGTTTGACTTAGAAATTTCCGACATAACACGAATATAAACAAATATTCTACCCTTAAGTTTCCTTCTTACGTTAGCGTGTGTAAGACATCTTGTATATGAAATCTAAGAATACGGTTTTCTAAAGACGAACGACGTTAAAATAGAATATGGTATTTTATTCCCTATAAAATACATAATAATCTTACCAAGCATATGATTTATAAGGCCACTTTCCCTTACAAATCCTAGTACAATGATCTACTATGTTGAAAATCTGACACCGGATGGTGTAAAGTTCTGTGTGATGCGGAGTGCATTTCTTACACAAAAGAAAATTTCCATCATATTTACCGTAGGTTGGATTTATAATCCTATGTTCTCGTGTAATAGAATCTACGGACGTTCATTCACTGCCGAGTTTATGCTTAAGATTTTTCCAATTTTTGCACAGGATTGTGCTTAATTACCTTGTTCATTAACTTTTGGAATATGTTAATGAATTCTTCCAATAATTTGGGATTTTTGGGAGTGGTAATATTTCTTCAAAATATTTGATAAAATTCCTAAACTTTTCAAGCAAAATCTTCTGATGGATTCTTCTTAACAGAATTTCAGATGAAATTCAATGGCATAATTCCATGATAAAATTTTCGGGTGAAAGATTTTATCGTTCTATGGAATAGGATCTAACTCTACTAACTCTTGAAATTTCCTCGTGTATGTCTCGAGGTCATTTCCTTTTATCATTAGATAGCGGAGTTCTTCTTTTATCTTCTCGATAAGAAATATTTGAAATTTAATCAAGCGATCTTATGTATTTCTTTTGTCTCAATGGGTTGAGTATAAAGAATTTACCAAGATAACTGACGAAGTGCTATCTTCTTATAGCAAGCTTCATTTTATAATTTCAAATATGATAGGAAACTAAATTGGCTCTTTTAATCCAACGGGTGGTACTAATGGTATCTTTTCTTCCTTGGATATAAAAAACTACTAGTCATCGAGTCTTCTTCTGGATAGTACTTCTTATTGACAATTTGTAATTGCAGGATTGCAACCACATCATCGTCAATTCTTCGTCAAATACTTTTAGGTTTTAGAATGAAGGGAAAGAACAGAAATAATTCAGAATCTAGGGTATACTCATATCAGAAAACATTTGTCACATATGTATAAGGATACATATAAATGTTTATCGAACACAAGGTATATCTTTTGGGTCTATAGGAAACTTACTATGTTGATTATCATTAATAATAAATCCAACTATGAAATAGGATTTCAAAGTTTACTACAGATTTATAAAGATATGACTCATGCATAATCGTAACATAATTTTTCCATGATATGGAATGGAGGAATATAACAGAAAATGTAAAAACTCGTCTTATAGAACAGGCTTCTCTTTTATATATCCTATAGAAGAATCTTTTGATGGACAAAAGTCGAGAATAGAATATTTCTAGAAAACTTGGGAAGTTTGCTTTCTGTTTCTTCAAACTTGTGGGTTATGTTCAACTTGATAATTATCATTATCATAGAAGATAACAGAAATTCTAAAAATATATACTTTGTCAAGTATATGCTTTCTTCTTGAATTAACGTAATTTAATTCATAATCATTCATGAGAAAACCAAGAAATAGGGATTTCTTATTTCTAAAAAATAAGTATGAAACGACAAGATGAGAAACACGACTTTTATTTATTAACAACTTGTCTTGTTTAAACTTACAGGACAAGCTTCTCTGTTAATATAAAAGTAAAGACATAACGTTGAAAGTATTTACAACTTCTAGTCTAATGCATTCATCTTTCCTTCTTGAGTTTTTTGATGGCATCAAAAAGACTTTGTATGTTGGCTCGATGTCTAATTTGAATGTCCTCAATGATTAACTCAAGAGTAGAAATATTCAGTCGAGCTTGAACAATCTCTTCATCGTGTATCATTTGTCTTCTCCATAATTTATCCTTGAATTCTTCAAAATCTCCTTCCAATTTCTCAAAATCTCGTTGTAAAATTCTTCGGACTTTCCTAAGCCCTTCAACTTTATCCTCAAGATCTTCAATACGCTCAGGAGGAAATTCTTTCATATAGGGTAGGACATCTATAAGTTGTTGTTCATAAGTATTTTTAGGTAAGTTTTCAGATATAGGTGATGGTTCATTAATAGGGTAAGGTGATGGAAAATCTTGGTGTCGTGGTGTAAAATCTACTTCTTCATTATATACTCGTATAACTTGCATATAGGGGTCTCATCAAAGGGTAAAACAGATTTTGGGATTTTCTGATCTTTGGGTGTATTTTCTGAATCATCTAATAATCCACATGATACTTCGGGAAATCATCAGGAATACTTGCAGAACGCCCATCTTGAGAATCCAATGAGATGATAATAGGAGGGAGATAGGGATACCTATTTTTAGAGACGTTGATAAATCCTAACTTATTACTTACTCATAAGTACTACACATACACATGGTATCTAAACATAAAATCTCTTATGCATAATATCAAATAAATTTACACATAATCCTGGGGAGTATCAGTACAGTCATTCTTGTAGCAGCACTGACATTGGCACACGAGGACTTTCTTGAAATTATTTTAAAAGTAGTTATAGTTAAGATTTTACTTGTTCTCTATAACCATGGCTCTAAGTACCAATCTGTAAAACCCCTATTTTACCTTTACGCAATGGGACATTGATCTGGGGTATTACTTCATAGAACACAAGTCATAATAATAGAAAACAACTCAAAAGAGTGGTGAAATCAACTTTCTTTATATTTCATTGAAAAATTAGAGTTTTACAATATGAGGTTCCCAAAATCTAGAATAATTTTTGTCTTGTGCCTCTTCATGCCATCCTTGTGCTACTCCATGCTATTAGTCACCATTTATCTAAGATATATGCTTAAAGTAAACACAAAGGTTGAGTGAATTCATAGGTTTGTAATAACAGTTTTGAATACAACTATATCCTCCGGGCTACGTTGTTATACACCCATATAAAATCAGTTATCATACTGCACTATGCTCATGCACCGCTAATTGACATACAGAAACCAACAAATTGCCCTTATGCAGGCAGTTTGCCAAACTCTTGAGTTATGCAAAATAAAGTGTATCTGTTTAGCCTAGGTAGGAACCTTCAGTTGCTAGCAAGCGCGACTTGCCCAGATAGGAGATGTCAACCCCCAAATAGTACTATTCACAATATTATCGCTCATTTTCAAGAAATTATTAGCGGTTCACGACTAAAAAGGGACTTAATGGAAGTAGTAAACTTAGTGTCAATAATCATACCATATAATTTTGAAAGCACTTGTATTCCAGTTTTAGCATATATCCCCCTCATGGGTTTTGAAATCATTTAGAAAGCATTTAAAAAGTGAGGCTATGAACTCACGATATTATATTTAAAAGTCAAAACGATTTAAAAACACATGTATTCTAGTTTTAGCATATATCCCCCTCACGGGTTTTTAAATCATTTATAAATCATTTAAAAAGTGAGGCTATGAACTCACGATATTTTAGAAACCAATTAGTCAAAACAATTCATATTTAAGTAGCATATATCCCCTTCACGGGTTTTCAAAACATTTACAAAACATTTAAAAGTGAGGCTATGAACCACCTTATGTCCATAGAATCTAAGCTATGATCAGATATATGTCATTCACAGATAAACATCTTGATCATACAAACCACAACTTGGTCTCATAAACAGCTTGATCTCACACCAACCTGGATTAATACATTGTTGTATAGTATCAAGTCTTTAATCTTTTGTTCAATCTTGTTAAGTGTTGGTTATATTTTCTTTTAATGATAACTTGGTGGTAATTCTAGCACCAGTTTTCGGGCCATCATACTCAGAATCCATTCTATAAACGTTTGAGGAGCGAGGGCACTTTAAATCGTAAATCCAACCACTCAGTCGGAACGTAATATCGAGATGGAACATGTTTGTATAAAGATCCCTACTAACATGATACTTTCATTACTTCCTCTTATACATGGTTAATCTTCTTTAGTTTCAAAATTGGAAAAATTAGTCCTTTTGGTTATACTTTGGTATAATTGCACTTTTTTTTAGAACGGCGAGTTAGTAGTTAGTGATTCGAGGTTATAGTGACATCCAACTAGGCAGTATGTAAGCCTCGAATCTTCTCCTTAGGGGATAAACCCCACTCCTGCTTCTTAATTCGGGCCACTGAAGGTTCTTGGTGAGACTCAAACTCGAGACCTCTCCAAGAATACCTCCCCAAGGTTACCCTTGGTGGCCAACTGAGCTAGCTCAGTTAGTTTAATTGCACTTTTAACCCCTAAAGTATATAGTTTTAGTATTTACATTTTAAACATTCAATATTTAACCTTAGGACCTCAAGATTTCCAACATGAATTATCATAGTTTTAGTCCCTATACTTGTAAAAATCACATAACAACCTCAAAAATGGACCAAATGATATAGGATTTAAAAGAAAAGTTTCAAAACATGTTTATAATCATAATAACAACATTTCTTCAGAATTATAGCTTTTGAAATGGGTTTTTGCTTATTATTTCATGTAGATTACAAAACTAGGGTTTAAGAAATCTTTAAGTTATAACTTCTATTTAAAATGATGAAATGACTCAGTTTCTTTTAAATTATCTTTCTAACATCTTATGAATAGTATAACAACTCTAAGAAAATATTATAACAAGATCAAAGATTAGTTAACAAAATGATTACATAGGATACTCCAAAATGGCTCCTAATGAGGTATATGGACTATATCTTCCTCATAACTCTTCAAGAACTCCTAGAACTTCTTCCAAAACTTGCTAATGATCTTAGGGAATTCTTAGAGCTTTAATGGTGGTGGGATAATAGAATGTATGTGTGTTTAAGTAAGAAATGGAAGGATGATTCTAAAATGAAGCTAAAGGATGCTATTTATACAATTTCTAAGCCTTAGCCTCCAAGTTTTGCTATGAAACGTGTTAGAAACAGGATTAGTGACTAAGGAAGCCTAGGAAAGATCTATGCAAGTCTAGGAGTGAGTCATGATGTCTAGGATCAAAAATATCTACGTATGAGGTTAAAAATATGTCACGACTTGATTTAGAAAGGAAAAATGATGTGTAGCCTTCAAGTAGGTGCATCACCTACTTAGAAATATCCCAAAATATCCTATTGATCTTCTACTAAGTTTAAAATTAGGAGGGGAAAGGGTTTTGAATCATTTTTTGAGGGAAAAACCAAAACCGGGTTCAATTCTAGGGTTTGTAACTTATGGTTTGTGTTTTTGGTGATTAATGATTTAGGATTGTGAATAGTGATGGATTAGGGTTTAATTAGGGTATATACATTTTAATTAAAAAGTTTGGGTCTTTGGTTTGAATTTTAATAAAGGTTTGATGTTAAAATGGGAAGAAAACTTAGGCGGGTTAGGGTTTCTAATGATTTAGGGTTAAGTTTTAGTAAAAGTGATTATCCTTTAACTAACTACTGATGTAAACTCTATTTATACATCCTAAATTGTCCTCAAGGTGTTCATGAAGTCCCTACATTGGTTTTATTAAGTTATTCTAGGTAAACATGTCTAAAGGGTGAAAATACTCATTTTGACCTAATTTACAAGCCATGCATTAAAATCTTGTTCCTTTTTCATTAAGGTACTTTTACATTGTCTTAATACAGTCTTATAACCTTAATTAATTCCTATAAATATTTATAGACTTATACAAAAAGAACTAGGTGATGATTCCATGTAGATTTCTTAATATTAGGGTTTTTAGGTCATTAATTCTAAGGACTTTTTATCTTGGGTAATTACTGTTTGTACCTTTATAAACACTTATTCTAGGTCTTATATAGTATGTTTATGACTTCTATGGATTCTACACTTTTAGTTTAAGGGTTTGTATAGGTTGATCATATTCTAGGGACAATCTTAGGAGCTTAAGATCCTATGCTTTGATAACTTATACTTTATGCTTTACCAACTTGTAACTTGACTTGAAATGAATTTATAATCGTAATATGATGTATAGTTGAGTTTATAATTTATGGCAAAATATTAGACTCTAATTCAATATGAAATAGTTTTTATATGCTAATCTTGGTTACTAGGTCTTAACTTGTAATTAGCCTTGGATTAGTGAATATTAGTAATTTTTGATCAATTAACTTTCCTTTATTTGATAGATTGTGATTAGTATATTGTTTTTGATAATAGTACATGGATTTTATGTAGTTACATTGCTTGAAATATTGTTTATCAAGGGTTTCTAGGTGGTGATCTAGACTATTATGTACAGTTACTTGTATTTAGCTTTGTATGGTTTGTTCTTTCCATTATTAGGTATTATTATGTCTTCAAAGTATAGTTTAAAACTTGTTTAGAATACTTAATGACTTATTGATATGTGTTTTCCATTCATAGTTTACCATTCTTTAGGTTACAACTCATTTATAAGGATTCTAGGGTTTCTAAAGGAATTTAGGGAATCATAGTTACATTTGAGATGTTCTTATTGATATTGAACTTATTAGATCACTTTTAGATTGTAGACTTGATATATACATTGTATTGACAACATATAGGAATATGTTGTAATGGTAGTTCAGGTTGTGAGAAGCAGTTCATCTTACCAAGTAAGGTACAAAAAGCAAAAATTTCTAGCCAAATTTTCATATTGAGACAATTATAGCTTATAGCATAGATGTGAAATTTGAGGTTTGTCACATTAGGAAAGTGTATACTTTGTTGTAATTGGTTAGAAAGTTGTTAGGGTTTGCAGTTAGGTCCATGTTCTTGTTAGTTTGTTACATTTCAGTTTTAAAGTTTGTTACAAGTGCTTAATAATTGTTACATATTTCATATTCAGTCCTTTTACTTTCTACATTTACAATTTCAGTCCCGCTACTTTCCATACTTTACATTTTTGGCATTTTTACTAGTTGGGCATTAATTGGTTGAACATTGTGCTTAATACTTGATATGTGCAATATGTTTATAGGCTAGTACGGTTACGTAGAGATATTATTTTTACCTTTTTACGTGCTTAGTGATAATTAGACATAGATTTCCAAAATATTATCAATCAAATACCAAAAACAATTACGTGACTTTATTGATATCGATGAATCAATTCGTGAAGATACCGAGAGAATAACGAACTTAAAAAAGATAAAAATTAAATGGCGCGCCGGTTCTTTACGTGGAGATTGACGATTGATTGACGGTTACATATTGGATTTTGGGATCCGTTCACTTGTGAACGTCTTTTACATATTATAAATAAAAAACATAAAAAAATCAAAAAATTTAAAAATATAAACAATAAAAAAAACCTCAAAAATCAATTCTTTCCTAAAGAATTGAACCAAAAAAAAATAAAAAAATAAAAAAGTAATATTTTTCCTAAAAGATTACACCAAAAATATATTGTATATATTGGATTCAGTCGTTTTTACGTACATACTATACTTTAATAAAAATAAAATAAATAAAAACATAATTTCTCTATATTATTTTATGTAAATACATATACGTAGATACGAACAACCAATTTACCTACTTCCATAAGCATTGCCTTGGCAATACACCGTACTTGGGGGAGTTCCGGTCCCACTTACGTGTATCAATCAAAAAAATAAAGGCAAAGTTAGATAAACACTTTCAATAAGTAAGAATTCAAGGAATACGAACTATTAAGTGAATAGAAAGGCGACTTTGCTATAAAATGCAAGCCTAAGGGAAACATGTAAGCTTAGCGCCACCTCATTCCCCCGTTCACTAGTAATTATTTCAAGAAGGAAGGATTGTTGCGGGTTTTGCCGCCAATTAGTACTACATATATATTATTATGTCTTGTGGTTTTCACTATTGAACCTCGGAAAAGATAATCTATTCTTTTCCATAGTCGACCGAGAGCTCCTCTCTCATTCCTCGAGTTGAGTTGCATGCGCACTCGAGCGCGTGAACATATACCTACTGGTGTACCACTTCCTCCCAAAAGGAAGAGAAACAAAAACAAAGCCTTCCATCAAGCCGATCACGAGCATCGTGCTTTCGACAACTTAGACGAAGCCATGGACATAGACCATTGATTGAGATTCTCCAATCCAACATGGATGGGAATGCGGATGCCATAGTCATTCTTGAGATAGCTGCTAACAATTTTGAGCTTAAGACATGCATGATACAAATGATTTCTTCTATACCTTTCTTAGGGAGACCTATGGATGACCCTTATGACCACATCAAGAGATTCATGTCCCTTTTTAATACCATCAAGTATAATGGGGTACCTCACGAGGCGGTTAAGTTGATCTTATTCCCTTTCTCTTTGGAGGGAAATGATAGGAGTTGGCTAGATAAGCAACCCTCTAATAGCATTACCACTTGGGAGGACTTGAAAAAGAAATTTGTGAACAAGTTCTTTCCACCTTCACGAACCACCGCATTAAGGAACCAAATCATAGGCTTTTAACAAAAGAGATACCAAACCTTTAGTGAAGCTTGGGAAGAGTTCAAAGAGTTGTTAAGAAAGTGCCAAAACCACGGTTTTGACCAAGTTCACCAAATTAACACCTTCTACAATGGCTTGAGACCACACCATCAAGATTCCCTTAACTCGGCCGCGGGTGGGAACATTCTTTCAAAGTCCACCCAATATGCATGGGATATCATTGAAACAAAATCCATGGTTCAAAGTAATAGAGATAGAGATGAGGTGGTACATGTTGTACAAGAGAGTGCTCCTAAATCAATTGATAGTCAATTACTTAAGCAAAACATTGAATTACTTCAAAAGTTTAACCAATCTCAAGACATGTTCCAAGAGTTTATGAAACTTACCTTGAACAACTCTTCTACCAACAATGTCAATGCCATCACCCTATCTTGTGAGACATGTGGAGGCCCTCACTCATACTTGCAATGTGACAAAGTTCAAAACTTTCAAGGAGAATGTTACGCTTATAATGATGATGGAAGAGAACACTTTAAACCAAACATCAATCCTAATCACTTTTTATACAAGTCTAACAATTACGTTGCTCCACCGGGTTTCCCTCCCCAACAACCCACCCAAAACCAACCAAACAATCCACAAATTCTCAATAGAAACCAAGGGCCAAGAGGAAATTATCATGGGAATAACAACAATAGAGGGCCTAATAACTTTCAAAACCAAGGGAACAACTTTCATGGAAATAACCAAGGGTTTTACCAACCACCTCCACCTTTCCACAACCAAGGTTACAATCAAGGGAATGGGAAAAATGAAACCATTGAGCTATTTCAGAAGATGAATCAAGAGACCGAAAGAAGGATCCGTGAGAGTGAAAGAAGAACTCAAGATCAATTGAGGTCCATACAAGAGGAGACAAACAAGAAATTTATGTTGCTCTTAAATCAAAGACCTCTAGGTGCTTTACCCTCCAACACTGAAACCAATCCAAGGGCAAATGTAAATGCAATCACTACAAGAAGTGGGAAAACAACTGTGACAATCCGTCAATTTATGGTTGGAATTTTATTCTCAAATATTAATTAAAAATATTATTTTAATGTAATATTATGAACTCACTTATTTTTGGGAAGTAATTTGGATTTACGTCTTGAAGTAGCATCAACTACGTCTAAACCGGAGGATTCTACGTTACGTGCTTACGTTTACATACACCGTTTTTGGTGACAGTCCGACATTTCAAAAAAATAAATTTGTCCGTGAATATTATTTTGGAATTTTAAATTTGTGTTAGTTCATAAACTCACAAATTTACGAGAAGAGATTAGGACTTACGATTTTATTTTAACGTCCTGTACGACTAAACCGGAAACCTTAGGATTACGTATTTATGTTTTTGAACTCCGTTTTTGATGAGACAATTTTTATTAGATTCGTTTTGTGCCGTTGATTCATAATTTATAAAAACGTTTTTCGTAAAACGACCTAAGGGCACGTAAATCGAGGAAACTAGAATCGAGTAATACCCGTAGATTAGTGGGATGAGACAAGTTTACACTTGCCCCACCCCACTATATGGACGGCAAGTGCAAGCTACCAACACCAAAGAGGTGTCAAGTTGTAAGTAACTTAGTTACTTACACTTGTCCCAAGCTTACAAAGTAAGCATACTTTTCACCAAAACCACTAGCCATTACCATTTCCATTCATTTCCTCCATGCAAAACAACTCAACTCTCCTCCCTCTCTCTATGTGTGCCGTCCCATCCTCACCTTAAACACCTCCCTTTGATCAAATTTAACCACAAACATTTGTTATAATTAACATATGTTAATCTCCCTTCCAAGAGATGAAGATTGGTGGAAGTTTTAACATCCAAGGAGGAGTTTCTATGGAGTCTTGGGGCTGATTTTCCATAAGGAGTTCTTGAAGAATGGTGGTCTTGAAGATGATCTTGATTTATCACAAGTTTCTCCATCAAAATCCATGTCCTAATCACAACCTACATCATCTTGGTGGTATAAAGATTGTTCTCCCCATCCTCTTGTTATTTTGATTATGTAATCATGTATTTTATTTCTATTTGTATATGTATATGATGAATATATGATGATAAAAATGTTGTGTGGGGATCAAGTGTTGATAAATATGATTAAAAAGATGAAAAACCATAAGAAACAAGGCTAAAATCTTGCTTAAATTATTGGTTGTATAAAAACAGTAAGTAACCAAGTTATGAACTGATAAAATTGCATGGTGGAATCCATTTACAGTAAGTGTTATATGTCATACACATGTGAGAGTTGGACATGCAATGGAATCGTCAAAATGAGTGAGATATGATCAAAACAAGTTTAGAGTACAAATCTGAGTACACTGTTTTTGACGAATTTTAGAAAATACTTAAAGGCTGATTCAACAGTAGCCATAGAAGAGTTAAATGGAGCACATATCATGTAGTTTATGCCATAAAAATTTGAGCTTCTATCTCCATATAGAACGCTAGATATGGCTGTTTTGGTAAACATGAAAGTAAAAATCAGATTTTGGAAAATTAAAGTATAATAGTATAATATATGCACTCAAATAAAAATAGTATAAAATGTGAATTAAAACCCAGTAACTTATATAATACATTTATATAAATATGTATAAAGATAAATAAATGGACATTTTATAAAAATGGTTTTTTGATAAGTTTTATAAGTTATAAAACTATAAACCTGATTTTTACGACTTTTTCGGCTATTACCGTAAAATTAACGTTTTTCGCTAATTAAAACTTAGACTGTGACAATCCGTCAATTTATGGTCGATATTTTATTCTCAATATTCATTTGAAAATATTATTTTATGAACTCACTTATTTTAGGGAAGAAATTTGGATTTACGTCTTGAAGTAGCATTGACTACGTCTAAACCGGAGGATTCAACGTTACGTGCTTACGTTTACATACACCGTCTTTGGTGACAGTCCGACATTTCAGAAAATAAATTTGTCCATGAATATTATTTTGGAGTTTTAAATTTGTGTTAGTTCATAAACTCACAAATTTACGAGAAGAGATTAGGACTTACGATTTTATTTTAACGTCCTTTACGACTAAACCGGAAACCTTAGGATTACGTATTTACGTTTTCGAACTCCGTTTTTGATGAAACAATTTTTATTGGATTCGTTTTATGACCTTGATTTATAATTTATAAAAACATTTTTCGTAAAACGACCCGAGGGCACGCAAATCGAGGAAACTAGAATCAAGGGATACCCGTAAATTAGTGGGATGAGACAAGATAAATCTTGCCCCACCCCACTCAATATGGGCGGCCAAAGTAAGCCACAACATCCATTTGGTGGCAAGTTTTAACAAGTGACATAACACTTGTCACTTAAGCTTAAACATTAAGCTATTACAACACAAAACCAACTAGAAACCACTTGCTTCTCATTTCCACCATTTCCCTCACATGCAAAACCACTTCTCTCTCTCTCTTGACTCCATTTTGGCCGTCCCATTTCTCCCCAAAAACACCCAATTTGATCTTGATTCCACCACAAAATCATGTGTTATTTACACATATGTTGAAGCCCTCTTGAAACCCTATTGATTGGTGGTACTTATAACATCCAAGAAGGAGTATTCATGGTGTCTTGGGGCTGATTTTTCACAAGGTGTTTATGAAGAATGGTGGTCTTGAAGGTGGTCATGGTTATTCACAAGTTTCTCCATCAAAAACCATGTCCAAATCATAACCTACATCATCATGGTGGTATAAAGATTGTCCTCCTCATCTTCTTGTTATTTTGATTATGTAAACATGTATTTTATTTCCTATTGTATATGTATATGATGATTATATGATGATAAAAATGTTATGTGGGGATTTGTTGTTGATAAACATGATTAAAAAGGTGAAAAACCATAAGAAACAAGGTTAAGATCTTGGTTAAATTTGTTGGCTGTATAAAACAGTAAAGAAACAGGTCATGGACTGATAAAATGATGAAGTAGAATCCATTTACAGTAAGCTATATGTCTTGTACACATGTGATAGTTGGCCATGCAATGGAATTATTGTAATGAGTGAGATATGATCAAAACAAGTTTAAGATACAAATCTGAGTTCACTGTTTTGGACGATTTTTAGAAAATACTTAGAGGATGATTCAACAGTAGCTATAGAAGAGTTAAATGTAGCACATATCATGTAGCTTATGTGATAAAAATTTGAGCTTCTATCTCCATATAGAACTCTAGATATGGCAGTTTTGGTGAAAGTGAAGATAAAAATCAGATTTTGGAAATTAAAGAACAATACTATTATATAAGCACTCAAAATTATATTGTATAAAATGTAAAGTTAAAACCCACTAACTCATGAATTTTATTTATATAAATATGTTAAAGGTTAAATAAGTGGATATTTTATAAAAATGGTAACTTGTTAAGTTTTATAAGTTATAAAACTATAAATATGATTTTTACGACTTTTTCGGCTATTACCGTAAAAATTAACGTTTTTGTTAAATAAAACTTAGATGGTTGGACTCGTCTAATGAAAACTTTATAAAACTTATATACTGATATATAGACATGTATAACAAGTAAAAACCGATAAAAACCCGAACTATAGGACAAACGGACATTAACGAGCTAAGTAAACACATTGGACTAATAATTGGACTTAATAAGATAAATACTTGTAAAAAAAGAACTTATTAGGTTTAACCCATTTGGGCCCAACTTGAAAGTTTACATACTGATAATATAAGTACGAAAAGGATTAATAAGAGTTAAAGAACTTATAATAAGTATATTGGACTTAAAACACGTAAATAGGTAAAACTAGAAAACTAGTATAAAAGTTATCGACATATAACACTAAAATGAGTAAACGAGAATATGTAAACCCATTTGATCATCATATATATATAATCATCATATGTATACATAATTGTTATTTTTATAAAGTCATTGGACATGAGTCTAAGACCGATTATTATTTGTCTAGGTTTCCGTGATTGAAGCACGTACCGTAGGTCCGAATTGCCGATCACCCGCCTTCCCACATCAACGTGAGTTCATAGCCTCGCACTCTTTTAAATGTTTTTATGAAATGTTTTATAAACCCGCGAGGGAGATAACATGTTAGTTTTTATAAAATAGGACACCATTTGTCCCGATTGTTTGTTTATTGATTTTGGACCCGAATGATTGAATGACTCGATTGTATGACCCGATAAATGATTAAAGGACCCGATAGATGAAATTAAATGGATTATTAAAGTTAGGTTATGTCACTAAAAGTCCCATTAGCATGAATTGTGAACTACCGGGATTTGGTAGACGCTTATGCATTTAATAGTACTATTTGGGGACGATCACCCCAGTTCGCGCCTTGACGGTTGATCCCCGTCGTGCCACATTGATTGGTAAGCGAATTTATGTATGAGAAGATTTCCATAGCGTGACCTTTGTGACGACACGCTACTTTAGATGGGCAAAATTGGTATCGGGTTAGCTACCCGTTTTGGTTTTAGTAAGGTAACAATGTCATGCGGCTTATAATAATCCAATCACCGAAATACTACTAGACGCTCAGAATTACGACGTATTGCCTGACTAGCAATACAGGGTCATACTATTGATATTATGTTCGTGTTTTGGTTTTCATAACCATATTCATATAACGGTTTTTATTTTCATACAACGTCATAAGACGTATTGTATGACGTTTCTACGACATTGGCTCGTTTAATGATTTTTAAGGCAAACGCCTATATTATGATTTTGATGAAGATTTGTATAAAATGATTTTGGCTATTTCATGGCCTATCAAAACGATTTGTACAAAATGATTTTCAGTAATACTTTTATACTGATATTGTATTGATGGAATTTATTAAACTCTATGAATTCACTCGGCGTTATCGCTGACCTTTTCTTTTAACATGTTTTATCTCAGGTACTTGAAGGTAATTCTCGGGAAGACGACAAGAATTCATGGCCCGCACTTAAACAATATTTTCCATTCAAATACTTTATAAAACTTTGTATGAAATAATATGACTTGGGACCTATGTAACTTTGATATTTATGAATGCAAATGATTTATTATTAAACGACGCGATTTTTATGCGTTGTCTATGATGTGAGTAATGTGCTATCCCGTAACACCAACGAGTCTTCCGCTGTATTGAGTTGTATAAATTTGGGGGTGTTACAGTTTGGTATCAGAGCTCTCGTTATAGAGAACGAAAGGTTTTTAAAACCAAGGTTTTGGATAAAACTTTTCAAAATCTTTTAACTATAAACATTTTTCAAAAAATGTCTAAAAATCTTTTGACTATAACGGTGCCGAAGAATTCTCGAGTTACCGACAAGGCCAGACTGAGAAGTGTTATTTTAATATATATATATATATATATATATATATATATATATATATATATATATATATATATATATATATATATATATATATATATATATATATATATATATATATATATATATATATATATATATATATATATATATATATATATATATATATATATATATATATATATATATATATATATATATATATATATAACTTGGATTATATATATACATATGATGTAATTTGATTACATGATTATTTGATGATTATTTTGATATTTACACGAGGTATTTATACGACGTAGATTGTCACAAGAAACCCTAAATCCCCTAGTAAATTAATTGAAGCTATTCTCGTGGAATTCTTGCTATCCTAGATCTGAACCAAGTTGTGGATATTTATGATCCCAACAAATGGTTGATATTCGTAGAAATGTAGATATTAGTTGATTGTGATGTTGAAAAAGAATTGGCGAGATTATATCTGGTATCGATGTCATGACGATCTTTCCTTATAGAGTGGAGCTTGACAAAACGTTACCACCTAGAAAGATGTCATATGATTCGTTGTCATCCAATTCTTAAATTGAAATCGAAAGGGTGAATGTTGCACTTGAGGCTGTCATTGGAACCATTACCCAAAAGCCTCATGCCACTAGTACCTTTCCGAGAAGTCTAGTTGAATGATCAAGTCATTTCATACTAGTGACTCATTTGATAATTGTTATTGTAAGAGCTATAGGATTGAAATTAAGTATTGATCATATTGAGCTTTCATTGCCTTCACAAGGCCTAAGAATAAAGATGAAAGTATTGGAAAATGAGGTAGGATATCAAATTGACTATAAAAGTGGTTGAAACTTGAATAAATTAAAATTTAACCTGTATGGAATATGAGATTGTTAATATAAGTCGTTAAGTTCTGTGATTGAATTATAAGGTTTTAATTGATTGTTAGTTTGTGTTAAGGGTTGTTCCTAGACCATTGTCCAATGATGAGGATGCCCAGTGTCCAAGAAATAAATTGAAGAAATCTTCTTCTGAATTGAGACTGATGGATCTTCTGGGACGTGTAGAACACCAAATGACTCTTGTAGGTTAGTATTCATTGTGGTATCTTTTAAAAATCCCTAACTTAACTGAGATATCAGTTGGTAGGATGAGTTCTGAGAATTGTATGACATAGTGACACGTAATGTGTTACGGTACAAATTTTGACTTGTTTGTGATTAATGAAAAAGACTACATTTGATTGCTAAATCCTACATGTATCGATGTTATCTATCTTTTATTACTTCATCCTAATGTTCGCATTAGTGATGCAACCATTGAACAAGTACTCATCTCGAATTGAGTTACGTTGTGGATTATTCTCTTTGTATTCCTGAGTGCCATCAAAGTCATGAACCTCATGATTATTTGGCTAAAGCTCATTTCCTATCATATTGTAGTTAGTTCTTGGTGAACAAGCTTTCATCACTCTTTTGCAGATCACTCATTGTTTTTATAAGATAAAACAGTATCAATTGAGAAAATTTAATTTTCATCACAATAAAGATTATTCAAAGTGAGATTTAAAAGTTATTGATATCAAAATGAAGTTGTTTATGAAACACTTTGGAAAACTTAACTGTTTTCATAACATATAAAATCTTTGTAAATTTATTCTTGATTCTTATCTAAGAATTAAGCATGAAAATGATTTTACTATAAACATGGATGATACAATTTTGACGAACTGAGTATTGCATCGTTAATCTTGAAATTGTATATAGTTGCGTGCCTACATACAATTTGGAATGGACCATGCAAGGCTGACTAGTAGTCACCATAAAACTGATTAATAAACACTACATTCTCTTTAAAAGGTTGTGGAAGATTAAATTTTAATGAGATCTGCAAGAAGTGAAAAATAAGGACATAATGTTAGGGACACCTACATATATGCCTGTAACACCTATTCTTCTGAGTCGAATTTACTCATCTGTGGTATTTGCCTTATTTGACAATTGATATTCCGTTCTTGTCTAATTCTACCGTAGTGAGATTCTTAGGAAAAGCATTTGATTATCGAGTGTTGATACCCGACTGGATGTATCGACGTTCCTATCATTTCTTTTGATTTGATTTCATTTGAATGACCTGGGTAAGGATCCGAGGAGCTTTCGAATGCGTATTCAAATTATGAAAACATGGAATATATTCATATTCGTTAAATGTTTTCGTCTGTATCTGATTTGAAATTCTCTCACATAGATTATGCGTTGACCTTACTCTTTTAATAGTAATTGTGTATCCTGATATCCTTGATTTATGAAGAATTATGAGTTATTATTAGTCTTTTGAGAAGTTCACATCTTATCGACATCAATAAAACTGAAAAAGTTGATAATGCCGATAGAATGGATTGATTATGACATGACGACATTGTCTTAATTGATGGGAACTCGAGTGGAATTCCCCTAAATGATAAGATGCTGATTATCAAAAGTGATCTAAATAATTCTTGATGGATGACCATATCCTGTATTTAGACTTAAAAATTATACCATGAATGGTTGTGAACTAGTTATAGATATTGTAATCTAGAAGAAGCTAATATGAATGTATTAAAAGATGATAATGTTATCTGAAACTTTAGTAAGTATTTGTTGATGAATTACCTAGACCTTTGCCATTTAAGCAAGTTGAAATTGGTGTTGATTATATTCCCGGTGATGCACCTGTGGCTTGTGCACTGTACGTCAGCACCATCTAAATTAAAGGAATTACCGTACAATTAAGAGAGTTGTCGGAGAAAGATTTTATTATACCAAGCTTGTCATCCTGAAGAGCTATGGTGTTATCATTCCTTATATTTATAGATTGCTATGAACTGAGTAAATTGACAATCGAAAACGATATCCATAACTCGAAATGGAAGATTTGTTCGATCATTTACAAGGTTCTAGCGTATGTTTTAAATTTTTTGATCCATAGCATGGTTATCATCAACTTCGCATCTGCGAAAGAGATTATCTATTCCAATCACTACATCCGGTACTTGTAATGAACATTATGAGTTTCATGTGATGTCGTTTGGATTGATCAATGCACATGTAGCATTCATAATTCGGTGAATCACGTGTGTAGGCTGTAATTTGATAAATTCATGCTCGTAATCATTAAGGACCATTTATTTCTTTGATTATAAGAATATGAAGGAGTTAATAATTATTTATAGGTTGCCCTGAATTGGCCGAACAATGAAAACATGTACCTTGAATAATTAACATGAGATTAAAGACTTAACCTTAACGTTATTTGACCGTGTGATTAATAGATAATGGAAGCTATATTGACTTTTCAAAGATTAGAACCATTAACGCTTAGGAATTAAAAACTTAATCCTTTACATAAAATGACCGTTGGATTAATAAGGGTAAGATGTATGCATATAGACTTCAAAAATTAAGAGCCCTTTTAAGACTTTGAGTTATACTAAAAATAAAATGGAAATATGTTTTGACGAATGTTTTAACAAAGGATTTTAAGGGATTATTCCCTTATACACAAACCATTTAACTAAACTTCTGTTTAGGGGTAAATGTTTGTGTATGCCTCAAGATAACCTAAGAGGAATTGAGGAAACCATTTAAACCATGACTTAGAATTTGAAATGACAATTTTTGCTTTTCAACTAAGAAAACTTTTACCAAAGTGTAACCAGAGATTTTTTCAAACATTTACGAATCTTGTTAATTATTTTTGATAAATCAACGAAAATCTTGTTAATTAAATTCAAATTATTTTGAACATTTTTATATAATTGGACAAACTGGGAAAATTTAAAAATCTTTACGTTTACGTTTCATAAAAAAATTGAATATTTATTATTTAATTAGTTGTAATAATTATCGACGCTTTAAACGCTGGATTGAGAAAAACGGATAAAAATGATAGAAAAGACGAAACTAAAACATAGAAGATATGAAGAAAGAATTTTGAATAAATACGGTTGTGATATTTATTTCATCAGGAAGGTGAACGTAATTACTGACGCATAATATAGAAAGAATATCTGAGTGAATTGTGGACATGATAATTACATCATCATGAGAAGTGAATATAGATACTGACATATTATATAAAAAGGATAAAGAACCAATTAGGATATATTTCTTAATAATGAACGTGCAAAATAAAGTGCCGAACAATATAAAAATAAACAATGATTGTAAAAAGATAATATAGATAATAAAAAGGGGTTCGCGGCTAGTGTGAACCATTAGAATTAAGGAGCTGAGGGCATTAAATGTTTTAAAGACCACATGTGATTGCCTAAATATGCAGATTGTGAGATATAGTTATGTTGGAATTTGTAAGTATAAGTATTCTATTTACGTCATTTATGACTAAAAGTATCTTTGTCTGAAGAAGTTGTACTGATGGCAAACTATGAAGGCATACATCGCCTCATACATTAGTAAACGTCTAGCTATTGCAAAGGTCATCATCTGAATTTGATTCGATTTAGGTCATCGTCGACAGACTGACCAAATTTGCTGATATCATTCCCGTTAATGATAAATGCAAAAGAGTTATGTAAACATAGTGTGCCTGTATCGAACATCTTTATCAAGATCCTCGCTTCGCATCGAATTTCTAGAGAATTGCTCAGAAATCATTGAGAACGAACCTTGATGAGAGTACTATGTACCACCCCAATCGAAGGGACGAGGTAAAGTAACGATACAAAATACTATAAGTGATGTTTTATGATTGACCTTTGGTAATAGACTGTATAATCGTTTTCCTTTGGAAGGATTATCATTGATAATCATCGTATTAGGATTGAGATCGAATCTTGTTAGGATCCATATTAGAGCATCTTTAAGCAGGAGTTGAGATGAAGACACCCGACATACACCCACTGTGAGTTGGACATGTCTTTTAGGTTTAAGGTTTCCTATGATGGCGAACCTAACCATACAAAATACCCGACCCGCGAGATCTGAAATGATTGTTGAAATTAGGATCTGATTATTGACAGCCGGTAGTGGGTAAGAGGTTATGTGAAAGTGAAATGTAGATCTTGAAGTGCCAAATGGGTAGCGAAGTTATGCCACAAAATTTTAAACTTAGAAAAATGAATTCATGATCTGACAAATCATGGGATATAAGTCCTCGTTGTATGGGACCATTGAGATGATGTAAAAGTTGGGATTGAAAGGCATATAAGCTGGATCTACCCTAGGACTTCAAAGACTGCGTGAATTATGTCTCGTATATCAAACTTGATGGAATATCTATCAAGTGAGAATCTGATTATTCTTAGTAGAGCTTAGATCGGCAAAAAGTTGCATTCATCAAAAACCCGTGAACATCATGGATAGAGAAAGTAAGTCAACATTAAGCCTGATCTTATTCCCGTAGTTATGTTGATAGAACTCGCGTATTGTAATGAATTACACTTGTGAGAAAAGACCGAATGTGGAGGAAATACCCACATGGCTTTGACTCTATAAGAAGCGAGTAGTAAGGTAAGATGATCTTTGAGGACAAAGATCCTGTTTAGGGGTAAATGCTATGACAATCCGTCAATTTATGGTCGATATTTTATTCTCAATATTCATTTGAAAATATTATTTTATGAACTCACATATTTTTGGGAATAAATTTGGATTTACGTCTTGAAGTAGCATTGACTACGTCTAAACCGGAGGATTCAACGTTACGTGCTTACGTTTACATACACCGTCTTTGGTGACAGTCCGACATTTCAGAAAATAAATTTGTCCGTTAATATTATTTTGGAGTTTTAAATTTGTGTTAGTTCATAAACTCACAAATTTACAAGAAGAGATTAGGACTTACGATTTTATTTTAACGTCCTTTACGACTAAACCGGAAACCTTAGGATTACGTATTTACGTTTTCGAACTCCGTTTTTGATGAAACAATTTTTATTGGATTCGTTTTATGACCTTGATTCATAATTTATAAAAACGTTTTTCGTAAAACGACCCGAGGGCACGCAAATCGAGGAAACTAGGATCGAGGGATACCCGTAAATTAGTGGGATGAGACAAGATAAATCTTGCCCCACCCCACTCAATATGGGCGGCCAAAGTAAGCCACAACATCCATTTGGTGGCAAGTTTTAACAAGTGACATAACACTTGTCACTTAAGCTTAAACATTAAGCTATTACAACACAAAACCAACTAGAAACCACTTGCTTCTCATTTCCACCATTTCCCTCACATGCAAAACCACTTCTCTCTCTCTCTTGACTCCATTTTGGCCGTCCCATTTCTCCCCAAAAACACCCAATTTGATCTTGATTCCACCATAAAATCATGTGTTATTTACACATATGTTGAAGCCCTCTTGAAACCCTATTGATTGGTGGTACTTATAACATCCAAGGAGGAGTATTCATGGTGTCTTGGGGCTGATTTTCCACAAGGTGTTTATGAAGAATGGTGGTCTTGAAGGTGGTTATGGTTATTCACAAGTTTCTCCATAAAAAACCATGTCCAAATCATAACCTACATCATCATGGTGGTATAAAGATTGTCCTCCTCATCTTCTTGTTATTTTGATTATGTAAACATGTATTTTATTTCCTATTGTATATGTATATGATGATTATATGATGATAAAAATGTTATGTGGGGATTTGTTGTTGATAAACATGATTAAAAAGGTGAAAAACCATAAGAAACAAGGTTAAGATCTTGGTTAAATTTGTTAGCTGTATAAAACAGTAAAGAAACAGGTCATGGACTGATAAAATGATGAAGTAGAATCCATTTACAGTAAGCTATATGTCTTGTACACATGTGAGAGTTGGCCATGCAATGGAATCATTGTAATGAGTGAGATATGATCAAAACAAGTTTAAGATACAAATCTGAGTTCACTGTTTTGGACGATTTTTAGAAAATACTTAGAGGATGATTCAATAGTAGCTATAGAATAGTTAAATTTAGCACATATCATGTAGTTTATGTGATAAAAATTTGAGCTTCTATCTCCATATAGAACTCTAGATTTGGCAGTTTTGGTGAAAGTGAAGATAAAAATCAGATTTTGGAAATTAAAGAATAATACTATTATATAAGCACTCAAAATTATATCGTATAAAATGTAAAGTTAAAACCCACTAACTCATGAATTTTATTTATATAAATATGTTAAAGGTTAAATAAGTGGACATTTTATAAAAATGGTAACTTGTTAAGTTTTATAAGTTATAAAACTATAAATATGATTTTTACGACTTTTTCGGCTATTACCGTAAAAATTAACGTTTTTGTTAAATAAAACTTAGATGGTTGGACCCGTCTAATGAAAACTTTATAAAACTTATATACTGATATATAGACATGTATAACAAGTAAAAACCGATAAAAACCCGAACTATAGGACAAACGGACATTAACGAGCTAAGTAAACACATTGGACTAATAATTGGACTTAATAAGATAAATACTTGTAAAAAAAGAACTTATTGGGCTTAACCCATTTGGGCCCAACTTCAAAGTTTACATACTGATAGTATAAGTACGAAAAGGATTAATAAGAGTTAAAGAACTTATAATAAGTATATTGGACTTAAAACACGTAAATAGGTAAAACTAGAAAACTAGTATAAAAGTTATCGACATATAACACTAAAATGAGTAAACGAGAATATGTAAACCCATTTCATCATCATATATATATAATCATCATATGTATACATAATTGTTGTTTTTATAAATTCTTTGGACATGAGTCTAAGACCGATTATTATTTGTCTAGGTTTCCGTGATTGAAGCACGTACTGTACGTCCGAATTGCCGATCACCCGCCTTCCCACATCAACGTGAGTTCATAGCCTCGCACTCTTTTAAATGTTTTTATGAAATGTTTTATAAACCCGCGAGGGAGATAACATGTTAGTTTTTATAAAATAGGACACCATTTGTCCCGATTGTTTGTTTATTGATTTTGGACCCGAATGATTGAATGACCCGATTGTATGACCCGATAAATGATTAAAGGACCCGATAGATGAAATTAAATGGATTATTAAAGTTAGGTTATGTCACTAAAAGTCCCATTAGCATGAATTGTGAACTACCGGGATTTGGTAGACGCTTATGCATTTAATAGTACTATTTGGGGACGATCACCCCAGTTCGCGCCTTGACGGTTGATCCCCGTCGTGCCACATTGATTGGTAAGCGAATTTATGTATGAGAAGATTTCCATAGCGTGACCTTTGTGACGACACGCTACTTTAGATGGGAAAAATTGGTATCGGGTTAGCTACCCGTTTTGGTTTTAGTAAGGTAACAATGTCATGCGGCTTATAATAATCCAATCACCGAAATACTACTAGACGCTCAGAATTACGACGTATTGCCTGACTAGCAATACAGGGTCATACTATTGATATTATGTGCGTGTTTTGGTTTTCATAACCATATTCATATAACGGTTTTTATTTTCATACAACGTCATAAGACGTATTGTATGACGTTTTTACGACATTGGCTCGTATAATGATTTTTAAGGCAAACGCCTATATTATGATTTTGATGAAGATTTGTATAAAATGATTTTGGCGATTTCATGGCCTATCAAAACGATTTGTACAAAATGATTTTCAGTAATACTTTTATACTGATATTGTATTGATGGAATTTATTAAACTCTATGAATTCACTCGGCGTTATCGCTGACCTTTTCTTTTAACATGTTTTATCTCAGGTACTTGAAGGTAATTCTCGGGAAGACGACAAGAATTCATGGCCCGCACTTAAACAATATTTTCCATTCAAATACTTTGTAAAACTTTGTATGAAATAATATGACTTGGGACCTATGTAACTTTGATATTTATGAATGGAAATGATTTATTATTAAACGACGTGATTTTTATGCGTTGTCTATGATGTGAGTAATGTGCTATCCCGTAACACCAACGAGTCTTCCGCTGTATTGAGTTGTATAAATTTGGGGGTGTTACATAGACGATCAAACCCGTCTAATGTAAAGTTTTTAAAAGTCATATAATGATGTATAAGTACCTAATACAAGTAAAAACCGATAAAACCCGAACTATATGACATATGGACATTAACGAGCTAAGTTAGTATTATTGGACTAATAATACAACAAAATGGGCTAAACACTTATAAACTTACTCATTAGGCTTAACCCACTTGGGCCCAACATGTAAAGTATAATACTGATAATAAAAGTATAATTGGGCTAATAAAATGTATTGGGCTTGTAATGGGCCTATTGGGCCTCCAAAATGTAAACAAGTTGAGCTAGTGTAACTAGTATAAAAGTTACAAACACATAACACTAAAATGAGTAAATGAGGATATGTAAACCCATTTGATCATCATATATAAAATCATCATATGTATACATAATTGTTATTTTTATAAAGTCATTGGACAAGAGTCTAAGACGAGTATTATTTGTCTAGGTTTCCGTGATTGAAGTACGTATCGTACATCCAAATCGCCGATAATCGCCTTCCCACATCAACGTGAGTTCATAGCCTCGCACTCTTTTAAATGTTTTTATGAAATGTTTTATAAACCCGCGAGGGAGATAACATGTTAGTTTTACTAAAATAGGACACCATTTGTCCCGATTGTTCATTTATTGATTTGGACCCGAATGATTGTATGACCCGATGAATGATTATATGACCCGATAGATGAAATTAAATGGATTATTAAAGTTAGGTTATGTCACTAAAAGTCCCATTAGCATGAATTATGAACTACTGGGATTTGGTAGACGCTTATGCATATAATAGTACTATTTGGGGACGATCACCCCAGTTCGCGCCTTGACAGTTGATCCCTGTCGTGCCACATTGATTGGTAAGCGAATTTATGTATGAGAAGATTTCCATAGCGTGATTATTGTGACGACACACTAACTTAGATGGGCAAATTGAGTATCGGGTTAGCTACCCGTTGTTTGGTTTAGTAAGGTAACAATGTCATGCGGCTTATAATAATCCAATTAACGAAATACTGCTTTAAGCATTAAATTACGATATATTGCCTGACTAGCAATATGGGGTCTTACTATTGATATTATGTTCGTGTTTTGCTTTTCATAACCATAATCATATAACGGTTTTTATTTAACTCCATACAACGTTATAAAACATATTGTATGATATTTTTACGACATTGGTTCGTATAATGATTTTGAAGGCGAAAGCCTATATTATGATTTTGACAAGGATTTGTATAAAATGATTTTGGCTATTTTATGGCCTACTACATGGATTTATACAAAATGATTTTCGGTAATAATTTTATACCGATGTTATATTGATGGATTTTATTAAACTCTATGAATTCACTCGGCGTTATCGCTGACCTTTTCTTTTAACATGTTTTATCCCAGGTACTTGAAGGTAATTCTCGGGAAGACAACAAGAATTCATGGCCCGCACCTAAATAATATTTTCCATTTAAATACTTTGTAAAACCTGTATAAAATACAATGACTTGTGACCTATGTAACTTTGATATTTAGGAATGGAAATGCTTTATTAATAAACGACGCAATTTTTAAGCGTTGTCTATGATGTGAGTAATGTGCTATCCCGTAACACCAACGAGTCTTCCACTGTATTGAGTTGTATAAATTTGGGGGTGTTACAGTTTGGTAACAGAGCTCTCGTTATAGAGAACGAAAGATTTTTAAAACCAAGTTTTGAATAAAACATTTCAAAATCTTTTAACTATAAACATTTATCTAAAAATGTCTAAAAATCTTTTGACTATAACGGTGTCGAAGAATTCCCGAGTTACCGACAAGGCCAGACTGAGAAGTGTTATTTTAATATATATATATATATAACTTGGATTATATATATATATATACGATGTAATTTTATTACATGATTGTTTGATAATTATTTTGATATTTAAGGTATTTATACGACGTAGATTGTCACAAGGAACCCTAAATGCCCTAGTAAATTAATCGAAGCTATTCTCGTAGGAATTCTAGCTATCCTAGATCTAAACCAAGTTGTGGATATTTATGATCCCAACAAATGGTTGATATTCGTAGAAATGTAGATATTAGTTGATTGTGATATTAAAGAAGAATTGATGAGATTAAATCTGATATCGATGCCATGACGATCTTTCCTTATAGAGTGGAGTTGACAAAACGTTACCACCTAGAAAGATGTCATCTGATTCGTGTCATCCAATTCTTAAATTGAAATCGAAAGGGTGAATGTTGCACTTGAGGCTGTCATTGGAACCATTACCCAAAAGCCTCATGCCACTAGTACCTTTCCTAGAAATCTGATTGAATGTGTGAGTCATCTCATGCTAGTGACTCATTTGATAATTGTTGTTGTAAGAGCTATAGGATTGGAATTAAGTGTTGATCATATCGAGCTTTTATTTCCATTTTAAGATCTAAGAATAAGATTGAAAGTATTGGAATATGAGGTAGGATATCGAATTGAGTATAAGTTGATTGAAACTTGAATAAAGTAAAATTTAACCCGAATGGAATATGAGATTATTAAGAGGAAGTCGTTAAGTCCTGTGATTGAGTTATAAGGTTTTAATTGATTGTTGATTCGTGTTAAGGGTTGTTCCTAGGCCATTGTCCACTAATGAGGATGCCCAGTGTCCAAGAAATAAATTGAAGAAATCTTCTTCTAAATTGGGACCGATGGATCTTCCGGGACAGGTGGGACACCTAATGACTCTTGTCGATTAGTATTCATTGTGGTATCTTTTAAAAATAATCCCTAATTTAACTGAGACATCAGTTGGTAGGATGAGTTCTTGGAATTGTATGACATAGTGACACGTAATGCGTTACGGTACAATTTAGACTTGTTTGTGATTAATGAAAAGACTACCTTTGATTACTAAAACTTACATGTATCGATGTTATCTATCCTTTATTGCTTCATCCAAATGTTCGCATTAGTGATGCAACCATTGAAGAAGTACTCATCTCGATTTGAGTTACGTTGTAAATTATTATTTTTGAGTGCCATTGAGGTCATGAACCTCATGATTAAGTGGCTAAGCTCATTTCATGATATATTGAAGTTAGTTCTTAGTGAACAACTTTTCATCACTCTTTTGCAGATCACTCATTGTTTTTATAAAGATAAAATAGTATCCCTTGAGAAAAATTGAATTTTCATCACTATACGGATTATTTAATGTGAGATTTATAAATAATCATTATCGAAGTAAAGTTGTTTATGAAACGCTTTGGAAACTTAATTGTTTTCATAACAAAGAAAATCTTTGTAAATTTATTTTTGATTCTTATTTAAGAATTAAGCATGAAAATGTTTTTTATTATAAACATGATGATAAAATTTTGACGAACTGAGTATTGCATCGTTAATCTTAAAATTGTATATAGTTGCGCGCCTACATACAATTTGGAAGTGACCATGCAAGGCTGAGTAGTAGTCACCATGAAATTATTAATAAACACTAAATTTTCTTTGAAGATTGTGAAAGATTAAATTTTATGAGATCTGCAAGAAGTGAAAAATAGGGACATAGTGTTAGGGACACCTACATATGTGCCTATAGCATCTATTCTTCTGAGTCGAATTTACTCATCTGTGGAAATTGTCTTATTTGAAAAATGACAATTCTTTCTTGTCCAATTCTCCCGTAGTGAGATTCTTAGGAAAAGTATCTGATTACCGAGTGTTGATACCCGACTAGATGTATCAACGTTCCTATCATTTCTTTTGATTTGATTTCATTTGAATGACCTGGGTAACGATCCGAGGAGCTTTCGAATGCGTACTCAATTCATGAAAACATGGGATATATTCATATTCGTTAAATGTTTTCGTCTGTATCTGATTTGAAATTCTCTCTCGTAGATTATGCGTTGACCCTACTCTTTTAAGGTTAGTTATGTCTCCTGTTATCCTTGAATTTGTGAAGGATTATGAGTTATTGTTAGTCTTTTGAGAAGTTCACATCTTATTGACGGCAATAAAACTGAAAAGTTGATAGTGCCAGTAGAATGGATTGATTGATTATGACATGACGACATTGTCTTAATTGATGGGAACTCGAGTAGAATTCCCTTAAAAGATAAGATGTTGATTATCAAAAGTGATCTAAATAATTCTTGATGGATGAGCATATCCTGAATTTAGACTTGAAATTATACCGTGAATGGTTGTGAATTAGTCATAGATACTATAATCTAGAAAGAACCTAATATAAATGTATTAAAAGATGTTTATGTTATCTAAAACTTTAGGAGGTATTTGTTGGTAAATTACCTAGACTTTTGCCATAAAGGCAAGTTGAAATTAGTATTGATTATACTTCCGGTACTGCACCTGTGGCTTGTGCACTGTACGTCAGCACCATCTGAATTAAAGGAATTACCATACAACTGAGAGAGTTGTCGGAGAAAGATTTTATTCTACCGAGCTCGTCATCATGAAGAGCTATGGAGTTATCATTCCTTATATTTATAGATTACTGTGAACTGAGTAAATTGACAATCGAAAACGATATCCATGACTCGAAATGGAAGATTTGTTCGATCATTTACAAGGTTCTAGCGTATGTTCTAAGAGATTTGATCCATGGCATGGTTATCATCAACTTCGCATCTGCGAAAAAGATTATCTATTCCAATCATTACATCCAGAACTTGTAATGACCATTATGAGTTTCATGTTATGACGTTTGGATTGACCAATGCACATGTAGCATTCATCAATTTGGTGAATCACGTGTGTAGGCTGTAATTTGATAAATTCATGCTCGTGATCATTAAGAACCATCTGTTTGTTTATAAGAATAAGAATGAGCTAATAATTATTTGTAGAATGCCCTGAGTCGGCCGAGTAGTGAAAATTTGTACCTTGAATATTTAACATGCGATTTAAGACTAAATCCTTTATACTATTTGATCGTGTGATTAATAAGATAATGGAATCTATAATGACTTTTCAAAAATTAAGAGCCCTTTTAAGACTTTGGGTTTTACCAAAAAGAAAGTGCAAATGTGTTGTGACAAATGTTTTCACAAAGGATTTTTAAGGGATTATTCCCTTATACCCAGAACATTTAACTAAACTCCTGTTTAGGGGTAAATGTTCGTGTATACCTCAAGACAACCTAAGAGGGATTGAGGAAACCATTTAAACCATGACTTGAAATTTGAAATGATACTTTTTGCTTTTCAACTAAGAAAATTTTGACCAAAGTATAACCAAAGATTTTTCAAACATTTACGAATCTTATTAATTATTTTCGATAAATCAGCAATAATCGTGTTAATTAAATTCAAATTTGTTTTGAACATTTTATTATAATTGGTTGAACTAAGAAATTTAAACTTTTAACGTTTACGTTTCATAAAAACCTAATATTTATTGTTAATTTACGTGTAATAATTATCGACGCTTTAAAACGTCGGATCAAGCAAAATTGATAAAAATAATAGTTGAGATAGAACTAAGACATAGAAAATATGAAGGAATAATTTCTGAATAAATACGGTCATGATATTTATTTCATCGAGGAAGGTGAATGTAATTACTGACGCATTATGTAAAAAGGATAAAGAACCAATTAGGACATGTTCCTTAATAATGAAGGTGCAAAATAAATTGCCAAACAATTTAAAATATAGCTGATACTTATAAAAAGGATAATATAGATAATAAAAGGGGGTTCACGGCTAATGTGAACCATTAGAATTGAGAAGCCGATGGCGTTGAATGTATAACAGGCTACTTGAGGTTGCCTACAAATGGAGATTTTGAGATATAGTTATGTTGGAATCTTGTAAGTATAAGTATTCTATTCCTGTCATTTCTGATTTAATGTATCTTTATCTGAAGGAGTTGTACTGATGACAAATTATGAAGGCAGACATCGCCTCATACATTAGTAAACGTCTAACTATTGCAAAGGTCATCATCTGAATTTGATTCGATTTGGGTCATCGTCGACAGACTGACCAAATCTACTAATATCATTCCTGTTAATGATAGATTCTTGATGAAGAAATTGACTCTTTTGTATTTAAAGGAGTTGTGTAAACATGGTGTGCCTGTATCGATCATCTATATCAAGATCCTCGCTTCGCATCGAATTTCTAGAGATTTTCTCAGAAGTCATTGAGAACGAATCTTGATGAGATTACTGTGTACCACCCCAATCGAAGGGACGAGGTAAAGTAACGATACAAAATACTATAAGTGTTGTTTTATGTTTGAATGATTGACCTTTGGTAATAAACTGTAAAATCGTTTTCCTTTGGAGAGATTATCATTGATAATTATCGTATTAGGATCAAGATCGAATCTTGTGAGGATATATATTAGAGCATCTGTAAGTAGGAGTTGGGATGAAGACACCCAACGTACACCCATTGTGAGTTGGACATGTCTTTTAGGTTTAAGGTTTCCTATGATGACGAACCTAACCATACAAAATACCCGACCCGCGAGACCTGAAATGATTGTTGAAATTAGGATCTGATTATTGACTGCCGGTAGTGGGCAGGAGGTTATGTAAATATGGAATGTAGATCTTGAAGTGCCAGATGGGTAGCGAAGTTATGCCAAATATTTTAACCATGGAAAAATGAATTGATGATCTGAAAGATCATGAGATATAAGTCCCTATTGTATGGGACCATTGAGATGATGTAAAAGATTGGTTTCAAGAGCTGCGTGAAACTCGCGTATTGTAATGGGTTACACTTGTGAGAAAAGACCGAATGTGGAGGAAATACCCACATGGCTTTAACTCTATAAGAAGCGAGTAGTAAGGTAAGATGATCTTTGAGGACAAAGATCCTGTTTAGGGGTAAATGCTATGACAATCCGTCAATTTATGGTTGATATTTTATTCTCAAATATTAATTAAAAATATTATTTTAATGTTATATTATGAACTCACTTATTTTTGGGAAGTAATTTGGATTTACGTCTTGAAGTAGCATCGACTACATCTAAACCGGAGGATTCTACGTTACATGCTTACGTTTACATACACCGTTTTTGGTGACAGACCGACATTTCAAAAAAATAAATTTGTCCGTGAATATTATTTTGGAATTTTAAATTTGTGTTGGTTCATAAACTCACAAATTTACGAGAAGAGATTAGGACTTACGATTTTATTTTAACGTCCTTTACGACTAAACCGGAAACCTTAGGATTACGTATTTACGTTTTTGAACTCCGTTTTTGATGAGACAATTTTTATTAGATTCGTTTTGTGCCGTTGATTCATAATTTATAAAAACGTTTTTCGTAAAACGACCCGAGGGCACGCAAATCGAGGAAACTAGAATCGAGGAATACCCGTAAATTAGTGGGATGAGACAAGTTTACACTTGCCCCACCCCACTATATGGACGGCAAGTGCAAGCTACCAACAGCAAAGAGGTGTCAAGTTGTAAGTAACTTAGTTACTTACACTTGTCCCAAGCTTACAAAGTAAGCATACTTTCCACCAAAACCACTAGCCATTACCATTTCCATTCATTTCCTCCATGCAAAACAACTCAACTCTCCTCCCTCTCTCTATGTGTGCCGTCCCATCCTCACCTTAAACACCTCCCTTTGATCAAATTTAACCACAAACATTTGTTATAATTAACATATGTTAATCTCCCTTCCAAGAGATGAAGATTGGTGCAAGTTTTAACATCCAAGGAGGAGTTTCTATGGAGTCTTGGGGCTGATTTTCCACAAGGATTTCTTGAAGAATGGTGGTCTTGAAGATGGTCTTGATTTATCACAAGTTTCTCCATCAAAATCCATGTCCTAATCACAACCTACATCATCTTGGTGGTATAAAGATTGTTCTCCCCATCCTCTTGTTATTTTGATTATGTAATCATGTATTTTCTTTCTATTTGTATATGTATATGATGAATATATGATGATAAAAATGTTGTGTGGGGATCAAGTGTTGATAAATATGATTAAAAAGATGAAAAACCATAAGAAACAAGGCTAAAATCTTGCTTAAATTGTTGGCTGTATAAAAACAGTAAGTAACCAAGTTATGAACTGATAAAATTGCATGGTGGACTCCATTTACAGTAAGTGTTAGATGTCATACACCTGTGAGAGTTGGCCATGCAAAGGAATCATCAAAATGAGTGAGATATGATCAAAACAAGTTTAGAGTACAAATCTGAGTACACTGTTTTGGACGAATTTTAGAAAATACTTAAAGGCTGATTCAACAGTAGCCATAGTAGAGTTAAATGGAGCACATATCATTTAGTTTATTCCATAAAAATTTGAGCTTCTATCTCCATATAGAACTCTAGATATGGCTGTTTTGGTAAACATGAAAGTAAAAATCAGATTTTGGGAAATTAAAGTATAATAGTATTATATAAGCACTAAAATAAAAATAGTATAAAATGTGAATTAAAACTCACTAACTTATATAATACATTTATATAAATATGTATAAGGATAAATAAATGGACATTTTATAAAAATGGTATTTTGATAAGTTTTATAAGTTATAAAACTATAAACCTGATTTTTACGAATTTTTCGGCTATTACCGTAAAATTAACGTTTTTCGCCAATTAAAACTTAGACGATCAAACCCGTCTAATGTAAAGTTTTTAAAAGTCATATACTGATGTATAAGTACCTAATACAAGTAAAAACCGATAAAACCCGAACTATATGACATACGGACATTAACGAGCTAAGTTAGTATTATTGGACTAATAATACAACAAAATGGGCTAAACACTTATAAACTTACTCATTGGGCTTAACCCACTTAGGCCCAACATGTAAAGTATAATACTGATAATAAAAGTATAATTGGGCTAATAAAATGTATTGGGCTTGTAATGGGCCTATTGGGCCTCAAAAATGTAAACAAGTTGAGCTAGTGTAACTAGTATAAAAGTTACCAACACATAACTCTAAAATGAGTAAATGAGAATATGTAAACCCATTTGATTATCATATATAAAATCATCATATGTATACATAATTGTTATTTTTATAAAGTCATTGGACAAGATTCTAAGACGAGTATTATTTGTCTAGGTTTCCGTGATTGAAGCACGTACCGTACATCCAAATCGCCGATAATCGCCTTCCCACATCAACGTGAGTTCATAGCCTCGCACTCTTTTAAATGTTTTTATGAGATGTTTTATAAACCCGCGAGGGAGATAACATGTTAGTTTTACTAAAATAGGACACCATTTGTCCCGATTGTTCGTTTATTGACGTGGACCCGAATGATTGTATGACCTTATGAATGATTATATGACCCGATAGATGAAATTAAATGGATTATTAAAGTTAGGTTATGTCACTAAAAGTCCCATTAGCATGAATTGTGAACTACTGGGATTTGGCAGACGCTTATGCATATAATAGTACTATTTGGGGACGATCACCCCAGTTCGCGCCTTGACGGTTGATCCCCGTCGTGCCACATTGATTGGTAAGCGAATTTATGTATGAGAAGATTTCCATAGCGTGATTATTGTGACGACACGCTAACTTAGATGGGCAAATTGAGACGAGTTAGCTACCCGTTGTTTGGTTTAGTAAGGTAACAATGTCATGCGGCTTATAATAATCCAATTAACGAAATACTACTTTAAGCATTAAATTACGATATATTGCCTGACTAGCCATACGGGGTCTTACTATTGATATTATGTTCGTGTTTTGGTTTTTATAACCATAATCATATAACGGTTTTTATTTAACTCCATACAACGTTATAAAACGTATTGTATGATATTTTTACGACATTGGTTCGTATAATGATTTTAAAGGCGAAAGCCTATATTATGATTTTGACAAGGATTTGTATAAAATGATTTTGGCTATTTTATGGCCTACTACATGGATTTGTACAAAATGATTTTCGGTAATAATTTTATACCGATGTTATATTGATGCATTTTATTAAACTCTATGAATTCACTCGGGGTTATCGCTGACCTTTTCTTTTAACATGTTTTATCCCAGGTACTTGAAGGTAATTCTCGGGAAGACAACAAGAATTCATGGCCCGCACCTAAATAATATTTTCCATTCAAATACTTTGTAAAACCTGTATAAAATACAATGACTTGGGACCTATGTAACTTTGATATTTATGAATGGAAATGCTTTATTAATAAACGACGCGATTTTTAAGCGTTGTCTATGATGTGAGTAATGTGCTATCCCGTAACACCAACGAGTCTTCCGCTGTATTGAGTTGTATAAATTTGGGGGTGTTACAACAACCATTGAACCTTCCATTCCTCCTACACATCCTTTGGTGACTCCTACCACGGTTTCTCCTTGTGCCAAACCTTCACCTTCAAATTCTACACCTACTAATCCTTCACCTTCTACACCTATCATTGAAGAAATCCAAGAAGAGAGTCCTTCAACACCCTCTACTCAACCTTTACCCAAACCTAATCTACCATATCCTTCTAGGGTGAGGAAGGAGAAGCTTAAGAACAAAGATGACATACAAGTGTCCAAATTCTTGAGAATGTTTAAGCAATTAAATATCAACATATCTTTTGCGGAGGCTTTGGATCATATGCCTAAATTTGCCAAGATGTTTAAGGACCTTCTTTCGAACAAAGAGAATTGGTTGATGTGCATAATGCTTCATTGAACGAAAATTGTTCCGCGGTGTTGTTAAAGAAGTTACCTACTAAACTTGATCCGGCCCGGTTCTTAATTCCATGTAATTTCCCGGGGGTAGAGATTTGTATGGCTCTTGCGGACCTTGGTGCTATCATAAATTTGATGCCTTTATCGGTTTGGAAATGCCTCTCCCTTCCCGCACTTACACCTACTAAAATGACACTTGAATTGGCAAACCGTTCAATTGCTTATCCGGTAGGGATAGCGGAAGATGTCTTTGTAGGGGTTGATAAGTTAACATTCCCCGCGGACTTTGTGGTTGTAGATTATGATGTAGATCCTTGAGTTCCACTTATTGTAGTAAGGCCTTTCTTGAGAATCGGTCATACTCTTATTGATGTTGCGGAGGGGGAACTCATTATGAGGGTGGAAGATCAAAAAGTTGTGTTTAATATGTGGAAGTTATCTAAGAAATCCAATGAGCCAGAGACGGTGAATCATGTTGATGTTCTTGATAAAGAGGTGAATAACGTTGATATTCTTGATGAAGTGTATGATGAATATTTTCATGAAGCTTTTAAGAGTGGTGATTATGATCTTCCCCATATTGAGACTATAGCCTCCACCACTTCTTCATTTCCTCCATTTGAAGAGAGTTATTCCCTTATAGATGAATTTGAGGCAAGTTTAGGGAAAGTAGATTATGAAGCTTATTCTTCTACTTCAAATAGGAAAGAGGAGGTTATTGAGATTAAAAGATTTCTTAGTGAAGCGGAGTTGATAAATGAAGATATTGAAGCTTATCTTAAGAGAGATGATCTTGTGATTGATACATCACCTTCTAATTGGGAGGAAGGCATTCGTGAAATAGAGAGATTGCTTTATGGAGACTCCATTTCCACTCAACCTTTTCATGAACTTTCACATACTACTCTTTCCTACCACCTTGTGAAACACCTCATATCCAAATTGCTTCACCTATTCCCTCTATCACTTTTCACCACCTTTCTTACAACTCAATTTAAATCCTTTTATTGAGCCTTCAATTGATGAACCAATTTTTGAGAAGTTTCAAGATGATAGTGATTTATATCATTTGGATGTTGAATTGGAGAGATTCTTTATTTCACCTTATGAGGATACTTTTGATGAGGAGTTCTCTAAGAACAAGGAAGACATTATGGTTTCTCCTAAGAGTGTGTTGACACTTAATACTCCACAACCTTTCTCTCAAGATGTGAAGTATAAGGGGGAATCTTCTAAGGCTACCACCACTTGTTATTTTCCCATGAAGAAAAGTATTTTTGATCCTGGTATAGAGATTGATGAGCTAACTCAGTATCCAACTGATGCAATAAAAGGAAACTGATAGGTGTGTAAACACCCATCCTTTTACCACTTAATTCTGGCTAAAACAAGACCAAAACACGTATTTAATATCATTTGTTTGGAATTATGCGTGGTTTTTATGTTTATTGTGTTTTCAGAGCCAACCGGATGGATATTGGAGAAAACATGGGATTGCACGGGATTTATCGAAGAAAAAGACTCAATATGAAGTCTATTGTCCAAGAGATGCCAAAGATTTAAAGTCACTGGGCCTATTCGAAGATTTATTGAAGAAAAGGACCAAAGATGGAAGATTTATATAAGTCGAAGAAACTCAAGTCTATTAAACGAAGAAATTAAAAGACGAGTTGAATTTAATCGACGACAAATCCCGAATCAGAATCGAAAATGTCAACTTTTCTGAAAAGACGAGAAGACAAGAAGAACGGGAGAAAGCTCACTCACCAACCAAAAGAAAAGCCTATAAATAGTCCACCCTCACACATTTTTAGCCAGTTAGTTTTTAGTTTTCTTCTCTCCCCCTTTTTTCTCCCTTTTTAGTTCGTATCATCACCATCACCACTAGGGTGATTGGTGATTTTAATCTTTGTTTTTCTAATCTTGTAATTCTAATCTTTGTTTTATCTTGTCAAAACATTAATCATTCAATACAAGTTCTTGTTTAATCTTTCCATTTCATCTTGTTCATCATCATCTTTATCTTCAAGTTCTTAAGTTCTTATTTTATTGAGTTTTGATCTTCAAAAGTTGTTGGGATTTGTGTTTTTGTTGATGGGATTTGTAGTTTATGGTTAATAGATGCTTAGTGATTAGTTTATTTAAGTTTTTGGTGAAAAACTTGGTGATTTTTGGATTAAAACTGATTTTCCTTGTTCTTCGCGTTATTTACTGTATCTGAGTTCCCAGACTTCCGGATGAACGCCAAAAGTTCCGGATGAAGGTTATTTCCAAAAGTTCCGAATAAGTTAGAAGTTCCGAATGAATGTGTCTTTAAAAAGTTCCGAATAAACTTCCTTTAAAATCTTCCGAATGAGTGAGAAGTTCCGAATGAGTTTCCTTTAAAATCTTCCGAATGAGTTTCTTTTTGAAAAGTTCCGAATAAACTTCCTTTAAAAGTTCTGAATGAGTTTTCTTGTGTAAAAGTTCCGAATCAGTAGAAAGTTCCGAATGAACCTAAAGTTCCGAATGAATGTTAAGTTCCGGATGAAGCTAAGTTCCGAATGAAGCAAAACTTCCGGGTGAACCTAAAGTTCCGAATGAAGCAAAACTTCCGGATGAACCAAAGTTCCGAGCCAAGTTCCGGGAGAAAGTTCCGCATAAAGATCCGAGCCAAACTTCCGAACGAAGTTCCGAATCAAGGGGTTCCGAGTGAAAACTTCCGGATGAGCAAAGTTCCGAATCAAGGTTAAAACCTCCGAATCAATTTTCTTTTAGTGTTACTGTTTTACTGTTTTACTGTTTCTTTACTTTTATTTCACAATTTATATTTTAACTGTAATTTTAATTTTAATTTTAATCTTAATTTTAATTTTAATTTCAAGTTTTTATTAATTGTCATTAAAGTAATTGTCTTTGATTTAAGTTTTCATTTTAATACATTTAAAATTTTTAGTAGACTAGATATCCAAACCCCCTCTTTTTTTAGTAACCAAGAACAATCATTCCATTTAAGGCCGAGATCAATTCGAGAGGATTCCGAGAGAGTAAAATTGAACCCAATCAAAATGCATGTATCAAATGGCGCCGCTGCCGGCTCTTCTCGTTAAGATCAAAAGTTTTTTGTGAGAACTTGGATTTTGGGATCCGTTCCCCGTGAACGTTACTTTTTCACAAAATTTTCAAAAAATCCTAAAAAATATAAAATTTTCAAAAATACAAAAAAAATTTAAAAAACATAAAAACCAAAAATATTTTTGCTTTGCTTTTCTTTGTTAGTTCTTTTGCAGGTGTATGCGCACTCGATCCACGTCTTATCAAGAGCCCGAGCCTCTGGATAACCTAGACATGGCCGGTGTACAAAACAATAACAACACACCACCTCCAAACAACAATAATAACAACAACAACCCACCTTTCAACAACATGAACAATAACAACAACAATGAGCCCTTTCCGGATAATCGCCCGATGATTGAATTGCTGCAAGCTCATGTCGATGGCAACACGGATCCAATTGTCATACCTCCAATTGCCGCCAACAACTTTGAGCTAAAATCAGGCTTTATCCAGATGGTCTCCGCTCAACCATTCTTGGGACGTACCATTGATGATCCACACGACCATATCAAGAGATTCTTGCAACTAACCAACACGGTCAAATTTAATGGTGTTCCACAAGAGGTTATCAGGTTACAACTTTTTCCCTTTTCTTTAGAGGGACAAGCCCGGCATTGGCTTGCTAAGGAACCGCCACAGATTATTCTCTCGTGGACGGATTTGGAAACCAAGTTCATCAATTACTTTTTCCCACCCTCTCGTACTACCGCTTTGCGGAATGAAATCATAAATTTTGAACAAAAGTACGATGAGTCGTTCAGTGAATCTTGGGATCGTTTTAAAGATCTTTTAAGAAAATGCCCACAACATGGTTTTACCAAAGTACATCAAATTAATACTTTTTACAATGGTTTAAGCATGAGTGACCAAGATTCACTAAACAGTGCCTCGGGGGGTAATCTATTGGCTAAGACTTCCAATGCTTCTTGGGATATCATTGAGAATAAATCTCGTGTGCAAACCAAGAGTGTTCGGACCAATGTCGCTAGTGCTAGCACTAGTGACAGCGACAAGCGGCTGGACAAAATCACTACGCTTCTTGAATCGCTTGTCACCCACACCGTCAGCAACAACAACAACAACAACAACGCTAAAAACGCTCAAGTTAACGCTGTCAGCCAACCTTGTGAGATATGCGGTGGTCCTCACTCTTACACTACTTGTACTGCCACCCAAGACTACCCTGCTGAGAATGTGAATGCGGCATATGGCACCTACCCTCAACCTGCTTATCAAGCTAGACCTCAAGGTGACCGTAATTTGATTAGCTACCGCTCTAACAATTATCTTTCCCCACCTGGTTTTCCTCCAAGCAACCCAAACCAACAACAAAACCTTAATCGCCCTCCTCAACAACAACAACAACCTCGACAACCATACATACCTCCTCACAAGCAGCAACAACCACCTCAACGTACCAACCAAGTTTACCAACAACCTGCTTATCAACCACCCGCATATAATGCTCCTCCCAACCAACCCACTGCTCTTCACCAAGAAGTGGAAACTTATATGAGGACTAACGATGTGATAGTGGGAAATCTTCAGAGAGAAGTACTCAACCTGAAAGCAGACTTGGTCAAGCAAGGAAACGATTTGAGAGCCGACATGAGAAACACGTTGGATAGCCAAACTAATGATCTGAGGAACATGATGGCTAGTTTCTTCCAAGGTAATCAACCCTCTTCTTCGGGTACTCTTCCGAGTAACACCGTTGCAAATCCAATAGGGGAGATGAAAGCAATCACCACTCGAAGTGGCAAAGGTACCAAGGAACCCGAGCTTCCTATACCTCCACCGGTGGTTGTGACTAAGGAGAACGAGTCACCTGCTCCTATTCCTCATCCTTCTCCTTCCCCAACTTCTCCACCTCTTCCTTCTACCCCTCCTCCACCCAAGGATGTGAGTGATCCTATTCTTCCAAAGCATTCCTCTTCTTCCAATATACCTTATCCGTCTAGGTTGAGGAAAGAGAAGCTCAAAAGCAAGGACGATATTCAGGTTTCAAACTTCCTTAAAATGTTCAAACAATTGAATTTCAATATCTCCTTCACTGAGGCTCTCGCTCACATGCCTAAATATGCGAAAATGTTTAAAGATCTTCTGAGCGACAAGGAAAAGCTCCTCGATATTGCCAACACCCAACTTAATGAGAATTGCTCTGCAGTGCTCTTAAGGAAATTGCCAACCAAGCTTGGTGATCCGGGTCGTTTCTTGTTTCCTTGCAATTTCCCGGGAGTAGAGAATTGCATGGCCCTAGCCGATCTAGGTGCCAGTATTAATCTCATGCCTCTAAGCGTTTGGAAGCAATTATCTCTCCCAGAGCTAGTCCCCACTAAAATGACTTTGGAGTTAGCTAACCGTACGGTTGCTTATCCAGTGGGGATAGCCGAAGACGTCATTGTAGGAGTCGACAAATTCACCTTTCCTGCTGATTTTGTTGTCGTCGACTACGAGATGGACCCCCGTGTGCCACTAATTGTTGGTCTTCCATTCTTGAGGACCGGTCGCACTCTCATTGATGTTGAAGCCGGTGAGCTTATCATGAGAGTGGGTGACGATAAAGTAGTCTTCAACATGGGAAAGTTGTCTAAACAGCCTTATTCATATGAGAATGTTAATTGTATTGACGTTCTTGATGAGGTTTGTGAAGAACACTTTAATGATGCTTGCAAAAGTATTCCTACCTCTCTTCCTAATGTTGAGACCGTGTCCTCTATTGATTCATCATTGTCTCTCTTTGGAGATAGTGACTTGTCTTGGAAGGATTTTGAAGACACCATGGGAGATGTGAACTTATCTACTAATGATTCTCCCACCGATGGGGATGAAGACATGCATTTCTTTGACAATCTTCTCAACGAAGACAATCCTTCGCCTCCATCCCCCACGGTCATTGCTATCGATACTCCGACTTTGAAAACGCCTCCCGTCAAAAATCCTCCGGATTTAGAACTTAAGGAGTTGCCGCCTCATCTTGAGTACGTATTCCTTGAAGAAGAGGAGAAGTCGCCAGTCATCATTGCTAAGGACCTAAAGGAAGAAGAAAAAGCCCGAATTATCACTGTATTGAAAGATCATAAGAAGGCTATTGCTTGGAAGATTTCTGATATTCGTGGAATTGATCCTCACTTCTGCACCCACAAAATTCTCATGGAGGACGACTTTAAGCCCACAATTCAAAGCCAACGAAGGGTGAATCCAAAAATCCATGAAGTCATCAAAACAGAGGTTATCAAACTTCTTGATGCGGGTATGATTTACCCTATTTCGGATTCACCATGGGTTAGTCCAATCCATTGTGTGCCTAAGAAAGGCGGAATAACCGTTGTTCCCAATGAACACAACGAGTTGATTTCCACTCGTCTCGTTACTGGGTGGAGAGTTTGTATAGACTACCGCAAACTCAATGATGCCACGAGAAAGGATCATTTCCCTCTACCTTTTATGGACCAAATGCTTGAACGATTAGCGGGTAATGAATATTACTGCTTTCTTGATGGTTTCTCAGGTTATTTCCAAATACCCATCGATCCCCAAGATCAAGAGAAGACAACATTCACTTGTCCCTATGGCACCTTTGCTTACAAAAGAATGCCTTTTGGCTTATGTAATGCCCCCGGGACTTTCCAAAGGTGCATGTTAGCTATCTTCCATGACATGGTTGAACAAACCATGGAAGTCTTCATGGATGATTTCTCGGTCTTCGGGGATTCCTTCTCTTCTTGCCTTGCCAATTTGGAACGTATGCTTAAGCGGTGCGAAGACACTCGCCTTGTTCTAAATTGGGAAAAATGCCATTTTATGGTAAAAGAAGGCATCATGCTGGGACACAAGATTTCCAAAGACGGTCTTGAAGTAGACCGTGCTAAAGTCGATGTTATCGCTAAGTTGCCTCCACCTTCAACCGTGAAGGGTGTGAGAAGTTTTCTGGGTCATGCGGGCTTCTACCGTCGATTCATCAAAGATTTTTCTCAAATCGCTCGCCCGATGACCCACCTCTTGGAAAAAGATACTCCTTTTATCTTTTCCAAAGAGTGTCTTGAAGCCTTCAACTCGCTTAAGGATAAGCTAACTAAGGCACCCGTCTTGGTTACCCCTAATTAGGAGCTTCCCTTTGAGTTGATGTGCGATGCTAGTGATTTTGCTATTGGAGCGGTTCTGTGACAAAGAGTGAACAAACACGTCCAACCGATCCATTACGCTAGCAAGACAATGACGGGGGCACAATTGCATTATACGACAACCGAAAAAGAGCTTTTAGCTGTTGTCTATGCCTTTGAAAAATTCCGCCCCTATCTTGTCCTTTCTACAACAATTGTGTATACCGATCATTCCGCGCTGAAGTACTTGTTGACAAAGCAAGATTCAAACCAAGACTTCTTCGCTGGGTTTTGCTGCTCCAGGAATCTAAAATCAAAATTCGTGATAAATAAGGAGCTGAAAACCTAGCCGCGGATCATCTCAGCAGACTTGAGGATCCTTACCAAGGGGATCATCCGAACAAAGAAATCAATGATTCTTTTCCCTTGGAGACCTTAATGTCTATAAACTCAAAATCGAATGAAACCCCGTGGTTTGCGGACTTTGCAAACTACTTGGCGGGTGGAATTCTCAAGGAAGGATTTACGTCCCAACAAAAGAAAAAGTTCTTCACCGACATTAAGACTTACTTTTGGGACGACCCTTACCTATTCAAACAATGTGCCGACCTGATTATCCGTCGTTGTGTTGATGGACCGGCAGCTTCGGAAATCCTTGATGCTTGCCACAAAGGACCCACCGGTGGTCACTTTGGTCCCAACTACACCGCTAAAAAAGTGTTTGATTCGGGATTTTATTGGCCCACCATCTATCGTGAGGCTCACGATATGGTTAAACGATGTGATGTTTGCCAAAAACAAGGCAAGATCACACATAAAGATGAGATGCCTCAAAATTTCATACAAGAATGTGAAATCTTTGATGTTTGGGGTATCGACTTTATAGGGCCATTCCCCTCTTCTAAAGGAAACAAATACATCCTTGTAGCCGTTGACTACGTTTCAAAGTGGGTTGAAGCCAAAGCTTTACCTACTAATGACACAAGGGTGGTTTGTTACTTTTTGAAAGCTCTGTTCGCTAGATTCGGTGTGCCTCGTGCCATTATTAGTGATCATGGGACTCTTTTTTGCAATGACCAATTCGCAAAAGTCATGGCTAAGTATGGTGTAAATCATCGTCTTTCCACAGCCTACCACCCACAAACTAATGGCCAGGCTGAAATATCCAACCGAGGACTTAAGCGAATTCTGGAAAGAACCATGGGAGAGCATCGTGCCTCATGGGCTGATAAACTTGATGATGCTTTGTGGGCTTTCCGTACTGCTTACAAGACCCCGATCGGATGTACGCCTTATCGTCTTGTGTACGGGAAAGCGTGCCACCTCCCCATTGAGTTGGAGCACAAGGCTTACTGGGCCTTGAAGTGGGCTAATTTTGATATTAACAAAGCCGGTGACCTACGCAAGATCCAACTCAATGAGCTCAATGAACTCCGTAATGAGGCTTATGAAAATTCTTTGATCTATAAGGAAAGGACTAAGCTCATTCACGACTTTAAGATTAAAAACCGAGAGTTCCATGTTGGAGACAAAGTTTTGTTCTTTAACTCTCGGTTGAAAATCTTCTCGGGAAAGCTCAAATCTTGTTGGTCCGGCCCATTCACCAATGCCCAAATTTTTCCATATGGTACTATCGAGCTCGCTCAACCTAATGGACCTAATTTTAAGGTGAATGGCCAACGAGTGAAGTTGTACTTTGGTGAGGACACCTCTTAGGAGGTGATACCATCCCTTACCACGTTCCCCATGAACTAATTTTGGGTCGAGTCAGGCTCGTGACTCGGTTATCAAAAATAAGCGCTCCTCGGGAGGCAGCCCGAGTTTCTATCCTTTTATGTTTTAACCTCCTAAGTGTAGGGGGACCTCTATAGGATGTTTGTCTTTGTATGGTGATGTGATTACAGGGATAAGTGCACTCTTGGAAACTTTGAAGAACCGTGCTCCCGTGTTATCCGAAATCCGGTTCTATCTCTCAACTATCGTGATTCAATTTTCTTCATACTCACATTTGAAATTGATCACTTTAGTCGTCTCTTCCTTAACTTGAGTTAACCAACGTGCACAATGTCATAAGTGTAGGGGAGACTTTTCCCACATGCTTAAACATTGAGGACAATGTTTATCTTAAGTGTAGGGGGGACTTCTATCGAAGTTTTAAGTGGACTTTTCCATGAAATTGCCTTCATTTAACCGGAAAATCATATTTTTCAACATTTTTCAAATTTTTTATTAACTTTGGCCATTTAGTCGTAATGTTTAAATTTTTATCGTTGATTTCATATGTATATATCCCGCAATAAAGTCAAAAATATTAATAAAGTGGTGTAGCTAGTTTAGAAGTCTTTGACATATTAGGCCCGTTGCGTTTATTTTGACTCAACCCGAATAGACTTATCCAAGTTTATTCTAGCTAGTATCCTTAACCATGTAGACCTTAATTGGTTTATTAGGCTAAGTATCCACGAGTCTCATTACTTGAGATTTTGAATTGTGGAGGACGAGAAATGATAGAGTCAATTATAAGTCGGTATTCTTGCACAAGCTCACTTGGTGTAATTATTTGCCTATTCTCCCATCACTTGCTAATAAATTATCTGCAATAAGTAAGGTCGTACGATTTGAAAAGTTACTTAGCTTCTAGCCTAAGGTCGTTTAAAAGTTGCTCGGTAATGATAAGAGTTCATAGCCAAGGCATAACTTATGAAGCGGGGCGCGAAGATTGGCGAGTCCGAAAAGGCCCTAACAAGGCATGAGGATTCCATTTTGTTGCTGAAGATCCAAAGTGATGTGAAAAGCATTATTCCCAAAATCAATATGAAGGATCAAGACTCACGACGAAAAGCAATCAACTCCCATAAAGATCATGGAGAAGTCTATCCGAAAAGACCCTAACAAGGTATGAGGATAAATAGATCCATGTCCGAAAAGGAGGCGGATCGTTGTATCTCAAAATCCCAAATAGAGGTTGAAGAAATAATCATGAAGTCGTGGTCAACAAAGTTGGAGTACCCCTCAAAAGTCTCCAAAGTGAAGAAACTCTATTACGATGAGAAGACCATTATCTCAAGCACGTCCCTCAAGATATGAAGTATGAAGTACATGCCAAATATCGACCCGAGAAAGGTCTCAAATCGTGAACCGAGTTATGCCAAGATATGAACTTTTTGATATCCCGAGAAGCAGTTTTAAGAGATTTTGTCCTTTAGCTAACTATTGATCAAATCGTCCTACTTTGCTTTCAGCCTTAATAAACTATCGAAATAAGTCCAGAAATGCATCTTCATGATCATTCTAAGACAAAAATAAAATATAAGAGATACACCTAGGAATAAGGGAGTTTAAGCATTTAATTAAGCCATGTGTGTAAGTGTTTGAATTGCTAACTTATAATAACAATGATCTCGTTTTTAAGCTTAGTTTGGGGAATGTGAAACTTGAGGGTGATAAATCTTCGCAGCACCAAAGCCCTAATGTAAGTCCTTGATCTCTTTGCAAGTTATTTCCATGTAGCTATTTTCAAGTGAAAATGGTTTTCTATCCTTTTGTTTCCTTTAAAGTTTAAATTTCTTTTAGTACTTTAAATTTTTGTTTAGTATTGTTGGAAATACGTTTTACGTATTTATGAAGGATCGGTCGCTCCAACGATAATTATGTAATGGGCTCGTGATCCACTTAGTTAAGTATAGTCCATATAGCCCACATGTAGGGTGGGCTATATATATACCCCTCCTAGCATGTTAGGAGGGGGTTGGTCATTCATTTCACACACTTAATCATTTAATCTAATCCCTTTCTCTCTCTACTCCTCTTCCCTCTCCTTTCTCTCTCTACAACTAATCTCCTTCTTCCCCATCTCCTCCACCAAATCCTTAGATCCAATCCATCATTTACCAAATCCTTAGAATAAGTAGGCCTTCAATTGGTATCAGAGCCATGGTTAAATCTTAGGATTTGCGTTTTTTTTATCTATTGATTTGATTAAAAACCCCTTCAATTGATTGTGTTGCTTTTTTAGTTTTTGAATCAATTAGTGATCTTTAGAAAAAATCATTCTTGAATCTTGTTATTTTTGGTGTTTTTGTTATTGGGATTGATTGATAAGGATTGGGTTTAGCTTATTTTGGTAAAAATCATAAAACTTTTTGTGGTTTTGGATCAAAAATCAGAGTTAATAGCTTCTTTTTAAGTCTCGGAAACTATTTTTTCCAGATTATTCAGAATAGGGATTATTCAGAATAGGGATTATTCCGAATAGGGATTATTCCGAATAGGGATTATTCCGAATAGGGATTATTCCGAATAGGGATTATTCCGAATAGGGATTATTCTGGATAAGGATTATTCCGAATAAGGATTATTCCGAATAGGGATTATTCTGAATAAGGATTATTCCGAATAAGGATTATTCCGAATAGGGATTATTCCGAATAGGGATTATTCCGAATAGGGATTATTCCGAATAGGGATTATTCCGAATAGGGATTATTCCGAATAGGGATTATTCCGAATAGGGATTATTCCGAATAGGGATTATTCCGAATAGGGATTATTCCGAATAGGGATTATTCTGAATAAGGATTATTCCGAATAGGGATTATTCTGAATAAGGATTATTCCGAATAAGGATTATTCCGAATAGGGATTATTCCGAATAGGGATTATTCCGAATAGGGATTATTCCGAATAGGGATTATTCCGAATAGGGATTATTCTGGATAAGGATTATTCCGAATAGGGATTATTCCGAATAGGGATTATTCTGAATAAGGATTATTCCGAATAAGGATTATTCCGAATAGGGATTATTCCGAATAGGGATTATTCCGAATAGGGATTATTCCGAATAGGGATTATTCTGAATAAGGATTATTCCGAATAGGGATTATTCTGAATAAGGATTATTCCGAATAAGGATTATTCCGAATAGGGATTATTCCGAATAGGGATTATTCCGAATAGGGATTATTCCGAATAGGGATTATTCTGAATAAGGATTATTCCGAATAGGGATTATTCTGAATAAGGATTATTCCGAATAAGGATTATTCCGAATAGGGATTATTCCGAATAGGGATTATTCCGAATAGGGTTCCGAATAGGGATTATTCCGAATAGGAGTTATTCCGAATAGGGATTAACGCAACCACATTCAATGGATTCGTTGAGTTCGACATTTCAAGAGGGAGTATCGCATTCAATGCAAAACAAAGTTAGCAAAAGTGGCATCACTTCATTTCAAATGCTTCAGTCTCATCTTGTCTCTCTTTCGAGGATTCAAGGAGGGAGCGAATTTGTGACAATCTTTGGACAAGATCGTCATATATTCATCGACTCAATTTTTACCATCTTGACCCAACTGGCAGAGCAACTCAACAATGAAAACTTTAATCACTCTGCATCGGCACTTGCTTATAAGGCTCTTGTGACACAACTCACGCCTTTTCTCCAATTTAATATCATCAAGTCTGAAAGTTCAATGATTTGCCAATCTTTTCTTCGAGATACAAATACCGAGCTTCGAGTTTTTCGTGATACAATACTGAAACTCATGACATCAGTCTCATCTTCGATTTATGAAAGATCTCGACTTCAGCAAGGGTATGTTAATGGAGTGCAAGAATCAATGCCGCAGATGCAAGAGGATAATGGTCATAAGGTTGACAACTTGGAGCCTAACGATGGCACGAGCACAGAATCAGGAGGACAACATGATGCCAGTGGCACGTCGGGGAATGTTCACGAGATTTCTCTTGATGACACCTTACCCATTTATGACGAAGAGCCTGCAAACATGGTACAATGTGATGTTAATTATGATGTATATGCTGATGACATACCGCATATTGAGCATTCGAAACCTAATTATGACAAACATGGGATGGAAACGAGTGATAGCAATACCACTTCTGATTCATCCGATGTAAGTCATAATGGGGGAGAAAGTGTTCAAAATGCTAAACATCATGATAAATGCTTTATAACTGCCTCGTTAACTGATTCTGATTCCAAGATTAAAGAGCTCGAAACGATCGTAGCTCGGCAATCAAAAGATCTTGAGGATGCTAAACTTGAATTTTCTAAGAAAACGGTCAAATTTGAAACATACTTTGAAAAACTTGAAAAGTTAAACGTTGTTCTTGAAAGAAAATTGGATCAAACTGTTCTAGATTCTAAAGCTGAAAAGGATAATCTTTTGAAACAAATTCAACTGCTTGAATCTAAGTTGGCATCCCAAGATATCGTGCTCAAAGAAAATGAAACATTAAAGGCCCAATTACAGGAAAAGGTTTTTGCTATAGCTGCGTTGAAAAACGAGTTAAGGAAAAGTAAAGGACCTAGTGTGGACACTAAGCTTGAAAAACCATCAATCTTGGGGAAACCGCCTACAAATCAGTTCGTCAGACAACCGATTGTCAGACAACCTACTGCATTTAGATCCGAGCGACCACAATCCTCGAGACCGCGGTTTGCCTCCCAAGTTGATTTGGTTCATCTTATTAGACCAGTCACTCCAGCAACTAGGCCCAATGTGATCACTCCAGCTTTAGCAAGACCAAATCATATGATTGCCTCTAGTCTCCCTAAAAATACCAAGACCACGTCTAGAACTAGTTCAAATGACGTTTGCCACAAATCTGGTCAAAGGGAAGCTATTCAAAAGACACATGTAAGAGATAGCAATGTCCAACCTAGTCAGATGCCTTCTAGATTACCCAACACTGCTAACCGTAGCATGCCATCTTCTAGGAGCATCGGTCAATCATCTAGGAATTATTCAGACATTAAATATGCTACTTGTAAAACATGTAGAAAATGTGTCTTTACGGCAAATCATGATGCTTGTGTCAAGAAATTACTTGATGAGGTGAACTCCCGTGCTAGAATTAAGTCCCAGTGGATAGCTAAAATCAAACCCTTTGGTAAAGTTTGGCGCCCCACTGGTAGAACTTTTACTATTGTAGGAAACGAGTGCCCTTTAACTAGGATAGTCTCTGATTCTACGAAGACTACTAGGGAGGAAATTGCAAAGGATGATACATCATTTAAGCCTGAACTTAAGATTTTCTATAAAAGGAAACGTTTGCCAAAGAAGACAAGTGAATCATCCCCTCAGGCCACCTCTGACACAAGTAAAGCAAACTGTGAACCCCCACGTGCTTCTATAATCGATATCGCTAACCCACGTCAAAGCATGCAAAGTCCTAATGAGATTGCAGGTACCAAAGTTGATGTTCCAAAAGAACGAAGCGGTCCAATCGTTGTGTACCGTTCAACTAAGGACACTCTTAGAGTTTGGTTGCTGAAGAAGCAGATATCAGAGAAACAAATGTCTCAGGGGATTCATGGTTAAGCTGCACAAAGACTTATAGTCACATCACAGACTATAACTCGATCTTCAAAGAAAGGAAAGTTTATCGCCGATGGTAAACTTATCCTAAAAACGAGAAATTCATTTTTCTCGGGCATGAGCTTATATCAAAAACATTCTAAGTTTTTAAGCTCATGCATTATGGCTTATCATTAAATATCAGATGGTAACCCGTGCTTCAAATAAAGGAAAGTTTATCGCCGATGATAAACTTATCCTTACAACGAGAAATTAAATTTTCTCGGACACGAGCTTACATTTAAACCATTCAAAGGTTTTAGGCTCGTGTACATGACTTACAGTTAAATGTCAGACTGTAACTCGAACTTCAAATAAAGGAAAGTTTATCATTAATGATAAACTTATCCTCATAACGAGAAATTCAATTTTCTCGGTCATGAGCTTGTCTTAAAACATTCGAAGTTTTAAGCTCAGAAAGGAAAGTGTATCTTTTAACTAAGAGAACTTTTCCTCTTAACGAGAAATTAACCTTTCTCGGTCATGAGCTTTCCGTTAAAACAGTCAAAGTTTTCAAGCTCATGAAAACGACTTCTAAGTAAATATTAGCTTAGGACTCGTCCTTCAGATAAAAGGAAAGTTTATCACCGATGGTAACTTATCCTTAACAACGGGAAGTTCACAACTTCTCGGACTTGAGCTCGCTTTTAAGATATTCAACATCTTAAGCTCAAGTAATTGTTTTTCAAAACTTTGAACACAATTTTTCGAGAGTTTCTCAAAAGGTTTTTCTAAATCTTTCAAAATTGTGTGTTCAAAAACGTTTTGATAAAACGAGCATGTCTTCTGGAATCGATAATATTTACGAACCTAGAAATGTCATTCAATAATGACACGGGGTTGTAAATAAAGTTCGAGCAGAAGTTCAACCTTTTAAAACATGCTCAAAATGGTTTGCTATTATTTCAGATAGCAACCTGCTTTTCATAATCAAGTCAAGCATTTCACCGGAAAGCTTTGACTCAACAACGGGAATTAATTTTCTCGGGGACGTGACGAGGTGACCATCATTCGTGAACAAGAACCATGTGCTTCTTTCATATGCTGTTCTCCATTATTCAGGTCCAACCTCGTACATTGCTAATCTTGTGAATTCATTATTATATCTGATCTTTGCACGTAATAAATACCTTACACTTGTGTTTAAAAGGTATTTAATTTACGTTTCAAGTACACCCTCATTAATTTGAGGGGGAGCTTGTTAAAATCATGAAGATAATTGGATTTGCATTTTTCTTCCCAAATTTTCTTAAAATGCTATTAAATCAATTGATATTAAAAACATCGATTGGGTTAATATTTTTAATATGGGGGAGAAAATGTGATTTAATATGGGATATGATCAATCATAAATGGTTTGACTTAACGTGATAGCTCATTCCGACATGTGCAAAATGTTTTCGGATATCGTAGCATATGTTAAGGGGGAGCAAAATGGATTTGCACTTCAAAATGGATTTCATGGTGACATACACTTACCCAAAACATCTCTATTCACGACGGTGAAGATTGTGGTGACATAAGGATGGTAGGATAGGTTAAAGTCCAATGATTTCTCTAGAACCAGAGGAATCTTCCCAAGGACATTCCATAGCTAGAAATAGTAGTCCTTAGGAAAGATGGAGAAAGATTGTGAACGTAGCTGAATGCCGACCAAGTACTTAAGTTAGCACTGGAACAATCACAACAAGGTGCTAATTATGACGTATTGGTAAGCATTGAAGGGGTTGAAGAATGAAAAAGAATTGTAAAGATAAAGGGTGTAAAGAAAGAAGCCCTCCTTACAACCTTAGGCAGAAACCGGGTCAATTCATATGCTATTGAGATCATTTTTGCTAATGATTCTCGGTATTGAAGAAAGACATCATGGACCCAGTGATGCAATGCACAACCCTTCCCAGCTAACTCAAATATCTCTCAAAAGGTATTTGTTTTAATCACACGGAGATCAACACATTATCTATTGATTTATTCACTCCGAATAAATTGGTATTGAAAAGGTGGCACTCCTCTCCAGCCTCCGATCACTAAAAATCCAAAATGCACGATCGAGTCTAGAGCCATTTGAGATCATCAAATATCTCATTAGGACACACTTTCATTATTCCTTGCTTGTTCACACAATGTGAAAAGTAAGAAAGATATTAAGAGTCCTACGCAAAATCTTCATGATCTTGCCTGAACATCCGAGTAATACGAAAGTATTTACAATGAAGATGGAAATCCTTCTTGAGCGAATATCAAAAAGCTCATGGTAGGTGACTTGTGCGATTCTTTATGAATCAAACTTGTGATAACTGGAAAGCAACAGCTGTTTAATTCTTAAATGAATTTAAACACGTTCCAGGCCTCTACGCAATATCATAGTGATCTTGCCAGAACATTCAGAGTAATACTATTAAGTATTTACAGTGACGAATGGAAATCCTTCTAGTGTTAACATTAAACAGCACTTGGTAGGTAACTTGCAAGATTCTATATGAATCAAGCTAGTGACAACTGGAAAGCAACGATGGTGCGGTTCTTAATTGAACTTCACTTGTTCCAGGAACATGAATTGACGGCTTCAAATCATGCGGATAATATTATCCAAATGATTCACTCTTTACGTTCGCAGTCAGCTTTGGACGGTCGAGTAAAGAGAACGGGTTTACCCGCGAAATCTTGTCAAGGAGGTTCTTTATTGAAACTACCTGCCACAAGTACGATATTTAATATCGTCCAACGGTCTTCACCGACCGGAGGTAAAATGCTACCGAATTAGAATGAAATGTTCAAGGCCATTTCATCCGGGTATATTGTTTGTTGCTAACTGTCTTATGCAGCGTAACAAGAAGGTGGCATTGCGGTGTACAATCCAGAAGAAGTCGTCACCACATGCTTATACTACATACACTTAGTACTTCAACAAATTCAAGAAAGTCTGAAGGTCAAGTCTTCCGTTGTATCAAACTCTGAAGCTTTCAAGAATTTAAAGATATAAGTATGTGGAACATGAAGTCACGAAGAGGCAAATTTCACAAGTAAGGTCAAGGCAAGGAAACATGCTCAAGACTAAAGTCAAAGATCATATCAAGCATATTCACAAGAACAAGATCGAAGACTCAAGCATAGATGCTAGGTTTAAGATTTTGTAAAATGGTGTGACCTCCCTTAGGGGGAGATTGTTGGAAATGTATTTTCCCAAAGAAAGTCTCGGTCACATCATTATTAGCATAGATCACGAGCCATAGTATATTTAGAACTTTGTAACTTGGAGCGACCTCCCTTAGGGGGAGATTGTTGGAAATACGTTTTACGTATTTATGAAGGATCGGTCGCTCCAACGATAATTATGTAATGGGCTCGTGATCCACTTAGTTAAGTATAGTCCATATAGCCCACATGTAGGGTGGGCTATATATATACCCCTCCTAGCATGTTAGGAGGGGGTTGGTCATTCATTTCACACACTTAATCATTTAATCTAATCCCTTTCTCTCTCTACTCCTCTTCCCTCTCCTTTCTCTCTCTACAACTAATCTCCTTCTTCCCCATCTCCTCCACCAAATCCTTAGATCCAATCCATCATTTACCAAATCCTTAGAATAAGTAGGCCTTCAAGTAGTATTTGAATAAGGCCAAGGTTGATTAATTATGAGAAAAGTGTAACATTGCTTTATCACTAAGCATTGCATGAGGGCATGGCAATGGTTAAGTGTAGGGGATTTGATAGGTGTGTAAACACCCATCCTTTTACCACTTAATTCTGGCTAAAACAAGACCAAAACACGTATTTAATATCATTTGTTTGGAATTATGCGTGGTTTTTATGTTTATTGTGTTTTCAGAGCCAACCGGATGGATATTGGAGAAAACATGGGATTGCACGGGATTTATCGAAGAAAAAGACTCAATATGAAGTCTATTGTCCAAGAGATGCCAAAGATTTGAAGTCACTGGGCCTATTCGAAGATTTATCGAAGAAAAGGACCAAAGATGGAAGATTTATATAAGTCAAAGAAACTCAAGTCTATTAAACGAAGAAATTAAAAGACGAGTTGAATTTAATCGACGACAAATCCCGAATCAGAATCGAAAACGTCAACTTTTCTGAAAAGACGAGAAGACAAGAAGAATGGGAGAAAGCCCACTCACCAACCAAAAGAAAAGCCTATAAATAGTCCACCCTCACACATTTTTAGCCAGTTAGTTTTTAGTTTTCTTCTCTCCCCCTTTTTTCTCCCTTTTTAGTTCGTATCATCACCATCACCACTAGGGTGATTGGTGATTTTAATCTTTGTTTTTCTAATCTTGTAATTCTAATCTTTGTTTTATCTTGTCAAAACATTAATCATTCAATACAAGTTCTTGTTTAATCTTTCCATTTCATCTTGTTCATCATCATCTTTATCTTCAAGTTCTTAAGTTCTTATTTTATTGAGTTTTGATCTTCAAAAGTTGTTGGGATTTGTGTTTTTGTTGATGGGATTTGTAGTTAATGGTTAATAGATGCTTAGTGATTAGTTTATTTAAGTTTTTGGTGAAAAACTTGGTGATTTTTGGATTAAAACTGATTTTCCTTGTTCTTCGCGTTATTTACTGTATCTGAGTTCCCAGACTTCCGGATGAACGCCAAAAGTTCCGGATGAAGGTTATTTCCAAAAGTTCCGAATAAGTTAGAAGTTCCGAATGAATGTGTCTTTAAAAAGTTCCGAATAAACTTCCTTTAAAATCTTCCGAATGAGTGAGAAGTTCCGAATGAGTTTCCTTTAAAATCTTCCGAATGAGTTTCTTTTTGAAAAGTTCCGAATAAACTTCCTTTAAAAGTTCCGAATGAGTTTTATTGTGTAAAAGTTCCGAATCAGTAGAAAGTTCCGAATGAACCTAAAGTTCCGAATGAATGTTAAGTTCCGGATGAACCTAAGTTCCGAATGAAGCAAAACTTCCGGGTGAACCTAAAGTTCCGAATGAAGCAAAACTTCCGGATGAACCAAAGTTCCGAGCCAAGTTCCGGGTGAAAGTTCCGCATAAAGATCCGAGCCAAACTTCCGAACGAAGTTCCGAATCAAGGGGTTCCGAGTGAAAACTTCCGGATGAGCAAAGTTCCGAATCAAGGTTAAAACCTCCGAATCAATTTTCTTTTAGTGTTACTGTTTTACTGTTTTACTGTTTCTTTACTTTTATTTCACAATTTATATTTTAACTGTAATTTTAATTTTAATTTTAATCTTAATTTTAATTTTAATTTCAAGTTTTTATTAATTGTCATTAAAGTAATTGTCTTTGATTTAAGTTTTCATTTTAATACATTTAAAATTTTTAGTAGACTAGATATCCAACCCCCCTTTTTTTTAGTAACCAAGAACAATCATTCCATTTAAGGCTGAGATCAATTCGAGAGGATTCTGAGAGAGTAAAATTGAACCCAATCAAAATGCATGTATCAGAAACCTTATGAGAAATTGTAGAGATTCACCTCATCATCTTATGGGAAACTTATGGGAAAGAATCATGGACAAGGAAACCTCACCCACCTCACCATTGATTGAGATGTCCATTTTTGAATTGTGCTATTCTTGGGAGGGCAATCATGTATTTGACCCGGGTAGACTTATATGGAGTTTTGTGTACTTGAGAACTTGTTTTACCTTATCATGGAGAGTTTTTCCTATAAAGGTAAATCTTTTACTCTCCATGATATGTTTTCCATAGGCACTTTAAGTATGGGATGAGTCGAGCTAGAGACTCCTTAAATCAAACTTGAATAACTAGGGTTAGATCACTTAGACTAGAGTGTGATAGGATAGGAATAAAGGGTAATATAGTCGAGATGAAGTGTAGAGGGGTGCCTATCTTTTGTCTTCTTCGTGTTTGTAGGGTTGCTCTCTCTCATTTCATGCATTAGAGCTTATGGAGGAGGCCCTTGTATCGGGTTCACTTTGATACTTTTATGATTCAAAATTGACTCTTAATAATGTCTAACATGAGTTCACTTTATTATATTTTTCCTTAGCTTGAGTTAAGTAAAGTTATCAATGTCATAACTGTAGGGGAGTGTACTCTAATACTCTTCAACATTGAGGAAAATGTTTATATTAAGTGTAGGGGGGTCTTCTATTGAAGTGACCTTACCTAGAACATTGCCTTGCCTTCATGATAATTAATATTTTTCAAATTTTTGATCTACTTTGGCCACAAAAATATTGCATTCATCATTTTTGCATATCATTTCATTTACATACACCTTGCATTTTAATTTATTTTTGTTTTTTCTTCAAAAATATATCAAAAAGAAAAAATAATAAAGGATATGGTTTAACAAGTTTAGACTTCTTTGACATATTAGGCCCGCCATAAATATTTTGACTCAACCCGAGTTTGCTTATTCAAGCTTACTCTAGCTAGTATCCTTAACCATGTAAACCTTTATTGGTTTATTAGGCTAAGCATCCACGAGTCTCATTATTTGAGATTTTAAACTGTGGAGAACGAGAAATGATAGAGTTTGAAGTATGTGAAAAGGGTTAGATAAACCTCATATTAGTTACTTATGGCTTTTATATCCCCTTTCGTAACCTTTATTTTCTTGTCAACGCATGTATATATTGTTAATAAATAATCAAGAACGGTTTTAATTGGTTTGTAGTCTCTCATGCATTTTTGACTAATCATTCGTGGTTGGTATAAGTAAGTCTTAAGATTCTAAGTTAGAACGTTTTATGTGTACTAGACTTATGTCATGCTTAGTACTTAACAGGTGTTTTTTCCTTTTTTTCTTTTCATTTTATTTGCGTGGAATAAAGAAAAATAAGAGCGGCTTATAAAAAAATGAGTGGCTAGAAAAAAAAGAAGAAAAAAAGAAAAAAAAAGAAAAAGAAAAAAAATAATTATACAAGACTCCCAAGAGGGGCAGTGAAGTGCTAATTATAGTAGCTATTAAATTCCAATATTACTCTCACAAGGGTTGCGGGGATTTAATAGTTGCTCCAATCCAATATTACCTTGACGGGTTGTGGGATTAAAGATCCAAGGTCTCAAAAAGTAGGCGGATATAAATTATTGCGAGAGTTTTATTTTTCTTTCTTAGCGAGTGAGTAGCTACTTATTAATGCATGACATAAGTATTTTACACATAAGGCGAATGACTTGTTATTTTGGGTCGGACTTATATTAATTGTGGGCGGTTTTTAAAGTAATGGATGAGATGGTTACTTAGGATTAAAACCATGCTTCCTTTTTTTCAGATTTTACACTTCTTATATTTCACGCTTTAAATAATGACAAATTTGCTTTCAAGCAATTTGCTCAAATAATAACTAATAAGTGTGAAAACACTTATCCTTTTACCACTTCTTTCCAATAATAACAAGACCAAAACGTGTGATTTATGTCGTAAAAGTCGGAATTATGCGTGGTTTGTGTTTTTATTGTGTTTTAGGACCAAAATATGAAAAAGGAAGAAAACACGGGATTTCACGGGCTTTTATCGAAGAAAACGGGAAAAGACGAAGTCAAAAGATCAAGAGTGCAAAAAGAACGGAAGTCCAAGACCTATTATGAAGATTTATCGAAGAAAAAGTCTAAAGGCGGAAGTTTTAACGAAGTCGAAGAACTTAAGTCTAATAGAAGAAGAAAATTAAAAGACAAGTTCAAATCCCGAGACGACAAAGACAAAGAATTAAAGTCGAGTCGAGAAAACGTGAAGAAAGCAAGAAAGAAGATGCAACACATGCACTCCTTCCACCTTCCCTATAAATACCCTCCTAATAGTCATTAGGAGGGGGGTTAGTGGATAGATAGTTTTAGCTAGTCTTTATTTTTCTTAGTTTTCTCTAGTTTTAGAGAGAGAAAGTCTTAAACTTTCTCTCACTAAACTTCATCTTCTTTCTTAATCTTTCAAGATTAAACACTTTGTATTGCTTATTTTCTTAATCAAGTTCATTTTAAGCTTTTTATCCTTAATCTCAGTCTATTTTTCTTTGATTTAAGATTGATTTTGGTGCGATTATCAATAGATCCGTGTTGTTCTTAATGATTTCGTGCTTAAAAAGTTAATCTTTTGATCATTTCATAAGTTTTCATTTGATTAAGCTTTAAGACTCTTGTGCTTATTGGCTTATTTTTATGATTAGCTTATTTTTCTTATAAAAAGTTTCTTAAAAAGTTTATGTTTTTATTGTTTGATCCAAAAAGTTGCTTAATTTGAGGTTTGATAAGTTGATTCTAGTGCTTATTTGATCCGTTTAGTTGATTGGTTATAGTTTTGAGAATAAGCTCAATCTAATAGCTTATTTTCTAGCTTTTTAACCGAATTCCACCATTTTCGGAAAGGGTATAAACCCCTTTCCGATCTATACATTCCGAGCAGCCTCATCTATACATTCCGATCAATAGATCGGATTAGGGCTTTGAGTTTTTCCGATCTGAACACCCCTTATTCCGATCAAGTGATCGGATAAGGGTTTACATTTTCCGACCAGGACCTCTTTTGCATATTCCGATTGGGGGTGTTATTGAGCATTCCGATTGGCTTCATTTCTCCATATTCCGATTGGGACTTTTCCCAATATTCCGATTAGTATGTTTTGCCAAGTATTCCGATTGTGTGCATTTTGTGAATATTCTGATTGATGGTTTTTGGTGTATTCCGATTGTGTTGTTCCACCCATATTCCGATCAACTAATCGGAAAACATTCCGATCAGGGCCTCTTTTGGCTTGTTTTGGTGTACTCCGTTCTTACTTTCTTATAGTACTTTTTGACTAAGTTTTTATTCTTAGAAAGTTTTCCTAGTTTTAATTCTTATTAAGTGTGCTAGTACTTTTCCATTGTTACCTTTTAGTTTTCAATCATTTATTTATTTTTATTCGTCATTTTAAATATTAATCTTTATTCTTCCATTTTACTCAACGACACTTTAATTACTTGCTATTAGTTTAAAACAAACAAACCAAATCATTCTCTTGATTTACCAAAAGACGATTGAGTCGCACTTAAGACCGGTTTTCAATTCGAAAGGATTCGGAACAACGAAATTATTTTATACTAGGGTAAAACCAAGTATTAAATGGCGTCGCTGCCGGCTCTTTTCGTGAAGATAAACGGTTTCTAGTGAGAGACGCATTGAATTTTGGGATCAGTTCTTTGAACGTTATTTTCCTTGCTTTTAAAAATTTTCAAAAATCCTAAAAAATATAAAACTCTTCAAAAATACAAAAACATTATAAAATCATTAAAGAGCAATTCTTTTCAAAAGGTTTTGCACCAAAAAGATTGTAGATATTCTCTTTGTGTATATTTTTCTTCTGCAGGTGTATGCTTACTAGATCTTCCAACTATTCTGAGCCCGAGACTCTTGAAGATTTAGATATGGCTGGTGTTAATAACAACAATAATCACCCACCTCAACACAATTTGAATAACAACAACAACAACAACAACAACAACAACAACAACAATGTCCTCCTACCTGATTTACGAACAATGGAGGAATTGTGCCAACCCACCATGAACGGACGCGGAGGCCCGATTGCGCCAATGTACGTCACGGCTCAGGAGTTTTCGTTGAAGCATCACATGATCCAGCAAGTGCAAACGAACCCATTTCGTGGAATTCCGGATGATGATGCCAACAAACAACTCGACAAATTCATTACCATGACCCAAAGCATGAAGTGCTCCGGTGTTTCTATGGATGACCTTCTCCTTCAACTCTTTCCCCACTCGCTTTCTCACCATGCCGAAAAATGGTTTGACCGTCTTCTTAAGAATTCTATTCATACGTGGAATGACATGACTCAACGCTTTTTATCGCGCTACTTTCCCCCATCCATGGTCACTAGCCTTCGTAATCAAATCAGTGGATTTATGCAAGAGAATGATGAATCGCTTTTCGATGCTTGGGAAAGGTACAATGATTTGATCGACCGCTGTCCAAACCACAATATGCTCCCTGTCACTCTCATTGACACCTTCTACAATGGTCTCACTTTTCGTGATCGTGACACGATCAATGCCGCCGCCGGTGGTACCTTTATGAAAAGGAGACCGGAGGAGTGTCGAGAGTTGATTGAAAACATGACTACTCACCACAAGAATTGGGATTCATCCGCATCCTCAAGATCTAATCAGAGAGTCAATGTTTCTTCTACTACTTCCAATCCTGAGATATCCGAACTTACCCGACAAATCGCAATGATGCACAAAGATTTCATGTCCATAGCCACAAACAATTTTCAACAAGCTAAAGCCGTTGCTATTTCTTGTGACACATGTGGTGGTCCTCATTCTTACAATGATTGTCCTTCTACCCAAGGCAATTATTCTGAAAACGTTAACGCAGCTTACGGCACTTATCCCACGGGAGGCTATCAAGCCCGCCCTCAAGGAGACCGTGGCTTGCTAAGTTATTGTTCCAACAATTACCTTGCTCCTCCTGGTTTCCCTCCTGCAAACCAAAACCAACAACAAATCTATAACCGAAACAACCAATCCCAACCTAGTGCTCAAAATCAATATCAATCCCAAAGAAACCCATACCCAACTCAAGGAAATTCTCAAGCTTACCAAACTCCACCTCTCAATCAACCAATGGCAGTGAATCAAGACGTCGAGACGTTCATGAAGACTAATCGGGAGTTGGTGACGAATCTTCAGAGTCAATTTGTCAACTTGAAGAATGACATGGTGAAACAAGGGAGCGATATTCGAGCTGAGCTAAGGAATGATATGGCCAAACACAGCGATGCAATTAATGCAAACATGCAAAACTCTTTTAATAATCAAGCTGTTCACCTTCGTGATATGATTGGTTCGCTCATCCAAAGTAATCAACCCTCTTCTTCGGGTACTCTTCCGAGTAATACCATTGCGAATCCAAGAGGGGAGATGAAAGCAATCACCACTCAAAGTGGAAAAGGTTATATGGAACCCGAGCTTCCTACACCTCTACCTGTGATTGTGAACAAGGAAAAAGAGCAACTTTCCACACCTCCTTCAACTTCTATCCCCATTTCCCCACCACCCGTGGTTGTGAGTGATCCTATTCCATTAAAGCCTTCTTCTTCATCCAATATACCTTATCCTTCAAGGTTGAGGAAAGAGAAGCAAAAGAGCAAGAATGATATTCAGGTTTCAAACTTTCTAAAAATGTTTAAACAATTGAATTTTAACATCTCCTTTTCCGAGGCTCTCGCTCACATGCCCAAATACGCTAAGATGTTTAAAGATCTTCTAAGTGATAAGGAAAAGCTTCTTGACATCGCTCAGACCCAACTTAATTAGAACTGCTCCGCAGTGCTCTTAAGGAAATTGCCCACCAAACTTGGTGATCCGGGTCGCTTCTTGATTCATTGCAACTTCTCGGGAGTAGAGAATTGCATGCCCTAGCCGTTCTAGGTGCCAGTATAAACTTAATGCCTTTAAGTGTTTGGAAGCAATTATCTCTCCCCGAGCTAGTCCCCACCAAAATGACTTTGGAATTAGCCAACCGTACGGTTGCTTATCCAGTGGGGATCGCCGAAGATGTCTTTGTTGGCGTCGACAAATTCACCTTCCCGGCGGATTTTGTTGTCGTTGACTACGAGATGGATCCCCGTGTTCCATTAATCATCGGACGTCCATTTCTGAGGACCGGTCGCACTCTTATTGATGTAGCCGCAGGCGAAATAATCATGAGAGTTGGTGACGATAAAATTGTCTTCAACATGGGTAAGATTTCTAAGCAACCTTATTCATATGAGAGTGTTAATGCTATTGATGTTCTCGATGAGGCTTGTGAAGAACATTTTCATGATGCTTGCAAAAGTACTCTTTCTTCTCTACCCAATGTTGAGACCGTTGCCTCAATTGCTCCAGCATTGACTCCTTTTGGAGAAAGTGACTTGGATGATTTCGAAGCTAGCTTGGGTCCTCTCGATATTAAGTATGATAATTTGTCCACCAATTGGGATGAAGACATTCGTACTATTGAGAGACTTCTCAATGAAGACCCGTTGTTCCCTCCTTCTCCTAAAGAGGTGACTAATGATGATCCATCGTTAGTTTCACCATCTATTGAGGATCCTCCTACTCTTGAGCTTAAGGACCTTCCTCCTCATCTTGAGTACATTTTCCTGGAAGACAACGAGAAGTTACCGGTCATCATCGCAAAGGATCTGAAAGATGACGAAAAAGCCCGACTTGTCGCCGTGTTGAAGAAGCATAAACGCGCTATCGCTTGGAAACTCTCCGACATCCGTGGAATTGATCCTCACTTCTGCACACATAAAATTCTCATGGAGGACGACTTTAAGCCCACAATTCAAAGTCAACGAAGGGTGAATCCTAAAATCCATGAAGTCATCAAAAAAGAGGTTATCAAACTTCTTGATGCGGGTATGATTTACCCTATTTCAGATTCACCATGGGTTAGTCCAGTCCATTGTGTGCCTAAGAAAGGCGGTATCACCGTTGTGCCCAATGCAAACAACGAGTTGATTGCTACCCGTCTCGTTACTGGGTGGAGAGTTTGTATAGACTACCGCAAACTCAATGATGCCACGAGAAAGGATCATTTCCCTCTACCTTTTATGGACCAAATGCTTGAACGCTTAGCGGGTAACGAATATTACTGCTTTCTTGATGGTTTCTCGGGTTATTTCCAAATACCCATCGATCCCCAAGATCAAGAGAAGACAACATTCACTTGTCCCTATGGCACCTTTGCTTATAAACGAATGCCTTTTGGCTTATGCAATGCCCCTGGGACTTTTCAAAGGTGCATGTTGGCTATCTTCCATGACATGGTTGAGCAAACCATGGAAGTCTTCATGGATGATTTCTCGGTCTTCGGGGATTCCTTCTCTTCTTGCCTTGCCAATTTGGAACGTATGCTTAAGCGGTGCGAAGACACTCGCCTTGTTCTGAATTGGGAAAAATGCCATTTTATGGTAAAAGAAGGCATTGTGCTAGGACACAAAATTTCAAAAGCCGGTCTTGAAGTCGACCGTGCTAAAGTAGATGTCATAGCCAAATTACCTCCACCTTCAACCGTGAAGGGTGTGAGAAGTTTTTTGGGTCATGCGGGCTTCTATCGTCGATTCATTCAGGATTTCTCTAAAATCGCTCGCCCGATGACCCACTTCTTGGAAAAAGATAATCCTTTTATCTTTTCTAAAGAGTGTCTCGAAGCCTTCAATCTTCTTAAGGATAAGCTAACTAAGGCACCGGTCTTGGTTACCCCTAATTGGGAGCTGCCTTTTGAATTGATGTGCGATGCTAGCGACTTTGCTATTGGTGCGGTTTTGGGCCAAAGAGTGAATAAACACTTCCAACCAATCCACTATGCTAGCAAAACTATGACGGGGGCTCAATTGCATTATACGACAACCGAAAAAGAGCTTTTAGCTGTTGTCTATGCTTTTGAGAAATTTCGCCCCTATCTTGTTTTATCTCCCACCATCGTATACACGGACCATTCCGCGTTGAAGTACTTGATGACAAAGCATGATGCTAAGCCAAGACTTCTTCGCTGGGTTTTACTCCTTCAAGAATTCAACACTGAAATTCGTGACAAGAAGGGAGCTGAAAACCTGGCCGCGGATCATCTGAGCAGACTTGAGGATCCATATCAAGGGGATCATCCGAACAAAGAGATCAATGACTCTTTCCCCCTTGAGACCTTAATGTTTATAAATCTCAATCTTGATGGCACCCCGTGGTTTGCGGACATTGCAAACTACTTAGCGGGTGGTATTCTCATCCAAGGGTTAACATCCCAACAAAAGAAGAAGTTCTTGAATGATGTTAAGACTTACTTTTGGGATGACCCTTATCTATTCAAACAGTGTGCTGATCTGATTATTCGTCGTTGTGTTGACGGACCGGCAGCTTTTGACATCCTCCAAGCTTGCCACAAAGGACCCACCGGTGGTCACTTTGGTCCCAACTACACCGCTAAGAAAGTGTTTGATTCTGGATTCTACTGGCCCACCATTTATCGTGATGCTCACGAAATGGTTAAGCATTGTGATGCTTGCCAACGCCAAGGCAAGATCACACAAACGGATGAGATGCCTCAAAATTTCATACAGGAATGTGAAATCTTTGATGTATGGGGCATCGATTTTATGGGGCCATTTCCATCCTCCAATGGGAACAAGTACATCCTCGTCGCCGTCGACTACGTTTCTAAATGGGTTGAAGCTAAGGCTCTTCCTACGAATGATGCGAGGGTGGTTGTGAACTTTTTGAAGCATCTTTTCGCTCGATTTGGCGTTCCTCGTGCTATCATCAGTGACCGCGGGACTCATTTTTGCAACGATCAATTTGCAAGAGTTATGGCCAAGTATGGTGTCAATCACCGTCTTTCCACCGCCTATCATCCCCAAACCAATGGGCAAGCCGAGATATCCAACCGTGGCTTGAATAGAATTTTGGAGCGTACTGTGGGAGAGCATCGCGCCGCGTGGGCCGATAAGTTAGATGATGCTCTGTGGGCTTTCCGTACTGTTTACAAGACCCCGATCGGTTGTACACCTTATCGTCTTGTGTACGGGAAAGCCTGCCACCTACCCATCGAGCTGGAACATAAGGCGCACTGGGCCTTGAAGTGCGCTAACTTCGACATCAACAAAGCCGGTGATCATCGCAAGGTTCAACTCAACGAGCTCAATGAATTGAGGAATGAAGCTTATGAAAACTCGCTGATCTACAAGGAGAAGACGAAGATCATTCATGACGCGAAAATCAAGAACCAAGAGTTCCACGTTGGTGATCAAGTCTTGCTCTTTAACTCTCGGTTGAAGATCTTCTCTGGCAAGTTGAAGAGCCGATGGTCTGGTCCATTCACCGTCGCCAACGTCTTCCTTATGGGACCATTGAGCTTTCTCAGCCGAATGGGCCCAATTTCAAGGTGAATGGCCAGCGTCTGAAGCTGTACTTTGGTGAGGACATCTCTCAAGAGATGATTCCATCCCTCACCACGTTCCCCATGAACTAAAATTGGGTCGAGTCAGGCTCATGACTCGGTAATCAAAAACAAGCGCTTCTCGAGAGGCAACCCGTGTTCTATCGTTTACTGCTTTCATAATAAGTGTAGGGGAGAGCCCCGCATATGTTTGTTGTCTTGTTTCTTGTGTTGTGCAGGGATTAAAGCTTCAAAGATCCACCTTGATGACTTTTGACGAACCGTGATACCGTGTTCCCATCTTCCCGGTTCTATCCTAAACTCTCGTGATTCAATATTTCATATTTTATATGTTCACATTGAATTCACTTTCGTTGTCCTCTCCTTAGAAAAAGTTAAACAAAGTGCACAATGTCATAAGTGTAGGGGAGTTTACTCCCACATGCTCAAACATTGAGGACAATGTTTATCTCAAGTGTAGGGGGGACTTCTATCGAAGTAAGTGGTCTTTTCCATGAATTTGCCCTCATTTTAACCGGAAAATTTGATTTTTCGACATTGTTCAAAATTTTTAATCTATTTTGGCCTAGTTGTATAGTTGTATTTGCCTTTGTTATGTTTAGTTTCTTTCCATTGCTAGAATAAATTTTTAATAAAGTGGTTTTAGATTTTTCTTAGTCGTGAACATTTTGACTCAACCCGAGTTTACTTACCTAAGTTTACTCTAGCTAGTATCCTTAACGTGTTTAAGTCAAGTTTTGCTAGGCTTTTATATAGGGAGCTATAAAACGCGAAAGTCTTAACTCTTACGGGTTAAGAACAAGAACTTTTCGCAAGTTCCTATAATTGATCCTAGAGAGTCGTTTATCAAGGGAACTTTAAAATGCGATTTCTAAACTTGAAAGAGTCTAAGAATTTGCAAGATCCTATAGACGACTCAAAAACCCAAAACTTTGATTTAATTGGCTAAGCATCTACGAGTCTCATTCCTTGAGATTTTAAATTGTGGAGAACGAGAGATGATAGAGTCAATTATAAGTTTGGTATTCTTTCGTGAATTTATGTGAGTTAATTATAAGTCTATTCTCCCTCCGCTTGCTAAATAATTTATCTGCTAATAAATAGGGTTGTACGATTTAAAAGGTTACTTAGCTTCTAGCCCCAGATCGTTTAAAAGTTGCTCGGTACGGATTAGAGTTCATGGACAAGGCATAACTTATTGAAGCGGGATGCGAAGATTGGCGAGTCCGAAAAGGCCCTAACAAGGCATGAGGGCTACATTTTGTTGCTAAAGATCCAAAAGTGATGTGAAGAACCATTTATCAAAAATCAATATGAAGGATCGAGACACACGACGAAAAGTAAGAACTCCCCAAAAGATTATGGAGAAGTCTATCCGAAAAGACCCTAACAAGGTATGAGGATAAATAGATCCAAGTCCTAAAAGGAGGCGGATCGTTGTATATCAAAGTCCAAAATAAAGATTGGAGAAAAATGAAGAAGTCGTGGTCCAAAGATGAAGAATCTCTCAAAACTTCAAAGTGAAGAAATTCCTATTATGAAGAGAAGACCATTATTTCAAGAACGTCTCTCAAGATTCAAAGTATGAAGTCACTGCCAAATATCGGTCCGAGAAAGGTCTCAAATCGCGAAGCGAGTTATGCCAAGATATGAACTTTATGAGGTCCCGAGAAGCAGTTTTAAAAGATTTGGTCCTTTAGCTAACTATTGATTAAATCGTTCACTTTATTTTTGGACTAAATAACTATCGAAATAAGTCAAACAATGCATTCTCGTGATCATTCAAGACACAAATAAAATATAAGAGATACACCTAGGAATAAGGGAGTCTAAGTGAATAATTGGCCCACATGAGTTCGTGATAGTCTGCTAACTTATAATAACAATGATCTCGTTTTTAAGCTTGGTATGGGGAACGTGAAACTTGAGGATGACAAACGTTCATGGCTGCCAAAACCAATGTAAGTTTTTAATTTCTTTACTTATCCCTATCTTTTATGTTCAGTATTTAATAAAGGCCAAGGTGGGTTATTAATGATGGAAAATGTAAACCGTGCTTTAAAATCAATGCATTGCATGAGGGCATTGCAATGGTCAAGTGTAGGGGATTTAATAAGTGTGAAAACACTTATCCTTTTACCACTTATTTCCAATAATAACAAGACCAAAACGTGTGATTTATGTCGTAAAAGTCGGAATTATGCGTGGTTTGTGTTTTTATTGTGTTTTAGGACCAAAATATGAAAAAGGAAGAAAACACGGGCTTTCACGGGCTTTTATCGAAGAAAACGGGAAAAGACGAAGTCAAAAGATCAAGAGTGCAAAAAGAACGGAAGTCCAAGACCTATTCTGAAGATTTATCGAAGAAAAAGTCTAAAGGCGGAAGTTTTAACGAATTCGAAGAACTTAAGTCTAATAGAAGAAGAAAATTAAAAGACAAGTTCAAATCCCGAGACGACAAAGACAAAGAATTAAAGTCGAGTCGAGAAAACGTGAAGAAAGCAAGAAAGAAGATGCAACACATGCACTCCTTCCACCTTCCCTATAAATACCCTCCTAATAGTCATTAGGAGGGGGGTTAGTGGATAGATAGTTTTAGCTAGTCTTTATTTTTCTTAGTTTTCTCTAGTTTTAGAGAGAGAAAGTCTTAAACTTTCTCTCACTAAACTTCATCTTCTTTCTTAATCTTTCAAGATTAAACACTTTGTATTGCTTATTTTCTTAATCAAGTTCATTTTAAGCTTTTTATCCTTAATCTCATTCTATTTTTATTTGATTTAAGATTGATTTTGGTGCGATTATCAATAGATCCGTGTTGTTCTTAATGATTTCGTGCTTAAAAAGTTAATCTTTTGATCATTTCATAAGTTTTCATTTGATTAAGCTTTAAGACTCTTGTGCTTATTGGCTTATTTTTATGATTAGCTTATTTTTCTTATAAAAAGTTTCTTAAAAAGTTTATGTTTTTATTGTTTGATCCAAAAAGTTGCTTAATTTGAGGTTTGATAAGTTGATTCTAGTGCTTATTTGATCCGTTTAGTTGATTGGTTATAGTTTTGAGAATAAGCTCAATCTAATAGCTTATTTTCTAGCTTTTTAACCGAATTCCACCATTTTCGGAAAGGGTATAAACCCCTTTCCGATCTATACATTCCGAGCAACCTCATCTATACATTCCGATCAATAGATCGGATTAGGGCTTTGAGTTTTTCCGATCTGAACACCCCTTATTCCGATCAAGTGATCGGATAAGGGTTTACATTTTCCGACCAGGACCTCTTTTGCATATTCCGATTGGGGGTGTTATTGAGCATTCCGATTGGCTTCATTTCTCCATATTCCGATTGGGACTTTTCCTAATATTCCGATTAGTATGTTTTGCCAAGTATTCCGATTGTGTGCATTTTGTGAATATTCAGATTGATGGTTTTTGGTGTATTCCGATTGTGTTGTTCCACCAATATTCCGATCAACTAATCGGAAAACATTCCGATCAGGGCCTCTTTTGGCTTGTTTTGGTGTACTCCGTTCTTACTTTCTTATAGTACTTTTTGACTAAGTTTTTATTCTTAGAAAGTGTTCCCAGTGTTAATTCTTATTAAGTGTGCTAGTACTTTTCCATTGTTACCTTTTAGTTTTCAATCATTTATTTATTTTTATTCGTCATTTTAAATATTAATCTTTATTCTTCCATTTTACTCAACGACACTTTAATTACTTGCTACTAGTTTAAAACAAACAAACCAAATCATTCTCTTGATTTACCAAAAGACGATTGAGTCGCACTTAAGACCGGTTTTCAATTCGAAAGGATTCGGAACAACGAAATTATTTTATACTAGGGTAAAACCAAGTATTAATAACCGGTCTTAGAGGCATAATAAGTGGGGGTATAATAGTAACACAAATAATTTTTATGAATAAGTCGATGCACTTTCACTTATGAATAACAATGATCTCGTTTTTAAGCTTGGTATGGGGAAAGTGAAACTTGAGGATGATAAGTATTCATGGTACCAAAGCCCTAATCAAAGTCAATGATTTCTTTAAGAGTTATGTCCATCAAATCATTTCAAGAAAAATACAAAAATATATAAATAGAACTGTGTTCTTTGCAATGCATTGTAAAAATCAAAATCATGCATCATATAGTGTAAAAGCATTTCATCGTGGCCATGGTGGATTAATTATGAGAAAGATGTAATTTAGAGCTTTGAAATATTTCATTGCATGAGTCCATGGCAATGATCAAGTGTAGGAGATTTGATATGCGTGAAATCTCATATCAATTATAACATATTAAACCTTAAAACACAAAGAAAAATACCAGATTTTATGTATAAAAGCAGTATTATAGGGTATTCTTTGTTGTTTTTGCTTTTGTAGGTAAAAAGGTACAAATTTGATACAAACACGGATTCCAAGGCATTATTGTTGAAGAAAAGACAAAAGAAGGACTCAAGATGACAAGTCTACAAAAGTCAAAGGACCTTTCTTGCCAAGCTGCCAAACTTGAAGGACTAAAAGTGCAAATTAAAACAAAGTCAAAAGACCTCAAGTGAAAGACAACTTCAGTCAAATGGTCAAAGCTAGTCAAATTACATGTCAAAGGGCCAAGGATGTCAAGTTATGAAGATTTGAGCTTAAAATACCAATCTGCTAATCAAAAGAACCAAAGTTGCCATTTTTGGAAAGATTATAAAGCTTAATCCGTGTGATAACAAGAAGAGCCAATAGGAAGCAAGAATGAAGTGGGTTCGGATTTCTAGCTTAGCTTAATAAATGAAGAAAGAGGAAGTCAGCCGCCGTATCCTAACAGTGCAACACACTCAACATCTCCACCAATAAAGAACTGCCACTACAAAGATCCTCACTATTCAACTAGATAACAATCTGTAGCTTAATTATTGAGCCAATATCATCCTGCCACGTGGCTTCTCTTATCCAGATCGTATATTGAGCTAGATGCCATTTCACGAGACACTTTCTACATGAAAAATACTCGCCATAAGAAGACGAATCCAACGCAATGATCCAATTAGACTGGAATTCATTCATACAATTTTCCCCAATTCAATCAAGAACAGATGAGGACCAATTAGCAAGTTGTGGACACGTGGCATTTGGTAATTGGTGATAACATGTTAGAGGCCTTACCTACTCCTCATCTCAACTCTATAAATATCCATGTATAGCTTTCATTTGTGTGTTGTAGCTTTAGTGTGAAAACACACACTTTAGATAATTCTCTCAATCTGTTTTTCCCTCATTAGCATAACTTCTCAGAGTGATTGACAACCACTCTGAGATAGTTTGTTAGGTAGTTATAACCACTTTTGTAACCATTTACTCCATTAATAAAGTTCCACATTTACATTCACTCAACTCTCAAATCTTTTACTGTATAACTGTTCGTTTATCACTCTCATGTATTCTGTTGTTCATACTTAAACAAAGAGTTAGTTTTGTTGATTTGGAAGCTATTTCAATTGATCAGAAGTTACTAGTTCATTCCTTAGTCCAGAAGTAGCTAAAAATTTAGATTTGTAGATTGTGATCAGATTCAGATGATGATGAAGATTGATTGAGTTTGATGATCAGTTGATTGGTTAAGACTGGTGGTGATTAGTGTTTAAGCAAGCTCAGCGCTTAGCTTCTTCATCAAAGTACCTTCAAGTTCAGTTCCTAAGTTTCCTTTACAATTTCCTCTAAAAATGTTGCCTGCATGCTATTTTTCTAGTTTTAGAGTATAAGTGCTTGTAATTGCCCGCTACATGTTCATTTTGTGCTTATTGATATGTTTTTATAGCTTGTTGTCTTTATCTGTTAGCTTTGAATAGTTCACTTAGCATAATTCGTCTCAGACTAGTAAGTAGTGTTTGGTTGATTAGCTAATCTTTGATTCAGTTGATAAATTTTGGTAAAAAGATTTGCTTTTCATTTACAAACTGATATCAAGAGTTTTTGCAAGTTTCAAAGTTAAACCCCTTTTCAAACAGGTAAATGGTAGTTAAAAACTTTGGGTCAGATTTTTAGTCTAAAACATACCAACTTCAAACCTTCATAAATTATTCATTACTTGGATTTAGGACTTGAACTTTGGTTGTAGGTGTAGCTTAACATCCTAGCTTTCAGAATCTATAAGCCACTTTATACACTTTTCAGATTTGAAAGAAAAATAAGCATTCGAAAGTCGTAATAAGATCATGTTTATGTGATAATCCATTTTCATTTCTGGCTTATTCTTTTCATAATGTAGGCCATTTTCTTTCATAATTCAGCTTAACAAGTCATAAAAATAAGATTTGACCAAGGTCAAAGTTGGTCAACTTTGGTCAACGCTGGTCAACATTAGCTCATTTTGGCTTATTGGCTTTTCTGGCTTAATCCTTGGGTGGATTTCAGATTTTCTTGGATGGGTGTCACTTATTTGGGCTCTTAATCAGATTTTGACAATATCAGATCTTATGCTTATTCCAATAAGCCAATCTTTTAAAAGTAGCTTAATACAAAAGTGCTTATTGGAGTTTTAGTTCATTTCAGCTTATTTCATTAAACACAGATATGTCATTTTGAATTTGCAATCTTTTGAAACAAATTTCAGTTTATTTGGTGCATTAGAACTCTAGATATTGCTTAATCTTCAATAAGCCCGTTTTCTTAACAAAAAGTTTTGTTAATTGCTTTTTGGTCCCTAAAATTTAGGAAAGTGTATACTTTGTTATAATTGGTTAGAAAGTTGTTCGGGTTTGCAGTTAGGTCCCTGTTCTTGTTAGTTTGTTACATTTCAGTTTTAAAGTTTGTTACAAGTGGTTAATAATTGTTACAATTTTCATATTCAGTCCTTTCACTTTATACATTTACAATTTCAGTCCCTCTATTTTCCATACTTTATATTTTTGGCATATTTACTAGTTGTGCATTAATTGGTTGAACATTGTGCTTAATACTTGATATATGCAATATGTTTTTAGACTAGTACGGTTACGTAGAGATATTATTTTTACCTTTTTACGTGCTTAGTGATAATTAGACATTGATTTCCAAAATATTATCACTAAATACCAAAAACATTTACGTTACTTTATTGATATCGATTAATCAATTCGTGAAGATACCGAGAGAAAAACAAACTTAAAAAAGATAAATATTAGCACTAAAAGACAAAATAGTAGACTTAGAGATTTGAGCAACTAGAAGGTCTGTTTTTTTTTGCACAAAGCTTGGAAATAGCTAATTAAGACTTTAGAAAAGGTAAAAGTACAATAAGCTAAGTAGAAAAGCCATAAAGTACAATAAGCACTTATAAAATAAGCTAACTTATTGGTTTCCTAGCAAAACCTAAACCAAATGAAACCAAAACCTAGAAACATGAAAATAAGCTATAAAAATGATTGGTCACAAAAGAAAAGTTGTTGACTATTGGAATAAGCAGTTTAAACTCAATAAACAAAAATGGCCAATCTTGTACTGTTTGACCAAAAAGTCAACAAAAAAGAAAAATGAAGAAACTTGAATAAGGACTAAAAATAAGCTAGAAAAGTGATATTTGTGATGTTGTGATAGAGGTCTTGAGGTCAAAACGAATGGACCTTGGTTTAATCAGTTAACTTTAGGGCTTATTTTTGGATAGTTGAAAACTGATAAGCCAGTTAGGCTTATCAGCTTAACAAGGCAAATAAAAAAACTAAATGTGTTGGAAATACGTTTTTTGTATTTAGGAAGATTCGGTCACTCTGAAAATATATTAAGTAGTGGCTCGTAGTTTAGTTATTCTACATTAAGTAAACAAGGAAAGGCCTAGTCCATGGTTTGTATGGACGACCCAAACATGTAAGCCCAAGCCCATTATAAGGCTTGGGTATATAAACCCTCTCCTTAGATGGAGAGGGTGTGGTTTCATATCATTTTACACATAGTTAATCACTTTCTCTCTCTAAAGTGTGTGTGAAATCCTCTATCTTTCTATCTCTAAACATAAGCAAGATTTACGATATCCTACAAATGGTATCAAGAGCCATGGGATGATTGTATTATTTATGTGTTTGTGTTCTTGATTCATACGCATGTTTTGATCCATTTTACACGAACCAATTTTTTTTTTGTGTTTTTTATGTTTTTTTTCTTGATACAAATCTTCTACATAGTTGTGGTAGATATTTCGTATATTTACTTTGGTTAAAAACACAAAATTTTTGGGTGTTTTGATCATTTTTGACTTAAAATCTCGAATTGGTTGAGTTTTGTCCGAGAAAAGTGGGATATATTCGGACAAAAAACATCGGAAAGGGGTTTAAGTTTTCCGACAGCTTCCATCGGAAAAGGGTTTCTCATTCCGACCTCTATTCCGACGAAGGTATTCCGATAGAAGGTATTCCGATAGTGGATATTCCGATAGGGGTTATTCCGATAGAAGGTATTCCGACAGGAGTATTCCGATAGGTTTATTCCGATAGGTTTATTCCGATAGTGGGTATTCCGATAGAAGGTATTCCGGTAGAGAGTATTTCGATAAGGGGTATTCCGGTAGAAGGTATTCCGACAGGTTCATTCTGACAGGGGTATTCCGATAGACTTATTCCGACGGTTTTCCGATTGATATTCCGACAGTTTTCCGATCATTTATTCCGATCAATATTCCGACGATCCAAAAACTATTCCTTAAATTTTTTTTCGAACAAACTCGTTTGTTTTTTTGTCTTGGAAGTTTTTTGGTCATCGAGAACATATTTTAGGGGATCTCAACATTGTTTCTCGACTTCAACTCACAACAACAAACACATTTACTTTCTCTCATTGTTCGATCAACATTTGTAAATCTTAACTTAACGAAATGGAGTACACATCTCTTACGGATAAGTCCATCCTCTCGGGTACGGATAATCGTCCACAAATGTTGGTGAAGACTATGTATGAGGATTGGGCTTCCCGAATGGAACTTTATATGTTGAACAAAGAAAATGGACATCTAGTTTAGGCATCGGTGCTCAATGGACCATTGGTATATGGTACTGTGACGGAAGGTGCTGTTACTCGTCCTCGCACAATGTGTGAACTAACTGAAGATGCTAAGATACAAGACAAGTGTGATAAATAAGCTACAAATATCATTCTCCAAGCCCTTCCTCTAGATGTCTACAAACTCGTCAGTAAACATAAAGTTGCCAAAGAGTTATGGGATATAATTCGTGTTCTAATGCAAGGCACTTCGTTAACTAAACAAGAACGAGAGTGTAAGCTTTATGATACTTTTGATACGTTTGCCTATGTGCCAGGGGAGACTCTCAATGACTACTATTTGAGATTTACCCTATTGTTGAATGAGCTCAATATCTATGGCATGGAAATTCCTACGTTTCAATTGAACACCAAGTATTTGAACACTCTTCCTTCAGAATGGAAAAAGTACGTGACAGATGTTAAATTGGCTAAGGACTTGCATAACACCAATGTGGATCAACTTCAAGCTTTTCTTCAACAACACGAATGCCATGTGATCGAAGCTCGGTTGTCTACACCTCAAGTTCATGATCCACTTGCCATGTATGCTTCTCAACAAAACATGGCTTATAGTTATCAACAACCATCATACTTGCAGCAGCCACCACCACACACCTATCAGCAACCACAACAACCATCTTATCAACCACTAATGATGCCACATCAATCATTTCAACAAAGTGTTCATCAACAACCTTTTCCACAACAACCACCACACCAGACATCACCATTACAAGCCAACACTTCTCCAATGGGCTATACTCCTCAGCAAGGATATTTTCCAATTGAAGCACAACCAGCACAAGCCTTCTACTTCAATAAACTTCCACCAATCCAAGCACCGGTCTTTACTCCAAATGATACGCCAGCTGATGTTTTAAACCATCTCACTGTCTACTTGTGAGACCCCAAAAATCTGACATGGAACAACTAGGCAACGAGGGGGTAACACGTCATAGTACAAGAAATAATGAATTACAGTTCATACAAAGCTGACGAAATAAAAACATTCACATTACATCATAAAAAGTCAGAGTTTTTAAACCTAGGTCCCAGAGTTTTAGAAGCGGAAAATTATATTATTTCGTCTCAATTTATAACATAAAGTTGCCCAGAAGATAGAATAAAACTCCTGACAGCTTATATAAAACCAATCTTTCAAAATCATCACAGAAATCTCCAAGCTGCGATAATATCCTGCGGGCTCCCATCCAAGAAAAGCTAAGTAATAATACCTGAGATTAAACATGTAAAATCGTCAACACAAAGTTGAGTGATATTCATAGGTTTAGCAGTAAACGTGTGGAACACAATAGAATTTGTAAAACACGTAATGGGGGGGGGGTTTAACTATGTACTCAAATGTAAGTTCCTCTAGGGAGTATTCAGCCTAAATACTCAAGTATAAACGAATATTAGTGCGTCAAAGTAATCGGGACAGGGATTGTCAATCCCGATGGATCCACCCACAACATTCGCGCATAGCGCAAAGCATACGGGACAATTAACGGTTCATGATAGGAGAGGAAACTCAAGGCTAACGTCTAAAAGCAATAATACCATTGAAATCATCTGTAAAGCATACACGTTCAGAATAACATACGAGTTCTTGATAGCAATACAGTTTTTAATTGGTTGTGTTTCACCATATAAAATCTCACCCCGTGTTTAGAAACCATGTACAAGTAAAAAGGGGCTATGAACTCACCTTAGCCACGAGGTAAGTCAATCACGGTACTCAGCAACTGAGTAGAAACGTTAGTGGTAGACAATCACCGACGATATGGATGCCCCGGGAAACACGAAAACCGCAACCTATCAAAATAAGGCGCGCGTTAAAACTCGAACTCGAATATCGATATGTACGAAATATAATATGACTCAAATATTTTAAAGTATACACGTTTCAAAACTATTGACACGAATCAAATGAATTCATACGACGCCAAGTTAACACAATTCAAACTATTATTTACCCTTATTTGGACCAGTAGCTAAGTCATTTATATAATGACTAAGCACTTGAGTAAGTCACCATGTCCGATGGTGAATACTCAAACTCACTCAACACAAGCATTGAACTATGTGTCCAAAATAAAATCAGCAAGTACACCCCGAATGTACACACCGATCTACCCTATCTAGACTTGTCCGTTTTAGATAAACATTGGTGTCAAGGTCACTTATAACCTGTATAAGACCTCACCAAAATTTGAGCCAATGTTCACACTTTAAAATCCATCAGCTCGACACTTTACTCGACTTCAAATTTGGGACAGATTTGTGCACTTGTTTTGTAAAACCGTTTGGACCACTTTAAAAGTATTAACTCGACAATCCGTCTTTTGAGACCACTACTAGACTCATCAAACTCAGTTTGTAAACTTTGAAAACCAGTAGTTACATTCCTAAAGTCCCCGAGAGTCGACCCAAAATCAGCCATAATTTCGGATTGTGCCGACTTGCGTCTCCCGGTACACGAAAACTAAAACTAGCATAACTTTTGACTCGTAATGACTTAGAAGCTCTATCTTATACCAAAACGACCGTCTCGGAAAACTCTACAACAATATCAAATAATCTTAGTCTTTCCCAGAACTTAAACCCACGAAAAATCTGTTAAGGACCTGCTGTCCCAAAATAGCCTTTTATAAAACATGACAAATCAATTTTTCAATCAAAACCACTTATTCCCACACCTATAGGATCACTATACCATCATTCCTATCAACCAAACACTCCTAAAAACATTTGTATGAAAAATCTAACAAAAATCAAAGATTAAAATCAAGACTTTTTATGATCAAAACAACATAATCTTAACAAAAACAACACATGCATGATGATTAAAACATCATACAACCATGAAATCATAAGTTTATAAAAACTTGATGCATGTGTACAAATTTAGTAGCATTAGAATCACAATTAAATTCTAAGAAGGGATCTTTAATTTGTTTTTAATGGATCATGATGGATGATGGTGAATTGTGGTGTTTTGTGGTGGGCAGTGGCGGCAAAGAAAGGGTGGGGAGAGAGTGGTGTGAGTTTTTTTAAATGAATGATATGTGTGTGAGTGGAAGATAAAAAATGGGTTTGTATATGGCTAGTTAAGTGGAGGGATAATATTGCCAAGTATAAAACTTTAGGACTTAAAGACAATTAATAGTTTTAAAGGATAGAAAATGGTTATTGGTAAATATTGAAAATATTTACAGGGCTCGGGTTTCGTAAAAATACTTTTCAAAAGTTACAATGCATCATAAAAATGATTATATGATTTCCCAACACGACTTAACACGTAATTAAAACGAAATAGTCGAAAATATTAATTATCGAAACGATCGATAATAAACGTAAACTTTTGGGCATCCGTCGGTATCGCGATCACTAGGAATTCTCGTTGTACATTGTTTTTGAATAAACTCGTTGTAAAACGCACGCGGGTGATTTTAAATAAAAAACATTGATTTAAATAAATATGGAAAAATAAAATAAGAATTTTATAATTTCCGATAAAGTATTTATCAATGATCCGAAAATACTTGAAAAGTATAATTTATTGAAAATTAATATAATCTCAGGATTTACATATAAAATACAAGAAAACAAAATACGTTGAAAATTCAGAAACACGAATAAAAAGAATAAAATAATGCTGGTTAAAGTATGGGTTCTCACAGTCTTCCCCCCTAAAGGAACTCTGGTCCCCAGAGTTCTCCTGAAAACAGTAGAAGATGCAAACAAGAGGAGGTACAAAGTGTAGAACAAAATTCATTGCTTCCCAGGAAATTTCTGCATCACGACGAACCTTAACAATTGGAACTCACTATGCTTCAGTTTTTTAAATCCTTTTCGTATAACTTTTCAGTCTCGGATTAGAATATCGATCTTTCAATACGGAGATACATCAAGAGATAGAGTTGTTGGAAATACGTGCGATAAACTATCAAGAATGAACACAAGAATCGCTTAAACAGGTAAAGTACGATAAAATGAACCAAGATTGCAAATCAACAAGGGGTCGCAATCGTGCAACTGTAAAGCATGACAGTCTTAAAACGTAAGAATCTAGTCACAAGCGAAATAGAAGGGAAAAATGAATAACATATGATCATTTAAAACACAATCTGTCGAAATCAGTTGTCTAGTATTTTGGTATTACTTTAAAACTTAGTTTTAAATATTTCCTTTATTAAAAGAAAATTTTACAAGGTGTAGATTTTTAAAAATAAAACTCTATATAAAATGAGTGGGTAAACAGTTGTCAAATCTTTTTCTTGATCAGGACTTCAAGGTAAAAGTAACTCAGTTCAAATAGTTATTTTGATCAGCTTAAGAGCTTTTCGGGTGACTACATGAAATTATCGTTAAAAACTCAGGTTTATCGTTACCATTAGGAAAAATCAGATTTTCCAAGTTATTTAGAATCATTGTTAGAAATTATAAATTAATTTAATAATTTCATTAGGTTGACAGTAAAGTATGATAAAATCAATTATTTTAAAAGATACTACTTGACACTGTTTAAACATAAGTTATAAATTTACCCAAGAGGATGTACAGATTTGAAAGTAAACTTGAAATGGGTATTTTGACAATTTAAACATTTGGTAAAATGTATAAAAACTTCTTAAAAATTAATAATAATTTTTAGAAATTCAAGAAAGTGTTTAAGATATCAAACGATAAACACGTAACAGTTTCTGGTTTCAGAAAGTGACAAAATAACAAACGATTATGAAACGAATATCGATCAATAATTAGTATACAAGCAATAGCACGAGGGCATAAATCGGAAGTCATATCAACTCTTAACAAACATAATAGAATAGATGCATCGATGAGAAGGACAATAAGAAACAAGGATTATAGCAAGATTAATTCACGAGTGCGGTTGGCGTCACCAATAACGGCTTATTAAGTTCTCATTGGTCGATACACAATCGAAAGAGAAAAGCCACACAATAAATTTTCGAATCAAAGAAAAATTCTTAAGAAGTTACTTGATAAAAATTCCAGTAAGATGAACATCGTTAGCAATAAGAGGCGAAATCAAAATGTGGTTCACACGAATGGATTTTCAAGGCGATAGTGTCTTAACACATATCATGACAATTACACGGAATTATCGTTCACGTCTAATCATAAATCATTAATCGCGTCCAGAGACGTTTCATAGGTCTACCAAGATAGATAAAGAAGATCGATCGATGAAGAGGCATAATAACGTTGAAACTTTCAGGTCTTGTATCAATGGTAAGAATTTAGGCAAATGGTAACGAAAATCGTATCATGAGGATGATGAGGTAACAAGTAAGGCAATGATCGTTGAGTAAGGAAATAGGTGCTTGAGGCACGCACTTTGTTCAAGAAAAGATAAGGGTTCATATGTGTATGTCGTGAATTGTTGCTACTCGCATAAGATGTAAAAGTTTTCAAAACTTTAATTTATCAAACTTGTTAAGGAACATAGTTAAAAAGTTGATTGTTGGTTAAATATTTAAGGTGACTACTATTCGGCCTTGCATGGCTCCTTCTAAATTAAGCATAGGTGATCAGGCCATGCATAATTTAGGACTAGCAATGCGATGCTCATCTTCGTCAAACCAGTATTACATGTCATATTATTTAAAATATGTATATAATGCCATTTGTAAAAACAGAAATCAAAATAGTTTATGAAACTATTCGCCAATAAGTTACTGGCTAGATAATTAATTCAACAATTGTAATGTTACAAGATTCTTTACAAGACCCAAGGTAGAACAATTTGTGAGTATACATTATAAAATTAATATAAATTAATTTTGTAAGATAGCATTCAATTATTTAAGAAAGCCCAACTGAAACCTTTTGTAAAATGATTCGTAAACAAGACCAGCTTGAGTTTATATGGTAACATGACAATAGTTTATAAAGTAGGGAGTGGGTTACAAGAGGGAAAATAAGGAGTAATTCAAGTCAGTCAACGAAATGGTTACAAGATGATAAGGTTTCAAGAGGTTTAGCCGAAATCGTCAAGTGACACGTGTCAAGATGATACCAAATGATACGAAAGCAAGATCTTCAAATCTCGGTCCAATTCAGTTGTACGATAGAAGCAAAGAAAGAAAATATAAAATGAAAAATAAGTCATATATAAAAGAAAGGATAAAGGAATCTGTATGTGCACATCGTAATTTATTTGACAAAAATAAACTTTTAAGAAAGTAGAACATCAGTTTTTCAAATCACTTGGTTCCTAAAAGTTCAAGATTTATGTATGACCGAGCTCAAGTTCCTGTTTGTAAACGTTTTCAAACGCAATCAATGTTTTATGGTTGTAAAATACCAATAGTTTAAATTTTACGAGCTCAAACGAACTAAAAAATGCTTCAATCTATATTTTTAAATTCTATCAGTTTTGAAATTTTTAGTCAACTTTGACTTTTGGGTTTGACTAGACCAATTAACTCGCTAAATGATATTTTTAAGACTCGAAGTCTAATGCAATTCGATGTAAAACGATGTTTTGAACAACTTTCTAGTTTTACTCGAGACTTGAAACGAATAAAAAATGGATAAAAATGCCCTTGCATTAAATCTGTTAATCAAATGATATTTTTGAAATACGCAAAATTAAGTTCTTAAATTTTACAATTTCAAATGAGCGTAACTTGTTCGATTTTAAAGTTTACTTGTCAAATTTTATGTCCTAAACGGACGTCTCAACAAGTAGAAATATATATTTTTATGTCTAAAGTTATAAAAATATTTTCTCGACACAGCTTGAAATTAAATCTAAATTTCATAATAACTCAGAATTAATGTACACACAATACTTGTGGATTCCGTAAAGACGAAAGAGAAGAAAACTGCATAATTAATCATGTAAAGAAAACACAGTATGGAAATGGTTCAAGAATGTCAACGATAATCTGAGAGATAAAAAACAACGCATATCATCCGTGTCTTCGATTGCAAGATGCAATGCAGAAAGGTCTCTTGGCGGCGTGATTTTTCCAAAATCACAAGACATACCGAGAAAGAAACAAAATATTAACAAGTCACACTCCTGGAGCGAGGAGGTTTAATGAAAAGGGGAGAATACAAATTTATAGAAGTATAATCGTATTCCACACAATCGCCACACAATAGGGGATGAATCTCAAGATGACAATGATGGTTTCAAGGTACAAACGGACGTTGTAATTCGAAGTCGAAACGTAGAATGGTCAATGAAAGAAGATGTAATCCATGTACAAGTGTCGTGTAAAACGGTGACGTAAAGGCCGATCAAGATTACGAAAACTCACAATATTATTCAGCACTTGATTCAACGAATTCTTCGAGATGTGTGACTCACATGGTGTCCTTTAGTCTTTTCCGGAGACACATTGAGCTACACAATGGTCTAAAGACTATTTTCCAAGACATTCAATCACAAATGGTCGACAAGCAAATCTGCGTATCTAAATAGATATTTTAAAGGAAATAAACAATAAAAGCAACATGCACGGTAGTAGAATGAAAATCAGAAGTTTCATCGAAAACAACACTTATTAATCCCGAACAATGGTATCTCGAGAGTATGCACAACATGTATCAGCGAGTCGAGAAAAACAGACGGTTCAAAACGAACGAGCATATGAAGTCAATCGTATCACGCATAAATGAAATAGCAATAGTACTCAGAAAAATGAGCATGCAAATTCGGCAGCATACGCGCTCTGAATACAAGTATGTAACGTCATGACAATATAAAATCATTGTAACAAGATCAGTTCACAAGAACAAGAATTCCAGAAATACAGTAAGAGCAGATGTAATCACAGTAATATCGAATGATAATCCATGAAGCACAAGGCTTTGAAAATACATAGTAATTATCGTTATTAAAGTAAAGTAATATTTCGACATGAAATCAAGATATGAAATACTACAACTATAATTAAAAGTAATAAATAAGGATTAGAGAGTTACCCGTGCAAATATCAACAACAATGACAGATTTTGTGTTTGACACTTAGAAACAATAAAATATTTGAACTTTCGGTTATAGACTAAGTTTTGAAAAACGACTCAGTTTCTATAACCATCGCTCTGATACCACTCTGTGAGACCCCCAAAATCTGACATGGAAGAACTAGGCAACGAGGGGGTAACACGTCATAGTACAAGAAACAATGAATTATAGTTCATACAAAGCTGACGAAATAAAAACATGTACATTACATCATAAAAGGTCAGAGTTTTTAAACATAGGTCCCAGAGTTTTAGAAGCGGAAAATTATATTATTTCGTCTCAATTTATAACATAAAGTTGCCCAAAAGATAGAATAAAACTCCTGACAGTTTATATAAAACCAATCTTTCAAAATCATCACAGAAATCTCCAAGCTGCGATAATATTCGACGGGCTCCCATCCAAGCAAAGCTCAGTATAATACCTGAGATTAAACATGTAAAATCGTCAACACAAAGTTGAGTGATATTCATAGGTTTAGTAGTAAACGTGTGGAACACAATAGAATTTGTAAAACACGTAATGGGGGGGGGGGGGTTAACTATGTACGTGCATAGTCACGATGCATATTATTGCTGTTTAGTCTCATGAACTGAAGCTAAACTCAAATGTAAGTTCCTCTAGGGACTATTCAGCCTAAATACTCAAGTATAAACTAATATTAGTGCATCAAAGTAATCGGGACGGAGATTGTAAATCTTGATGGATCGACCAACAACATTCACGCTTAGCGCAAAGCATATGGGACAATTAACGGTTCATGATAGGAGAGGAAACTCAAGGCTAACGTCTAAAAGCAATAATACCATTGAAATCATCTGTAAAGCATACACGTTCAGAATAACATACGAGTTCTCGATAGCAATACAGTTTTTAATTAGTTGTGTTCCACCATGTAAAATCTCACCCCGTGTTTAGAAACCATGTACAAGTAAAAAGGGGCTATTAAATCACCTTAGCCACGAGGTAAGTTAATCACGGTACTCAGCAACTGAGTAGAAATGGTAGTGGTAGACGATCACCGACGATATGGATGCCCCGGGAAACACGAAAACCGCAACCTATCAAAATAAGGCGCGCGTTAAAACTCGAACTCGAATATCGATATGTACCAAATATAATATGACTCAAATGTTTTCAAAGTATACACGTTTCAAAACCATTGAAACGAATCAAATGAATTCATACTAACCCATTTATTCCAACACTACACGTTAAAACACTTGAATACTTGAAAATGACCCGTCATACGACGCCAAGTTAACGCAAGTCAAACTATTATTTACCCTTATTTGGACCAGTAGCTAAGTAATTTATATAATGACTAAGCACTTGAGTAACTCACCATGTCCGATAGTGAATACTCAAACTCACGCAACACAAGCATTGAACTATGTGTCCAAAATAAAATCAGCAAGTACACCCCGAATGTACACACCGATCTACCCTATCTATACTTGTCCGTTTTAGATGAAAATTGGTTTCAAGGTCACTTATAACCAGTACAAGACCTCACCAAAATTTGAGCCAATGTTCACACTTTAAAATCCATCAGCTCGACACTTTACTCGACTTCAAATTTGGGAAAGATTTGTGCACTTGTTTTGTAAAACCGTTTGGACCACTTTAAAAGTATTAACTCGACAATCGTCTTTTGAAACCACTACTAGACTCATCAAACTCAGTTTGTAAACTTTGAAAACCAGTAGTTACATTTATCTAATCAAGCCTAAAGTCCCCGAGAGTCGACCCAAAATCAGCCACAATTTCGGATTGTGCCGACTTGCGTCTCCCGGTACAAGAAAACTAAAACTAGCATAACTTTTGACTCGTAATGACTTAGAAGATCTATCTTATACCAAAACGATCATCTCGGAAAACTGTACAACAATATCAAATAATCTTAGTCTTTCTCAGAACTTAATCCCAAGAAATATCTGTTAAGGACCTGCTGTCCCAAAATAGCCTTTTATAAAACATGACAAATCAATTTTTCAATCAAAACCACTCATTCCCATACCTATAGGATCACTATACCATCATTCTTATCAACCAAACACTCCTAAAAACACTTGTATGAAAAATCTAACAAAAATCAAAGATTAAAAACAAGACTTTTTATGATCAAAACAACATAATCTTACCAAAAACAACACATGCATGATGATTAAAACATCATACAACCATGAAATCATAAGTTTATAAAAACTTGATGCATGTGTACAAATTTAGTATCATTAGAATCACAATTAAATTCTAAGAAGGGGTCTTTAATTTGTTTTGAATGGATCAAGGTGGATGATGGTGAATTGTGGTGGGGAGTGGCGGCAAAGAAAGGGTGGGGAGAGAGTGGTGTGATTTTTTTTTAAAATGAATGATATGTGTGTGAGTGGAAGATAAAAAATGGGTTTATATCTGGCTAGTTAAGTGGAGGGCTAATATTGCCAAGTATAAAACTTTAGGACTTAAAGACAATTAATAGTTTTAAAGGGTAGAAAATGGTTATTGGTAAATAATGAAAATATTTACAGGGCTCGGGTTTCGTAAAAATACTTTTCAAAAGTTACAATGCATCATAAAAATGATTATATGATTTCCCGACACGACTTAACACGTAATTAAAATGAAATAGTCGATAATATTAATTATCGAAACGATCGATAAATAAACGTGAATTTTTGGGCATCCGTCGGTGTCACGATCACTAGGAATTCTCGTTTTACATTGTTTTTGAATAAACTCGTTGTAAAACGCACGCGGGTGATTTAAATCAAAAACATTGATTTAAATAAATATGGAAAAATAAAATAAGAATTTTATAATTCCCGATAAAGTATTTATCAATGATCCGAAAATACTTGAAAAGTATAATTTATTGAAAATTAATATAATCTCAGGATTTACATATAAAATACAAGAAAACGAAATACGTTGAAAATTCAGAAACACGAATAAAAAGAATAAAATAATCATGGGAAAAGTACGGGTTCTCACACTACTTGTCAAAACTTGTTGCAACTAGAGGATTTCCACCAACAAACAATCAGCTCCGCACCTCTTCAAATCCTCGACAACAAGCCACTGTTCAAGATGGTCAAGTAACGGTGCAACCTATTCAAGGAAGGCAAACTTCATATGGACCTCCTACAAAGACTGTGAATGCTCAAGCTTTGAATTCTCACGCTAATGGAAATGGAAGCCCTATTGGTCCTGAAAAGGTTGTGACTTGCTACAATTGCCGAGGACAAGGTCATATGGCTAGGGAATGCACTCAACCAAAACGAAGAAGGGATGCAACATGGTTTCGTGAGAAGATGTATTTGGTTGATGCTCAGTCTAAGGGAAAGATTTTGGATTCAGAAGAGTTAGATTTTCTTGCAGACCCCGGGGCAGCAGATAATGAAGGCATTGCAGTCGTTTCTACTTCTAATGCAACATATCAAGCGAACGATCTTGATGCATATGATTCGGATTGTGATGACATTCACTCAGCCTCAGCTTCTCTCGTTGCTAATCTTTCTTACTACGGTTCTGATGTCATCAGTGAGGTACCCACCACAACCAATCTTGGTAATGATGATAACCCACATCAAGTTGGGCATGAAAATGACAACCTCGAATAGCATTCGGGAACTAGTAACTCAAATGATGTGGTACCCAATCTTACACATTTGAGTGAACCTCAACCAAATGCTACGACGGGTATGGAATCTTATGCTCAACATGATTTGGTCATGGTGCCTAAACATATTATTGATCAAATGCATATGGCTCTCAGACAATCCATAGATACGAATTCCAACCTAACAGCTGAGCTTGCGTTGCATAAAGAAAAGGTCAAAGCTTTTGAAATGGTCCCTCAAGCAGAGAAAATAACATGTTATGAATTTGACCAATTTCGTTTTGAAAAGATTGAACACTTAAAAGAAATAGAATCATTAAAAGCTAATCTTTCCAATGAATTAAAAGCAAAAGAATCGGTTGTAAATGATTTTCAGAAACTTAAAATGGATTTTGAAACTCTCGAGTCTAAAAAGTTTGAATCGGAAATTAATGCTATCAAACTTCTTAAATTCAAAGAACAACAGCTTTTAAAACAATACGCCTCCAAAGAAATGGTTCATCTTTTAACTAAATCGTTTAATAAGCTCGAACTTAAGCATCTTCAAGATTTAACAACTAATCCCGGTTATGCAAAACAAGCTCAGGAATATATTCCTTGTCTTTATGAAGTCACCCTAATTGGAAAATCAAAAGAAGCACCTTATGTTCGTAGTAGTGAGGAGACACAGTCACTTGCGGAAGAAACTCATTCTAAAATGCTTTCAAAATTCCATAAGCTTGATTATGATAAGTATAATAAAGATCAATTTTCTAAGAAGACACGTATTCACTTACAAAAGGAATTAGCTGAATTGACAGTTCTTGTGCCTCAAAGTTTGTGAAATGAAAACCCTCCTAGTACGTCTCCTACACTTGTCAAAACGGATTTAACGAAGTTAATTCCACCGGTAAGTAAGGCGTCCGTTAGCTTAAATGCGGTACACCAACACTTAGCTGATTTTGACAAGGTCATTTTGGAACGTACGACGGCCTCAGCCATAACGGAAGGTGAATGGAATTTTGAGCACACTAGAGCTGCGTTCCGAGACGAAATTGTTCCATTTGTAAACAATGTTAAAGCTTTTCTTAGTAATATTGATAAAGATTTGCTTTTGGAAATAGAAGAAGTTAGACGTGTTTTCAATGAAATGGATGATGCTTATGAAAACAGTTTACTTGAAATAGAACGAGTTTCACGCCAAAATGATCAGCTTCTGAAGCAAGTGATATCTCATGATATAGTTTCCGTCTGTGTGAATAAAAGTGTTGATAATGATTCTATTGTGCATAATGTTGAATCTTTGGATAATGTGGTAGATATTACTTGTCACAAATCTGACGCTGAATTTTTAAATCTTCAAGATTCTTATTCTTCGCTTTCAAAAAGTTTTGATGAAATTCAAAAACATTGCACTTCGCTTGAATGTAAACAACAATTTATTCAAAAGTTTTTTGAAACGTCTTTCAAAGGTGTTAATATAAAAGATGCAAATTTTCAAACGAATTTTAGATTGGATTTACAATCAAAACAACGTCAGCCAAGTGACAAGGTTGCTAAATCATTGCCGATAGACATAGAGAAGTCTAAGGAGCATAATTGTGTGAACGTACTTGAAGCCGCTGAGAATATTAAACTTGATCTAGATAATCGAGTTTCCAAGATTTTGTCCAAAGTTGATAACTTGAAACAGAAAAATACAAAACTCTTCGATTCAGTAAAGCCCGCATGTGCTAATACCACTGCACAGAATCAATCATTGATTAAATAATTGAATCGAAAGTCAGTGGAAATATCTGATTTGAGGGAACAAATTTGTGATAAAAATCTGGCCTTGGCTGAGTCAAAGGAAACACTTCGTACTCTAAAAGGTAAGAATGTTGTGGATAACGCAGCCACTGTCTCAGCATCGTCCTCTAGTGCAATCAAAAGGAACCTTATAGCCGTCACACCATTTAATAAGGGCCCTAGGACTAAACCATCTCAAACATTGGTCACTAAAGATAAGGCAAAATCAAAACCAGCTTCTAATATTCCCATGTTGCCTTCTACAGGTGTAAGCATCACTACTAAGGCTCATGATCTAAGCTTAAAAGAAACAAGAAGAATGATAGGATCTTGCCCCCATCTAGTAGTCAAGAGAAGAAGAAAGTAGAAGCCCACCCTAGGGATGTTATTTCTGTTTTGAATAAAAAGAATTATGTAGCTAAACCTAAAGGCTCTGCGGTTGTGCAGCGTTATAAGCCTACTGTGAATTCTAATTTGAAATGTTGGAATTGCAATGAATGTATGTTTTCTAGTCGTCATGATTCTTGCCTTATTGACCATGTGAATGAGATGAATGCCCGGAAAAATGGATTAGAATGAAAACCGACTGGGAAAGTGTTAACCCAAGTTGGTTGGATGTGGCGCCCCACTGGTAGAACTTTCACTATAGTAGGAAATGTGTGCCCTTTGACTAGGATCACTCCCACTACAACGAAGGAAGCGTGCCCTTTAACTAGGAGTACCAAGGCTACCAAAACACAAGCGTGTCCTTTAACTAGGAACACCAACACTACCGTAGGAACCAAGTGCCCTTTAAATAGGTCTACTCCCACTGTAGTGCCCGCTAATACTCCAAAACCTAAGAAAGTTGGAACAGTAAAACCTGTTAGTGCTAAAACTCACGTTAGAAAACGCAGGAAATCTAAGGGTCACACAAATGTTAGCACTTCTAATAATTTCATATCTGTATCTGCTAACACTCCAGAACCAATAGTTTCAAATGCATTTCTACTGTTGTTACTTATTTGGACTCTGGTTGCTCCAAGCATATGACCAGAGATCGCTCTCAGCTCAGAAATTTCGTCAGCAAGTTTCTTGGTACGGTTCGATCTGGAAATGATCATATTGCAAAGATAATGGGTTACCGTGAATTTCATATTGGGAATGTTAAAATTTCAAGAGTGTATTATGTGGAAGGTCTCGGTCACAACTTATTTTATGTGGGACAATTTTGTGATGCAAACCTAGAAGTTACTTTTCGAGAGCATACCTGCTTCATTTGTAATTTGGAAGGGGTTGATATATTGAAAGGTACTCGAGGGAATAATTTGTACACTTTGTCTCTACAAGACATGATGGCCGCTTCTCCCGTATGTCTTCTCTCCAAAGCACCGAAGACTAAGTCATGGTTATGGCATCGACGGTTATCTCATCTTAACTTTGACGCTATTAATCACTTGGCGAAAAACGAACTTGTTCGTGGTCTTCCTAAACTTACATTTCACAAGGATCATTTGTGTTCCGCATGTACAATGGGGAAAAGCACTAAGAAATCATACAAACCCAGGACTGAAGACACCAACCAAGAGAAACTTTATTTTTTGCATATGGATCTTTGTGGGCCAATGCGTGTTGAAAGTCTTAGTGGTAAAAAGTACATCCTCGTCATTGTCGATGATTACTCTCGGTTTACATGGGTGATGTGACAATCCGTCAATTTATGGTTAATATTTTATTCTCACTATTTATTTGAAAATATTATTTTATGAACTCACTTAATTTTGGGAAGAAATTTGGATTTACGTCTTGAAGTAGCGTCGACTACGTCTAAACCGGAGGATTCTACGTTACGTGCTTACGTTTACATACACCGTCTTTGGTGACAGTCCGACATTTCAGAAAATAAATTCATCCGCGAATATTATTTTGGAGTTTTAAATTTGTGTTGGTTCATAAACTCACAAATTTACGAGAAGAGATTAGGACTTACGATTTTATTTTAACGTATTTTACGACTAAACCGGAAACCTTAGGATTACGTATTTACGTTTTCGAACTCCGTTTTTAATGAGACAATTTTTATTGGATTCGTTTTGTAACGTTGATTCATAATTTATAAAAAGTTTTTCGTAAAACGACCCGAGAGCACGCAAATCGAGGAAACTAGAATCGAGGAGTACCCGTAAATAAATGGGGATGAGACAAGTGGGACACTTGCCCCACCCCCATCAAAACCGGCCATACTAAGCCAACACACCATAAGGTGTCATTTTATTAACCAAGTTACAACACTTGTCCATTTTAGCTTCAACTTGAAGCCATCTTCCATCAAAACCACTAGCAACTTACCACTTCCTCATTTCCACCATGCAAAACTAGCTACAACTCTCTCCCCCTCTCTTGTTTATGCCGTCCCATATCCAACCAAGAACACCCCATTCATACATTTTTTAACCACAAACATATGTTATAATTAACATATGTTAATCTCCATTCAAAAAGGTGAAGATTGGTGCAAGTTATAACATCCAAGGAGGAGTTTCCATGGAGTATTAGGGCTGATTTTCCACAAGGTGTTCATGAAGAATGGTGGTCTTGAAGATGGTCTTAGTGATTCACAAGTTTCTCCATCAAAATCCATGTTTTGATCACAACCTACATCATCATGGTGGTATAAAGATTGTTCTCCCCATCTTCTTGTTATTTTGATTATGTAACCATGTATTTTATTTCCTATTGTATATGTATATGATGATTATATGATGATAAAAATGTTATGTGGGGATTTGGTGTTGATAAACATGCTTAAAAATGTGAAAAACTATAAGAAACAAGGCTAAAATCTTGCTTAAAAATGGTGGCTGTATAAAACAGTAAAGAATCAAGTGGTGAACTGATAAAAATGGCATAGATTAATAGATTTACAGTAAGCTATGGGTCTTGTACACATGTAAGAGTTGGCCATGCAATGGAATCATTGTAATGAGTGAGATATGATCAAAACAAGTTTAAGGTACAAATCTGAGTTCACTGTTTTGGACGATTTTTAGATATACTTAGAGGATGATTCAACAGTAGCTATAAGAGAGTTAAATGGAGCACATATCATGTAGTTTATGTGATAAAAATTTGAGCTTCTATCTCCATATAGAACTCTAGATATGGTAGTTTTGGTGAAGATGAAGATAAAAATCAGATTTTGAGAATTAATGTTTATTATTATTATATAAGCACTCAAAATTATATTGTATAAAATGTAAAATAAAAACCCACTAACTTATGGATTTTATTTATATGAATATGTAAAAGGTTAAATAAGTGTATAAATTATAAAAATTGTAATGGAATAATACTTATAAGTAATAAAAACTATAAACTTGATTTTTACGACTTTTTCGGCTATTACCGTAAAATTAACGTTTTTGTTAAATAAAACTTAGATGGTTAGACCCGTCTAATGTAAACTTTATAAAACTCATATACTGATATATAAACATATATAACAAGTAAAAACCGATAAAACCCGAACTATATAACATACGGACGTTAACGGACTAAATTAACGTTATTGGACTAATAAAACAACAAAATGGACTAAAACACTTATAAACTTATTTATTGGGCTTAACCCATTTGGGCTCAACATGTAAAATGTAAATACTGATAATGCAAGTATAAAATGGATTAAAACAAGTTAAAGAACTTATAATAAGTTTATTGAACCTAAAACACGTAAATAGGTAAAACTAGTACACTAGTATAAAAGTTATCGACACATAACACTGAAATGATTAAACGAGAATATGTAAACCCACTTGATCATCATATATATATATATATAATCATCATATGTATACATAATTGTTATTTTTATAAAGTCATTGGACATGAGTCTAAGACGAGTATTATTTGTCTAGGTTTCCGTGATTGAAGCACGTACCGTACGTCCGAATTGCCGATAACCCGCCTTCCCATATCAACGTGAGTTCATAGCCTCGCACTCTTTTAAATGTTTTTATAAATGTTTTATAAACCCGCGAGGGAGATAACATGTTAGTTTTTATAAAATAGGACACCATTTGTCCCGATTGTTTGTTTATTGATTTGGACCCGAATGATTGGATGACCCGATTGTATGACCCGATAAATGATTAAAGGACCCGATAGATGATATTAAATGGATTATTAAAGTTAGGTTATGTCACTAAAAGTCCCATTAGCATGAATTGTGAACTACCGGGATTTTGTAGACGCTTATGCATATAATAGTACTATTTGGGGACGATCACCCCAGTTCGCGCCTTGACGGTTGATCCCCGTCGTGCCACATTGATTGGTAAGCGAATTTATGTATGAGAAGATTTCTATAGCCTGACCGTTGTGACGACACGCTACTTTAGGTGGGCAAATTGAGTATCAGGTTAGCTACCCGTTGTTGGTTTAGTAAGGTAACAATGTCATGCGGATTATAATAATCCAAAACTAACGAAATACTACTAGACGCTCCGAATTACGATGTATTGCCTGACTAGCAATACTGGGTCATACTATTGATATTATGTTTGTGTTTTGGTTTTCATAACCATATTCATATAACGGTTTTTATTTTCATACAACGTCATAAGACGTATTGTATGATGTTTTTACGAAGTCACCCTAATTGGAAAATCAAAAGAAGCACCTTATGTTCGTAGTAGTGAGGAGACACAGTCACTTGCGGAAGAAACTCATTCTAAAATGCTTTCAAAATTCCATAAGCTTGATTATGATAAGTATAATAAAGATCAATTTTCTAAGAAGACACGTATTCACTTACAAAAGGAATTAGCTGAATTGACAGTTCTTGTGCCTCAAAGTTTGTGAAATGAAAACCCTCCTAGTACGTCTCCTACACTTGTCAAAACGGATTTAACGAAGTTAATTCCACCGGTAAGTAAGGCGTCCGTTAGCTTAAATGCGGTACACCAACACTTAGCTGATTTTGACAAGGTCATTTTGGAACGTACGACGGCCTCAGCCATAACGGAAGGTGAATGGAATTTTGAGCACACTAGAGCTGCGTTCCGAGACGAAATTGTTCCATTTGTAAACAATGTTAAAGCTTTTCTTAGTAATATTGATAAAGATTTGCTTTTGGAAATAGAAGAAGTTAGACGTGTTTTCAATGAAATGGATGATGCTTATGAAAACAGTTTACTTGAAATAGAACGAGTTTCACGCCAAAATGATCAGCTTCTGAAGCAAGTGATATCTCATGATATAGTTTCCGTCTGTGTGAATAAAAGTGTTGATAATGATTCTATTGTGCATAATGTTGAATCTTTGGATAATGTGGTAGATATTACTTGTCACAAATCTGACGCTGAATTTTTAAATCTTCAAGATTCTTATTCTTCGCTTTCAAAAAGTTTTGATGAAATTCAAAAACATTGCACTTCGCTTGAATGTAAACAACAATTTATTCAAAAGTTTTTTGAAACGTCTTTCAAAGGTGTTAATATAAAAGATGCAAATTTTCAAACGAATTTTAGATTGGATTTACAATCAAAACAACGTCAGCCAAGTGACAAGGTTGCTAAATCATTGCCGATAGACATAGAGAAGTCTAAGGAGCATAATTGTGTGAACGTACTTGAAGCCGCTGAGAATATTAAACTTGATCTAGATAATCGAGTTTCCAAGATTTTGTCCAAAGTTGATAACTTGAAACAGAAAAATACAAAACTCTTCGATTCAGTAAAGCCCGCATGTGCTAATACCACTGCACAGAATCAATCATTGATTAAATAATTGAATCGAAAGTCAGTGGAAATATCTGATTTGAGGGAACAAATTTGTGATAAAAATCTGGCCTTGGCTGAGTCAAAGGAAACACTTCGTACTCTAAAAGGTAAGAATGTTGTGGATAACGCAGCCACTGTCTCAGCATCGTCCTCTAGTGCAATCAAAAGGAACCTTATAGCCGTCACACCATTTAATAAGGGCCCTAGGACTAAACCATCTCAAACATTGGTCACTAAAGATAAGGCAAAATCAAAACCAGCTTCTAATATTCCCATGTTGCCTTCTACAGGTGTAAGCATCACTACTAAGGCTCATGATCTAAGCTTAAAAGAAACAAGAAGAATGATAGGATCTTGCCCCCATCTAGTAGTCAAGAGAAGAAGAAAGTAGAAGCCCACCCTAGGGATGTTATTTCTGTTTTGAATAAAAAGAATTATGTAGCTAAACCTAAAGGCTCTGCGGTTGTGCAGCGTTATAAGCCTACTGTGAATTCTAATTTGAAATGTTGGAATTGCAATGAATGTATGTTTTCTAGTCGTCATGATTCTTGCCTTATTGACCATGTGAATGAGATGAATGCCCGGAAAAATGGATTAGAATGAAAACCGACTGGGAAAGTGTTAACCCAAGTTGGTTGGATGTGGCGCCCCACTGGTAGAACTTTCACTATAGTAGGAAATGTGTGCCCTTTGACTAGGATCACTCCCACTACAACGAAGGAAGCGTGCCCTTTAACTAGGAGTACCAAGGCTACCAAAACACAAGCGTGTCCTTTAACTAGGAACACCAACACTACCGTAGGAACCAAGTGCCCTTTAAATAGGTCTACTCCCACTGTAGTGCCCGCTAATACTCCAAAACCTAAGAAAGTTGGAACAGTAAAACCTGTTAGTGCTAAAACTCACGTTAGAAAACGCAGGAAATCTAAGGGTCACACAAATGTTAGCACTTCTAATAATTTCATATCTGTATCTGCTAACACTCCAGAACCAATAGTTTCAAATGCATTTCTACTGTTGTTACTTATTTGGACTCTGGTTGCTCCAAGCATATGACCAGAGATCGCTCTCAGCTCAGAAATTTCGTCAGCAAGTTTCTTGGTACGGTTCGATCTGGAAATGATCATATTGCAAAGATAATGGGTTACGGTGAATTTCATATTGGGAATGTTAAAATTTCAAGAGTGTATTATGTGGAAGGTCTCGGTCACAACTTATTTTATGTGGGACAATTTTGTGATGCAAACCTAGAAGTTACTTTTCGAGAGCATACCTGCTTCATTTGTAATTTGGAAGGGGTTGATATATTGAAAGGTACTCGAGGGAATAATTTGTACACTTTGTCTCTACAAGACATGATGGCCGCTTCTCCCGTATGTCTTCTCTCCAAAGCACCGAAGACTAAGTCATGGTTATGGCATCGACGGTTATCTCATCTTAACTTTGACGCTATTAATCACTTGGCGAAAAACGAACTTGTTCGTGGTCTTCCTAAACTTACATTTCACAAGGATCATTTGTGTTCCGCATGTACAATGGGGAAAAGCACTAAGAAATCATACAAACCCAGGACTGAAGACACCAACCAAGAGAAACTTTATTTTTTGCATATGGATCTTTGTGGGCCAATGCGTGTTGAAAGTCTTAGTGGTAAAAAGTACATCCTCGTCATTGTCGATGATTACTCTCGGTTTACATGGGTGATGTGACAATCCGTCAATTTATGGTTAATATTTTATTCTCACTATTTATTTGAAAATATTATTTTATGAACTCACTTAATTTTGGGAAGAAATTTGGATTTACGTCTTGAAGTAGCGTCGACTACGTCTAAACCGGAGGATTCTACGTTACGTGCTTACGTTTACATACACCGTCTTTGGTGACAGTCCGACATTTCAGAAAATAAATTCATCCGCGAATATTATTTTGGAGTTTTAAATTTGTGTTGGTTCATAAACTCACAAATTTACGAGAAGAGATTAGGACTTACGATTTTATTTTAACGTATTTTACGACTAAACCGGAAACCTTAGGATTACGTATTTACGTTTTCGAACTCCGTTTTTAATGAGACAATTTTTATTGGATTCGTTTTGTAACGTTGATTCATAATTTATAAAAAGTTTTTCGTAAAACGACCCGAGAGCACGCAAATCGAGGAAACTAGAATCGAGGAGTACCCGTAAATAAATGGGGATGAGACAAGTGGGACACTTGCCCCACCCCCATCAAAACCGGCCATACTAAGCCAACACACCATAAGGTGTCATTTTATTAACCAAGTTACAACACTTGTCCATTTTAGCTTCAACTTGAAGCCATCTTCCGTCAAAACCACTAGCAACTTACCACTTCCTCATTTCCACCATGCAAAACTAGCTACAACTCTCTCCCCCTCTCTTGTTTATGCCGTCCCATATCCAACCAAGAACACCCCATTCATACATTTTTTAACCACAAACATATGTTATAATTAACATATGTTAATCTCCATTCAAAAAGGTGAAGATTGGTGCAAGTTATAACATCCAAGGAGGAGTTTCCATGGAGTATTAGGGCTGATTTTCCACAAGGTGTTCATGAAGAATGGTGGTCTTGAAGATGGTCTTGGTGATTCACAAGTTTCTCCATCAAAATCCATGTTTTGATCACAACCTACATCATCATGGTGGTATAAAGATTGTTCTCCCCATCTTCTTGTTATTTTGATTATGTAACCATGTATTTTATTTCCTATTGTATATGTATATGATGATTATATGATGATAAAAATGTTATGTGGGGATTTGGTGTTGATAAACATGCTTAAAAATGTGAAAAACTATAAGAAACAAGGCTAAAATCTTGCTTAAAAATGGTGGCTGTATAAAACAGTAAAGAATCAAGTGGTGAACTGATAAAAATGGCATAGATTAATAGATTTACAGTAAGCTATGGGTCTTGTACACATGTAAGAGTTGGCCATGCAATGGAATCATTGTAATGAGTGAGATATGATCAAAACAAGTTTAAGGTACAAATCTGAGTTCACTGTTTTGGACGATTTTTAGATATACTTAGAGGATGATTCAACAGTAGCTATAGGAGAGTTAAATGGAGCACATATCATGTAGTTTATGTGATAAAAATTTGAGCTTCTATCTCCATATAGAACTCTAGATATGGTAGTTTTGGTGAAGATGAAGATAAAAATCAGATTTTGAGAATTAATGTTTATTATTATTATATAAGCACTCAAAATTATATTGTATAAAATGTAAAATAAAAACCCACTAACTTATGGATTTTATTTATATGAATATGTAAAAGGTTAAATAAGTGTATAAATTATAAAAATTGTAATGGAATAATACTTATAAGTAATAAAAACTATAAACTTGATTTTTACGACTTTTTCGGCTATTACCGTAAAATTAACGTTTTTGTTAAATAAAACTTAGATGGTTAGACCCGTCTAATGTAAACTTTATAAAACTCATATACTGATATATAAACATATATAACAAGTAAAAACCGATAAAACCCGAACTATATAACATACGGACGTTAACGGACTAAATTAACGTTATTGGACTAATAAAACAACAAAATGGACTAAAACACTTATAAACTTATTTATTGGGCTTAACCCATTTGGGCTCAACATGTAAAATGTAAATACTGATAATGCAAGTATAAAATGGATTAAAACAAGTTAAAGAACTTATAATAAGTTTATTGAACCTAAAACACGTAAATAGGTAAAACTAGTACACTAGTATAAAAGTTATCGACACATAACACTGAAATGATTAAACGAGAATATGTAAACCCACTTGATCATCATATATATATATATAATCATCATATGTATACATAATTGTTATTTTTATAAAGTCATTGGACATGAGTCTAAGACGAGTATTATTTGTCTAGGTTTCCGTGATTGAAGCACGTACCGTACGTCCGAATTACCGATAACCCGCCTTCCCATATCAACGTGAGTTCATAGCCTCTCACTCTTTTAAATGTTTTTATAAATGTTTTATAAACCCGCGAGGGAGATAACATGTTAGTTTTTATAAAATAGGACACCATTTGTCCCGATTGTTTGTTTATTGATTTGGACCCGAATGATTGGATGACCCGATTGTATGACCCGATAAATGATTAAAGGACCCGATAGATGATATTAAATGGATTATTAAAGTTAGGTTATGTCACTAAAAGTCCCATTAGCATGAATTGTGAACTACCGGGATTTTGTAGACGCTTATGCATATAATAGTACTATTTGGGGACGATCACCCCAGTTCGCGCCTTGACGGTTGATCCCCGTCGTGCCACATTGATTGGTAAGCGAATTTATGTATGAGAAGATTTCTATAGCCTGACCTTTGTGACGACACGCTACTTTAGGTGGGCAAATTGAGTATCAGGTTAGCTACCCGTTGTTGGTTTAGTAAGGTAACAATGTCATGCGGATTATAATAATCCAAAACTAACGAAATACTACTAGACGCTCCGAATTACGATGTATTGCCTGACTAGCAATACTGGGTCATACTATTGATATTATGTTTGTGTTTTGGTTTTCATAACCATATTCATATAACGGTTTTTATTTTCATACAACGTCATAAGACGTATTGTATGATGTTTTTACGACATTGGCTCGTATACTGATTTTTAAGGCAAATGCCTATATTATGATTTTGATGAATATTTGTATAAAATGACTTTGGCTATTTTATGGCCTATTAAAATGATTTGTACAAAATGATTTTCAGTAATAATTTTATACTGATATTATATTGATGGATTTTATTAAACTCTATGAATTCACTCGGCGTTATCGCTGACCTTTTCTTTTAACATGTTTTGTCTCAGGTACTTGAAGGTAATTCTCGGGAAGACGACAAGAATTCATGGCCCGCACTTAAACAATATTTTCCATTCAAATACTTTGTAAAACCTTGTATTAAATATAATGACTTGGGACCTATGTAACTTTGATATTTATGAATGGAAATGCTTTATTAATAAACGACGCGATTTTTATGCGTTGTCTATGATGTGAGTAATGTGCTATCCCGTAACACCAACTAGTCTTCCGCTGTATTGAGTTGTACAAATTTGGGGGTGTTACAGTTTGGTACCAGAGCTCTCGTTATAGAGAACGAAAGATTTTTTAAAACCAAGGTTTTGAATAAAACTTTCAAAATCTTTTAACTATAAACGTTTTTCTAAAAATGACTAAAAATCTTTTGACTATAACGGTGCCGAAGAATTCCCGAGTTACTGACAAGGCCAGACTGAGAAGTGCTATTTTAATATATATATATATAACTTGGATTATATATATATATATATATGATGTAATTTTATTACATGATTGTTTGATGATTATTTTGATATTTATACGAGGTATTTATACGACGTAGATTGTCACAAGGAACCCTAAATCCCCTAGTAAATTAATCGAAGCTGTTCTCGTAGGAATTCTAGCTATCCTAGATCTAAACCAAGTTGTGGATATTTAAGATCCCAACAAATGGTTGATATTCGTAGAAATGTAGATATTAGTTGATTGTGATATTAAAGAAGAATTGGCGAGATTAAATCGGATATCGATGTCATGACGATCTTGAGTGGAGTTTGACAAAACGTTACCACCTAGAAAGATGTCACCTGATTCGTTGCCATCAAATTCTTAAATCGAAATCGATAGAGTGAATGTTGCACTTGAGACTGTCATTGAAACCATTACCCAAAAGCCTCATGCCACTAATACCTTTCCGAGAAGTCTAATTGAATGTATGAGTCATCTCATACTAGTGACTCATTTGATAATTGTCGTTGTAAAAGATATAGGATTTGAAATTAAGTGTTGATTCATATCGAGCTTTTATTGCTCCATTAAGGTTTATGAATAAGGTTGTAAGTATTGGAGAATGAAGTAGGATATCGCATTGAGTATAAGTTGATTGAAACTTGAATAAAGTAATATTTAACTCGTATGGAATATGAGATTGATAAGAGGAAGTCGTTAAGTCATGTGATTGAATTATAAGGTTTTAATTGATTGTTGATTCGTGTTAAGGGTTGTTCCTAGGCCATTGTCCACTAATGAGGATGCCCAGTGTCCAAGAAATAAATTGAAAAAATCTTCTTCTGAATTGAGACCGATGGATCTTCCGGGACATGGGAACACTTAATGACTCTTGTAGATTAGTATTCATTGTGGTATCTTTTAAGAATCCCTAACTTAACTGAGATATCATTTGGTAGGATGAGTTCTGAGAATTGTATGACATAGTGACACGTAATGTGTTACGGTACAATTTTGACTTGTTTGTGATTAATAAAAAGACTACCTTTGATTGCTAAATTCTACATGTATCGATGTTATCTATCTTTTATTGCTTCATCCTAGTATTCGCATTAGTGATGCAACCATTGAACAAGTACTCATCTTGAATTGAGTTACGTTGTGGATTATTCTCTTTGTATTCCTGAGTGCCATCGAGGTCATGAACCTCATGATTAATTGGCTAAGATCATTTCCCATCATATCATAGTTAGTTCTTGGTGAACCACTCTTCATCACTCCTTTGCAGATCACACATTGTTTTTATAAAGTTAAAACGGTATCCTTTGAGAAAATTTAATTTTCATCACAATAAGGATTATTCAAGGTAAGATTTATAAGTGATTGATATCAAAATGAAGTTGTTTATAAGACGCTTTGGAAACTTAATTGTTTTCATAACAAAGAAAATCTTTGTAAATTTATTCTGATTCTTATTTAAGAATTAAGCATGAAAATGTTTTTATTATAAACATGATGATAAAATTTTGACGAACTGAGTATTGCATCGTTAATCTTGAAATTGTATATAGTTGTGCGCCTACATACAATTTGGAATGGACCATGCAAGGCTGATTAGTAGTCACCATAAAACTGATTAATAAACACTACATTTTCTTTAAAGATTGAGAAAGATTAAATTTTATGAGATCTACAAGAAGTGAAAAATAGGGACATAGTGTTAGGGACACCTACATATGTGCCCGTACCATATATTCTTCTGAGTTGAATTTACTCATCTGTGGAAATTGTCTTATTTGACAATTGACAATTCTTTCTTGTCCAATTCTCCCGTAGTGAGATTCTTAGGAAAAGTATCTGATTACCGAGTGTTGATACCCGACTGGATGTATTGACGTTCATATCATTTCTTACGATTTGATTTCATTTGAATGACCTGGGTAACGATCCGAGGAGCTTTCGAATGCGTACTCAAATTATGAAAACATGGAATATATTCATATTCATTAAATGTTTTCGTCTGTATCTGATTTGAAATTATCTCGCCTAGATTATGCGTTAACCTTACTCTTTTAATGGTAGTTGTGTCTCCAGATATCCTTGAATTTGTGGAAGGATTGAGAATTATTATTAGTCTTTTGAGAAGTTCACATCTTATCGACGGCAATAAAACTGGAAAGTTGATAGTGCCAGTAGAATGGATTGATTAATTATGACATGACGACATTGTCTTAATTGATGGGAACTCGAATTGAAATCCCCTAAAAAGATAAGATGTTGATTATCAAAAGTGATCTAAATAATTCTTGATGGATGACCATATCCTGCATTTAGACTTAAAATTATATCATGAATGGTTGTGAATTAGTCATAGATATTATAATCTAGAAAGAACTTAAAATAAATGTATTAAAAGATGTTTATGTTATCTGAAACTTTAGGAGGTATTTATTGATGAATTACCTAGACTTTTGCCATTAAGGCAAGTTGAAATTGGTATTGATTATATTCTCGGTGTTGCACTTGTGGCTTGTGCACTATACGTCAGCACCATCTGAATTTAAGGAATTACCATACAACTGAGAGAGTTGTCGGAGAAAGATTTTATACTACCGAGCTCGTCATCATGAAGAGCTATGGTGTTATCATTCCTTACATTTATAGATTACTGTGAACTGAGTAAATTGACAATCGAAAACGATATCCATAACTCGAAATGGAAGATTTGTTCGATCATTTACAAGGTTCTAGCATATGTTTTAAAGATTTGATCCATGGCATGGTTATCATCAACTTCGCATCTGCGAAAGAGATTATCTATTCCAATCACTACATCCGGTACTTGTAATGAACATTATGAGTTTCACGTGATGACGTTTGGATTGACTAATACACATGTAGCATTCATAAATTTGGTGAATCACGTGTGTAGGCTGTAATTTGATAAATTCATGCTCGCGATCATCAAGGACTATTTGTTTGTTTATAAGAATAATAAGGAGTTAGTACTTATTTTTAGATTGCCCTAAATTGGCCGAACAATAAAAACATGTACCTTAAATAATTAACATGTGATTAAAGACTTAATCCTTTATATTATTTAACCATGTGATTAATAGATAATGGAATATAAATTGACTCTTCAAAATTTAGAAGTCATTTAAAACTTTGAGTTATACTAAAAAGAAAGTGCAAATATATTTTGACAAATGTTTTAACAAAGGATTTTAAGGGATTATTCCCTTATACACAAACCATTTAACTAAACTTCTGTTTAGGGGTAAATGTTTGTGTATACCTCAAGATAACCTAAGAGGGATTGAGGAAACCATTTAAACCATGACTTGAAATCTGAGACGATAATTTTTGCTTTTCAACTAAGAAAATTTTGACCAAAATATAACCAAAGATTTTTCGAACATTTACGAATCTTATTAAATATTTTCGATAAATCAACAACAATCTTGTTAATTAAATTTAAAATTTATTTTGAACATTTTATATGATTGGTCGAACTAAGAAATTTAAAATTTATACGCTTACGTTTCAAAATTTTTTTTTTTAATAATTATTGCTAATTTACATGTAATAATTATCGACGCTTTAAACACTGGATTGAGAAAAACTGATAAAAATGATAGATAAGACGAAACTGAAACTTAGAAAATATGAAGAAAGGTGAACGAAATTACTGACGCATAATATAGAAAGAATATCTGAGTGAATTGTGGACATGATAATCACATCATCATGAGAAGTGAATATAGATACTGACATATTATATAAAAAGGATAAAGAACCAATTAGGATATATTTCTTAATAATGAACGTGCAAAATAAATTGCCAAACAATATAAAAATAAACGATGTTTGTGAAAAGGATAATATAAATAATAAAAAGTGGTTCGCGGCTAATGTGAACCATTAGAATTGAGAAGTCGATAGCGTTAAATGTTTTAAAGGGCCGTTTATGGTTGCCTAAATATGGAAAATTGTAAGATATAGTTATGTTGGAATTTGTAAGTATAAGTATTCTATTTATGTCATTTATGACTAAAAGTATCTTTGTCTGAAGAAGTTGTACTGATGGAAATTATGAAGGCAGACATCGCCTCATACATTAGTAAACGTCTAGCTATTGCAAAGGTCATCATCTGAATTTGATTCGATTTGGGTCATCGTCGACAGACTGACCAAATCTACTAATATCATTCCTGTTAATGATAGAATCTCGATGAAGAAAATGACTCTTTTGTATTTAAAGGAGTTATGTAAACATAGTGTGCCTGTATCGATCATCTCTATCAAGATCCTCGCTTCGCATCGAATTTCTAGATTTGATCAGAAGTCATTGAGAACGAATCTTGATGAGAGTACTATGTACCACCCCAATCGAAGGGACGAGGTAAAGTAACGATACAAAGTAATATAAGTGCTATTTTATGTTTGAATGAATGACCTTTGGTAATAAATCGTATAATCGCTTTCCTTTGGAAGGATTACCATTGATAATTATCGTATTAGGATCGAGATCGAATCTTGTTAGGATCTAAATATTAGAGCATCTGTAAGTAAGAGTTGAGGTAAAGACACCCGACATACACCCATTGTGAGTTGGACATGTCTCTTAGGTTTAAGGTTTCCTATAATGGCGAACCTAACCTTGCAAAATACCCGACCCGCGAGATCTGAAATGATTGTTGAAATTAGGATTTGATTATTGACAGCCGGTAGTGGGCAAGAGGTTATGTGAATATGAAATGTAGATCTTGAAGTACCAAATGGGTAGCTAAGTTATGCCACAATTTTTAACCTTAGAAAAATGAATTCATGATCTGACAAATCATGGGATATAAGTCCCCGTTGTATGGGACCATTGAGATGATGTAAAAGTTGGGATTGAAAGGCATATAAGCTGGATCTACCCTAGGACTTCAAGAACTGCGTGAATTATGTTTCATAAATCGAACTTGATGGAATATCTATCAAGTGAAAATCTGATTGTTCTTAGTAAAGCTTAGATCGGCGAAAAGTTGCATTCATCAGAAACCCGTGAACATCATGGATAGAGAAAGTAAGTCAACATTTAGCCTGATCTTATTCCCGTAGTTATGTTTGATGAAACTCGCGTATTATAATGGATTACACTTGTGAGAAAAGACCGAATGTGAAGGAAGTACCCACATGGCTTTAACTCTATAAGAAGCGAGTAGTAAGATGATCTTTGAGGACAAAGATCCTGTTTAGGGGTAAATGCTGTGACAATCCGTCAATTTATGGTCAATTTTTTATTCTCAATATTTATTTGAAAATATTATTTTATGAACTCACTTATTTTTGGGAAGAAATTTGGATTTACGTCTTGAAGTAGCGTCGACTACGTCTGAACCGGAGGATTCTACGTTACGTGCTTACGTTTACATACACCGTCTTTGGTGACAGTCCGACATTTCAGAAAATAAATTTATCCGCGAATATTATTTTGGAGTTTTAAATTTGTGTTCGTTCATAAACTCACAAATTTACGAGAAGAGATTAGGACTTACGATTTTATTTTAACGTCCTTTACGACTAAACCGGAAACCTTAGGATTACGTATTTACGTTTTCGAACTCCGTTTTTAATGAGACAATTTTTATTGGATTCGTTTTGTGACGTTGATTCATAATTTATAAAAACGTTTTTCGTAAAATGACCCGAGGGAACGCAAATCGAGGAAACTAGAATCGAGGAGTACCTGTAAATAAATGGGGATGAGACAAGTGGGACACTTGCCCCACCCCCATCAAAACCGGCCATACTAAGCCAACACACCATAAGGTGTCATTTTATTAACCAAGTTACAACACTTGTCCATTTTAGCTTCAACTTGAAGCCATCTTCCATCAAAACCACTAGCAACTTACCACTTCCTCATTTCCACCATGCAAAACTAGCTACAACTCTCTCCCCCTCTCTTTTTTATGCCGTCCCATATCCAACCAATAACACCCCATTCATACAATTTTTAACCACAAACGTATGTTATAATTAACATATGTTAATCTCCATTCAAAAAGGTGAAGATTGGTGCAAGTTATAACATCCAAGGATGAGTTTCCATGGAGTATTAGGGCTGATTTTCCACAAGGTGTTCATGAAGAATGGTGGTCTTGAAGATGGTCTTGGTGATTCACAAGTTTCTCAATCAAAATCCATGTTTTGATCACAACCTACATCATCATGGTGGTATAAAGATTGTTCTCTCCATCTTCTTGTTATTTTGATTATGTAACCATGTATTTTATTTCCTATTTTATATGTATATGATGATTATATGATGATAAAAATGTTATGTGGGGATTTGGTGTGGATAAACATGCTTAAAAAGGTGAAAAACTATAAGAAACAAGGCTAAAATCTTGCTTAAAAATGGTGGCTGTATAAAACAGTAAAGAATCAAGTGGTGAACTGATAAAAATGGAATAGATTAATGGATTTACAGTAAGCTATGGGTCTTGTACACATGTGAGAGTTGGCCATGCAATGGAATCATTGTAATGAGTGAGATATGATCAAAACAAGTTTAAGGTACAAATCTGAGTTCACTGTTTTGGACGATTTTTAGAAAATATTTAGAGGATGATTCAACAGTAGCTATAAAAGAGTTAAATAGAGCGCATATCATGTAGTTTATGTGATAAAAATTTGAGCTTCTATCTCCATATAGAACTCTAGATATGGTAGTTTTGGTGAAGATGAAGATAAAAATCAGATTTTGAGAATTGATGTTTATTATTATTATATAAGCACTCAAAATTATATTGTATAAAATGTAAAATAAAAACCCACTAACTTATGGATTTTATTTATATGAATATGTAAAAGGTTAAATAAGTGTATAAATTATAAAAATGGTAATGGAATAATACTTATAAGTAATAAAAACTATAAACTTGATTTTTACGACTTTTTCGGCTATTACCGTAAAATTAACGTTTTTGTTAAATAAAACTTAGATGGTTGGACCCGTCTAATGTAAACTTTATAAAACTCATATACTGATATATAACATATATAACAAGAAAAACCGATAAAACCCGAACTATATAACATACGGACGTTAACGGACTAAATTAACGTTATTGGACTAATAAAACAACAAAATGGACTAAAACACTTATAAACTTATTTATTGGGCTTAACCCATTTGGGCTCAACATGTAAAATGTAAATACTGATAATGCAAGTATAAAATGGATTAAAACAAGTTAAAGAACTTATAATAAGTTTATTGAACCTAAAACACGTAAATAGGTAAAACTAGTAAACTAGTATAAAAGTTATCGACACATAACACTGAAATGAGTAAACGAGAATATGTAAACCCACTTGATCATCATATATATATAATCATCATATGTATACATAATTGTTATTTTTATAAAGTCATTGGACATGAGTCTAAGACGAGTATTATTTGTCTAGGTTTCCGTGATTGAAGCACGTACCGTACGTCCGAATTGCCGATAACCCGCCTTCCCATATCAACGTGAGTTCATAGCCTCGCACTCTTTTAAATGTTTTTATAAATGTTTTATAAACCTGAGAGGGAGATAACATGTTAGTTTTTATAAAATAGGACACCATTTGTCCCGATTGTTTGTTTATTGATTTGGACCCGAATGATTGGATGACCCGATTGTATGACCCGATAAATGATTAAAGGACCCGATACATGAAATTAAATGGATTATTAAAGTTAGGTTATGTCACTAAAAGTCCCATTAGCATGAATTGTGAACTACCGGGATTTGGTAGACGCTTATGCATATAATAGTACTATTTGGGGACGATCACCCCAGTTCGCGCCTTGACGGTTGATCCCCGTCGTGCCACATTGATTGGTAAGCGAATTTATGTATGAGAAGATTTCTATAGCGTGACCTTTGTGACGACATGCTACTTTAGGTGGGCAAATTGAGTATCGGGTTAGCTACCCGTTGTTGGTTTAGTAAGGTAACAATGTCATGCGGCTTATAATAATCCAAAACTAACGAAATACTACTAGACGCTCCGAATTACGATGTATTGCCTGACTAGCAATACTGGGTCATACTATTGATATTATGTTTGTGTTTTGGTTTTCATAACCATATTCATATAACGGTTTTTATTTTCATACAACGTCATAAGACGTATTGTATGATGTTTTTACGACATTGGCTCGTATACTGATTTTTAAGGCAAATGCCTATATTATGATTTTGATGAATATTTGTATAAAATGACTTTGGCTATTTTATGGCCTATTAAAATGATTTGTACAAAATGATTTTCAGTAATAATTTTATACTGATATTATATTGATGGATTTTATTAAACTCTATGAATTCACTCGGCGTTATCGCTGACCTTTTCTTTTAACATGTTTTGTCTCAGGTACTTGAAGGTAATTCTCGGGAAGACGACAAGAATTCATGGTCCGCACTTAAACAATATTTTCCATTCAAATACTTTGTAAAACCTTGTATTAAATATAATGACTTGGGACCTATGTAACTTTGATATTTATGAATGGAAATGCTTTATTAATAAACGACGCGATTTTCATGCGTTGTCTATGATGTGAGTAATGTGCTATCCCGTAACACCAACTAGTCTTCCGCTGTATTGAGTTGTAAAAATTTGGGGGTGTTACAGGTGAAATTTCTTACAACAAAAACTGAGGCACCTAAATTCATCATCGGATTTCTCAAGATGATTCAAGTGCGTCTCAACACTATTGTCCGACGCATTCGTACATATAATGGAACCGAATTTGTGAATCAAATTTTGCGTGATTATTATCAAGAAGTTGGCATATCTCATGAAACATCCGTTGCTCGCACTCCACAACAAAACGGTGTTGTTTAAAGGCGAAATCGCACACTTATGGAAGTTGCTCGCACGATGTTAATTTATGCAAAGGCTCCATTATTTTTATGGGCAGAAGCAGTATCTACCGCAGTGTACACCCAAAACCGGTCACTAATTCGTAAACGCCATGGTAAAACACCTTATGAGCTTCTACATGGAAAAGTACCAGATTTATCATATCTTCATGTATTTGTTCTCTCTGCTATCCAAATAATGATGGTGACAATTTGGGAAAACTTCAACCCAAGGCTGATATTGGTATACTCATTGGTTATGCACCTACAAAGAAGGCATACCGAATCTATAACCTTAAGTCTAGTAAGATCATCAAAACTATGAATGTTGATTTTGATGAGCTGACAGCAATGGCTTCTAAGCAAAGCAGCTCTGAACCCGAACTTCATGAAATGGGACCCAGTAACATTAGCTCTGGTCTTGCCCCAAACAACCCTACTTCATCATCATTTATACCACCTACTAGGAATGAATGGGATACGTTGTTTCAACCATTCTTTGATGAATTCTTTACTCCTCCAAGTATTGTTGCTCCAGAACCTGAGGTAATAGCTCCGGTAACCGAAGTTGTCGCTCTTGAAACCGAAGCACAATCAGATACGTCTGCACCTACAATTGGTCAAGATATACCTTCAACGATTAATTCTCAACCAACACCCGAATCAACTACCCATGTCTTGCCTATTGATGATGAAGAGGATGATGATGATCACGATTTGGAATTCACTCAAATGCGTGAACTTCCATTCTTTGGTGAACCTATTCCCGACTCTAATCAAGCCGGGTCGTCCACCTCAGTGGAAGCTCCTAATACGGTCTACTCCAATCCACGGACTCGTGAACATGACAACAAATGGACAAAGGATCATCCTATAGATTCTATCATTAGTGACCCTAATCGTCCGGTATCCACACGAAGTCAGTTACAAGAAAATGCAATGTTTTGTCATTTTGATGCTTTTCTCACTGAAGTTGAACCTAATACATGACAAGAAGCTTTTACTCAATCCTGTTGGATAGAAGCTATGCAAGAAGAACTTAATGAATTTATACGTCTTGATGTATGGGAACTTGTCCCATGCCCAGATCAAGTGCAGTTACTCACATTGAAATGGGTTTACAAGGTGAAACTCGACGAGTTAGGCAGAATATTGAAGAACAAAGATCGACTCGTAGCTCGTGGATACAAGCAATTATTAGGCATCGACTTTATGGAATCCTTTGCACTCGTTGCCCGTTTGGAAGCTATTAGACTATTCCTCGCTTATGCAGCCCACATGAATATGATCGTCTATCAAATGGATGTGAAGACGGAATTTCTTAATGGTGAATTCAAGGAAGAGGTCTATGTTCAACAACCGGATGGTTTTGTGAATCCTAATTATCCTAATCATGTGTACAAGCTTAAGAAGGCTCTCTATAGGTTGAAGCAAGCTCCACGCGCATGGTACGATCTATTGTCACAATTCCTCATTATGCAAGGCTTCGCAAAAGGCAAGGTGGATCCCACGTCGTTTATTCAGAAACGAGGTAAAGATATGATTATGGTAGAAATATATGTTGATGATATTATATTTGCCGCCTCGACCCAAACCTTATCCGATGAGTTTGGGGAACTCATGTCTTCCAAGTTTAAGATGTCAATGATGGGCAAGATATCATTCTTCTTAGGACTTCAGATATCTCAGAGTCCTAGAGGCATCTTTATCAATCAATCCAAGTATGCCCTTGAATCACTTAAGATATATAAGATGGAATCTTGCGACCCCGTGGATACTCGAATGATGGAACGAACTAAGCTTGATGCAGATCCACATGGAGTTGCCGTTGATCTGACACTTTATCATGGAATGATCGATACCCTTTTGTATATCACAGCTAGTCGACCTGATCTTTAGTTTGCTATATGTATGTGTGCTCGGTATCAAACTCGGCCTACTGAGTTACACTTGGCTACTGTGAAATGGATCTTTCGATATCTTAAAGGAACCATTAATTGGGGACCTTGGTATTCGAAGGAATCTTCGATTGCACTAATGGCATATGCAGATGCGGATCACGTGGGTTGTCAAGATACAAGGCGTAGCACGAGTGGAACTTTGCAACTACTAGGAGATCGACTAATTAGTTGGGCATCGAAAAGGCAGAAAAGCGCTGAAATTTCAAGTACGGAAGCAGAATACATAGCTATGTCCGGTTGCTGTGCTCAAATTCTTTGGATGAGATCGCAATTAACCGACTATGATCTAGGTTTCAACAAAATTCCGATTTAAGCGACTTCAAGAGTGCAATTGCCTTATGCTGCAACAATGTTCAATTCTCCCGGTCGAAGCATATTGACATTCGCTACCATTTTATCAAGGAGCAAGTGGAAAATGGAGTGATCAAGCTTTACTTTGTCCGATCTGAGTATCAACTAGCGGATATTTTCACGAATGCTTTAGATCGCGCTCGAATGGAAGTTTTGGCCGACAAGCTAGGAATGAGAACTTTCTCGCCTGAGACTCTAAAGGAACTGGCAGATGAAGCGAAAGAATAGTGGTGCTAAACTATTATCCGTATCCTTGGTGATCATCTATATATATTGATTATATTTTTATCCACAAAAGCAAAATACAAAAATATAAAACCATATAAAAACCATAAAAATTGAAAAATTCATAAAAATCCAAAAATATTTTTAGTTTATTTTTCAAAGGCATGTCTTTTGGTACGATAATATTTACGGCCTTAGAAATGTCGATTAATATTGACACGACGCCATAAATAGAGTTCGTACAAAAGTTGTAAATATTTCATAAAACATGCCTAAATGGCTTGTAGTTATTTCTGACTGCAACCCGTTTTCATATTAAAGTCAAGTATTTCTTATGAAAGCTTTGGCTCAACAACGGGAATTAATTTTCTCGGGCATGGTTTACTTTATAACCATTTAAGGGATTGTGTTTACGTTATAACACAATCTAACACGAATATATGTACGATTCAGTGCATTTATTTGTTAAGACAAGAGAAGTCTTGTTTTTATGAAGTTATCATCTCTACAACAACAGAAATCTACAATTGGTATCTACATACTCAACGATGCGACTACTCAAGCAACGACTACAACTCTTTCAATAGAACACTGGTCAACAATTGAGGGGGAGCAATTGTCAAGCATTCAGAATCTTCGATGCCGAACGTGCCAAGCTCACTAACTGATGTCAAGACAACAATACCAATCGTACACGTGGTGTCAAGAGATGACTTTAGACGTGACGAGGCGACCAACATATGCCGACAAGAACCATTTGATCTTATCATATGATGTTCTCATCAATCAGGTCCAACCTTGTCATTTTTTCTAATATGGTGAATATGTGATCATGTTACAAATCGGTATCATATCTCATACATCTGGTATCATGCAGATAAAACGGACTTGCATTTTTCTTCCCAAAACCTTTGTTAAAACTTCATTAAATCAATTGATATTAAAAACATCGATTGGGTTAATATTTTTAATATGGGGGAGAAAATGTGATTTAATATGAGAAATTATCAAAAATAGTTTGACTTAACGTGATGGCTCATCCCGATATGTGCGAAATGTTTTCGAATATCGTGGCATATGTTAAGGGGGAGCAAAACGGATTTGCACATCAAAAATGGATTTCATGGTGATTTATACTTACCCACAACCCATTTATTTCACGACAATGAAGATTGTGGTGACATAAGAATGGTAGGATAGGTTAAGTCCAATGATTCTTCTAGAACCGGAGGAATCTTCCCAAGGACATTACATAGCTAGAAATAGTATTCCTTAGGAAAGATGGAGAAAGATTGTGAATGTAGCTGAATGCCGACCAAGTACTTAAGTTAGCACTGGAACAATCACAACTGTAGAAATGTAAATCTTGCTTATGTTTTTAGAGAGAGAAAGAGATAGAGAGATGGTGGATTACACACACTTCTAGAGAGAGAAAACCAATGTTTACTATGTGAAAAATGTATATCCACACACCCTTTCCATCTAAGGAGAGGGTTTATATACCCAAGCCTTGTAATGGGCTTGGACTTACATGTTTGGGCCGGCCTACACATGTTGTAGGCTAGGCTTGGGCTTGTTTGTTAAATAATGATGTCTAGACTACGAGCTACTACTTAGTATATTGTCGGAGTGACCGAATCTTCCTAAATACGTAAAAACGTATTTCCAACAATCTCCCCCTAAGGGAGGTCACTCCAAACAAGGGCGTTACCCAAGTTACAATAATAAAATAAACCTAGCATACTATGATTGTCTTGAGCTCGTAGTCTTCGTCTTTTCTTTTCTTTTTCTTTTCTGGTGAACATGCTGATGTGATCTTTGATATCAATCTTGAGAATTAATCTCTTGCCTTGATCTCGTGTATCCATCACTTGTGATCTTCGCCTCTTCGTGACTTCCATGTCCCACATACTTATACCTTCGTAATTCTTGAAAGCTTCAGAGTTCGATACAGTGGAAGACTTAACTTTTAGGCTTTCTTGAATTATATGAGGTATTAAGTGCATAAAGTATAAGCATGCGGAGACGACTTCTTCTCGGATTCCGCAACACCACCGCCTTCAAATGCCGCAACATAAGTAGACACGAACGAAATGGCTTTGAACATTTCATTCTAAGTCGGTAGCATTTTACCTCCGGTCGGTGAAGACCGTTGGACGATATAAAATATCATACTTGTGGCAGGTAGATTTAATTAAAAATATCCTTGACAAGATTTCGCAGGTAAACCCGTTCTCTTTACTCGACCGTCCAAAGCTGACTACGAACGTAAAGAGTAAATCATTTGGATAAAATTATCCGCATGATTGAAGCCGTCAATTCTGATTCCTGGAACAAGTTTGATTCATTAAAGAATCACACCATCGTTGCTTTCCAGTTGTCACGAGCTTGATTCGTATAGAATCTTGCAAGTTACCTACCAAGTGCTGTTTGAGGTTAACACTAGAAGGATTTCCACTCATCACTGTGAACACTAAGGTATCACTCTGAGTGTTCTGGCAAGATCACTGAGATTTTGCGTAGAGGCCTGGAACGTGTTTAAGTTCAGTTAAGAATTAAACTACTGTTGCTTTCCAGTTATCACAAGCTTGATTCATAAAGAATCACACAAGTCATCTATCATGAGCTTTTTGATATTCGCTCAAGAAGGATTTCCATCTTCATTGTAAATAATTTCGTATTACTCGGATGTTCAGGCAAGATCATGAAGATTTTGTGTAGGACTCTTATCTTTCTTACTTTTCACAGTGTGTGAAGAAGCAAGGAATTATGAAAGTGTGTCCTAATGAGATATTTGATGATCTCAAATGGCTCTAGACTCGATCGTGCACTTTGGATTTTAGTGATCGGAGGCTGGAGAGGAGTGCCACCTTTTCAATACCAATTTACTCGGAGTGAATAAATCGATAGATAACGTGTTGATCTCCGTGTGATTAAAACAAATATCTTTTGAGAAATATTTGAGTTAGCTGGGATGGGTTGTGCATTGCATCACTGGGTCCATGAGGTCTATCTTCAATATCAAGAATCATTAAAAATGATCTTAATAGCATATGTATTGACCCGGTTTCTGCCTAAAGTTGTAAGGAGGGCTTCTTTCTTTACACCCTTTATCTTCACAATTATTTTTCATTCTTCAACCCCTTTAATGCTTACCAATATGTCATAACTAGCACCTTGTTGTGATTGTTCCAGTGCTAACTTAAGTACTTGGTCGGCATTCAGCTACGTTCACAATCTTTCTCCAACTTTCCTAAGGACTACTATTTCTAGCTATAGAATGTCCTTGGGAAGATTCCTCCGGTTCTGGAAGAATCATATGACTTAACCTATCCTACCATCCTTATGTCACCACAATCTTCATCGTCGTGAAATAAATGGGTTTTGGGTAAGTATATGTCACCATGAAAATCCATTTTTATATGCAAATCCATTTTGCTCCCCCTTAACATATGCCACGATATTCGAAAACATTTCGCATATGTCGGGATGAGCCAGCACATTAAGTCAAACCATTTTTGATAATTTCCCATATTAAATCACATTTTCTCCCCCATATTAAAAATATTAACCCAATCGATGTTTTTAATATCAATTGATTTAATGAAGTTTTAGCAAAGGTTTTGGGAAGAAAAATGCAAGTCCATTTTATCTTCATGATATCAAACGTATGAGATATGATACCGATTTGTAACATGATCACATATTCACCATATTAAAAAGAATTGACAAGGTTGGACCTGATTGATGAGAACATCATATGATAAGATCAAATGGTTCTTGTCAGCATATGTGGGTCGCCTCGTCACGTCTGAAGTCATCTCTTGACACCACGTGTACGATTGGTATTGTTGTCTTGACACCAGTTAGTGAGCTTGGCACGTTCGGCATCAAAGATTCTGAATGCTTGACAATTGCTCCCCCTCAATTGTTGACCCGTGTTGTATCGAAAGAGCTGTAGTCGTTGGTTGAGTAGTCGCATCGTCGAGTATGTAGATACCAATTGTAGATAGCATGGTTGTAGACATGATAAATGCACCGAGGCGTACATAGATTTGTGTTAGACCAAGTTATAAAGTAAACTTGATCCCTTACAAGGTTTTAAAGTAAACCTTGCCCGAGAAAATCAATTCCCGTTGTAAGCCAAAGCTTTCATAAGAAATACTTGACTTTAATGTGAAAACCGGGTTGGAGTCTGAAATAACTACAAGCCATTTAGGCATGTTTTATGAAATATTTACAACTTTTGTACGAACTCTATTTATGGCGTCGTGTCGATAGTAATCAATATTTATAAGGCCGTAAATATTATCGTACCAAAAGACATGCCTTTGAAAAATAAAGTAAAAATATTTTTGGATTTTTATGAGTTTTCAATTTTTATGGTTTTTATATGGTTTTATATTTTTGTATTTTGCTTTTGTGGATAAAAATATAAACAATATATACAGATGATCACCAAGGATATGGAGAATAGTTTTACCAAGACTATTCTTTCGCTTCATCTGCTAGTTCCTTTAGAGTCTCGGGCGAGAAGGTTCTCATTCCTAGCTTGTCGGCCAAAAATTCGATTTGAGCGCGATCTAAAGCCTTCGTGAAAGTATCCGCCAATTGATACTCAGATCGGACAAAGTAGAGCTCGATTACTCCATTTTCCACTTGCTCCTTGATGAAATGGTAGCGAATGTCAATATGCTTCGACCGGGAGAATTGAACGTTGTTGCAGCATAAGGCAATTGCACTCTTGTTGTCACAGTACATCGGAATTTTGTTGAAACCTAGACCATAGTCGGTTAATTGCGATCTCATCCAAAGAATTTGAGCACAGCAATCGGACATAGCTATATATTCTGCTTCCGTACTTGAAATTGCAGCGCTTTTCTGCCTTTTTGATGCCCAACTGATTAATCGATCTCCTAGTAGTTGCAATGTTCCACTCGTGCTACGCCTTGTATCTTGACAACCCGCGTGATCCGCATCTGCATATGCCATTAGTGCAATAGAAGAGTCCTTCGAATACCAAAGTCCCCGATTAATGGTTCCTTTAAGATATCGAAAGATCCTTTTAACAGTAGCTAAGTGTAACTCAGTAGGCCTAGTTTGATACCTAGCACACATACATATAGCAAACTGAAGATCAGGTCGACTGGCTGTGATATACAGAAGAGTACCGATCATTCCACGATAAAGTGTCAGATCAACGGCAACTCCATGTGGATCTGCATCAAGCTTATATTTTTCCACCATTGGAGTATCCATAGGATCACAAGAGTCCATCTTATATTATTAAGCGATTCAAGGGCATACTTGGATTGATTGATAAAGATGCCTCTGGGACTCTGAGATATCTGAAGACCTAAGAAGAATGATACATTGCCCATCATTGACATCTTAAACTTGGAAGACATGAGTTTCCCAAATTCGTCGGATAAAGTTTCGGTCGAGGCTGCAAATATAATATCATCAACATATATTTGTACCATAATCATATCTTTACCTCGTTTCTGAATGAACAGCGTGAGATCCACCTTGCCTTTAGCGAAGCCTAGCATAATGAGGAATTGTGACAATAGATCATACCATGCGCGAGGAGTTTGCTTCAACCCATAGAGAGCCTTCTTAAGCTTGTACACATGATTAGGATATTTAGGATTCACAAAACCATCCGACTGTTGAACATAGACCTCTTCCTTGATTTCATCATTCAAAAATGCCGTCTTCACATCCATCTCATAGACGATCATATTCATGTGGGCTGCATAAGCGAGGAATAATCTAATAGCTTCCAAACGGGCAACAGGTGCAAAGGATTCCATAAAGTCGATGCCCAATAATTGCTTGTATCCACGAGCTACTAGTGGAGCTTTGTTCTTCAATATTCCGCCTAACTCATCGAGTTTCACCTTGTAAACCCATTTCAAAGTGAGTAACTGCACTTGATCCGGGCATGGGCAAAGTTCCCAAACGTCAAGACGTATGAATTCATTAAGTTCTTCTTGCATAGCTTCTATCCAACAAGATTGAGTAAAAGCTTGTTGCCATGTCTTAGGTTCAACTTCAGTGAGAAAAGCATCAAAATGACAAAACATTGCATTTTCTTGTAACTGACTTCGTGTGGATACCGGACGATTAGGGTCACCAATAATAGATTCTATAGGATGATCCTTTGTCCACTTGCTGTCATGTTCACGAATCCGTGGATTGGAGTAAATTGTAGTAGGAGCTTCCTCTGAGGTGGACGATCCGGCTTGATTAGGGTCGGGAATTGGTACACCAAAGAATTGAAGTTCACGCATTTGAGCGAATTCTAAATCGTGATCATCATCATCCTATTCATCATCAATAGGCATGAAATGTGTAGTTGAAACATGTGTTGGTTGAGAATTACTTGTTGATGGTATATCTAGACCAATTGTAGGTGCAGACGTATCTGATTGTGCAACGGTTGCTGGAGCGACAACTTCGGTTTCCGGAGCTATTACCTCAGGTTCTGGAGCAACAATACTTGGAGGAGTAAAGAATTCATCAAAGAACGGTTGAAAAACGTATCCCATTAAGTCCCAGAAGGTGGTGTAAATGATGATTAAGTAGGGTTGTTTGGGACAAGACCAGAACTAATGTTACTGGGTCCCATTTCATGAAGTGCGGGTTCAGAGCTGCTTTGCTCAGAAGCCATTGCTGTCAGCTCATCAAAATCAACATTCATAGTTTCGAGGATCTTGCGAGAGTTATGGTTGTAGATACGGTATGCCTTCTTTGTGGGGGCGTAACCAATGAAAATACCAATATCAGCCTTTGGTTGAAGTTTTCCCAAATTGTCACCATCATTATTTGGATAGCAAAGAGAACCAAATACATGAAGATATGATAAATCTGGTACTTTTCCATGGAGAAGCTCATAAGGTGTTTTACCATGGCGTTTACGAATTAGAGACCGGTTTTGGGTGTACACTGCTGTAGATACTGCTTCTTCCCATAAAAAACAATAGAGCCTTTGCGTAAATTAACATCGTTCGAGAAGCTTCCATAAGTGTGCGATTTCGCCTTTCAACGACACCGTTTTGTTGTGGAGTGCGTGCAACGGATGTTTCATGAGATATGCCAACTTCTTCATAATAATCACGCAAGATTTGATTTACAAATTCGGTTCCATTATCTGTACGAATGCGTCGGACAGTAGTGTTGAGACACACTTGAATCATCTTGAGAAATCCGATGATGAATTTAGGCGCCTCGATTTTGTTTTAAGAAATTTCACCCATGTAAACCGAGAGTAATCATCGACAATGATGAGGATGTACTTTTTGCCACTAAGACCTTCAACACGCATTGGCCCACAAAGATTCATATGCAACAGATAAAGTTTCTCTTGGTTGGTGTCTTCCGTCTTGGGTTTGTAATATTTCTTAGTGCTTTTCCCCATAGTACACGCGGAACACAAATGATCCTTGTGAAATGAAAGTTTAGGAAGACCACGAACAAGTTCGTTTATCGCCAAATGATTAATAGCGTCAAAGTTAAGATGAGATAACCGTCGATGCCATAACCATGACTTAGTCTTTGATGCTTTGGAGAGAAGACATACGGGAGAAGCGGCCATCATGTCTTGTAGAGACAAAGTATACAATATATTACCTCGAGTACCTTTCAATAAATCAACCCCTTCCAAATTACGAATGAAGCATGTATGCTCTCGTGAAGCAACTTCTAGGTTTGCATCACAAAATTGTCCCACAGAAAATAAGTTGTGACTGAGACCTTCCACATAATACACTCTTGAAATTATAACATTTCCAATATGATATTCACCATAACCCATTATCTTTGCAATATGATCATTTCCAAATCGAACCGTACCAAGAAACTTGCTGACGAAATTTCTGAGCTGAGAGCGATCTCCGGTCATATGCTTGGAGCAACCAGAGTCCAAATACCAGAGAACAATTTGGACCACCTGTTTTCAACAACAACAGTAGACAATGCATTAGAAACTATTGGTTCCAGAGTGTTAGCAGATACAGATAAAATATTATCAGAATTGCTAACATTTTTGTGACCCTTAGATTTCCTGCGTTTTCTAATGTGAGTCTTAGCACTAACAGGTTTTACTGTTCCAACTTTCTTAGGTTTTGGATTATTCGCGGGCACTACAGTGGGAGTAGACCTATTTAAAGGGCACTTGGTTCCTACGGTAGTGTCGGTGTTCCTAGTTAAAGGACACGCTTGTGTTTTGGTAGCCTTGGTACTCCTAGTTAAAGGGCACGCTTTCTTTGCTTTAGTGGGAGTGATCCTAGTCAAAGGGCACATATTTCCTACTATAGTGAAAGTTCTACTAGTGGGGCGCCACATCCAACCAACTTGGGTTAACACTTTCCCAGTCGGTTTCCATTCTAATCTATTTTTCCGGGCATGCATCTCATTCACATGGTCAATAAGGCAAGAATCATGACGACTAGAAAACATACATTCATTGCAATTCCAACATTTTAAATTAGAATTCACAGTAGGCTTAGAACGCTGCACAACCGCAGAGCCTTTAGGTTTAGCTACATGATTCTTTTTATTCAAAACAGAAATAACATTCCTAGGATGGGCTTCTACTTTCTTCTTCACTTGACTACTAGATGGGGGCAAGATCCTATCATTCTTCTTGTTTCTCTTAAGCTTAGTTCTTTGAGCCTTAGTAGTGGTGCTTACTCCTGTAGAAGGCAACATGGGAATATTAGAAGCTGGTTTTGATTCCGCCTTATCTTTAGTGACCAAAGTTTGAGATGGTTTAGTCCTAGGGCCCTTGTTAAATGGTGTGATGGCTGTTAGGTTCCTCTTGATTGCACTAGAGGACGATGCTAAGACAGTGGTTGCGTTATCCACAACATTCTTACCTTTTAGAGTACGAAGTGTTTCCTTTAACTCAGCCAGGACTAGATTCTTATCACAAATTTGTTCCCTCAAATCATATATTTCCATCGACTTTCGATTCAATTGTTCAATCAATGGTTGATTCTGTGTAGTGGTATCAACACATGCGGCTTTACTGAATCGAAGAGTCGTGTATTTCTCTGTTTTAAGTTATCAACTTTGGACAAAATCTTGGAAACTCGATTATCTAGATCAAGTTTAAAATTCTCAGCGGCCTCAAGTACGTTCACACAGTTAAGCTCCTTAGATTTCTCTATTTCTATCGGCAAAGATTTAGCAACTTTGTCACTTGGCTGACGCTGTTTGATTGTAAATTCAATCGAGAATTCTTTTCAAAATTTGCATCATCGATATTAACACCTTCGAATGACGTTTCAAAGATTTCTTGAATAAATTGTTGCTTGCATTCAAGCGAAATACAATGTGTTTGAATCTCATCAAAACGTCTTGAAAGCGATGAATATGAATCTTGAAGCTTTAAAAATTCAGCGTCAGATTCGTGACTAGTACTATCTACCACATTATCCACAGATTCATCATTATGCACAATAGAATCATTATCAACACTTGTATTCACACAGACAGAAACTATATCATGAGACATCACTTGCTTCAGAAGCAGATCATTTTGGCGTGAAACCCGTTCTATTTCAAGTAAACTGTTTTCATAAGTATCTTCCATTTCATTGAAAACATGTCTAACTTTTTCTATTTCCAAAAGCAAATCTTGATCAAGATTACTGAGACAAGCTTTAACATTCTTTACAAACGGAACAATTTCGTCTCGAAACGCAACTCTAGTGTGCTCAAAGTTCCATTCACCTTCCGTTATGGCCGAGGCCGTCGTACGTTCCAAAATAAACTTGTCAAAATCGGCTAAGTGTTGGTGAACCGCATTTAAGTTAACGGACGCCTTGCTTACCGGTGGAATTAACTTTGTTAAATCCGTTTTGACAAGTGTAGGAGACGTACTAGGAAGGTTTTCATTTGACAAACTTTGGGGCACAAGAACTGTCAATTCTGCTAATTCCTTTTGTAAGCGAATGCGTGTCTTTTTCGAAAATTGATCTTTGTTATGTTGATCATAATCAATTGTATGGAATTTTGAAAGCATTTTAGAATGAGTTTCATCCGCAAGTGACTGTATCTCCTCAGTACTACGAACAAAAGGTGCTTCTTTCGATTTGCCAATTATGGTCATATCATAAAGACCGGGAATATGTTCCTGAGCTTGTTTTGCATAATCGAGATTAGGTGGTAAATCTTGAAGACGCTTAAGTTCGAGTTCTTTAAATGATTTAGTTAAAAGATGAACCTTTTCTGTGGAAGCGTATTGTTTTAAAAGCTGTTGTTCTTTGAATTTAAGAAGTTTGGTAGCATTAATTTCCGATTCAAACTTTTTAGACTCGAGAGTTTCGAAATCCATTTTAAGTTTCTGAAAATCATTGACAACCGACTCTTTTTCTTTTAATTCATTGGAAAGATTAGCTTTTAATGATTCTATTTCTTTCAAGTGTTCAATCTTTTCAAAACGAAATTGGTCAAATTCAGAACATGTTATTTTCTCTGCTTGAGGGACCATTTCAAAAGCTTTGACCTTTTCTTTATGCAACGCAAGCTCAGCAGTTAGGGTGGAATTGGTATCTACGGATTGTATGAGGGCCATATGCATTTGATCAATAATATGTTTAGGCACCATTACCAAATCATGTTGAGCATAAGATTCCATACCCGTCGTAGCATTTGGTTGAGGTTCACTCAAATGTGTAGGATTGGGTACCACATCATTTGAGTTACTAGTCCCCGAATGCTGTTCGAGGTTGTCATTTTCATGCCCAACTTGATGTTGGTTATCATCAATATTATTAGATGTGGTTGGTACCTCACTGACAAAATCAGAACCGTAGTGAGAGAGATTAGCAACGAGAGCAGCTTGGGCAGAGTGAATGTCATCACAATCTGAATCATATGCGTCAAGATCATCTGCTTGATAAGCTGCATTAGAAGTAGAAATGATTGCAATGCCTTTAGTATCTGCTGCCTTTGGGTTTGTAAGAAATGCTAACTCCTCTGAATCCAAAATCTTCCCCTTAGACTGAGCATCAACCAAATACATCTTCTCACGAAACCATGCATCATCCCTCTTCCTTTTCGGCTGAGTACATTGCCTAGCCATATGACCTTGTCGTCGGCAATTGTAGCAAGTCACAAACTTTTGAGGACCAATGGGACTTCAATTTCCATTAGCTTGTGAATTCACAGCTTGAGCATTCACTGTCTTTGTATGAGGTCCATATGAATTTTGCCTTCCCTGAATAGGTTGCACTGTTACTTGACCATCTTGAACAGTAGCTTGTTGTCGAGGATTTGAAGAGGTGCGGAGATGATTGTTTGTTGGTGGAAATCCTCTAGTTGCAACAAGTTTTGACAAGTAGGCGGTGAGATGGTTTAGTACATCAGCTGGCGTATCATTTGGAGTAAAGACCGGTGCTTGGATTGGTGGAAGTTCATTAGAGTAGAAAGCTTGTGCTGGTTGTGCTTCTATTGGAAAATATCCTTGCTGAGGAGTATAGCCCATTGGAGAAGTGTTGGCTTGTAATGGTGATGTCTGATATGGTGGTTGCTGTGGAAAAGATTGTTGATGAACACTTTGTTGATATGCTTGTTGTGACATCATTAGTGGTTGATAAGATGGTTGCTGTGGTTGCTGATAGTTGTGTGGTGGTGTTTGCTGCAAGTATGATGGTTGCTGATAAGTATAAGCCATGTTTTGTTGAGAAGCATACATTGCAAGTGGATCATGAACTTGAGGTGTAGACAACCGAGCCTCGATCACATGGTATTCGTGTTGTTGAAGAAAATCTTGAAGTTGATCCACATTGGTGTTATGCAAGTCCTTAGCCAATTTAACATCCGTCATGTATTTTTTCCATTCTGGAGGAAGAGTGTTCAAATACTTGGTGTTCAATTGAAAGGTAGGAATTGCCATGCCATAGATATTAAGCTCATTCAACAATAGGGTAAATCTCAGATAGTAATCATTGAGAGTCTCCCTTGGCACATAGGCAAACTTATCAAAAGTATCATAAAGCTTACACTCTCGTTCTTGTTTAGTTAACGAGGTGCCTTGCATTAGAACCCGAATTCTATCCCATAACTCTTTGGCAACTTTATGTTTGCTGACGAGTTTGTAGACGTCTGGAGGAAGGGCTTGGAGAATGATGTTTGTAGCATACTTATCACATTTGTCTTGAATCTTCATATCTCCAGTCAACTCACCCGTTGTGCGAGGACGAGTAGTCGTACCTTCCGTCACTGTACCATAATCTAATGGTCCATTGAGCACCGATGCCCAAATGAGATGTCCATTCTCTTTGTTCAACATGTAAAGTTCCATTCGGGAAGTCCAATCCTCGTACATAGACTTCTCCAACATTGGTGGACGATTATCCGTACCCGAGAGGATGGACTTATCCGTAAGAGATGTGTACTCCATTTCAATAAGTTAAGATTTACAAAGTTGATCAAACAATGAAATAAGGTTAAGTATTTTTGTGAGTTAAAATCTAGAAACAATGTTAAAATCCCCTAAAATATGTTCTCGATAAACCAAAAATTCCAAGTCAAAATTACACACGATTCGAAATTTTTTAAGGAATAATTTTTGGATTGTCGGAATGTCTAGATCGGAATGCAAGATCGGAATGTCACACTATCTGAATGTCCAGATCGGAATGTCAGATCGGAATGTCACTATCGGAAAGCTCAGATCGGATTATCACTATCGTAATATAACCCTGTCGAAATGTTGTTGGTAATGGAATGCCTAGATCGCAAAGTTCTATCGGAATGTTCAGATCGCAAAGTACTGTCGGAATGATTCAGATCGGAATATAGCTGACAAAATTTAGGCAGAGTAACGACTTAAAACTTCCTTATAACCGTCGGAATCCCAGATCGCAAAGATCGATCAGAATGTCCAGATCGGAATAAGTATCGAAATCCAAGTATCGCAAAGTAGAACCAGTCACTGAGGAAACCTTGGTTTCCGGATCTTTGAAGCTACTAGGAATGATCATTGTTCATATGATTAGATAATCAAATCGGAATTAGAACAACAACCATTAACAAGGTGTTTGGACACAAAGAACATGAATTAAAACATAATTGGATTGTTCATTATATTAATAACAAACAATCACTAGACGTGTATACATTGAATCACACGTCTAGTCGACACACGCTTTAGGTTTACATTGTGAATGAATTGATGAATAAAACCTAAGACCCTTGGTTCCTTTTATAGTGTAAGGATTAGGGTTTACAAGAGATAAAATCAAATAAACAAGTAAATCTTCTATTTAGATAAACATATACAGAATATATCCTGCATATATATCCAAATAGAATATTCCATAAGCTTCTTGTCTACGTTTTGTCAATGCTTGTTTTGTACATGACAATGCTTGAGCTATCAACGCTTAGTTTGTTCTTGTCAACGCCTAAATTGCTCTTGACAACGCTTAGACAATATCTTCATGTTTTCTTCGTTTTTGAGTTTCTGCCACATCAACTTTTTGACCCAACAATCTTCCCCTAGTTGATGTCGGCAAAACTTTATGTGTATCTCTTGTAAGTTGTACATGATCTTCAGATTGCTTCCCCTCAAGTGTAGCATGTATTTCTTCCCCATTTTGTCACATCAACAGGAAAGTAAACAATGTATGCAATCATTGAAGATTCTCCAAATGTAGCTCTATGTAATGATCTTGAAGAAAAATAAATAAGATATTCTTGATGTAGAAGTAGAATAACCCAACCTTATGTTCCATGTCTTGTACTATCCATGTGATGAAGAACTTATACCAGATTGAGAAAGAATATAAGTAGACCTCGATCCCTTGTCAATATTCTCATCCTTTGTGAGACACTGAGCACGATAATGTAACTCCTTCAAGTGTTATGACAAGTCTTCATCACCAACCATGTAAAGCACGGACAAGTTATTGTTAAATCAATGGCTGACGTCCGCAACTTAACAATATGATAAAACACAAACTCGCGAAAATCTTCTTCAAACATCAAACTTACCATAAGAATTCTTCCCCTTAAGCTAACACCTGTTTATGACGAATCTAACGGAATAACATCTTCATACCATATGTAAAAGTTTCGCAACGGATAACTCTTTTACAAGGCTATCCCGATTACATAGTTTAAAATATCCATCAAATTCCCATAAAAAGGTGCTAACTCGCTTTAAGATCATTAATCCATTTCAAAAATATCTGAGCCATAAATATCAACATGATATTCTATATTAAAACGGAGATTCCATGTACCTTCGTGTGTATAATCCTCCTTTTTGTGTGCTCAAAACGTACTAATTTTCTCAACAGCAGCCTTCCTTGTGTTGTCCAATATCTTCTTTATCCAAGATCTCTATCAGTTGTATTGTCCGATATTGGACAATACCTATCAGCGTTGGAATTCATATATCGGACGATACTGTCAATGCTATCAGCGTTGACTTATTCTGTCAGCGTCAATTTTAAGTCTGTCACCGTTTACTTCATCCATATCAGCGCCTTTTTAAATCTTCTAGGGCTACATCACTCTTGACAGCGGCTAGAAACTAGAATAGTGGATACATAAAATCCTTATGTGACCACTTTTGCACTTTCTCATGTAATAATAATAACAGCCCATATCCACGCCTATTCCATTCACGTCTAGTATTGTAGCATTTCCAAAATGGAATGTAATCCCTAAAAATCAGAGATTTAATATAAATCCAATAAAGAAAACGCGATGAAGAGTTCTGCTGCCCAAATTACGTGAAGACCACCTTAAATATATCAACAAGAGTCACGTCTACATCTAACAGTTGGCTTTTCACGAGATTATCACAATCCCTTAAAAATAGGAATTCTTCTTTTTACTACTTGATTCTTGCTCACGTGACATCACAGCTGCAGGCATCCTAAATCAATTCCTTCACACGAACTGAGTTCTCTTTAAAAGTCCCACGTTCAAAAACAGAAACAATATATATCTTGTCCAAAGATATATATATCACGCATGAATAAGATATTCATGGAAGTAAATCACCAGCTCTTCGTGACCTTTGATCCAATAACTGCTTCAATAACCACCCTCACGTGATACCTTTTGAATAGCCAACAAGCACCATAAATAAATCTATAACTTGTCACGATCTCCATATACTATTAACTTTCTTGGCAGCCCTCAATCCTTGTAATCACTTTCTGTACCACAACAACCAGTATGTTTCTACGGCATCAAATAAGCTTCATGTGTCACGTGAAGAATAAAAACATATTATCCCACGATCAAACAGCCTAGATCTAGGGTTTTGAATGAAACCCTAATAATTTATCATTCCCAATTCGCCATAAAACACCAGATTTTCTGTTATATGCAACGATCTAGGGTTTTCAGAAACCCTAAATCATGATTTCATGTGAATACAAAAATCTGAAAATCACCTCTACAACCAACTTCGACGCTTAATAACTTTTGATTGGGAATAAAATAGGACAATCCCTCCGGTGGATGTTTAAATATATGTATAAAGAACACACATATAAAATTTCGTGACGATCCAATGGTTCAATCAAAAGTTATGACCTTCTGAATACTGTTGCGCACACAAAAACGTCCAGAAAAACCCTAGACGGATTTTTCTTCTTTTCACCATACACGAACACCTTGTTGGTCCTAGCATCACGAGCCACGAGGCTCTGATACCAATTGAGGAAACCTTGGTTTCCGGATCTTTGAAGCTACTAGGAATGATCATTGTTCATATGATTAGATAATCAAAGCGGAATTAGAACAACAACCATTAACAAGGTGTTTGGACACAAAGAACATGAATTAAAACACAATTGGATTGTTCATTATATTAATAACAAACAATCACTAGACGTGTATACATTGAATCCCACGTCTAGTCGACACACGCTTTAGGTTTACATTGTGAATGAATTGATGAATAAAACCTAAGACCCTTGGTTCCTTTTATAGTGTAAGGATTAGGGTTTACAAGAGATAAACTCAAATAAACAAGTAAATCTTCTATTTAGATAAACATATACAGAATATATCCTGCATATATATCTAAATAGAATCTTCCATAAGCTTCTTGTCTATGTTTTGTCAATGCTTGTTTTGTTCATGACAATGCTTAGATTGTACATGACAATGCTTGAGCTATCAACGATTAGTTTGTTCTTGTCAACGCCTAAATTGCTCTTGACAACGCTTAGACAATATCTACATGTTTTCTTCGTTTTTGAGTTTCTGCCACATCAACTTTTTGACCCAACAGTCACTTTCCGATGGTGATGGTTATTGCGATGGAAACCCCTTTTCACGTGTACTTTCCGATGATGATGGTTGCTTGAAATTCGGAATGAAGAAAAACAAGAACTTTTTGAACTTTTGATCCAAGAAATATTGTGTTTTAACCAAAACCAAGATACCAAAAACACTATAACACGATTAACTACGTTATACTACTAGAAATCACGATCAAGCACAAAATTTTTTTGATGATTCGGCAAGAAACACTCAACAACCTACGAAATGTTTATAAAAACATACGCAACACTAAAACCAACCTATATTTCATCCCAAGCTCTGATACCATTTGTAGAAATGTAAATCTTGCTTATGTTTTAGAGAGAGAAAGAGATAGAGAGATGGTGGATTACACACACTTCTAGAGAGAGAAAACCAGTGTTTACTATGTGAAAAATGTATATCCACACACCCTCTCCATCTAAGGAGAGGCTTTATATACCCAAACCTTGTAATGGGCTTGGGCTTACATGTTTGGGCCGGCCTACACATGTTGTAGGCTAGGCTTGGGCTTGTTTGTTAAATAATGATGTCTAGACTACGAGCTACTACTTAGTATATTGTCGGAGTGACCGAATCTTCCTAAATACGTAAAAACGTATTTCCAACAACAACAAGGTGCTAGTTATGACGTATTGGTAAGCATTGAAGGGGTTGAAGAATGAAAAAGAATTGTAAAGATAAATGGTGTAAAGAAAGAAGCCCTCCTTACAAACTTAGGCAGAAACCGGGTCAATAAATATGCTATTGAGATCATTTTTAATGATGCTCGATATTGAAGATAGACATCATGGACCCAGTGATGCAATGCACAACCCATCCCAGCTAACTCAGATATCTCTCAAAAGGTATTTGTTTTAACCACACGGAGATAACACGTTATCTATCGATTTATTCACTCCGAATAAATAGGTATTAAAATGGTGGCACTCCTCTCCAGCCTATGATCACTAAAATCCAAAATGCACGATCGAGTCTAGAGCCATTTGAGATCATCAAATATCTCATTAGGACACACTTCCATATTTCCTTGCTTCATCACACATTGTGTAAAGTAAGTAAGATATTAAGAGTCCTACGCAAAATCTTCATGATCTTGCCTGAACATCCGAGTAATACGAAAGTATTTACAATGAAGATGGAAATCCTTCTTGAGCGAATATCAAAAAGCTCATGGTAGGTGACTTGTGCGATTCTTTATGAACCAAACTTGTGATAATTGGAAAGCAACAGTCATTTAAATCAACCTTCTATTGCAAACAGATATCAGACAAACCTAGATCAATACTCTATGTAGTTGAAATCAGACAACAAATCATAAAAACTTTCAAACTAGATTTAAACTCTGAAAACCCAAAAAAGGCAAATTTAAGCTAAACTAAACTAACAAAAGTGTGTTGTCACTAATCCACCGAAACCTTGGTGTCAATAAGCTAAAAGTAAACAGTCCAAACACCCCTTACACTAGATCCGTTCACAAATAACAAAGAGAATTGAAGTTTTAAGCTAATATAGAACATATAATCAACAAGAACATGCAATGAAACATAAAAGAGCAAGAATTAAGCAAATAAACTAACAAAATCATGTAGGCAACAAGCTTACCACATAGAGCCGATACAAAGCAGAAATAAGTTAAGGGAGTTTAAAGCATTAACCTATCTTGATGTACACCCACACCAAGATCAGCTATGCTGATGCAACCAGCTTTGATATTTCAGGCCTTTGTAGAGCTTATGCTTATGGAAGAAAAGCTTGTGAGCATAAGGACTACAACATTCCTTATATAAGACTACAACAGTCCTTATACAAGACTACAACAGTCTTTGAAAAAAAATGAAAAGGAATGATATTTCTTCAATCCTTGGAACCTGCACACCATAAACTAAGAATGTATAAGAAACACAAGCTTATTCAAGAGCTTAATTGTCAGTTAAGCTCTTGAAAGCTTATGCTACAATAAATAAGCAGAAAACAAATAAATGTGCTTTTTTTAAGAAAACTTTGGAACCAACCTTTGCTAGTAAATAAAGGATAAAATGCTTAACTTATTTGATGATTATGCATCTGATTTAGGTGTCAAGTAAAACAGAACCTAACTATCAAACAAGGATCTCATAATATCTTTAGACAAATCTCTTTGAACAAAAAGGTTTTGATGAAATTTAAATCACAAGTGTAGAAAAATAAATTGCTTTTTAAAAGTAAATGGCAAGAAAATAAAATAGACTCAATACATTGCATTGTTTAAATATTTTCATTCATATGAAAAATTTAAATTACAAATATTGGAACAAAAATTACATCTGTCTATGCTATGCTATTTATATAATGAGTGGATCATTCTAGAAACAGTAGTAAACTTCCAATCTTTCCCTCTGAGAATCTTGAAGATACCAAGAAGATGCCAATTTTAAGTTGCTTGAAATTGGAGTCTTGTGATCAATCTGCTAGCCCATGTGAAATGCCAGTTGAGGAGAATGAATATGAGCCATAAAACTTGTTGTTGTGCACCAAGTAATCCCTTCTTTACCCTTGGATTGGTCAATCTCTAAAAAAGTAAGGGTGACGTTGGGTTTCATGTGACTAAGTGGGGTCTTTTGTTGAGCTGGTTGTGTATATTGCACATGGGCGTGATATATGTTGGATGAGTATCAAAACCCCTATGGTTAATTAGGGTTTACACTATGGGAAGGATTAATTGTATATGGGTGATATGGGTAGGGTTTATGATGGGGATTGGATGATTATGAAGGGATTATTCCAATTTGGGAAAAGTCCAAATGTTTCCCAAGTTTTTAGCTTTTTAAACTTTTGAATATAACAAATTCAGTACCTCTAATTTGTTAAGCCAAAAATGTACCATTCCCTTTGTAAATCAAGTTTGGAAAACGACCTGAAGGCCCCTCAAAGTTTGTTGACCCATGTTTTGACTTCATATAATAGACGTTTGGTAAAGTTGGCAGGTTTGGTCCCTCTATCAAACTTTAAGTAATGACTCACAAGACTTTGTGATTTAATTAGCCAATTCCTTTGTTAATATCTTTATGAATTGGCAAAATCAGTCCTTGTGTTTTGTTATATCATAAATAAGGACCTATTTTTTAGTTTCTTCATTCTCCTAGGACCAATCTTGTATAAAATTGATACTTTATGGATTCCAAAGTAACAAATGATATTTGAGGGGTATAATGTGTCAGTCTTTAAAAGTTAAGGGGCTATTCTTGTAAATCTTCAATTCTTCAAGTGTACTTTGGTAAATTCACATCCAGCTTTGGTTCTTTTGTATGACTTCGTTTCCCGTGTTCGGTTTTGCTTTATTTTGTGATTTCAAAGTAATTTCCCGATATTTGTGCATGCAAACACACAAATAGAGAAAACAGGTGTATTTGGCACACATTTGATGAAATTTTCTGTATTTTAAGCCTATTTTAGGGTATGCTAACATGTATATTAGAGTCTCATTAGGTATAATCAACAAGAAGGTATATATTATGATGAAACCTACGCCCCAGTTGCTCGGCCTGAGTCCATAATGATTTGACTTGCTTATGCATGCGCACATGACTTCAAACTCTTTCAAATGGATATCAAAAGTGCCTTTCTAAATGGTTTCATGAATGAGGAAGTATATGTTGCACATCCTACCGGTTTTGAAGACTTTAAAATATCAAATCATGTTTATAAACTTAAATAGGATCTTTACGGTCTCAAGCAAACACCCAAGGCATGGTATGACCGACAGATGCGTTCTCTTGCGATTACACAATTTTTAAATTTATACACGGATTATCGAATAAGCTAAGAACACACGGGTAAGTCTGACCCTTTTGTTTATAGCTAGCTTGTTGTTGTAAGCCGAGGTCATTCACTAGAATTTGGGTGTTTTCGGTTGCAAGGAATCTAAGTAACAATGTAACGTTATTTGTAAAGATGGTTGTCACTCCCACAATTACCATACAAGTAAAAATTAAGCAAGTAGGAAGAAGTAACACTTGAGATGATGATTAAGCTAATAAGATGAGATAACAAATAGTAATAAAGATACTTGTTTGGAACTAATATTCATTTCAATGGAGTGAATAGATTATCGGGTAGATAGTTAAGCAATAGCACACAAATTATAAGTGTACAATCTAAGTCAATGGGTAATATCATAGAATTGCACATGACATGGTTTAGAATAAAGAACCCTTTCGACCTATGATCAATATTACAAACCGGTAATTAAATCTATTTGTGAGAAGTATGCTTTTAGCCAACTAGTTCATTAGAGCCCTTTCGACCTATACTCTAGATTAAATATTTATAAATCCATTTAAGTTGTGTATTCATGGTTGTCAATCATGATACACCAAACATATATGCGCATTAATATTTGGAACAAAACATAACTAGGAATCCTTTCGACCTTTAGACCGAGTTATGGTTTACCAACAAGTTATCAAGACTCATATAAATTCAAACAAACTCATTAACAAAATAATAATTCAACATTGCAAAATAATAAACACTCCATATCCATGTTTACATTATTCCAAATAAGTATAAGAAAACTACTCCATAATCATATTAATCAAGAACAAACATTCAACATATGATATAGAGTTCAACATCATGAAAGTCATAGACGTTTACCCAAAGTATGATTACAATAAGTAAATGGAAGGAATTAGAGCAATCCTTAGGCCTCTAATTGACTACGAGTTTCGAACCAAAGGTAGGAATTTGTGGTCTTTCGGGTTATGTAAATGGAAATTTGTATTTGATATTTGAGGCGGGTTTTGGAGAGGTTTGGTGAAGATTGGTGGTGATTTAGGTATCAAGAAACACTACCAACGATAAGATTAATGATCCCTTAGTGTTTGGCAAGGTTATTTTGATGATTTGAACTTCAAAAGGATGAGTTTTTGGCATACTTTGACCAAATCCGGGATTTTCACCAAGGAGAGAGTTTCCTTGATGAATAATCAAGTTACTAATGAATGTGTTGAAGTGATATGTTACAATGACCCCAAGGGTCTTATTTATAGATGAATTTAAGCCTTGGTCTTCAATGCTTGTCTTGGAGCCAAAGTAATATACTTGGAGCCAAAGGTGCACACTTGGACCAAATCCGGGAGCTTCACCAAGGATAGAGTTTCCTTGATGAATAATGAAGTTACTAATGAAAGTGTTGAAGTGATATGTTACAATAACCCCAAAGGGTCTTATTTTAAGATGAATTTAAGCCTTGGTCTTCAATGCTTGTCTTGGAGCCAAAGTAATATACTTGGAGCCAAAGGTGTATGCTTGGTCCCAAACTAGTTCTAGATCCTTCTTGTATATTCTTGTGTGTTCTCCTCAAGGTTGCATGTATCTAGACAAAATTATGCCAACACAAAAGTAGGTGGCAACTTTGATTCCGCCAGTGGCAACTTTCATGCTGAGTGACTTGTATACTTCTTGAAAACACTTGTTCTTGCATCCGGAATTGATCTTAAAAGGCTTGTACTTGTCGGGATTCCTTCGTATATGCATGAATCATCTTTTATTCTTTCTTTCTTTGTCTTTTCTTTTTCTTGGCTAACTAACAACACAAAACACAACTTCACACATATATGAGCTAAATAGCTCGTTAGTATAACCAAAAACCATGCAAAATATACGGATAACGCTCAAGAAAACATGTTGGATTTGAGCGTTATCAAATCCCCTCACACTTAAGTTTTGCTCGTCCTCGAGCAAGGATAAAAAAACTTTGCTTTCCCTCAAGCAAATAAAACTAAAAATAAAGTTAGAAACTAAATATCTATGTTCTAAAAGAAAATAAATTCTTTAAAATTTTATGAAAAATTTTCTATGAAAAATTGAAAATTATTTTTTTGGTTTTTATAAGAGATGGCTAAAGGTGCAAACCCCCTCACACTTAAGAGTTTGCTTGTCCTCAAGCAAGTAAAAGAAAAACTTCCCACATGGTACATGAAAATGGTTTATTGAAAAATAAGATGCAAATCTACCAAGTACAAAAAAGACTAAACCGAATGGCGTGAGCACCAAGCGTACACATTTAAAGAGGACCTTTATTCGGGTTACAAGGCTAAGGGTTAATGGGGGTATGGATAAGGCATGGGAATTTTATGAGAGGTGCATCACGAATATAGAAGTTAGAAGTCTAAGTCCCATGTTGCTAGTTACCGAACAATTCACAAGCCTAAAAATGATCATAGCTACGAGCTTTATACAACATATACTGATCAACATAAATATATATCACGTCTTAGCACATTGGCTAATTGGTATCTAAACATACCCCTTCTTCCTTCATCTTCATAATTTATTATAGCTCATTGGCTATTTTTGTCATCATTTTTTTTACTCTTTTTTTTCGATGACTTATTTTCTTTTTCTCTTTTTTTTTCTCACCCTACTCTTTTTTTTCATTTTTTTTGTTTTTCAATATCACATGCTCCCCTCACACTTCGCTTGAGCACACACCACAAAAAATACAAACAAGAAGCTGCAGTCTCCATCTTTGTTGGAATGGTACACACACATGGCGAAGTGTGGCAACTATAAATCATCAAAAACGATCCATCATACTAAGCAATTAGCAACCCACCATTTGGACTTCGACATGGGTTAGGCTAAGGTTTACGGTTAAATATATTTTCTTTTTAGTGGATTTAATAAAAACAAAAAGATTGGCTCAAAGGTTGTTCTAAGGGTATCTAGCACTAGACGAGAGTTCTAACAAAAGGGTTAATATAGGTGGTTAGCTAATCGATGCAACTAGCTAAAAAGAAAATGGAAAAGGCTATTTGGGTTTTATTCCTAAGGTTGCCTCTTTGTCATGCATATATACTTTTATCACACAACTGTGATCTCACTAAAAATATTATTATTATTATTATTTTAATTTTATATATTTCTTTAATTTTTTTTTGTGGGGACGATTATAGAAATATATTTACATACAAACGTGTGAAAACATTTAAATCTTAACGGCAAACAAGTGTACAACTCTCTTTTTTTATTATTTTTTTATATAACAAAAATTGGTTTCGTTTTCCGATTTATTTCCCCTCAAACTTAAGTTTTGGATTGAACTCAATGTGAAAAATAAACTTCAAAGCATGAAAAGTGAGGAAATAAATAAATATTCAAAGAGAAACGAAACTTCCCGGGTTTAGAAATTGCAATTGATCTCCATATCATAGGATGCCAAGTTAGGAAGACCAATCTCCATCCTCTCCATGTATGCGTCCTCCATTACATATTGCTGCATTTATTCAAATAAAACATACAAAACAAAACAAACAAACAAACACGCAAGAACACATATATATATAAAATCACTACTAGCAAAGTACACCTCCTCACACTTAAGATTTTCCAAGTTAGAAAAATACTTTTGGGGTGTATGCATTTATTCTAAAACACACAAAATTAAACACACAAACAACTAAAGCACGGGTTGCCTCCCGAGAAGCGCTTAATTTATTATTGAGTCGTTAGCTAGACTCTTTCCCTCGATGTTAGGATTCTTTGATGATACGATTAAGATGAGGAACTTTGGTTGGGTGCCATTGATTTTGATAATTATCATCATTGAACCAAAGCAATTCTCTATTTATAGTCCAAACTTTGAAAGGCTTCTTCGACACATCATTGTCGTCCTTATTTACCATTCTTCTACTTCCAACGCCATTCATTGATTTCAACTCCACGTCATGAATTGACATTACATCATGTTCAAACGTTTTTTCCTTTTTGTATGGGATATGCACGACGCAATCCTTGAAAAAAGTTGAGTTAGAAATGATGGGTTTCGGTTTTGGCACGGTTGGAATAGGTTATTCTTCTTCCTCAATAAAAGCAACATCACCCTTATCACTCTCGTTTCAGATAGAGGGTAGATCGTATCTTGATTTGGTGTTGGTGATTTGAGGAAGGGACTTGGTTCGATTTATGTCCTCTTCTACATGACCTAAGTGTTTGCGCAAGTCTTCGATTATGGATGTATGGTTACGGAAGTTTAGATTGATTTGAAACTCCAAGTCAACCAAATTGTTCTTAACACGTTCGTTTTCTACCGTTTGCCAAGACATAAATTCATTCATCATCTCCTCCATTGAGGTTTCGGGTTTGTAGTGATATCACGATGAGTATGGCGTCACATCTCGCGGTCGAGATTGAGGAAGGGGACGGTTCGGGTTTAGGGTAAGATAGGAATGTGAATTCCTCGAATTTTGGTCGTGATATCCTTCGTGATATTCTTCGACATAATTCGCTTCATGAGGTTCACACATCGGCGTGTCATCCTTCATGGTGGTTTTGGATCGTGGTCGTCTCTACGATCGTCTCACATATCTTTTAGTTCATTCCTTATGATTAGGAATTGGGAATCGATAAGTTTAGCGAGAGCTTCGAATTTCTCCATCAACACGGTGTGATCAGAGATGATTTTATTTCCACCGGCGGAAACAAAGGTTTTCGGTTTGGGATGGATATGAGAATCCTTCGAAAAATCGAACTTGATAAGGACCTTGTCCTCGAGGATTTGGAAAGCTTCGTGAGGAGTATTGTAGAGGAAGATTCCTCTGGCGTCGAGAGATACTTGAGTTGGGTCGTCTAAACCATGATCAAATGTTTCAATTATCGTTCTATTGGTTAGATCATGTCCATAACAAGCGCGAAGCATTTCTTTGATTCGGAGCCAAGCTTCAACGAGAGTCTCGTCATCGAGTTGGTGAAAGTTAAGAGTCTCGTTTAGGAGACGCTTAAACTTTGCGGTTGAAAAGAATCGGCTTATGAAGGCTTCTCTTAATTCGTTCCACGAAGTAATTGTTCCTTCATTTAATTCATCCAACCAAGACTTAGCTTCTCTGGTTAATGAGAATGGGAATATCCTCAAGTTAATCGCTTCCTCTTGATTTTCACCATATTGGAAAAGGCTACTAATCTCAATAAAATCGAGAATGTGTCGGTGAGGATCGAGTAGGGATTTTCCATCAAATTGGTTCTCCCGAATCATTTTCATGTGGGTACTCGTGATAGTGAAATTGTTCAAAATAGGGATTCGAACAACATAGGAACTAGGTGTTGGAGCAACGATCCTAGTGTTTGACCACATTGGTTGATCATCGGGATCAATGATAAGAACGGTTGAGGAATCAGATTCGGTTTCAAAGGTGAAGATTCCTTCGGTATGGAATGGGTTTTCGAATTTTTACTCGAGTATGTCGATTATGACAACACGTTCCTCGGTGAACGGTTCAGATGACTCGATGTCAAATTTTGTTTTATCGGTTTCACGAGTCTTATTCTTGAACTTACGTTTAAGTTAATAGAATTTATTAACAAGGCATTTACCTCTAAAATGTCGGTTTATGAAAAATATGAATACTTCAAAAAAATTATTAATAACTAAAAATAAAAACGAAAAGATAAATAAAATATAAAGGAACTCAAATAGAAAATATTTTTGCATTTTTTTATATATATGTTAACTAAAGGAAACAAATAAAGAAACAATAGAAAAGAAGATTGAAAACGTAAATGAATTATTGTACCAAATCAATCAAACTGGATGGTTCGAATGACTTCGGGTTCTAAACACGGGGTTTGGGATCAAACCGGAGCAAATAGAAATACGAACGAGGCATAAAATATAAAACGGGGTGGTTAGGTGGGTTATGATAAAACAAGGATAATTGGTTCTAAACTCGACGAACGAACGTTAAACGAGTTAAAACACAATTAGGAACGGTTTTGAGTAAGGCTTGGTTAAAATAAAAGAATAATTTTTTTTAGAGTTGCCAGTCGGCAAGATTGGGCTGCCGGGCGGCTTTTTAGGTACTGTGGACAAAAAATAGGAAGCTGCCGGCGGCAACTTTGGAATGCCGGCCGGCTTTTCGGGGTCTGTGGAGAAGTTGCCGGCGGCAATGTGGGATTGTCGGGCAGCTTCTCTGCTACCGATGAGCAGTTCCGGCGGCAAAAGTGGGTCTGCTGGCGGCAACTTGGCTGCTGCTGAAAAACTTGATTTTTTTAATATTTTTTTTGTTGTTTATTTAAAAACTTAAAATTAAAAATTTTAATAAAAAAAAATCTTGTTGCGTTGATGAAATAATCACTAAAAAGCTTAATCTAAACACGCTTTAATTTTAAACCAAATAAGCACAAAAGAAATAAGCACTAAAGAGATTAAACGATACACAATATGCAACAAAGATTCAAAACATGAAAAGCACAAAACACAAATCCCCGGCAGCGGCTCCAAAAACTTGATGCGTTCTCTTGCGATTACACAAGTTTTAAATTTATACAGGATTACCGAATAAGCTAAGAACACATGGGCAAGTATGAACCTTTCGTTTGTAGCTAGCTTGTTGTGGTAAGCCGAGGTCGCTCACTGGAATTTGGGTGTTTTCGGTTGTAAGGAATCTAAGTAACAATGTAACGTTATTGGTAAAGATAGTTGTCACTCCCACAATTACCATAAAAGTAACAATTAAGCAAGTAGGAAGAAGTAACACTTGAGATGATGATTAAGCTAATAAGATGATATAACAAATAATAATAAAGATACTTGTTTGGAACTAGTATTCATTTCAATGGAGTGAATAGATTATCGGGTAGATAGTTAAGCAATAGCACACAAATTATAAGTGTACAATCCAAGTCAATGGGTAATATCATCGAATTGCACATGACACGGTTTAGAATAAAGAACCCTTTCGACCTATGATCAATATTACAAACCGGTAATTAAATCCATTTGTGAGAAGTATGATTTTATCCAACTAGTTCATTAGAGCCCTTTCGACCTATACTCTAGATTAAAATTTATAAATCCATTTAACTTGTTTATTCATGGTTTTCAATCATGATACACCAAACATATATGCGCATTAACATTTGGAACAAAACATAACTAGGAATCCTTTCGACCTTTAGACCGAGTTATGGTTTACCAACAAATTATCAAGACTCATATAAATTCAAACAAACTCATAATTCAACATTGCAAAATAATAAACACTCCATATTCATGTTTACATTATTCCAAACAAGTATAAGAAAACTACTCCATAATCATATTAATCAAGAACAAACATTCAACATATGATATAGAGTTCAACATCATGAAAGTAATAAAAGTTTACCCAAAGTATGATTACAATAAGTAAATGGAAGGAATTAGAGCAATCCTTAGGCCTCCAATTGACTACAAGTTTCGAACCAATGGTAGGAATTTGTGGTCTTTCGGGTTATGTAAATGGAAATTCGTATTTTATATTTGAGGCGGGTTTTGGAGAGATTTGGTGAAGATTGGTGGTGATTTAGGTATCAAGAAACACTACCAATGATATGGGTAATGATCCCTTAGTGTTTGGCAAGGTTATTTTGATGATTGGAGCTTCAAAAGGATGAGTTTTTGGCACACTTGGACCAAATCCGGGATTTTCACCAAGGAGAGAGTTTTCTTGATGAATAATGAAGTTACTAATGAAAGTGTTGAAGTGATATATTACAATGACCCCCAAGGGTCTTATTTATAGATGAATTTAAGCCTTGGTCTTAAATGCTTGTCTTGGAGCCAAAGTAATATACTTGGAGCCAAAGGTGTATGCTTGGTCCCAAAGTAGTTCTAGATCCTTCTTGTATATTCTTGTCTGTTCTCCTCAAGGTTGCATGTATCTAGACAAAATTATGCCAACACAAAAGTAGGTGGCAACTTTGATTCTGCCAGTGGCAACTTTCATGCTGGGTGACTTGTATACTTCTTGAAAACACTTGTTCTTGCATCCGGAATTGATCTTTAAAAGGCTTGTACTTGTCGGGATTCCTTCGTAAATGCATGAATCATCTTTTATTCTTTCTTTCTTTGTCTTTTCTTGTTCTTGGCTAACTAACAACACAAAACACAATTTCACACATATATGAGCTAAATAGCTCGTTAGTATAACCAAAAACCATGCAAAATATACGGATAATGCTAAAGAAAACATGTTGGATTTGAGCGTTATCACCGACTCAAGTCTTTTTTAATCGAACATAAATACTCTATGGGTCAAGTGGAAAATACGTTATTCACTAAAAGAAAGGAGTCACATATAATAATTGTCCAAATCTATGTCGATGATATCATTTTTGGGTATACATGTCAAGAGCTTTGTGATGATTTTTCAAATTATGCATGATGAATTTGAAATGAGCATGATGGCGAACTAAACTTCTTTTTGGGTTTACAAATCAAACAAATGGAAGATGGCATTTTCTTTCATCAATCCAAATACATCAAAGAAATTCTCAAGAAATATGGTCTAGAAGAATCAAAAGCAACACGCACACCAATGTCAATGGAAATTAAACTAACCAAAGATGAAATTAACGATTATGCTGATAGTACTAAATATAGAGGTATGATTGGTAGTTTACTTTACCTCATGGCAAGTAGGCCGGATATAATGTTTAGTTTTTATATGTGTGCTCAGTTTCAAGACAACCCAAATGTAACACATCTTGAAGCCGTCAAAAGGAATATTTAGATATATCAAAGGAACCACTCATCTTAGCCTTTGGTATCCCAAGGGCACAACAATGAAAACCATTGTCTATGTGGACTTGGACCATGTTAGTGATTATGTCAATAGAAAATAGTACAAGCGATGCATGTACCTTTATCGGATGTTGTCTAACCTCATGGTTCTCGAAAAAGCAAATGACACTTGCAATTTATACCTAGGTCGAGTATGTATCAGCGAGGAAAGCATGCCAAAAAGCATTGTGGATAAAGCAAGCCCTTGTTGATAATAAAAGGGGCCATTGATCTCAGCAAGATCCCGTTTAACACACACGAACCAAACATATAGAAATCCGCCATCACTTTCTACGAGACAATGTTCAAAAAGGTAATATCTTTATCAAGAAAGTATCTTCAAAAGATAACATAACCGACATCTTAACCAAACCACTTAAGCGTGAACCTTTCAATCTATTAAGGCTAGGACTAGGAATGTAAAACCCCACTTTGATAAATGGAACATCACAGGATACTTATGGCGTATCATCAAAGCATGCTAGGTAATATGTCATAAACATACATGACCAAAGGGATAACCGGAATCAAACATCGGTCCCCAAACATAAGCCCAAAACATAAATAATACAAATGAACTAAAGGAAGACTAAACAAGCATAAATATATGAAGGCAAGAGGAGAAGAAGTCTAAGGTGGCTCCCATCCTATGCATGTCCTCCAAATGCTCCAGTCTAACCTTGAATACCTGCCGTTTTAGGAGGTGGAAAGAGAGTAACGGCTGAGCAATATGCTCAGAAAACGGATATATGATATAGTATGAATGACATAATATAGGAAAGAAATGTAAAGCATGAAAAGCAGCGGAAATGAATAAGTCCTGGAAAAAACCTGGAACTATAGCATGTTTACTGGTTTTAGTTCTGACAGATAGCTTATGTTTACTTATGAAAATCTGTATTAAGTTAATATACCAAAACCCAATATAGGTCATGAGGTCAATAACGTACATGAATACTTGGAGGGGTGACCTCATCATACAAATTAGAGGGGATGCCTCTAATTTAAATTGGTAAGTGGGTAGGAAGGATCAGCTGCTTGTGAAGGATGCAAGGCACACACCACATTCACCATGAAATCCTGACTAAAACATGTAACTAGGATACACCCATACGCCCCACATGATAATATAATAATATAATGGCCAAATAACTGAAAAGGGACGCCACGAGCTATCACTCCGCCATGGTGAAGTCATAACACTAGCGCCTCTAGTGTTATGGTTATGGTACCTCCATAACTAGGTGAAACAGGTCATGCATGTATATGGCTAAGGTAACTAAGAAAACATAAGCATTTAATCTGTAACTACTGGGGCAAACAGTTGGTTGCATACGGGAAATCCTAATGAAGGAAGAGATTGTCCTTACTGAAGGACGGGAAATCCGTACCTTATGTCCAGTAGAAGCGAATGAAAACGATGAAGACTACTCCGCCTCCACGGATAATACTACATAAGAAATATGGACGTGCATGAGTTGTCTTATTTACATGTGTTTTACTGGTTTCGTATGTTATTAGCTTGTTATACGTATTCTGTCATATTTTACTGTTTATTGTGTTAACTGTAGTTATTTTGATGTTCAGTTGTGTATTGTTCATGTATTAGTGTGTTATAATACTTGTATTATAGTACTAAGTAACTTCCTAAAAATAGCAGGTTTCCATAAATAGTAAGTTCCTATAATTAGAAATAAGCTGGATTATAATTAATAAATAAATTTTAAATAGTATAATACAAGTCATGGTTATAGTTTATTAATTAAATGATTGGTTAATTAATTAAACTATATGTTATATGGAATTTAATTAAAAATACATGTTGTAATTAAATTAATCTAAGTTAAATACTTTAGGTTATACATGTAATATAAAGTTTAATATTTAATCTAAGTCATGAAATTAATTAAATTAAAAGGTCTAGTAATTAATTTAATTAACATGTTTTCTGATTTTTAATAATTCTCGAAACCCGATTCCGTGTTTTAAAATTAACCCGAGCCCGTACCCCGTGTTTCTTAACAAGCCGAGCCAAACACCCCCTTTGACAGTGGCTAACCCGGCCTAGCCGGTTGCCACTGTCCGAGTGGTTTTACCCACTGCTCGAGCCACGACTAGCCGCTGTCGGACATGGTTCCCACCGACGGTTCTGCCGGTTCACACCGGCTCACAGCCGGTTCATACCGGTTGTGACCGGTTCCCCCTGCTTATGTTCGGTTCCCACTGTTAGCATCAAAAAGCCCCACCGAGACCCTATAGGTCTTGGTTGGCACCCGGTTCAACACAAAACCCCACCCCGACACCAAGTCGGGGGGCCCCTTGCTGCGTTCGATCCACATGAACCCCACACCGAGACCATGTGGTCTCGGTTGGGAAAATCAAACACCACCGAGAGCCCCATGCTCTCGGTTTGGTGCTCGGCCGAAACAAACAACCAAAAACACCTCCTTTAAATCATGTTTAATTAATCCCCATGTTTTCTTAATTTGTTCATATGATTATAACATGAATTCATGAAAGAAAATAAAAATAAAAGGGTTTTGATTATACCAAACACGTGGAATGAAAAGGTATTCGATCACGAACACGTACACCTAAAAATCAAAGATCAAACTTGTCCGGTTCTTTCTTGGTGATGATATTTGGCCGGCGGCTATGGAGGACAAAAGGGAAGGGTTTTTGCAATTTTGATATAACCTAATTTATGAAAGTCAAATCCCTGTGTTTTGATAAGAGTGTGTTATGGGCCAAAAGGCCCATTTGTCATCCTTCTCTTGTCTAGCCGCGGCATGTGGGGCCCACAAAGGGAAACCCGAAGCTTTTCCATGTTAGATAAATTAGTCGTGTATGTTCGTGAATTAAATATCGTGCATTTGGTAATCGTGATCATGTCGCATTTATAATATTCATGATTGTTCGTTATTAATTGTCGTGACACGTGTATTAATATTATATATGGAAAGTTAAATTTTATCGTGTTTTCATAAGTTACTGTTCATGGTATTTTAATGCGGGTTTTATAAGGTATAATCGAGATTTCACCCAAACCAAACCGTCCTGACCTCTGCATACACGGAACCCTTTTATACAAAGGCAGGCCCTTTTCCCAAAAGGGTCTATGGTCTGTTGGAGCAGTTCTCCAAGTCAAAACCAATGGCTAAACACCCTAAAACTCATATTCCCACTTACATATTCTGCAAAAATGACCAAAACCACCATTTTATCACCTCTCTAACCAAATTAGGCATTTTATCATCTCTCTAACCAAATTAGGCAAAAAAATAACTAACCATCGAATCCATATCAAATCATCCATTGTAAGTATCCGCTACTTAATTTAATCTGTATTTACTTTATTTCTCTTAATCTAAGTTTAGGATTCTATTTCAAGTACATAAAATTAAAATTGGGGATTCTTCAAGAATATTTGATTCAATATATGTATTAGTTGTTTATGATGTTAAAACTACTTGGTAAACATAATTCTTTTAGAAAAGAGCGATTATCATTACTAAGAATCCCCAACTGACTAAAGTTTTTTCAAAAACCTTTCTCACTACTTAGGTCATGCCAAAAATTTGCATTTTTCCATTGTATATACCAAATATCTAAAGACAATGTAAATCATGGCATTCGAACTCATGAAAGCTAAAGGAAGTGCATAATTAATATGCATTTTTGGGTACGTTCATTTGAAGCGACATTAAACTTAAGGAGTGTTTGGGTTAGCTAAAAAATATTGCATAAGATGTTTTTCTTTCAATCCTTTTGATTCGAGATAACCGTAACTCCACATTGTCTGCATATAAGCACACACTAGGATATCTCTCTAATTATTTATCTAATTTACCTAACTTGCAAAAAATTTATGCCTTAGGACTAAGAATGCCTTTCGCGTGGACTTATGACTACAAAGACACCGCTAGTTACATTTCTAACTTCCATAAATCCAAACACTTAACTCCCTCACATCAAACCTTGTTCAAGGAACTTGAGAAAAGGTTTCTTTCACGAACGTCGAGTTGTTGACCCATCTTTCACCAACAACGCCAACATTCGAGAACCTTCTCTAGGATAAATTTTGATTGCCTCTTAGACGTAGATGAGAAAATTTACCCCAAATTTGTACTCAAATTCTACATGTCTATTTATGTAAGCTTTGATGAAGATAATGCCCTTCTCTTAAAATTTCGAGCAAATGGCCATGACTTCTCTTTCTCCCTAGATCGCTTCGCCCAAATCCTTAGGATTCCTAACAAAGGCACTTGTTTTTACTCTGACCTTCATTCTCTCCCGACCATTGATAAAACAAACATCCTAGTATATGCTCAAGATAAGTACAATTCTAGACTTGTCAACAAGGATGTCATTTAGAGAACTCTCTATAACCCTAGAACCTAATCAACTAGGATCTCCACTTGAGACAAGGTGATCAACAAGGATCCACATGGCATGGAAGCTAAGAACTCAAGGAGGAGTATGTTAAATCAGAGAGGATTTTGAGTTGCAATGCTATGTGCTTAGTAGGCAACAAGAACCGCATAAATGCATGTCTTAGCTACATGCTTTATAGTTTGGACAATGGTACACCTTTCAACCTAGCCTAATACATAGCCAATAGGATGTCCCATATCTGAAGAGTTGCTACAACCGTTCTCCCATATGGAATGTTATTGACCCGTCTCTTTAACCACATATCCCCAATTCCACCAAGTCCTAGGGGTTGATTCGGCACCTATATCTTTGTTAACCGTGTCATGACTCCCATTAGCGATATTAGGGTGCAAAGACCTTTTAGGACAACAATCTAGGGGAAAAGGGAAAAGAACTCACCCTCCCAATAGCTCATCTTCATCGGCTAGTGAAGATGATGGCCTTTCAAATTCTAGGCTACCACCACCTCAGTATCTTATCCTACGAAATCCCAAATGCCCTACTGAAATTCAAGCAAACTAAAGGGATGTTCAAGTGCCTTGGAATATTCCTAATCTATATGGACAAGAATAAGGGCAAGTAAGACGATAGTTTGAATAGGTACATATGGATGATGGTCCATTTTCAAAACAATGGTGTTTGTAAATAATTTCACTTGATACTCTTGTTTGTATTTTTTTCATGCTTGCACTCTAACTATGTTAATCATGTTGCTAGGGTTTGGTATAAATTAACTTGTGAATTGTACTAGTTGCTCAGAAAATGCCAAGCATTGATTTTACAAGAAAAAAGTATATTCTCTAGCTCCTTACAGTTCCCATTACTACACAAACATATGAAACATTCCCCTCAATCATTCCCTTATGTGATAATTCATTTTTTTGGGTCAAAATCTCATTTTTCCACATCATTTACTGTTTGTTATAGCAGGTCTCGGACCCCCACAGACCCCTTTAGAAGGGGTCTGCCACCCAAAAAGGGTCCGAGAAATTTCCTTCTAAATGATTTTTTTTGAATTTATTTGGGTTCTTTGTCGGACTCCTTTCAAAAGGGTCTGTGTATCTGTAGGCCTCATGCATCTTTTCATCATTAGAGTCATTTACTACCCCAACTTTAAAAAACACCTTTCATCTTCCTTTGGTTGACTTCCCACAACTGCCTCATCAAATCCACTTACATCTAACCCTTCCTCTTCCAATAATCTTAATCAACATTAAATTCTTAGGCTCTCTAATCTAGTGTTTAAACACCCTCATCCTCATCTCATCTTCCTCACAAAACTCTCATTCTCTTATCTACATCACACAAAGACAAAACTTACTCTTCTCTCAAAATGAACAAAGGCTCCACCTCTTCCCCCAAACCCATCCTTAGAAGGACGGCTCAAATGAGTGTCCGTCCTTCGTGCTTCGGATTTCCTGAACCTTCACCTTCACCTCCACCAACCTCCTCCACAAACCTACTATTCATGCAATGATGCCTAAAAACGTTACTTGCATTTTTTGGTCTCGCTTTGTTTTGATTATGACAATATATAAAAAGAAGCATTTGCGGAAAAAACGAAAATCGAATTCTTGAGTTCACGTATTTTTCATTTCATCCATCATCACTTAAGGTATGAATAAACAAGTTCTTAACCTAACTAAGTAATCAAGGATTTACATTTTTCTTAAAACTCACTTTTATTTAAAAGTGACAAATGTTTTTAATAAACTTTATTTTTAAGAAAATTTGTATTAAAATAGAAAATGGAAATTTGAAATTGGCATATTCCAATTGGTTTAGGAATATCCATTTTGGATAAAAACTTCACCAGATGGCATTTCCCTACTAATGGACAAAAAGGAGCGGACTCTAGAGCCGGTGGCTCAGCATAGGTGTCTGTGGCTCAATAACAATAATGAGCTTCAGGCCTTATTATTGAGAGGCGGGCAGATATAGCCGTTCGGCCTTTCTCCTATAAATAGTAGACCATTTCCAGATTTCTTTTTCACTTCTTTTACACATAAATTATCAGATTGAATTCATATTCTTTAATCACACAAATCTATGGTTATTTGGTTGATTATACTTGTTTAGAAGTGAATTTTTCTCCTCCAATCTCATACTCTCAAGTGCAAAGAGAAGAACACTTTCATCATTGAAGTGTTGTGTCTAGTTCAAGATCCATTGAAGATCAAAACTATATTTCATTCTTGTGTCATTGTGAAGATCCAAATTGTTGTGTATATTAAGAATTTGTGTATGTATTGTGGTTAATACTTAGGCCTCAATGTATATTGGTGTAGATTGGTCCTAGCTAAGATTAGGTCTCGACTTTTAGCTTAGAGTCAGAAACTGGTTAAGCGAAGTGTACGGTTTCTCCACCTTAAGGAGCTTGTTGATTAGTGAACTCTCGAGTAAGGAGTACTCGAGGAGTGGAGTAGGAACGAAGAGTGAGCTTCGTTGCCGAACCACTAAAATCCTTGGTGTTCGGTTTGATCTTTCTTTTCCTTATCTCTTTCCATTCATTATGCATTATTGCATATACTTGTGATTATTAGTTTAGATATACTATCACTTGTTCATATTGTGCATAAGAATATTTAACATAAATCACTTAAATCTAGTTTTTTGAAAAGAACTTTTGAAAATCGATCTTTAGATCATTTTAACTAGTGAAACTATTCAACCCTCCCTTCTAATTTCTACATTTGGTATCAGAGCGGGTTGCTCAAGCTTTTGAATATACTGTATTTAAAAACTTGAATCGATCTATGGATTCTAATAAGTACCTAGGAGGGTAATCTATGAAAGGACCACCACTTTTTGAAACTCATAGTTTTATTTATTGGAAAAATAGCTTTGAGACTTATGTGAAATCAAAATATTTAGATCTTTGGCATGTTATTACCATTAGTGACTTTTTCCATTACAATATAATGAAGTTTCTAAAAAGAAAGAACTAGTTTCTTTTGAAAATTTAAATGACGACACTAAAAAGAAACTTGCTAAAAATATCTAGAATGGTTATTTATAATGCTCTGCCTAAGGCTGTGTTTCGCAAGGAGCGACCGTAAAGCTTTTTGGAACAGTGAGCGGTGAAGAAGATCATTTTGATTTTCAATGCTTGTTTGGCAAAAGGAGAAGTGAGCGTTATGATTTTTGTTAGTTGTTTGGCAAAGGAGCGGTGAGCGGTGTTATTTTTTAGGAATGCGACTTTTTCAATGCTTCCTTTAAGGAGCGGTGACAAATAGCGGTGAACAAATGAGCGGTGAGCTATGACAGCTACTGTAAGACCCGCTTTAAAATACCTTAGAACATTAAATGCACGAAAATACGTTTAAATTAAAACTTTACTATTAATTAATATACGATACAAATCATGAACATTTAATATAATTATTACGTATATTAATTAACTACGACAAGTATTACGTTTATTAATATTATTATTAGTACATGATAAGTATTTACGTATAATACTTAAAACGTAACAAGACTAAAACACGAGATGTAATACACGAACACACTCGATAAATATTTAAGCATGAAAAACGAAAACAAAATGCATAAGAGTGTGTGTGTGTGTGGCGTCAAAAAAGAAAAGAAAGGGAGGCCCATGGCCCGGCCCATGAACTAATCCTAATTGGTAAATAACAAAACACAGGGAATTATTATCATAATACAATTTATAGGAAACTAACCAAAACCCTAAAACCTCCTTTATCCTTCCTCTTGGCCGTGGCACATCAAGAACACAAGGAAATATCTGAGCTTGTTTAATCTTGATTAATTAAGGGTTTGTGTTCGTGATCCAAGCATTTAAACTATTCACGCATCCGGTATCTCGATTACCTTAATCTTTTATTTATTTTTGTATGATCATGATCTTTAAAAACAAGTATTAAAAACATGTTAAACAAAGATTAAAACATGGGATCGGGTAAAGTTTCATTTGTGGTGGTTTACAGGCAAACTGATAGTCGCACGACTCTCAGTGGTGTTTGATTTCAACCAGCCGCACCCCACATGGGGTCGGTGGTGGCGGTCCGTGGTCAGCCGCAAGCCCAAACAGCCTACAGTGGGTGCGTTTGGCTCACCAGTGGCAACCGAGAGTCACTAGACTCTCAGTGGGGACATGGTGCGCAACAGGGGGACCCCGGCTATAGCCGGGGGGGGGGGGGGGGGGGGGGTACTTTGGACTAACAGTGGCACCGTCTAGGTTGCCGGTGGCTGGTGGTGGTGGCGGCTGTGGTGTTGTTCTGTGTTTGAGGCAAAGCCGAGACCTCCAAAGGACTCGGTGGGTCCTTGTTGGGGCTCGGGTATAACCGAACACACCAAGAGGTGTGTTTTGGTTAAAATTTTTACAAAATAAACTTTAGGTTGTGTTATTAATTAATTTCATGTCATACTACATGGTCAAAGTAATTAATTAATAAACAAGACTTATGTTATAATTTTATTTATATAAATACCATGATATAATATATGTCCATTTTATTTAAATAAACTGTAAGATAAAATAATTATTAATATAATTATTCATGTATATTTAATTAATTAAGAAAACTTAGCTTAATTAATTTATATTCATTTTAACCAAGGTTTAATTAAATTAATAACATGATTTAATTTAATTATACAATAAATCATTTAAGGTAAATATTAATTATTATAATCATGTAATATTATAATTAATAATTACTTATGATATCATGTATTATTATTATTGATTAATAATCATATGTTAAGACTAAGTATTAAATATTATTAAACTTTACTATATAATAATTATGACTTATAATATGCTTATTAAAACTATAGCTTATATCATTTTTACTTATTTAATAAGGATATTATTAATTATGGAAACATGTTAAATATGGAAATATACTAAATATGGAAACATGCTATGTATGGAAACATACAAAATATAGAAACTTTCTATTTTTGAAAACTTACTAAAATTGGAAACCTTTTTTTTGGAAACTTATTATTTATGAAAACTTGTTATTTTTGGAAAGTTAATATATATGAAAACTTGTTATTTTTGTAAAGTTATTATATATAGAAACCTGCTATTTTTAGGAAGGTACTTATTATGTTATAACAAGTATTATAACACATAAAACATGAAATATACTAATCAATAAACACATGAAACACTAAGAATCACATAATAAAACATGAAACACTAAACAAGACAAGAACAAGTAAAATAAGTTAAGAACACGTCAAGTAAACTAATAATCAGTAAATATAAGTTAAACAGACAACTTAGTCATGTCCATTTTATTCTGTAGTTATTGTGAAGTCGGAGTGATCTTACACTTTCGTTTTCATCTTCATTACTGGACATAAGGTACGAATATTCCGTCCTTCAATAAGGACACTCTCTTCCTATACTTAGGATTCCCCGTTTAAAGCCATCTGTTATCCCTAGTAGTTTACTTAAACTAAACAGTAATTATATGAGTAATATTTTAAAATGTCTGAGGTATATACATGCATGCCAGTTCCACCTAGTTATGGAAGTACCATAACCATAACACTGGAGGCACCGGTGTTATGACTCTTCCGCGGTGAGAGTGATTGCTCGCGGCGTCCCTTTTAGTTATTTGGCCTATTATAGTATTATCATGTGAGGCGAATGGGTGCATCCTAGGACAAGTTTAACAAGATTACATGGTGATTGTGGTGTGTGCCTTACATCCATTACATGGAGCTGATCCCTCCCCCAGACTATTATAATTAGAGGAAACCCCTCTAATTGCATGATGAGGTCACCCCTCTTAGTATTCATGCACGTTGATACTTCATGACCTATATGGGCTCCGGGGATATTTAAAATACAGTTTTCAGTATCAAATAAACATAAGTCTTTTTAGAATATAAACCAGTTTATAAACATACACCAGGTTTTCCAGGGCTGACACTTATTCTGTTGTACTTAATTTCATTCTTTGATTACGTTTATGCTTTACATTTCATTGTCATATATCCGCATACTGAGCGTATTGCTCAGCGGTATTTTTCTTTCCATGTCCCAATACGGCAGGTACTAAAGGGCAAAGCTAAGATTATCAAGAGTACGTGCATTTGGATGGAGGTCCCTTGTCTTCACTTATTTTAATGCAAATACATACTTTTGCTTTGCTGGACATTGCTTAGTCCTTTCATACATTCTTTACTTATGCATTGTGTGTGGAGCTTATGTTTGGAACCGATGTTTGTTTTCGGTTTCCTTTATGGTCATTTAATGTTTTAGACATTTACCTTGCATGCTTTGACGACACGCCATAATTACTAAGTAACGGTCCACTTATCCAAGTGGGGTGTTACAGTTATGGTATCAGAGTTAAGGTTTTGACCTGTAGGCTCTTAAAAATGACATGTGACTAGTGGGTAGTCACCAGAGTCTTCCAAAACAGACAGTAAATTTTATTCATGCATCATTATTTTCTTAAGTTTTTGACTAAGTAATGGTTGGTACAGGACTGGCCATATTTAGTCACATGTGTTTTTTTGCGAATTTTGTTTTATGGACCGACCCATAGGCGTCCACCATTGCCAATGGCTGTTTTCGTTGGCTATGCCTTCATAAACTCTTCATGTATCTCGTATGTTATCCTATGTTCTAACAGATTAATCATTTCATTTTCCTCTTTCAAACTATCAGATGGTCAACACACGAAATGATCAAGAACTGGTTGCAGCTGTCTGAGCAGCTCTGTAGAACATTCTCCCTCAGATCCTAGCAGAAGTTTGGGCTGAATTCCAAGATGGACCGAGTCATCAGAACAATCCTCCTCCTCCTCCGCCTGTTACTCTACACACATGGCTGGAGAGGTTTAACAAGTAGAGCCTCGGGCATTTGAGAAAGCTGAGGTTCCATCTGATGCTAAAAACTAGGTCTCACACATGGAGAAGATCTTCGATGCCATGAGATGTGATGGAGTGTACAAGTCACGTTTGGCTTGCTACAAGTTCGAAGGCGATGTACTGGCTTGTTGGAGAACATACAAGCTGACAAATGGAGGCGATGCATGGTTGGCTGCTTTGACTTGGAATCAATTCAATGAGCTATTCTATAAGCAGGAGCGGATAAAGTAGGAATACCATGCACTATTCTATAGTGCCACTTTTACTAATGTGTCACAAGTGGCAGATGCATCATGTAGCTTGGAGATGCTCCATGAGAGAGATGACTATGAGGAGCCAGCTCGTCCAGAGAAGAGGTATAAATTGCAGTCATCAAGTGTTACCATCTTATTCAAATCTGTACGTTCATTTATATATCTTGTCCTATCCAATTGTATCTTTTAGGCAGAAGGGTGGAGACCGGTCCCAACCGGCCATTCAACAGACGAACAACAAGGGCACGGTCAAACTAATGACCGATACGGATTAGACAAGCGTAACGGTAATGACAATTACCGTAACAATGCCAACTATTCCAACAACAGGTCCCTAAAATTATAAACTCTTCTATGTTTAGTTGTTGTATGTCATACATGCTAACATCTCAGCATCACAACAAGAACTCTACAAGTGGGCGTGACCAAAATGCTAAGGGTCAGCAACCTAATAACTCGTCTTCATCTAGTACTATATCTTAAACTTTCAGTGTAATCATGTTTATGCCCAAATAATCATGCCTCACGAATATCTTCTTAATAAGGCTCCCGGGTAGTGAGGGTACCTCCTGGAGGTTAAACCCATCCTATCTGCACTACTTGTGGTCGTAGACATCCTGGACCATGTCGTCGGGTTGCCGACCTTTGCTTTACGTATGGACAACCAGGTCATATGTTGAAGGACTGCAATAAGGGAGAGACTATTGGTACGTCTGGTACTGCTCTTCCTAAACCACCAGCTTCAGGTCGTGTCTACACTACCACCAGAGATCAGGCGAATAAGTCGACATGTACCATTTATGGCATCCTCTTTATGTATGAACATGCTGCCTGCGTTTTATTCGATACGGGTGCTACTCACTCAGTTATATCCACTAGTCATGCTTCCCGTATTAATAAGACACCTACACCACTAGAGAACATATTAAACATATCCACGCCCAATGAGACTCAGTGTGCATTAACCATGTGTACAAAGACCTTCCCTTAGAGATTGATGATAAGATTCGTCTAGTTAACGCACTTCCTTTGGATATGTGCGATTCTGATTTAATCTTAGGCATGGACTGGTTAGCTAAACACCATGCCACTATCGATTTTCATACCTATCGAGTTATCTTCGGCGATGTTCAAGCACCAGAGTACATTCATAATGGTTTCATACCAGAAAAGTCTGTACAAATCATTTCCGCCTTACAAGCCCGTGCTTTACTAGCTCATGGTTGCGAAGGCTTCTTAGCTACCATTCAAGATATTATAGCCAAAGCTCCGTTGATCCAAGATCAACCAGTTGTTTCTGAATTCCCTGATGTATTTCCAGAAGAACTTCTGGGTATACCACCTATCCGCGAAGTAGAGTTTGGCATTGAGCTCATCCCAAGAGCTCAGCCGATCTTTAAGACTCCTTTTCGCATGGCTCCCATAGAGCTCAAGGAGATAAAGGATCAGCTGCAGGAGTTACTGGAGCAAAGTGTCATCCATCCGAGTGTATCACCATGGGTGCACCGGTACTTTTTTTCAAGAAGAAGGATGGCATCATGCGTTTATGCATTGACTATCATGAGCTGAATAAGATCACGATCAGGAATCGTTATCCATTGCCGCGTATCGATGATCTGTTTGACTAACTGCAAGGTGCCAATCACTTCTCCAAGATTGATCTACGATCCGGTTATCATCAGCTACGAGTAAAGGATCAGGATATTCTTAAGACTGCTTTTTGCACAAGATATGGTCACTATGAATTCGTAGTCATGCCTTTCGGACTTACTAATGCTCCAGCGGTATTCATGGACTTAATAAACCGCGTCTTCTATGAGTTTCTAGACAAATTTGGCATCGTGTTCATCGACGACATTCTCATCTTCTCTAAATCTACGGAAGAACATGAAGAACATCTTCACACTATGCTACAGATTCTTTTCTAGAAGCAATTGTATGCCAAATTTTCTAAGTGTGAATTCTGGTTAAACAAGGTGGCATTTCTGGGCCACATTGTCTCCACATCAGGGATCACCATGGATCCTGCAAAGGTTGAAGCTATCACTAAATGGCCAAGACCGACGTCTACAACTGAGGTTCGTAGTTTCCTAGGCTTAGCTAGTTATTATCGCAGATTTATGAAGAACTTTTAAAGGCTAGCCTTGCCTTTGACCAATCTGATGTGTAAGGGAGAGAAATTCGTCTAGAATGATGAGCGGGACAAGAGCTTTGAAGAACTTAAGAAGCGGTTGGTATCTTCACCTATTCTTACTCTCTTACCTGGCATAGGTGGATTTCAGATTTATAGCGATGCTTCAGGTAAAGGACTTGGCTGTGTACTCATGCAACATGGGAAAGTGAATGCATATGCATCACAACTTAAGCCTTATGAGGATAATTATCCTACCCATGATCTGGAATTAGCAGAAATGGTCTTTGCACTTAAAATCTGGAGGCATTATCTATATGGTGAATCATGTGACATCTTCACTAATCACAAGAGCCTCAAGTACATACTCACTCAGCGAGAGCTAAACATGAGGCAGCGAAGGTGGTTGGAACTACTCAAGGACTATGATATCAATCATCAGTACCATCCCGGTAAGGCGAATGTAGTGGTACATGCTCTCAGCAGGAAGTCAGGCATGATTGTTGGTATCAAGATAGAAGAAGAGATCATACATGACCTAGAGCGATTAGACATTGAGTTCTTAGTACGTGGATAGCATGGGTACTGGGCTAATATGAGAACTGAGCCAAACTTAATCTCTCAGATCAAGGCAGCTCAGAAGGATGATGGTGAGATTTGCGCTATTATTTAGAATATTGAGCAGCAGATAGAGTTTTGTATAGAAGAAGACGACATTGTATGGCAGGGTACCAAGCTATGTGCTCCGGATGATCTTACACTTAGGGAAGTTTTACTGACAGAGGCTCATAGCTCTCTATTCTCTATTCATCCAGGATCCACCAAAATGTACCATGATCTCAAACAACATTTTTGGTGGAGTGGCATGAAGCAGGATGTTGCTACTTTCGTTTCCAAATGTCTAACCTGCCAGCAGGTTAAGATAGAACATCAGCGGGCTAGTGGTTTACTACAACCGTTAGAGATTCCCGAATGGAAGTGGGACAAAATCTCCATGGATTTCGCCATCGGAATTCCGCTGACTTAGAGGAAGCATGATGCTATATGGGTCATAGTCGATCGTTTAACCAAGTCAACTCATTTTCTTCCAATTCGCAAAGACTTTTCAGTTATCAAATTGGCATATATTTTTCTTCAAGAGATCATGCGACTGCATGGTACCTCATCAGATTTTATATCTAACAGAGATCCTCGATTTACGTCTAAATTCTGGAAAGGTTTACAGAAATCTTGGGTCACCAGACTTAAGCTTAGCATAACCTTTCATCCCCAGACCAATGGCCAGTCAGAGCGTACTATTCAGACCTTAGAAGACATGCTGCGAGCTTGTGCATTGGAATGGACAGGGAGTTGGGATGATTAGATTTGCTTGGTTGAGTTTTCCTACAACAATAGTTGGCACGCGAGTATTAAGTGTGTACCTTTCAAGATGCTTTATGGCAGGAAGTGTCATGCTCCAATATACTAGGATTAGGTTGGTGAACGAATCATTGAGGGTCCAAAGATGATAGAGGTGACCAATGAGAAGGTTGCCATCGCCAATGTGAAACTGAAGGAAGCTCGTACTCGTCAGAAGAGCTATGCTAATAAAAATTGTAGAGCTTTAGACGTTCAGCCTGGTGAACATCTTTTCCTAAAGGTATCACCAGCACGTGGCGTCAAGCGTTTTAGACTTAAGGGCAAGCTCAGTCCTCCTTTCATTGGACCGTTTGAAATCCTTGAACGTGTCGGTGAAGTATCATATCGTCTCGCGTTACCTCCTCAGATATCTCATGTTCATGATGTGTTCCATGTATCCTTACTTAGCGGTTACAATTACCATCCGTTGCACACATTTCCGTATCCTTTCGAGCAGATTCGTGAGGATCTATCCTATATTGAGGAGCCCGTAGCAGTTCTCGACTGTCAGGATCGAGTCATGAGGAGAAAGACGATCCAATTCGTCAAAATCCTATGGAGGGACCATTCCGAGCGGGAGGCCACTTGGGAAACGGAGGAGTCTATCCGGACTTCTTACCCTCAGTTTTAGCTATGATTCGGGTATGTCATTTAATCTTATCGTATCTCTAATTCGAGGATAAATTATTCTTATACAGGGGAAGATTTGTAAATCCCGCTTTAAAATATGTAACACCCCCAAATATTCACATTTTGAATAAGCGGAAGAGTTGTTGGTGTTACGGGATAGCACATTACTCAAATAATAGACAACACTTAAAAATCGCGTCGTTTAATAATAAAGCATTTTCCATTCATGAATATCAAATTACATAGGTCCTCAGGTCATAGTATGTCATACAAATTTACAAAACATTTGAATGGAAATTTTTATTTGAATGCGGGCCATACATTCTTGTCGTCTTCCTGAGAATTACCTTCAAGTACCTGAGATAAAACATGTTAAAAATCAGCGAAACGCTAAGCGAGTTCATAGAGTTTAATAACAACAATTAACATAAAACCAGTATATAATCATTACCGAAAAACATTTTTGTACAATTCTTTGTCATAGACCATAATATAGGTCAAAAACATTTTATACGAATCATTGTCGTAAATCCTAACATAGGCCTTAAGCATTTGATACGAATCATTGTCGTAAACCATAACTTAGGCCAAAACATTTTATACGAATCACTGTCGTAACAACACCATTCAATACGTTTTATAAAGTTGTTTATAAAATAATAAAAACCGTTATATAAAACAGTTATGTAAAACCAGAACACGGGTATAATCATAAATAAGACCCTATATAATCATTCGGGTCCATATCAATAAGCATACAATCGGGACTACTTGTGTTCTATTTTTATCAAAAATAGCATGTTATCTCCCTCGTGGGTTTATAAAACATTTCATAAAATATTTAAAAGAGTGGGAGGCTATGAACTCACATTGGTGTGGGAAGGCGGGTTATCGGCAATTAGGATGTATGGTACGTGCCTCGATCACGGGAAACCAAGAAAAATAATACTCGGTCTTAGGCTATGCCCAATAACTTTATTAAAAGTTGTTATGTATATGTAATGATGTCTTAACATGATGATTAAGTGGGGTTTTATTTTCTTACACAACATTACTAGTTGTTTAGTATTAGTTAACTTAGGCTCATCATACTAGTTACACTAGTTTTAGCCTATTTACACATTAAGGCCCAATAAGCCCATTAAGAGTCCAATATCATTTTATTAGTCCATTTATCTTTTTAAGATCAGGCATGTACTCATATGTTGGGCCCAAGTGGGTTAAGCCCATGAGTAAGTCCAATAACCTTAAACCAAACTAGTTGGGCCTAGTGGTCCAACAAGGCTAATTTGACCCATTATGGTCCATTAGTTACAAAGCTCGGTTTTGTCGATTTTTACTTGTCAAATGTGTTAAAATATCAGTATATGGCTTATAAAATGTTAAATTAGACGGGTCCGACCATCTAAGTTTTATTTGGCGAAAACGTTAATCTTTCGGTTTTAGCCGAAAAGACGTAAAACTTATATATAGTTTGTAGTTTTAGAAAAACATTTGTGTTTTACTTTTATAGAATTCCATGTTTATTTATTATAGTATACTAACTTATTTTATAATAGTTATCATTATTTAGTGGCCTTTATATACTTATTTTATAATAGTATTTACCTTGAGTGCTCTTTTTATATTATATAGTTTATTAAGAAATCTGATTTCTAAAGTCAAGTCCACCATTTTTGTCATATCTTGAGTTCTACAAGGAGATAAAACCTCAAATTTAAACATCATAAACTACATGATGTGTGATACAAATAACTATTTATAGCTACTGCTCAAACAGCTTCTAAGTATTTTTAATAATTCGTCCAAAACAGACTATACAGATTTGTACTACAAAAGTGTTTTGGCCATATCTTGCTCTATTTTAACATTCCATTGTATGGCCAACTCACCACATATGTAAAAATCATTTATCTATCTGTATATTTAATAATCTTAGCCATTTAACCAAGTGAAGATATTGAAACTTACTGTTTTATACAGCCTATACAACTAGTCATGATTTTAACATGTTTACTTGTTGATTTTAGCCTTTTTAACCTAATCTAGTAACACAAAATCCCCACACAATATATTGATCATCATTTATCATAATATACATATAAATTTTTGAATAAAATAAATGAATACATTTACAAAACTATAGGATGATAGAAAGAATATGATCTCTATACCAATCACTATGATAAAAGATTGAGATTTTTGGATGAACAAAGCTTGGTTCTTGTCACCAAATCTTTAGCTTAGCAAGACCTCTTTTTGAGACTTTCAATTGGTATGAACACCTTCTTGAAATCAGCCTTAAAACTCCATGGAAACTCCTTTTCACATGTTATAACCACCTCCAATCATCATATTTTTAAATGGTTATCAACATATGTTGATTCTAGATGATGTTTGTGGTTGAAATTTAGTGAAAATGGTGTATGATGATGGTGTTGGACGACATAAAGGAGAGAAGAGAGAAATATTTGATAAAGTTTTGCATGTTATAAGAAGTTTGTGTGAGAAGATGGATGTTTGATGGTTTTTGTTTAATGGTTTAGTCAAAGTATGAGGACAAGTGTCCTTATAATTGTAAAACTTAGCCACCAAGGGTGTGGCGTGGCTTGTTCTTGCCGCCCATAGGTGGGGGGGGGGGGTGGGACAAGTGTATACTTGTTTCATCCCCTATTAATTTACGGGTACTCCTCGATTCTAGTTTCCTCGATTTACGTGCCCTCGGGTCGACTTACGAAAAACGTTTTTATAAATTATGAATCTACAGCACAAAACGATTCTAATAAAAGTTATCTCATCAAAAACGGAACACAAAAGCGTAAATAAGAAAACCTAGTGTTTCAAGTTTAATCGTAAAAGACGCTAAATTATGCACGTAAGTCCTATTTCCTTCTCGTAAATTTGTGAGTTTATGAACCAACACAAAATAAAATTCCAAAATAATATACGAGAATAAATTTACTTCCTGAAATGTCGGACTGTCACAAAAACGGAGTATGTAAACGTTAACACGTAACGTAGAGCTCTCCGGTTTAGACGTAGTCGATGCTACTTTAAAACGTAAACCCCAATTTCTTCCCAAAGGTGAGTGAGTTCATAAACTAACAATAAAATAACGACCTCAAATTGACGGATTGTCACAGCAGTTTCCCCTAAAGATGATCTTTGTCCTCAAAGATCAATTCATCTTACTACTCGCTTTATATAGATCCTCGCAAGGTTCGGTCTCAATCCTAAAGCGATAATTATCAATGATAACCTATCCAAAAGAAAGTGCTTATCCTGTTCATTACCAAAGGTCAATTATTCAAATATAAAACAAGACTTCTAGTGTTTGTATCATTACTTTACCTTGTCCCTTCGATTGGGGTGGTAAGAAGTACTCATATCAAGATTTGTTCCCAATGACTTATGAAGGAATCTCCAGAAATTCTATGCGAAGCGAGGATCTTGATAGAGATGATCGATACAGGCACACCATGCTTACACAACTCCTTTAAATACAAATGAGCCAGCTTCTCCATTGAGAACCTATCATTAATTGGAATGATATGAACAGATTTGGTCAGCCTGTAGACGATGACCCAAATTGAATCAAATCCAGATGATGACCTTGGAAGGTTTGTGATAAAATCCATGATGATTCTATCCCACTTCCAAATAGGATTAATAAGCTGTAGAAGCAATCCTTATGGATTTTGGCGTTCAACCTCGACCTTTGCAAAAGTTAGATATTTACTAACGTATGTGGCGATGTATGGTTCCTTATTTGGCCATCAGTACAACTTCTTTAGATAAAGACACATTTTATCAGAAATGGCATGAATAGAATACTTAAACTTATGAGATTCTATCATGAGTAAATCTCAAAATCCTCCATATTCAGGCAACCACAAACGACCTTTTAAACACTTAACGCCATCGGCTCCCATCTCTAATGGTTCTCATTAGCGGCGATTCATCATTCATATTATCCTTCTTACATGCATCGACTATTTCTAAATTTGCTCGGGCAAATTATTCTGCACGGTCGTTACTAAGCAACACATCCTAATTAGTTATCTATTCTTTCTACATAATGCGTTAGCAGTTACATTCACATTTCCCGGTGAAATAAATATCATGACCATAATCACTCAGAAATTCTTTCTTCATATTTTCTGAGTTTTAGTTTGGTCCCAACTATTATTTTTTATTAGTTTCGCCCAGTCCGACGTTTAAAGCGTCGATAAATATTACATGTAATTAAATAATACATATTTATGAAACGTAAACGTAAATTTTTTAAATTTCTTAGTTCGTCCAATTATAGAAAAGAAATGTTCAAAAAAGATTTGACATTAATTAACACGATTTTTGTTGATTTATCGAAAATAATTAATAAGATCTGTAAATGTTTGAAAAATCTTTGTTTATACTTTGGTCAAAATTTTCTTAGTTGAAGAGCAAAAATTGTCGTTCCAAATTCCATGTCATGGGTTATATGGTTTCCTCAATCCCTCTTAGGTTGTCTTAAGGTATACACAAACATCTACTCCTAAGGGAGTTTAGTTAAATGATCTGGGTATGAGGGAATAATTTCTCAATAATCCTTCGATAAATATTTGTCAAAACATCTTCACACTTCCTTTTTGGTATAACCCAAAGCCTTAATGGCTCTAATCTTTGAAGAGTCAATTTAGATTCCACTACCATTAATCACATGGTCAAAGAATGTAAAGGATCAAGCCTTATATCAACTGATAAATACTCAGGGTACATGTTTTCACTGCTCGGATAGCTCAGGGCAGTCTACAAATGATTACTAACTCCTTCTTATTATTAGAAACAAACATATGGTCCTTAATGATCACAAGCATGCATTTATCAAATTACAGCCTACACACGTGATTCACCAAATTTATGAATGCTACATGTGCATTGGTCAATCCAAACGACATAACATGAAACTCATAGTGTTCATTACAAGTTCCGGATGTAGTGATTGAAATAGATAATCTTCTTTGCGGAAGCGAAGTTGATGATAACCATGCCGTAGATCAAATTTCTGACCATACGCTAGAACCTTACAAATGATCGAACAAATCTTCCATCTTGGGTAATGGATATAATTTTTTGATCGTCAATTTATTCAGTTGATGGTATTCAATAAATATAAGGAATGATAATACCATAGATCTTTCATGATGACGAGCTTGGTAGAATAAAAGCTTTTCCTGACAACTCTCTCAGTTGCACGATAACTTTTTGATTCAGATGGTGCTGACGTACAGTGCACATGCCGCGGGTGCAGCACCGGGAATATAATCAATACTAAATTCAACTTGCCATAATGGCGAAGGTCTAGGTAATTCATCAGCCAATACCTCAGAAAGTCTCAGATAGCAGGAACATCTTTTAATAAATTCACTCTTAGGTTCTTTCTAGATTATAAGATCTAACACTAGTTCACAACCCTTCATGGTATAATTTCAAGCCTGAATACAGGATACGGTCACCCATCGGGAATGATTTAAATCACTTTTGATAATCAACATCTTATTTTTTAGGGGAATTCTACTCGAGTTCCTGATGAGACTTCTTTTATACATAGTCTCATCGTCCAAATTGGGCTTAAAATGCATAAAATATCATTAAAACCGCCAAATATATGCTCGTGTTTGTTGCTTGTGTATTTTAGGTACGGATATTGAGGAAAAGACAAAAAGATAACAAGAATCAATCAAAAACGAACACATGAAACGAAGCCGCACAATGAACCTGGCCCAAGAATGGAATTTCCAAAAATGACCTTGAAGTTTTGAAGATTGGCAAGAATGATCCCTCTACTATTGAAGACTTGGCAATTTATACCCTTGAAAATCTCATTTATTGCATTTGGGTCCGTAAATTATCAAGAATTTACAAGTTCAGTCCTTGGATAATGAAGAAATTACAAAAGATGTCCTTGTTTAAAGTTTACAAACATGATGTGCCAAATATGACAAGTGGTCCAAAGTTGTTACAAAGGATTTTGAAGTTGTTGGCTGTTTAGAACTAAATGAAGAAAGTGTAATACATTGGGGGCCAAACTAGCTAGACACTCAAACTCATCCCCACCAATCACCACTCCACATCACACCTCACACCCAATCACACCCTACCACCTCACCACTCCACCTCCACGCCTGAAACCCACTCACCCAGTTTATTTAATAAACTGGGTCAAACATGGTCAACCCCCTTAATTTCCCACCAAACACGTTTTTTAAATAAACCCCTGTTGATCCCAAACTTAGATCGATTTAGCTTTATGTATACGAGATTAGATCAAGTAATACACTTAGAGAAACCTTTGTATATGCTTATGAATTTAAGTGTTATGCGGAATTTAACACTTAACCAAGAACACACAATGATATAAACACACTTTCACTTTGATTATCAATATCAAACTTGCTTACAATGAAAGTAGTTTACGAATGAAAACTTATATGAAACTTATATCAAACATTAACCTAAAGGTCTTCTTTTATAGACATAAGAAGCCTTGTACAATAATCTACATATCAGCTATTCTAGGTAAAGATAAATATAGAAAATACATTGTTGTTCCTATCTTTACTAGAAGTAATCTAGAATACAATAAACGCGTAGAGAATATCTTCCATCAGTGCTTGTCTTCAATGTGTCAACGCTTGACTTTATCTTGTCAACGCTTGAGCTGTCAGCGCTTGTTTTGTTCTTGTCAACGCTTGTATTACTCTTGTCAGCGCTCAAGTGATCTGGTCTTAATTTATTCCCAACAATCCTCCCCTAAACTTGATATCCACTCTTATGATCAAGTTTCTGAATAAGCATTAAGGACTAGGAGGAATCTTACAAACCTTCTCATATTGATAATGAATAAATCTAATCAAATCTTTTGCCACGTCACTTGAATAATCTATTTCCAGCTGAGTGTCCTTCATCTTCTCCAAAATAGCCTTGGATATGAAATACTGACCATCCACAAGTAGATACTCAGCAAACTTTGTAGAACTTAAATGGTAAACACCAGCAGCTGAATATAACCTCCATTGAAGACCACTGAGGTCATCTTCAAGATCCTTCCAAATAGCAGGATCCTCATCTTTTGGTCCACACATTCTTTTGAATGTGGATCAAAGTTTTATTCCATTAGCTGAAGTTGGTGCTTCAGCCTCATACTTGGTCTCCAGCAACCTCCAAAGGTCCACCAAGTCTTCTCTATCACAACTTGCAAACAAAGATATGAGAGTGGTAAAAGTGTGTACATCTTTGCCATATCTGCCAATCCTCCAGAACCCACATTCATCTTCTTCATAGCTCACAATTGGGTTCCTGGAATCTAATGGTAACACTTGCACCATATCTGAAGCTTCTAAAGGTTAGAGTTTGAGGCTCTTTCTGATGACAGTTTCACTTGGATATAGTGGATCCATATCTTTGGGAAACTCAAATGAAATTCCCTTCTTCATTGGCCTGGGAACAATTATAGCTTTCTTGAGTTCCATTTCTTCTGCAAGTTCTTTCATCTGAAAGGAATCTGAGAGTGTTTGCTTCCTGCACTCTCACCCAAATGGGATAAGCCCTGTTTTCCAACTCATCAAATGTCAAAGCCTTCAACTTCTGATATGTCCATCCAACTCCATGACATCTGAGCAACATAAAGTATAGCTCCCTTCTATCCCTTTTCAACTCTGAGAGAATATTACTTGCCTTGTGTTTCAAAATTACCTGGCAATCCTTCTGAACTCTAAGAAGAATCTCCAAACCCCATATTTGATCTGAAATGGTCAAGTCTGGATTCTCCATACATCTTTCTTCCCAAACATTGTACATTTGAACCACCTCTGGCATGTCAAAGTCAACCTGCAATTTCAACTCTCTCAGCTTCTCCTTAGCCAACTCATCACCATACTCAAGTCTTTCTGGTTCTATAATCATCACACTTGAGTCTGAGCTAGCTCCATCACTTCCTTCTTCTAAAGTCACAACAAATGGTGACTCTTTCATCTCCTTTTTATCCTATTCCAAGATTTGTGCAGCTAATCTTCTATCAAACTCAACTTGAGTTGCATCCTTTGGAACAAGCTCTTCTACCAATATACCCTTACCCTTATCTGTTGGTGCAATGGTTGGTAAGGTAGATGGTAATACCTGTGTAGAAACTTCCTTGATGATAGATGATGACTGGGATACATCACCTTCATGTGCAGGTCTGTCAACGCCTAATTTTGTCCTATCAGCGCCCAAAATATTTCTGTCAGCGTCCAACTCTTCCTTGTCAACGCCCAAATATCTTCCCTCAGCGCCTTGTGTAACCTCTCTCAACATAGCTGTAAATGATAAATTTAAGTTGGTAGGAGAGATTAAGGACGTATCAAAACCTGTTTGTTTCTTCAAAGTTGTAAGGGCCTCAGCAACATCCATTGATTGACCATCATGACTGCCCTTATCACTTAGATTTATTGGATCTTCCTCCCCTTTGGAAGATTCCTCCATACCCCTCCTTGCACTAGCACTCTCCAAAACAACAATCCTCTCCCTCAATTGCTTGAGTTCAAGGCCTTGTGAGCTGACAACTTGTACTAAGTCTGCATTTTGCTTTTGCAAGCGAATGCAGACTGTCGTCAATTCCATAAGAGTCATTGGTTCTAGTCTGCCCTCTTCTAAAATGGGGATTTGACCTCCCAAGTCAAATTCATTGGGCAAGGATGAGGACTTAATGATGGTGGGACTGCCTTGGCCAACATCTAAGCCAGAACCAATAGTCCCAGCCTCATCCAGGTCACCAACCACACTTGTGGTGGTAGTTCTCTCTGCTACATGGCTAGGACCACCAGAGGAGAACACTCCAGTAGTCCTTTGGCGTTTCATCAACCTATATTCAGGGGGTGTGGAAGATGGTGTGGAAGAATGGGTGGAAGTGGGTTGGTTAAGGGGTGTTTGGGTTTGTGAAGGTTGTGTGTCAGCGTGGGAAATAGGCAGATCAACGCCAACATTTGATGTGTCAGCATTGAAGGAAACTTGGTCAAGTTGCATATGTTCAGGGGAAGGTATGGGTTCAGGTATTGGTTCAAGTTGTGGTTGGGGATCAATTTGTGGTTGGGGGTCTGGTTGGGGTTGTGCTGCTGCAATAACAACAAGCATAGCTGGGGTCAAAGGTAGGTCACGATGGGGTGGTGAATTCATCTTCATAAAAATAGCTTTCTTTTGCTCAGGGATCTTATAAAAATCATTGTGATCCCTTGTGCAATAACCTTGGACATCAAAAACCATTTGTAGAAAACGGGGATAAGATAAAGTCATTTTATTCCCCTTGTTTTTACACATCCCCTCAAAAATCATTTTAGAATAATTAAACTTTTGCCCTGTTGCAATGCACACAATAGCACTGGCAATGGATCTATTGATCTCATTATGTGCAGTGCATTTGGGACTCAAACATTGAAGGAAGAAATGTATGAGGTACTTCCAGGCTGGGGGAAATTCATGCTTATGGTACTTGTTTAAGGCACCTTCATCAGGAAAAGGATATCCCAAAGCCCTAAGCCCTTGTTCTATCTCATTAATGGGAAGGGTGGCTATACCATCAGCATCATCAAGATGTAAGGCTTGGCGTACCAAAGCCTCAGTAACCACCCAAGGTCTCCCATGAACAATAGAAGTCAATGTAGTCACTTTATTAACTGTTGAGGAACTAACAGTGTTCCAAAACTGTTTAATATGTGTGACTGGAATGAGTGGTGCATGAGAAAGAGCATACCTTAATGGGGATGCGTTCAAATACACCACCATTTGTGTGTATTGGGGAAACAGAGCATCATCAGCTTCAAGATATGCAATCATGTTGTGTTGAGACCTGAACCCCAATTCCAATTCTGATGGTTTAAACTTGGGTGCCATTGATGAAAGCTGTTAATTTTAAGTGAAGAAGATGAAGTTGATAAGAGAAAATTGTGTTAGACAAGAATTATAGATACCCTGTTTAAAATAGGAGCCAAATTTATAGGAGAAGAAAATGCATGTGATAGGCCCAAAAATAGGTAAGTATTTTCAAAAATCAATCATGAAAATATTGAAAAAGTTATAAGTTATCTCATGCATTAAATGAAAGTAACAACTCCCAAAATTACGGCCTAAAAATATGTCAAAAAGTAACAACTGGGTAGGTCCCATTGAGTGTCAACGGTCAAAAATAACCTATCAACGCCCAACGGCTATAATCTTGTCAACGTTTGCCTATAGCCAGGTCAGCGTCTAATTTGGTCACAACAACGCTTGGAAAATTCTTGTCAGCGTCCAAAAATAAAAATGTTTTTAAAAATGAAAAATGGCCTTAACAAGTAATTTATCCTAGAGAATATAACCAAAAGCTGATAATTATTATAGGGCGGCAAGCACTGTCCAGTTATGCACACTTGCTTAAGCAAGATAGACATAATAGTCCTCTAGTGTCCCTTGCTAACCAAAACTCTTAACAACCAAGTTACCTTACAAAATTCCTTGTTACTCCCAGGTAAATCCCATAACAAAACTATTCCCAAGTCTCCCAACAGACCACAACCAATTCTAGGCCAAAAATGTCTTGGCAGCATGCATAGTATATCAACTTTGCATGCTACAGTGCCTCATGATTTAGTAAAACTAACTCATACTCACCTGTGGACACAATTTAGAATTGTGATAAGAGTATCATATGGATACCCAAACATCCTAAAGGTTCCTAAAACCTCCCCTTAAAATATGATACAAAAGTTTGCTAAAATCATGCATGAACATAAAAAATTTATGTCAATATAGGAATGAAACATTCCAACCATCATCCATAAATAAAAACTTGTCCAAATGCTTCTCCATTGATCCATAAGCAATTCTGTATCCAATGGTATACTGCTAACACCATCTGCACATTTAGATTGAAAACCACAAAACTAACATTGTTGCTGACAACGCCCCGATAACAAATGACAGCGTTGAGGGAAGCTTTGTCAGCGTTAGACAATTATATTGCTGACAACGTTGCAAAAACACTTATCAGCGTTCAAGCAACCTTTGTCAGTGTTGGAAAATCTAAATCATCAATAAGATCAATAACAATGCATCATCCTGTACATACTTTTACAAAAAGACTCCAAAACACATATTATGTGAGATTGACCATTCCAATACTTGTTACCAAGTATTGAAATCTCCCAGCATCAAAAGGTTTAGTTAGTAAATCTGACACATTTTCCTCAGTGTCAACCCTATCTGGTTGTATTAAACCTTTCTCAAAGCAATCTCTTATAAAATGGTGTCTAATTTCTATGTGTTTAGTTTTAGAATGATGTACAGGATTCTTAATGATGCATAAAGTACTGTTATTGTCAACAAATATCTTGGTATGCATGAAATTATACCCATAGTCCAACAGCTGGTTCTGAATCCACAAAAACTTGGCCACAACAAGCAGCTGCAGCCACATACTCAGCTTCAGTTGTAGAATTAGCCACCACTGTTTGTTTCTTGCATTGCCAAGAGATTAACCTGCTCCCAAGAAACTGACATCCACCAGTTGTGGATTTCCTATCAAATTTATCACCTCCATAATCACTATCTGAATATGCAATCAGCTCTAGTAGTGAATCCTTTGGGTACCACAAACCAAGACCAGGATAGCATCTTAGGTACCTAAAGATCCTCTTCACAGCATAAAGGTGACATTCTTTGGGATTCACTTGATGGCGTGCACAAGCACACACAGCAAACATGATGTCAGGTCTGGAGGTAGTAAGATACATCAAGGATCCAATCATGGATCTATAGTGCCTGACATCAACATCTTTCCCATCTCCAATCTTTCCCCAAGGGTGTTCTCTATCCATAGGAGTAGTAGCCCTCTTTTCATGTGGAGAAAAGCCAAACTTCTTCAAGATCTCAGCAACATATTTATCCTGGGAGATGAAGATACCATCTTCTTTCTGCTGAACTTGTAAACCTAGAAAGAAGTTCATCTCCCCCATAGCACTCATCTTGAATTTGTCTGTCATAAGCTTGGAGAAATCCTCACTCATCTTTGGATCAGTAGACCCAAAAATGATATCATCAACATAGACCTGGACAAGCAACACATCCTTGCCTTTCTTCTTGGTAAATAGTGTCTGATCTATGGTGCCCCTCTTGAAACCATTGTCCACCAAATAGGTAGACAAAGTACCATACCATGCTCTGGGGGCTTGATGAAGGCCATACATAGCCTTTTTGACTCTATACACTTTATCTGGATTCTCTGGATCCTCAAAACCAGGAGGCTGCATCACATATACTTCCTCAACAATAGTTCCATAGAGGAAAGCACTCTTGACATCCATTTGATAGACTGTGAAGCCCATGCAGGATGCAGAGGCTAGAAAAATCCTAATATGCCTTTATGCTGTGAAGAGGATCTTTTAAGCAACTAGGAATGCATCATGTTCATATGATTAAACAATCAAAGCGGAATTAGAACACGACACATTAACAAGGTGTTTAGGCACAATAACATGAATTAAAACAAAAGGGATTGCTCATTATATTAATAACGAACAACCACTAAGTGTGTGTACATTGAATCCCACACCTAGTCGACACACACTTTAGGTTTACATTGTATATGAATTGATGATTAAAACCTAAGACCCTTGGTTCCTTTTATAGTGTAAGGATTAGGGTTTACAAGAGATAAGAATGAATAAACAAGCAAATCTTCTATTTAAATAAACTTATGCAGAATATCTTTGCATGTTTATCTAAATAGAAGCTTCCATAAGCTTCTTTGTCTATTTTTGTCAATGCTTGAATTGCATGTGACAATGCTTAGATTGTACATGACAACTCTTGAGCTAACAACGCCTAATATGCTCTTAACAACGCTTGATTAACTCTTGACAAGGCTTGGACAATATCTTCATGTTTTCTTCGTTTTTGAGTTTCTGTCACATCAACTTTTTGACCCAACAATCTTCCCCTAGTTGATAGTGGCAAAACTCTATGTGTATCTCTTGTAAGTTGTACATGATCTTCAAATTGCTTCCCCTCAAGTGTAGCATGTATTTCTTCCCCTTTTTGTCACATCAACAAGGAAGTAAACAATGTATGCAATCTTTGAAGATTCTCCAAATGTAGCTCTAAGTAATGATCTTGAAGAAACATTAATATACTATTTTTGATGTAGAAGTAGAATAACCCAACCTTGTGTTCCATGTCTTGTACTATCCATGTGATAAAGAACTTATACCTTTAGAATTATAAGCAGACCTTGATCTCTTGTCAATATTCATCCTTTGTGAGACACTGAGCACGATAATGTAACTCCTTCAAGTGTTATGACAAGTCTTCATCACCAACCATGTAAAGCACGAACAAGTTACCTTTAAAGTCACAAGTGCATGACTTTAAGATATGATAGAACACAAACTCGCGAAAATCTTCTTCAATCATCAAACTTACCATAAGAATTCTTCCCCTTAAGCCAACATCTCTTCATGATGAACCAATATCTTTGTATGTAAAAGTAAACATTGAAAACTCTCTTTCACAAGGCTATCCCGATTACATACTCCAATAAATTACTTCATGAATCGTTGCTAACTCGCATTAAAATCATTAATCCATTTAAAAATATCCGAGCCATAAATATCACCATGATATTCTGAATAAAAACGGAGATTCCATGTACCTTCGTGTGTAAATACCACCTTTTTGTGTGCTAAAAACGTACCAATTTTCTCAAACAGCAGCAATCAGTGTGTTACCCGAGATCCTCCTCTGTCCAATATCCTTCCATGTGTATTGTCCGATATAGGACAACACGTATCAGCGTTTGAACAGCCATATCTCGGACAACACTGTCACGCTGTCAGCATTGACTTATTCTCGTCAGCGTCAAAATAACAAACATCAGCGCCAACCATAAACCTTGTCAGCGTCCATTCTTGTCAGCGTCAAACCATACTCTGTCAACGTTGCGTTCACCCACTGACACCTCTGTGACTTAAAAAATAGCATATCCATAACTACCGAAAATGTATTCTCTGTTTTGTCACAAGTTGCCTTATGTGCAAGTCAAGTAAATCTAACGAATATATTGTTGTCAATAACAATATACACATCTGTTCCCTCTTCGTTTATATAACTAGACATAATATTCCCACATGAAATCATATAACATGAGAATATTAACTAGCACACACCTTTTTCTTGAGCACATATGCTTCATCCAATCAGAACCCTCTCACCGTGTGAACACAAAGTTGTAAAATATCGTGTGAACACATTCTGGCTATCTTTTGCTTGTACAACGTATCACGTCCAAAAATAGAATAGATCAATTAATATCTTCTTTAAATCACGGCTCCATTTTCTTTCCATGTTTAATGATTTGTGCATATCCCAAGCAAAAGTATGAGAGTACTTAACCGAAAGTCATGCAATCCCTACAAAGTAGCAACAAATATTCTTGTACACGTCTGATATTCTAGAAAGCGATCACACGTTTTGAAGTCTGATATCTAACTCCATATGTGCAGCCATATTCTGTCTTTTCGTCTCACTATGACATGATCTGCATATATTGTGACCTGTACTGCCTCAATAACCATTTGCTATTTAACTTTCTTGGCAGCCTTCAATCCTTGTAATCACTTGTTGTAATGATATAACCCTAGATCTTAGATATATTGGACCGAAACCCTAATTAGGGTTATGAAAAACATACTAGGATTTGAATCATATATACCATCATGTGTTTTAACAGCCACATACTCCCAACTTTTTGCTTTTTATGTTGATCTAGGGTTTATAGAAACCCTAGTTCATGATTTCATGTAAAAAACAAGCAAAACGTTAATACCTTAAACAGTCAACTTCGATGCTGAATATCTTCATCATTAGGGCTCAGATCGAAAATCCCTTCGGTGAGATTCTAGACACATGTTCCAAGAATCTACAGTTCCAAAATCACGATGATCCAACGGTTAACAAAGGAGAGATCGTGTTTTGAACATGGCTGTCTACAGAAAACTGCATTCACTCACTGCTGACTTTGACGCTTAATAACTTTTTCCTGGGGATAAAACTTGACAATTCCTCCGGTGGATGTTTAGATATGTGTATAAAGAACACACATATAAAATTTCGTGACGATCCAACGGTTCAATAAAAAGTTATGACCTTCTGAATACTGCTGCGCACACAAAAACGTCCAGAAAAACCCTAGACGGATTTTTCTTCTTTTCACCATACACGAACACCTTGTTGGTCCTAGCATCACGAGCCACGAGGCTCTGATACCAATTGTTGATCCCAAACGTAGATCGATTTAGCTTTATGTATACGAGATTAGATCAAGTAATACACTTAGAGAAACCTTTGTATATGCTTATGAATTTAAGTGTTATGCAGAATTTAACACTTAACCAAGAACACACAATGATATAAACACACTTTCACTTTGATTATCAATATCAAACTTGCTTTCAATGAAAGTAGTTTATGAATGAAAACTTATATGAAACTTATATCAAACATTAACCTAAAGGTCTTCTTTTATAGACATAAGAAGCCTTGTACAATAATCTACATATCAGCTATTCTTGGTAAAGATAATTATAGAAAATACATTATTGTTCCTATCTTTACTAGAAGTAATCTAGAATACAATAAACGCGTAGAGAATATCTTCCATCAGTGCTTGTCTTCAATGTGTCAACGCTTGACTTTATCTTGTCAACGCTTGAGCTGTCAGCGCTTGCTTTGTTCTTGTCAACGCTTGTATTACTCTTGTCAGCGCTCAAGTGATCTGGCCTTAATTTATTCCCAACAACCCTCACCCAAAAACAGATTAAACATTCCCTTAATCCCACATAAACCCTAAATTCCCTAGTTCCAATTAAGCCATAATCAAAGGGTTTATGCCCCAATATTTCTAGATCACTAATTCACTTCTTTGTCACCAAAACCCACACCAAAACCATGACCAAGACACACCCATGTGTCTTGTGGGACCCTCCCCTGCACCCGTCACTTTCCCCAAACCCCAATACCCGACCATATCAACGTTTGATACTTACTACTTGGAACCCAAGCTCAAACAAACGTCCAGGATCACTTCAGCACAACTGGCAACATCACATGCTCCATCTTGACCAAGAATTCAGTCAAAACCAAGGGCATTTCCGGATTTTTATGTATTAGGGTTTAAGTTTATTAATTTTTTATTCAGTATCCTAGAATGTTCCTAGTTAGCTTATAAAAGGAGAATGTGGCTTGTACATTTCCCTTGGTTCCAGATTTTGCTAAACCCTTTTGTAATTCCTTTTTATGCAATTAAAAGTTGGTATTTTATAGTTAAATGTAATTCCTTTTTACTTGATAAAAGTTGGTGTTTTGTGAGTCTAGCAATCTGAGTTCCAATATTTGTTCATTAGTTCAAGGATTTTCAAAAGTCATACTTTTTCTTAAAGTTTCTAAAAAAGGTGATTTTTTGGGTAAAATCTTGTTCCAAGAAATTGGTTTTCCAGGTTTTTAAGTGTTTGTTTAAGTGATGTTTAAGGAAAGAATTTAAGGAAGTTATTTGAAAAAGGTTTAAAAAAAAGAGAAAAATCAGAAAAGTGGTATTTGTGTTCTAATTTTTCTTAGCAGGCAATACTTGAAGCTCTTGACTGTTAGCCCAAGGTTCTGCACAAGCCCCAGCTTGTAGGAGATGGCTATGCAGCCATTGTGGGGCCTGGATGTGGGTCCCACAAGGTAACTATCCTAATCCTTGATTTCAGTTCTCAAAAAATTGTTATTTGTGAGATTTGGTGAAAAATGCATGAAAGCTGTTTGAATGCTAGTTTATAGGTTTGTTCATGTGTTTTAGGTTTTGATGCATGTTAGATTAAGTTTTAATCAAGTTGGTTTGAGTTTGATAGCATTTGATTTGAAAAAAAGTTCATTTTTAGTATTAAAGGGGTGTTTGGATCTGGTATTTAATTGAGGTTGGTGAAAGATTTTTTGGTTATAAACTGGTTAAACACACTCAACAAGTTAGTAATAGGTTGTATGTCATTAGGTTTTCAGTTTGGTAGAGTTTAGAACTCATTTGCATGTTTTAAAATTGGTGAGTAGCATAAAAATCAGCAAGGTCCTTATTCATGCCTGTTTTGTGAAAATTTTGCCTTCAAATCTTGAAAGCTGCTAGAGATTAGGTTAAAGTAGGGTTTGTAATTGCTTATATGCTACTTGGTGAAGTTTTGTACAAGATTTGAGCTGTTGAAATTTGTTTTTGTGGATGTAACAAGTTACCCTTCATCAGTAAACATTTAGCATTCATCAGTAACTTCTTTGGGTTTGATTGTGTGATTTTTGGCTATAAGCTTGTGTTTTTTGTGCTTTTATTGACTTCCCACAACCCAACTGGTTGTGGGAGTGCCCCCATTGTCCATCAAACACCAGCAAACTCCAGGAACAAGCCCCTCTTGTTCCATCTACACAAGTGAAGATATACACTTGTGTGATTTTTAGTTATTTTGTAAACTGGGCACGTTTTTTATTCAAGTAGCTGTAAATCTAGCTTAAATTGTATAAGGTTTGTGATTTAGAGTAAGTAAGTAAAGGTTACTGATTTGAGTTTTATAAGTTTTTTTTTAAAAAAAAAGAGTTTTTGTAAAAAGGACGTGGCCAGGACTCGAACCTACGCCACTCCTCTCACACTCCAACGTGATAACCAGTTGCCCTAGGGTCTTTGACTGGTTATCACTTGGACTTTTTATTACTTAAGGAGTATTTGATTTTAGGCTTATTAAACCTTTCAGCTTAGTTATAAGCTAATTTCAGCTTATTCTCTTTAGGTTTTCACCTTTTAGCATTTTTCTATTGTTATTTAATAGGTTTAGGACTTTTTGGTTCAAAAAGTTTATTTTTCACGTATTTATTTAATTTACTAGAATTATTTTAAGTTTAAATTTTGGAAAGTAAATAAAAAATAGGAAAAAGCATTTTAAAAATCTGGAAAAATAGTTTTTAGGTTTTCAACTATATTTTTGAGGTTTACAGCCAATAAAGTTTTCAATTTAACTTATTTTTGATTTTATATGATTTTAGGGTTTTTAACCAACTTTAGAAATTAATATAATATTATTAAAAAGGTTTTGGAAACTTTTGATTGCATTTCTGTCTTAGTTATATTATTCTAGTTTTTTGGTAATTTTTTAGATTTTTTTTATTAACTTTGAATTTTTTTGAATATTTTAATATTATTTTATTATTAAAAACTAAAAGTCTGATTTTTTAAGTTTTTACATTTTTCCTAGATTGTAGACACTTAATTTGGAATTTTGTAACTTTCCAAATATTTTTAGGGCTTTTCAATTATTTTCTAGAATTAGTTTAAGTTTTAATTGATTTTAATAGTTTTTAAGTGTTTAAAAATAGTTTTATTTGGTTTTAAAATTTTAATAAATACTTTTTAGCTTAATTAGGTTATTTTTGAGGTTTACAAACTTTTAAATCTTGTTTGGGACTTTTTAATAATTAATTCTGATTTTTAGGGCTTTAATTAGCATTAAAAAGTCATTATCTAATTAATTAAAAGGTTTTAGCAAGTTTGGATTTTTTGTAAACTCTTAGAATATTATTGTGGATTTTTAGTATTTTTTAGGAATTTTTAGGTTAAAATTTTAATTTTGGTAGTTTATACGGTTTTACATGAACGCCCTTTTCGTCTTAGCTCGATCCATCTTCGTAACCGTCATTCTCTTCTCACCCCATTTCTATTTTCTTTTTCTCAATATAATCACAAATCAAAATCAATTCATTACACAACGCACTTGCCTCCTTGAGAACGAACTCACTCTTATTGGGTCATTTACACACGGTTTTCCTAAATCGTCGTGCTTGCTTCCCTATTTTGTTGCTCTTTTCCTAAAGGGTAGCAAAAACACTACATCATATTTTTGGCGCCGCTACCGGGGACGCGTGTTGTGTTTTGATTTCAATTGTTGTTTTTATATACTAACCATAATTAGTATTTGTATTAGTAGAACTCTACTAATACGTATTATCGGTTTTCGGTTTTTGTGTGAATACTATTACTATATTGTATACGTAGAACAATAAATTCACAAGTACTCCAAATACGTGAAAATCACAACCTTGACTTGGGAGGTCATTACCCAATCATTGTATTCGAATCTCAAACCAAAGAAAAAGGCAAAAATAGATAAATACTTTCGTGAAGCTCGATTTTGAAAAATACAAACTATAAGGTGGGTATAAGGCGGTTGTATTTCACGACCTAAAGGAAAAAGGCTCTTAAGTGCTTCGCGCCGCCTCGTTTCCTCCGCTTGCTTGTGCGTATTTTGATTTTGAGAGCTAATCGAGGGTTTTGCCGCCCAAAGTATTATTACATATCATATATATTTTCTTGGTTTCCATTGATTAAAACCCTCTTGAACGTTTTGGTGTTCCACCAACGTTCTAAAGTCATCGAAGGCGTTCACTTCACGTGATCGTTTTCATTCCTTGAGGCTTCTTTAATCAAGAGATTTGATTAAGGAGGAGATTTGTAGATTTGTGTCTACTTAATACATTCCACAAGATCCAAAAAAGTTAATACAATCAAAAACCACAAAAAAAATTGAAAAATACAAAACACCAAAAAGAATCATCTTTGCTCGTCCCCTCGTTGTACGTGACATTTATGCTAACTCGTAATCAAGCGAGACGTGCACGTAAACGAAAGAACAAAACTCCCACTCCCAATCTTTCTAGTGAGGAGTCTCCTATTGACGAACCCATTGTAAGAGAAGCACCAACCATGGCGAATCGAACAATGATGGACTTACTTCAAGCACCCACCGAGGGTTATGGAGAGGCTATTATGATTCCCGCTATCCTTGCGGAGAATTTTGAGGTTAAAACAGGTTTGTTGTCGATGATCCAAAACAACAAATTCCGTGGTGATGAGAAGGACAATCCACACAACCATATCTGCCAATTCAATAGTCTTACCGCCACTTGCAAATTTAAGGATGACTCGAATGACTCGATTAAGATGATGCTTTTTCCGTATTCCTTAGCAGGGCCCGCTAAAATTTGGTTAGAGAAAGAGCCACCTAATTCTATATTGACGTGGAAGGATCTCGTTTCAAAATTTGAGAACCAATTTTTTCCGCCCTCTAAGACTATGCATTTGAAAAACGAGATTTCAAAATTTTCACAAGAATCAAATGAAAGTTTTTCAACGGCTTGGAATAGGTTTAAGGAAATGTTACATGAATGTCCTCATCACGGTTTTTCCGACTTGCATCAAATTGACACGTTTTACAATGGACTTAATGATCATGAAAGAGATTATTTAAATGCCGCCGCGGGTGGTAATTTTTTGTGTAAAACGGTCGAGGAAGCTTTGGTGATAATTGAGAATAGGTCTAAGGTTTATAGCCCTCGTAACACACCGAGTGTTGCCAAAATGGGCTCGTCATCATCGTCTCGTAGCATTAATGCCTTACATGATGAAGCAAATGAAGAAAATCGGTTTTTTGATAGATTTGCTAACCTTATGTCCCATTGGAAAGCTCAAGAAGCTTCGAATTCTGCTTCGGTTAAAGAGGTTTCTAAGAGTTGTTTGTCGTGTGGTGGAGCTCATAATCTTTCCGAGTGCATTACCGCGGATGGTAACACTTCGAGTGCTTATGTAGCCACGGGAACTTATAACCAAAACGGTCAAGGTTCCTGCCAAAATCAAGCTCCACCAAATCAAAATGCTAATAACTATCGAAACAACAACCAAGGTGGTAATTATCAAGGCAATCAACGTAATTACAACAATGGTAATTATCAAAGTGGAAATGGGCAAATTTCAAACCAAAACCAAAACCGTGATTTTCAAACTAACACACAAGGTTTTCAAAATGATCACACCAAAAATCTTCAAGGAGAATTTTTGAATTATGCTAAGGCAAACGATGCTAAGTTTGATAATATGCAACATGAAATGGTTAGCTTAAGATCCGAGTTGAAAAACAAGCTTAACAAACTTGCTAATGAACTTAAGACTCATGCTAATAAAATGGAAGGAAATGTTCAACGACTCCAACAAAATCAACAAAAAATGGAGCAAGGTCAACATGAGATTAAGCAAGACTTGTTAAAAGCGGATGCTAGGCAATCTAAGTTTGAAGATCGTATGGGAAAAATGTTTGAAGCTATCATGTGTAAACCTTCTTCTTCGGGTGGTCTTCCTAGTGATACCATCGTGAACCCGAAAGGAGAATTGAAGGTTATTACTACTCGTAGTGGTAAAACTTTCAAAGAACCGATTTCTCGTCCAAGTACTTCTATGGAGAAGGAAAAAGAGAAAGAACCCGAGGTGGTGGTAGAAAAGGAGCAAATTCCAAGCCCACGAAGTACCGCTCAAACCACACCTACGGTTGAACCAATACCAATCGTGGAACCCGAGATTCCAAGGCCGATGCCTATGCCCCAACCCACACCACCCTTACCTTACCCCTCAAGACGAGACAAGGAAAAGGCACAAGAACGAAATAATTATCAATTTGAACTTTTTATGAAAATGTTTCGTGACTTGCATTTTAATATAAGTTTTGCCGACGCCTTAGTCATGATGCCTCGATTTGCCGCGAACTTCAAAAGTATGTTGAATAACAAAGAGAAATTTCAAAAATCGTCTAGTTGTTCTTCTGTTTTTCTTAGCCGCATACCTCAAAAAGTCGGTGATCCCAGCAAGTTTTTAATCCCATGTGCTATACAAGACATGGAGGAATGCTACGCCTTGGCCGATCTTGGTGCTAGTATTAATTTGATGCCTCTTGAGATTTTTAAATTGCTCAATCTTCCCAATCTCACTCCTTCAAGAATGTCAATCGAGATGGCCGATCATTCTACGATTCTAGCTTGTGGAGTAGCTGAGGACGTCTTCGTGAAAGTTGGAAAGTTCTACTATCCCGTAGACTTTATTGTTGTTGACATTCCCATCGATCCTAAAGTTCCTCTAATTTTAGGTCGATCATTTTTGGATACCTCGAGAGAACTTATCGATGTGCATGCTAGAAAAATCACTCTTCGTTTCAATGAGGATGAACTCGTCATTAATGCAACTCAAAACTCCACACTTTCTCATGTGTATTCTATCACTTCTTTGAACAATGTTAGTCCCATCAAAAACATTTGTAAAAAGATTTCAAAAAGAGTTTTAGAAGTTGATGATTTTCCGTCCCCTCCGCCGGTGGAGGTTAAGAGTGTTAAGCCTACGATTCCAATCACGAATGATTCTTCGGATGATGAAAATGTTGATTCCGATGGGGGAGTTTTCTTTATTAACAAACGTTTTGAGAACTTACCACCACCTTTACCAAAACGGTTTTCGAATGTGAGAATTTTTAGTGTGACTAACATTGCTTTAGAAACACCAAATATTTTTGACATAATTAAGTCAGGTTTTCACAAGGAGAGTTTAAAAGATGAAAAAGGAAAAGATTTTAAATTGGATTTAAAAGATTTTTCTACAATTCTAACTCCGTCATCACCACGTGTATTGAGTGCTACAAGCTCGTCTTCTCCTTTTGACGATGCTTTGTGTGGACCTAGTGTGGGGGAAGCCCCTTATATTCCCTCCCCTTTCTCCACCGAGGACGAGATATTTGATCCCGGAATTGCTTATAAAGGGAAATCTCGGTCTTCCACCGATGCAATAAATGGAAAATCTTTCTATTTGATTGGTGCGAGTCTACCTCGAGTAGCTCAATGTTTTTATGACTTACCCATTGTCCCACCCTTCTATTTCTTCTCATCTACTTTCTTGAAACCCTTTGGGTTTTTGTTGACTCATGATGAAGTGGCGTTGATTTGTTTTTCCAATGAAAACGAGAACGCCATCTTCGATCCTGGTATTTTGCACCATCAAAGGACTTAGTCCTTAATACCGGTTGTTTTTGGGCCTTGTTTATCATGTAAGCCCCACTAAATTGACCACACCAAGATAATCCCTAAATGATCACATTTATGGGGATTCGAGTCGAGCTTTTGACTCGGTTATCAAAAACAAGGTGCCTCGTGGGGGAGACCCATGCTTATCCATGTACATATTATTGCTTTTTAATTAGTTTAATGTGAGGGGATTTGTGCCCTTCCAACCTTTGCTTCGTGGTTGCTTGTGAATTGTGGTTTTTAGATCATGATCTTCACGATTGGAGCCTCTCGTGTTCGTTTTATGGGAGCACTCGATCGTTTGCTTTGAAGAATTTCTCGATATCCAAATCATATATCCTTTGATGTTCTAACCTTAGGTTTTTAGCACACTTCATAAACGGCTATTAATTTATTGGTTACACCCTTTCCATGCTAGATTAGGCATTCGACTACGTCTCTAGTATGGGGGTGTTTGCACCCCTAGACTCGAAACATTAAGGACAATGTTTAACTTTAGTATGGGCGGGGGTGAATAGATACTTGCCTTGCCAAACCTTCACGCTTTCCAAAGTTTATCTTTTTGTTTATCGTTTTTGTTGCAAAATAAGGCTAAAAATGGCCAAATTTTAAAAAATTTTCTCATGTTTTATAAGTGTTTGAAGACACGAATGTAGGTTTTCCGATGGCGAGAATAAGAGTAATTTTTGACTCGACCGTGCGTGTTGAGCACTTAGCTTTGATTCCTTAACTACACATTAGGCTAAGTCTCTTAAATGAGGACGAGAAATGATAGAGTTAATTATAAGTTACTATGCTAAACGTAGAGTACTCGTATTCTTTCAAAAACTCATGTGTTCTCGTTGTTTGCTTATTCTCCCTTCGCATGTAAATATTTTTTTGCTTAATAAATATTGACTTAGCGGTTTAGTTAGGATTGTTGGGTTTCTAGTCTTTTCTAGTAGCTTCCGTGTAATTAAATTGGGAAGACATTAAGGTATCGCCAGCGTCACGGTTTTGAAGTATTGGCAACCCGAATAATCAAAAGCTTCACCCAATAATAAGATTTCAAGTGCTCACCTAAATCAAGCAAACAATTTCAAGCCCCACAAGGCCGAAAAATCTATGCAAAATTAAAAGTGAATCAAGCCTTAATCTTCGAAGCTTTAAAGATCCAAAATTCGCCTTAGCGTGAGGATATACGTCTTTGGCTAATAAAACCACCGATGAGGCGGATAATAAAAGGCAAGGCAAGACCGAAGTCATAATAAAAGCTTCATGGCGAAGTTGAATAAAAGATGGAGGTAAACCAAAGATAATAAGGCCCTTCCGTTAGGGGGCGTATAAAAGTCTTGGTAATAAGTTTCATGTTCAAAACCGTTATAAAACCGTGTTTATCGATTCTTCTTGTCAACTTAATTTTTTGACATCGTTGTCTATTAGGAGGGGTTATTGATTTGATGGTCTTAGTTACACCGTTAGGACTCTATTTTTAGACCTAAATCTCTATTATCGCATAAGTCAACAATGTATCCTCGTGAAACATTCAAGATAAAATAAAATATAAGAGATACAACTTAGGAATAATGGGAGGATAAGTACGTGATTAGGGCATATGAGTAGTGTTAGCATTACTAACTTATAATGACAACGATCTCGTTGCACGCTTGGCATGGAATTGAGGTGAAAATCGAGGACGATGAAATTATTTCTAACGAAGCATTCACGTGTTCTTATTCTATGAAACTAAACGTCCCATTTTGCGATGAAAATCATACATTATGTCTAAAACGCAAGTAGAAGTAATAGTAGTAGTGTAGCTAGTTTATCATTCAATAAAGTGAATAAAAATGAATTTTGGAGGTGCTGCGATACTTTAAAATAGCATTGCGTGAGGGCACGGCAATGCTTTAGTATGGGGGAGTGATGAGACTGCTTTTATACATAGTCTCATCATCCAAATTGGGCTTAAAATGCATAAAATATCATTAAAACTGCCAAATATATGCTCGTGTTTGTTGCTTGTGTATTTTAGGTACGGATATTGAGGAAAAGACAAAAAGATCACAAGAATCAATCAAAAACGAACACGGGAAACGAAGCCGCACAATGAACCGGGCCCAAGAATGGAATTTCCAAAAATGACCTTGAAGTTTTGAAGATTGGCAAGAATGGTCCCTCTACTATTGAAGACTTGGCATATTATACCCTTGCAAATCTCATTTATTGCATTTGGGTCCCTAAATTATCAAGAATTTACAAGTTCAGTCCTTGGAGAATGAAGAAATTACAAAATATGTCCTTGTTTAAAGTTTACAAACATGATGTGCCAAATATGACAAGTGGTCCAAAGTTGTTACAAAGGATTTTGAAGTTGTTGGCTGTTTAGAACTAAATGAAGAAAGTGTAATACATTGGGGGCCAAACTAGCCAGACACTTAAACTCATCCCCACCAATCACCACTCCACATCACACCTCACACCCAATCACACCCCACCACCTCACCACTCCACCTCCACGTCTGAAACCCACTCACCCAGTTTATTTAATAAACTGGGTCAAACATGGTCAACCCCCTTAATTTCCCACCAAACACGCTTTTTAAATAAACCCCCACCCAAAAACAGATTAAACATTCCCTTAATCCCACATAAACCCTAAATTCCCCAGTTCCAATTAAGCCATAATCAAGGGTTTATGCCCCAATATTTCCAGATCACTAATTCACTTCTTTGTCACCAAAACCCACACCAAAACCATGACCAAGACACACCCATGTGTCTTGTGGGACCCTCCCCTGCACCCGTCACTTTCCCCAAACCCCAATACACCATATCAACGTTTGATACTTACTACTTGGACCCCAAGCTCAAACAAACGTCCAGGATCACTTCAGCACAACTGGCAACATCACATGCTCCATCTTGACCAAGAATTCAGTCAAAACCAAGGGCATTTCCGGATTTTTATGTATTAGGGTTTAAGATTATTAATTTTTTATTCAGTAGCCTAGAATGTTCCTAGTTAGCTTATAAAAGGAGAATGTGGCTTGTACATTTCCCTTGGTTCCAGATTTTTCTAAACCCTTTTGTAATTCCTTTTTATGCAATTAAAAGTTGGTATTTTATAGTTAAATGTAATTCCTTTTTACTTGATAAAAGTTGGCGTTTTGTGAGTCTAGCAATCTGAGTTCCAATATTTGTTCATTAGTTCAAGGATTTTCAAAAGTCATACTTTTTCTTGAAGTTTCTGAAAAAAGGTGACTTTTTTGGGAAAAATCTTGTTCCAAGAAATTGGTTTTCCAGGTTTTTAAGTGTTTGTTTAAGTGATGTTTAAGGAAATAATTTAAGGAAGTTATTTGAAAAAGGTTTAAAAAAAAGAGAAAAATCAGAAAAGTGGTATGTGTGTTCTAATTTTTCTTAGCAGGCAATACTTGAAGCTCTTGACTGTTAGCCCAAGGTTCTGCACAAGCCCCAGCTTGTAGGAGATGGCTATGCAGCCATTGTGGGGCCTGGATGTAGGTCCCACAAGGTAACTATCCTAATCCTTGATTTTAGTTCTCAAAAAATTGTTATTTGTGAGATTTGGTGAAAAATGCATGAAAGCTGTTTGAATGCTAGTTTATAGGTTTGTTCACGTGTTTTAGGTTTTGATGCATGTTAGATTAAGTTTTAATCAAGTTGGTTTGAGTTTGATAGCATTTGATTTGAAAAAAAGTTCATTTTCAGTATTAAAGGGGTGTTTAGATCTGGTATTTAATTGAGGTTGGTGAAAGATTTTTTGGTTATAAACTGGTTAAACACACTCAAAAAGTTAGTAATAGGTTGTATGTCATTAGGTTTTCAGTTTGGTAGAGTTTAGATGCATGTTTTAAAATTGGTGAGTAGCATAAAAATCAGCAAGGTCCTTATTCGTGCCTGTTTTGTGAAAATTTTGCCTTCAAATCTTGAAAGCTGCTAGAGATTAGGTTAAAGTAGGGTTTGTAATTGCTTATATGCTACTTGGTGAATTTTTGTACAACATTTGAGCTGTTGAAATTTGTTTTTGTGGATGTAACAAGTTACCCTTCATCAGTAAACAGTTAGCATTCATCAGTAACTTCTTTGGGTTTGATTGTGTGATTTTTGGCTGTAAGCTTGTATTTTTTGTGCTTTTATTGACTTCCCACAACCCAACTGGTTGTGGGAGTGCCCCCATTGTCCATCAAACACCAGCAAACTCCAGGAACAAGCCCCTCTTGTTCCATCTACACAAGTGAAGATATACACTTGTGTGTTCTTCAGTTATTTTGTACACTGGGCACGTTTTTTATTCAAGTAGCTGTAAATCTAGCTTAAATTGTATAAGGTTTGTGATTTAGAGTAAGTAAAGGTTACTGATTTGAGTTTTATAAGTTTTAAAAAAAAAAGAGTTTTTGTAAAAAGGACGTGGCCAGGACTCGAACCTGCGCCACTCCTCTCACACTCCAACGTGATAACCAGTTGCCCTAGGGTCTTTGACTGGTTATCACTTGGACTTTTTGTTACTTAAGGAGTATTTGATTTTAGGCTTATTAAATCTTTCAGCTTAGTTATAAGCTAATTTCAGCTTATTCTCTTTAGGTTTTCACCTTTTAGCATTTTTCTATTGTTATTTAATAGGTTTATGACTTTTTGGTTCAAAAATTTTATTTTTCACGTATTTATTTAATTTACTAGGATTATTTTAAGTTTAAATTTTAGAAAGTAAATAAAAAATAGGAAAAAGCATTTTAAAAATCTGGAAAAATAGTTTTTAGGTTTTCAACTATATTTTTGAGGTTTACAGCAAATAAAGTTTTCAATTTAACTAATTTTTGATTTTATATGATTTTAGGGTTTTTAACCAAATTTAGAAATTAATATAATATTATTAAAAAGGTTTTGGAAACTTTTGATTGCATTTCTGTCTTAGTTATATTATTCTAGATTTTTGGTAATTTTTTTAGATTTTTTTATGAACTTTGAATTTTTTGAATATTTTAATATTATTTTTTTATAAAAAATTAAAAGTCTGATTTTTTAAGTTTTTACATTTTTCCTAGATTGTAGACACTTAATTAGGAATTTTGTAACTTTCCAAATATTTTTAGGGCTTTTCAATTATTTTCTAGAATTAGTTTAAGTTTTAATTGATTTTAATAGTTTGTAAGTGTTTAAAAATAGTTTTATTTGGTTTTAAAATTTTAATAAGTACTTTTTAGCTTAATTAGGTTATTTTGAGGTTTACAAACTTTTAAATCTTGTTTGGGACTTTTTAATAATTAATTTTGATTTTTAGGGCTTTAATTAACATTAAAAAGTCATTATCTAATTAATTAAAAGGTTTTAGCAAGTTTGGATTTTTTGTAAACTCTTAGAATATTATTGTGGATCTTTAGTAATTTTTAGGAATTTTTAGGTTAAAATTTTTATTTTGGTAGTTTATACGGTTTTACGTGAACGCCCTTTTCGTCTTAGCTCGATCCGTCTTCGTAACCGTCATTCTCTTCTCACCCCATTTCTATTTTCTTTTTCTCAATATAATCACAAATCAAATTCAATTCATTACACAACGCACTTGCCTCCTTGAGAACGAATTCACTCTTATTGGGTCATTTACACACGGTTTTCCTAAATCGTCGTGCTTGCTTCCCTATTTTGTTGCTCTTTTCCTAAAGGGTAGCAAAAACACTACATCAGTTCCCATCAATTAAGACAATGACATCATGTCATACTCAACCAATCCATTCTAGTGGCACTACCAACTTTCCAGTTTTATTACCGTTGATAAGATGAAAACTTCTCAAAAGACTAATAATAACTCGTAGCCCTTCACCAAATCAAGGATATCTGGAGACATAGCTAACATTAAAAGAGTAAGGTCAACGCATGATTTATGCGAGAGAATTTCAAATCAGATAAAGATGAAAACATTAACGAATATGAATATATCCCATGTTTTCATGATTTGAGTACGCATTCGAAAGCACCTCGGATCGTTACACATGTCATTCAAATGAAATCTAATCAAAAGAAATGATATGAACGTCGATACACCCAGTCGGGTATCAACACTCGGTAATTAGATAATTTTCCAAAGAATCTCACCAAGAGAGAATTGGACAAGGAGGGGAGGTCAATTTTCAAATAAGACGATATCCACAGAAGAGTAAATTCGACTTAGAAAAATAGTACGGGCACATATGTAGGTGTCCCTAACAATACGTCCCTATTTTTACACTTCTTGCAGATCTCATAAAAATTTAATCTTTCACAATTACAAAGAAAAATGTAGTGTTTATTAACAATTTCATGGTGACTACTAATCAGCCTTGCATGGTCCTTTCCAAATTGTACGTAGGCGGGCAACTATGTACAATTTTAGGATTAACATGCAATACTCAGTTCGTCAAAATTTTGTTATCATGTTTAAAATAAAAATATTTACATGCTTAATTCTGGAATAAGAATCAAAATGAATTTACAGAGATGTTATTCGTTATGGAAGCAATTAAGTTTTCCAAGGTGTTTCATAAACAACTTTATTTCGATAACGATTACTTATAAGTCTCACTTTGAATAATCCATAGGGTGATGAAAATTCCATTTTTCTCAAGGGACACTGTTTTAACTTATAAAAACAATGATTGATCTGCAAAAGAGTGATGAAGAGTTTTTCACCAAGAACTAACTACGATATGATAGGAAATGGGCTTAGCCAAATAATCATGAGGTTCATGACCTCGATGGCACTCAGGAATACAAAGAGAAGAATCTACAACGCAACTTCATCCGAAATGAGTACTTGTTCAATGGTTGCATCACTAATGCGAACATTAGGAAGAAGAAAGAAAAGATAGATAACATCAATACATGTAGGATTTAGCAATCAGAGGTAGTCTTTTCATTAATCACAAACAAGTCAAAAATTGTACCGTAAAACATTACGTGTCGCCATGTCATACAATTCTAAGAACTCATCCTACCAACTGATGTCTCAGTTAAGTTAGGGATTTTAAAAGATACTACAATGAATACTAATCTACATGAGTCATTAGGTGTTCCACCTGTCCCGGAAGATCAATCGGTCCCAATTCCGAAGAAGATTTCTTCAATTTATTTCTTGGACACTGGGCATCCTCGTCATTGGACAATGGCCTAGGAACAACCCTTAACACGAACCAACAATCATTTAAAACCTTATAATTCAACCACAGGACTTAACGAATTCCTCTTAACAATCTCGTATTCCATATGAGTTAAATTTGACTTTATTCAAGTTTCAACCAACTTATACTCAATGCGACATCCTACCTCATTCTCCAATACTTTCAACCTTATTCTTAGACCTTGAAAGGGCAATAAAAGCTCGATATGAACAACACTTAATTTCCAATCCTATAGCTCTTATAACAATAGTTATCAAATGAGTCACTAGTATGAAATGATTCACACGTTCAATTAGACTTCTCAGAAAGGTACTAGTGGCATGAGGCTTTTGGGTAATGGTTCTACTGACAGCCTCAGGTGCAACATTTACCTTTTCGATTTCAATTTTTAAGAATTGGGTGACACCGAATCAGATGACACCTTTCTAGGTGGTGAGGTTTTGTCAAACTCTACTATATAAGGAAAGATCATCATGACATCGATATAAGATTCAATATCGACAATTCATCTTCAATATCACAATCAACTAATATCAATATTTCTACAAATATCAACCATTTTGTTGGGATCATAAACATCCACAACTCGGTTTAGATCTAGAATAGCTAGATTTCCTACAGGATTGGCTTCGATTGATTTGCTAGGGAAGTTAGGGTTCCTTGTGATAATCTACGTCGTATAAATATATCGTATAAGTATTAGAATAAACAATCGTGTAATCAAACTACAAGATATATATAATCGAAGTTATATATATATATATATATATATATATATATATATATATATATATATATATATATATATATCTATTAAAATAACATTTCTCAGTCTGGCCTTGTCGGTAACTTGGGAATTCTTCGGCACCGTTATAGTCAAAAGACTTTTAAACATTTTACTCAAAATATTTATAAAAAAAATATTTATGGTTAAAATATTTTTGATATGTTTTATTCAAAATCTTGGTTTTAAAAATCTTTCGTTCTTTATAACGAGAGCTCTGATACCAAACTGTAACACCCCCAAATATTCACATTTGAAATCAGCGGAAGAGTCGTTGGTGTTACGGGATAGCACATTACTCAAATCATAGACAACGCTTAAAAATCGCGTCGTTTAATAATAAAGCATTTTCCATTCATGAATATCAAATTACATAGGTCCTCAGGTCATAGTATGTCATACAAATTTACAAAACATTTGAATGGAAATTTTTATTTGAATGCGGGCCATAAATTCTTGTCGTCTTCACGAGAATTACCTTCAAGTACCTGAGATAAAACATGTTAAAAGTCAGCGAAACGCTGAGCGAGTTCATAGAGCTTAATAACAACCATTAACGTAAAACCGGTATATAATCATTATCGAAAAACATTGTTGTACAATTCTTTGTCATAGACCATAATATAGGTCAAAAACATTTTATACGAATCATTGTCGTAAATCATAACATAGGCCTTAAGCATTTGATATGAATCATTGTCGTAAACCATAACTTAGGCCAAAAACATTTTATACGAATCACTGTTGTAACAACACCATGCAATATGTTTTATAATGCTGTTTATAAAATAATAAAAACCGTTATATAAAACAGTTATGTAAAACCAGAACACGGGTATAATCATAAATAAGACCCCATATTGCTAGTCGGGCAATATATTATAATTCAAATCACATATCATACGTTATTCTTGAGATCGTAGCGTCAGTGTTACCTTTATCATTATTATTGTCGGGTTATTACAAGCCGCATGACATTGTTACATTTCTATAATATATTTCGGGTAGCTAGCCCGGAATTCATTTGCCCATCTAAAACAGCGTTTCGTCACAATAATCACGCTTATATAAATCTTCTCATACATAAATTCGCTTACCAATCAATGTGGCACGACGAGGATCAACCGTCAAGGCGCGAACTGGGATGATCTTCTCCAAATAGTACTATTATATGCATAAGCGTCTACCAAATCCCGACAGTTCACAATTCATGCTAATGGGACTTTTAGTGACATAAACTGACTAATAATAATCCATTTCATTTCATTCATTGGGTCATATAATCATTCGGGTCCATATCAATAAGCATACAATCAGGACTACTTGTGTTCTATTTTTATCAAAAATAGCATGTTATCTCCCTCGCGGGTTTATAAAACATATCATAAAACATTTAAAAGAGTGTGAGGCTATGAACTCACATTGGTGTGGGAATGCGGGTTATCGACAATTAGGATGTATGGTACGTGCCTCGATCACGGGAAACCTAGACAAATAATACTTGGTCTTAGGCTATGCCCAATAACTTTATAAAAAGTTGTTATGTATATGTAATGATGTAATAACATGATGATCAAGTGGGGTTTTATTTCCTTACACAACATTACTAGTTGTTTAGTATTAGTTAACTTAGGCTTATCATACTAGTTACACTAGTTTTAGCCCATTTACACATTAAGGCCCAATAAGCCCATTAAAAGTCCAATATCATTTTATTAGTCCATTTATCTTTTTAAGATCAGGCCCATACTCATATGCTGGGCCCAAGTGGGTTAAGCCCATGAGTAAGTCTAATAACATTAAACCAAAATAGTTGGGCCTAGTGGTCCAACAAGGCTAATTTGGCCCATTATGGTCCATTAGTTACAAAGCTCGATTTTGTCGATTTTTACTTGTCAAATGTGTTTACATATCAGTATATGGTTTATAAAAATGTTACATTAGACGGGTCCTACCATCTAAGTTTTATTTGGCGAAAACGTTAATCTTTCGGTTTTAGCCGAAAAGACGTAAAACTTATATATAGTTTGTAGTTTTAGAAAAACATTTGAGTTTTACTTTTATAAAATGCCATGTTTATTTATTATAGTATACTAACTTATTTTATAATAGTTATCATTATTTAGTGGCCTTTATATACTTATTTTATAATAGTATTTACTTTGAGTGCTCTTTTTATATTATATAGTTTATTAAGAAATCTGATTTCTAAAGTCAAGTCCACCATTTTTGTCATATCTTGAGTTCTACAAGAAGATAGAACCTCAAATTTAAACAGAATAAACTACATGATATGTGCTACAAATAACTCTTATAACTACTGCTCAAACAGCCTCTAATTATTTTTAATAATTCGTCCAAAACAGACTATACAGATTTGTACTACAAAAGTGTTTTGGCCATATCTTGCTCATTTTTAACATTCCATTGTATCGACAACTCACCACATATGTAAAATCATTTATCTATCTGTATATTTAATAATCTTAGACATTTAACCAAGTGAAGATATTGAAACTTATTGTTTTATACAGCCTATACATCTAGTCATGATTTTAACATGTTTACTTGATGATTTTAGCCTTTTTAACCTAATCTAGTAACACAAAATCCCCACACAATATATTGATCATCATTTATCATCATATACATATACATTTTTGAAGAAAATAAATTACTACATTTACAAAACTATGGGATGATAGAAAGAATATGATCTCTATACCAATTACTATGATAAAAGATTGAGATTTTTGGATGAGCAAGGCTTGGTTCTTGTCACCAAATCTTTAGCTTAGCAAGACCACTTTTGGAGACCTTCTATTTGTATGAACACCTTCTTGAAATCAGCCTTAAAACTCCATAGAAACTCCTTTTCACATGTTATAACCACCTCCAATCATCATCTTTTTAAATGGTTATCAACATATGTTGATTCTAGATGATGTTTGTGGTTGAAATTTGGTGAAAATGGTGTATGATGATGGTGTTGGATGGCATAAAGGAGAGAAGAGAGAAAGATTTGATAAAGTTTTGCATGTTATGAGAAGTGTGTGTGAGAAGATGGATGTTTAATGGTTTTTGTTTAATGGTTTAGTCAAAGTATGAGGATAAGTGTCCTTATACTTGTAAAACTTAGCCACCAAGGGTGTTCTGTGGCTTGTTCTTGCCGCCCATAGTGGGGGGTGGGACAAGTGTATATTTGTTTCATCTCCTATTAATTTACGGGTACTCCTCGATTCTAATTTCCTCGATTTACGTACCATCGGGTCGACTTACGAAAAACGTTTTTATAAATTATGAATCTACGACACAAAACAATTATAATAAAATTGTCTCATCAAAAACGGAACACAAAAGCGTAAATATGAAAACCTAGGGTTTCCGGTTTAATCGTAAAAGACGCTAAATTATGCACGTAAGTCCTATTTCCTTCTCGTAAATTTATGAGTTTATGAACCAACACTAAATAAAATTCCAAAATAATATACGAGAATAAATTTACTTCCTGAAATGTCGGACTGTCACAAAAACGGAGTATGTAAACGTAAACACGTAACGTAGAGCTCTCCGGTTTAGACGTAGTCGAGGCTACTTTAAGACGTAAACCCCGATTTCTTCCCAAAGATGAGTGAGTTCATAAATTAACAATAAAATAATGATTATAAATAATACTTGAGAATAAAATAGCGACCTCAAATTGACGGATTGTCACAAAATACCTTAGAACATTAAATGCACGAAAATACGGTTAAATAAAAACTTTACGATTAATTAATATACGACACGAATCATAAACATTTAATATAATTATTATGTATATTAATTAATTACGACAAGTATTACGTATATTAATATTACTATTAATATATGATAAGTATTTTCGTATAATACTTAAAACGTAACAAGAATAAAACATGAGATGTAAAACACGAACACACTTGATAAATATTTAAGAATGAAAAACGAAAACGAAATGTATAAGAGTGTATGTGTGTGTGTGGCGTCCAAAAAGAAAAGAAATGGAGGCCCATGGCCCGGCCCATGCACTAATCCTAATTGGTAAATAACAAAACACAGGGAATTATTATCATAATACAATTTACAGGAAACTAACTAAAACTCTAAAACCTCCTTTCTCCTTCCTCTTGGCCGCGGCACATCAAGAACACAAGGAAAGATCCGGGCTTGTTTAATCTTGATTAATCGAGGGTTTGTGTTCGTGATCCAAGCATTGAAACTATTCACGCGTTTGGTATCTCGATTAACTTAATCTTTTATTTATTTTTCTATGATCATGATCTTTAAAAACAGGTATTAATAACATGTTAAACAAAGATTAAAACATGGGATCGAGTAAAGTTTGGTTTGTGGTGGTTTACACGTAAACCGAGAGTCGCACAACTCTCGGTGGTGTTTGATTTCAACTAGTCGCACCCCACATGGGGTCGGTGGTAGTTTTCTGTGGTCAGCAGGGAAACCGCAATACTGCCGGAGGAAATGGCAATAGACCAAAGAAAGGAGTTGTGTGATATGAGTGTCGAGCACCAGGACATGTGAGACCAGGTTGTCCCAAGTTGGCCAACCAGAGCAAGAGCAATGGAGGAGCTTCATCAAGGGTGTACGTGGTGGATAATGCAAAAGCCAACCCAGATTCTAATGTCGTTACTGGTACGTTTCTACTAAACAATCGTTATGCCTCTATTTTGTTTGACACCAGGGCAGATAGAAGTTTTATATCCATTGAATTTAGCAATATATTAGAAGTCGTCCCATCGATTCTAGAACACCGCTACTCCGTAGAATTAGATACCTAATCCTAGTAAACCTTGGTAGTTTTGACGTTATTATTGGCATGGACGGGTTGTCAAGATACCACGTAGTCATTGTTTGTGATGAGAAGCTAGTCCGTATTCAATGGGGAAACAAAACTTTAATCATTCGAGGGGACGGTAACACAGACCTTACTGACCCTAGACTTAGTGTTATCTCTTGTACTAAATCCCAGAAGTATTTGTTTAGAGGATGCCCTATCTTCTTGGCTCATATTTCCCAGACCGATGAAGAAGACAAACCCGAGAAGAAGCAAATCAAGGACGTACGGATCGTCCGAGATTTTCCGTAGGTCTTTCCTAATGAGTTGCCAGGCTTACCACCGACCCGATAGGTGGAATTCCAAATTAATTTGATTCCTGAAGCTGCACATGTGGCTAAAGCCCCATACCGGTTGGCACCATCAGAAGTGAAAGAGCTAGCTAAACAACTTCAGGAACTATCTGAGAAAGGATTTATCCGACCTAGTTCCTCCCCGTGGGAGCTCCTATTTTATTTGTCAAAAAGAAAGATGGTTCCTTCCGAATGTGCATCGACTATAGGGAACTGAACAAGTTAACTGTGAAGAATCGTTATCCGCTTCCTCGTATTGACGACCTATTTGACCAACTACAAGGGTCAAGCGTGTATTCTAAGATTAATCTGAGATCTGGATACCATCAATTGAGGGTCAGGGAGGAAGATATTCCAAAAACAGCTTTCAGAACCCGTTACGGTCATTACGAATTCCAAGTTATGCCATTTGGGTTGACCAATGCACCAGCCATTTTCATGGACCTTATGAACCGTGTGTGCAGACCCTACCTAGATAAATTCGTAATAGTCTTCATTGACGATATACTCATTTATTCCAAGAACGAACAATAACATGGGGAACACCTTGCACAAGTACTAAAGGTGCTCAATGAGGAACAGCTTTACGCCAAATTCTCCAAATGTGAATTCTGTATCCCTAGAGTGCAATTCCTCGGTCACGTTATTGATAGTGACGGTTTTCACGTAGATCCAGCAAAGGTCGAATATGTCAAAGATTGGGTATCCCCTAAGTCACCGACAGAGATCTGCCAATTTCTAGGCCTTGCCGGGCACTACCGCAGATTTATTAAAGGTTTTCCAAGATAGCTAATCGATGACCAAACTCATTCAGAAAGGGATAAAGTTCGATTGGGGAGAAAAGGAAGAATCAACCTTTCAACTGATCAAGCAGAAGTTGTGTAGTGAACCCATTTTAGCCTTACCTGAGGGCAACGATGATTTCGTTGTATATTGTGATGCTTCACACAAATATTTGGGTGCAGTACTGATGCAGAGAATGAAAGTGATCGCATATGCTTCAAGACAACTAAAGAAGCACAAGAAGAACTACACCAATCATGATCTAGAACTTGGATCCGTAGTATTCGCTCTAAAAATATGGAGACATTATCTTTACAGATCAAAGTGTATTGTGCATACTGACCATAAAAGTTTGCAACACATACTAGATCAAAAGGAGCTGAACATGGGGCAACGTCGTTGGATTGAGTTGTTAAGTGACTATGACTGTGAGATCAAATACCACCCCAGAAAAGCAAATGTGGTTATTGATGCTCTAAGCCTAGGAAATGGACCCTCCCATGAGAGTCTGAGCACTAGTTACGACAATCAGCTTGGACCTACCCAAGCAAATCTTGGAAGCTCATATCCAAGCCCAGATAGCAGAAAACCTCGTGAAGGAAGACGTCGGGGGAATGCTTAGAGCCGACCTTACCAAGGAGAAGTTAGATCCAAGAGCAGATAGAACTCTGTGCCTTCACGGGAGGAGTTGGTTACCTTGTTATGGAGACTTGAGAAACGTGATCATGCACGAATCTCATAAGTCTAAATATTCTATACATCCCGGATATGAAAAGATGTATCAGGATATGAAGAAGCTATACGGGTGGCCGAATATGAAGGCTAACACTGCCACCTATGTTCAAAAGTGCTTGACATGCTCACGTGTCAAAACTGAGCACCAGAGACCATCGGGTTTACTTGTATAGCCCGAGATACCAAAATGGAAGTGGGACAACATCACCATGGACTTTATTACCAAACTCCCAAAGTCATCTCACGGTTACGATACTATCTGGGTAATCGTCGACCGACTCACCAAATCTGCTCACTTCCTACCAATTAGGGAGAATGATTCCCTGGAAAATCTAGCAAAGACGTATCTTAAGGAGATAGTATCAAAACATGGAATACCAGTCTCAATAATCTATGATCGAGACGGTAGTTTCACATCGAACTTTTGGAAGGCTTTCCAACGAGCCTTAGGTACAAACTTGGACATAAGCACTGCTTATCACCCATAGACTAATGTATAGAATTTTAAGTCAAATTCTTTTTATGCAATTAATGTTCGTTTTTCCTCGACTCACTCGAATTGAACTCAAATTAACGTGGATATATTTGTTCTTGGTAAAACGTAATTTTGGTATTTTTATACTAAAATATATTAAGCAACTACTATTTAATCTAATTTAAAAATCTAATTTAATTAACTAAAACCTTTCTAAATTTTAAAACTAATTAAAATTTGTTCTTGGTAAAACTAATTAAAATGATTAAAACAAATCTAATTTAAATTTAATAAACTAATTTTAAACTATTTAAATAAACTATTTTAAAACTATTTTCAATTTAAACTACATTAATTTTTAAACTAAAAACTAAAACAATTTAAATAAAATATTTTTTTATCTTTTTATTTTTATGTTGAACTTGAGAAAAGTAAATAAAAAAACTTTTTAATTTAACTAACTTAACTAAAATGTGTATTAAAACTATCTATTTAAAACTGGCAGTCTAAAATTAAAAACCTATATTAGTTAAATAAAGCAGGATAAAACACAAGTAAGGTACTAGAGGAGTTGGTTATTGCGTTGGTCAGGTGAGCGAGAGGTCGAGGGTTCGAGTCCCACTATAACCTTTTTGCTAATATTTATTTTTGGACTCAAAGAAATAAAGCAGAGCAAATGGATCTGTTTCCTTAAAGCAAATAGTAAACAAACACAACCCAAATAAGCAAATAAGCCAAATCTGTAAATAAGCAACCCTACAATATGCAAACTAGAAACCAGCAAAATCAGATAAACTAAAACGTTATAAGCTAAAAACTAAATAAGCAAATAAGCTAAAACCGAAAGTAAGCAGATATAAGCAATCCTAAACAAACCCGAGTCTAAATAAGCAAAATTCCAAATAATCTAAATCAAATAAGCTAAAATGACTGCTAAACCATTGCACTACTAAACTCAACTCAATTCAAAATAGCTAGATATAACCGACTGACTAATTGAGCTAAGCAGATCCAAACGAACTAAAATCCAACAAATAACAATCCGAGCATAAACAGATTCAAATAAACATCTAAATAACAAAACAAAAACCAACAACAATCATCTAAACAAAAGCAGATCCTATTACTACTGAAACTTAAATAGTAACTACCCACATCCAAACAAAAACTAACAAGCAGATATAACTCTTAATAAACATAAACAAATATTAATCTAAAATTAACAATAAAAATTAAAAGAGAAAACAAACCTGATGTCGATAACCTTTGGGAAGTAGAGGTGCGCTGAGCACTCTATGGAACGAGACCGAATCAAACACCACCTCTAAAATCGAACCATTAATTCACGAACCAAAGATCTTCACGAACCAGATTTTTTTCTATAAACTTCCAGTGGGAAGTTTATTTCCCTTCTTTCTTTTTACTTTTTGATGATTATAATAAAAAAACTGATAATAATAATAATGGTAACAAAACAGATTGAAATTTAAATACCCAGAAACTTTAAAGAGATGCAAGCCGAGACGAAATTAAACTGAAAATTGAAATTTCATTAATATTAAAACTGATTACAATACTTGAAAAAAAAAAGAAATTACATTAAACCTAAAATATATTTTTTAGAAAATAAAAATTAAAAATAAAGGAAGGAACCAATTACAGAATGATTTGGGGTTTTTATAGGCAAACCCCAAGCCTATTGGTGAACTTGGTAACCACGGCAAATCATAAGGACCGCTCTTCTTCTTTTCTCTTTCTTCTTTTTCTTCATCAACGGTTTAAAATCTTCCTTGTGCCACGGATTGCCAAGATGGCATGGATTGTGCTTCTTGTGTTTCTTCAAATGATGAGGTGGAGTCATATTATTGGGGGACTGAGGGACGGTGATTGGTTTAGACCAATCAAAACCAAAGGGTGAGCCAAGTCAGGAGAGAGAGGAGGACCACCCATCGTGTTCTTCCCTGATAAACTTAGGGATTTAAACCCAAGTGTGTGAATCACACACTTAAGGGAAACCCCCAATTTTTATGTAGTAGTTTTGTTATGGGGTTAATTAGGGTTTGGTAAAAAGTTTGTTTCTGCGTATTATCTGGGAGAGATGAAGGAGTGGGTGAAGATGGATTGTTTGTATCGAAAAGAATAAGTGAGTGGGGTGGGTAAATGGGATTTTATTAAAACAATGTGTGAGATGTGAGGGTAAAACACGTGTGTGGGTTGACTGGGCATTTTGACCAATATACATTGTTATCTCCGTCCCATTTTATTCATCAAAATGGGATTTGGCCCAATTAATCATTCTCCTTCCGTTTTTTTGTTATTTTGCAAAATGGGCTTGGCCCAATATCTCTTTGATCCGCCATTTAAGTTAACCATTTTCTTAAATGGGCTTGTGAGTTAAAATGAATATACTTGTTTTTGCTATTGGGCTTTTGAGCCCAATAGATCCAATGTGGGACCCATAAGCCCGTTAAACTCCATATAAGATTAAATCTGCTAAAGACGAGTTCGATTTCGGCTTTCTTGTTCATTTCTTCAAGATCGTGTCGAATTGCCGGTTTTCGTGATCTTTGGCACACTTTTGGTCTTTTGTCTTTGTCTTTGTCTCTTTCTTGGACTTTTCTTCAACATTTGACCGTGAAATCTTGTGTTTTCTTTCCTTTTGATCATTTGTACCTATTTCACACAAAAACACAAAACCACGCGTAATTCCGACTTTTACGATATTAAACACATGATTAGGTCTTGTTTTTCCTTGATTTTAGTGGCAAAAGGATAAGTGTTTACACACTTATTAAATCCCCTACACTTGACCATTGCAATGACCCCATGCAATGCATAGTTTTAAAGCATAAAGTTACATTTTTCTCATAATTAATCCATCTTGGCCTTTATTAAGATCTACTACTACTATGATGAAAAGATAAAAACTTTTAAAAGAAACGAAAGTTATAACAATTTATTAATTTGGAAATTATTTGATGGAAGAAACTTGTAAAGAAATCTTAAGACTTTAATTAGGGCTTTGGTGTCATGAATATTAATCACCCTCAAGTTTCACGTTCCCCATACCAAGCTTAAAATTAAAACCACTTATATAAGACAATTGTGTAATACTCTTTCTCCAATTCCTACTTTGTATCTCTAGATTTTATTGATTGTCATTCACCCGTAGGCTCATTTGACTTATTTGATAATTATTAGTCCAAAAATGAAGGCAAAACGGTGCAAACCCGACACTCAAAACCTAACCTCGTCCTCAAAAACGTTGTCACTAAAGTAAGCTCACATCACAGATGATTTAACACGATTTGGGGAATAAATTCCCGGACCCAAAATTTGGCCAATAGTACTACTTATTAATTATTCCTCCAAAGTCATGTTGACTTTATGTAGAGTTTTGCAAGTTCACATCATATACCCTTAGGCTCTTTAAGATGTAAAAATGCTCCTCATCTATTGTCTACACCCTAAGGCTCCTTGAACGATAAACGAGGGAATTGATTTTTGGATCAATTTTTATTCAACACTTACCATGCCATACACCCTAAGGCTCTAATGACAAGGTTCGTGCTACATGCCCCACACCCTAAGGCTCCTTGAGGTCATGTTTTAATCTTATTCTTTCTTTATTTATGATATGTATAGTAGGCCAAATTCCGCGGTCCCATGGTCTTAATACCTCCCACTTAGTGGTTATGAGCCACCTTAGTCGGAAGTCCACAACGCTGGCACCCTCAATGTGTTCATGCTTTAATTACAAGGAGAATAAAGATTTGGCTAAGAGTTAAGATATCGAATCTACACCGCAAAAATCCTCATTTATTATGCAATTTAGATATACAAGCGGGAAGAAAGAGCCACAAAACTCATATAAGCAAAAATTAATCCTTAAACTTATTATCAACTCTATCATCTCTCGTTCTCCATAATTTAAAATCTCAAAGAATGAGACTCGTGGATGCTTAGCCTAATAAACCAATTAAGGTCCATATGGTTAAGGATACTAGCTAGAGTAAAATTGAATAAGTAAACTCGGGTTGAGTCAAAATATTCACGACGGGCCTAATATATCAAAGATATCTAAACTTGTTAAAACCATTTTATTCATTTATTATTTTTATTTTGGCTTTATTCTTGAAATGGAAAATATAAATAAGATGCGATGACAAAAGGAAAGAAAATAAAAGAAAATACTACTAGGCCAAAATAGATCAAAAATTTGAAAAACGTTGAATTTTTTTTAAATTTTCCGGTTAAATGGGGTCAAATTCATGGAAAAGCCCACTAAAATTCGATAGAAGTCCCCCCTACACTTAATATAAACATTGTCCTCAATGTTTAAGCATGTGTGAGAATAAACTACCCTACACTTAGGACATTGAGTACGTTGTTTAAAATCGAGCTAAGGAAAGGACAACTATAATGATTACATTTATCTGTCTTATTTATATACAAGATTGAATCACAATAGCAAAAACTTATCGAAGGAACCGGGTACACAGGAAACACGGGAACACGGGGCGCGTCAAAAATACCAAAAGTGGATCATTAAAGCACATGTCCCTGCACAACATCACAACACACAAACAACCTACTTGGCTCCCCCTACACTTATTGGTGAAAATAGGTGAATGCGAAAAAGGGTGGAAAAGGGTAAAAATCTAACCTAGTTATACGATGCTTGATTTATTTATCACGAGTCTCTAGCTCGACTCGATTTCCCGAATGTCATCATTCAAATTGGGAAATCATGGGAAAACCGAGATTTCCAAGGGAGGAAAATCTCTCCATGATAAAGGGGTGAAATAAAGTCATAAAAGGCATACCCCATGAAAATCCACCCGGGTCAAACACATAATTTCCATCACAAAAGGAAATAAACCCCGAGGTGGTAGAATCACATAAAGCAAAGAAAAGTGGGGTATCCTTAGGCAAAAGTCTCTTACAAGGAAGGGTGTTATGGTGATAAGACAATGAAAGCACAAAAGTCTCTATTCTGTGATCAAACACCGGTTCCTTAACGGGAAAATAGCAAGAGGTGTTGACATTTAAGCTCAAAATATCATCAAAATCCAAAGTGGGAAGGTCATCGTCTTCCAAACTTGATGTGAAAACATAAGTATCGTCGGAGTCATAGGAAAACTCTTCCTCGTGAGGAAAATAGGTATTTAGAAAGATATCTAAATCCTCATCAAATGGAATAACCTCTAAAATAGGAATGATCTCTAAGAGTGGAGGATCCTCCTCAAATTTCATGACTTCTAAAATTGGAGTATAAAAGTCAAAAGGAGTCTCCATGGAAGAATCACTCATAGAGATATGAGGTGCATTAAGATCATGGGGTGGGTCATCAAAATTAATGAGATCACATAAAGAAGTGTCATCATCGTAAGTATCAAAGATTGGTTTATCAAAAATGGTTGGATCAAAAGACGGGTCGTCTAAACCGAAGATAGTGTGATCACTTGAAGAAGTGTCATCACTATAGGTGTCGTAAATAGGAGTTTCAAAAACTTGAGGCTCTAAGGGAAGGGATGAATTTATCACAAAATCATTTTGATTAGACGTTTTATTTCCAAACGGATTAATAAAAATCTCTTCATTGTCATAATTAAGGACATCAATCATATTGACCGACTCTTTTCCATTTGATTTTGTTGTGATTTTCCACATATTAAACTTGTTGTTCATCCCGAACCCTAAGAAGTAACTCCCCTTCGGCCACATCAACTAAGGCTCTTCCGGATCGTAAGAATGGTCTACCAAGTATTAACGGAATACGATGATCCATCTCATAGTCGACGACGACAAAGTCCACGGGAAAAGTGAATGTACCAACTCGAACAAAAACATCTTCGGCAATACCAACGGGGTATGCGATAGTTCGATTATCTAACTCGAGAGTAATGCGAGTCGGTACAAGGTCGGGTAATGATAGTTGTTTCCATACCGAGAGTGGCATAAGATTGATGCTAGCGCCGAGATCCGCTAAAGCCATACAATCATCAATTTGGGGAAACGAGCAAGGTAACACGAATCGTCCGGGATCACCTAGCTTTTCAGGAAGCTCTTTGAGAAGAATCGCGGAACAATTCTCATTTAAACGGGTGTTCACGAGCTCAACCATTTTTTCTTTCTTACTAAGCAAATCTTTAAACATTTTCACAAATTTTGGCATTTGAGCAAGTGCTTCAATAAGGCTAATGTTAACATTGACGTTGGAAATCATTTTCAAAAAGTTGGATACATGAACGTCATCTTTGGTGAGCACTTTAGCCTTGTCTAACCTAGAGGGATAAGGGATATTAGGTTTAGACTTTGAAGGTTGAGAAGGAGAAGGACTCGCTTCTTGAACAACCTTAGGGATAGGCTCATTAGGCAATGAAGCACTAGCACTAGGAGTGGTAGTGGGAGGAATCACCGAAGGGGGAGTAGGATTACTCATTATGACCTTCGGGCCTTGTCTCTCCTTTATGGGCGAAGAGATGGAAGGTCTCACTAAAGTGGCTCCACTTCGAGTAGTGATAGCACTCACATTAGCACGAGGGTTAATCTCGGTATTAGAAGGTAAGGCTCCTTGGGTTCTAAGGGCTTGAATCAATGTCAAAAATCTCTTATCGTTGGACTCTTGCATTTGTCTAGTAGATTCTTGCATTTGTTTCATAATTCTCTCATGGTCGGTCAATTTTTGTAGAACCAAGTCCATTTGAGGGTTGTGTATGTTCATTTGATTAAACCCTTGATTGTTAACCCCTTGATTAGGAAAACCTTGGTTTTGATATTGAGATTGAAAACCGTTGTTATTATAAAAACCTTGGTTATTAATTTGAAAACCTTGATTTTGACCATTAAAATTCCCTTGATTAGCATTCCCTTGAAAATTACCCATTTGAGGACCTTGGTTCCTATTTTGGTATTGGGTATTTTGGGCGGGTGGGGGGTGGTCTTTGTGGAGCTACAAAACCCGGGAGAGCCAAATAATTAGTACTCTTATAAGAAAAATGGTTAACATCAACATCAGATTTAAATTGAACCCGTTCATTAGCATTGGTGTTATAAGCACAAACTTGTTGTTGTTGATTGTAAACCTTGTCACAATTAAAACATGAATGTGGTCCACCACAAGTCTCACACGTTTCACTAGTATCTTTCAAGGCATTCACTTGACCCTTTATTTCTTTGGTTTGTAAAGCAATTGATTCAATAAGAGAAGTGAGCTTATCAATTCTTTTGTCGTTCTCACTAGAACTAGCACTTGCCATAGTGGCCCTAACGCTCTTGGTTTGTACTTTAGCCTTGTTTTCAATTATAGCCCAAGCCTCGTTCATTGATTTCACAAGAATATTGCCCCCCGCGGCACTATTAAGTGAGTCTTGGTCATTAAGAGTTAAACCATTATAAAACGTATTGATTTGATGCACTTTAGTGAAACCGTGCTGTGGAAATTTTCTTAAAAGCTCTTTAAATCGATCCCAAGACTCACTAAACGTTTCCCCATATTGTTGTTCAAAAGTAATGATTTCATTCCTTAAAGAAGTGGTCTGTGATGGTGGAAAAAAGTAGTTAATGAACTTGGTTTCTAAATCAATCCAGGTTGTAATACTTTGGGGTGGTTCCTTATCAAGCCAAATCCGGGCTTGTCCCTCGAGGGAAAAAGGAAAGAGTTGTAAACGAATGGCCTCTTGTGGCACCCCATTGTATTTGACGGTGTTGGCTAATTGTATGAAATGTTTGATATGAGCGTGTGGGTCATCATTAGTACGGCCTAAAAATGGTGTAGCGGAAACCATTTGAATAAAACCCGTTTTAAGTTCAAAATGATTTGCTCCAATATCCGGCACCACAATCGCGTCATCGTTTCCTTCAATGTGAGATTGGAGAATCTCAATCGTTGGTCGATTATCTGTTGCCATCGTATTGTCGAAAGCTCGATTCTCGGGATCGGCTTGAATGACGGTCTTTTTGTTTTTCTTCTTCTTCTTCTTTTTAGAAGAATTGGAAGAATTTGGTACACCAATCGGTATGTATGTACGCACGCGAGTGCGCATACAATTAAAACTTTGGAATGAGGTAGGTGACCTCGGTCGACTTTGAGAGGAAAAGGATTCTCCCTCTCGAGGTGCAATATGAAAAAGCTACAAAAATATATACTTAATACTAATTGATTTGGCAAAACAATAATCGGTCGTCCCTCTCAATATACGCACAAGCAAGCGGGGAAACGAGGTGGCACAAATCACTTAAAAACCTTTTTCCTTAGACGGCCTTTTATAGCGCGTCGCCTTATACCCACCTTATAGTTTGTATATATCGAGTTCAAACGTCTTACAAGTATTATTTTTCCCTTTTATTTCGTTTAGGATTCGAATACAATAGTTAGGTGATGAAATCCCAACTAAGGCTTTATTTGAAAAGTAGGTAAATTAATGTTCTACATAATATAATATAGTAAAAGAAAAAAATCTTTTTGTATTTTTTTAGAAAAATATATATTCACAATATAAACGAAAGAAATCAAACTAAGAAAAATAACACTAATACGTAATATTTTTGGTGTAATACTTTTAGGAAAAAGTATTACTTTTTGATTTTTTAATTTTTTTTGTTGCAAATCTTAGGAAAGAATTTGCTTTTTTGGTTTTTTTTAATTTTTTTTGTATTTCTAAGTTTTTGATTTTTTTTTGTGTTTTTGATTTTGTTGCAAGAAAATTAACGTTCAAAATGAACGGATCCCAAAATCCAAACGTCTCACAAAATCTTCAATCGTAACGAGCGAAGCAGCAGCGGCGCCAATTTAATGTATAGAATTTTAAGTCAAATTCTTTTTATGCAATTAATGTTCGTTTTTCCTCGACTCACTCGAATTGATCTCAAATTAACGTGGATATATTTGTTCTTGGTAAAACGTATTTTTGGTATTTTTATACTAAAATCTATTAAGTGAAAACTATTTAATCTAATTTAATTAACTAAAACCTTTTTAAATTTTAAAACTAGTTAAAATGATTAAAACAAATCTAATTTAAATTTAATAAACTAATTTTTAAACTATTTAAATAAACTATTTTAAAACTATTTTAAATTTAAACTACATTAATTTTTAAACTAAAAACTAAAACAATTTAAATAAAATATTTTTTTATCTTTTTATTTTTATGTTGAACTAAAGAAAAGTAAATAAGAAAAACTTTTTAATTTAACTAACTTAACTAAAATGTGTATTAAAACTATCTATTTAAAACTGGCAGTCTAAAATTAAAAACATATATTAGTTAAATAAAGCAGGATAAAACACAAGTAAGGTACTAGAGGAGTTGGTTATTGCGTTGGTCAGGTGAGCGAGAGGTCGAGGGTTCGAGTCCCAGTATGACCTTTTTGATAATGTTTATTTTTGGACTCAAAGAAATAAAACAGACCAAATGGGTCTGTTTCCTTAAAGCAGATAGTAAACAAACACAGCCCAAATAAGCAAATAAGCCAAATCTGTAAATAAGCAACCCTACAATATGCAAACTAGAAACCAGCAAAATCAGATAAACTAAAACGTTATAAGCTAAAAACTAAATAAGCAATAAGCTAAAACCGAAAGTAAGCAGATATAAGCAATCCTAAACAAACCCGAGTCTAAATAAGCAAAATTCCAAATAATCTAAATCAAATAAGCTAAAACGACTGCTAAACCATTGCACTACTAAACTCAACTCTATTCAAAATAGCTAGATATAACCGACTGACTAATTGAGCTAAGCAGATCCAAATGAACTAAAATCCAACAAATAACAATCCGAGCATAAACAGATTCAAATAAACATCTAAATAACGAAACAAAAACCAACAACAATCATCTAATAAAAGAAGATCCTATTACTACTGAAACTTAAACAGTAACTACTCACATCCAAACAAAAACTAACAAGCACGTATAACTCTTAATAAACATAAACAAAAATTAATCTAAAATTAACAATAAAAATTAAAAGAGAAAACGAACCTGATGTCGATAACCTTTGGGAAGTAGAGGTGCGCTGAGCACTCTATGGAACGAAACCGAATCAAACACCACCTCTAAAATTGAACCATTAATTCACGAACCAAAGATCTTCATGAACCAGATTTTTTTTAATAAACTTCCAGTGGGAAGTTTATTTCCCTTCTTTCTTTTTACTTTTTGATGATTATAATAAAAAACTGACAATAATAATAATGGTAACAAAACAGATTGAAATTTAAATACCCATAAACTTTAAAGAGATGCAAGACGAGACGAAATTAAACTGAAAATTGAAATTTCATTAATATTAAAACTGATTACAATACTTCAAAAAAAAAAATTACATTAAACCTAAAATCTATTTTTCAGAAAATAAAAATTAAAAATAAAGGAAGGCACCAATTACAGAATGATTTGGGGTTTTTATAGGCAAACCCCAAGCCTATTGGTGAACTTGGTGACCACGACAAATCATCAGGACCGCTCTTCTTCTTTTCTCTTTCTTCTTTTTCTTCATCAACGGTTTAAAATCTTCCTTGTGCCACGGATTGCTAGGATGGCATGGATTGTGCTTCTTGTGCTTCTTCAAATGATGACGTGGAGTCATATTATTAGGGGAATGAGGGATGGTGATTTGTTTAGACCAATCAAAACCAAAGGGTGAGCCACGTCAGGAGAGAGAGGAGGACCACCCATCGTGTTCTTCCCCGATAAACTTTGGGATTTAATCCCCAAGTTTGTGAATCACACACTTAAGGGAAAACCCCCAATTTTTATGTAGTAATTTTCTTATGGGGTTAATTAGGGTTTGGTAAAAAGTTTGTTTCTGCGTATTATTTGGGAGAGATGAAGGAGTGGGTGAGGATGGATTGTTTGTATCGAAAAGAATAAGTGAGTGGGGTGGGTAAATGAGATTTTATTAAAACAATATGTGAGATGTGAGGGTAAAACACGTGTGTGGGTTGACTGGGCATTTTGACCAGTATACATTGTTATCTTCGTCCCATTTTATTCATCAAAATGTGCTTTGGCCCAGTATCTATTTGATCCGCCATTTAAGTTAACCATTTTCTTAAATGGTTTTGCGAGTTAAAATGAATATACTTGTTTTTGCTATTGGGCTTTTGAGCCCAATAGATCCAATGTGGGACCCATAAGCCCGTTAAACTCCATATAAGATTAAATCCGCTAAAGACGAGTTCGATTTCGGCTTTCTTGTTCATTTCTTCAAAATCTAGTCGAATTGCCGGTTTTCGTGATCTTTGGCACACTTTTGGTCTTTTGACTTTGTCTTTGTCTCTTTCTTGGACTTTTCTTCAACATTTGACCGTGAAATCCCGTGTTTTCTTTCCTTTTGATCATTTGTACCTATTTCACACAAAAACACAAAACCACGTGTAATTCCAACTTTTACGATATTAAACACATGATTAGGTCTTGTTTTTCCTTGATTTTAGTGGCAAAAGAATAAGTGTTTACACACTTATTACAGACCAACGGTCAAAGTGAATGAACCATCCAAACTCTAGAAGACATGCTACGAGCATGTGTGATTGACTTTGGAAATGGATAGGTTGACCACATACTTTTAGTGGAATTCTCCTACAACAACAGCTATCACGCCAGCATCAAGGTTGCCCCTTTTGAAGCACTATATGGTTGAAGGTGCCGTTCACCTGTGTGCTGGGCAGAAGTAGGTGAATTTTAGCTCACTGGACCTGAGTTAATCCAGGAGACTACCGACAAGATCTTCCTTATAAAGCAAAGAATTCAAGTTGCTCGCGATCGACAAAAGAGATACGCGGACCTAAAACGTAAACCTATGCAATTTGAAGTAGGTGATCGCGTCATGCTCAATGTATCACCTTGGAAGGGAGTTGTACGCTTTGGTAAACGTTGAAAACTGAACCCACGTTATGTCGGCCCCTTGAAAGTGATAGCCGGGTCGGAGAGGTAGCGTATCGTTTAGAGTTACCACAACAATTGAGTCGGGTACACTCTACCTTCCACGTGTCTAATCTAAAGAAGTGCTATGCTGAAGAACCATTGGCTATGCCAATGGAAGGAGTTCAGTTCAACGATAAACTCCAGTTCACAGAAGAACTAGTAGAAATTATGGAGAGAACAGTTAATAAAATAAAATGCAACCGCATTCCATTGATCAAAGTATGTTGGAACTCGAGGAGAGGTGCTGAGTTCACCTGGGAGCGAGAAGACTCATTCAAAACCAAGTACCCACATTTGTTCACCTGACCGGTGACTTCATCTTAAGCTTTGAGGACAAAGCTAAAATAACGGGAATATGCTGTAAAACCTCTGATTTTACCTATTTGACTTTGTCAACTATTGTACTCATCATTTTTGGAATCTATTTATCTCCACTTTTACATGATTAATTAAGTATTACTTTCTTTGTCATACTATCATTTCATATTTATTTTTAATATATATATGAACCTTTAGTCTTTTCTGACTACTCTGGCAATTGACTGACCACATGATAAACAAGGACTCACCACCTCAGTACACATTTTGGAAACATGATCTTATATACTTAGTTTTTACTAAGTACCTGGACATACTATTATATGTATACATATTTACATACCTTATACTATGAGAAACCATATGACTTCATAAAACAACATGTGATACCTCACCTCGATATATTATTTATTATAAACAAGTATAATATTTTTAATATTATATACATTATATACTTTCACCAAATTATATAAAACCTTAACTAAAATACCTAGAAACCTCACAAGTACCTACAATATATTACCTAAACTTGTAGTAACTCCCTAATTTAAACAAGTCAAACTCGATTCTACCCTAAAACTATAATCTAGCCGTGTATATTATACACATGCATACACTTAAACTCTACACTTAACTTCTACATTTGGAAATGATCTATGTTGCTTTTAGTCAACCTAAACCATACTACAAGCCATACCATCCCACACTTACTACTATTACTTGTCCGTTGGTCCCCTTTGACTTCAAACTACACGGCAACAACAAAGAATGAAATGGAAGTCCATGTTTTACCAAATGTGGGATATAGTTCTAACAAATCCTCCCAATATCTTACATATCCTAGGTAAGATATCCTTGTACTATGAGATTCACTCTAATCTTCCTTATATCTTGTTACTATCCAAATCCTACACACACACTTCTCTCAAACACACTCAAGCTCTCTCAAACTCCCTTATACACTCTCTAACTCACGGGTTGCATTTCTCCTACACCAAGATCCACCAAAAGCTCATTTACTTCATCATTTACTAGCTCAAATCTATGTCCCCCACATCATAAATACTAATCATTGGTTACTCCTACAAAATCTTGATCTCCAAGACACTTTAAGAACCTATATGTGCATGGAAGGTCACGGCTTATTTTTATAAGCTAGGGTTACCATTATTGATTTATAAGCTTAAGGTTCCTTTGGTTTAGTTATCATCATCCTTATCATCTTAACAAGTAAGTCATACAAACCTATACCTATCTCATATATATATTCATTTTTCATTCACTTATTCATTCACATAAACTCATACAATGAACATGTTGAAACTATAAAACTAGTGAATATACACCCATGAAGGTCACGACTATATTGGTTTCACAAGTAATGATGTAAAGTTTACATAGCTATAAAACATATGAACATGTAACCATTATAACCCGAGATAAAAATCATGAAACCCTCCCATATACATATTATAATCGTGGGCTATAAAGCTCATTTTGGAGCTTGTGGTCAACTTGGTTAAACTTGTAGTAAACATAGTAAAATCCTTAGATCTAGGTAAATCTCTTGAATATTTGTTAATGGACTTATTAGGCCCAATGAATAGTAACTAAGCCCATTAGGACCATACATGTTAGATAAGCCCATTAAGTTAGTCTTGTAATTTTAGTGGACTTAATATTGTTGTTAAGCCCATTTAGTAACCCTTAGCCCATTTAGATCTAATAAAATGGTTAACGGGCCTTGTAAGTCAAATAAGAATATAGAAAGCCCATTAGCTCACTTGACTTATTAAATAGGCCCATTTAGTATTTTTATACTTAAATAAACTTTTTGGTACTAAAAATATAACTTATAAAGTTTTCGGGCTAAAAATGTAATTTTATAAAGTCTAGGAGTTAAAACCGTGACTTTTGTAACTTAATATGTCAACACATTAAAATCAAGGACTAACAGTGTAAATAACGAAAGTATAAGGGCTATTTAAATAAATTCATGACTTAATTAAACTATAAGGACGACTTTTGTAATTTCCCGAAAGTTAAATACATGTTTTGTTAACCTAGGGACTATTTATGTAATTAGCCGGAAGTTACAAACCCTAATATAACCCTAGGGACCATTTTTGCACTTAACCTAATCCTATTCGAGCCCTAGGGGGTGTTTTGCCATTTCACGATAGTTATAAACACCTAATATAAACCTAAGGACTAAACATGTAATAAACCGAAAATTATTGAAGCCCTAGGGGCTGTTTCGTAAATTAATATACACCATAACCCTAATTCGAAACCTAAAGGACTAATGGTGACATTACTTGAAAGAATTACAAGCCCTAACCCTAAATTATAACACGAGGGACTAGTTTTGCCATTTACTTAATCTTAAAGAAACCCTAGGTGTATTTATTTTAAATGCCGCGTGTATTAATAATATGAAGGGACTATTATTGCAATTTCATGAAACTTAACAAAACCCTAAACCTATATATCATTTTTAATATTAAAATTATGACTAATCCCTAATTTACAAGGACTAAACCGTCATTACCTCAAGCTTATAACTTAAGAAAATATTTGGTAAATTATAGAAACTTCGGGGACTTTAATTTAACTTAAATAAAATGATATACATTTTATAAAAGTCATTTATATAAGTTATATAAATTGAACGTGAATAAATTATTAAAGTAAACATAATAAACGTATTTATTATTTTTCCCATCCTTTTGAATAAATATATAAATCATTCTTTTTATAAATTATTTAAACTGATTTACAAAAGTAAAAGTACGAGAATAATAAGTAAAGAATTAATTACTTAAATGATATTATTAATTGTGTACTTAAAACGGATATTTTATTACTTCTACAACGATTAATCAAAATACAGAGATCATAATAAAATGCTTAAAACCAGTATAAGCATGCACATATTTATTCAGAGATTTTATGCATTATTTTATGCAAATACTGAGACTGTACAATTATCTAGGCAGTTGACTGTGTCGTGAGCATTACGTTGGATTACTTGTGATTTATTTTTGTACTACTACTGAGGTGAGTTCATGGCTCCATACTATATATTGACAAATTTTTAAACCTTTTACGGGGAAGAAAACATGCAACATATTTTATGGGCATAAACTGAACTACGTTAAACTTTGATTACATTTGCCTATTGTAGAATGCCTCACTTACCCGTGAACTGAAACTGTTATAATTATTGAATTGCATGAATGTTATAAATAGATCTATTTGGGATTGACCATCCCCATCTGGTTGAGTAGCGCTCACTGTGCCTGGGCCAGGACAACATATGTTTATCATGTCGTAACATTGTATTGGTGCATTTTTATTAATGTGAAGGGTTCTAATTTGCTGAGGGCTTAACGAGTTAAGTGTCAGTTTTGAGCAATCTGAAATGTAGTTACCTTTAAGTATTGATGCTATGTGCATTACTACATCAGTGAATGTTTACTGTCCAAACTTATTTTATTAAACCTGTGAATTCACCAACTTTATGTTGACTCTCAAAGCATGTATTTCTCAGGAAACTAAAGCAGGTATTTGATGTGCATGAAGTCAAGCATCATGATAGGCAACATTTATAGAGCTCATCTAGGGTTTTATAAACTTGGGAATAAACAAACTGTTGAATAATATTTAAGACAATTTGTATGACATTTGCACTCTGGTTCATGTAATATTTGTATTGATTATCTTTTATCTATTGCTTTACATACTATCTGCTGTTGATCCACCTACGTGACACCCAATTATTATTTCCGCTGCATTTGACCTATTTGGGGGTGTCACAATTAAACTCTATATAATAATCATGACTTAGAATATGCTTATTAAACTTATAACTTATATCATTTTTACTTATTTAATAAGCTTATTATTAATTATGGAAACATGTTAAATATGGAAATATACTAAACAAATAAACATGCTATTTATGGAAACATAGTAAATATGGAAACTTTCTATTTTTGGAAACTTACTAATTATGGAAACTTTCTATTTTTGAAAACATACTATTTATGGAAACTTGCTATTTTTGGAAAGTTACTATATATGAAAACTTGCTATTTTTGGAAAGTTACTATATATAGAAACCTGCTATTTTTAGAAAGTTACTTATTATGTTATAACAAGTATTATAACACATAAAACATGAAATACACTAATCAATAAACACACGAAACACTAAGAATCACATAATAAAACATGAAACACTAAACAAGACAAGAACAAGTAAAATACGTTAAGAACACGTCAAGTAAACTAATAATTAGTAGATATAAGTTAAACAAATAACTTATTCATGTCCCTTTTATTCTGTAGCTATTGTGAAGTCGGAGTGATCTTCCACTTTCATTTTCATCTTCATTACTGGACATAAGATACGAATATTCCGTCCTTCAGTAAGGAAACTCTCTTCCTATACTTAGGATTCCTCGTTTGCAGCTATCTGTTATCCCTAGTAGTTTACTTAAACTAAACAGTAATTATATAAGTAATATTTTAGATTTCTTGAGCTATATACATGCATGCTAGTTCCACCTAGTTATGGAGGTACCATAACCATAACACTAGAGGCACCGGTATTATGACTCTTCCGCGGTGAAAGTGATTACTCGTGGCGTCCCTTTCAGTTATTTGGCCTATTATATTATTATCATGTAGGGTGAATGGGTGCATCCTAGGAGAACTTTATTAAGATTACATGGTAACTGTGGTGTGTGCCTTACATCCGTTACATGGAGTTGATCCCTCTGCCCAGACTATTATAATTAGAGGCAACCCTTCGAATTGCATGATGAGGTCACCCCTTTAAGTATGCATGCACATTGATACTTAATGACCTATATGGGCTCCGGGTATATTTAAAATATAGTTTTTAGTATAAATAAACATAAGTTTTTTAGAATATAAACCAGTTTATAAACATACACCAGGTTTTCCAAGACTTACACTTATTCCGGTGTACTTCATTTCATTCTTTGCTTATGTTTATGCTTTACATTTCATTGTGTTGGGTCTACTAGATGTAGATCTTGCAGCCTGTCAGGAACGGTGAACGACTTATGTATCACAAGTCAATTCACAGAGAGATTCTATACACAATATGAATGCAGAATACAAATATAATAAAGAAGAACAGAATAACTATAAAGACTTGATCCTTCAAAGGATTTCTAATATCGATAATCACTAGAACTACGTTTGATGAAGGTGTGTCTAACCCTTCCGCCCAAGGTTCCTTTTATCCTACAAGGAAACCCTAATACAGCATTAAACAAAACGTGTAAACGTGATATGCATATCCTTTCCTAACATATCTCATGCATATCCTAACAGAATAATACATAAATAATAAAGTTGACTTTGACTAGGACCAGGAGCACGACTTGCTCCTACTACTACTAGGACCAGGAGGAACTACATACCTCCTAGTCTACCTATTACAATAACTATTACAATGGTTCTAACAATCCTCCCCTAAACTTGAATTTAACCTGTTGAGTTTAAGTTTCCTGGAAAATGTGCAATAAAGCTCGAGGATTGAATCAGCAAAAGAAATAGCAGCGTCAACAAGATAAGAGTCAGAAGAATCGCCGCAACATGAAACACTAGAAGCTTCTCCAAAGCTTGAAACAAATCAGCATCGTGTTGAATCTTTACAGCAACATGAGCAGATTTGATGAGCCTTTACCAAGTAGCTGCTCGCTCTTGGGCTAGCCAGTCATTCTGGTGGAATAAGCATCACCCTGGGAGACTAGAACCCAACCCAACTCTTAGAACGTGAATCAACGGTGAGTGGGAGTACCCCGATGATTTTAGGCAAACCATCACAACCGTCAACGGATTTGATATGTCTTTACCAGAAGCCGTACCCCTCTGGACTCGCCAACTCTCAACAATGAAGCATCAGTGAGTTGAAAACCCTATAGCTTTAAGCAAGCTATTACAGCTATCAACGGATTTGATAAAATCTTTACCAAGAGCCGTACCCCCTTGGATTAGCCACTTTTCAGTCTAGGACCGTGGCAAGTGAAAACCATCCAGTTTTGGGTAACCGGGCAACCATCAACGAATTTGAGAATCGTACCAGGAGCCATACCCTCAAGGTGAATCAACTCTTTCTTGTCGATTAGACATGGTGAGTTGAGGACCATTTGTTGTGAGGACCAAGTCTAACACCAGATGAAACCAGTAACCAGCACAAGTACAACTCAGCAACTAGAACCCAAAGTGTGAAGCAGCAGATGGTATTATATTCACAAGTATAAAATCCATGATGTGTTAAAGTATAAGCAGATATTATATAAAAACTATAATTTTTTTTAAGTTGTTTTTTTAACTATAAAGAATGAAATTCACCAATCACTTTACATATTGGTGAAAAGAATGATAATATGAACAAATGATCAAAAACACAAAACAAAAACACTTACAAACCAACCAAATCAGAGACCAGAAGCAGCCATCTTATCCTTTGTCAAACGAGCTTGGATCCCTTCCACCAATGTAGTTGCCATAGAAGACTCATTCCCTGAGGGAGCATTCGAAATCTGCAAGTGACAAGCCAACATAGCCTCCATCGAAGCAATCGTCAACGGATAATCCAAATCTGTGAGCATGAAGACCATATGACCAGATTCCAACTCTAACATATGCACACCACATCCCGCATATAACTTCCATCGCTGAATAACCCATTGCATCTGATCCTTCCAGACACCAGAAACAGGAGCATGAGGAGGTGCATCAAGCATCATCTTTAGATCAGCCCATACTCTCAGACCAGGCCAGGAAGACACAGCCATAGGATCAACAGGCATGCCAGTATCCACAAACCCATATAAAGCCATAAGATCCTTACAATCAGCCCAAGACAAAATACCATGCAGACCCGAAGCAAACCTAACAGACCCATCACTAAGAGTAATCCTATGAGATACCGTACCAGGAAGAGTCACGGAATGCGCAACCGTCCAACCAGTAATATATCCATTACCCAAAGGCAAATCAGAGTCACTGTCAGAAGCTGCATTAATAAGAATTTCAGAAGCACGCTTTTCATAGGGGACCGTCTTGCCACGTCTAACACGTCGAGCCGATTTCTGACGAAGCGAACGGCGAGGTGTGGGATCACTAGGAGAGGGTTCAACCTTTACCTTTACCTGAGCAGCAGCAGTGGGAGCAAGAGAAAAAGACTCAATAGTTTGCCCACCCAAGGGATCAACAGGAGCTGCACTAGAAGAAGGAATAGGTTAAGAACCAGAAACTGGTAGTGATGGTGATGCCATATCAGGTGTAGGAGTAGTGGTGGTTGTGGTAGCAAAGGTGGTGGTGGTGGTAGCATGTGTGGTGGTGGTAGCAGGACCTGAAGAAGAAACCGGAGGAGCAACCGATGGAGTAGGGGTGATACCAACAGTAGAAGCAACAAAAACCGATGGAATAGCAGCAGAACCAGTAGTAGGATCAGATGAAGGACCAGTAGTATCAGCAGGTGAAGAAGTGGTCACCACACGTGGAGAAGGACGATAGATAAATCGTTCCGGAATTGGGGTGCTTTGATGCTTGACCATTCTTTCATATAGTGCTTTAAGTTCATCAAAAGACAAAGCCCGAACCCTGTCCCACTTCCAACCAGTTTGGAAATAAGCAGCCGACTGATACTTCACATATCGCTGCATCTGCTTTCGTTCCTCAGTTCTCGACAGAGGTCTGTTCTTACGCTTCTCACAAAGCTGTGCAGCAAGCGCCAACTTATGCTTGCGCATCAACACCATGGCCCGAGGAATACAGTTATGCTCATCCACATCCGAACCCAAAAGATCAGTGAACTGGGAATAATCCCTGGTAAGAATAGTCAACACCTGCATCCAATCACTTTCATTCCAATGCATTGCATCATGCTGCACTTATTCGCGTCTCTGCTGGTTAAGCGCTTCCTCCTCAGCCCGAGCAGCTTCATCAATTTCGGCTTGCATCCTTTGAGCAGCCTCCTCACCCAACCTATCCTCCTCAAGTTGTCTGCGTGTACGCTTGCGAGGTGGTGAATGAGCATCAGTCATGGGGGCCTTCCCCTTTGGATCATGGGATGGACCAGCATTGGAACCAGCAGTAGGACCAGAAATACCATCCAAAGGAGTGGGAATAGCAGCAGGAGAAGGAACACTGGATGAAGTCGAAGGAACCGGCAAATCATCATACAATTTATCAGCAAAGGTAGCCTTTCCCAACAAAGTCAAACCATCCTCAACACGATCCTTAACCTCCTCATCAGAATCAGAGTGAACCACATGCTTCTTGCGTCGTCGTTGCTGAGTCTCCAAGGCTTTGATGCGATCAGCCATGGGAAGAACAAACTCCCTAGTAAGCTTCCGGTGTTGATTCAAATCTGCTTCCAAGGAAAGAATCCGTGCATGATACCTGTGCATAAGATCAAGTAGAGAAGTAAGTGTAATAGGCTCCTCCGCTTGCCCACCAAGAGGACTTGGGTGAGGGAAGGCGTCATTGGAGCCAGAAGCAACAGATGGGTCAACATTAGGAGTACTAGCACCAAAAGGCTTATCAGAAGAGTGTGGAGCAGGACTAGGAGGGGGAGTCTCCATAAATGGAGACGTATGTGGGAATGAAGAAGGAGCAGCCTTATAAGTGGATGGTCTTTCAACCACCACCTCCTCAACCGACTCTTCCTCAACCACAGGAGGTGCATCACCAGCATGAACCTCCTCCTCCATCGGGTCATCACTCAATTGAGGTTCCTCCTCAGGTTGTTCAACCGGAGGAACCACAACATCAGGAGGACCCTGAGCCAGCCCCAACATGGCCTCAGAAAGGGGCCTCCACTCCCCGGTAAACCCATGAACCATATTATAATACACTTTGGCAGTAAGCTTAGAAGGCACATGTTCAGTCCTATCACGAGGTATACAAACAAGTATCTGTTGTAAAAACCTAGGATACATCAGAAACTTCTTCCTAGAACCAGCACTATATAGATTGCTAACCATCCCCTCAAACAAATAACGAGAGAAATTAAAAACTCTACCCTGTGCTAAGCAAATGAGACCAGTAGCCAAAGTAGTAGGGAAAGCATCCCAACTCCCAGACTTGGGACTTAAACAATGAATCAGAAAATGCACCAGAAGCTTCCATTGGGGGGAAAACCTATTCTTCTGGAAGTTAAACTTCCCCCATGATTGTACCCTATCGCAGCCATCCCCTCCAACACCTCCGAATTGGGGATGGACACAACTCCACCTTCATCTTGAAGATGAAGAGAAGATCGAATAGAAGCCTCAGACACCACGTATGAACGTCCATCTATGGTAGCATGGAGTTCACGTGGACGACCAACCACAACCACAAGACGAGCAGATGCCTAAAACTGTCGAATGACACTATCATAAATAGTGGGACATACAGTAAAAGCATACCTTAGGTTTGAAGCCTCAATGAAGTCCAGAATGTCAGTAAAATCATCACGATGTGGACCATCTCCTAGATAGGCGACCTTGTTGAGCAGGTTGATATACCAGGGCAGCAATGAATCTTCATTAATTGAATGGGAGATGATTTTTGTTAGGGTTTAGAGAGTAGGATCGGTTGTGTGTGTGGTATGAGTGGGATGAATGAGTCAAGGGGGGGTTAATTGACCATAAATAATGGAGGTAGTAACTGTTCATTGACCCCTAATAATGAGGGGTTGCCCTTTCAAATTAGACAGTTATTACATAGTAACCACTTGCCCCTTTTAACATAATTTCCAAATTCCAATTTACCAAAGTCAAGTAAGAGTGTAAATACCAGAATTTGAATGCGTTGACTAAAAGTCAAAGCGCACAATGGTCAATACTAGAAGCAAAATGTGGTTAACAAAAGTCAATAAGAATGAACAGTGTCCCAGACCAGTACCAGAAGCCAACCCGCACTTGACAAAGAAGAATTTTTAACCACCAGAAGCCAACCAATAATGACTAGAAGCTAACCAATGAGGACTAGAAGCTGGTCATGAATGAATATAACCACCAGAAGTGAGCAAAATCCTCCACCAGGAGTAACACACACCACCAGAACCAATGCAAAAAGTTGTTAAAATCTACCAATATGTTAGTCTGTGCAAAGTAATATGTACACGAAGCCTCCCCTTAGGCTTAGCCTCCCCTCAATCCTAGACCTCAAGGATTGACCATCCCAATGTGAACCACCAAATGGTTAAACTGAGGACCATCAAAGGCTTTTGTCAACAAATCAGCAACATTATCATCCGTATGAACTTTAAGAACCTGTATCAACTTCTTCTCCTTGGCATCCCGTATAAAATGGTGCCTAATTTCAATATGCTTTGTGCGCTAATGGAAAATAGGATTCTTCACAATGTAGATAGTACTTTGATTGTCAATGAAAATCTTGGTGTTCATAAAATTGAACCCATAATCCAACATCTGATTTTGGATCCACAATACTTGTCAACAACAGCTAGCAGCAGCAACGTATTCAGCTTCTGTTGAAGAAGTAGCTACTATCGTCTGTTTCTTGCATTGCCATGAAATAAGTCTGCGACCCAAAAATTGACAACCACCAGTAGTAGACTTTCTGTCATTATTAGCACATGCATAGTCACTATCACTATATGCTTCAAGAACAAAAGGTGATTCTTTAGGATACCACAAGCCCAGCTTGGGGTGAGCCTTTATATACTTGAAAATCTTCTTAACAGCATTCAAGTTAGAAAACGTTGGAGCCACCTGATGTCTAGAACAAGCACTTACTGCAAACATGATGTCCGGACGTGATGCAGTCAAATACATTAGTGAGCAAATCATAGACCTGTACATGTGAACATTGACTGGGGGATCTGGCTCATTCTTGAGTTTGACTTTAGCAACTTCATAAGGAACGGTGAACGACTTTAGCAACTTCATAAGGAACGGTTCCATTATCACAACGAATACCTTTAACTTTCTTGGACAACTGGTTCTCTATAAGGGTAAGAAAATCTCCAAGAATTGAGTAGGTCTCACTCTTGGCAGCCATAAAGAACACCCACGTAAACCTGTTATATCCATCAGTTACCACCAGACAGAATTGTTTGTGGTCAATGCTACTAATGGAGGTAGGACCAAATAAATCCATGTGTAGTAGCTGCAATGGTTCAGTAATAAGACTAAGAGCAGTAATGGCCTTGAAGGATGCTTTATGTTTTTTGCCTTTGCTGCAAGCAATACAATTTATATCATTTCTAAATGACTTGGGAGGTAAACCAGAGACCAGATTCATGTTTGCTAGTTTGTGAATGGTCTTGAAGTTCACATGCCCCATCCTTCTGTGCCATTGAGTAGCTTCATTTTCTAAGGCTTTAGCAACCAGACATGCTAGTTGACCAGTAGGGTTGACTTCATTCAGCTTGATGCTATAGAGATTGTGTCTTCTAGGGATTCTGAGCAGAACCTGTGAGTCATCCGGAAGTTGAAAGTCTTTGGAGAGCACAAGTGCATCAGTATCCGTGAAGAGAACAAACTGCTTCTTGTCACAAATCTGAGAGACAGATATCAAGTTGAAGTGTTGAAGTGCTTCCACAAAGTAGACCTGCTCAAAATTTAGATTAGGCGTCTTAATTGTTCCTTTGCCAGTGATGCTGCCTTCACCTCCACCGAAATAGACCTTGCCGTCTTGAAATGGTACAAAGTTAGAGAGAAGACTTTTATTCCCTGTCATGCTCCTGGAGCAACCACTATCAACAATGCCTAAACTAGGATCTTGGTATGGAGTAACCTACAACAACAAGATAATAAAAATGCAAAAGTTAGTGTCTTAAGGGGACCCAAACCTTTTCAGGTTTGAGCCTGCCTTGTGGATCTTTAGTAGAGAGCCAAGAAGATTGATGAGATCCACCGTTGTTCCTTGGTTGCCTATGCATCATATGGGTATTATTGTTTGACCAAGAACAACCTGCTGAGGGCTTAACAGCAGTTTCCAAACTTCCCAAACCAAAATACATGTGGTAAAAATTATGTGGATAAATTGGATTAAAATTTTGAAAATAGTTACTGGTGGTTCTATTTGATGTTAAACCAATGTTTCTCCAATTATCAGAAGGTAATGGAGAGGACCTTCTAGAAGAAGAAAACGATTGAGCACTAGGATTGAGTCTTCTAGAAGTATATGTGGCAGCTCCTGGTAGACCAGGAGCAGGAAATGCTTGATTAACAGAAGCATGTGTGTCATAAAAATCACAATCTTTAATCAAATGAAATGCACTTCCACAAACAAAACATGTTTTAATAGACCTTTTATTAGAATGATATTGTTTCATACTGCTAACATTATTACACACAATTCTAGGAGTATCAAACTTCCTAGGACTCAATAAACCAGGACCAGACACACTTGACTTAAGAGCAACTCTTTCTTCACACATCCTAGCACCAGTAGCAGCATGATCATTCGACTTGGAACTTGTAGGTCTTGACTCTTCACTTGAATCACTTGATGCAGAGTTACTGGCTTTGTCACTGAAAGTACACGAGACAAAGTCATTAGAATTAGTAGAACTTTTTGGGGACTCATGCATCTGTGATCCATCCAAGTCATTATGCCTAGAAGTGGGCATGAAGATTACCACCTGATTCTATGAGTAGGGTGAGGCTTTAAGAAACCTTGCATTAATATCACCATCGTCAGGCTTTGAACGAAGTTGATTCAGTTGGCTCAATATCTTTTGGAACCTGTCATACCCTTGATGTAAACCTTCAGTTTCTGAGATTTTAAATTCTGTGAATTCATCTCTCAGCATGGATCTTCGCATTTTCTTTTACTCCTCATTCCCACCAAACCTTGCTTTTATTCCATTCCAGATCTCTCTGGCATCATCGAAATGGTAGAAGTCACCCATGTGATCATCAGGAAGAGATTGAAGAAAAATAGTTTTTGCTTTGACCTCCTTCTGAATAGCTATGATTTCTTCATGAGTTTTAGGGTCAAGAAGAGTAATATTACCATTCTTGTCTCTTCCAGTTAGCTTCCTGCTGTTCCCATTCAGAATAACCTTCCAAAGGTCTTGATCAGTATTGGTGATCCACCATTCCATCTTCATTGCCCAACTATCATATTCGTCCTTTTTCAGAAGGGGGAATTTACCATTCGTGTTGGAAACCGTAGCAATGATCTGCTGAGGTAGCACAGGTTTGGGAGTGTTGTCTTCTCCTGTTTGAGTAGAAGTTGAGGCAGACATGATAAAACAAAAATGTCAATAATAACAAAACTTGATTCTTCTTGTATAGAGACCCTCCCAGTCTCTGATACCACTTGTTGGGTCTACTAGATGTAGATCTTGCAACCTGTCAGGAACGGTGAACGACTTCTGTAATCACAAGTCAATTCACAGAGAGACTCTATACACAATATGAATGTAGAATACAAATATAATAAAGAAGAACAGAATAACTATAAAGACTTGATCCTTTCTAAGGATTTCTAATATCGATAATTACTAGAACTACGTTTGATGAAGGTGTGTCTAACCTTTCTGCCCAAGGTTCCTTTTATCCTACAAGGAAACCCTAATACAGCATTAAACAAAACGTGTAAACGTGATATGCATACCCTTTCCTAACATATCTCATGCATATCCTAACAGAATAATAAATAAATAATAAAGTTGACTATGACTAGGACCAGGAGCACGACTTGCTCCTACTACTACTAGGACCAGGAGGAACTACATACCTCCTAGTCTACCTATTACAATAACTATTACAATGGTCCTAACACATTGTCATATATTCGCACACTAAGCGTATTGCTCAGCCGTATTTTTCTTTCCATGTCCCAATACGGCAGGTACTAAAGGGCAAAGCTAAGATTATCAAGAGTACGTGTATTTGGATGAAGGCTCCCTTGTCTTCACTTCTTTTAATGCAATTACATACTTTTTCTTTGCTGGACATTGTTTAGTCCTTTCATACATTCTTTACTTATGCATTGTGTGTGGAGCTTATGTTTGGAACCGATGTTTGTTTCCAGTTTCCTTTATGGTCATTTAATGTTTTAGACATTTACCTTGCATGCTTTGATGACATGCCATAATTACTAAGTAATTGTCCACTTATCCAAGTGGGGTGTTACAACTATTGCTCACTACTCCTCCTCACAGCTATTGCTCGCTGCTCATGCTTACAGCTACTGCTCGCTGCTCCTGCTCACAGCTACTGCTCATTTTAACAAACACACCCTAAGAAAGAGTATGAAAGGATTTTTATGTGTAAAACCGCCAAAGAAATTTGTGAAACTCTTTTAATAACCCACCAAGGTGATAGTCAAGTAAAAGAAAACAAAATCGGTCTTCTTCTTCAACAATATAAACAATTTGTCATCTTAGAAGATGAAACTTTTGATAGTGTATTTGCTAGGTTTAATACTATTATTACTAGTCTAAAAGCACTTGATGAAGGTTTTTCTAGCAAGAACAATGTTAGGCTATTTCTTCGGGCGTTGCATCCAAAGTGGAGAGCTAAAGTTATGGCGATTGAGGAATCAAAGGATCTCACTACATTATCACTTGATGAACTTATTGGTAATTTGAAATTTCATGAGATGATAATCTTGAAGGATTCGGAAATGGTCAAAAGAAAGAGTGAAAGAAAACATTGAAGGCTAAGAAAGTGCAAAGTGATCATAAAAGCTGTTGGGTCCACTAGATGTGGATCTTACAACCTGTTAGGGACGGTGAACAACTTCTGTAATCACAAGTCTATTCACAGAGAGACTCTATATAAATCACACAGTATAAGTGCGGAATACAAATACTATGAACAAGAAGAACAGAATAACTATAACGACTTGATCCTTTTCTAAGGATTTCTAATATTAATATGAACTAGAATAACGTTTGATGAAGGTGTCCATAACCCTTCTGCCTAAGGTTCCTTTTATACTACAAGGAAACCCTAATACATCATTAAACCAAAACGTGTAAAACTGATATGCATATCCTTTCCTAACATATCTCATGCATATCCTAACAGAATAATCTTTAAATAATAAAGTTTGACTTTCTATAAGACCAGGAGCACGTCTTGCTCCTACTACTACTAGGACCAGGAGGAACTACATACCTCCTAGTCTACCTATTACAAATAACTATTCCAAACGTCCTAACAATCCTCCCCTAAACTTGAATTTGACCTGTTGAGTTCAAGTTTCCTGGTAAATCATGCAACATAGCTTGAGGATTGGAACAACAAATGAAACAGCAGCATCATAACCATCAACATAAAGAACATAAGGACTGTTGCAACAAAGAACACCTAGAAGATTCTTGAAAGCTTGAAACAAATCTGCATCCTGTTGAATCTCCACAGCAACATGAGCAGATTTTATGAGCCTTTACCAAGTAGTTTCTCGCTCTTGGGGTAGCCAGTCTTTATGGTGGAATAAGCATCACCCTGGGTGACCAGATTCCAACCCAACTCTTAGAACGTAAATCAATGGTGAGTGGGGGTACCCTGGTGATTTTAGGCAAACCATCATAGCCGTCAATGGATTTGATATGTCTTTACCAGAAGCCATACCCTTCTGGACTCGCCAACTCTTAGCAATTAAGCAACGGTGAGCTAAAAACCCTATAGCTTTGAGCAAGATATTATAGCTATCAACGGATTTGATAAAATCTTTACCAAGAGCCGTACCCCCTTGGATTAGCCACTTTTCAGTCTTAGACCATGGCAAGTGAAAACCATCCAGTTTTGGGTAACCTGGAAACCATCAACAGATTTGACTATCACACCAGAGCCGTACCCTCATGGTGAATCAACTCTTTCTTGTCTGTGAGACATGGTGAGTTGAGCACCATTTTTTGTGTGGACTAGGGCCAACACCAGAAGTAACTCCAAACCAGCATAAGTGTGAAACAGTCAAACAAAAAACCAATTGATGATGGAAAAGTATAAGCAGATATTATATTATGTACAAGTGTGAAATCCATCATATGTTTAAAGTATAAGCAGATATTATACAAAAAGTATATATATATATATATATATATATATATATATATATATATATATATATATATATATATATATATATATATATATATATATATATATATATATATATATATATATATATATATATATATATATATATATATATATATATATATATATGTATATATATATATATATATATATATATATATATATATATATATATATATATATATATATATATATATATATATATATATATATATTTAACTAATGTTAATGTTTTTTTTTAACTATAAGGTAAGTCACCAATCACTGTACAAATAGAATGTCAATATAAACATAAAAACAGAAAAAAACATACCCATCACATACCAGACTCTGTAACCTTGTCAGCTTGCAACCGGGCTTGGATCCCTTCCACCAAAGTAGTAGCCATGGAAGTCTCATTCCTTGAAGGGGCATTGGAGATTTGCAAATGACATTCTAGCATGGCCTCCATAGTAGCAATCGTCAAAGGATATTCCATCCGTAAGCATGAACACTATGGCACCAGACTCCAACTCCAAGATATGAACCCCACAACCAGCATAAAGCTTCCATCTCTTGATTACCCAGCGTGGCTGGTCTTTCCAGACACCAGAATGTGGAGCATCAGGAGGAGAGTCAAGCATCATCTTCAAGTCACCCTACATGGTCAAACCAGGCCAGTTGGCCACCTCACTCGGAGAGGTAGGAATACCAGCATCCACAAACCCATATAATGACATAAGATCTTGACGATTCGCCCAAGTCAAAACACCTTGCAGACCCGAGACAGAACGAACATAACCATCACTGATGGAAATCCTATGTGGGAATGTACCAGCAACACTCGTGGATGGCTTAACCGTCCAAGCAACAATATAACCCGTACCCATTGGCAACTCTGTGTCACTGTCCGAAGCTGCATCAATAAGGTTTTTAGGAGCACGCTTCTCAAAAGGAAGCCGACTAATATTTGACATACCGCTGCATTAACTTCCTCTCCTCGGTATTGACAAAGGTCGGTTGTGACGCTTTTCACGGAGTTGAGCAGCAAGAGACAATTGTTGTTTGCGCATTAATGCCATTGCCCCTGGGATACAATTTTGTTCATTCACATCAGCACCTAAAAGATCAGTAAACTGCGAGTAATCAGATGTAAGACTAGTAAGCACCCGCATCCAATCATTATCATCCCAATGCATGGCATCATGCTGCAACTGTTCACGCCTCTGCTGTTGAAGAGCTTCTTCCTCAGCCCTAACAACTTGATAAATATCCGCCTGCAATCGCTGTGCAACCTCCTTCCCCAACCGTTCTTCCTCAAGTTGTCTGCGAGTACGCTTCCTTGGAGGTGATGGTGCGTCAGTCATAGGGGCTTTCCCCTTAGGATCATGAGACGGCCCATCAGAATGACCAGCAGTAGTACCAGCAGAAGCACCAGCAATATCCTCCATTGGTCTAGGACTAGCAGCAGTAGGGATGCTTGATGGACTAGGAGGAATAGGCAAATCAGCATACGGCTTATCAGAAAATGCAGCCTTTACCAACAAAGTCAACCCATCCTCCACAAGATCCTCAAAATCTTCATCAAAATCAGAATGAACAACGTGCTTCTTTCGCCTCCTCTGCTGCGTCTCCAAAGCCTTAATCATGTCCGCCATTGGAAGGACAAATTCCCTGGTAAGCTTACGATGCTGATTCAGATCTGTCTCCAAAGAAACAATCCTTGCATATCACCTGTGCATGAGATCAAGCAAAGAAGTTAGTGTAGCAGGTTCCTCCGCTTCCCCACCAAGAGGACTTGGATCAGGGAAAGCTTCATTAGAACCAGAAGCAATAAAGGGGTCAGCATTATGAGCACGAGAATTAGACGGCTTCTCAGCAGAATGTGGTGCTGGACTAGAAGGGGGAGTATCCACAAATGGGGACTTATGTGGCAGAGAAGAGGGGGCAGCCTTGCAAGTGGATGGCATTTCAACCACCACTTCCTTAGCTGGCTCTTCCACCACCACATGAGGCTCACTACTAGCAGGATGCTCCTCCTCCATAGGATCATATTCTAATGGAAGTTCCTCCTCGGCTTCAACAGCCATAGGAATAACATTAGGAGGACCTTGGGCAAGGCCCAGCATAACATCAGTAAGAGGCCTCTAAGCTCCCTTAAACCCAAGTGCCATATTAGAATAAACTTTAGAACTAAGCTTGGGGGTCTCATACTCCTCCCTATCACGAGGTATGCACATAAGAATCTGCTGCAAGAACCTAGGATACATTAAAAACTTCTTCCTAGATCCAGTACTACTAAGATTGCAAACCATCCCATCAAACAAGTAGCGAGAAAAATTAAACACACGACCCTGTGTTATGCAGATCAAACCAGTAGCCAAAGGAATGGGAAATGCATCCCAACTTGGTCTTAAGCAATGAATCAAAAATTGAATTAGAAGCTTCCATTGGGGGGTAAACCTATTCTTTTGGAAGTTAAACTTCCCCCCATGATTCTAACAAAGATCAGCCATCCCATCCAATACCTCAGAATTGGGGATGGAAACAACACCAACTGCATCCTGAAGATGAAGAGCACTCCTAATAGAAGCTTCAGACACCACATATGAACGTCCATCTATGGTAGCATGGAGTTCAAGTGGGCGTCCCAAAACATCCACAAGATGGGCAGTGGCCCAAAACTGACGAATGACACTATCATAGACAGTCGGGCACACAGTAAAAGCATACCTCAGGTTAGAAGCCTCAATAAATTCGATGATGTCTGTGAACTCAGCACGTTTAGGACCATCTCTCAGATAAGCCACCTTATTGTGATCGGGTTCGTATAGCAGAGCAGCCATGGATGATGATTGGAAGTGATGGAAGATGATTGATTAGAGATTGAAAGAGTAGGAGCGTGTGTGTGTTATGGTTGGGATGAATGAGTCAAGGGGTGTATTTGACCCTAAATAAGGGTCTTGTAACTGTTCATTGACCCTTAATAATGTGGGTTTCCCTTTCAAATTAAGCAGTTAATGAAAAAGTAACCACTTGCCCCTTTTAACCTTATTTGCAAATCCCAGTTACCAAAGTTAAATAATAGGATATATACCAGAAGTAACTTGCGTTGACTAAAAGTCAGAACGCGTAAGGGTCAACACTAGTTGCAAAATGTGGTCAATGAAAGTCAACGAAGTGAACAGTGACCCAAACCAAGACTAGAAGCCAACCATCAATGACAACGAAGGATTTATATCCACTAGAAGCTGAAACCTACCACCAGAAGTGACCAAAAACCTCCATCAAAAGTAGCACACACCATAAATACCCATGAAATCTGTTGTTAGAAACTACCAATATGTTAGTCTGTGCAAGTAAATATGTACACTAAGCCTCCCCTTAGGCTTAGCCTCCCCTTAATCCTAGGTCTCAAGGATTGACCATTCCAATGTGAACCACCAAGTGGTTGAATCGAGGACCATCAAAGGCTTTAGTCAATAAATCAGCCACATTATCATCCGTATGAACCTTAAGAACCTGTATCAACTTCTTCTCATTGGCATCCCTGATAAAGTGGTGCCGAATTTCAATATGTTTTGTACGTTGATGAAAAACAGGATTCTTCACAATACATATAGTGCTTTGATTGTCAATGAAAATTTTGGTGTTCATAAAGTTGAACCCATAATCTAGCATCTGATTTTGTATCCACAAGACTTGTCCACAACAACTAGCAACAGCTACGTATTCAGCTTCTGTTGAAGAAGTAGCTACTATCGTCTGTTTCTTACATTGCCATGAGATAAGTCTTCGACCCAAAAACTGACAACCACTAGTAGTAGACTTTCGGTCATTATTAGCACCTGCATAGTCACTATCACTATAGGCTTCAAGGACATAAAGTGATTCTCTAGGATACCACAAGCCTAGCTTGGGTTGAGCCTTGATGTACTTGAAAATTTTCTTGACTGCATTCAAGTTAGAAACAGTTGGAGCCACCTGATGTCTAGAACAAGCACTTACAACAAACATAATATCCGGACGTGATGTAGTCAAATACATGAGTGATCCAATCATTGACCTGTACATGTGAACATTTACCGGAGGATCTAGCTCATTCTTGAGTTTGACTTTAGTTACTTCATAAGGTGTTGCTGCTGGTCTAAGAGGATTCATATCAAACTTCTGACGTATCTCATGAACATATTT